>CM035107.1:59495073-60993697 GCA_020205505.1 Panax japonicus
CATGACGGTTTACAGATGAATTTCTGTTCAAACCTTTTCGAAAATGAAAACAATGTTCATAGTATGTCACAGAAACCCCATGTATAGTCAATACACAGTTTCAAACATTTGAAAGAGGGTTGTTATGTTAATATTATTGGTACAGATTACTTCACAACTACTGACTAGTTGTAAAAGAATATTATAAAGAAAACATTTAAATTCTTTCAGCCTATATATATATAATACTTGTTGGGCACTCAAATGCTCATCCTTGCTTAATTTAAATGTTTTCAGCTAAGTGTGAAGGACCAGAAGGATCTGTCAAGAAAAAAGGAAAAGGGAAAGTTGTTGAATGACTTTTTTTTTATGCTACTATTTGTAATAGTTTTAGATTATGAAGACTATGATATATATATTTATATATGTTATGACATGTAATGAATGTTTAAAGGTTACGTACTTGGGAGAAAGGCTCTGATATATTTATAAATTTAAGTTTAAGTTTTATATTATTGTTATTATTATTAGTAGTATTCCGCTCATAGAAATGGTATCGTGAAGTACCGAGTTCAGGTTTCAAGTATCCGGGTTCGGGGACTTTACACCAGGAAGTCTTCAAGAATACGTCAAGAAAGATAGTAGATTTTATTCTCTACTTGACTCTTTTAATGGATTGCTTGTTCCACTGCAGTTAAACTTGATGTTATTGTATTTTATCAGTTTAACACTGTTAAAGGCTAACGATAATTTATTCTGCATTATCTTAGTCATAATATTTCTTACTGGGCTAGTTGAGCTCACCCTTTCTTTCACTGTTCTCTTCAGAAAATGAGAACATAACAGGGACTAGTCGGGGAACGGAGTGACGGTCCAGAGGAGAGCATTAGTAGTCCTCACTATTCTATGAAATAGTGTGTTAATAATTGTAATGAGGACTCCTTTTGAGTTTATATAATCTCTAGTAGACAATAATTGTATTCAAACTCACAGTTATGTTTTGTCGTATTGTACACGACAGTTGTATTAGTAAGTTATATTTAAATTTTATACCATGTATCTGACGACCCAAGATGGGTGATGTATACCTAATTTTGGGGGCGTCACAGTTGGTATCAAAGCTTAGGGATATGATCCCTGGCTAATATGTGAGAATAGTACTAGGAGGGGAGAGACGGGGAATTCCTTCGCTAGTATGACCTACCTAAGTTTATGCGGTATTTAATTGGTCGGTCAGAATTTAGGGATAATATGTTACATGTCTATTAACCTTTGTTTTGTGGCAGTATCTGCAAATGACATCCGAGAATGTTAAGAATAGCATTGGAGCACAGGCGACCGTTGATTCATCACATATCAATAATCAGGATAATGTGCATCAAGAAGGTGACAATCCTCATGCAAACAACAACACTGACCAAATGATGAATGATCAAATGTTCAGGGGCTTTATGCAATTCATATAACAGCAGGCGAGAGCGGTTCCTGTCCAAAATGCAGGTGGAAACACTGGAAACTCTCGGGCGGTCACCGCTAAACAGTTCAAAGAGCTGGGACCACCGGAGTTTAAGGGAGAGCCAAAACCACTTATGGCGGAAGCATGGATAAAGCAGATCACCAAGATATTTGATGTCTTGGGATGCTTTGAGGAGTAAAAGGTTCCCTTTGCCGCCTTTATGTTGCGCGGAGAGGCAGATTACTGGTGGGAATCGATAAAATATACTCAACTTGCCGTACTGAAGATGTCTTGGGAGAAGTTCCAAGAGCTGTTCAATGACAAATACTTTCCCGAAAGTATTCGTCACATAAAGGAGGTGGAGTTTATCAAGTTGGAAGGAGAACGACCACCTATCATATGTTTCAAATGCAGAGGGGAGGGGCACATCAGTCCAAACTACGTGATGCCGTCTATAACATATTATAATTGTGGAAGAGAAGGTCACTTAGCCCGATTTTGTCGTTCACCGAAGACAAATTCAGCAAGGATGGAGGCACCAAAGGCCGTCCCAGAAAATTCAAAACTGGTAGTGCAAGGGAGAGCATTTGTTGTGACCTCCCAGAAAGCAAGGAACCCAAATGAGGTCATCACGGGTAAGCTTATCATAAACTCTAACGAAATCTATACTTTATTTGATACCGGTTCTACCCATTCTTTTATTTCTCCTACTTGCACTCATCGATTAAATTTGACTTCGGAGAAATTAGACTTTGACTTATCTGTGGAAACTCCATTGGGAGAAGCCTTCATTACATCCACTGTTTATAAGTCTTGTTTGGTTCAACTCGGTACCCTCACATTACCTGTTGATCTTATTTCATTGAAAATACTTGCATTTGACGTGATTCTAGGGATTGATTGGTTAACTACTCATCATTTAAAATTGATTATTTCCATAAGGTTGTTAGCTTTCATATTCCTAATCAACCTATTATACAAATTCAAGTGACCAAACCATTAAAACCAATCAGGGTCATCTCAAGCCATAAAGCTATTCGTTTATTAAAAAACGGATGTCAAGCTTTCTTAGCTCATGTCACAGATTTAAATAAAAATACGTCAGTTTTGAACGATATTTCTATTGTTAATAAATATCCTGACGTATTCCCTGAAGAACTTCCTGGCCTACCCCCTGAGCGTGAAATTGAATTTTGTGTCGACCTTGAACCCGGCACAAAACCCATTTCCATAGCCCCATATCAAATGGCTCCTATTGATCTTCAAGAGTTAAAGACCCAACTGCAGGAATTGTTAGACATTGGCTTTATTCGTCCTAGTACTTCTCCTTGCGGTGCTTCTGTTATATTCATGAAGAAGAAAGATGGGAGTATGCGACTTTGTCTTGATTATCGGGAGTTGAATCATGTCACCATCAAAAATAGGTATCCATTGCCACGTATTGATGACCTGTTTGACTAGTTGCAAGGAGCCAAATTCTTTTCAAAGATTGATCTTCATTTCGGATATCACCAATTGAAGATTAGAATCGATGACATTCCAAAGAAGGCTTTTAGAACTCGATTCTCAAAGAATAAAAGTTGTAGATCTCGTCTATATCTTCGTTTTGATAGGTAGCAGGCCCCGTAACTCCTCCTGGATCAAAAGTTATGCTCATTTTACCAAAGGACGTCGCAGCAGAAAATGGAAATTCGCCCCAGCGAATTTGAGCGCGAAAATTAGAAAATCTTGGATTTTTGGAAAGTTTCTAAATGCAGATTTTGGCATACTTCTACATGGAATTGGATTGATATTTCTATTAGCTTTAGGATTTACTTTATACTAAGATTTATTTCCAAATTAGATTCTATTTCTTTATGGAAACTAATTATGATTTGTAATTCCTTTTAGGATTTGGATTTCTATTTCCTATAGGATTTAGGACTTTGTCTAGCACTATAAATAGAGGATGTTAGTCATGGTTTTATTCATTCAATCATCTACTACATTCTCTCATCTACAATATTGGAGGATTGAAGACATGAGCTAAGTTATTTTTATTCAGTTCTAAGGGATGTTGAACCTTATTTATAATTAATGGTTAATTGAGTATTCATTATTTATTCCTTCTCACATGAAATTCATTCTTGATAATCTGATTTAATTTCTGAATGCTATTTGGCTTAACTGATTTGATTTCTGCAGGATTGAGTTGGTTAACGAATATCATATGCTAGATCAGGGAATAATATTACGTGTAATTGATATTGTTTCTAATCACAAGTAGTAATTAGTAATATCTGATTGTGGACAAGCTTTTGAGTATTGCTATGATTATCAGAAGACAAGTTAAACAATCCGAGCTTATGTGTTTGTTGCTTGGAATAGTCTAATTCCCTAGTTCTTAATGCTGCTATTATATTAAATCTAGAGAGCTTGTTCTAGGTTATATAATTGTTAGAATCTTGTGAAGAGCTTGTTTCATTGAGTGACAATCTAAGGGGAGTTTCGGGTAGCAGAGCTTGTTGTTACCTAGGACTATTAGTTTCATTGAAGGGTAAATAATGTTACACTTGATTAATCTATTATTGTAAAAAGGTGATACTGAACTGAAGAACTGAAGCTTTTTATTCATTGTTTATTCTTATTAGTTTATTCTTGTTAATTAATTAATTAATTCAAAATCCCCTTTTCATTAGAAATCATAGGATAAATATAAAACAAATCACTCTCTGTGGGATCGATCCTTGCTTATTACTATGCTAATTGTTTAAATTTATAAAGTGAAAGTGAGGTTAATTTAGGAGTGTAAACGACAGCTCCCAAATTTTGGCGCCGTTGCCGGGGAGTGTTATTTGTTTTGTTTTTTCTTTGTTTTTGTTTATTTTTATTATTTATTATTTTGTTTTTGTTTTTATTTTATGACTCAATCCTCTAACTTTATTGACTTAAATTTTGATCAAGAGATAGAGAAAACTGCAAATATAAAAGAAGCTCTTGTTCCATCATTTGAAGTGGAAGAGATGGCGGTGCCACAAAATAACAGAACTTTGAAAGAACTGGCTACTCCTGATCTGACTCAACCATCTTTTTGTATTGAGTATCCTACTTTAGATGTTGCTTTTGAACTTAACTCTAGACTAATTCATCTTTTGCCTACTTTTCGTGGTCTTACAGGTGAAAATCCATATAAGCATCTAAAGGAGTTCCATGTGGTGTGTTCCACGATGAAAGCACAAGGAGTGGCAGAGGAGCAGATCAAGCTTAGACTTTTTCCATTCTCATTAGCAGATTTGGCTAAAGACTGGTTATACTATCTACCTTCTGGATCAATACGATCATGGACTGATATGCAAAGGTTGTTCTTGGAGAGGTATTTTCCCGCATCAAGAGTTACCGATATAAGAAAGGAGATATGTGGAATCAGGCAGTTCAATGGAGAGAATCTCTATGAGTATTGGGAGAGGTTCAAGAAGTTGTGTTCCAGCTGTCCACCTCATGGAATTGATGAACATTACTTGATCCAGTACTTCTATGAGGGGTTGCTACCAATGGAAAGAAGCATGATTGATGCAGCAAGTGGAGGAGCACTGGTAGACAAGACTCCAGAAGCGGCAAGGAACTTAATTGCAAACATGGCAGCTAACTCACAGCAGTATGGAACTAAGATGGATCACTGGCCACAAAGGATAAATGGGGTAAGCACGAGAGACTTAGAGCAGCAGATTTCTGATTTAACTACTTTGGTTCAACAAATGGCTGCAAAGAATACGCAAGGTATTCAGCAAGCTCAACCTCAGTACCACACAGAAAACCAAGAAGAACCTGTCAATTCTGGGACGTCTATGGAGGATATGTTCAAGGCATTCATGAACCAAACACAACAGTTCATGTGTCAGACACAAAAATTCCAGCAAGAGACAAGAACTTCTGTTCAAGATCTGAGGGACCAAGTTGGTCAACTTGCAACCACAGTAGGAAGGTCACTTTCTCACACTGTTGAAAATGTAAGTTCCATAACATTGAGATGTGGTGCAGAGGATCAGCAGCAAGAAAAGTCAATACAAAGTAAGTCCAACAATAATGAAATAGGCAGCAGTGATGTACTCAAGCACAAATTTCCACCACTTTCTGCTTATGAACAGAAACTACCTTTTCCCCAAGTTCTAACAAGGAATTGGAAAGTTGGAAAAAATTCAACGTGGTATACAGAGTCTAATGAAAAATTCCTTGAAGAAATGGCGAATAGGGAACAAGAACTTAAAGATGAGAAGGAGTTCACTAGTGGAAACCATTTGGATGTGCTCGAGACTACTGCTAAATTTGAAAAAATTGGGTATTCAAAGTCTGAAAATGATGAACAAGAGGTAGAGATGGAAGAATTAATAATTCCTACAGATTTCTATAAGGAGGACATAGATGATGATACTTTCTTTGTACCAGCAACAAAACACGATGATAAACACCATGGGACCTTACACGTGGAATTGGACGACACTCATGTCCAGTTTGGCATATATGAAGTTAAGAGGTATCTTGGTAATGTTAATTCTATTTTTGATATTGATGTTGTTGAGTCTATAGTGCAGGAATCTCTTGAACAAATATACGAGAAGGATTTGAGGGCTGGAATGGAGCAAAATCAGGATCTAAAGGATGCTCCTAATGAAGAATTGAAGATGTTACCAGTCCACTTGAAGTTCACAAGTCCAATTACATAGAATGAGAAGGATGATGTCAAGCCAATGACAATAAACAAGGGCAGCTGCTTGGGAGGCAACCCAAGATTCAGATTTGATTTTTCTATCCTTTACTTTTTAGTTTTTTTTATTGCATGTTAGCTAGTAGTATTTTCTTCTTTACATGATTTTCTTACATTGGGGACAATGTAAGGTTTGAGTGTGGGGGGAAGATTTAGATTTTATTTTATGTAGGAATAGAAAATCCAATTTTGAGGGGAAGCTGAAAAAAAAAATTGAAAAAAAATTCTGAAAACTTGGGTTCCATGGTTCTATTTGCCTATGTGTTCGAAGGTTAAAGTCAAAGATTGAAAATTGATGCTAAAATTCAAAATCTATTTAATGCTTAGTTGGTTAATGAATGATGAAGACTAAGCCATGATCCATAGTAACTGATTTGAATTAAATTTGTGATACATGAGTACTTGATTATGAGAAGCATATTTATTTGGCTAAGTTATTTGTGGAGTTGTCTATGTGCACTGATTTCATGACTTAGAACTTTTTAACTTGCTTATGTTGTTGCAGAACCATGTGAAAAAAATGATGAATGAAAAAAAAAAGAAGAGAAGGAAAAAAAAATTGAAAATCTGCTTCAATGTCCATTGTGCGAAATAACTGGGTATCTAAGCCTCGGGAAGCATCGGTATTCACGCTGAAAAGTGTGATGGATAAAAGCAGCTTGACTAGTCGACTTTTGTGGCCTTTGTTACTTGAATAAGTAAGCCCTTAGGGGTGTCTCTACACCTAGCGCCCTAAGATCATCTGGTTTGGGAGTCGTTGGTGGAAAGTTCGCTAATGGGTAACTCTGAAAAGCCTAAGAAAAGGAGACATTGCACATGTCAAGAAAAAAAAAACGAAAAAAAAAAAGAAGCATGAAAATACATTCATCTGTGCTAAAAAGAAGGTTCTATGAAAAAAATTAAAAAGCAAGAAAAATTTGTTCTTGGGTATGAGTCAGTGTGCACGGTTTTTGCTCCATGATAACTAAGTTGAGTAAGTATGATGATTTTAGGAAAATTACTTATGTGGCTACAATTTGATTTAATGAAATTCATTGGTGAAATGATAAAGTTGGTAATTGTGAGTTAATTGATAAGGCGTTGATTAGATTTCTGTAAATTTAGTGTTGATAGTCATTATTTGTATCTTGAAATCTTTTGACACTATGGTTGAATAGAATTTTTCTGGAAATCAAACTTTTGGTTTACACGAGGACGTGTAAAAGGCTAAGTGTGGGGGAATTTGATGAGTGCATATTATTCATTTATTTTGATTCCATTATATTTAGTTTTATTGCATGTTTCATATGTATATGAGTTTATTAAGGTGTTTAATGATTTCAGGAAGAATTGGAGCTGAAATGAGGAAAAAGAGAAAATTGCAGGATTTTTAGCATTAAGTTGGATGCATGTTCTTGGCTTGGGACTTGGATTTTATTGTAGAGCTCTTCCTTAGCTTTCCGGAACATCTTGAATCGTCCCAATCGGAGTACATATGAAAAAGTTATGATATTTTTACTAAACGGACGTTGAACCTCAAAGTTTGGAAATTGCAATTTACACAGCAGTCACTTGGAGACAGATTTCGACCTTGATTCTGAAACATTCTGTCAATTCTCAAAGAATAAAAATTGTAGATCTCGTCGATATCTTCGTTTTGATAGGTAGCAGGCCCCGTAACTCCTCCTGGATCAAAAGTTATGCTCATTTTACCAAAGGACGTCGCAGCAGAAAATGGAAATTCGCCCCAGCGAATTTGAGCGCGAAAATTAGAAAATCTTGGATTTTTGGAAAGTTTCTAAATGCAGATTTTGGCATACTTCTACATGGAATTTTATTGATATTTCTATTAGCTTTAGGATTTACTTTATACTAAGATTTATTTCCAAATTAGATTCTATTTCTTTATGGAAACTAATTATGATTTGTAATTCCTTTTAGGATTTGGATTTCTATTTCCTATAGGATTTAGGACTTTGTCTAGCACTATAAATAGAGGATGTTAGTCATGGTTTTATTCATTCAATCATCTACTACATTCTCTCATCTACAATATTGGAGGATTGAAGACATGAGCTAAGTTATTTTTATTCAGTTCTAAGGGATGTTGAACCTTATTTATAATTAATGGTTAATTGAGTATTCATTATTTATTCCTTCTCACATGAAATTCATTCTTGATAATCTGATTTAATTTCTGAATGCTATTTGGCTTAACTGATTTGATTTCTGCAGGATTGAGTTGGTTAACGAATATCATATGCTAGATCAGGGAATAATATTACGTGTAATTGATATTGTTTCTAATCACAAGTAGTAATTAGTAATATCTGATTGTGGATAAGCTTTTGAGTATTGCTATGATTATCAGAAGACAAGTTAAACAATCCGAGCTTATGTGTTTGTTGCTTGGAATAGTCTAATTCCCTAGTTCTTAATGCTGCTATTATATTAAATCTAGAGAGCTTGTTCTAGGTTATATAATTGTTAGAATCTTATGAAGAGCTTGTTTCATTGAGTGACAATCTAAGGGGAGTTTCGGGTAGCAGAGCTTGTTGTTACCTAGGACTATTAGTTTCATTGAAGGGTAAATAATGTTACACTTGATTAATCTATTATTGTAAAAAGGTGATACTGAACTGAAGAACTGAAGCTTTTTATTCATTGTTTATTCTTATTAGTTTATTCTTGTTAATTAATTAATTAATTCAAAATCCCCTTTTCATTAGAAATCATAGGATAAATATAAAACAAATCACTCTCTGTGGGATCGATCCTTGCTTATTACTATGCTAATTTTTTAAATTTAAATTTAACCTCACTTTCACTTTATAAATTTAAACAATTAGCATAGTAATAAGCAAGGATCGATCCCACAGAGAGTGATTTGTTTTATATTTATCCTATGATTTCTAATGAAAAGGGGATTTTGAATTAATTAATTAATTAACAAGAATAAACTAATAAGAATAAACAATGAATAAAAAGCTTCAGTTCTTCAGTTCAGTATCACCTTTTTACAATAATAGATTAATCAAGTGTAACATTATTTACCCTTCAATGAAACTAATAGTCCTAGGTAACAACAAACTCTGCTACCCGAAACTCCCCTTAGATTGTCACTCAATGAAACAAGCTCTTCACAAGATTCTAACAAATATATAACCTAGAACAAGCTCTCTAGATTTAATATAATAGCAGCATTAAGAACTAGGGAATTAGACTATTCCAAGCAACAAACACATAAGCTCGGATTGTTTAACTTGTCTTCTGATAATCATAGCAATACTCAAAAGCTTGTCCACAATCAGATATTACTAATTACTACTTGTGATTAGAAACAATATCAATTACACGTAATATTATTCCCTGATCTAGCATATGATATTCGTTAACCAACTCAATCCTGCAGAAATCAAATCAGTTAAGCCAAATAGCATTCAGAAATTAAATCAGATTATCAAGAATGAATTTCATGTGAGAAGGAATAAATAATGAATACTCAATTAACCATTAATTATAAATAAGGTTCAACATCCCTTAGAACTGAATAAAAATAACTTAGCTCATGTCTTCAATCCTCCAATATTGTAGATGAGAGAATGTAGTAGATGATTGAATGAATAAAACCATGACTAACATCCTCTATTTATAGTGCTAGACAAAGTCCTAAATCTTATAGGATGTAGAAATCCAAATCCTAAAAGGAATTACAAATCATAACTAGTTTCCATAAAGAAATAGAATCTAATTTGGAAATAAATCTTAGTATAAAGTAAATCCTAAAGCTAATAGAAATGTCAATCCAATTCCATGTAGAAATATGCCAAAATCTGCATTTAGAAACTTTCCAAAAATCCAAGATTTTCTAATTTTCGCGCTCAAATTCGCTGGGGCGAATTTCCATTTTCTGCTGCGACGTCCTTTGGTAAAACGAGCATAACTTTTGATCCAGGAGGAGTTACGGGGCCTGCTACCTATCAAAACGAAGATATCGACGAGATCTACAACTTTTATTCTTTGAGAATTGACAGAATGTTTCAGAATCAAGGTCGAAATCTGTCTCCAAGTGACTGCTGTGTAAATTGCAATTTCCAAACTTTGAGGTTCAACGTCCGTTTAGTAAAAATATCATAACTTTTTCATATGTACTCCGATTGGGACGATTCAAGATGTTCCGGAAAGCTAAGGAAGAGCTCTACAATAAAATCCAAGTCCCAAGCCAAGAACATGCATCCAACTTAATGCTAAAAATCCTGCAATTTTTGCTTTTTCCTCATTTCAGCTCCAATTCTTCCTGAAATCATTAAACACCTTAATAAGCTCATATACACATGAAACATGCAATAAAACTAAATATAATGGAATCAAAATACATGAATAATATGCACTCATCAGATTGACTAATGCTCCTACTGCCTTCATGGATATGATGAACCGAGTATTCAAGGAATATTTGGATCACTTTGTGGTCGTCTTTATTGATGACATCCTTATTTATTCCAAAATCCGTGAAGATCATGAGCAACACTTGAGGCTGACACTCCAAAAGCTTCGTGAATACAAGCTTTATGCCAAGTTGAAGAAATGTGAATTCTGGCTTGAGGAAGTAACATTCCTTGGGCACGTAGTATCAAGTCATGGAATATCTATTGACCCAGCAAAGATTGAAGAAATTCAAAGCTGGGAGCAACCTAAATCAGTGACCGAAGTACATAGCTTTCTCGGTTTAACTGGTTATTATCGGAGATTCGTGGAAGAATTTTCTCGAATCGCTACTGCATTGACTAAGCTGACTCAGAAAGATACAAAGTTCGGTTGGAGCGAAGAATGTGAGAAGAGTTTTCAAGAACTCAAGAGGAGACTCATTTCGGTACCTGTTCTGACAATACCATCTGGCTCGGAGGGATTTGTCATCTACAGTGATGCTTCGGGCAAAGGGTTGGGATGTGTTCTCATGCAACATGAAAAAGTCATAGCCTATGCCTCAAGACAACTCAAAGAATATGAGAGGAATTATCCTACTCATGATCTAGAGTTGGCAGCTGTTGTCTTCGCACTAAAGATTTGGAGGTATTACTTGTATGGGGAGAAGGTGGAGATCTTTACGGAACATAAAAGCCTCAAATATTTCTTTACTCAAAAGGAAATCAACACGCGACAACGACGTTGGCTTGAACTGTTGAAAGATTATGATCATACCATCCAATACCATCCTGGAAAAGCGAACGTGGTAGCTGACGCATTGAGTAGAAGATCATATGCAAGTACGAGTGCGATATTGTCAACGCAAAGGCCCATTTTGTGTGACTTGTAAAGGATGAAGATTGAGTTAAAGACTCCAGGGACCCATGTGATGATGGAGAATATATGAGTAGAACCGACTTTAATCGATTAAGTTAAAGCTGGTCAAGTTACAAACCTGAAGCTGACGCGTATGAGGAAGAAAGAGCAAGAAGGTGCTATGCCGAAAAAAAGAATCGATGAAGAAGGAATACTTTGAGTCAACTCCAGACTTTGTGTTCCTAACGACCCTGATTTAAAGTATAAAATTATGATGGAGGCGCACAATACACCATTTGCAATCCATCCTGGGAGTACCAAAATGTATCATGATATTCATCATACATTTTGGTGGAAAAATATGAAGAGAGAGATAGTGTTGTTTATCTCAAGGTGTCTAACTTGTCAACGAGTTAAAGCGGAGCATCAAGTACCAAAAGGTCCATTGCAACCACTTGAAATTCCAGAATGGAAGTGGAAGCTCATTTCTATGGATTTCGTTATCGGTCTTCCTAAGGTTTCTCAAAGCATAGATGCAATTTGGGTCATTGTTGATAGATTGACCAAGTCTTCTCATTTCTTACCGATACGAGAAACTTATACACTTGAACGTCTTGCTCGTATGTACATAAACAAGATTGTAAGACTGCATGGTATGCCCGTATCCATAGTTTCTGATCAAGACCCAAGATTCACTTCACGATTTTGGGTTAGTTTGTAAAAAGCTGTGGGCACAAACTTACGATTTAGCTCGGTATATCATCCTCAGACGGACGGACAGTCAGAGAGGACTATTCAAACTCTTGAAGATCTATTAAGACTATGTGTCCTTGATTTCAAGGGAAGTTGGGACAAGTTCTTACCATTAGTGGAGTTTTCCTACAACAACAGTTATCAAGCAAGTATTGGCATGGCTCCATTCGAAGCATTGTATGGAAGAAAGTGTCATTCTCCAGTATGCTGGGAGGAGGTGGGTGAAGAAACGTTGTTGGGACTGGAGTTGGTACGTATGACTACAGAAAAGATTCAAACGATCCGACAACGTATAAAAATCTCACAAGATCGACACAAGAGTTATGCTGATCTTCATCGAAATGACGTGGAATTCGATATAGGAGATCATGTGTTGTTGCGTGTTGCTCCATGGAAAGGAGTTACGAGATTTGGAAAGAGAGGAAAACTCAATCCTCAAATCATCGGCCCATTTTTAATCCTCGATCGAGTAGGAACTGTGGCCTATATACTCATTTTATCGCCAAGTATGTCTCGTGTTCATAACGTTTTTCACATATCCATGTTACGTAAATATGTGAAAGAACTGAACCACATTATTGAGTTAGAAACAGACGAAATAGCGAAAGATTTGACGTATGAAGAGGTTCCTGTTCAAATCTTGGATAAGAAAAAACATATTCTACGCTCCAAGGTTATACCTCAAGTCAAAGTTTTGTGGAGAAACCACGATGTTGAGGAAATGACTTCAGAGTTAGAATCTGAAATAAAATCAAGGTATCCTTACCTCTTCGACATACCAGGTAAGTACCTTAATTTCAAGGGCGAAATTTCATAAGAAGGGGAGGTTGTAAGACCCCAACTTTTATAAATAAAGATGAATTTTCTATAAATATTATTTTTGAATATTATGGAGTAAATTTGATATAATGTTATAGTTGTGGGTAATATTTATAAATTTTGCAAAGTAAGCAAGTTGTTATAAAATATTCGTTTTGTGAAACCCCAGATTTTATGAATAAAGAATTAATTTTCTCGAAATAATTTTTTAATATTATGGTGTGAATTTGAGATAATATTATAGTTGTGGGTAATATTTATAAATTTTGCAAAGTATGCAAGTTTTTATATTATATTTGATTGGTCAGGGAATATTCTTTGTGTCGAAAAATATTCGTACGACGGTACAATTATTGGTGGACTCCACAACGGAATTATTGTCGGATTGAGAAAACGACAAAAATATTTTATTGAAAATAACGGCGGAAGTTTTACCGTTGATACTGTTGAACTACTTGGTAGTAAAAGTACAGTAATACGCGTTGTTGCATAGTAGCACACGGTATTGATTATTGATATTTATGTGAGAAGTCGCTCAGTTTAATTCAATTATTGTCGATTAATAATATGAATTATTATAGCGATGATGACGTTTTGTTTTATTCGTATTATTAACGTAATAAAACAGAAACATATTTTTATATAAAACAGAATACTTTATTAAAGTTATTCTATAAATAGAATATATTATATTTTATTATGCATAGTGTTACATAGTGTTTTGCATAGTGTTGCATAGTGTTTTGCATAGTGTTTGCATAGTAAAAATCTTTTTATATAAATAGAATATATTATATTTTATTTAAAAGATTTTTCTTTAAATATGGACCGTCAGATTAAAGTAAATCAATCTGGACCGTTCATAGATTAGTTACTATGCATTCCATTTTCCTATAAATAGAAGCTCATTCCTTCATTATTTTCTTACGAATTCACTGAACTCTAGAGAGAGAAACTATAAAGAGATAGAAGAAAAGCTTTTGCTACTTAACTTTTCTTCTCCTATATCCAGTTTCTGTTACGGTAAGGGGTGTTATTCTTTCTTATTCATGAAGAGAACTGTTGTTATTCCATTTCTTATTATTCTGTTGGAATAACCTGTATACGCGATCTACCCTATACTTGGTGACATTCTTCTATTATTCCGGCTATTTTATTTTGTCGGAATATCCTGTCTGTGCTATACGCCGGACCTGGTTCCATCATTTATTATTCCGCATTTATTATTCTGTTGGAACATCCTGTCGGTGTGAATTTCACCTGACCTGGTTCCGTTATTTAGTATTCTGTTGGAATAACCTGCCTATGCGAAGTACCGCATGCATGGTGATTTCTTTTGTTATTCCATTCTTTATTATACTCAGTTGGTTAAAGTTTTGACTTCTATACTCCATGAAATTAGTAGAATATCCTTGATATTTGTGCTTCATCCAGTATCTTTTCATGGAAATATTCTTCTGATCATTCTTGAATTTTACACTACAAAGCAGTATCATGTTGACAATTTGGACGTTAGTAGTTCTTGGACAAATTAATTCTTGAACTTGTTTTATTGAATTCTTATATCATTGTCATCATCCTCATGTTTATGTTATGTTGAAAGTCATCTGTGGCCTGTAGTGCATAGATGGACTTGGTATGATTATGACCAGGGATTATTCGGTATAATCATGACCGTAATGTTATAAATGATGTGAAAATTAAAAGTCCTCATTGGCACGTAGTGCATTGATGGACAGTTTTTGGTATGATTATGGCTATGGATTCTCTTCGGCCAAGGGAGCAAAGATGAATTGTTTTATGGCATGATCAGGACCGTTGATGAAAACACGATTATCTTTAGCCCGTAGTGCATGGATAATTCATGGTCGTAATACTAAAGAATATCCTTGCCCTGTAGTGCAGGGATGATTTAATGATGTGGTTTATTTATTGAGCTGAGTCTCAGCGATAAAAGTGATGAAAACCTTTTTAAATCATAAAAGATAGTAGATTATATTCTCTACTTGACTCTTTTAATGGATTGCTTGTTCCGCTGCAGTTAAACTTGATGTCTATTATATTTTATCAGTTTAACATTGTTGGAGGCTAATGATAATTTATTCTGCATTATCTTAGTCATAATATTTCTTACTGGGCTAGTTGAGCTCACCCTTTCTTTCACTGTTCTCTTCAGGAAATGAGAACATAGCAGGGACTAGTCGGGGAATGGAGTGACGGTCCAGAGGATAGCATTAGTAGTCCTCACTATTCTGAGAAATAGTGTATTAATAATTGTAATGAGGACTCTTTTTGAGTTTGTATAATCTCTAGTAGACAATATTTGTATTCAAACTCACAGCCTATGTTTTGTCGTATTGTACACGACAGTTGTATTAGTAAGTTGTATTTGCATTATGTACCATGTATCTGACGACCCAAGATGGGTGATGTATACCTAATTTTGGGGGCGTCACACGTTTGGTTGAGGAATATTCTTTTTGTAGTGGAATATTTGTACAACGGCACAATCATTGGTGGACCCCACAACAGAATTATTGTCGGATTGAGAAAACAACAAAAATACTTTATGAAAATAACGGCGGAGGTGTTACCGTTAAAACTGTTGAACTACCCGGTAGTAAAAGTACAGTAATACGCGTGGTTGCATAGTAGCACACGGTATTAATTATTGATGCTTACGTGAGAAGTCACTCAGCTATACTCAATTATTAGTACATTAATTGCTGCATCATATCTCTTATATTATTGATTCAATTATTGTCACAGTATCATCTGTATAATATGTTATATTATTAAAACAATAATTGAGACGACAAGTTATAAATGATTAATAATTGTTGAAAGATTAAATATGTGTTGATTAAAAATAAAATGATTTGTGGTAATATTTATTCAATCCTTGATGTATATAAAGAGTCTATTATGAGACGTTTGTGGTAAGTTTGGTTATTTTATGGGGGGGCCCATATGTCATCATCTAAGAGTCTCTTCGTGAATAGTAATTACTTTCGTCAATAGTAATTTCCTTCGTCAATATTAATTACCTTCGTCAATAGTAATTACCTTCATCAATAGTAATTACATTCGTCAATAGTAACTACATTTACCAGACGTCAAATAACTTGCCGTTTCATATTACAGTAGTCGAACCAATTGTCGTTTCATATTACAGGCGTCAAACCACTTTTCTTTTCACATCACCAGTCGTCAAGCCACTTGCCTTTTCACATTTCAAGTGCTAAGCTAGAAATCTTCTATAAATAGAGGCCTAATGCTTCATTATTTTTCACGAATTCATTCAAGCTATAGAGAGAGAAAGTATAGAGAGAATAAGAGAGAAAGAAGAAGAGTATTCTGTTACTACACTACTGCAGTATTCAATCTACTACTAATGTAATGGGTGTTATTCTTTCTTATTCATGAAGAGGACTGTTGTTATTCCATTGCTTATTATTCTGTTGGAATAACCTGTATACGCGGTTTACCCTATACTTGATGACATTCTTTTATTATTCTGTTGGAACATCCTATCGGTGTGTTTTACACCGGACCTGGTTCCGTCTTTATTATTATTCTGTTGGAACATCCTGTCTGTGTATTTTATACCGGACTTGGTTCCGTCTTTATTATTCTGTTGGAACCTCCTGTCGGTGCAAATTTTGCCTGACCTGGTTCCGTTATTATTATTCTGTTAGAATAACCTGTCTATGCGAAGTACCGCATGTATGGTGATTTCTTTTGTTATTCCATTCTTTATTATACTCAGTTGGTTAAAGTTTTGACTTCTATACTCCATGAAATTAGTAGAATATCATTGATATTTGCGCTTTATCCAGTATCTTTTCATGGAAATATTATTCTGATCATTCTTAAATTTTACTCTACAAAGCAGTATCATGTTGACAATTTGGACATTATTAGTTCCTGGATAAATTAATTCTTGAACTTATTTTATTGAATTCTTATATCATTGTCATCATCCTCATGTTTATATTATGTTTAAAGTCATCTGTGGCCTGTAGTGCATAGATGGACTTGGTATGATTATGACCAGGGATTATTCGATGTAATCATGACCGTAATGTTACAAATGATGTGATAGAAGTTATCATTGGCCCGTAGTACAGTGATGGACAGTTGTTGGCATGATCATGACCATTAATGAATACACGAATGTCATTAGCTATAGTGCATGGATAATTTATGGTCGTGATACTAAAGAATATCCTTGGTCATAGTACATGTGTGATTCGATGATGTGGATTATTTATTAAGCTGAGTCCGAGTGATAAAAGTCATGAAAAACCTTTTAAATCATAAAAGATAGTAGATTTTATTCTTTACTTGACTCTTTTAATGGATTGCTTGTTCCGCTATAGTTAAACTTTATGTTGTTATATTTTATCAGTTTAACATTGTTGATGGCTAACGATATTTATTCTGCATTATCTTAGTCATAATATTTCTTACTAGGCTAGTTGAGCTCACCCTTTCTTTCACTGTTCTCTTCAGGAAATGAGAACATAACAGGGACTAGTCGGGGAACGAAGTGACGGTCTAGAGGATAGCATTAGTAGTCCTCACTATTCTGTGAAATAGTGTGTTAATAATTGTAATGAGGACTCCTTTTGAGTTTGTATAATCTCTAGTAGACAATAATTGTATTCAAACTCACAGTTATGTTTTGTCGTATTGTACACGACAGTTGTATTAGTATGTTGTATTTGAATTTTGTACCATGTATCTGACGACCCAAGTTGGGTGATGTATACCTAATTTTGGGGGCGTCACACCAAATCTTGTAACTCCTTTTCATGGAGCAACACGTAACAACATATGATCACAAACATTAAATTCCACATTCTTTCGATGAAGATCTGCATAACTCTTTTGTTGATCTTGTGAGGTTTTTATACGTTATTGGATCATTTGAATCTTTTCCATTGTCATGCGTACCAACTCCGGTCCTAACAATGTTGCTTCACCCACCTCGTCCCAACATACTGGAGAATGACACTTGCGTCCATACAATGCCTCAAATGGAGCCATGCCGATACTTGCTTGATAACTGTTATTGTAGGAGAATTCCACCAATGGCATGAACTTGTCCCAACTTCCCTTGAAGTCAAGGACATAGAGTGTTAATAGATCTTCAAGAGTTTGAATAGTCCTCTCCGATTGTCCATATGTTTGAGGATGATATGCCGAACTAAATTGTAAATCCGTGCCCATAGCTTTTTATAAACTAACCCAAAATCGTGAAGTGAATCTTGGGTCTCGATAAGAAACTAGGGATACTAGCATACCATGCAGTCTTACAATCTCATTTATGTATATATGAGCAAGACGTTCAAGTGAATATGTTTCTCGTATATGTAAAAAATGAGCAGACTTGGTTAATCTACCGATAATGACCCAAATCGCATTTATGCCTTGAGAAACCTTGGGAAGACCAGTAACAAAATCCATGGTAATGTGCTCCCACTTCCATTTTAAAATTTCAAGTGGTTAAAATGGTCCTTTTGGCACTTGATGCTCCGCCTTGACACGTTAACAAGTTAAACACCTTGAGATAAACTCTGCTATTTCTCTCTTCATATTGTTGCACCAAAATATATGTTGAACATCATGATACATTTTGGTACTCCCAAGATGGATTGAAAACGGTGTGTTGTGTGGCTCCATCATGATTTTATACTTTAAATCAGGGTCGTTAGAAACACAAAGTCTAGAGTTGACTCGAAGTATTCCTTTTTTATCGATTCTTTCTTCTGAAATATCACCTTCTTGCACTTTCTTCTTCATACGCATCAGCTCCAAGTACGTAGCTTAAGTAGCTTTAAATTTATCGATTAAAGTCGAATCTACTCGTATATTTGCCATCATCATGTGGGTCCCTGGAGTCTTTAACTCTATCTGTGATGCCCCCAAAATAGGTATACATTATCCATTCTGAGTCGCCAAATACATGGTACAGAATTTAAATACAACTTTCTTATACAATACGACAAAAACATAGCTGAGAGATTTTACACGAATATTGTCTAAAAGACAGTATTCAAACTCAAAAAGGAGTCCTTATTAAAATTATTATCACACTATTTTATAAAATAGTGAGGACTACTATAGCCACAATTTCAAACCATCACTCCGTTCCCCGACTAGTCCCGGTTACGTTCTCATTTCTCTAAGAGAACAATAAAAACAAAAGGGTGAGCTCAACTAGCCCAGTAAGAAATATTATGACTAAGATAATGCAGAATAAATTATCATTAGCCTTCAATAGTATAACAAATGATAAAATACAATAGACAACAAGTTTTAGATCAACAACTGCATCGGAATAAGCAATCCATTAAAAGAGTCAAGTAGAGCATGATATCTACTATCTTTTATGATTTAAAAGTTTATCATCAATTTTATCGCTGAGACTCATCTTAATAAATAATCCACATCACTGAATTATCCATGCACTACGGGCCAAGAATATTCATTAGTATCACGACCACGAATTATCCATGCACTACAGGCCAAGGATATTTGTGTTTTCACCAATGCTCATGAACATACCATACAACAATTCATCTTTGCACCCTTGGCCGAAGAGAATTCTTGGTCATGATCATACCAACATCTGTCCATCAATGCACTACGGACCAATGAGGACTTTTACCACATCATTTGTAACATTAAAGGTCATGATTATACCAAATGATTCATCGTCATAATCATACCAATCAACAGTCCATCTATTCACGTAAGCCAAAGATGACTTTTATCATAATATAAGCATGAGGATGATGACAATGATATAAACATTAATCAAACGAAATCAAGGATAAATATTAAAGACTTTAAATTTATCCAGAGTTTAAAAATATCGAAATTGTCAACATGATACTGCTTTATGGAGTAAAATTAAATAATAATATTCATGTATCAAAAATAATTTGGACAGAAAAGGACTAAATTTTTCGGGTGAATAGTACCCCGTGAATAATACCATGTGAATAGTACTTCAGGAATAGTACCCCGGCATGAAAAGTGCCCCGAATACCCGAGTGAATAAAATTCAAGTGGATAGTAATCGGGTGAATAGTAACCCGTGAATAGTACCCCGGCATAAAAAGTGCCCTTAATATTCGAGTGAATAGTAACTGAATGAATAGTAACTTGTGAATATTAACTCGTGAATAGTACCCCGACATTAAAAGTACCCCGAATACCCGAGTGAATAATATTTGAGTGAATAGTAATGGGGTGAATAGTAACCCATGAATAGTACCTCGGCATGAAAAGTTCGATAATTATCAAGAATACTCAAAATAATATTTCCATGAAAAGATACTGGATGAAGCACAAATATCAAGGATATTAGACTAATTTCACGGAGTATAGAAGCAATACTTCAACAAAATGAATGTAGAATTAGGGATACGAAATGAAATAATATTACTTATATACTACAGAGTATGGAAGAAAATATTATTTCATATGAATATTGAACAAAAATAATATCCCTTACGAATAAGAAATAAATAACATCTATTACCGTATAAGAAGACTGGATACTGGAATAGTGATGTAGCAGAATACTCTTCTTCTTTCTCTCTATAGCTTCTCTCTCTATAATTGCTATTATGAGTCTTAGTGAATTGGATAGAATGAAAGAATAATGAGCTTCTATTTATAGGAAAATATAGTTTCGATAATTGCACGTTTTGGGGCTCGAATTATTATAGTATAGTACCTTCATCTTTTCCTAAATTTTAAATTTAGTCCTGCAAGTATTATCAAACTTGCACCACCTCCCCAAATAGTACATACATGTGAATCAATAGTACATTCATGTGAATCAATAGTTTCATACATGTGAAAAAATAGTTACAGTATAGTATCTTCATCTATACCTCCATTTTTAATTTAGTTATGCAAGTATTATCAATCTTGCACCACTTCCTCTAATAGTACACACATGTGAATCAATAGTACATACATGTGAACAAATAGTTATAAGCATATGAATTAATAGCTATTAATTTCTCATTTATCCAATTAATTACCTGATTTGTCAATATAACCTCCAAAAATCAATTATTATCGAAATAAATATCGATTTCCACTAACACTAATAATCCCAACACAATAGAAATATCAATTTCATCTTTATTCAACACAAACTTATTCATCATTAATATTATAACTCATAATATTTAACAATCAGATCCTTCTCAAGAAAGAGGGGGTTTTTCGATAATGATTTCTCCCAATTGGCGCGCAATTAGGTGACTAAACCCATTTCCTCGACAGAACTTTCTAGACATCGTCAATATTACAAATAATAATATGAATAATTTTGTTGTCTCAATTATTTATTTAATAATATAAAATATTATGCAGATGATACTGTGACAATAATTGAATCAATAATATGAGATATATTATGTAGTAATTACTGTAGCAATAATTGAGTATAACTGAGTGACTTCTCACGTAAGCATCAATAATCAATATCGTGTGCTACTATGCAACCACACGTATTATTGTACTTTTACTACCGGGTAGTTCAACAGTTTAACGGTAAATCTTTCACCGTTATTTTTATAAAAAGATATTTCTGTCATTTTCTAACTCCGACAATACGTTCGTTGTGGGGTCCACCAATGATTGTGCCGTCGTAAGAATATTCCCAGACCAAACAAATATTTTATGACAAGTTGCTTACTTTGCAAAATTTATAAATATTACCCACAACTATAACATTATATCAAATCCACACCATAATATTCAAGAAAATATTTTGAGAAAAAATTAATTTTTATTCGTAAAAGTTGGGGTCTTACAACTTCCCCTTCTTATGAAATTTCGTCCTCGAAATTAGTGTACGTACCTGAAATGTCGAACAGGTGAGGATACCTTGTTTAGATTCTAAACCTTGGAGCGTAGAATATGATCCTTC
Source organism: Panax japonicus (assembly GCA_020205505.1). NCBI lineage: Eukaryota > Viridiplantae > Streptophyta > Magnoliopsida > Apiales > Araliaceae > Panax > Panax japonicus. The sequence continues at coordinate 59,517,046 of CM035107.1, forward strand.
TTATCTAAGATTTGAACATGTAATTCCTAATACATTAAATCTTCCGCTATCTCGTCTAGTTCTAATTCAATAATGTGGTTCGGGTCATCCACATATTTACGTAACATCGATACGTGGAAAAAATGTTATGAACACGCGACATACTTAGCGGTAAAGCAAGTCTATAGGCTATAGTTCCTACTCGATCGAGGATTTCAAATAGATTAATAAAATCAAGGATTGAGATTTCCTCTCTTCATCGACTCTTACTTCTAGAATAATGCCTTCTTAAACCTTCTTCTTCACATTCATCGGCTCCGAGTCTATATCTTGAGCGGCTTTAACTTTATCGATTAAAGTCGATTCTAATCGTATATTCGCTATCTTCACGTAGGTTCTTGGAATCCTTAAATCTATCTCCATCTTTTGTAAGTCGTATGAAATGGGTCTTTGTGTTAATGACATCGCACTCGTAAACACATACGATCTTCTACTCAACGCGTCAGCTACCACGTTCATTTTTCTAGGCTGGTATTTAAGTGGTATGGTCGTAATCTTTCAACAGCTCGAGCCAACGTCTTTGGCGCATGATACGTTCGTTTTAGGTGAAAAATATTTGAGGGTTTTGTACCAGGTTCAAGGTCGATACAAAATTAGATTTCACGCTCTGGGGGGTAGGCTAGGAAGTTCTTTAGGGAATACATCATGAAATTTATTAACGATAGAAATAACATTCAAAACTGTGATTCTCATCCAAGACATGGATAACACGTCTGTGCCAACCCGAGAATTTAGATAATTATTTAAATCTTAAATGATGGATTAAAGGTTGAATAATAAGCCTTGACCGAAAATAAGTGAATGGATTTGACATTTCTGAAAAGGAATTTTATGGATTTAAAATTTTTGTGGTGAATTATTCAGGATTAAGTGAATAAATGTATATGTCTATGCATATGCTTGTAAATGTGTACAATATGTGGTTAAGGGTCAAGGGTGGTCCAGATAACCTATATCAATGGCAAACCCTAGTATTATATTAAGAACGTCAACGTTCAGTTTGAAAACCCTAACGATTGATAAGAAACCCTAGTGAATTGTTTGGAAACCCTAATTTCAGTTCTGGGAATCTAAAACCCTAATCGAGAATTTCAAAACCCTAATTTAGAAACCCTAATTCTAAGTATAAAACTCTAAGGGTTAAAAGTTATGTGAGCAATAAATATGAATATTATATGTTTGTTTTTATTTGTTTATTATATAAACAAATAAAAGAAATTATGGTAATCTAATTATATATTAGGAATGAAAAATTGAATAACTTAAAGGTTATGGTATGGGAGAATAATAGTATTTATAATATATACTAATCCCAAGAGATCTATTTTATACATCTCAATTAATTAATTTTATAACCTAATTATAACAAGTCTGTTTGGGTTAAGAAATTAAATGTGCTTAAGTAAGGATTTAATTTATATTTGAGGAAATGAAAACCCTAATTAAATGATTTGTATTGGATAAGAATTAAAGGTATTGGACTATGTAAATTTTATGCCCCAAGTAATTAATTCAAAAGCCCAAAAGAATTAATTTGTAAGCCCAAAATATTAAATTGAAGCCCAAACTTTTAGCCAAATTAATAAGGGACATTTTGGGCAATTAGTAAGCTAATAAAGCATGAAAACAACATAAAAAAAATTGGGAGAAAAAGCCTAGAAAATTCAGTGGAAGAAAGAAGAGGAGAGAAAGGGAGTGTTTGTAATTATTACTTCACTTTAGTAGGTTAACAACTTCTCACCCACTCCCTTAGGTGTCACTTGTTTATTCAACTAACATATTTATACAAGAGTGCAAGCAATCCATGTAGTAAATAATATAGATAAGGAGCAAAATATAGGGAGATGATTATAGATATAGCAAATATATCTACACAAATTTTACTAACATCAAATGTCTTTCTCTTCCATCTTTTATTTCATCTCATTTTACTTAACTAACAAAACAAAGATAGAGAGAGAGAACAAAGATTTCAACAGCCATAGAGGGAAGGAAATATGATATTTTGATCTTTAAACTACCCAAGATCATCATCTATTTTGGAAAAAAAATAAGGAAGAGTAGCCACAAATTAAAGGTATAAACACATTTTGTTTATGTATTTTTGATTATCGTAAATCAAACCTTGAATCTATGTTTATAAAATTAAAAACATTAGATTTACATGTTAATGAGTGTATCATGTTTATATATACCCATATTGGGTGTTAATTTGTTTAGAAATAAAAAGAAAAGAAAAGTGATTTTACTAGTTTATAAACCATAAAATTTCTATGTACTTTGGATTTTCACTGTTTTTGATCTTCACCTTCTTTTTGCGATCCGTCAAGGAGAGGTGCTAGATATATAAGTTATCTACTAAATCCAAGTGGTAGTACTAAAACATGTTGAGTACACAGTCTGTAGTGACTGATTTAGTAAAAATAGTTTCGTGTCTTTTAAGGAAAGATAGACTGTTTTTGGATAGTCAAGGGTAGGGGCAGTTTCGTCATTTTTTTTACATTCAAAAATTCTGGAAAAATTTGGGAGGATAATATGATAAGTTTTCTAAGACGTCCAAGTAGAATCACTGAAAAAGGAGTTGTAGATTTATGTATGGACTATTTTTAACAAAGCACGAAAAAGGAGAAAAAGTTACTGTCCAAAATTTTGTAAGGGTTGTTTCGGACACTTAAATTGTGACATAAATTCTGGACTTTTGGGTCATGAAAATATATGATATAAAGTACCTCCTGTCCAAAAATGAGCTCATCAGGTATGAAAGACTGATCACTTTCATTACCATCTGGTTCAAATATATTTGTTTATGTTCAATGTTCGTTCAACTATGAAAGTTTGTTCATGCTAGTTCACAATTATATTGTTGAATGTTAGCCCGCAATTATTCAAATTCTTTCAATCATGATAGATCCTCAAATAAACTTATACTTGCTTGGAAAACTTGTTGCTCACCCTTGCTATATCATGATAAACATTGCAGATTAAGACAAATACGTCGAATATAGGAAAAGATCAAGACAAGTTCAACTTTGGATTATTCGTGCAGCTAAATTGTAATAATATAGTATGATAATGACATTGTATGTAGATTAGGTTATGAATTGTGTTATATGTTAAGGTTCTCGAACTTGGGGATAGTGTGTAAAGTTTATTGTATAAATAATATATTTTTATATCTTTCACAATAGTTATAATATTAGTATACCAGATCCGTGGTGATTAGGACCCAGATTTAGGGCTACTACAGTTGGTATCAAAGATGTTGGTTATAAACCTAGGGTAGCGCTACCTTAAACTAATAACCATAGTGATTAGGATAAGTACTAACTCAAATAGAGTTAGTGAGTCCGTATGATTCAAAGAAGAATCTCGGCGAGTTATAAAGATACAGAGTTCCCTAACTCTGATAATAAAGGTGAACAGTAGTGATAAATGGATAGAGTCTAAAAGACTAAAAGTACAGCGATAGGTGTTGGGTAAAATCTTATTTTGCACAACACGCAAATATACGTGGTCAACAAGTAATATAATAGTAAGTAGAGTATCGTTCCCTCAGAGACTCAGCAAGACATTAACTTCACAATTACCAATTTACTATTAATCCTAATTCTATTAAACCAATCAAATTTCAGTTTATAGTAAAAACAATAAAGATATTAAAACCAATGAAAAATTAACACACCCTAAAAACTAAATTTTCAAACAAATATCGGAGAATTAGGCTTAAAACTTCACTCTAAGCATTACTCTGATTATTATACCTTATTCTAGTTTAATCCACTATCCCAGTTTATTAATCAAGAACACATATGTAACACTAGCCACCTCTCGATGTACTAATACCCTATTAACCCAAATCCACAATGAAGATAGAATTACGTTAAACAACTTAATCAACTAACTCACTATATCTCTACGCGAATTACAATTTAAGAAGGTTTAAGTTCAAGTTCTTTATATGATTACATGTGATGTCAAGCATATATCTACCCTAACATCCATCAAGATTCTGCTCATTCACATAAATCAAGAACACATGCTATATTAATTAAGTCTAGATTCGTATTTCATCTCTCGAATTCATACAAGTCCACATAAAATTGTTGATCATGTAATTCATAAATTCAAGCTCAAATTAACATAGATAAACTGAATAATAGCTTATTAAACTGAAAACTAAGATTACAAAATCATCGTTCCACTTAGAGATCCATTATAAGCCTAATAAGTAATTTAGTTCATAACTACTGAATTAAATACTGAATAAATAAAAGAAAACATCATCCCAATTACACAATTTGAAATTAAAGGAGAATAGTAATACACCACCATTCTCGCCCTTCAAAAATGAAATCTTCGTGAAATTATCCTTCTTCTTCGTTCCTCCAAGCTCTTGCCTTTCAATCTCGTCCTTAAAGTGTGTCTGAATGTCTCCCCCTTTTTTCCAACAAGTATCATAAATGGCCTCACCTCAGCTTCATACCACCAATCATAATCCAACTCTAACTCATCACATAGAAAGTCAAATAGAAATCTAAATCCTTTTCAACACCAACAAGTCATTAGTCAAAGACTCCCCACAAACATAAAATAACAACCAAAACACAATCCTATTATGATCATATTACATAAAGAATTAATAGCTCCCAACAATGCCCATCTTCCAGCACATAATTAACTTTTTGCCCATATCAGGTCCCGTCACAGCATGCCCCGCGTCGCTTTACTAAGCACCACAGTGCGCCCCACATTAGAGATTCAGAATGTCCAAAACTTGCTCGAAAATCCTTCCAATGCTAGCATCTTGATAAGCTTACTGATTATCCTACAACAAGAATAAAACCCATCAAAAGTAACATGAAAGTAATCAAAAACTAACAATATACACGCTAAATGAATATCAATCATAGGTTAAAAACTTTACTCATCAAATTCCCCCAAACTTGAACATTGCTTGTCCTAAAGCAAAATGCGATGTAATGCAACTAACAACTAAGAATCCAGTATTAAGACAGTACATGGTTTATCCATACAGCCTCAGAAAAATTGAGTAAACATGTCAACACTTCCTATCAAAGTCAATCAACAATTTCTTAACAATCATCAAATCATAGACTGTTACCACTAATATTGTGTGTGTGTGCTCCATAACTATGCTAACTGATATCAAGTCAAATTTAACACATAATAAGTCTCTTTGAAGGCATCATACAGTGTAAATTCAAGAAATCCAAAAACAAGTTAAATCCAACTAAAATCAAGCAATTACCAATATCGAGGGTCAACATGGGACACTTATACTTCAATTTTTCATCTACGGGGGCCTTTTGCTCTTATTTCTCGTTTTATTCATTTTTTTTCTTTTTTTCCTTTTCTTAGATAGATAGATGGTTGGTGAGTGCGTTTTACGCTCCATCTCATGCTTGTGTTTATGGGGAGTATTTCTCCTCAACCCACCACAAGACTCAACTAACTTTTATTTTCTTTGTTTTTCGTTTTCTGAAGCTTATATACCCTACTTGTCTTTTCCCCCCAAACTTGGGTTCTTGCCTAATTTGTCGCCTTCACTGCCCATCTTCGTCATTCTCTTATTCAAACTAACATTATCCTTTAGAGTTCCTTTATGTATCAATTTAAACTCAATCATTCAACAAGTTGTTTTTACTGTGCTATCCTTATTATACCAGTTTCAAACAGAAAAAGACTCAATAAATTACTAGAAATCACATCAAAGCTCTAATAGTTAGTACTAAACTTGTCTACCCAATTCCAATCTCATTATTGGCTAAAAATAAACTTTTACAGTCTAATAGTTGGATTCATGCATTTTAACTATATGCAATGTTTTCTTTTCTTTCAACCTATTGTTTTTATATATAGATAAGATGTAAACACTGAACACTTATAACAACTAAACAAGCTAACTAACATAATTATTAAAATTGTCATTAAATAACTAGGCAGAAAACATAATCCGCCAAACTTAAATCAAGTAATTTCCTCATTACGACAAAATAAATCAATTAAAAGTATGAGGAATTCCTTGAAAATGAGTTATTGCTCATCGTCATCCGAAGGAGGATATGTTGGCAGGATAGGAGGCATATGCATGACCACCGGATGTGTATTAGGGTTGTAGTGGGAAAATACATCAGCAAGTGTGTTGAATGCATTGGCATTGTACTAATGCATTAAATATTGACGTTGGGCAAACCATAAAAATTGATTCATTGAGGTCCGAGGTGGTTACTCTTGCGTTGGTTTTGCGTCAACTGGTGGTGAGGGTTGCCAGATTAAAATATAATCTTCTCCATGTGGATGTGATCTTGCCCCTTCCCATGCCTTATATCTCTAAATTGTAGCATGATTGATTATTGCCATTAGTTGTTGGACAGGCTCAGAAGGTTGCCACTTCACCCCAGCTTTACGACATAAATTGGTGATTAAGAAACCATGTAGCAGACCTCCTATAGTACTCCCTCGTAGCAAACGACCAATGGACTCTTCAATACACTCGCCCACATCGACATTATAAAATGCAATGGAGTTATTCACACAGAAATGGTCGTGAACAATCCCATATAATAGCCGAGCCCGTGCCTTAGTTACATCATGTTGGTGGCGTGTGGGAATTAAACGGGCACATATAAATGCATACAAAGATTTACCATATCGACTAAGTGCTGATTGGGGAAAACTTATCTTTTCATCCATTCCGGCTTGAATTACCCATTGAGTTCCTGGTTTTCATAATCTGATAATCAACTCCTCTAACTAGGGCAAACCATCTTCATAAAGGTCAGTATGTGGTGCCTCTAACCCAAAATACGCGTTGATAGCATCGGCATGAAACACCGCCGGTTTACCCCGAACGATGACTATATGATTGCCATGTTCCATTGCGTTGGCGTAAAACTCTTTCACTATATTGATCACCACTGGAAGTGGTTGTTCTACTAACTTAAACTAATTACGCTCTATAATTTACAAAGCCATATCACCATCCAAATTAGCATCCGACTTCAATCCACTTTCTAGTACGAAATTATTCTTGTCAATGGAAGACTTGAATCGTTCTGCGGCCCGCTCACTAATAAATTTCGTATGATCATATTGTGGTCGAGCAGTGGAGGTGGATGGGTGTTGTCTTTTGTGGGAAGACATGGTGTTTCTGGTGATGTTTCGGCTTAAAATTTGGTTCAGGACTTTTATCAAACAGCTGGTTAACGGACTAAGTACTTCCCCCAAAATAGGTTTTTTGGTATTATCTTGCTAGCCAATATGTGAAATCAAACACACACTCCTTGGGCACCCAATTTCCAAGGTATTCCACCCAATTGATATCAATAAAAGAGAAGAAGATTGAGCATGAAGTAAGTAGTTCTTACCTTGAATAAATTTGTGTTTTCCTCTTTGAAAAGATATCCCAATTTGAATGAATTTGTACAAGGAAGGAATTAGATTTAGGATTGGAGTGTAGTATTTATATCTTATATGAATTTGACTACATGTATGGTTGGAGTTCATATACGGGATGGAAAACCAAAGTGGGTTGGGAGAGGGGGAGTGTATGGGTTTAATGTGAATGGAAGTTGAAAAGGAGAAAGAGAGATGGTGTAGTGGAAGAGTTATAGGAGTTATGGAGTAGTGGAAGTGTTAAGGGTGTATGAGAAGTGGGGAAGTTAAGTGTATGAAGGAAAGGTGAAGTGGTTATGGCCTAAGATGCGGTAATTAAAACACGTTCAGTGCCTGGGTTGCCCGACCGACGCCGCCCGCGCCGTGGATATTCATGGGATGGAACGCCCCACGCAAGGAGATCAGGAGTTACTGGCGTAGTAGCGCGCTCCGTGTTGTATCTTAGTATTGGGTAGCATGGCCCGCGCTAGGGGGTCAGTGGCAGGATTGGGCAGTGGCACGCCTCGCGCTCTTTGTACGTTGGGTATAGCGCACCTCGCGCTGTGGGATCGGCGAAGTTGCGCAGTCCGCGCTGACATGTCAGTAAGTTGTCGAAGTAGTGGCGTGCCCTGCGCTGTGTGTATGCGTTGGGTAGCGCGGCCCGCGTTAGGGGGTCAGTAGAATGATGACTTTATTTTCCTTTAGTTCCGTGCAAATTATCCAAAAATGGAGTCAAAATTCTATGAAAACTTCATATTTAAACTAGATTATAAACTAAAATATAAAGAATAACTAAAAGAGAAAAAGTTTAAAGCTTGGGTTGCCTCCCAAGTAGCCTAGTTTTAACGTCGTAAGCCCAATGGTGCCTCTTGTATCACTGTGCATCAACAAGGGTAATATTGATGACATCCCAATTTGAATAACCACCCCACTAATGCTTTAACCTTTGGTCATTGACCTTGAAAGTCTCCAATGAATTTCTACTATAGAGTTCAACGGCGCCTTGTGAGAAAATTATTTTGATGGTGAATGGTCCCGAGCACCTTGATTTTAGTTTTCATGGGAACAATCTCAACCATGAGTTGAACAATAAGACTGATTGCCCAGGCTCAAACGTTCTTTGTATCAATTTCTTGTCGTGCCATCTCTTAACCTTTTCCTTGTATAACTTTGAGTTCTCGTAGGCTTGCAGTCGGAATTTGTCGAGCTCATTTAGCTGAAGTAGTCTCTTTTCACCCACTGCTGCTTGATCGAAGTTCAGTTTCTGAATAGCCTAGTAGGCCTTATGATGTAACTCGATCGGTAAATGACAAGCTTTCCCGTATAGTAGCTGATATGGTTATATGCCAATCGGTGTTTTATACGTAGTTTGGTAGGCCCACAGTGCGTCATCCAACCTGAGCGACAAAACCTTTCTACTCGGGTTTACCAACTTTTCCAAGATTCTTTTCACTTCCGTGTTTGAAACCTCGGCTTTCCCATTTGTTTGGGGATGATATGATGTAGCTACCTTATGGTTGACCCCATACTTTGCCAATAGAGCTGTAAACGATTTGTTGCAGAAGTGACTACCTTCTTCACTTATAATTTCTCTTGGTGTGCCAAACCTCGTAAAAATGTTCTTCTGCAAGAATTTGAGAATCACTTTAGCATCGTTAGTCGGGAGTGCTACGACTTCAACCCATTTGGATACGTAGTCCACCGGAAGCAATATATACTTATTACTGAACGATGATGGAAATGGCCCCATTAAATTGATGCCCCAAACGTCAAAAATTTCAACTTCCAAGATCATTTGGAGTGGCATCTCATTCCTTTTCGATATGTTGCCCACCCGTTGACATCTATCACAAGTTTTAACAAATTGGTGGGCGTCTTTAAATAATGTAGGCCAATAAAACTCGGCTTGAAGCACTTTTGCCACTGTTCTCTCACTACCATAGTGTTCCCCATATGCCGATGAGTGACACTCGTGTTGTATGTTCTTCACTTCACTATAGGGCACACATCGTCTGATCATCTTGTCGGTGCACTATTTGAATAAGAAAGGCTCGTCCCACATATACCACTTCACGTCATGGAGAAACTTCTTTTTCTGTTGTCGTGTAAGATCAGAGGGGAGAATGTTGCTCACTAGATAATTTGTGAAGTCTGCGTACCATGGGAATTCTTTATTTATCACAAATAGTTGCTCATCCGGGAGTGAATCATTGATTTCACACTTCTCCTATTCCTTTTTACCCTGATTTTCCAGCCTAGACAAATGATCGGCGACTTGATTCTCCGTCCCCTTTCTATCCTTTATTTTTAAATCAAACTCTTGTAAAAGGAGAATCCATCGGATAAGGCGTGACTTAGCATCTTTTTTCGAAATTAAGTACTAAATGGCCGAGTGATATGTATAAACTACTACCTTTGTCCCGATCAAGTACGCCCGAAATTTATCGAACGCATATACTACTGCAAGTAATTCCTTTTCTGTAGTTGTGTAGTTCATTTGAGTCTCCGTAAGTGTCTTACTTACATAATATATGGCTTGGAATACCTTCTATCGGCGTTGACCCAAAACAGCCCCAACCGCACAGTCGCTTGCATCACATATTAACTAAAAGGGCATGGTCCAATCCGGCGCGACGATGACGGGATTTGTGGTCAATTTCTTCTTTAACAACTCGAATGCTAATTTACACTCCTCATCAAACTTGAAAACCAAATCCTTCTCTAAAAGGCTGCACAGAGGTTTTGTAATTTTAGAGAAGTCTTTTATAAATCATCTGTAAAACTCAGCATGCCCCAGAAAACTTCTAATTCCCTTAATTGAACTCGGTGGAGGAAGCTTTTCAATTGTTTCCAACTTCGCTATATCAACCTCTAATCCATGAGTCGAGACCTTGTGCCCCAAAATTATGCCTTCTTCAACCATGAAGTGGCACTTTTCTCAGTTAAGTACCAGATTCGTGTTTGTGCATCTTTGTAAGACCATTACCAAATTCCTCACACATGCATCAAAATCATCCCCATAGATAGAGAGGGCATACTACTTTCAGTAGGACCATTTACTAGTGAGTCACGAAAGATAAAACGGGATAGCCTCTTAGTCAAATAAGCGGCTAGTGGGAAAGGACGATGATCCCCATGAAGAGCGAGAATGGACTCGTTGTGAATGGAACTATCCTAGTGATCAGGCTTATAGTCTCGGGAGAAGTACCGCACCCAAGACAGTGAGGAAGTCTTCTGCCGATTGGGTGTCTCAAAGTCATAAAAGATCTTATCACCCTGAAACTGTGAAGTGTAACTAGAAGTTCGCCTGAAAGCCTCCGATAATTATATAACACACTCAGCATTCCTAGGAAACAAGCTAGATGGATTTCATGAAAACGAAGCGATAGCAGAAAGACTGCATGATGTTATGCAAAATTAAGTACATAATCCAAGTGATAAATGTGTTTTATACCTACGAATTGACCTCTAATTCGAGCTTAAATTGTGTTAATTTGTTATTTTTGTGATTCGTTTTACTTGTTTTGTGTTATTTTATGTTTAGGTATGGTGGCGTAGGGTGTGCAGGCTTAAAAGGTGGTTTTGTGGAGAAACTTGGCAAGAAAAGGAGCTAAAAATGGACTTATGCAGATTAACCCCCCATCGGGGCAGACTTTATACATACAAAACTCCGGCCGGGGTGGGGGTACTGAGGAGAAAACAGAAGCACCCCCCGCTAGGGCGGGCACTTAAAGAAGGAAAACCCCGCCGGGGCGGGGGTACGGGAAAAGGAAAAGACCCCTGACAGAACTGTAATGCTGCAGATGCGTGAAGGAAGGAGGTTGGCATAGTTTAGAACTGTATTGGGCGTCAAAGATGGTCAGAATACGTGTCTTAGGTGGTATATTAACAAGAAACAACATAGGAGATAAGATCGAACAATCAATTAGCAATTCTAAGCCCTAATTTTAAGAAAACTCATTAGAGGAAGGATTGAAGGTCTAAGTCACGAGAATTGCATATTGAAGCTAAGGAGAATGGTGGTTTTGTATCCATTCAACTTCTTTAATTCAATTTTTGTAATTGGGATGATGATTACTTTGGTGATTTCAGTTTTTATTTCATTCGTGATGAATTAATTTACTTATTAGGCTTATGATGGATCTTTATGGTGTAACAATGATTATGCAGCCTTAAATTTCAGTTTAATAATCTATCATTCAGTTTATCTATTGTGATTTGTGCTTTAATTTATGGATTGCTTGATCACCAATTTTGTGTGGATGTGTATGGACTTGAGAGACGATATATGAATGTAGACCTAGTCACTATAGCAGGTGTTCTTGAATTTTGTGATTGAATGGAATCTTGATTAATGTTAGGGTAGAGATATGCTTAATGTCGCATGTAATCGGTAGAGAACTTGAACTTAAAACTTATTTGGTTGTAATTCACATAGAGATATAGTGAATTAGTTGATTAAGGTGTTTATCTTAATTCTATCTAATTTGTGGATTTAAGTTAATATGATATTAGTGCATTACGAGATGGCTAGTTCTACTTGAGTGTTCTTGATTAATAAATTGGGATAATGAATTGAATTGAAATAGGGTGTAGTAATCAGAGTGATACTTAAAGTGAATTTGTAAGCCTAATTCTCCATTATTTGCTTGAAATTAAAGTTTTTAGTTTTGTTGATTGCTTAGTATTTTCATGTTTTTAGTTTTTAATAGTTATAATCATTGAATTGGATAGTTTAATAAAATTTGGATTAATATAAAGTTCGTAATTGTTAGGATTAATTTCATACTAGTTTCTATGGGAACGATACTTGACTTATCATTATATTACTTATTGACCACGTGCACTTGCGTGTGAGCATAATTAAATTTCGACCAACAAGTTTTTGGCGCCGTTGCCAGGGAACTTAGTATAGATTTTAATATTTTTTCAATATCAGTTTAATTAGTCCAATTTTACTTAAACATTTATTTTCTTTTATTTTATTCTTTCTTATTTCAGGTTCTTGGAATTAGTTTATGCAAACTCGGTCTAACAAGCCAGACTTGCTTCTTTTCGAGGATAATATCGAGAAACAGTTTCAAAGTCTAAGTAAGTGGATTAAAGGCACAAGGGAAAACTTTGAGAACTCTGAAAAAGAAGAAATAATGGCTGTAGAAGATCAAAAAGCGCTAAGGGATTTTGTTATTCCTAAGTTGACTGAGCTTCAGTCAAGTATCACCAGGCCGGCGATTGCTGCAAATACTTTTGAGATCAAGCCTGTGATGATTCAGATGATTCAGAACTCAGTTTAGTTTGGGGGACTAGCCAACGATGATCTGAATGAACTCTTAGTCAGCTTTTTGGAGATATATGACACCTTTAGATACAATGGTATCAGATGAAGCAGTCAGACTTCGCTTGTTCCCATTTACATTGCGGGACAAGTCAAAGAGTTAGTTACATTCTCTACCATCTGGATCAATAACTACTTGGGAAGACCTTGCTTAGAAGTTCCTGGCTCAGTTCTTTCTACCAGTTAAAACTGCAAAGATGAGAAACGAGATCACCATGTTTGAGCAGCAACATGGGGAAGTCTTTATATGAGGCATGGGAACGGTACAAGGAATTGCTTAGAAAGTGGCCTCGTCACAGACTACTCTAATGACTACAAATGAATACGTTTTACAACGAGTTGAATGGCAATCTCAGGACTAGTATAGATGCAACTTCGGGTGGAGTGTTTATGGCCAAGAGTTATGAGGAGGCATATAAGTTAATTGTGACTATGGCAGCTAATAACTTCTAGTGGCCTACAACAAGGATGACACAGCCCAATGTAGTTGGGGTATTAGAGGTAGATAGAGTAACAGTGTTGGCGGCACAAATTTCAGCCTTATCAAAGAAAATGGATACTCTGATAGGTGCACAACCACAGCAGGTGGCATATATTTGCAAGCTATATGCAGGAGAACATCCTACCGAGCAGTGTGCCATCAACCCAACATCGGTTCAGTTTGTGGGTAACTATAATAGGATTCCGCAAAATATGTATCAAAATGCCTACAGCCCGGGGAATAGTAACCATCCTAATTTTTCATGGAGCAACAATCAAAATTAGCAGGCTCCACGACCTTTTTATCCCCCGAGGTTCCAAAATAAACATCAACAAGTAGCTCTGCATCATGAGAAGAAGACAGACTTAGAAGAGCCTTTGTTGAAATACATATCGGGTAATGAGGCGGAAATGAAAACACAAGCAGCGGCCATCAAAAATTTAGAAAATCAGATGGGACAGTTGGACTTAGCATTAAATAATAGGCCGCAAAGGACTCTACCAAGTGACAAAGAAAAGAACCCAAAGGGAAGTTATGAGCAGTGTCAAGCAATCACGTTGAGGAGTGGAAAGCATCTTGATGGGAAATCTACAGAAAATTTAGCACAGAAGGATGTTAAGGATAATGAAGACAAAGTGGTTGCAGAGAAACGGGATGGAGAAAAGCAAGGGGACAAGAGCAAGTCAGATGTTGAGCCAATTGTATATCCTCCACCTCCGTTTTAGCAGAGGCTCCAAAAATAGAAATTAGACAAGAAATTCGCCAAGTTTTTGGAAATTTTCAAGAAACTTCAAATAAATATTCCGTTCGCAGAAGCCCTAGAGCAGATGCCTAGTTATGCCAAATTCATGAAGGGTATTCTGTCTACGAAGAAAAAGCTAGAAGATTATGAAACTGTGGCTTTGACGGATGAATTCAGCGCAGTTTTACAGCGAAAGTTACCTCCAAAGTTGAAGGATCCAGAGAGTTTTACCATACCTTGCACGATTGGTAACATGACTTTCAAAAAGTGTTTGTGTGATTTGGGAGCAAGTGTAAACCTCATGTCATTATCTGTTTATACCAAATTGGGTTTACATACTCTGAAGCATACAAACATATCATTTCATTTAGAAGACCGATCAGTAACTTATACGAGAGGAATTATGGAGGATATTTTGGTTAAAGTGGAAAATTTTATATTCCCATCTGATTTCATAATTCTAGATTATGAGGAAGACAAGAACATCCCAATCATCTTAGGCAGACCATTTTTGGCTACGGGTAGGAAGGTCATTGATGTTCAAAAAGGAGAATTAACTATGAGGGTTCAAGATCAGGAAGTTACGTTCAATGTGTTCAAAGCCATGAAGTTCCCTACGAATGAAGAGGAATGCTTCTAGGTGGATGTCATCGACCGGATAGTTAATGATGATATGGTAAAAGGTTTGGTCAGTGATTCATTGGAAAATACATTACTAGGGGATGAGGATTTAGATGATCCAGAGTTCGTGGATTATTTACATATGCTGGATGCTTTGCTGAGAGTTAGTAGATTCAAAGTTCCATTCGAGCCATTACACATGGAGGAAAAAGCTTCAGCTCGGATGAAACCGCCACTTGAGGAGCCACCCACTCTTGAGCTCAAACCACTTCCTAAACACCTCATGTATGCTTATTTAGGCGATTCAAATACTTTACTTGTTATTATTGCATCTGCACTTAACGAATTGCAGGAAAGTAAATTGATGAGGATTTTGAGAGAATACAAGTCTACAATATGTTGGACCATTACAGATATAAAGGGGATCAACCCTTCCTTTTGAATGCACAAGATTCTCATGGAAGAGGACGTGAAGGCAACAGTGGAGCAGCAGAGAAGGTTAAATCCAATCATGAAAGAAGTGGTAAAGAAAGAAATATTGAAGTGGTTAGATGTGGGAATTATTTACCCGATTTCAGACAGTGCATGTGTAAAGTCCCCGAACCCGGATACTTGAAACCCAAACTCGGTACTTCACGATACCATTTCTATGAGCGGAAATATTACTAATAATAATAACAATAATATAAATTTTAAACTTAACTTACATTTATCAGAGTCTAATCCCAAGTACGCAACCTTTACTACATTCTTTACATGATATATAATAATATCATTAACTTATTACAGTCTAACTATTACAAATGATACAAATAAACAAATTGTGTTTGTTTTCCTTTTCACTTGATCTTGGTCGATCCCTTCTAGCTGTTCACACTTAGCTGAAAACATTTAAATTAAGCAAGGATGAGCATTTGAGTGCCCAGCAAGTATTATATATATATATATATATATATATATATATATATATATAAGCTGAAAGAATTTAAATGTTTCCTTTATAATATTCTTCTACAACCAGTCAATGGTTGTGAAGTATTCTGTACCAATAACAATAACATAACAACCTTATTTCAAATTTTTGAAACTATGTATTGTCTATACACGGGGTTTCTGTGACATACTATGAACATTGTTTTTCATTTTCGAAAAGGTTAAACAGAAATTCATCTGTAAACCGGCATTGCTTACGGGCCTGAGGGTGTACAGTCCATGGGCCCTGTATTGATCAATACTACATTGCTAGAACGATATTATCGTTCATCCTTTGTCCACCGTAGCGCATAAAAATGTTCCCATTATCGGGATGTTCATATCTGTCGGGTTTTCATAACAAATGTCTTATATAATTCAACATATATGTATATCAAAGGTGTATCAACATGCGATTGAATACAATGATTATCCAAGTGGGGACACTTGTATGATCATTTATAGAAATTAACGAACAGAATATATATCTGGATTATCATATACTAACATGTTGATAATCAATGGGCGTATATAATATAGGCTTAACAATCTGTACAGTAATAATATAACTTTGAAACATTCTTACACTTGTCCAATGCGTAAAGAAAATGCAAAGGTAGGATACTTGCCTGATGCGCTGCTTACAATTACGCAACTTAGATCTATTTGCTATACCGAAACCTATCATTAATAAGATCATTCTATCGATTAGAATCATATATTATAACACATAGTACTGCCTTTTGCAGTTAACACATAACATAATCACATTGTCATACATGTTCAACAATCATGTTATCACAAACAAACATTCACTCATTCCTAATCACATTGTCACACAACTTTATCCATCATTGAGTCACAAATAAAATAATTAACTAACTAAATTTCTAAGTCCAGATCAATTTCTGAACCATGTCGGTCTACCGACATCTTTATTGGGTAATTATCGAGTCTAAGACTCTAAACAGTTGTTCAATATCCATTTAGACTAATTAAATAACAGTCATATCATTTTTCATGACCTTATAATAATTATAAAAAAATTATTACCATTTACCATAATTTTTGAAATATCAGAATCATTATTAAATGATTTAAATATCAAACAATTCTATTATCATTAATATTTAATTAATATAAAACTATTAATCAAACCATTGCCAAAATATTAAAGTTATTTATAATAACTCAAAATATTCTTAACGTATTTATATTACCCTTAAATGATTTTAAAACATTTAAAATCATTATTAAATAATTACCATTAATATTTAAATATTAATGAACTATTATCTAAATATTAAAAGTTATTAATTATAACTTAAAATATTTTTAATTCATTTATATCCCTTTTAAATGATTTTTAAATAAATAAAGCCATTTTTAAACTATCTATTTAATATAATTATTAAATAAATTTAATATCATTAATTATTAAATAAATATCATTAATATTAAATTATTAATGAAATTATTCTCTAAATATTAAAAATTATATTTTATAACTTAAAATATCTTTAAACACTTTATTTTCATTTAAAATGATTATTATAATATTAAAATCATTTTTAAACTAAATTATTTAATATAATTATTAAATAACTTTAACATCATTAATAATAATTAATTAATGAAATTTACCTTTAAATATTAAAAGTTATATTTTATAACTTAAAATATTTTTAAATACCTTATTCTTATTTAAAATAATTTTTAATTTAATAAAATCATTTTTAATTCATTTATTTAATTCATTTAATAAATAACTTAATTATCATTAATATTAATTTATTAATGAAAATTATCACATAATATTAAAAGTTATCAGATAATAACTTAAATTATTTTCTTATTCCATAATATAATTTTAAATGATTTTTCAAATATTAAAATCATTTTTAAATAATTTATTTAATATTATAATTAAATAAATTAACTACTTTTAATATTTCAAAAATATTAAATATTTATGAAATATATTTAAAATAATTAAAAACTAATTTTCAGAATTTAAAATAATTTTTAATAATTTATTTTGTATTTTTTAATAATTAAAAACTATTTTTTTCTATTTTTAATTAATTTCCGGTAATAAATAATAAAAACCGTCGCTATAGGTGTTCTTGAGCCTTCAAGAACATTCATAGCAGTTTGCAAGGTACCGAGTTTGACCAAGATTTTCGGTCAGATCTTGATGTTACTGGGCATGTTATTAGTCAGATATTGTAGTACTAATACACGACTACAAGATCCAACAACAAACAAGTTCTTACAACATATAATCAACGAGATCTGTACCTTCAAACATGCTGTCAGGTCTGTTCTTCATTTTTTGGGTTACCTAGAAATGAAGAACACATCATAGGTCATACTTTGAGCCTCTATTACAATCTGTTCGTGTACTGATTTAGTGATATATGACTTCTATATTCTAAACCACATGTAACATTACAGATCTATTACAAAACATAACCAAAAAAAACAACAGATCTAGTCGGTAATAGCCGGTCAACCCATGCCAGAACACAGATTCATCCGTTTTTCTAGGTTGCCCAGAAATCATGAACTGTCTCCGAGCAAACCACTTTGCCCGGCCACTACGATCGACTCGTTTGCTTTCAAGGAAAGTTTAAGGCATAAATATGGAGCTGATATACTAGACTACAACTTAAATACAACAATCAAATAAAAATATTAACACAATGACAGATCTAGGCTGTTTAAAAAGCTGTCAGACGTTGTTCTTAGTTTCTAGGTTGCCCAGAAAGTACCCTGTCAATGCCGGTCAACCCACTTTGACTGCCTATAACTTTTAATCCATAACAGATATGGACCTGATTCAAGCTTCAGAACAAAGATCTAATGACATACTACAAATATAAAACATAAAACACACAAAATCATTAACAACCAAAGATTTAAAGGGTCTGACATTCGGCTGTCAGACTTCAAGAAACAAAATTTCCAGATTTTGAAAAATGTCAAATCCGAGCCTATAAATATTATGGATCTAACATGTAGCAACCCTGATCATCTATTGACACCATAATCAACATGTTTAACACATCAAACATAAAATCTAACAACAGAAAATTGGACAGATTTTTGGGCTAGGGTTTATACCTTTTCGATCCAATTCTTGATTCTGACTTCTTGATCTATTTTTGATAAACGTGGGGCTTTGATTTAGGACTGATATACTATATAATTTCGAAGCTTTTAGAGAGAGAGGGTCTAGGATGAGCTTGGTGAAAAATTGAGCAAATAAATGAATTCTTTCTCTCTCTAATTTATTTATAATACATGGGTGCAATGGATTTGGCTGGAATGCTGAAGATTTGCTGAGATTTAAGGCACATGGGGTGGTTGGATTTGTTCACCAACTTCCCCTAAATGTCAAAGCCTATTATTTAGCCAAAATCATACACTTTAGGGGCAAAAATGTCATTTGGTTTTTCAATTTAATGGCATTATAGTCATTTGGCAAACCCTTAGGGTTTAGGGTTTGGGTTAGGGTTTATGGTTTGGACCATTTTAAGGTTTAACAATAATTTCAAGAATTTTCAAAATTAGGATTTGCACAAAAATATAATAAATAAATAAAATAATAAAATTTTAGTTTCTAAAATACCAAATTAGGGTTTCTTAGTTAATTAAGTTTTTAATTAATTAACACCTTACTAATTAGGTTTAAGATACCCTAATTAGTATTAAGCTTTCCAAATTAACAATTAGGGTTACAATATAAATAATTTAGGGTTTATAAAATAAATATTAGGGTTTCTAGAAATTATTATTTCTAAATATTAATTAGGGTTTACCTAATCAATATAGAATTATATAATACATAACATGCATGCACCATATAACACAGTTATAGAACAGTGTCGAACTCATCCTGAGTTTTAAATTAGGATTTTTTCATTTAGCAATTAGCTAATTATTATTTAGGGTTTCTAATTTAAGAAATTAGGGTTTTAATTCTATATCACCAGTCGTTAATCACATTATTTGTGATTACAAATTCTCAAAGTCGTGAATGACTTTCGCTTTAGAGTTTCAATTCAATTAGGGTTCCAAAATTATAATTAAGGATTATAATATAGAATAATAATAATAATAATAATAATAATAATAATAATAAGGGTTTTGAATAATTACGATTATCCCTAATTAGGGTTAATACATAAACACCGATCATAAATCACATTAACATGATTACATAACAGTCTTAAGTCGGCATTCGGCTTTAACTTAGGGTTTAACAGCTTAAACTAGGGTTTTGGCATTTTACACCATAATTGACCAACCATTGTCAGTCTACAAACATACAGTACATATTTATAGCACTGAAAAATCAAAATATTATAATATTATAATATTATTATCATTCCTTAATTCAGACCCATAATTAGGGTTTGATAGTAATATAATAAAACTGTTCCAGACATTAACATTACACACATAACCATACTTATCTATAACACTAGTAAATAATAATATAATATTATTATTTTCATTCCTTAATCAAAACCCGGAATTAGGGTTTGGATTCCATATCTGAATTATCTGTCATAATTAACCTTATAATTAAGTAAAAATAATTTACTTAATATCTTGAACAAAAATAATATAATAGAATAAGTATTATAAAAATTCTATGTTCATATCATATGTTATTCATTTAATATAATTATCATGTTTTCATGGAAATAAACATTTAAAAACATTTTTACTATAAAACTAATTATTATTATAATATAATTTATAATGAGAAATAATCCTAGAATAAAATTATTCATAACCATTCATGTAATAAATATATTTTATATTCATCACATAACTACATACATAATACCTTTCACGCATTCTTACCTTTAAAATAAATAATTATTCTAAAATCATTTCATATATTACTTAAATAATATAAGATTATATTTTCCTTGAAAAATAATTAATAAAACATTTCCAATAAGGAATTAATTAGTATAAAAATATAATTGATATTAATCAATAATTCTAAAATAAATTTATTTGCAATACTTAATGTAATAAATAAATTTTATTTATCACACATATAATTATAATTACACATTACCTTGGCACATATCATTCATATTTATTTTAATAAATAAAAAAAAATTTATACGCAAAATTTATGATTTATTTATATAGAAAATATCAGGTTGTCACATTCACCCCCCTTATAAAGATTCTGTCCCAGGAATCACCTTTTAAAACCTATACATACCAGGGTACATATTATACACAATCATTCCAAGTAGATCTCGATCATAGTTGATCGATCCGATCTTTAACTATTCAGCAGAAAGCTTATCTATCCCCTCAAACAGAAATTTGATTTCTAAGAGAACTCAAATTCCTCATTCAAAATAATTTATTAAAATAATTTACTATATATAAAAATAATATGAAAATAAAAATTGGTTAGATTAATACCTGGAGTTGCATCTCCGGCTGCTATCGAATCCCGAACAGTCCCGCTGAAGATGCTTGCGGTTGATTTCGTTGGTTTGTTTGTTGAAGTTGATCCCGTTGTCACCAATGTCCTGCTGCCTTGTTCCGTATTCGCATTCCTTATTTTCATTTCCTTTCTTGCACAGTCTTTTACCTTATGCTTTATTGATTTGCACACAACACATTCACTATACATTCTTGGATTGGGACATTTGGGAGATATATATATCCCTCTTGTCCTTACTTTCCACACACAAACTTTTCTTTTTAATCACATTCCTGGCTTATTTATTGAAATTATCTTCTTTTATCATATAGGTGACAAAAGTTGTCTTTTGCCCCGCCGTTATCCTAGCTATCACATACGCTTTAACAGGGTCGGTTGATCTTCTACATCCTGGCGGTCCGGTTGTCTTGAAGTTTTTGAAGTTTGTCGATCGATTTTCTAGTTAATTTCCTGCGACTGGTATTCCGTTCTGCATAGCTTGATCGTCCGCATTCGGAAAAATTTCGATGTCGGGTCTGGTTATCCTCCAACTTTGTTCACAGGTCCTGCTATCCTTTGATTTCGTTTTCGTCTTGACGACAATATCGTAAATTATTCTTTATTACCTTACATTCTAAGCCTTATCGTATACGCTTATCATATAACGCAAAATTTTCTATTCATATAATCATGTACTCAAAATATTAGATTTTGAAAACTCGGTCGACTATAGTGACCAGATAAATATTTACTATCTTTATACCACCTTATCCCATTAATCCAACATAAATTCATATTTATACCACTTGACATGCCTTAGCACACACTGCTTTAAACATCCGCTATCCCTTTGTGACTCGTAAGTCGGGAATTGCTTCCATAACTTATACAAAATATTACATTACACCAATATACCTATCATATATACCACCTAAAATCATATATATCCAACTAATACTAATACTACCTATTCCTTACACATTTACTAACGATCAATTTTTTGGTAACCTATCTATTTCCATTATCCTCAATATTCATTCACACACAACTATACCTAATTTGTCACAACTTATAACACATTATGAGTTTAAGAACTCATCACAAACATACGAGTTTAAGAACTCACCATAAATATACGAGTTTAAGAACTCAACATTGACCACATATCCTTTAACTATACTTTACCTATCAGTTATACTTAGCATTTCTTGATCCAGTACTATACTTTCCAAAATAACCACCTCTTTGAGGTAGCTTTCAATGTGAGCCTCTATTGCAGCTATTAACTTTGATATTGGCTCAGTCATGGGGGTTGACTTATTCTTTACGACTTAAGGGTATCCTAATTCTGTTCCTTTCTAACACCTACACAAAATATCTTAACTAGCAAATAATAAATACACACAGCACATAAAGGTTTTATATAAGTTATCTTTTAGTTTACTTGATGATGAATTTATTCAATTCATTTATCTTTAAACTCTATATGAGTTATTTGTATTTTCAACGCTTCTCTCTGTTCTAAGGTTATAGCCTAAGGTCTAACCCACCTAAAGTTTCTAACCCTATAGCTCTGATACCAACCTGTAAAGTCCCCGAACCCGGATACTTGAAACCCGAACTCGGTACTTCACGATACCATTTCTATGAGCAGAAATATTACTAATAATAATAACAATAATATAAATTTTAAACTTAACTTACATTTATCAGAGTCTAATCCCAAGTACGCAACCTTTACTACAATCTTTACATGATATATAATACATATCATTAACTTATTACAGTCTAACTATTACAAATGATACAAATAAACAAATTGTGTTTGCTTTCCTTTTCACTTGATCTTGGTCGATCCCTTCTAGCTGTTCACACTTAGCTGAAAACATTTAAATTGAGCAAGGATGAGCGTTTGAGTGCCCAGCAAGTATTATATATATATATAAGCTGAAAGAATTTAAATGTTTCCTTTATAATATTCTTCTACAACCAGTCAATGGTTGTGAAGTATTCTGTACCAATAACAATAACATAACAACCTTATTTCAAATTTTTGAAACTATGTATTGTCTATACACGGGGTTTCTGTGACATACTATGAACATTGTTTTTCATTTTCGAAAAGGTTAAACAGAAATTCATCTGTAAACAGGCATTGCTTACGGGCCTGAGGGTGTACAGTCCATGGGCCCTGTATTGATCAATACTACATTGCTAGAACGATATTATCGTTCATCCTTTGTCCGCCGTAGCGCATAAAAATTTTCCCATTATCAGGATGTTCATATCTGTCGGGTTTTCATAACAAATGTCTTATATAATTCAACATATATGTATATCAAAGGTGTATCAACATGCGATTGAATACAATGATTATCCAAGTGGGGACTCGTGTATGATCATTTATAGAAATTAACAAACAGAATATATATCTGGATTATCATATACTAACATGTTGATAATCAATGGGCGTATATAATATAGGCTTAACAATCTGTACAGTAATAATATAACTTTGAAACATTCTTACACTTGTCCAATACATAAAGAAAATGCAAAGGTAGGATACTTGCCTGATGTGCTGCTTACAATTACGCAACTTAGATCTATTTGTTATACCGAAACCTATCATTAATAAGATCATTCTATCGATTAGAATCATATATTATAACACATAGTACTGCTTATTGCAGTCAACACATAACATAATCACATTGTCATACATGTTCAACAATCATGTTATCAGAAACAAACATTCACTCATTCCTAATCACATTGTCACACAACTTTATCCATCATTGAGTCACAAATAAAATAAATAACTAACTAAATTTCTAAGTCCAGATCAATTTCTGAACCATGTCGGTCTACCGACATCTTTATCGGGTAATTATCGAGTCTAAGACTCTAAACAGTTGTTCAATATCCATTTAGACTAATTAAATAACAGTAATATCATTTTTTATGACATTATAATAATTATAAAATAATTATTACCATTTATCATAATTTTTGAAATATCAAAATTATTATTAAATGATTTAAATATCAAACAATTCTATTATCATTAATATTTAATTAATATAAAACTATTAATCAAACCATTGCCAAAATATTAAAGTTATTTATAATAACTCAAAATATTCTTAACGTATTTATATTACCCTTAAATGATTTTTAAAACATTTAAAATCATTATTAAATAATTACCATTAATATTTAAATATTAATGAACTATTATCTAAATATTAAAAGTTATTAATTATAACTTAAAATATTTTTAATTCATTTATATCCCTTTTAAATGATTTTTAAATAAATAAAACCATTTTTAAACTATCTATTTAATATAATTATTAAATAAATTTAATATCATTAATCATTAAATAAATATCATTAATATTAAATTATTAATAAAATTATTCTCTAAATATTAAAAGTTATATTTTATAACTTAAAATATCTTTAAACACTTTATTTTCATTTAAAATAATTATTATAATATTAAAATCATTTTTAAACTAAATTATTTAATATAATTATTAAATAACTTTAACATCATTAATAATAATTAATTAATGAAATTTACCTTTAAATATTAAAAGTTATATTTTATAACTTAAAATATTTTTAAATACCTTATTCTTATTTAAAATAATTTTTAATTTAATAAAATCATTTTTAATTCATTTATTTAATTCATTTAATAAATAACTTAATTATCATTAATATTAATTTATTAATAAAAATTATCACATAATATTAAAAGTTATCAGATAATAACTTAAATTATTTTCTTATTCCATAATATAATTTTAAATGATTTTTCAAATATTAAAATTATTTTTAAATAATTTATTTAATGTTATAATTAAATAAATTAACTACTTTTAATATTCCAAAAATATTAAATATTTATGAAATATATTTAAAATAATTAAAAACTAATTTTCAGAATTTAAAATAATTTTTAATAATTTATTTTGTATTTTTAATAATTAAAAACTATTTTTTTCTATTTTTAATTAATTTTCGGAAATAAATAATAAAAACCGTCGTTGAAGGCCCCTATAGCGACAGAACCGTCGCTATAGGTGTTCTTGAGCCTTCAAGAACATTCATAGCAGTTTGCAAGGTACCGAGTTTGACCAAGATTTCTGGTCAGATCCTGATGTTACTGGGCATGTTATTAGTCAGATATTGTAGTACTAATACACGACTACAAGATCCAACAACAAACAAGTTCTTACAACATATAATCAACGAGATCTGTGCCTTCAAACATGATGTCAGGTATGTTCTTCATTTTCTGGGTTACCCAGAAATGAAGAACAGATCATAGGTCCTACTTTGAGCCTCTACTACAATCTGTCCGTGTACTGATTTAGTGATATATGACTTCTATATTCTAAACCACATGTAACATTACAGATCTATTACAAAACATAACTAAAAAAAACAACAGATCTAGCCGGTAATAGCCGGTCAACCCATGCCAGAACACAGATTCATCCGTTTTTCTGGGTTGCCCAGAAATCATGAACTGTCTCCGAGCAAACCACTTTGATCGGCCACTACGATCGACTCGTTTGCTTTCAAGGAAAGTTTAAGGCATAAATATGGAGCTGATATACTAGACTACAACTTAAATACAACGATCAAACAAAAATATTAACACAATGACAGATCTAGGCTGTTTAAAAAGCTGTCAGACGTTGTTCTTAGTTTCTGGGTTGCCCAGAAAGTACCCTGTCAATGCCGGTCAACCCACTTTGACTGCCTATAACTTTTAATCCATAACAGATATCGACCTGATTCAAGCTTCAGAACAAAGATCTAATGACATACTACAAATATAAAACATAAAACACACAAAATCATTAACAACCAAAGATTTAAAGGGTCTGACATTCGGCTGTCAGACTTCAAGAAACAAAATTTCTAGATTTTGAAAAATGTCAAATCCGAGCCTATAAATGTTATGGATCTAACATCTAGCAACCCAGATCATCTATTGACACCATAATCAACATGTTTAACACATCAAACATAAAATCTAACAACAGAAAATTGGACAGATTTTTGGGCTAGGGTTTATACCTTTTCGATCCAATTCTTGATTCTGACTTCTTGATCTGTTTTTGGTAAACGTGGGGCTTTGATTTAGGACTGATATACTATATAATTTCGAAGCTTTTAGAGAGAGAGGGTCTAGGATGAGCTTGGTGAAAAATTGAGCAAATAAATGAATTCTTTCTCTCTCCAATTTATTTATAATACATGGGTGCAATGGATTTGGCTGGAATGCTGAAGATTTGCTGAGATTTAAGGCACATGGGGTGGTTGGATTTGGTCACCAACTTCCCCTAAATGTCAAAGCCTATTATTTAGCCAAAATTATACACTTTAGGGGCAAAAATGTCATTTGGTTTTACAATGTAATGGCATTCTAGTCATTTGGCAAACCCTTAGGGTTTAGGGTTTGGGTTAGGGTTTATGGTTTGGACTATTTTAGGGTTTAACAATAATTTCAAGAATTTTCAAAATTAGGATTTGCACAAAAATATAATAAATAAATAAAATAATAAAATTTTAGTTTCTAAAATACCAAATTAGGGTTTCTTAGTTAATTAAATTTTTAATTAATTAACACCTTACTAATTAGGTTTAAGATACCCTAATTAGTATTAAGCTTTCCAAATTAACAATTAGGGTTACAATATAAATAATTTAGGGTTTATAAAATAAATATTAGGGTTTCTAGAAATTATTATTTCTAAATATTAATTAGGGTTTACCTAATCAATATAGAATTATATAATACATAACATGCATGCACCATATAACACAGTTATAGAACAGTGTCGAACTCATCCTGAGTTTTAAATCAGGATTTTTTCATTTAGCAATTAGCTAATTATTATTTAGGGTTTCTAATTTAAGAAATTAGGGTTTTAATTCTATATCACCAGTCGTTAATCACATTATTTGTGATTACAAATTCTCAAAGTCGTGAATGACTTTCGCTTTAGAGTTTCAATTCAATTAGGGTTCCAAAATTATAATTAAGGATTATAATATAGAATAATAATAATAATAATAATAATAAGGGTTTTGAATAATTACAATTATCCCTAATTAGGGTTAATACATAAACACCGATCATAAATCACATTAACATGATTACATAACAGTCTTAAGTCGGCATTCGGCTTTAACTTAGGGTTTAACAGCTTAAACTAGGGTTTTGGCATTTTACATCATAATTGACCAACCATTGTCAGTCTACAAACATACAGTACATACTTATAGCACTGAAAAATCAAAATATTATAATATTATAATATTATTATCATTCCTTAATTCAGACCCATAATTAGGGTTTGATAGTAATATAATAAAACTGTTCCAGACATTAACATTACACACATAACCATACTTATCTATAACACTGGTAAATAATAATATAATATTATTATTTTCATTCCTTAATCAAAACCCGGAATTAGGGTTTGGATTCCATATCTGAATTATCTGTCATAATTAACCTTATAATTAAGTAAAAATAATTTACTTAATATCTTGAACAAAAATCATATAATAGAATAAGTATTATAAAAATTCTATGTTCATATCATATGTTATTCATTTAATATAATTATCATATTTTCATGGAAATAAACATTTAAAAACATTTTTACTATAAAACTAATTATTATTATAATATAATTTATAATGAGAAATAATCCTAGAATAAAATTATTCATAACCATTCATGTAATAAATATATTTTATATTCATCACATAACTACATACATAATACCTTTCACGCATTCTTACCTTTAAAATAAATAATTATTCTAAAATCATTTCATATATTACTTAAATAATATAAGATTATATTTTTCTTGATAAATAATTAATAAAACATTTCCAATAAGGAATTAATTAGTATAAAAATATAATTGATAGTAATCAATAATTCTAAAATAAATTTATTTGCAATACTTAATGTAATAAATAAATTTTATTTATCACACATATAATTATAATTACACATTACCTTGGCACATATCGTTCATATTTATTTTAATAAATAAAAAAAAAATTATACGCAAAATTTATGATTTATTTATATAGAAAATGTCAGGTTGTCACAGCATGGGTCAGTCCAGTACAGTGTGTGTCAAAAAAGGGTGGAATGACAGTGATTAAGAATGAAGATAATGAGCTAATTCTGACGAGGACAGTGACCGGATGGAGGGTGTGCATGGCTACATAAAGCTAAATAAGGCAACCCAAAAGGATCACTTTCCTCTACCCTTCATTGATCAGATGTTGGACCGACTAGCCAGACATGAATACTACTGCTTACTGGATGGATACTCGAAGTACAACCAAATCGTCATAGCTCCTGAGGATCAAGAGAAGACCACATTTACATGCCCATATGGCACCTTTGAATTCATAAGGATGTCCTTTAGGTTATGTAACGCACCAGCTACATTCTAAAGATGCATGATGGCTATCTTCTCGGACATGGTGGAGAAAGAGGTTGAAGTTTTCATGGATGACTTTTCAGTCTATGGAAAAACATTTGATAATTGTCTAGAGAATTTGGTCATGGTCTTGAAGCGGCGTGTGGAAACTAATTTGGTACTCAACTGGGAGAAGTACCACTTTATGGTTGAACATTGGATAATTCTTGGGCACAAGGTCTCTGCTAAAGGTCTAGAGGTTGATAAGGCAAAGTTAGACACGATTGAGAATCTTCCACCGCCGAATTTAGTAAAGGAAATCCGCAATTTTCTTGGACATGTCGGGTTCTACAAAAGGTTTATAAAGGATTTCTCTAAGATTGCAAAGCCATTGTGCAGTCTTTTAGAGAAGGATGTAGTATTCATCTTTGATGAGGAGTGTAAAACAACATTCTAGCAGTTAAAAAAGAAGTTGACTACAGTGCCAGTGATCATCGCACCGGATTGGACTATGCCCTTTGAACTAATGTGCGATGCAAGCGACTATGTGGTAGGAGCTATTGTGGGTCAACGCCGAGATAAAATATTCCACGCCATATACTATGCAAGTAAAACTCTTACAGATGCACAATTGAACTACACAACTACAAATAAGGAGTTACTTGCAGTGGTATATGCCTTTGATAAATTCTGAGCATACTTAATTGGGACAAAGGTGGTGGCTTATACAGATCACTCGACGATTTGCTAATTGATTTCGAAGAAGGATGCTAAGTCTAGATTAATTAGATGGATCTTTCTCCTTCTAGAATTCGATTTGGAAATAAAGGATAGGAAGGGAACAGAAAATCAAGTGGCGGATCATCTTTTGAGGCTAAAAAATCTGGAAAAAGAAGTAGAGGATAAGTGTGTGATCAATGAATCATTCCCGGATGAACAGCTATTTGGAGTTAGTTCTGAGTTTCCATGGTATGCAGATTTTGCTAACTATTTGGTGAGCAACATCATTCCCCCTGATCTGATGCGACAACAAAAAAAGAAATTCCAAATGACGTTAATTGTTACATGTGGGATGAGCCATATTTATTCAGACAGTGCGCCGACAAGATGATTCGAAGGTGTGTGCCATACAGTGAAGTGAAGAATATTCTACACGAATATCATTCATCTAAATATGGGGGACATTATGGTAGTGAGCGGACAGCGGCCAAGGTACTACAAGCAGGATTTTACTGGCCTACAGTGTTCAAGGATGCCCATCAGTTTGTGAAAATTGTGACAAATGCCAAATGGTGGGAAATATTTCAAAGAGGAATGACATGCCGCTGCACACTATCATGGAAGTGGAAATTTTTAACATATGGGGGATAGATTTTATGGGACCATTTCCTCCATCTTTCAACAATCTATACATCTTGTTAGTTGTAGATTATCTGTCAAAATAGGCTGAAGCCATAGCACTCCCCATAAACGATGCCAAAGTGGTTCTCAAATTCTTACATAAGAATATCTTTACAAGATTTGGCACGCCAAGAGCAATTATTAGTGATGAAGGTAGTCGCTTCTGCAACAGATCATTTACAGCTCTTTTGGTAAAATATAGGGTCAATCATAGGGTAGCTACAACATATCACCCCCAAACGAGTGGTCAAGCTGAGGTTTCGAACAGAGAAATGAAGAAGATTTTAGAGAAAGTAATGAATCCAAGCGGAAAAGATTGGTCTCTAAAATTAGATGACGCATTATGGGCATATAGGACAACATACAAGACAACAATTGTGATGTCTCCATATTAGTTAGTCTACGGGAAAATATATCACCTCCCAATGGAATTACAGCATAAAGCATATTGGCCCATTCAGAAACTTAATTTTTATCAAGCAGCTGCAGGAGAGAAAAGATTGCTCCAACTGAATGAACTAGATGAGTTTCGACTGCAACCATACGAGAACTCAAAGTTGTACAAGGAAAAGGTTAAGAAGTGGCACGACCAAAAGATCATGCAGAAAAAGTTTGAACCGGGACAATCAGTATTACTGTTCAATTCATGACTGCGGTTGTTTCCGAGAAAGCTCAAATCGAGATGGTCGACGCCATTCACAATCAAGAGGATTTTCCCAAATGGCACCGTAGAGTTATACAGTAGGAATCCGTTGGAGACATTTAAAGTCAATGGTCATCAGTTGAAACATTACTGGGGTGGCGACATCGATAATGAAGGCACCGCAATCACACTTGTTGATACGTCATGAGTAGGGAGTAGTTAGGCTGAAAAACGTAAAATCAAGTGCTAATTGGGAGGCAACCCAATTTTACTTTTATTATCAGTATTTTTTAAGCATGCTAATTAATTCATAGTTTATAGTATAAGTTTAGTATGAGTTTAGTTTAAAGTAAGTAAGTTATTTTGGTTTATCAAGTAGTTAGTGAGTCATGATTTCTAGTAAATTCAACCATCAATGCTCAATGTTTATGTTTTTTATCTTAAACTTCAAATTTTATGGTGTTTCAGGTACTTGGGAAATGCATGGATAGGTGTTGGATGAAAAGAATGGGAAAATTTGGACCCATCTGCAGAACCACCCTCCGCCGGGGCAGAAAATTTGTACAGGATACCCTCCATCGAGGCGGGGGTCATGAACTGAAAGCAGAATACCCCCCCGGTCGGGGCGGGCATCTGTAGCTTATTACCCCCCCACCAGGGCGAGGGTACGGGAACATGAAGAGTTCAGTTTGACAGTTACAAACATTTAGCCCGTCCTCCACTTCCTTAAACCACAACTGATACCCACTTTTTACCACCACAACCCCACGATTTCCTCAACTCTTGCCCAGTATCTCACTTAATCCCCATTTACCCAGTACTTTAACCCATAAAGCTCTACAATATCTCCTACTCCTACCTATAAATTCAACCCCTAAATACACTACATCTTCATCTCCATTCATACAATTTCAGTCATACAAGGGTTAGGGTTCTTCAAGTGAGATTGTGTGCAGCAACAATGAAAGGGGAGAAGTAACCAATTAGTCAATACATTGAGGGTAAGCGGTTATTTCTTGAAATTTCTCATCATACATCACAACATTAGAAGTTCAATTACCATTTTGGTGGTATTGTGAGTTATGCACACCACGTGTTTGTTGGTCAGAAAATCGATCACTAAACACGCGCAAGTATACGCGGTCTAACAAGTAATACAGTGATAAGAGTGTGTCGTACCCACGAGGAACTATGACTAATATTTACCAAGTACCGATTATGAATCGCTAAAGTCTTATTCGAACAACAGTAAATGGAAGTGTGGTTAAACTAGTTAAAACTAATTAACAAAGCAAGTAAATGGATAACGAATGATAATCTAGGGAATTCAAGCTAAGGTCACAACTTCACCCCACACAGGCATTCTGTCGAACACCTGGCGTGCTATGTTTCATCAAACTAACTACCCTTCTCTCTTTGGCCTTAATGGTCACGATAATTCGTCGACCGAGAACACATAGGTGCCTATGCACCTCTGTCGAGGTATGTACAAACATATCCTCTCCAGATCCACCCAAAAGGGAATAGGATAGAAAAGAACGTCCAAGCTAGATGCAATCCTACACATGTCTATGCAAATTAATCATAACAAGGATTTAAGCATAAGTTCTCAATAGGTCGCACGTGGCTCACATAGATATGTTTATTTTACTCACAACATTTGCATTCGAAACCCACAATCACATGTCAATATATTTAGGTGTAAATCTTCAATTCTTCTGTCGATATCATGTAGATTACCAAAATCATCACTAATGTCTTAGCAAGAATCATTAAGCACAAATATATCAATCTAAATCATATGGTGCCAACCAAAGAAATAAGACAGTCACTTTAAATAACAAAGGGTTCCATTATAACCTTAAAGCAAATATTCAGTTCATAGCTATTAAACCAAATAATAGTAGCAATAAAGACAACATTTATGGATTACAATAATAGAGGAAATAAATGGATAAGAAGAAACTCTGTCAAAGCCCCTTCAGTCTCCAATCAATCTGTTCCTTTTAAGTTTTCCACTCCGTGTCGCTCGTAGCTCTTGTGCTCCAAAGAAAATACAAACTTCTTCCTATTCTATCTAATCTATATTTACAAACATCAACTAAGATCTAGAGAGAGAAAATACAAATGAAAACTAAAAATAAGCTAAGTTATCCTATTCTAAGCTCTGTGTTGAGAGAGAGATATAATGCAGAGGCTGTTCTCTGTTATATATGTCTCTGTCTTTAAACTAGGTTAAAAGGCACTTAGCTCTGCCTGGGCACCGAAGCTCGCGATGCGGCGCGAGCAATATCCTTGTGGTTGGCACTGTGGCGCCACGTGTGCTTGGAAAATATGGAGCTCACGTTGCGGCGCGAGTTTGCATAGAATCATTAGCGTTGCGGCGCCGTGGTGATGTCAGCTGGCCCAGAAGGGTGGCGCTGTGGCGCGGCCAATAAGCTTGACATTTGCGTCGCGGCGCGAGTGTGAGAAATATGGCCATTTTGCCCCTGATTGCAAGAAAACACCTGATAAGCCCTGCAATATGTCAATTAAACACAAAAACACTATAATCATATAAAAACATATAAACTCTACGAGAACATGCAACTATTTAAGTCATAAAATATCCTATTCACGGGTATAAATCCCACTCATCAAATACCCCCAAACTTAAGTCTTTGCTTGTCCTCGAGCAAACTATCAAACACAACACTACTAATAAAACACACGCGAAAGAAAACTAAAACTGTAAAGTAGTATCATGGCTTCAAAGCATTAAGAATTAGACGCTAGTGCATGTAAAGATCAAAAGACTCTAGCATGACGACAGTAAAATCTGACTCAAACAATACTTAATTACCTTAGGCTATTCAGAACTACCCATGAATGAGCTTTTGATCAGTGATTCCCAAGCCAGACGACTTTAGGCATTAGGTGTAGAACACCTCTATGAATCTAATAACTCGAGCAGTAAAGGCCACGTAATAAACATAAGCCAACTGAGATTTTACAACAAAAACGAAGATTATTCAGCGAGTGCATTTTATGCTCCATCTCGATATCGGTCCTGCATTTATGGGCTAGTGCATTTTACGCTCCATCTCGAACCACCGCAAAACTTTCGATATAAACTCTTATTTTCTATTTTTATTCTTATTTCATTCATTTTTTTATTTTATATATATATATATATATATATATATGTCAACATGCCAGAAACCAAGATCCAAAACTGTATAAACGTCTAAGTCTTTTATTACCTTATAAAAATGAAAGTTTATAAAAGTGAACAAATTCTCAAAAAAATCAACATGCGAACTAAATTCGAGAAAATAACTTGTTAACACAGTTGGTCGGTACTTGGTAAGAAGGACGGATCAATAACAGTCTAAACTTAACGATTGAACAACCCCTAGCTCATAAATGCTTGACACGACTCTAAGAGATAGGCATAAATACTTGGCGCTTGTCATCAGCCATAATCAAAAATTAATGATAACTATAACACCCTTGCTAAATAACAGCTCAAAATAGGGTAAAAAGGTCATTCATATGGCACAAGCATATAATCTATAAAAGCCCCAAAAAGATGGCTAAAAACCATAATCATGCTGATAATAATCAAAGCATTAAAAATGAAAACCAAAAACAGTTCATGGCATAATAATAAAAATCCAAACATAATTCCGCAGTTCAAAACGACTGCACCACAATATTGAAAATAAAACATAATAAAGTCTAAAGTATGCAATCCTAACATAGCATTAAAGAAATAACATATATAAGCTAAAAACACCCCCAAACTTGAGGTGAGCAATGCCCTCATTGCTAAACATAAAAGCAATCGTATACAAGAGGGCTTCCCTGAAGTGGGCTCACTCAGCAGCAGTCTCGTCCTCGTTAGCCTCGACCGATGGTGATGGTGGAAGGTATGGTGGGAAGATAGACAGCTCTGGAAACTGGTATGGCGTGAACTTAGCATTGTCGCCACAATAATCTGTGCAGATGCCCTGCATAGTGTTTACCAGCTCAGCTTGGTACTGCATTTCTATCTCCTGTCTCTGAGCCACTGCTGCTATGTGCCTCCTCTGCCTCTGCGCCTCGGCATCCTGATTCTGGTACAACAAGGTGAGGGACACCATGATGTCTGTCCGTAGCCCCTGCCCAACTTGGCCAGCGTATGAAGTCTGTGCTTGCTCTGGCTCTGTAGTAGGAGGTGGCGCTGTAGGTGGTCTGTAGCCTTCACCTCAGACATGAGATTCTGCCCTGTCCCACACAATGAAGCGTGAGATCGTCTGGTGGTCGATGATTGCCATGGGAGGCAAGGCTATCTCCTCTGGCCCACACTGAATTCCTGCCTGCTTGCATAGCCGAGTGATCAATGATGGATGTAGTAGTCCCAAAGCGGCTGTACTTTTGATTGCCTTCGGAATGGACTCGTGGATCATAACTCCAATATCCACCTGCAGACCCGTGACAATAGCGAATAGCAGAATCGACCTATCTCTGGTCACGTCGCTCAAGTGACGGGTTAGGATCATGTTTGCACATATGAAGCTGAGCCACGATTTCCCGTAGCGACTGAGCGCTGAAGTCGGGAAGCTGGTCTTTTACCCAGTATAGTCGTTCTTCTTCCATATGATCCCGGGCTTGCACAGCCTCCTAATGATATCCTCTAGGTCGTAGCTGCGGAGCCCCGGCTCCATATAGTCCTTATCCGCATAGTTAGGCGTGGCAAATAGTGCATTGATGGCTACACTTCTAAACACCACTAGCTTCCCCTAACTTGGACAACCGCATCACCTTCGGGATTGGCGTTTACATAGAACTCCTGAACCACTGATACGACCGCTAACCCTGGTGGTTTTGTGAAGTGGATCCAATTGTGTTCTTATATCATGGTTGCTAAATCACCATCCTTTTTGTCCGGCTTGAACCCCCGCTCAGGAATGAGATTTCTTGCGCCAAATGAGCTTTTGTACCTAAAAAAATTTCCAGGCCTCCCCATTGATAAACTTGGCCCTGTCCCAAGCCGTCGATGGTGCCGCGGACGAAGATACTCCCATGCTAAGGCATTTTCTCTTTTGATCCATGCCAGAAATTTGATGGGATTTTGTATGAATACTGGTAGACAACCCAACTTAAACTCTCCAAATCCTTTTTCAGACAAACCCAATGCAATTACAAGACCAAAATAGCCCAAACCAGTCAACTTTGTGGTTCAGGCACTTTATCGAACACCTTGTGTGCATTCTTCAAAACCAACTTGGATAGCCTTTGTTTGTAATTGCTCAATCCAGATTTCCAGCAGCGGAAATAACACAAAAACACAACAAAAAGAACAACACAATCCCACGAATTGAAGAAATAGAATTGACAAAAATCCTCAATTACCTTAAGGAAGAAACCCTAGTTTAAGAATTGTGTGGGCGAATCTGACAAGATATCGATGCTCTCGGCTTGTTATGGTAGGTTTAGATGAGTCTCGATCGATCGTTGCTAGGATTTTTTGGGAGTGAAGTGGTTGCTTGGGATCTTTTGTGTTGTACTGACGAGAGAATTGAAACTGTCGAGAGATATGGGCGTAGTGGGTTGATTTCTGGCGTAAAAACTGCTCTAAGAACCCAATTCTCGCTGTCGGTGCCGCGGCGTAGGACTGTCTTTGCTAATTGGCACCGCGGCGCGAGTTAACACGCAAGTATACGTGGTCAACAAGTAATAAAGAGTAAGTAAAGTATCGTTCCCATGGAGAATTAACTAATAAAGTTCACCAAGCATTAGCCCATAACCATCTCAGTCTTATTTAAACGAATGATATTATATTTTATATTTAAACTACCAAATTAAATAAACCTAACTATTCCTAGAGTGAGACTAGATAATGAAGACCTGAGATCACAATTTTATCTATTGACTCATTCAAAACCATACACTTCACATTAGGCCAAACTAATTATACCAGTTTGTTACTCGAGAACACAAAAGTAAAGTACAGCCATCTCTCAATGTACCATACCCATATCACATATAATCCACAATTGATAGAATACACATGAACACCCACATTACCTAAACCACTATATGTCTATGTGATTTACAAATAATTAGGGTCTAATCCCAAGTTCTCAACAGACTATGAATGGTGCGTCGGTATATGTCTATCCTAATCACAAATCATACATCTCAACACAATGTAGAATAAACAATCATAAGCTATTAAGATCAGATCCAAACCCATACTTCATCTCTCAAGTTCATATGGATTATCACAATAATTGATGGCCAATCAACTAAGCAAATAAGCATGAATCTTAATAGACAACCCTATAGCAATCAATAAGGCTAACAATGAAATATATCAGAATAAACTAATCCATAGAATCCAATACAATCTCAGAATAGAGTTTAATTCATAGTTGAATCAAATCTATCATACACATATTGAATAAACATCACAAGATTACAAATAAGAATTAAAGAGAGGATAAAAGTAGAGAATTAAAGTGCAAAATTGTTCTGCTGCTCCAAGATGGAATCTCTGATGCTTCCTAATTGCTTCAAGTCTTCAATCTCGTCAACTCTAGAAATCACTACTCTAATCTACACTAATCTATTGTTGAAATTTAAGAGAAAAAGAAAACCCTTGTTCCTTGTTTTCCCCAAAGGGGTGGGAGTCCCCCTTTATTGCTGATAATAAGTCTAATATATAGGACCTAATCGAACTCTCCCCTCAGTTACGCTTCCAATTTCTAATTTAAAATAAAGTCAGTAACTGCAGTCAACGTCACGCGCGGCCGCGAGCCCCTCCTTTGCAATCCTCGCGTGGGCGCGCAACTTGTAGTGTGCATTGTCTGTCCAGCCGGGTGCTCGCGCGGGCGCGCGTCCTCAATCTTTTTCTACCGCGCAGCTTCTGCAACTTTGAATTATGGTTCTGCTGCTACACTGATCTGTTCTGCTATTTATTCTTTTGTCCATCCATGCTTAACCTCCTGCTCCAATTGATCCTCGTGACATGCATCCAACAGCCTCATGCCATTTACATCACCAAATCATGCCATATCCTGCATTTTTACTCCAAAGGAGTTTTAAGTAAATGCAATGCAAAATAATATGAAATGCAACTAAAAACACACTAAAATATACTTGAGATGGGCCTAGTTCGTGTGAATTAATATCCAATAAGTAGGTGAAAAATCCACTTATCAAATACCCCCAAACTTGAACTATTGCTTGCCCTCAAGCAATGCAATATAATGCAATCTACATGCTATGCAAGCTACACTACTATGCAAATGAATCCCACATTCTCAGCCAAATATGAATTCCAATAAGATATACCTCAAAGAAATATCAAGATCCAAGAACAAAGCATCAAACTAAGCTCAAGGCATAATGACATACAATTAAATAATCCTAACCTGCTATAAAGATGTTGTTTGTGTGTGATGTGTTCACAGATAAGCTTGACAAAGATGAAGATACCACATGCTAAATTGCTTAAGACAGAAAATTGAAGTTTAAATCAAGAACTACATATACTAATGAGACATCAATCAACTACTCCAACACATCAATAAAAATTAAGGTTCAACAATGGGTTTATTCTGCTTTATTTATACTCACGAGGGCGATTTTCGCACTTTCCCGCGGTGTTTATTGATTTTTTTTATTATATATATATATATATATATATATATATATATATATATATATATATATCCCATGACTGTGCAATGTCTCATTCCATTAGGCTAACAGTGCTATCCCTTAGCGAGCTTTCAACCAACGATTCCCAGACCATTAAGACCTTAGGGCGCTAGGTGTAGAGACAATCCCCTCGGGGGTACTTACTCAAGTAACAAAGGCCCCAAAATAAGACTAGCCACGGTAATTATTCATTTTTTTAATATTATTATATATATATAAAGCAAGCATACCCATGTGTTTCCAAAACTTGAGTTTCAGTGTCTTCATAGTCATTACTCACTTCCTACACAATATTATCATTAAAAACAACATTTTCCTCTCAGCAGACAAGCATGTTAATCTTAACCAGCAAGCAAATAGTAACATTGTCGTGCTGCCCGGTAACATCTAAACAACAGGCATAGATTACATCATGTATGAAATTATAACTAAGTTTAAGTTATCAACAGAGTTCAAAAATCTATCACATTTCTATTTCATCAGTAGCCAAATTAGAATTTAACTAACTAAAAGCTAGGGATTATGCAATGTTATGCAACTAAACACATACTAAGTAAACAAGACAAAAGAAAACTAAAAACAAAAAAATTTCATGTAAAAATTTAACTACAAAGATACTAAAATACCCCTACTATGTAACATAAACATGCAATCCAACTATATGCAACTAACTATATGCAACAACTACTCACTACAACCTAATACCCCCAAACATAAAATAAACAATGCCCTCATTGTAATTAAAAATAAAAGAATACTCCCCTAAGTGGCAATGTAATCTTCGTTCGCCTCCTCATGATCCGATGGGATATCAGGCGTTGGATAAGTTTGAGATATTATATAGTTAGAAACTGAGTGTGGGCTTCTAACTGTCCGAATACTTGAGTCAAAAATTCTAAAAATTTAGCAATTTTTTACTGTGACTGAGCTATGGTGAGACAGCGCGGTGTTAGGCTTGTAGTTAGACGCGGTCGCGCGACCCTGTACTCTAGCAGCTTCAGTTTTTGTTTGACTTCTGTTTGATCCTGAATGCTTATAACAATTGGATTGAACCTGAGAGGAGAAATAATAAAACTATTATTAAGACTTACCACTATCTAACATCTACTAAATAATGAAATGTAAATAAGAATTAAACAAGGAGGGAAAAAGATTGGATGGGGTGCCTCCCATCGAGCTCTCGGTTTATAGTCCGTTATCTGCACTCTTTTCTTGACACCGCAATCCAATTCCTCTACGATAAGCTAGGAACCCTCCATCCATTAGAACTGCAATAGGCGTAGGTAGGTTCCCCATCTTGCGTGTTAGTGAATTGAAACAACCTAGCATATTTCCTGTACATGATGCCCCCATTTCTATTGCATAGCCAGGTGCTCCTTCCGTTGTGTCTGTGAATAGATTTTTACATTGAGGTATAACAGATACAACATGATTTTCTTCTTCTATTATCTCTTCCTCAGCCCACCATGGTTTGTAAGAGGCCTCATAATCGCAAAAATTCTTGCTTTGGATGTGACTACCAAGAGGACATGGGTGTACAAATTTCACTAAATTTTTCAACTCTAACTGAGAAGGCTCTTGGGGTATTATACAAGTTAGCTCATGATCGTCATTTTCCATACCCCCAGTTGTCTCCTCAATGTCCACTCCTTTCAGTTCATTCAGTGACATGAACACCTCTGGCTCTCCATCAAATTCATCATCCATGTCATAGCACCAATTGTTTGGAGGGCGATTGTTCAAGGCTTCGAGTATTTGATCCATTTAATTCTGCATATTCCGAATTGACCTCTCTTGCTCAATCATCTTCTCCTCAGTTGATGCTACAAACTTGAACCACAAATCCTCCACTCTTGAATTATCTTATTTAGTTTCAAAATCCATGT
Source organism: Panax japonicus (assembly GCA_020205505.1). Lineage (NCBI taxonomy): Eukaryota > Viridiplantae > Streptophyta > Magnoliopsida > Apiales > Araliaceae > Panax > Panax japonicus. Next base: position 59,557,195 of record CM035107.1, read on the forward strand.
ATTGAGGACCATTCATTGATGAGTTAATGAGTTGTTCCGTCTGTTTGTTAAGATTTTGGCTTGATAATTCCTGACTCATCGTCATCTCTTCATGGTATGCTATGCTTTTTGACATGAATTCCTTCAACCTTGAATTTTCCTCTTGTTGCGTTGAAGGTGGATATAAGAAATCTGATGGATGTGTTGGACATGGGATGCAGTATTGGTTGGGATAGTTATAACTCCATTCACAATCTGGGTGATACCCCCAACCTTCTTGATAATCAAGATACACATCATTGTTGAAGTAATCACCCCCAAACTGCACTTGTCCAACCTTGATGTTGCACTGATAACTTGGATGCTCGCCAGCACAATATTCACATGTAACTGCTATCTCTCGAGTATGTTGGGCTGCAAGAACATCCAACCTCTCCGAAAGTGTTGCAATTTGTGTTGTCAATGTAGAAAATACATTGAGTCCTTCAGTTCTTGTGTCCCTTGGTTGAATCATATTTGCAAAATGCCATTGATAAGCAAAGTCACCCATGGTACCTGAAAAGAGAGAAATATAAGAAGATAATTAGAACGAGAAAAACTTGTTGGGTAAATTCTAGTTACGCACAACACGCAAGTATACGTGGTCAACAAGTAATATTGAGTAATTAAAGTATCGTTCCCACGGAGAATTAACTAATAAAGTTCACCAAGCATTAGCCCATAACCATCTCAGTATTATTTAAACGAATGATATTATATTTTATATTTAAACTACCAAATTAAAAAAACCTAACTATTCCTAAAGTGAGACTAGATAATGAAGACCTGAGATCACAATTTCATCTATTGACTCATTCAAAACCATACACTTCACGTTAGGCCAAACTAATTGTACCGGTTTGTTAGTCGAGAACACAAAAGTAAAGTACAACCATCTTTCAATGTACCATACCTATATCACATATAATCCACAATTGATAGAATACACATAAACACCCACATTACCTAAACAACTGTATGTCTATGTGATTTACAAATAATTAGGGATTAATCCCAAGTTCTTAATAGACTACGAATGGTGCGTCGGTATATCTCTATCCTAAGCACAAATCATACATCCCAACACAATATAGAATAAACAATCATAAGCTATTAAGATCAGATCCAAACCCATACTTCATCTCTCAAGTCCATATGGATTATCAAAATAATTGATGGCCAATCAACTAAGCAAATAAGCATGAATCTTAATAGACAACCATATAGCAATCAATAAGGCTAACAATGAAATATATTAGAATAAATTAATCCATAGAATCCAATACAATCTCGGAATAGAGTTTAAATCATAGTTGAATCAAATCTATCATCCACATATTGAATAAACATCACAAGATTACAAATAAGAATCAAAGAGAGGATAAAAGTAGAGAATTGAAGTGCAAATTTGTTCTCCTGCTCCGAGATGGAATATCTGATGCTTCCCAATTGCTTCAAGTCTTCAATCTCGTCAACTCTAGAAATCACTACTCTAATCTACACTAATATATTGTTAAAATTTAAGAGAGAAAGAAAACCCTTGTTCCTTGTTTTCCCCAAAGAGGTGGGAGTCCCCCTTTATTTCTGATAATAAGTCTAATATATAAGACCTAATCGAACTCTCCTCTCAGTTACGCTTCCAATTTCCAATTTAAAATAAAGTCAGTAACTGCAGTCAATGTCGCGCGCGGCCGCGCGCCCATCCTTTGCAATCCTCGTACGGGCGCGCAACTTGCAGTGTGCAATGTCTGTCCAGCCGGGTGCTCGTGCGGACGCTCGTCCTCAAGCTTATTCTGTCACGCGGCCGCACGGCTTCTGCAACTTTGAATTATGGTTCAGCTGTTGCACTGATTTGTTTTGTTGTTCATTATTTTGTCCATCCATGCTTAGCCTCCTGCTCCAATTGATCCTCATGCCATGCATCCAACAGCCTCATGCCATTTACATCACCAAATCATGCCATATCCTGCACTTTTACACCAAAAGAGTTTTAAGTAAATGCAATGCAAAATAACAATAATTGTAACTAAAAACACACTAAAATATACTTGAGATTGGCCTAGTTTGCGTGAATTAATATCCAATAAGTAGGTGTAAAACCCACTTATCAAGTTCCTGTTGAATGCCAGTATGCATATTTGTGTGACCACGATGTGACGCCCCCAAAATAGGTATACATCACCCATTCTGAGTCGCCAAATACATGGTACAGAAAACAACTACAACTTTATTATTACAATTGTCGTGCAAGATACGACAACACTTAAACTGTGAGTTTAAATACAAATATATACCAACTGTGACTCATGTTCCAACCGTGGACAACACCTCATAATGACACCTTACATAAAGGTATAGTCGAAAATTATTTTAGAAATTAGAATCTTTGGGAAGTGCTCAAGGAAACCTTCGTACATGGGAGGCCATACGTCTAAGTTATGATAGATATCATATGGCCACGGAATTATCCTTGGTTGACCCAATAGACCCCAAAGAAAAATAAGAAGATTACTATCATATTCTTCCCAATTGTGAGTCTTCTCTTGACATATTATTATCTTCACTGTCTCTAATTGGGTATTATACTCCAAACAAACACCAATATTATATAGGTAGTGCTTGTAAATATACTCAGCAAGTGGATGAGCACAACCTTGTCTTATGATGACACGAGGTTGTATGTCATTAGACATCTTTTATGATAGTGGCAAAACACCCTTCCAAGTTAAATTCACCTCACCCTCAACATCTATAGACCACCGTTCTATTCCCCTGTTATTCCCCGCTTGTCCCAGCTACACTTTTATTACCTGAAAGGAATTGTGAAGCAAAAGGGTGAGCACAACTAGCTCAGTAAAGAATATCATGACTAAAGATAAATAAATTATCAATAGCCTTCAACAGTAATAAATCAGAGATTTAGAACATATGGTAGATGATAAAACTTTTCAACCATAGTTGCAGCGGAATGAGCAATCCATTAGAAGAGTCAAATAGACCATAAAATCTATTATCTTCTCCATGTTAAAAGTACATCAACAATGTTTTATCCCTGTAACATTAATCAACAATTCATGTCCACAATCACGTGTATATCTTATAATCGTAATTGTAGTTCTAAATAACTTTCCTCATCCAGGACAACATTAATTTTCATCACCTGAAACATCAAAGATCATGGTTATACCAAATCACAGTTCATGTTCATAATCCTACTAATAAATTCATCTTTGCACTACGGGCCAAAGATATTCATCAACAAGTCATCTTTGCACTACAGGACAAAGATATTCATCAACAAGTCATCTTTGCACTACATGCCAAAGATATTCAACAACAGGTCATCTTCGCATTACGAGCCAAAGATATTCATCAGAAATCATTCAACTTTCCACTACAGGCCAAAGATATTCAGTTATATCATCATTTAGGACTGGGGATGATGCAAAATATTTTAAAGAAAATGAATCCAGTTAAAAAAAAGAACAAATATTAAGGATTCATACTTTAAACAACCCAAGTTCAAAAATACTTCATAAATAACCAGAGTGGAGTAAAATTCAAGAATGAAGACCAAAACATAGATCAAATCAAAGATAAGAATCATAACAAACAATCTTGGACATAGAGAAGAAAATTTAATTTTTCTGTGAATAATGTCGTATTTATGAATAGTACCGTATACGTGAATAGTGCCGTATACGTGAATAGTAACTCCGACACGAAAAGATAGAAATTTCACAAAAAAAACATCATCATGCTTCGTGAATAGTAACTCGTGAATAGTAACTCATGAATAGTAACTCGTGAATAGTAATCTTTACATGAAAAAGTTTCAAATTTGATAAAAAGTTCAAACCAATATTTCGTCATAATGATATTGAAGATATAATATCATTTATGTAGAAAATAATCTCCCTTACCTCAGAAAGAATAGTACTTCTGACTGGAATACTGGATATAGTGCTAAAAGAACTTGTACCGTATAGCAATACTTTAAGTACTAACATACTCACAAAAATACGCTCAATATCTAGAGAGAAAAAGAGAGAGAAATCTTTAGTTTCTGGTGTGATTTTCAATTCTAACCTAAGCACCCTATTTATAGGAAAATGCTTAGAACATCAAAGCAGAAAATTTAATATAATATTAATATATATATATATATATATATATATATATATATATATATATATCAAAAATTCTTATGCCCACTTTCTCAGATCTGAATTCACCCAACAAATAATAACAAAAACAAAAAAAACGTTTTTGTTATTAAAAATAATTAAAACTTTCAAAAATCAATTATTTCAGAACTTCTATAATTCATAATAAATAGCCCTTTTATCATAAAATTCGAATCTCGAGACTTTTTATAGGAAATTCAATTCTCTACAACTTTGCAGAAGAAATTTCTTCCAAATTCCAAACAAAAATTGACCGAAATCCATATACGGACGATTTTACAGGCTATAATCAAATTTTAGTCAAGAAACGGGGTCTACCGACATGTTTAACATGTTTTAAACAACTTTTGCAACAAAAATACTCTTTCTCCTCATATACTCATATATACCACATTCATTATAAAAATATCACCATTATTATATTATTAAAATATAATAATAAATTATTTTATCAGAAAAGATAAAATATCAATTTTCAATAATTACCACTTTAAAAATTTTCTCCATCTATATCCACATAAAATGAATATTTTTCTTATCATATAAATCAATAATTAATTATTCACAAATAATATTACAGAATCACAATAATGACAACCAGACAGTTCCCAGGAAAGAGGGGGCTGTCCAATAAGGATTTCTCCTTACTGGCGTGCAATTAGGTGACCAAACCTCTCTTTAGACAGAACTTTCTAGACATTGTCAATAATAATATCTAATAATATTATTCAGATAATATGAATTATTGCTTCGATAATGGAAAATACTGTGTAGTGACAATGATTAAAATAACAGTAATATAAAATATCAACGCAGTAATTATTGAATCAATAAAATATTGAACAGTAATTACTGTAACAATTATTGAATAGTGCCTTCTTACGTAAGAATCAATAATTGGTGCAATACCGTGTGCTACTGTGCAACAACGCGTATTATTGTATTTTAACCACCGAGTATTCTAACAGTGTTAACGGTAACAACTACGCCTTATTTATAAAAACTTCATTTTGTCGTTTTCTTCATCCGATAGTTATTCTATTATGGGGCCCACAAATGGCTTCGCCGTCGTACGAATATTTCTGACATAAAGATTATTCCACGACCAAACGAATATTCCCCGACAGCAATGAGTATTTTATAACCACTTGCATATTTTGAAAAAAAAAATCATATATCACCCTTAACTTTAACTTTTATCAATTTAACCATTTACTGAATAGTAATTATAAGAAAAATTGAATACTTTTATTTCATAAAATTCGGGGTCTTACACACAATCCCGACTATGAGGTGATTTTAACTGAAATAACAAAGTCAGGCACCACATGGGTCAAGGGGTGAAAACGGGGCACAATCTTCCACAGCAAGGATCTGGGCCGTTATGGAAAGATTTGGTATGCGTTCATGTGCGCCAAGCTATTCCTGTCCACATATACTACTGAAGTGACAAAGGACAAGGTATTGTTGTTGTATGCGATTCTGCAAGACTTCCTCATTGACGTGGGTTCCATCAACAATTTCTCAATACAAAGATGCCTGCGATGGCCATTTTTCGGCGGCCTGCCACACCCATCCCTCATATGTGTTCTGTGCAAGAAGGCTAGAGTTAGGTGGTCCGGTGATGAGACTACCTAGCAGCCGCTTCAGACTTTTGACACACAGATGATAGCATGCTATACAGTGTGCCTTGGGGGCGAGTCCCACCCAAGAGGAGTCGGGTTTATATTTCCACTAGCCTCTGAGGATGAGGCTAATGCTAAGGACACCTCTGACGATGACGAGTTCCAGGCGGACGAGATGATGGGAGAGCAGGAAACTAAGGATATGCAGCAGACCGGTAGACATATGTTTAGCCCTTAATTTTAGAGCCTCCAAAGACAAGTTGAAGGGCAAAATAAGGAAGCCCACAAACAGATGAGGAGACTCGCGGCCAGGCAGGACCATATGTTCGAGGCCATGAATATATCCTTCGCCTCCTTGAACACGACTCTCCAAAGTTTCAACCCAATGCTCAGTTTCCATATCAGCAGCCTGCACCAATGCCAAAGTTTCCACCTTCCAATTAAGACAATGAAGAGCAACAGCCACCACCACCTCAAGCTTAGATAATTAATATGACGCCCCCAAATCCGGGTCCCTTCGAACCTCGGATCCGGTCCGCCACGATACTATTATCATCAAACTATTTATATCTTTTATTCATAACTAAATGAATATAACTTTGCTTATTACAATTTAGAATATAAATTCTTTCTATTTCCAGGATCTGTATAATGACCCCAAACTTTTATAAGTTTTAAATCTTAGTCATTTACCATTCATGTCTTACATCATATTCGATGTTATAAAAATATGAGGAATAATTTAAACTTTTTCAATCTCCCTTAAAAATAAATATTTTATTGATGTCTTAACTTGAATCAATTACATATCCTTGAATCAAATTATGTTATGATTCATTCTATTCGAATTAATGTATAAATCTTTACATCTCGATTCGAATTCCTCTATGTATAACATAGTACAACTTAACATGTATTACACATCATAAACTACTATCTTGTACATCTCCTAGAACCTAAACATGGTTCAAGAGTATATATTTAAATAAATGAATCAATATCCTTTGATATTATTGAACTCTTTCAATCAAGTAGCATGTAATCTTTACCATGAGTCCTTAACCTGCAAAAGTGGTTATTTGCGAGGGTGAGCTCGATAGCCCAACAATTCTAACAGTTTTTATGCATCACATAGCATATAATAACATACTCAGTTCATGCATTCATAATCAATTAACATTTATTACACATGTTACTTCACACATAACAGGCACATAGATTTACTTCACAAACATATCATCAAAGATCAACTTTCAATTTTATACATATCTCATATACATTTCATATATATACATCAACATTCTCATAGCATAATATAACTCAATTAACAGTTATCAAATAGAAACTGAAAGACTTGCCTGATTCGTAGTTTATCAACTACGACTTAACTGCACTGCATGTGTTCCTACACAGTTATATAATCATGGATTCATACCCATCAGTTATACATTTCATACGCTCTTAATATAAGAACAAATATTGTTTCCTAACTTGGTTCCATTTTTATTGAACTTAGGATAACCATGAGACTAGCTCATTCTACTATCATATTTATCCAAACAATCTTGTTTCATATCTTGTGGTCCTTAAGGACAACATATAATCATAACTTAAGACCATGCAGTTAACGAACTGCTATTGGTCACTCTGCACAACAGCGCGGTCGCCCTGCATTTAAGCTTGGGAGTGGCACGGTCGCGATACTCCTTGCTAGAACCAGACTTAGGCTTTATATTGCCCCATATAATTTCTAGCATAACATGTATTCTGATACGTACTTTAAACTTACATCAAGTAGGTTGTGATCTATTTTCAAGTTCATGTTCAAACTACTTAGCTCCATAATGATTTATTTCAATCAATAAGGCTTAACGACTTTCTTTAACAAGATTCGATCTTATAAGCTTTTAAACCATATATTAGTATTAATAAGCCTCTAATAGCATGCTCTTATTTACATAGACATAGCATAATTCATTATTTGAAAACTTATTTTAAACCACACTTGAAAGGTCTTATTCATGCTTTGCTAGATGATGAACATATTCATCATGTCCAGAGGAATAAGGCGTTTTAGTATGCATGCTAGAAAGGTCAGAGTATACTTTACACAATATTTAAAACTATTAGTTCTCAAAACTTCTGAGTTTTCTTTCAAAACATTTTAAACCAAGCTATATCAATCTAGTATATGCAAGGTAACTTTAAAACTATATTTCATGCACGTTTATATGCGTATGTAGGGTCCAAGAACAGAACTCAAAGGACACCAAATTCATCAACTTCAGTTTCTCAAAAACATTAAGTTTTATTTTAGAAAATCATGTTAAAGCATTCCATTATGAGTAAACTAATCTTAGCTATATGACATGTCTATTATCATGCATATTTATGTTTTATCACTTAGAACAGCATATTTTATCATCGGGAGCACTACACTAGTATACGTGCATGCCTGACGCACTTCGATTACCTCTTAATACACAATAGTCCTAAAGATGACTATTTTGACTCCTTCTAATGACCTCAAATTAAAAAACTTAAAGAACAAAGGTTGTATGTCTATTCGTCTTCATTTTGGATCATTTTGAATCTCCTCAATCAGAATTCGTATGAAAACGTTATGCGCATTTTAGTAAAATATGTTTGGTCAGATTTTCTCAACTCTTGTAAGTTAGACTACCCCTCCCCCCCCCCCCCCCGCCGTCGGGGCGGGGCTTTTACACTATAATAGCCCATCAAAGCGGGCATGACTACTGGAGAACCCCCGCCGGGGCAAGCATGGCTACTACAGTTGCAAAAATGACACTCCCCTGCTACGAGCTATCATGCCAAACTCCTATCCAAACAACAATATAATGATACTTAATTGATATAAACTTACTACTAAACATCCCTAGCATGCTTCTAACCATTCCAAACATTCAAACAATCAAATTCAAGAATCAATTCAAGATTTATGCCATTTTCCCAAAGTTTAACACCTTTAGCGATTCTCTTCACTACAAATTCGTTACTTGACCAAATTACTTCGTTTAACTTTCGTTAATTTCGTATACAACCATATTAACAATATCTAGCATCAATTAACATATTCTATCATGCTTCCACCATAAACGTTTCAACTCAAAACAAGTATTTTTAACACTTTTCTAAGAACTTGCAAATACTTGAATTTAAGAACATATAATGGGATATTACCTTCTTAATGCTTGATTGGCTAACTATTGCTCTTCATTATTCCAATCTCAGATTGCTCTCACTAATGGCAACTCACTCTTAATAAAAAGCTTAACAGAATATCTTAGCAAATGGGAATGAGAAGGAGGAGTCCCCATTTATAGACAAATCATTGTCCATACAATGATTTTGCCCCAACAATTTAAACCAAGAGGAAGAAGAAGAAGATGTTAGTAGGAGTTGGTGGAAAGTGGCTAACCACTCCCTCTCCACCATTCTCATATACATCATTAGCAAGCATTCTACCCTTTTTGGTTTCCTAGCAAAGAGAGGAATAGGCCATTGGCCTACACACGGATGATGCCATTTTGGGACTAAGAAATTGGGACAAGTTATATTACTCTCTAATTTATCAGTAAAATGGGTCTAACTCTACTAAGGCAAAATTCTTTTAGGCTTGTTAAATCAATTATAATAATTTAACATTACTACATTAAATTAAGTTATGGGCACATATATACACATATACATGTACCTACCCACATATACGAAGTATACTTATATTTTTAATATACACCCATATATAATCTTATATCTCATGTACATTGGGCTAGTCCAAATAATATTTTAATTGGGCAAATTATAATTTAGTTGGGTACTCTCATCCCATTCTTTTTCATAAACTTTATTATCTCAAATACACTCAATTATTATAATGATAATTAATATCAATTATGTATTAACTCACCATTTATTTTCTTTTACTACTTCCCATTAATTTTCCCTTTGATTTAACTTCACTAGTTATGCCACACAAGACATAATTATGTGAACTTAGTAATTAATAGTTCACAAGTTTATAATAATATAATCTCACAAAATAATATTATTCTTAACTTTACATCTTATAATATGGTCATGGAAGTGGTCTATTGCACCATGTTACATTTTATTATCTCACTTGTACATAGTGCTAATATACTAGTCTTTATACATATGTATTCAAATACTTCCTATATTATATAGTTATCATTGAAGTGTCCCACTTCATTTCATATCACATAGATGTAGCTACTATATAATATAAAATCATTGGACATACATTTTAATTCCTTCAATTATTCAATCATTGAATTATTTAATGAATGTTTATTCCATCACTTTGTCACACTAGGCATATCTCACAAGTTTACATTAAGCTTATTCTTATTCTCATTACTTATTCATTTCCCACCACATTACTATGTATAACCTGTTCAATTTACATCGAACTATTATATCACAAGGTTCACATATCTATCTAACATAATACAAATGATTTTGAATTTCCCGCTCATCCTAATAAATCATCTGGGTCGTCCAAAGTTTTGGATAAATCCCACCGTCGATAGTGCCGGAGGCATGGGACCGTTGCTAGTATAAATATATCGTGAATGGAAATATTTAAATTTTCTTTATAACATTTGCGGTAATATAATAACTCAAGTTATTAAAATAACTTAGTTTTCTTTTAACTTTAACCATCTTGGAAATACATTACTATAATCAAAATTATGTATTTCGCCATAACATAAGATGTTTTTATAATGTTTTCTCTAAATATAGGAACTAATCATAATAAAATGATTTACTCATTTTCTTTAGATATTACTCTTAATATAATATCTATGTATTATTAAAATATTTATATGCACGACACACGTGCACACTGTATATAGAAAATAAGTTTAGTTCTTATTATGATAAATTATTTCCATCAACTTATATAGAAAATATGTTTTAATATATTTACCATATTACTTAATCCCACACATTACCTATAAGGTAATATCAAAATAATATTCCCCCTTTTATTAAAATAATCAAATGCTAGAATTTATTTTAATATCCTTTATTAAAAATATACTATAATTATTTCTCTTTCCTTTCTATAAATTGTCTCAACACAATTCTTTAATCTATACATTTAACCATATCTCAATATTAATCAATAGATCTCTAACCAATATTTATCTGAAGATATATCGATTTTCTTCTCTCGTCAACAACGTACATATACAAGTCTAAACCTAGCACACATCGAGTCTTTAATAGTATTCACTATAGTAAACTGAGTGGTTTCCCAAAAAAAACCAACAAATTAGTTTTCGTCTCGTCTACACTGTTTTCACAGTGAGTTAGATCGGTTACTAATTCATATATACCTCCGCTCTCTGAAGGAATCGTTTAGCCCAGCTCATATACATCCATCATTAAAGGGTACGGTTGCACTACCTTAGCCTTGATACCTACTCGTACATATACTTAAGGAATTGGTGATTATCAAAGATATTTAATGTCACCAACTTACTATGATAAAATAATTTCACATAAATTATTTAATATCGATAGATAAATTTCTATCCATCTTCTTTACTTCAAATAACTCGCCTCTTCAATAAATAACAAATATATAATAATAATATATTTATTAAACACAAAAATCAAGTATTGCATTGTAAAACCCCAACTTTTTGAATAAAGATGAATTTTCTATAAATATTATTTTTGAATATTATGGAGTGTAATTGATATAATAGTTGTGGGTAGTATTTATAAATTTTGCAAAGTACGCAAGTTGTTATATAATATTTATAAATTTTGCAAAGTACGCAAGATCACTTAGCTCGATTTTGTCGTTCACCAAAGACAAATTCAGCTAGGATGGAGGCACCAAAGGCTATCCCAGAAAAGTCAAAGACGGTAGTGCAAGGGAGAGCGTTTGTTGTGACCTCCCAGAGAGCAAGAAACCCAAATGAGGTCATTACGGGTAAGCTTATCATAAACTCTAGCGAAGTCTACACTTTATTTGATACCGGTTCTACCCATTCTTTTATTTCTCCTACTTGCGCTAAACGATTAAATTTGACTCCGGAGAAATTAGACTTTGACTTATCTGTGAAAACTCCGTTGGGAGAAACCTTCATTACATCCACAGTTTATAAGTCTTGTTTGGTTCAAGTTGGTACCCACACATTACCTGTCGATATTATTGCATTAAAAATACTTGCATTTGATGTAATTTTAGGGATTGTTTGGTTAACTACTCATCATGCAAAAATTGATTGTTTTCGTAAGGTTGTTAGCTTTCATATTCCTAATCGACCTATTATGCGAATTCAAGCAACCAAACCATTAAAATCAATCACTGTCATCACAAGCCATAAAGCTATTCGTTTATTGAAAAAATGGATGTCAAGCTTTCTTAGCTCATGTCACAGATCTAAACAAAAATACGTTAGTTTTGAATAATATTTCTATTGTTAATGAATTTCCTAACGTATTCCTTGAAGAACTTCCTGGCCTACCCCCATAGCGTGAAATTGAATTTTGTATCGACCTTGAACCCGGTACAAAACCCATTTCTAAATCCCCATATCAAATGGCTCCTATTGAACTTCAGGAGTTAAAATCTCAACTGCAGAATTGTTAGACATTGGCTTTATTCATCCTAGTACTTCTCCTTGGGGTGCTCCTATTCTATTCGTGAAGAAGAAAGATGGGAGTATGCGACTTTGTATTGATTATCGGGAGTTGAATCATGTCACAATAAAAAAATAGGTACCCATTGCCACGTATTGATGACCTGTTTGACCAGTTGTAAGGAGCCAAATTCTTTTCAAAGATTTATCTTCGTTCCAGATATCACCAATTAAAGATTAAAACCGATGACATTCCAAAGACGGCTTTCAGAACTCGGTACGGGCATTATGAATTCCTATTCATGTCCATTGGATTGACTAATGCTCCTACTGCCTTTATGGATATGATGAACCGAGTATTCAAGGAATATTTGGATCACTTTGTGGTTATCTTTATTGATGACATCCTCATATATTCCAAAACTCGTGAAGATCATGAGCAACACTTGAGGCTGGTACTCTAAAAGCTTCGTGAATATAAGCTTTATGCCAAGTTGAAGAAATACGAGTTCTGGCTTGAGGAAGTAGCATTCCTTGGGCACGTGGTATCAAGTCATAAAATATCTGTTGACCCAGCAAAGATTGAAGCTATTCAAAGTTGGGAGCAACCTAAATTAGTGACCGAAGTACGTAGCTTTCTCGGCTTAGCTAGTTATTATCGGAGATTCGTAGAAGGGTTTTCTCGAATCGCTACTCCACTAACTCAGCTGACTCGGAAAGATACAAAGTTCAGTTGGAGCGAGGAATGTGAGAAGAGTTTTCAAGAACTCAAAAGGAGACTCATTTCAGTACCTGTTCTGACAATACCATCTGGTTCGGAGGGATTTGTCATCTACAGTGATGCTTCGGGTAAAGGGTTAGGATGTGTTCTCATGCAACATGAGAAAGTCATAGCCTATGCCTCACGACAACTCAAAGAATATGAGAGGAATTATCCTACTCATGATCTAGAGTTGGCAGCTGTTGTCTTCACACTAATGATTTGGAGGCATTACTTGTATGGGAAGAAAGTGGAGATCTTTATGGATCATAAAAGCCTCAAATATTTCTTCACTCAAAAGGAACTCAAGATGCGACAACGAAATTGGCTTGAACTATTGAAATATTATAATCATACTATCCAATACCATCTTGGAAAAATGGACGTGGTAGCTGACGCATTGAGTAGAAGATCATATGCAGGTACGAGTACAATATTGTCAACGCAAAGGCCCATTTTGTATGACTTGCAAAGGATGGAGATAGAGATAAAGACTCTAGGGACCCACGTGATGATGGCAAATATACGAGTAGAACCGACTTTAATTAATAAAATTAAAGCTGCTCAAGTTACAGATCTGGAGCTGATGCGTATGAGGAAGAAAGTGCAAGAAGGTGCGATGCCAAAAGCAAGAATCGATGAAGGAGGAATACTTCGAGTCAACTCCAGACTTTGTGTTCCTAACGACCCTGATTTAATGTATAAAATTATGATGGAGGCGAACGACACACCGTTTTCAATCCATCCTGGGAGTACCAAAATGTATCATGATCTTCGACATACATTTTGGTGTGGCAATATGAAGAGAGAGATAGCGCTGTTTATCTCAAGGTCTCTAACGTGTCAACGAGTCAAGGCGGAGCATCAAGTACCAAAAGATCCATTGCAACCACTTGAAATTCCAGAATGGAAGTGGGAGCACATTACCATGGATTTCGTTACTGGTCTTTCCAAAGTTTCTCAAGACATAGATGCGATTTGGGTCATTGTTGATAGATTGACCAAGTCTGCTCATTTTATACCGATACGAGAAACTTATACACTTGAACGACTTGCTCGTATGTACATAAACGAGGTTGTAAGATTTCATGGTATGTCAGTATCCATAGTTTCTGATCGAGACCCAAGATTCACTTAGAGATTTTGGGTTAGTTTGCAAAAAGCTATGGGCACATATTTACGATTTAGCTCGGTATATCATCCTCAGATGGACGAACAGTCGGAGAGGACTATTCAAACTCTTGAAGATCTATTAAGACTCTGTGTCCTTGATTTCAAGGAAAGTTGGGACAAGTTCTTACCAGTGGTGGAGTTTTCCTACAACAACAGTTATCAAGCAAGTATTAGCATGGCTCCATTCAAAGCATTGTATAGAAGAAAGTGTCGTTCTCCAGTATGCTGGGATGAGGTGGGTAAAGCAACGTTGTTGGGACCAGAGTTGGTACATATGACTACGGAAAATATTCAAACGATCCGGCAACGTATAAAAACCTCACAAGATCGATAAAAGAGTTATGTTGATCTTCATCGAAAGGACGTGGAATTTGATATAGGAGATCATGCGTTGTTACGTGTTGCTCTATGGAAAGGAGTTATGAGATTTGGAAAGAGAGGAAAGCTCAATCCTCGATTCATCGGCCCATTTTTAATCCTTCATCGAGTAGGAACTGTGGCCTAAAGACTCGTTTTACCGCCATGTATGTCTCGTGTTCATAACATTTTTCACATATCCATGTTACGTAAATATGTGGAAGACCCGAACCACATTATTGAGTTGGAACCGGATGAAATAGCATAAGATTTGACGTATGAAGAGGTTCCTGTTCAAATATTGGATAAGAAGGAACATATTCTACGCACCAAGGTTATACCTCAAGTCAAAGTTTTGTGGAGAAACCACGATGTTGAGGAAATGACTTGGGAGTTAGAATCTGAAATGAAATCAAGGTATCCTTACCTCTTCGACATATCAGGTACGTACCCTAATTTTGAGGGCGAAATTTCATAAGAAGGGGAGATTGTAAAACCCCAACTTTTTGAATAAAGATGAATTTTCTATAAATATTATTTTTGAATATTATGGAGTGAAATTGATATAATAGTTGTGGGTAATATTTATAAATTTTGCAAAGTACGCAAGTGTTATATAATATTCGATTGGTTGGGGAATATTTGTTTTAATAGGGAATATTAGTACAACGACACAATCATTGGTGGACCCCACAATGGAATTATTGTCGAATTGAGAAAACGAAAAAAATACTTTATGAAAATAACGGCGGAAGTTTTATCGTTAACTGTTGAAACACCCGGTGTTAAAAGTACAGTAATATGTGTGGTTGCATAGTAGCACACAGTATTGATTATTGATGCTTACGTAATAAGTCACTCAGTTTTGTTGGTATTATTAATATAATAATACAGAAAATCTTTTTATATAAAACAGAATACTTTTATAAAGCTATCTGTTTTATTAGATAATAATTAGAATATATTATATTTTATTATGCATAGTGTTTGCATAGTGCCTGCATAGTATTTGCATAGTAAAATCTTTTATAAAGTTATTCGTTTTATTAGATTATAAATAGAATATATTACATTTTATTTAAAAGATTTTGCTTTAACTATGGACCGTCAGATTAAAGTAAATCAATCTAAACTGTTTATGAGTTAGTTACTATGCAGTCTATTTTCTATAAATAGAAGCTCATTCCTTCATTATTTTCTTACGAATTCACTGAAACTCTAGAGAGAGAAAATTATAGAGAGAAAGAAGAAAAGATTTCTACTACTTAACTACTCTTATATTCAGTTTTTTTACGATAAAGGATATTATTCTTTTGTATTTAAGAAGAGAACTTCTATTATTCTATTTCTTTATTATTCTATTGGAATAACCTGTATACGCGGAATACCCTATACGTGGTGATATTCTTCTATTATTCCGTCTTTATTATTCTGTTAGAACATCCTGTATGTGCTATACGCCGGACCTGGTTTCGTTTTTATTATTCTGTCTTTATTATTCCGTTAGAACATCCTGTCTGTGCTTTACGCCAGACCTGGTTCCGTCTTTATTATTTCATTCTTTATTATTCTGTTGGAACATCCTGTCGGTGTGATTTTCACCTGAACTGGTTCCATTATTATTATTCTGTTGGAATAACCTGCCTATGCGAAGTACCGCATGAATGGTGATTTTTGTTGTTATTCCATTCCTTATTATTCTCAGTTGGTTAAAATTTTAACTTCTATACTCCATGAAATTAGTGGAATATCCTTGATATTTGCGCTTCATCCAGTATTTTTCATAGAAATATTCTTCTGAGAAATCTTGAATTTTACTCTACAAAGCAGTATCATGTTGACAATTTGGACGTTATTAGTTCCTGAATAACTTAATTCTTGAATTTGTTTTATTGAATTCTTATATCATTGTCATCATCCTCATGTTTATATTTTTTTTGAAAGTCATCTGTGGCCTATAAAGCATGGATGGACTTGGTATGATTATGACCAGGGATTATTCGGTGGAATCATGACCGTAATGTTACAAATGATGTGTAAAAAGTCTTCATTGGCCCGTAGTGCATTGATGGACAGTTGTTGGCATGATCATGACCATTAATGAATACACAAATATTTTTGGCCCGTAGTGCATGGATAATTCTGGTCGTGATACTAAAGAATATTCTTGGCCGTAGTGCAGGGGTGATTCGATGATGTTTAATATTTATTAAGCTGAGTCTCAGTGATAACAGTGATGAAAAACCTTTTTAATCATAAAAGATAGTAGATTTTATTTTCTACTTGACTCTTTTAATGGATTGCTTGTTCCGCTGTGGTTAAACTTGATGTCTATTATATTTTATCAGTTTAACATTGTTGGAGACTAATGATAATTTATTCTGCATTATCTTAGTCATAATATTTCTTACTGGGCTAGTTGAGCTCACCCTTTCTTTCACTGTTCTCTTAAAGAAATGAGAATATAGCTGGGACGAGTCGGGGAACGGAGTGATGGTCTAGAGGATAGCATTAGTAATCCTCACTATTCTATGAAATAGTGTGATAATAATTGTAATGAGGACTCCTTTTGAGTTTGTATAATCTCTAGTAGATAATATTTGTATTCAAACTTAGTTTATGTTTTGTCGTATTGTACACGACAGTTGTATTAGTAAGTTGTATTTGAATTCCGTACCATGTATCTAGCGACCCAAGATGGGTGATGTATATCTAATTTTGGGGGCGTCACATGCATAGTTTATATTACCCCATGCAACACAATACCGCATACCTCACAACGCATATATTTATATATTCTTATTCGAACCCATCTCATGCCTTTTGAATTTTATTTACTAAATTCTTATTTTAATAATTTCTAAAATTTTCGGGTTCTTACATCCTCTGCCCCTTATAAGGTTTCCGTCCTCGGAATCACCAAAACATCATCTACTCGATGTTATTATGAATATTACATATTCTTTTGAATAATTTTATCCATTCTCTTTTCGGAATTTTTTTTTATTATTATTATTATAACTTTCTCAAATGCATTCTTCCACATCCTCATTTCTAAGGAACATTCTACTTACAACATTCATCCTTCAGAAGAATAAGGATCTTTCATAATTTTTTAATAATTGGAAAGTAGTATGAATAATCTTAGATTCCAATTTATGTTGAGGGGTCACAAGACTGTGAACTCTTCTCTAGGTTTAGTAGTGCTTCAACAAAATCCTTCACATTACAAACCAGAGTGTTTATCAATCATAAAGACTAAAAATACCCTCCATGCGTATACTAGGTGGTCGGCCTATTATACCACTACATTGGGCGGCAACGTAGTGTGTTGTAACGACTATATGCGTTATGTTCGGAAATATTATCTCCACAAATATGTCCCCTTATAGGGTTGTTTACCTCAATTTGTCAACATCTGAATATGTACCAGAGCAATCTGGTTTGGCATAAATACTCAAGAATGCTTGAATTCCATAAATATTTTTCAACAGTCGTCTAGTCGAATCAAATAGCTTAGACTTTTAACAACTCGGACATCAATCAAAATAATTTAGCCAACTTAATTGGCATTCTTCATAATTTAAAAGAAAGCCAAAAATTCTTTTATGACGTCATGATACCGTACCAAATTAATAGTACATTGAGGATTCTACTATTTTATGATTTCGTCATATTACATCATACCATAGTGGGCTAATGATCTTTCAATCACAACCAACACTAGGTTTGACTGCATTGATGACTCCATCGTTTACCATTTTTACACCATATCAAATGATGCACATGGTCAGAAATACATTTTGAAAATTTTCAAATGAATTTTTTCTTAGCCGAAACAATTAGCATAGACATATGAATAACGGTATTATTTTTAAACATCGTTGGTTTAATCACATGATCCAATGTTTTTCAAGAAAACAGAAGTGCAAACATCAGCACGAAGTCAATAAATTTTGAAAATCTAGTAGAGCTAGAAGATTTAAAAAATCCATGTTTCTCCATCAACTTTAATATTTACTCCATTGCTTCATTCTATAAATCTCTAACACCATCAATGCTTATTATACCAAAATTTCTTAATTCTTACCTCATAAGTTTTCTATACCCAGTATAGTTCATCAAACTTACCACACTTTGGAAGTTCAGGAACTTGCCACAATCATATGAGTTTAAGAACTTATCATAGTCAGACCATAAGCATCCATTCGCTGAGGAGTTCAAAACATACCATATGATTATGAGTCATGAACTTATTATATGCATGAGTTTTAAGAACTTGCACCTAATCTTAATATTCTCTATCTTAATCTTAATAGTCTCTACCTATCAAATATGATATGAAAAAAGAATCACCTTCTCACCATAAGCATATCGATAGCGCGACATCAACACTCCAATGATTATCACTGTGAGGAATCGAGCACGAGCACAAAGCCTCCGCCCATACAAAGGTTTGTACAACTCAGCTCTCACATGAGTCCTCAACTGAAATCCCACTTAACTCTATCTCACTCTTAACTTGCTCTTTGCTCGATACGAATTTTCCGTATCTCATCATTTATAACTCCTCATGAGTTTATCTCATACCATTTCATAGTACCTTATCTTATAGCATCAAGCTATATCTACTTAGTCGTTACAGACTATTTATCCTTTCATAGCTCAATCTGATCACGTCGTCATCATCGGTTTACCTAAGGGTTCTTTCCCATTATCAACTAAACTCCATTCGAGTTCATTCTTATTATCTTTATCATATTCATCTTATAGACATCATATTAACATTTTTATTACCAGAGTTAGGAAACTCCTGAATTCTCATTCTCCAGATACTTCAATATTCTTCTATGAATCTTTGATTATATGTATTTTAATCTTTATCTTTCTCTCATGTTATAGCCTAAGGTACTCTTACCTAAAGTTTATAACCTATAGCTTTGATACCAACCTCTGACGCCCCCAAATCTGGGTCCTTTCGAACCTCGAATCTGGTCCGCCACGATACTACTATCGTCAAAATATTTATATCTTTTATTCATAACTTAATGAATATAACTTTGCATATTACAATTTAGAATATAAATTCTTTCCATTTCCAAGATCTGTATAATGACCCCAAACTTTTATAAGTTTCAAATCTTGGTCATTTACCATTCCTGTCTTACATCATATTCGATGTTATAAAATATGTGGAATAATTAAAACTTTTTCAATCTCCTTTAAAAATAAATATTTTATTGATGTCACAACTTTAATCAATTACATATCCTTGAATAAAATTATGTTATGATTCATTCTATTTGAATTACTGTATAAATCTTTACATTTTGATTCGAATTCCTCTATGTATAACATAGTACAATTTAACATGTATTACACATCATAAACTACTATCTTGTACATCTCCTAGAACCAAAACATGGTTTAAGAGTATATATTTAAATAAATGAATCAATCTCCTTTAATACTATTGAACTCTATCAATCAAGTAGCACGTAATCTTTACCGTGAGTCCTTAACCTGCAAAAGTTCTTATTTGAAAAGGTGAGCTCAACAGCCCAGCAATTCTAACAGTTTTCATGCATCAGTTATACATTTCATACGCTTTTAATATAAGCACAAATATTGTTTCCTAACTTGGTTCCATTTTTACTTGAACTTAGGATAACCATGAGACTAGCTCATTCTACTATCATATTTATCTAAACAATCTTGTTTCATATCTTGTAGTCCTTAAGGACAACATATAATCATAACTTAAGACCATGCAATTAACGTACTGCTATTGGTCACTCTTCTGAACGGCGCGGCCGCGCTGCATTTAAGCTTGGGAGTGGCACAGTCGCGTTACTCCCTGCCAGAACCAGACTTAGGCTTTATATTGCCCCATATAATTTTCAGCATAACATGTATTCTGATACGTACTTTAAACTTAAATCAAGTACGTTGTGATCTATTTTCAAGTTCATGTTCAAACTACTTAGCTCCATAATGATTTATTTCAATCAATAAGGCTTAACGACTTTCTTTAACAAGATTCGATGTTATAAGGTTTTAAACCATATATTGGTACTAATAAGCCTCTAATAGCATGCTCTTATTTACATAGACATATCATAATTCATTATTTGAAAACTTATTTTAAACCACACTTGAAAGGTCCAATTCATGCTTAGCTAGATGATGAACATATTCGTCATGTCTAGAGGCATAAGGCGTCCTAGTTTGCATGCAAGAAAGGTCAGGGTATACTTTACACAATATTTAAAAATATAATTTCTCAAAACTTCTGAGTTTTCTGTCAAAACATTTTAAATCAAGCTATATCAGTCTAGTATATGGAAGGTAACTTTAAAACTACATTTCATGCACGTTGATATGCGTACATAGGGTCCAAGATCAGAACTCAAAGGACACCAAATTCATCAACTTCCATTTCTCAAAAACTTTAAGTTTTGTTTTAGAAATTCATGTTAAAGTATTCCATTATGAGTAAAGTAATCTTAGTTATATGACATGTCTATTATCATGCATATTTATGTTTTATCACTTAGAACAACATATTTTATCGTCGGGAGCACTACACTTGTATACGTGCATGTCTGACGCCCTTCGATTGCCTCCTAATACACATCAGCCCAAATTATAACTATTTTAACCCTTCTAACGACCTTAAATTGAAACACTTAAAGAACAAAAGTTGTAGGTTTATTCGTCCTCATTCTGGATCATCTTGAATCTCCTCAATTGGAGTTTGTATGAAAATGTTATGCACATTTTAGTAAACATTGTCCGGTCAGATTTTCTCAACATTTGTAAGTTAGACTACCCCCCCCCCCCCGGTTTTACACTATAATAGCCCGCCGAGGTGGGCATGGCTACTGTAAACCCCCCGCCGGGGCGGGCATGGCTACTCCAGTTGCGAAAATGGCACTCCCCTGCTACGAGCTATCATGCCAAACTCCTATCCAAACAGCAATGTAATGATACTTAATTGATATAAACTTACTACTAAACTTCCCTAGCATTCTTCTAACAATTACAAACATGCAAACAATCAAATTCAAGTATCAATTCAAGATTTATGCCATTTTTCCAAAGTTTAACACCTTTAGCGATTCTCTTTACTTCGGATTCGTTACTTGACCAAATTACTTCATTTAACTTTCCTTAATTTCGTATTCAACCATATTAACAATGTCTAGCATCAATTGACATATTCTAGCATGCTTCCACCATAAACTTTTCAACTAAAAACAAGTATTTTTAACACTTTTCAATGAACTTGCAAAAACTTGAATTTAAGAACATATAAGGGGATATTACTTTCTTAATGCTTGATTGGCTAATTATTGTTCTTCAATATTCCAATCTCAAATTGCTCTCACTAATGGAAACTCACTTTTAATAGGAAGCTTGACAGAATAATTCAGCAAATGGGAATCAGAACGAGGAGTTCCCATTTATAGAGAAATCATTGTCCATATAATGATTTTGCCCAACAATTTAAACCAAGAGGAAGAAGAAGATGTTGGTCAAGGAGTTGGTGGAAAGTGGCTAACCACTCCCTCTCCACCATTCTCATAGACATCATTAACAAGCATTCTAGCCTTTTTGGTTTCTCAGCAAAGAGGGGAATAGGGCATCGGCCTACACACGGCTTATGCCATTTTGGGACTAAGAAATTGGGACAAGTTATATTACTCTCTAATTTATCAGTAAAATGGGTCTAACTCTACTAAGGCAAATTTCTTTTGGGCTTGTTAAATCAATTATAATAATTTAACATTACTACATTAAATTAAGTTATGGTCACATATATACACATATACATGTACCTACCCACATATACGAAGTATACTTATATTTTAAATATACACCCATATATAATCTTATATCTCATGTACATTGGGTTAGTCCAAATAATATTTTAATTGGGCTAATTATAATTTAGTTGGGTACTCTCAACCTATTCTTTTTCATAAACTTTATTATCTCAAATACATACACTCAATTATTATAATGATAATTAATATAAATTATTTATTAACTCACCATTTATTTTCGTTTAATACTTCCCATTCATTTTCCCTTTGATTTAACTTCACTAGTTATGACGCACAAGACATAATTATGTGAACTTAGTAATTAATAGTTCACAATCTTATAATAATATAATCTCACAAAATAATATTATTCTTAACTTTACGTCTTATAATATGGTCATGAAAGTGGTCTATTGCACCATGTTACATTTTATTATCTCACTTGTACATAGTGCTAACATACTAGTATTTATACATATGTATTCAAATACTTCCTATATTATATAGATACCATTGAAGTGTCCCACTTCATTTCATATCATATAGATGTAGCTACTATATAATATAAAATTATTGCACATACAATTTAATTCCTTCAATTATTCATTCATTGAATTATTTAATGAATGCTTATTCCATCACTTTGACACACTAGGCATATCTCACAAGCTTACATTAAATTTATTCTCATTCTCATTACTTATTCATTTCCCACCACATTACTATATATAACATGTTCAATTTACATCGAACTATTATATCACAAGGTTCACATATATAAATATATCGTGAATGGAGATATTTAAATATTTTTTATAACATTCACGGTAATATAATAACTCAAGTTATTAAAATAACTTAGTTTTCTTTTAACTTTAACCCTCTTGGAAATACATTACTATAATCAAAATTATGTATTTTAATCATGTTTTCTCTAAATATAGGAATTATTCATAATAAAACGATTTACTCATTTTCTCAAGATATTACTCTTAATATAATATATATGTATTATTAAAATATTTACATACACGACACACGTGCACACTATATATAGAAAATAAGTTTATTTCTTATTATGATAAATTATTTCCATCAACTTATATAGAAAATATGTTTTAATATATTTATCATATTACTTAATCTCACACATTACCTATAAAGTAATATCAAAATAATATTCTCCCTTTTATTAAAATAACCAAATGCTAGAATTTATTTTAATATCCTTTATTAGAAATATACTATAATTATTTCTCTTTCCTTTCTTTAAATTGTCTCAACCAATTCTTTAATCTATACATTTAACCATATCTCAATATTAATCAATAAATTTCTAACCAATATTTATCTGAAGATATATTGATTTTTTTCTATCGTCAACAACGTACATATACAAGTCTAAATCTAGCACACATTGAGTCTTTAATAGTATTCAATATAGTACACTTAGTGGTTTTGTGATGCCCCCAAAATAGGTTTACATCACCCATTCTGAGTCGCCAGATATCACACTACAGAAAGCAAATACAAACTTCATTTATACAACTGTTGAACTGTCGTACAGAGTACGACAACACATAAGTTGTGAGTTTTAATACAAATATATGTATCTCTCATTGTGTCTCGACCACAACACCTTACAATGGTACTTTACATAAAAAACAGTCAATAACTATTTTAGAAATTAAAATCTTTGGAAAATGCTTAAGAAAACCTTCGTACATAGGAGGCCATGCATCCAAGTTATGATAGATATCATATGACTCGAGAATTATCCTTGGTTGACCCAATAAACCCCAAAGAAAAATGAGAAGATTACTATCATGTTATTTTCAATGGTGAGTCTTCTCTTGACATATAATTATCTCCAATTGAGAATTTTATTATAACCAAACTCCAAGATTATATAGGTAGTGCTCATAGATATAATCAGCAAGTGCATGTGCACAACCCTGCCTTATGATAACACAAAGTCGTTTATCATTAGACATCTTGTATGATAGTGGCAAAACACCCTTCCAAAGTTGGGTTCACCTCACCCTATTCGGTTCACCAAAATCAACGGTTAAAATGATGTATAAAATACGACACACTTATCTAAAATTCTCAATAAAATTATTTCCATATTTTTTTTAGGGGAAACCTCAACAGCTATAGACCATCGTTCTATTCCCCTGTTACCCCCGCTCAACCCAGCTGCACTCTTATTATCTTAAAGGAATTGTGAAGCAAAAGGGTGAGCACAACTAGCCCAGTAAAAAATATCATGACTAAAGATAATTAAATTATCAATAGCCTTTGTCAGTAATAAATCAGAGATTTAGAACATATGGTAGATGATAAAACTTTTCAACCATAGTGGCAGCGGAACGAGCAATCCATTAGAAGAGTCAAATAGACCATAAAGTATATTATCTTCTCCATGTTAAAAGTCCACCAACAATGTTTTATCCCTATAACATCAATCAACAGTTCATGTCCACAATCATGTGAATAACTCATAATCATAATTATGATTCTAAATTCCTCTTCGCACCCAGGACGAAGATAATTTTCATCACATGTCTTTACCTGAAACATCAAAGATCATGGTTACACCAAATCACAGTTCTTGTTCACAATCATACTAATAAATTCATCTTTGCACTACGGGCCAAAGATATTCATTAACAGTTCATCTTTGCACTACAGGCCAAAGACATACAACTGTATTTTAGAAGAGTCAAGTAGAGCATGATATCTACTATCTTCTACGAATTAAAAGTTTATTGTTAATATTTTATCGCTAAGACTTAGCTCAATACATCACTGAATTATCCATGCACTACGGCTAAGGATATTCGTTAGTATCACATCCATGAATTATTCATGCACTACGGGCCAAGGATATTTATTAGTATAACGACCGCGAATTATCCATGCACTAAAGGCTAAGGATATTCGTGTTTTCACCAATGGTCATGATCGTGCCAAACAACAATTCATCTTTGCACCCTTGGCCGAAGAGAACACATGGTTATGATCATACCAACATACGACCATCAATGCACTACAGGCCAATGAGGATTTTTACCACATCATTTGTAACATTACGGTCATGATTATACCAAATAATCCCTTGTCATAATCATACCAATCAACAGTCCATCTATGCACGTAAGCCACATATGACTTTCATTACAATATAAGCATAAGGATGATGACAATGATATAAGCATTAATCAAACAAAATCAAGGATAAATATTAAAGACTTTAAATTTATCCATAGTTTAAAAATATCCAAATTATCAACATGATACAGCTTTGTGGAGTAAAATTTAAGAATAATATTCATGTATCAAAAATAATTTGGACAGAAAAGAAATATATTTTTCAGGTGAATAGTACCCCGTGGATAGTACCCTGTGAATAGTACTTCGGGAATAGTACCTCGTGAATAGTATCCCAACATGAAAAGTGCCCCAAATACCCGAGTGAATAATATTCGAGTGAATAGTAACTGGGTTAATAGTAACTCGTGAATAGTACTCTGGCACGAAAAATGCCCTGAATACCCGAGTGAATAATATTCGAGTGAATATTAATTGGGTGAATATTAACCCATAAATAGTAACTCATGAATAGTAACCCATGAATAGTATTCTGGCATAAAAAATCAATAATTATCAAGAAAGCCCAGAATAATATTTCCATGAAAAGATACTAGATGAAGCGCAAATATCAAGGATATTCTACTAATTTCACGGAGTATAGAAGCAATACTTTAACAAAATGAGTGTAGAAGAAGGAATACGAACTGAACTAATATTACTTACATACTATAGAGTATGGAAGAAAATAGTATTTCAATCGAATATTGAACGAAGATAATATCCCTATGAATACGAAAAATATTATCTCTTCTGAATATAAAATAAATAATACCCCTTACCTCAGAAGAAGACTGGATACTGGAATAGTGAAGTAGCAGACTTCTCTTCTTTTTTCTCTCTATAGCTTCTATCTCTATAATTGCTCTTGTGAGTCTTAGTGAATTGGTGAGAATGAAAGAAGAATGAGCTTCTGTAATACCTGAGAATTTCCACGTATTAATAAATAAATATATTAATGAAAATGAATATTTATTCGGATATAAATGATTTTGTGTTACGAGATGAGTTAACTCAATTATATTAAATAATTGAATAATTGAGAATATATGGAAATTGTGGTGAACTCGTTGAAAGCCTTGTGTGGCACGGTTAATGAATATATTAATTAACGAAAGAATTGTTAAGCGAACAATTAATCTATATTAATTGTTATTAAAGAATTCTGGCTAGATATTAATAGTAATATTAATCGACAGTGGAATTATCAAGTAAATAATTAATTAATATTAATTGTTATTATAGAATATTAATTATTAATGGTGAGTGATTAATGATATATGATTATTAATTGTTATTGTGAGTAAAGTAAAGTGCATAATTATAATGGTATTATTCAACTAATTTATGTGTGCAAGACATGTGATATTATATAGTTCTTACATTAAAAAGAAAAGGTGGTGTGACATATTAATATAACTATGTAATAAAGTGTAGGGAATTATAAGTTACAATTGTTTATGTGACAATAAGCATGAGTGGAAACATTAAAAGATGTACTCTGTCAAAGAATTTCAAACTATTCCAATAAGTGTGTATAACTAGAATAATAAAGTTTTACGGGGATATTAATTACTAGTGGGTAATTAAATGGAGTCCATACATATAATAATTAGACTTGACTAACGTGCATGGATTATTTGATGTGAGTATGTAAATAATCCTTAACCCTCCATTATGCAGTAGCATTAACATATTAAAATTACATTTTAGAAATTAAAGGAACCAAAGTAAGCTTTATAAACACAATTGTTGAGATTTAATACTCATGTCCCATATTCAGTGACCCTCATAGTACATAAACAGTAGTCTACTCCTTCATTGTGTACACTCCAGCAAAACCAAAAGGCTAAGAAGATAGTTTTGATGATGGCTACGGGATGGTAGTTGGCCAACTCTTCTTTATCCCATATCTCTTCTCAATTTTTGTTGGATCAAACCGTGGCGTAATGCCATGAACTGGACACTCTACTCTCTATAAATGACACCCCTCCTTCTCCATTCTCTGATTGCTTGAATTGTCTGTTAAAGTGTGAATTGAGAGTGTGAGTTGCTGAGTTTTGAGGAGTGTATAATCAGAGTAGTAAGGAAGTTTAATTCAAGCTTCAAGAGGTAGCATTTCTATTCTCATGTTCTAAATTTTGGAGTTTGTCAAATTCTTGCAATTCTCATGAGATCTCTGTTAAGTAGTATAAATTATGTGATAGCCCCGAATCCGGGCCCCGAATCGCCGCGGATCCGGTTCACTAATTCTATAACTGTTCGCGGAAGATATAAACATAAATTGTTTATACATTACATTACACACTATTCCCCAAGGTCGAGTAACCTTAACTTATTACACAATTCATAAGTTATCTAACTCATAACATTATTAATATCATACAATACAAGTTTAACTGCACACATCTACTAAAGCTGGAATTGTCTTGGACATTTCCTTGTTTCCGACGCATTCGCCTTAATCTGCAATGTTTTATCATGATATAGCAAGGGTGAACATAAAAATTGCCCAGCAAGTTTACATACAACAATATAACCATATATCATGATTGAAGAGTATGAATAATTGGCTGGCTATAATTTAACAATATAATTGTGAACTAGCAGGAACAAAATTCTGACTGAACAAGTATTTTACATTAACAAACATTTCTGAACCAACTGGTAATAAAGGTGATCAGCCTTTCATACCTGACTTATACATGCAAGATGTACAGATTACAAATTTCATGGCAATCAGTAATGATTAACCATAAGCTTGAACAAACTACTCTTATTAGAGTTAAGTACAAGAAAACTTGCCTGAATCGTTGATTACCGCAACGCAATTTAATTTAATCTCTCACGAAAGACCTATCAGTTATAAGATTGATCTTTTAATCAGTATAACATGCTTTATTCATAATACTATCTAATACTTAATCAGATATTAGATAATAGCTTAATACTTCAATATTATTATCATCCTTTGATAATTAACCAATCACAATATCCTAACCCTTATGATTTATCACCATTTTAAAATCGTAATAAATATCACATTATTCCTTAATCATTAATATTTATTTAATATAAAATATTAATGAAAATCATTACATAATATTATAATATAATTATAATATCACAAATTATTTTTAATTTCATAAAATCATTTTTATAAGATTTTTCAACACTTAAATCCATTATCTGATAATTAATATTAATATTAAAATATTAATATTTCCATGCCAAAATATCAAAAGTTATTTTTTATAACTTAAAATATTTTTATAACACTTAAATCATTTTTATATGATTTATAAAGCATTAATACTATTTTATTCCATAATTATTTAACTTCCTTTGATAATTTATCAAAAATTAATTCTAGTGCGTAGCTTAAGAAATTAGCTACCTCGTGCTTAACTCCAGTAATGCCCATCTTTTGGCATAACCTTATATATGTTAACGTGATACTCCATTTTAAATTTCGTGGCAATCGGAGTTGTAGAACTCCGTTTATAGCGACTTCCGTCGGAAAATCACAAAAATTGTAATGGCCATAACTTGGTCATTTTAACTCGGAATCAGCTCATTTTTGGACACGAGCTACATATTACCATATATTTTCATTTCCCAGAACCCTGGAATTTTTCTCACAAGAAAAGTAGACAAAACAGCCCTCACAAAATTTTTGGCAGATTGTTTTTGTCGTTTTGCAGTTTTGGAGTCCTTCACCAAAACTTAAATAAAACGAGTTCTGTAACTCCGATTAATGATCCGTCAATTTTGTTGGGTTCGTATCTTTCCGAACTACAGTTTTCATATATTACAATCCATATTTGGACATGTTAAGCTCCCGGAATTTAGCCCGGAAGTGACTGTTTCAAATCTGTCCTTTTCACAGTTTTTCTTAGTTTTGTGTAGTTTGGGAAAAATCCCATAACTCTCTCCTCCGATGTCGGATTTAGTCCGTTTCAGAGTCTATGGAAAGCTTATTGAGTGTACTACAACATATCTCAAATACAGAATTTTTAGAACAACCTAACAGATCCGGAAATTTCTGTTTTAGGACAGCAGTCCACTAACTCATTTAAAACCAACAAACTGTTTTGGTAAATCTTCTTTATTCAAGCTTATCAACCCTAAAAATGACAAGATCTAACCATAAAATATCATTTATCATGTAGACCTATAGTTTTCATGCTCAAGATCATGAACTTCATGGTTCAAAATCATAAGTTCAACACAAAAATCAAAAACACTTTAACTATTCTAGAAAATTTCCATTCTTCAATTCCTTTGGATTTCAACCAAAATCAACACCTAATATGGTTAGATATAAACATGATACACTCATCAACATGTATATACATGACTTTTGAGTTTATAAACAAAGTTTCTTAGTTCCTAAAACAAGCATCCAACACAAGAAGAAATTCTTTGTTATACCTTAGCTTCCTTGCTCTCCTTCTTCTCCTTCTCCATAGCTTGATCATGGTTCTTGATTTCATGAGTGTCCAAATCTCCTCTCCTTCTTCTTCTCTTAGAGTGGCCGAACATGGCCTCACTCTCTCTCCCTTTCTCTATTTCTTTAGTTCCTTGCAACTTGGAAGAAAGATATAAGAGATGAAAGAAAATAAAGAAACTAGACTTTTGTGTAGCTTTTAATAAATTGCCCACACTCCCTCTCCTTTCCTTTTCTTGTAGCATATCCGGCCAAGCCTCTTCAATGCTCCAATAATTCTCTCATTCTCCCTTAATAAATTGCTAAGGATTGCTTGCCAACAAAACATAAGTGTTGGACCAATAAAAAAAAATGACACCTTGCTAGCTAGAACTAGATTAGGCTTAGGGTTGTTCACCAAATAAAGTTAACCATTAAATGCATTCATCCCCCCTTCTAGTGCTCCTCATGTGGCTGGCCATGTGCCTTAAAATTGCTCCAAGTTTGCTTTCTAATTTACCTCTTATTTGAGTTAACAAATGTCCAAAAATTCTTCTCCCACTTGGCTAAAAATTGAGCCATTCTTTTAATGTTTTGCTTGGTCCTCTAACCAATTTCATTCACCAATACTTGAGCTATAAAATATACATAGTCCATTGCCTTTAATTCTTATCCAACCCAAATCATTTACTTAGGGTTTTTACTTCTCCATTAAAACACAAATCCTTGCTCATTTAATTTATTTCCTTAACCCAATTAGACTTGCTATAATTAGGTTATAAAATTAACCATTATAAAATAAATCTCCTAGAATTTGTAAGTATTCTAAATACCACAATTCTCTTTTCCCATAACCCCTTAGGTTATTAAATCCTTCATTCCTAATATATAATTAGGGTTACACTAATTTCTTTTATTTGTTTATATAATAAACAAGTATAAATCATCACATAATGATCATATTCCTTACACACCACTTTTTAACCCTAGGGTTTAATAATTTGCATATAGGATTCCCAATTTGGGGTTTCCGATTATCAGAATCTGAAACTAGGATTTTCAGATCTGGTATTAGGGTCTTCAAATAATCAATTAAGATTTTATATAACTCAATTAGGGTTTTCCCTAATTAATTTAACATTATTGGCGTTTAACCTTGCACATACATTGCATTCCCCATCTAGGGTTTTCAATATCCGAATTAGGGTTTCGGACTCCCGAAACTGAAACTAGGGTTTACAGAACCGATTGTTAGGGTTTCTAACAGTTCGTTAGATTTTTCTAACTTAATAAACATATGATTAACATAACTTTAGGATTTGCTAAAGTTATAACTTATCTGATCAATCCTCGATCTTAAATCATTATGGTTCACATATGTAACCAAATATACCGACTAGTATTCACTTCAATACTTATTCCTGATAATTCTTCAAAAGAATTTTAAATCAATCCATAATCTTATACCTCATTACTAGACTATCACTTATAGTCTATCACATAATTCAAGTTTTGTTCAAAACTTTTGAAATTCTTGGAATTTCATTACATAACTGCTAATTCCATACACTTATTTCCTGTCTAGGTCTATTATTTGACCTTAAATCAATCATTTATGATTTTAATAAATTGTCTAAATTTTCGGGTTGTCACAAATTAACAAGCCTTTGTGTTGTTTGAGTTAGCATGTATGCCTTGAAGTGATGTAGTGAGTCTGGGTTGAAATTTTACAATATCTGTGCTAAGGCTCTGCAGAAGCAGAGCCATTTATTTTGCCTCAGAACGAAGTGGCGCGGCCGTGCCACTTCTGTAACTATATATCGCGTGGCCACGCGTGGTGACTTTTCTAGATACTACTGTAGTGAGTCAGTGATATGCTAACTAGGGTAGAATGGTTTGAACATGCCTATAAATAACCTGTACATATGTACTGAGATTGTTAGGCATATAGTAAGCCATGATTAGTTGATTCTATTTTGATTATTCAAATAGGAGGACTTAAATAGTTGGAAACTAGTTTGATAAATATGGTGTAAAACATGTTCTGATTTTATGTGACAATGTGTCAAGATCTGAACTACATTAAAATGTGACCCATATGTTAGTCTACATTGTTTGCAAAGGTATGCTGTAGTCAAGCATGACTGAAAAGGAAAATTTTCAAATATAAGGCTATGTGTAAGTAAGCTAAGTATACGTTAAGGTTGAGCATGCTATCATAATCTGTAAACGTCAAAGTACATCACAGAATGCATGAACTTACTATGTATGCTTAACTTTTGATGACTTACTAAGGGAGACGTAGGATTTTAAATACAAACTGGATGAACTATATATGAACTTGTGAGTATGATTATATGTTCTAATGTGTATGTTAGAGGGTATGATGTATAGTAAATAAAGGAAGTAACTTTACATGCTTAATTGGTTAAACATGAAAATTTTCAATAAAATGTTGAAGTTGAAAACCAACTTTGAATTTTTTGGGAATACCCTATTAGTTTCCTGAACTTATGGATCATCATACATTTAAACATAAGTTACTAGCATGTTAACTAGTCTTAAGAATTTCAAAGTAGTGGAGCATGGAATGCGATAAGTCTAAGGGATGACTTCATAACTTGAAATACATGATGTATCTAGCAGGCATGTATAGTTGGGGCGGAAGGACCCTTGTCATGTTAATGTATATAAGGATAGACAAGCTAGGCCATGTAAATAGCTGCTCAGTCCTGGTTTGAACTGGGAGCCGCGCAGTCGCGCGTATCCTTAGTACAAATCAGGCGCGGTCGCGCGAGTCTGCTGTAGGATCAGTTTTCTGCTATTAATTTGTAAGAGTTGCATACGTGTATTATTACTCTAGCATGCATTATATGACCAGAACATGTCCAATGTGTTAAGAAGCAATCTAGATGATATGAGTGAATGTTTAATGATGTGATTATAGACTTTCAAGTGATAAGTTCCAAAAGGTATTTGCAAACTATAAAACAACGATTAAAGACTATGTTAATTGATTTTCATGGTGATTTACAAACTGATTTTATGTTTTAAATACATATGGTATGAAATGAAGTATGTGGAGAGTATACAACTAAGTTAGATGTTTAAGTATGCATTTAAACTTACATATCTAGCATGAGCATATTTAACAAATAAATATCTTGTATACATATTACATTATGTTAGGATTTGAAAGAGTATTGTTAAGCGATATTTTGGTAAAACTGTGCTTGAGGCAAGTATCCTAACCCTACTATTATTATATTATTCGACAAATATTGTAAGTTTATCCCTTTTGAATACAAGTTAGATTACTTTCTCGTTCAAATGAGCTAGTATGGTAAACCCTTGTGAAAGATATTATTCATGTTAAAATTTGTATCGTCCTTGAATATTGTGAAAGAGTCGATGCCATTTGATTTGGCTAGACTATATGCATGTTTACAAAACTATCCAAACCAATTGATTGGTGCGGAAATCTTGAAAACCGAATTGAACAACCCTTAAGGTAAGGGGATTGTATGTTGTTGGAAACCCCAACACATGAGTATATTATTACTGTGGTGTTATGCATAACGTGGAGTATTGTAGACTGATCCTCTATAATACTTGTTCTTTTGTGTTATCAATTTAATATTGGTGATTCTAGTAGATGTTCAATAGTCCTTAGTGACTGCTCAGTATAACTTGTTATCCAGTTGGATACTTCGTTAGCCTTTGAGTTCATATATATCTTTTGATTTATATTGAATTATCATTCTTATTCAAAGAATTGTTGATATTTCTTATCCATGATATTATTTCTGACACTTTGAACTATCCTAGAAATGACACTTCGATATTTCAAACCTTGTGATATATATATATATATATATATATATATATATATATATATATATATATATATCCTACACCCTTGTTGTATATTACTTACTGGGCAATTTGTGCTCATCCTTGCTTATTTAAAACCTTTCAGTTAAGGTGGAACAGGGAGGTGTATCTGGGAAAGACAAGGGAAAGGGCAAGGCTACCGACTAGCTTATCCCTTTATGTTTAAATTAATCATGTTGTATTAAGACTATTTACAGACTATGTTTAAGCTTAAGTTGGATCATGTAATAAGTCTTTATTAGATATTATTATGTAATCTATTGAGCACTGTAGGTTGCGAGACTTGGGGGAATAATTATAATAAATCATTGTATATTATTCTAAATTAGATCTTTTGTTGCAAATGTATGATTTTAGTTATTATGGTAATACTTTGAGAAAGTGACGAACCGAATTCGGGTGACCAAGTGGAGGTCAGAATTTGGGGACGTCACAGCTTCTATTTATAGGAAAATAAAGTTTTGATAATTGCACGTCTTGGGGCTCAAAATATTACAGTATAATACCTTCATCGTTTCCTCTATTTTTAATTTAGCCCTACAAGTATTATCAAACTTTCACCACCTCCCCTAATAGTACATCATGTGAATCAATAGTTCAGTCATGTGAATCAATAGTTCTATACATGTGAAAAAATAGTTACAGTACAGTACCTTCATTTATACCTCCATTTTTAATTTAGTCATGCAAGTATTATCAATCATGCACCACCTCCCCTAATAGTACATGCATGTGAATCAATAGTACATACATGAAAATAAATAGTTATAAGCATGTGAATTAATAACAATTAATTATGTTCGAGAGTGCATATTTTGATTTGATATTTAAAGTAAATGTTCATGATTATATGTAAAGTCCTTCAAGGAATATATGTACAAGGACTTAGTGATAGATCAAAATTGTTAGGTTGATCTAAGCTTTTAATGGTTATCATTCTGTAAATGAATGTATAGATAAAGAGATCAAAGATGTTAGGTTGATCTATGTCATGAAATGTAATAGATATGCTTCAACAAGATCCCAGTCTATCGAGATGATCAAGAGATTGTAGAAGCCAAGGCAGAATCATAGAGCATCGAAGATCGTATTGTTTCTGCCTTGAAGGGCCTCTCTAGAAATCGTAGAGTGGTCCAAGACGTTTGACGAAGCTAACTCAGAGATTGTAGTGTGCTCTTGAAAATGCAGAGTTTGCAAAACAAGCAAGTGAAGATCGTAGTGTGAAAGTCCTTAAGAGAAATCGTAGTGTTCTTGTTTGATAGAATCAGATCAAACACCAAGGTGGCAAGACACCACGATCTGAATCGTAGAGTATCATTTGTCTATGTCAGAAGCATCGAGCCTTATCCTTTTGAAGTCCTAACCATTCCCAATGGCACAAAAGATATCCTTAGTATACAACGAAGGAAACGTATTGAAGATGCTAAGGAAAGGACCATGGGTCAGAGGAAAACACCTTTTCAGGTGTTAGGTGAGAAAGCAGTCTGCTGTGTCAGTGGGCCAGAATGCAATTCAGAAGATATGCAGAAAAGTCTCCATTAAAGTTCAGAAACATCAAACGCATTTAATGCTTTAACGGATGGCTTCAACGGATAGATTTCAAGGATCACATATATGCAAAACATCTGCAGATGATTCAACTAAGTAAGCATTGAACAAAATGTTGAAGAACACTCAACGCTTAACTCTACGATCTGAGAAAATGAGAAAGCTTGATCAGCTACTCAGTTCTTTCAAACAAGTGCTTAATAGCAACTGAGCAGCACCAACCAAGAACTAAACAACTACCAATTAACTGAAGTAAGAGTTCCAAGTCAGAAAGACTTAAAGAGTTCTACGTGAACTGTGAAGAACCAAGTCTGCTGGACTTGAAGAGTTCAAGAGTGAACTATGAAGTGCCTAGACCGTTGATTTAGAAGGAATCTGTGAGATTCAAAAAGTGTAAAAGATATCCTTAGTGGATTTCCTACTCGAGGAGTAGAAGAGTGGACTAGGAGCTTTAAGTGCTCTAAACCACTTAAAATTGATATGTCTATTATATTCTTACTATAACTGCTATAACTGCCTCACTCTCATTAACTCACTATATCTAAAAGGGAGATAAACAAATCTTAATTCCGATGTATTTTAATCATTATCAAAAATAACAAAGTAAAACGAAAAGAATTTTAAATATTTATTCAACCCCCCCCCCCCTTCTAGATAATTATTGTGCCTTCGGGAACTAAAAATTGGTATCAGGGCAGGTTCTATTATATAGCCTACAAAGCTTAAGTAGATCCAATGACACATTTACCAAGTGAATCAAAGACTGGTGGAGGCAGCAAACCACCTATGTGCAACAAAAATAAATTCGCCAACTGGAAAGTTCGGATGCAAGCATACATGGATTCAATAGATGAAGATCTATTTGAAACTATTCAAAATGGGCCCTAAGTTCCTACAAAGCTTGCACCAACTACAGAAGACCCAAATAGAATACAGATCAAGGTCAAAGGAGAATGGACAGACAACGAGAAGAGAGTTGTTCAACTCGACAAAAAGGCCAATAACATTTTGTTTCAATCCTTAGAACATGTTCTGTTCGAAAATGTGGTAAACATCAAAATAGTAAACGAGGCTTGGGAAACACTACTCATCATGCATGAAGGAACAGAAGAAGTCAGAGAAAACAAACAATCTCTCCTGACATAGCAATATGAAATATTTGCACACGTTCAAGGAGAAAACGTCACTACAACCTATGAGAGATTCAATGTTCTGCTCAACTCTCTACGAGCCTATGGAAAGATCTATCCAAACAAAGATCTAATAATAAAGTTCATGAGAGCCTTACCAAGCAAGTTGGATGCCAAAACCACTACTATTAGAGAGTCAAAGAATCTCCGTGAGATGATTGTTCAACAATTATATGGCAACCTTCTTACATACGAACTGGAGCTGACTCAATGAGCAGAAACTCTATCTGAAGGAAGAAAGAAGGATAAGGGTGTTGCTCTCAAAGAAACTAAAAACACCTCCAAGGTCAACACTGAAATTGACTCTGACTATGATGAAGATGGTGATGAGGACTTTGCAATGCTGGTGAAAAGACTCAGAAGGTTCATGTGTCAAGGCAAAACCAGCAAGCCAAAGAAAGTCAGCAACTACAGCAGCAAGGAGCAAATGAATGATCTATGCTACAATTGCAAGAAACCTGGCCATTTCATTGATAACTGCAACAAACCTCTCAGAGAAGAACTAAAGAAGAAATCACAACCAAAGAAGGAATACAAAGGAAACAAATGGCCTCAGAAGAGAGACAAAGGCCTTATAGCTGGAGGATCGTGGAATGACTCAGACAATGACTCAACTCCCGAATCTGGAGATGATGAAGATCCTTAAATGGCAAATCTTTGCCTCATGGCCAAGAATGCAAAGGATAAACAGAACTCCAACATACATGAAGTAAGTATAGATGAGGTATTTGACTTCTACTCTCCTGATGTAGACATTGATGATTTAAGAACTACACTGCATTGCATAACATCTGATCTGCATCAATACATGAAATGGTTTAGAGTTTTGTCTAAGGACTATTCACTTCTTCAAAAGGAGAAAGAGAAAGTTTAAGTAGAACTGGAAACATCCCTTCTAAGTACTGACTCTCTCTCTAAGTCTGAAGCTGAGAATAAGCTCTTAAAACAGACTAATGAGCTCAATGCACAAAGATAGTCAAGTCTAACCTCTAAAATTGAGGAACTAGAAAAGACAATCTCTACATGGAATAAATCCTCTTCATCCATGGACTCCCTGATCTCTAGTAAGAGAAGTGTCTCTGACAAAACAGGTTTAGGCTTTGGAAAATCTGCCTCAGAGCCATGTGTGGAAAAGGTAAAGGAAACTAGCACTAGTAATGCTTCAAGTTTTAGTAAAGGATTTATATTTGTGAAATCCTCACAGAAGGATGAGCCAGTCCAACCCTGCTCTACTGATTCAATCCATATTCGAAGGAGTAAGGGATCTCATGCTGGCCTGGGTTTCAGAAAAGAGAAGAGTAACCCAACCACTACTCACCAACCTCGAAGGATCGTAGAGTCGAGTAAGACCAATTCTATGAACCAACTGGGAAGGAATAGTAGAGGTAAAATACACTCCTCACAAATCATGAAACACAAGGATACATGGAAGAAGGAAAATCAGTTTAACAAAAGGATGACTAAAGATCCACAAAGGTTCAAATGGAGGAAGAATTCTCACACACACACAAGAATGCATCATATTAGATGTTTTGTGTGCAATAGAGTTGGTCACAAGGCTGCAAAATGCTATTATAATTCTATGCATATGAGACCCAAAATCAAGCAGATTTGGGTTCCCAAGGGTACTAACAAAGTAGGACCCATGCAAGTATGGGTACCAAAATAAAAGTTTAATGTTACCTCAGGAACAGAGCTCCACGATCACAACCTGGTATCTGGACAGTGGATGCTCAAGGCACATGGCTGGGAACAAAGCCCTTCTGTCTAACTATATAGAAAAGGAGGGTCCCTCAGTCATCTTTGGAGACAATGGATCTGGCAAGATAAGAGGATATGGCTCATCTGGAAATGGTGCAGTGTCCTTCAGTAAAGTGGCCTATGTGGAAGGACTATAACACAATCTTCTGAGCATTATTCAACTCTACGACAAGGGTCATCAAGTAACATTCATCAACAATCAATGTCAAGTCTTAGACTTGAAGACATCTGCTGTAAAGCTAACCAGAACAAGAGAAGGAAATATCTACATAGTAAATCTTGGACAACTAAGCTCAGACGAGACGATATGCTTTCTGGCTAAAGCATCTGAAGAAATGAACTGGCTATGGCATAGAAGATTGTCTCATCTCAACTTCAAGAGCATGTCTAAACTGACCTCAAAATATCTAGTTGTAGGCTTACCCAAGTTCAGCTTTGTCAAAGAAAGGCCGTGCAATGTCTGTCAGCTTGGAAAGCAGACCAGAAGCTCATTCAATAGCAAAACTGCCAACTCAATTAACAAGCCCCTGCAGCTGCTTCACATGAATCTATTTGAGCCAATTCCAACAACTAGCCTTGGAGGGAAGAGATACTCACTGGTTATAGGGGACGATTACACCAGATTTACATGAGTATTCTTTCTAATCTCGAAAGATAAAATAAGCTCCCAACTGATCAAGATGTTCAGACTAGTGATGAACGAGAAAGGGGAGAAAATCAAGGCTATAAGGAGTGATCATGGTAGAGAATTTGACTTCTTAGAAATGGACCAGTTCTGCACAGACAATGGCATCAGTCATAACTTCTCAGCTCCACGAACTCCTAAACAAAATGGAGTAGCTGAGAGAAAGAACAGAACGTTGATAGAGACTGGAAGAACTCTATTAGCAGTAGCTCATCTACCTGAATACTTCTGGACAGAAGCTGTCAACAATGTATGCTACACTCAGAATAAATCACTCATACACTCTACGATTAAAAAGACTCCCTACGAAATGTGGAAAGGAAGAAAGCCAAGTGTTAGCTACTTCCATATATTCGGCTGTGCATGCTACATTCTCAACAATAGAAAGAAGTATTTGACAAAGTTTCAACCCAAGTCAGACGAAGGAATCTTTCTTGGGTATGCCACAGACAGTAAGGCCTACAGAGTGTTCAACAAGAAGACACTGAGTGTTGAAGTCTCGATTCACATCATCTTTGATGAAACAGACTTAAATAAAACAGTGACTCAAGACAAGAAGGCATCAGAAAGCAGAAGTTGATCTTGAAGATATCAGACAAGAAGGCATCAGGACAAATGTTCTAACAGGAAACAGATGGGCAAGAGATCACACTCAAGACTTAATCATTGGAGATCCTAGTGCAAGAGTCAAAACAAGGGCTGCCACCCAAAATGAATGTTTCTATCTAAGCTTCATGTCATAAATGGAACCTAAGAAGATAGAGGAAGCTATGGAAGACTCTAGCTGGATAGAAGTCATGTAGGAAGAACTTAATCAGTTTGAAAGAAACAAAGTATGGAGACTAGTACCAAGACCAAAGAGTCATCTTGTCATTGGAACCAAGTGAATCTTCAGAAACAAGATGGATGAAGATGGAGTAATAACCAGGAATAAGGCAAGACGAGTGGCCAAGGGCTACTCTCAGGAAGAAGGAATTGACTACGATGAGACATTTGCACCTGTTTCCAGACTAGAAGCCATCAGAATATTCATTGCGTTTGTTGCTCACATAAAATTCAAGGTCTTCCAGATGGATGTCAAAAGTGCATTTCTGAATGGTGAACGTCAAGAAGAAGTCTATGTAGAGCAACCTCTAGGTTTCATCAATCCATCTTTTTCTAATTATGTTTATAGATTAGACAAAGCCTTATATGGTCTTAAACAAGCACCTAGAGCATGGTATGAAACACTAACTAACTTTCTTATTGAAAATGAGTTCACTAGAGATAGAGTAGATACCACTTTATTTCTTAAAAAACATAAAGACAAAGTCTTATTAGTTTAAATATATTATGATGACATTATTTTTGGATCTATTGATGAAAAGTTGTAAGACCCCGAATTTTATGAAATGAAAGTATTCAATTTTTTTATAATTATTATTTTATTTAGTAAATGATTAAATTGATAAAGGTTAAAGTTAAGGGTGACATTTGAAAATTTTGCAAAGTAATCAAGTTGATATAAAATATTCGTTGTGTCGGGGAATATTCATACAACGGCACAATCATTGGTGGACCCCACAATGGAGGTACTGTCGTAGTTAGAAAATGACTGAAATATTTTTAAAAATAACGGCGAAAGTTTTACCGTTAAACTGTTGAACTACCCGGTAGTAAAAGTACAGTAATACGTGTAGTTGCATAGTAGCACACGGTATTGATTATTGATGCTTACGTGAGAAGTCACTCAGTTATACTCAATTGTTACTACAGTAATTGCTGCATAATATCTCTCATATTATTGATTCAATTATTGTCACAGTATCATCTGCATAATATTTATTATTATTAAATCAATAATTGAGACGACAAAGTTATTCATATTATTATTTGTAATATTGACAATGTCTGGAAAGTTCTGTCAAGGAGAGGTTTGGTCACCTAATTGTGCGCCAATATCTCTCATATTATTGATTCAATTATTGTTACAGTATCATCTGCATAATATTTATTATTATTAAAACAATAATTGAGACGACAAAGTTATTCATATTATTATTTGTAATATTGACAATGTCTAGAAAGTTCTGTCAAGGAGAGGTTTGGTCACCTAATTGTGCGCCAATAGGGAGAAATCCTTATTGGAAAGCCTCCTCTTTTCTGGGAATGATCTAGTTGTTAAATATTATTAGTTATAATATTAATGATGAATAAGTTCATATTGATTAAAGATGAAATTGATATTTTCATTGTGTTGGGATTATTAGTGTTGGTAGAAATCGACATCTATTTCGATAATAATTGATGTCTGGAGGTTATATTGACTAATCGGGTAATTAATCAGATAAATGAGCAATTAATTGATATTAATTCAAATGCTTATAACTTGTTGTTCACATATATGTACTATTGAGTCACATGCATGTACTATTAGGGGAGGTAGTGCAAGATTGATAATACTTGCATGACTAAATTAAAAATGGAGGTATAGATGAAGGTACTATTGAAAGTAGTATGCACATAAGCCAATCATGTTTAATTATAAAGCATATACTTTGTAACAATCTTATTCATTTATTAATAAAAAAGTATTAATTTATTAAAGGCTTTTAATTATCTACATAATGTTGTTTTATAATATGTGATAAACCTATAGTTTTAAGTAATACTTTTAGAATAATGATGATGATCATTCAAATGAGATCTAAATTCTTAGAAGGCTTAAAATTAAAATAGTTCTCAATCGTTGGATTACTAAATTAGGGATTAGTGAATCTGGATTGATTGGTACATACGTTGTTTGCTCATTGGATGAGAGTGATTGATCTCGTGATCATTTGTGTGGAGACACTAAAGCAAGTATGTAGGTGCTTATTAGAGAATAAGTTCACTGAACGTGGCTCGCTAAAAATACCTAATGGAGTTTTACTTGCGTGTCAATAGGAATTTCTGTAGTGATAGTAGTACAAGTGATCCTTGGACTTGAGATTGTAATAACCTGAATATTTTCTATATAAATAAATAAGAAATTTTGCATAATAATTTTTTTTATTTTTATTTTAAAGATGAGAATATGTGCCAAATAATGTGTATGTATATATGTGATAAATAAATTTATTTATTACATGAATAATTTCAAATAATTTTATTTTAGAATTATTGCTCATTATAAGATATATATATATACTTATAATAATTAATTTTATAGTAGAAATGTCTTTATTAATTATTTTCTATGAAAATATGATTTTTATATTATTTAAATAATATATGAAATGATTATTAGAATTATAATAATAAATATTTTATTATATGAATTTGTTCAGAATATTTAAGATAATTATTTTAACTTAATTAATAATGTTATATATGAAAGATAATCAGATATGGAATCCAAACCCTAATTTTTAATTTTCAGCAATGAATGAGAATAATAATATTATATTAAATTTAATATTATTTTTCAGTGATATAAATATATACAGTATATGTGTAAACTGATATTGGTTAGTCAATTATGGTGTATGACAACAAACCCTAGTATTACTGTCATAAACCATAGTTGGGAACTCAAAACTGGAAATTAAGATCGGTCAGAAATTGTGTTATATGAATTATGTGCATATTATAGAATTAATGTTAATTAGATAAAACCCTAATTAATATTTGAAAGCCCTAATTTAAAATTAGAAACCCTAATTGTTAATTAGAAACCATAATTGCTAAAATTATAAACCCTAATTATTATTTTAGTAAATTGAAATGTTAATTTAGGAACCCTAATGATAATTAAGTAACCCTAATTATTTAAACCCTAAATTCTATTAAAAACCCTAATTTTAATTAGTATGTTTTAATTAAAATTTTGCTACACTTTAATTTTTAATTATCCAAACCCTAGTAATTATTTGGAAAAATTTAAGGTCAAAAATCTAGTGATTAAACCCTAGATTAAAGCACCTTGGACAAGAATACCGTTTGACTTATTTGCAAAATTACCATTATGCCCTTTTTATCCCATTCATGCATTATTTCTAGCCAAATCTTTGCAAATCTGGCCAGCCAGCCTATTATCTAGCTATGAGCTATAGCACTCCAACTCTCAGCCATCATTAGCAGCCAAGTTCATTGCATCAAGGATTATATAGAATTCAAGAAAGAGAGAAAATGTATTATTGCCTCATGTGTGCAATATACACTTAGCCATACTCTCTCAAGCTTAAACCCACGAATTCTTCTATCATTTCAATCACTAAAATTAGCCCCACCAACACACATAACAAATCAGAAGTCAGAATCAAGAACTTGTTCATAAAAAAGGTATGAACCCTAAAAAGAAATCTGATCTTGATCTGCAGGTTAGATGTTATAATTTATTGTTAAAATTTGTTGTTTATGATGTACAATGATGATCTGGGTTGATAAATGTTAGATCCATAACATCTATAGGCTCAGATCTAGAGTTTTTCAAAATCTAGAAATTTTTGTTTTTGAGTCTGACAGTCAAATGTCAGACCTCATAGATCTTTGGTCAGTTATGCGTTTTGTTGTTTTTAACTTGTTATGTGTATCTTGTGATGTGTTCTTTAATCTGCAA
Source organism: Panax japonicus (assembly GCA_020205505.1). NCBI lineage: Eukaryota > Viridiplantae > Streptophyta > Magnoliopsida > Apiales > Araliaceae > Panax > Panax japonicus. The sequence goes on from CM035107.1 coordinate 59,601,024, forward strand.
AAAGAATCAGAGTCATTTGATGTATAGATTGGTAGTTATTAATGGTCAAAAGTCTTTGACCGAAATTGACCTGACCTTTTCTGGGTAACCCAGAAGGTCATTACCAGCGTCTGACAACTTTTTCAAGCGACTTGATCTGCCAGTGTGTTGTTGTTTTGATTTTATTATGGTAACTGAGTTTTATATTTTTATGTTTACTAGGGATATATGCCTTTCGATCCCTTATATCATCATTGTATTGAACACAGTGGATGGTCAAACTAGCTTACTAGTTCACGAAATCTGTTTCTGGAAATTCCAGAAAATTCAAGAACATGTCTTCTGACATGGTTTGACCGGCCTAGATATGCATGCTCTATTGTTGTTATACTATTTTTATGTAATGGATATGTAGTATTACATGTTAGCTACAACCTGAAATCAATAGATCACATAGAGAAAACTCACAACGCTAGATATAAGGATCCAAAGTAGCATACTCGTTCTGTTCTTTATTCTGGAAAAACCCAGAAATGAAGAACAGACTCTGACACGATTTTGTGAGCCCCAATTCGTTTTGATTATTTATGTTTAGACTTGACCATGGATTTCAACATGTTCTCTGATGGTTTGTCTAGACAGTCCGTCGAGCAGAAAACTTTTACCTTGAACATATTGACAGATTTAAGGTCATCAAAAGCGTTGACCGGCCATGACTAAAATTTTCTGGGCAGCCAAGAAATGTGAAGAACAACTCTGACAGCATGTTCTGATGCTTAGATCTCCCTCATGTTTTAAGATTTGGTCCAGAAATGGTTATTAACATATGTACTCTTACATACATACTACAAGATTTAATCAATAGAATGTCCAGAACTTAAGTAGATTAAAATTTAAAGATGGTCAAATGAGGTACCCTTGAGCATTGACTGTCAGTGTTCTTGAGCCTCAAGAACACCTATCGCGACAGAAACTGTCACTAAAGCCTTTAGCGACGGATTTAATTATTTTTGTTTTATAATTTCTGAAAAATACATTAAAAATAGAAATAAATTCCTAAAGATTATAAAATCAATTTTAAAAATTATTGTAAGTTCTAAAAATTAACTTTTAATAATTTGACATATTTTTCATAAATATTATTATTTATTTGGATATTTTTGGTACTTACATTATTTAATAAATGCATTAAATAAATTAATTAAAAATGATTTTTTTGTATTAAAAATCATTTTAAATAATAATAAGGTATTTAATAATATTTTAAGTTATAAAACATAACTCTTAATATTTTAAGATAAGTTTCATTAATTATTAAATAATAATGATATTAGATTTATTTAGTAATTATATTAAAAAAATTAATTAAAATGATTTTTATATTATAAAAATCATTTTAAATAAAAATAAATAGTTTTAAAATATTTTAAGTTATAAAATATAACTTTTGATATTTAAAGGTAAATTTCATTAATAATTTAATATTAATGATATGAATTTTATTTAATAATTATATTAAATAAATAGTTTTAAAATGGTTTTATTGAATTAAAAATCATTTAAAAAGGAAATAAATGAATTAAAAATATTTTGAGTTATAACTAATGACTTTTAATATTTTGATAAATAATAAATTAATATTCTAATATTAATGGTAATTATTTAAAAATAATTTTAAATAATTTAAAAATCATTTAAGGGTAATATTAATACTTTAAAAATATTTTGAGTTATTATAAATAACTTTAATATTTTGGCAATAGTTTCATTAATAGTTTAATATTAATTAAATATTAATGATAATAGAATTAGTTAATATTTAAATCATTTAATAATGATTTCAGAGTTTGAAAATTCATGATAAAGTGTAATAATTATTTAAAAATTATTATAAGGCTATGAAAAATAATATGACTGATATTTAAAATATCTAAACGACTATTGAACTGCGGGATAGAGTCTTATACTCGATATTTACCCGATAAAGCCGTCGGTACACCGAAATATTTCAAAAATTGATTTGGACTTAGATAATTTGACTAGATACGTGTTTGTTTATGATATAATGACTGTTAAACATAGGTGACAATGTGATTAGGTTATGTGTTGACTGTAATTAGCAGTACTATGTGATATGATATATTATTCTAATCGAACGAATAATCTTATTAATGATAGGTTTTGATATAAAAGATAGAACTAAGTTGCGTTATTGTAAGCAGAAGCTCAGGCAAGTATCTAAACCTTATGAACTACTTTTATTTCGTGCGAACAGGTATATCATGTTATGCAAGTTTTCTAAACTTACTCCAATTATTATTGAGCAAGTATCTGATCTATTATTTACATTGTGCAAGTATCCTACTTTTGCATTTACTTTATGCAATGGACATTAGTAAGAAAGTTTCAGAATCATATTATTATTATGCCAGATTATTACCTTTATTATTATTGATTATGTATCCAATCTTTGTATTCAAACAAGTTCTTACATTATCCAATCATTGTATTATTGTATAATTCAGATATTTATTCTGTTCGTTAATTCGTATATAGGGTTAGACAAGTGTCCCCACTTGGATAACCATTGTATTTAATCATATGTTAATACATACTTATTGATTTCAAGTATGTATACATTAACTTAAAAGTCGTCTAAGCTATTTGATTCAGCTAGACATAAAATATTATTGAACAAGATAGAACGTTATTGTATCCAACCAGATTGTTTTGGTTCGGATTCCCGACTAAGTATGAACATCCCGAATATGGGAAAACTTTTGTGCACCTAAGGTGGATAGAGTGAACGATAATATCGTTCTTGCATGTAGTATTGATCAATACAGGGCGCATTGGGATGATCACCCTCGTGCCCGTAAGTTATGACGGTTTGCGGATGAAGTTCTGCTAAACCCTAGTGAAAATGAAAAACAATGTTCATAGTCTGTCGACTAATCTCCAGTTATAGTCAGTACGTAGTTTCAAAATTTTATGATAGATTTAATATGTTGTTATTATTGGTTCAGCTTACTTCACAACTGTTGATTCGTTGTAGAAGAGTTATTCAAAGAAAACATTTAATCCTTTCAGCTTATATTTATTGTTGTTATTATTTGCTGGGCAATCAAATGCTCATTCTTACTTTAAATTTAAATGTTTTCAGCTAAGCGTGATCAACCGGAATGTTCAGGCCAGAACAAGGAAAATGGAAAGCAATCAGAATAATCCTATGTTATCTTTTGAAGTAGTTAAACAGTATTAAGACAATGATATTTATTATCTATCATGTAATGTATTGTAGTAAAGGTTGCGTACTTGGGATTAGACTTTGATATATGTAAATTAAGTTTGATATTTATATTATTGTTATTATTATTAGTATTATTCCGCTCATAGAAATGGTATCGTAAAGCACTGAGTTCGGGTTTCAAGTACCTGAGTTTGGGGGCGTTACAAGTTGGTATCAAAGCTTTAGGGTTAGAAACCTTAGGTGGGACAGACATTATGCTATAACCTTTAGGACAGAGGGAAATGTCAAAAATATAAATAACTCATATAGAGTTTAAAAGAAGATGAATTGAATAAATATTCATCGCTAAACAAAGTAAAAGCTAACTTATGTAAAATTATTCTTTGTTATGTGTATATACTATATGTTAATCAAGATAGTTAGTGTGTAGATGTTATATGAGATAAGGATTAGGATACCCTCAAGTCGTAAAGAAGGAGTCAACCTCCATAACCGAGCCAATATCAAAGTAAATAACTGAATTAGAGGCTCAATTTGAAAGCAACTCTAATGAGGCGATTCTACTGGAAAAGTGTAGTACCAGACCCATAAATGATAGTATAACTGATAGTTAAAGAATATAAGGTCAAGCTCGAGTTCTTGAACTCATATGTTTGTGGTGAGTTCTTAAACTCATAATGTGTGGAAGGTTTGACGAACTAGGTATAGCTATGTGAGAATGGATTATTCAAGATAATAGGAATATATATATATATATATAGATTGTTAAGCATATGATCCTTAGTGAAGGCGTATTAAATATGTAGTACTAGTGTTACTTTAATGTGTATAATTCTATGATATGTATATGATAAGTATATGAGTGTAAAGTAATATTATCAACTTTTGTATAAGTTGTGGCAACGATTCCCGACTTTTATGTCACAAATGGGATAGCAGATATTTAAAGCAGTATGTGCTATGCTATGAAAAGTACGATGAATTAGTTAGATGAACATGATCTTATTTAATCAGATAATGCCGCCAAGACGAAAACGAAACCAAAAGGCAGAAGAACCTGTCAACAAAGCTGAAGGACAACTAGACCCAACACAAAATTTGGCGAATGTGGACGTTCAAGCTATGCAGAATGGATTACCAGCCATGGAAAATCAGCCGGATAATCGATCGACAAACTTCAAAGACTTCAAGGCATTCGAACTGCCAGGAATTAGAGGATCAACTGACCCTGCAGAGATGTTTGTGACAGCTAAAGTAACGGATGGGTAAAAGACAGCTTTTGTCACCTTTACGATGAAAGGGGATGCACATTTTTGGTGGGAAGCAAATCAAGCTAGAGCCGGAGAAGAAAATAGTGCCAGTAAAACTGGGAAAAGAAAAGGAGATAATTTCGGGAATACCAGAAGAAGGCCAGGAGGTGGAAAGAAACAAGTTGCGCAGTGTGGAAATTGCAGAAAGAATCACTCGGGAGAGTGTCTTAAGGGTAAGTTTGTGTGTTACAAGTATGGGCAGGAATGACATATCTTTCCTAACTGCCCCAATCTAAGGATGAACAAGAGGTATTTCAGATGTGGATCAACGGAGCATAGGGTGAAGGAATGTCTGAAAAGAGAATGGATGCAGGGAGGATGACTACCGGGAAAAGCAGCGGGACATCGATGATAGCGGAACCAACTTCAACAAATAAACCAACAGAATCAACCGCAAGAGTTTTCAACATTACGGTCCAGTATACGGTAGCAGTTGAGAATACAACTCCAGGTATTATTCGTATAACTTGTATATTTTGATATATATGATTTTCATATATATAATATATTATTTTATATAGAAATTTTGAAGGAGGAATTTGAGTTCTCTTAGAAATCAAACTTCTGTTTAATCAGAGAGACAAGCTTAATGTTGATTAGTTAAAGATCAGTTCGATCGAATCTGATCGAGATCTATTTGAAATGACTGTGTATGTTATGTACCCTTGTAAGTATGAGTTTTAAAATGGTGATTTCGAGGACGGAATCCTTATAAGGGAGGGTGAATGTAATAACCTGAATATTTTCTATATAAATAAATAAGAAATTTTACATATTAATTTTTTATTATTATTATTTTAAAGATGAGAATATGTGCCAAGTAATGTGTATGTATATATGTGATAAATAAAAGTTATTTATTACATGAATAATTTCAAATAATTTTATTTTAGAATTATTGCTCATTATAAGATATATACTTATAATAATTAATTTTATAGTAGAAATGTCTTTATTAATTATTTTCTATGAAAATATGATTTTTATATTATTTAAATAATATATGAAATGATTATTAAAATTATAATAATAAATATTTTATTATATGAATTTGTTCAGAATATTTAAGATAATTATTTTAACTTAATTAATAATGTTATATATGAAAGATAGTCAGATATGGAATCCAAACCGTAATTTTGGATTTTGAGCTATGAATGAGAATAATAATATTATATTAAATATAATATTATTTTTTAGTGTTATAAATATATACAGTATATGTGTAGACTGATATTGGTTAGTCAATTATGGTGTATGACAACAAACCCTAGTATTACTGTCATAAACCATAATTGGGAACTCAAAACTGGAAATTAAGATCAGTCAGAAATTGTGTTATATGAATTATGTGCATATTATAGAATTAATGTTAATTAGATAAAACCCTAATAAATATTTGAAAGCCCTAATTTAAAATTAGAAACCCTAATTGCTAATTAGGAACCCTAATTACTAAAATTATAAACCCTAATTATTATTTTAGTAAATTAAAATGTTAATTTAGGAACCTTGTGATAATTAATTAACCCTAAATTCTATTTAAAACCCTAATTTTAATTAGTATGTTTTAATTAAAATTTTGCTACACTTTAATTTTTAATTATCCAAACCCTAGTAATTATATGGGAAAATTTAAGGTTAAAAATCTAGTGATTAAACCCTAGATTCAAGCACCTTGGACAAGAATACCGTTTGACTTATTTGCAAAATTACCATTATGCCCTTTTGTCCCATTTATGCATTATTGCTAGCCAAATCTTTGCAAATCTGGCCAGCCACCCTATTGTCTAGCTATGAGATATAGAACTCCAACTCTCAGCCATCATTAGCAGCCAAGTTCATTGCATCAAGGATTATATAGAATTCAAGAGAGAGAGAAAATGCATTATTGCCTCATATGTGCAATAAACACTTAGCCATACTCTCTCAAGCTTAAACCCACGAATTCTTCTATCATTTCAGTCACTAAAATAAGCTCCACCAACACACATAACAAATCAGAAGTCAGAATCAAGAACTTGTTCATAAAAAAGGTATGAACCCTAAAAAGAAATCTGATCTTGATCTGCAGGTTAGATGTTATAATTTATTGTTAAAATATGTTGTTTATGGTGTACAATGATGATTTGGGTTGATAGATGTTAGATCCATAACATCTATAGGCTCAGATCTAGAGTTTTTCAAAATCTGGAAATTTTTGTTTTTAAGTCTGACAGTCAAATGTCAGACCTCATAGATCTTTGGTCAGTTATGCGTTTTGTTGTTTTTAATTTGTTATGTGTATCTTGTGATGTGTGCTTTAATCTGCAAAAAGAATCAGAGTCATTTGATGTATAGATTGGTAGTTATTAACGGTCAAAAGTCGTTGATCGGAATTGACCTGACCTTTTCTGGGCAACCCAGAAGGTCATTACCAGCGTCTGACAACTTTTTCAAGCGACTAGATCTACCAGTGTGTTGTTGTTTTAATTCTGTTATGGTAACTGAGTTTTATATTTTTATGTTTACTAGGGATATATGCCTTTCGATCCCTTATATCATCATTGTATTGAACACAGTGGATGGTCAAACTAGCTTACTAGTTCACGAAATCTGTTTCTGGAAATTCCAGAAAATTCAAGAACATGCCTTCTGACATGGTTTGACCGGCCTAGATATGCATGCTCTATTGTTGTTATACTATTTTTCATGTAATGGATATGTAGTATTACATGTTAGCTACAACCTGAAATCAATAGATCACATAGAGAAAACTCACAACGCTAGATATAAGGATCCAAAGTAGCATACTCGTTCTGTTCTTCATTCTGGAAAAACCCAGAAATGAAGAACAGACTCTGACACGATTTTGTGAGCCCCAACTCGTTTTGATTATTTATGTTTAGACTTGACCATGGATTTCAACATGTTCTCTGATAGTTTGTCTAGACAGTCCGTCGAGCAGAAAACTTTTACCTTGAACATATTGACAGATTTAAGGTCATCAAAAGCGTTGACCGACCAGGACTAAAATTTTCTGGGCAGCCAAGAAATGTGAAGAACAACTCTGACAGCATGTTCTGCTGCTTAGATCTCCCTCATGTTTTATGATTTGGTCCAGAAATGGTTATTAACATATGTACTCTTACATACATACTACAAGATTTAATCAATAGAATGTCCAGAACTTGAGTAGATTAAAATTTAAAGATGGTCAAAGGAGGTACCCTTGAGCATTAACTGTCAGTGTTCTTGAGCCTCAAGAACACCTATCGCGACAAAAACTGTCACTAAAGCCTTTAGCGACGGATTTAATTATTTTTGTTTTATAATTTCTGAAAAATACATTAAAAATAGAAATAAATTCCTAAAAATTATAAAATCAGTTTTAAAAATTATTTTAAGTTCTAAAAATTAACTTTTAATAATTTGACATATTTTTCATAAATATTATTATTTATTTGGATATTTTTGGTACTTACATTATTTAATAAATGCATTAAATAAATTAATTAAAAATGATATTTTTGTATTAAAAATCATTTTAAATAATAATAAGGTATTTAATAATATTTTAAGTTATAAAACATAACTCTTAATATTTTAAGATAAGTTTCATTAATTATTAAATATTAATGATATTAGATTTATTTAGTAATTATATTAAAAAAATTAATTAAAAATGATTTTTATATTATAAAAATCATTTTAAATAAAAATAAATTATTTTAAAATATTTTAAGTTATAAAATATAACTTTTGATATTTAAAGGTAAATTTCATTAATAATTTAATATTAATGATATGAAGTTTATTTAATAATTATATTAAATAAATAGTTTTAAAATGGTTTTATTGAATTAAAAATCATTTAAAAAGGAAATAAATGAATTAAAAATATTTTGAGTTATAACTAATGACTTTTAATATTTTGATAAATAATAAATTAATATTCTAATATTAATGGTAATTATTTAAAAATAATTTTAAATAATTTAAAAATCATTTAAGGGTAATATTAATACTTTAAAAATATTTTGAGTTATTATAAATAACTTTAATATTTTGGCAATAGTTTCATTAATAGTTTAATATTAATTAAATATTAATGATAATAGAATTAGTTAATATTTAAATCATTTAATAATGATTTCAGAGTTTGAAAATTCATGATAAAGTGTAATAATTATTTAAAAATTATTATAAGGCTATGAAAAATAATATGACTGATATTTAAAATATCTAAACGACTATTGAACTGTAGGATAGAGTCTTAGACTCGATATTTACCCGATAAAGTCGTCGGTACACCGAAATATTTAAAAAATTGATTTGGACTTGGATAATTTGACTAGATACGTGTTTGTTTATGATATAATGACTGTTAAACATAGGTGACAATGTGATTAGGTTATGTGTTGACTGTAATTAGCAGTACTATATGATATGATATATTATTCTAATCGAACGAATAATCTTATTAATGATAGGTTTTGATATAAAAGATAGAACTAAGTTGCGTTATTGTAAGCAGAAGCTCAGGCAAGTATCTAAACCTTATGAACTACTTTTATTTCGTACGAACAGGTATATCATGTTATGCAAGTTTTCTAAACCTACTCCAATTATTATTGACCAAGTATCTGATCTATTATTTACATTGTGCAAGTATCCTACTTTTGCATTTACTTTATGCAATGGACATGAGTAAGAAAGTTTCAGAATCATATTATTATTGTGCCAGATTATTACCTTTATTATTATTGATTATGTATCCAATCTTTGTATTCAAACAAGTTCTTACATTATCCAATCATTGTATTATTGTATAATTCAGATATTTATTCTGTTCGTTAATTCGTATATAGGGTTAGACAAGTGTCCCCACTTGGATAACCATTGTATTTAATCATATGTTAATACATACTTATTGATTTCAAGTATGTATACATTAACTTAAAAGTCGTCTAAGCTATTTGATTCAGCTAGACATAAAAATATTATTGAACAAGATAGAACGTTATTGTATCCAACCAGATTGTTTTGGTTCGGATTCCCGACTAAGTATGAACATCCCGAATATGGGAAAACTTTTGTGCACCTAAGGTGGATAGAGTGAACGATAATATCGTTCTTGCATGTAGTATTGATCAATACAGGGCGCATTGGGATGATCACCCTCGTGCCCGTAAGTTATGACGGTTTGCGGATGAAGTTCTGCTAAACCCTAGTGAAAATGAAAAACAATGTTCATAGTCTGTCGACTAATCTCCAGTTATAGTCAGTACGTAGTTTCAAAAATTTATGATAGATTTAGTATGTTGTTATTATTGGTTCAGCTTACTTCACAACTGTTGATTCGTTGTAGAAGAGTTATTCAAAGAAAACATTTAATCCTTTCAGCTTATATTTATTGTTGTTATTATTTGCTGGGCAATCAAATGCTCATTCTTACTTTAAATTTAAATGTTTTCAGCTAAGCGTGATCAACCGGAATGTTCAGGCCAGAACAAGGAAAATGGAAAGCAATCAGAATAATCCTATTTTATCTTTTGTAGTAGTTAGACAGTATTAAGACAATGATATTTATTATCTATCATGTAATGTATTGTAGTAAAGGTTGCGTACTTGGGATTAGACTTTGATATATGTAAATTAAGTTTGATATTTATATTATTGTTATTATTATTAGTATTATTCCGCTCATAGAAATGGTATCGTAAAGCACTGAGTTCGGGTTTCAAGTACCTGAGTTTGGAGGCGTTACAAGTTGGTATCAAAGCTTTAGGGTTAGAAACCTTAGGTGGGACAGACATTAGGCTATAACCTTTAGGACAGAGGGAAATGTCGAAAATATAAATAACTCATATAGAGTTTAAAAGAAGATGAATTGAATAAATATTCATCGCTAAACAAAGTAAAAGCTAACTTATGTAAAATTATTCTTTGTTATGTGTATATACTATATGTTAATCAAGATAGTTAGTGTGTAGATGTTATATGAGATAAGGATTAGGATACCCTCAAGTCGTAAAGGAGTCAACCTCCATAACCGAGCCAATATCAAAGTATGTCAGGAATAAACATGTGAATGATATTCCTATTTATATATGATTTGATTATGATATATATATGAATGAATATGCAAGTATGTTTGCATGAAGAAAAGTTGTTAAGTCCTTTGATAGATAATAGAAATATATGTACAAGGACTTAGAATGAATTGATCAAACATGTTAGGTTGATCCTACACAAGCAAAACGGCTTTGTAAAGTCCTTAAAAAGAAATGATGTACAAGGACTATAAATATAGAAAGATCAAGCTTGTTAGGTTGATCTTATGATGTAATAGACAGGCTTGTCTGATCGTTGAGCATTGCACCAGAAGTCGTAGTCTGCCAGGAGAGTCAGAGTCAACTCGGGAGCTATCAAGGCAGAATAGGAGTATGCAAGATAGTGAGATCTCAGAGTTCGTAGACTTCCAGGGGAAACGAAGAAGGATCGTAGTGTATCGAGAAGAGCCTCCTCAGGATCGTAGAGTACTGAGGAAGTCATGTTCTGAATCGTAGAGACAGCCTGCCTATAAGCCGAACGACAATCTGCCAAAGCTAAGTATGAAATGCACTGTACGCTCAGAGTCGTAGAGTCTAGCGATGCCAGTCAAAGACAAGGATCGTAGACCACACTCTGCGATCGTAGAGTCCACTGAAAAAAGGCAGAGATCGTAGTCGGACAAGATCAGATAAATACAACAAGCTCAAGTCAGCGATCGTAGAGTAGACTCAACGATCACCAAGCTAACTCTACGATCGTAATATGCAGAGTCAAAGATCATAGTGTGATCTTCAGGATCGTAGTATCTGCACAACCAAAGCTGAATCGTAGAGTGCAGAACTACGACTCCAACAGTAATGCTCACAATGCTAAGTCAGAATCGTAGAGCAGATATAATTCTCTACGAATGAGAACTCCCAGAATATCCAAAGGTACGAAGCCTCTGGTTGGCACTGCAAAAGATGTAATCCACAGAAGGGAACCAGAGAGCACTCAACGAATGGCATTCAGGCTAGCAGAAGAAGTGAGCACCAAACCAATCAGCATCAAGATTGAGTTGAAAGGCCGTTAGTGATGAAGTTTTCCACAAGAAGATTTCAAAGAAGACTTCAGCAGTTGACTAAGGAAAAGTCAGCTAATGCAGTTGCTATCAAGAAAACAGAAGACAACGATCTTGGAAGCAACCTGGATCGTAGTGTTTGTCAGACAAAGAAAGAACTGATGGAAGGTGAACCTAGGTCAGCTTCTGAAGGGCAAGACTAAAGTGATTAAGTGCAGGGTCAGTTCATTGATGATAAGTGAGCGGAAGATCACCAGGAGAAAGCAAGCTGGACGCGCCACAAATCTGAAGTGTCTTGATATTCAGAAGTGAACCTGAAAAAGGAATTAGGCCATCAGTATTTGAGAACAGTCAAAGCAAACAGAAGTATTGAAGCATTGCACAATACAAGGAAGAGGTGTTCTACATAGAAGATCAAATCAACACTCTTCTAGATCGTAGTGTTGTCTCCACCAGTCAACAAGACACTACGATCAGGTCCCTGAAGACGTGCATCAGAAACGTAGAGCTCGGATACTTGAAGATTGAGGCATTGGCAACTGTTCAATCTGAAGGGTAATTCGGACAAGTGCTTATTGAGAGCATCGATGCAAAAGGACATCCTCTGATCAAGAAATCAGAAGAAATAAAGTCTTCGACCTGCCCAGGACAGTAAAGTGATACATCTGACAGGGTAGGTGAAAAAGTAGACTGCAGAGTCAGAAAAAGTATGTCATGTCACATCAAGCAGTCTACATCAAGCAATTTGAGATCTGTGAAGACATTTGAATAGCTTCCAATGGCTACTTTCCAACGGAAGGATTGGGAAGATGTATAAATGAAGAAGAGCTTCAAAGATCAAAAAGAGCTGAAGAAGTTGAGTTTAGGAGAGAAGGTGGATTGATCGAATAATGAGTCCAGAGACTCACTCTACGATCCACCAAGAACACTCAAAAGTCAGATCAAGCAAGAAGTAGAAGTGTGAGTTCTACTATGTAGAAGTGAGAGTTCTACTACATGAAAAGTGTTCTGAACTGCCGAGAGAAAGAAGAGCATCATGCCATCTGGATGTCCATCATGGGAAAACTCTAAGTACAATAAAGAAGAGCTTACGGTCATCTTAGCAAGTCCATCATGGGAAGGCATCGAGTAGCAAGAAGGGAGATCACAAAAGCCATCTTGGTGTCAAGCTTGAGAAAGCTTCTAGGTACCTTGCAGAAAAGCTTACAGTCATCCTAGAAGTCTCTCATGTGCAGCCATCAAGTACCAAGGAGAATGATCTTCAAGGCAGTTCATCAAGGGGTCATCCTGAGTAGTTGAGCAACCTAAGAAGCTGAGCATCATGCAACACTCAACTGCTCTTCAAGGATGATCAAGCCGAAGCTGCTAAAGATAGAAGATGTTCAGAGCATGAAGACATCTTAGCAGCTCAGCACCAACTCCAACAACAACAACAACAACTCAAAGAAGCCAGGGCCTGAGGGGTCCTTGTCCGGAAGGACTAAAATAAAGCAGGGCCAAAGGGTCCTTGTCCAGAGGGACTAAACGAAGTTCCAAGCCTGTTGGGCTTGAAGAGTTCCTAGGGAACTAGAGAAGTCCCAAGGCTGCTGGCCTTGAAGAGTTCTTAGTGAACTGAAGTTTCAAGGCTGCTGGCTTTGAAGGAATCTTAATGATTCAGGGTGCTGCCCTTCCTTAGTGGAAATCCTGCTAGTTGAAAGCAGAAGAGTGGATTAGGAGCTTGAGTCTCTGAACCACTTAAAACCCCTTGTGTCTTTTACATTATGTCATTTACATTATGTCTATAACTGCTATAACTGCTATGTATGTTTTAACTGCTTACAACTAAACTAACTTAACGAACAAGGTTTTTATGATTATGAATATATCAATGAAGGAGGGGAATCTTTTACTTATTCCGCTGTGCTTGAAAAGATTCTATGTTTGTCATATAATCTAATATGAACAATACATCATAAACCAGAAAAACATTTAAAATGAAAAGGATCTATTCAACCCCCCCCCCCCCCCTTCTAGATCTATTGTGCCCTCTGGGATCTAACAATTGGTATCAGAGAAGGTTCTCATGCTGTATTCTAAAGCTAATCGCTTTGAGTCTGATCCAAGGCACCAATATTGTTCTAAACTTAGTTTAGTAGTAAGTAACCTGTTATATGCAGAAGAGCTCACATGTTGGAAATATTGCGTATAGGTAAAAATGTGCATACACCTGAAGCTGCTCAGATTGGTTCATATCCTCGATTGCTATATCAACAAGACCAATCCTAGTCTGCAGTCAATCTTGTAGTCTGAAGATCAGACGAGAGAAAGGGAGCTAGAGACATCAGTAACAAGGAGTAAAGCCTCCATCAGTTTGAAAGATGAAGAGGTCACGCATACGAAGAAATGACTGATCAAGTGGAGACAGAAGATCCTCTCAGTCGTATGAGTGACTCGTATGAGTGACCAACCAACAACTGAGTGCTATCTCTGAAAACTCAAGGGTGTCAAAGATCTCAATGCCACGATTCTCTTGATCTACAAGTCCACGACTGATTGATGAACGGCCGACAAGAGCATTAAGCTGAAAAGGGGCATAAGTAAAAGCTATGCACATCAATACCTGAACTCAGTATATCTAAAGTAAATGACTGTTAAGAAACTGACAGTAAAAAGGTACGGTTCCTCACCATCAGTAATGTATAGATCATAGTTGCACCATCTTATGAACTATGACAGTATTCTTTCAACAAGTCATAATCTTCCTAAAAAGGTGAATAGAGAAAGTAGTCTAAAGATGGAAAATTCAAATGTCTACAAACTTTCTCTTTGACCAAGCCTTAGGCTGAAGATGACATCTTGAAGAAAATATGAAATGGATCACAAGAGTATCACAGACCAAATGAATCTTATGATAAGTAATCATTGCTGTTGTGCTAGTATGTGTGTACAAGCCTATGTTCTAAGTGTTTAACAACACACAGAGAATGATCAGTTCTACAAGAGGATCTTGTTGATTTGTAGAAACTGATCACATCCATAAATCAACTAGATACTCATAAATCGAAGAGTTGATTCACACTATGTGAACACTTAAACATTGTGAACATAACCTAGTAATTGATGAAACCATCATAGATAGAGAGTGTGTTATTAATTATCAAATCCTACACACACTCACCGTCATGCATCTAAAATGTATTATCCCAAGATAGTTGCATGCATGAATGTCTGTTGGTGATAAACATGATGATTATCCAGATAAGAGGAATATGAGTTTAGAAAACAAACCTAGCAGGACCCATTCAATAATGGGGACCAAAAGTAGGAATTACTTGAACCTGCAGGTACTTGGTCAGTCTGACCACACTAAGGAATGTTGAAGCAGAAGACTTCATTCAAAAGGATTCAACCAGCTGAAGTCTAAGGACTATTCAGAGAAAAGTCTGATAAAGTCCATATATGTCCAAGCCTGTCCTTGAAGACCATCTGAGCTAACCTGAATGGAGCTCACATGGCTGCAAATCTGTATATGGGAGCATGCCATGCAACAGAAGATAAAAGAGGATTATATGTGCCCATGCCAAGAGAGATACGCTTTATGGAAAGGATCCTCAAGGGAAGCTCACAATAGAAGATCTTTGAGCTTGAGACAAAAGGAGTTCTCTACGAAGAAGAACTTCTCAAAACTAAGTACTGTCAAATGATCTTAGAGTGATCAATCTTGAAAATACTCATCTCTACGATACAAGAAAGACTAAGCAACGATGATGATTCCAGTCAGAAGTAGAAGTGCTGGGCAGCCCTCAAATGAACATAAAGAAGGAATCACATCTATCTGAGATGACGGCATCAACAACGGGGGAGCAATGATCTGTTAAGGAATAACTGCACCATTAACCTGGAAGAGATGTACCAGCTACAAAGTCCCAAAACCTTGTGGCTGATGAACCAAATGAAGATCCATAGTCAGTAGGATCGTCTCAAAACGAACTACTGATAACCCTTCAGCCACCTAATCCATAATCGTGAAGTGTCTACGATCAAACACATGATCGTAGAGTAAGAGTAGAAGGACACCACGATTTCAGCAATGCAGATACTTAAAGATGATAGAAGGTCTTCCCATCAAAAGGGTCTAATGAGATGTCATTGAAAATCATTGTCTCAGTATTTCATCTGGAAAGCGCCTCAGGGACAAACCTGACCCTTAGCTGACTCTAAGAGGTTGGCCCTTCCTGAGCTATCTTATCCCAGAAGGAATGCTTGATCTAGTTCATCTCAAAAGAACCAAGTCAGTCAACGATCGTAGAGTTGAACTTGAAGAGGTCTAAACGATTGTAGTACAAACTCAACAATCGTAATACTATCTAAACGATCGTAGTGCAACCTCAGCGACAGAAGAAGATAACTCAACGATCGTAGTCCTACCAAAGTGTATTCCAGTTCAAGGAGTATGGAGAATGAGACATCTGCTAAGCCATTCAAGTGAGGAGATAAGTTCGAATACATCAGTGATTGAGTTATGATGCATCGAAGTAAGGAGGAAAGACGAAGCCATCCAATGCAGCATCTCTCAGAAATTGATCGTTGAGTAAACAAATGAAATCGTAGAGTCTATAGCTATCTCATCATATTATTCTACGAATCAAAAGGTCAACGGTCAAAGCCACGTCAATTAAACGTTCACTCCTCTGATAACTGAAAAGTTGTGGGAAGTTACAGCTCATTACTGGGCAACGTGCAACCAATGGACAATTAACACATCACTGAGTATGCAGAGTTAGAAGGAACTACCATAAAGACTAGTTCAAATCTACAGACAGTTACCAGAAGATATCGAACCTTTCTCCCTCCCATTTTTAAAACCCTAGAAAGCTTTTCAAGAGCAAATCAGTTAACCTCCAGAGCCTTGCCAACAAGACAGTCA
Organism: Panax japonicus; assembly: GCA_020205505.1. Lineage (NCBI taxonomy): Eukaryota > Viridiplantae > Streptophyta > Magnoliopsida > Apiales > Araliaceae > Panax > Panax japonicus. Next base: position 59,617,565 of record CM035107.1, read on the forward strand.
TCTCGCATAAACCTTCCTATACTTAATACCCACATTCTTCAAACTACTCAAAATGGAAAACTGGCAAGTGATCACTGGTATTCAGCTTGGGACCAAATTGTTTAATAAATCTGAAAAGAAGTTCAGAGATATTCTCGAGCTTGTAAAGAAGGCTGGATTTTCCGAATGCCTTGAAGCAGATACTCGAGTCTACTGCAACCTGGTTAAAGAGTTCTACTCAAACGTCTCTATAAATTCGGAAACCCTTACCACCAAGGTTAAAGGTCAGTCTCTCAAGTTAAAATCTTCTGACCTAAACCAATGCCTAGGATTTTTTAACCAAGGCCTAAAGAACCTTGATGATGTCAATATTGAATTAGCTAAGGAAATTATGGGGTATCAAAGAAACCCTAGTTTCAAGGACATGAAGAAGAAGGAGTTCCCTGAGCAATATGAGTTCCACGCTGAAATAGTTGGAAAGTGCATACTATGTAAGAACACTGCACATGACATAGTGATCGACCAGCAGTTGAAAATCATGTCTGCAATAGTTTTGAAGAAACAAATCGACTTTGGATCTATCCTGATAGATCAGATCTCCAAAAGGGTAGAGAAAACTGAGAAGAAGCCCCTGACCAAGGTATATCATGGAAGGCTGTTAAGTATCATACTGAAGAAAAAGCTAGGGGGAAAGATCAAGGATGATGAGGGAGAAGCCCTGAATGTGCACAAGGTGATGTCTCCTCAACTATTTGAAAACTGGAAGAAGAACCCTAAGGAGAACAAAAGACTGACAGCTGGGAGCAGTAGTAGAGCCTCTGCAAAGAAGAGGAAGACAGTAAAGGCGGAGAGCTCTAAGTCCAGTGACTCTGAAGCAGCTGAAATCACACCAGCTAAGAAGAAATCAAAAGTGGTGAAAAGAGCTGGTGATGTGAAGAAAGCCCAGGCCCCACCAAAGAGAGTCTCCTCCTTGATCAAGAGTAAAGAAGAAAAGGCCCAAACTGCTGAGACCACAAAAAGAAGAAGCAGCAGGTTGCTTCAAAGGCCAACCTGCAAGAAAGCTAAGGTGGAGGACAAGCCAGCCTTAGCTTCTCAAATCAATACATCTGCTGATGAGGAAAGGTGCTCTAGTCACATGGCCAATGCTCAGAGAAGCAACTCTGATGAAGAAAAAGAAATTTCTGATCAAAGTGCATCCCCAAATACAACTGTCCCAACCAGCCCAGAAAATGGGTCAGAAAATGCTATCCAAGAAGAAGAAGAAGGACATGTCCCCTCAATCCAAGAGAGCTTTCATAATGACTCAGAAAATGATGAGGACAAGGAAGAAGAATCTGCCCCTGCCAGTGCTGATATTCAAAGAAGTTTATCGGATAAGGAAGTGGAGTCTAAGACTGAGGAAGAAGAAAAATTTGTCTCTCCGATAGTTGAACCTCCACAAAGAAGAAAGAGCTACAGACTGCAAGCCCAGTTTGCCTCCAAAAGGAACAGTGGCCAAACAAATGCCATCATTGAATTAAGTGATGATGAATCTGTATCCTCAGGAGAAGATGCTGAAGAAAAAGCCAACAGTGAAGAAGAAGTATCTAAGGAAAGTCTTGTTGAAGAAAGTTCAGAAAATGAAAGTCAGCAAGGACTCTCTGTTGGAGATAATCAAGAAGAGTCTGAACACGAAATGCAACATGAAGATGATCCCTCTGTTGAAGCTGATCTAAATGGCTCCGGCTCTGAGAAGAAAGAAGCTGAAAATGATTCCAACTCTGAAGATCAGGAATCAGGAAATTCAGAACTTCACCCTGTTCTCTCACCTGCAAGATTTATCAGGAGAATAGTAGTAGAAGTTCCCAATGAACCATCAGAGACTCCTCCTGAAAGATGGGTAAACCATGGAGGTGAACAGATCAGAATAGTAAGAATGACCTCTTTTGACTTGGTCAAGAACTGGAACAACATGGAAATGGACTGCCCAACCATTCTATACAACCCTGATGATCTGCTAATGAGATGGTTCTTCCAGTGGATGCCATGGCTAAAGGCCATTACTGAAAAAGATGGAAGCTACTTCAGTTGGTGTTATAAGCAGTTTCCAAGCATGGAGCTGGTGGCTCAGAACTTTCCAAGAGTAAAGAAGTTTGCCACCAAGCTGATCACAAACCAGCCCCACTTCAAGATCTATCGACATGCTAGGAATCTCCACATCCCCTACGATCATAGAGTGGACTCTGAAGGAAGAAGAACCATTTCCAAGAAGTTGATCGTAGAGTCTGATCACTCTACTGCTTATGATGTTCAAATCCAATCTCAAGAGTCTCCTTTTGATCAAGCACTGCTAACAAACACTCCATCATCCTCCACAAGCAATTGGTACTCCACTATTGTTCAGATTATCCACACCTTTGAAAATTTGTCCAAAGATGACAATCGTAAAGTCCAATCCATTGCTCCACCTGAAGCTGCCAATCAAAATGATCAAACTACTTTGGAGCAGGAACTACTGAAGAGCTCTGATGATTTAACCAAGAAGATATCTATGCTCACTGAAGAAACACAGAAGCAAACAGAAGCAGGAGATGATTCTTTCAAGCACAAGCTTCAAGCTATCTTGGCTGATGTATCTCTCAAACTCCAAGAGAGAGATAACATCTATCAGAAGGCCATCCAAGATCAGAAGGTAGAAGCTCTACAAGTCCAGAAGGCAAATGTAAAGCAGATCGAAGCCCTCTCTGACAAGATTGACGATCTGAAACAATCCTTCTCTGTGCAACTTGAACTCGGACAGCAAGAGCTAAAGTTTGAAGTTGCAAACTCCTCCTACCTAATGCAGCAGCTTATGTCCAACATAGAGCAGCTCTCCCAAATGATTGATGACAAAAAGGGGGAGAAAGAGAGGCGAAGAAAGAAGAGGAGCAAGAGGCACCAAAAGAAGAGCAGAGGGTTAAGGGAGAAAAAGTCAACAAAGAAGAAAGCAGCAGCAGATAGAGAATCATCATCTGAGGGGGAGCCTGACGATGATGATACCAAGTTCACAGAAGCTTAAGAGGAGCCAGATCAGAAAAGTGATGAAGGGGAATCAAGCAAAGATAGAAGGCCACCATCAGAGGGGGAGCAAGAAGCAGCAGCAGATGAGTAGCTGATCAACAAATATCCTGGAACCATACATGGAGCCAAGAAGGTATATCTCTAGTCTGATAGTATGTTCTGGATCCAGGACTTAGAATGTCTGAATATATAATCGCCATATTAATACAAATGACATTCATGATTAACTGTTTAGAAATACAGATGCTCACTGTATCTAAGATTCATAACATGCATATGCACTTATTGTTTTTGTCATAATCAAATAGGGGGAGATTGTCAGGAATAAACATGTGAATGATATTTCTATTTATATATGATTTGATTATGATATATATATATATATATATATATGAATGAATATGCAAGTATGTTTGCATGAAGAAAAGTTGTTAAGTCCTTTGATAGATAATAGAAATATATGTACAAGGACTTAGAATGAATTGATCAAACATGTTAGGTTGATCCTACACAAGCAAAACGGCTTTGTAAAGTCCTTAAAAAGAAATGATGTACAAGGACTATAAATATAGAAAGATCAAGCTTGTTAGGTTGATCTTATGATGTAATAGACAGGCTTGTCTGATCGTCAAGCACTGCACCAGAAGTCATAGTCTGCCAGGAGAGTCAGAGTCAACTCGGGAGCTATCAAGGCAGAATAGGAGTATGCAAGATAGTGAGATCTCAGAGTTCGTAGACTTCCAGGGGAAACGAAGAAGGATCGTAGTGTATCGAGAAGAGCCTCCTCAGGATCGTAGAGTACTGAGGAAGTCATGTTCTGAATCGTAGAGACAGCCTACCTATAAGCCGAACGACAATCTGTCAAAGCTAAGTATAAAATGCACTGTACGCTCAGAGTCGTAGAGTCTAGCGATGCCAGTCAAAGACAAGGATCGTAGACCACACTCTGCGATCGTAGAGTCCACTGAACAAATGCAGAGATCGTAGTCGGACAAGATCAGATGAAGACAACAAGCTCAAGTCAGCGATCGTAGAGTAGACTCAACGATCACCAAGCTAACTCTACGATCGTAATATGCAGAGTCAAAGATCATAGTGTGATCTTCAGGATTGTAGTGTCTGCACAGCCAAAGCTGAATCGTAGAGTGCAGAACTACGACTCCAACAGTAATGCTCACAATGCTAAGTCAGAATCGTAGAGCAGATACGGTTCTCTACGAATGAGAACTCCCAGAATATCCAAAGGTACGAAGCCTCTGGTTGGCACTGCAAAAAATGTAATCCACAGAAGGGAACCAGAGAGCACTCAACAAATGGCATGCAGACTAGCAGAAGAAGTGAGCACCAAACCAATCAGCATCAAGATTGAGTTGAAAGGCCGTTAGTGATGAAGTCTTCCACAAGAAGATTTCAAAGAAGACTTCAGCAGTTGACTAAGGAAAAGTCAGCTAATGCAGTTGCTATCAAGAAAACAGAAGACAACGATCTTGGAAGCAACCAGGATCGTAGTGTTTGTCAGACAAAGAAAGAACTGATGGAAGGTGAACCTAGGTCAGCTTCTGAAGAGCAAGACTAAAGTGATTAAGTGCAGGGTCAGTTCATTGATGATAAGTGAGCGGAAGATCACCAGGAGAAATCAAGTTGGACGCGCCACAAATCTGAAGTGTCTTGATATTCAGAAGTGAACCTGAGCAAGGAATTAGGCCATCAGTATTTGAGAACAGTCAAAGCAAACAGAAGTATTGAAGCACTGCACAATACAAGGAAGAGGTGTTCTACATAGAAGATCAAATCAACACTCTTCTAGATCGTAGTGTTGTCTCCACCAGTCAACAAGACACTACGATCAGGTCCCTGAAGACGTGCATCAGAATCGTAGAGCTCAGATACTTGAAGATTGAGGCATTGGCAACTGTTCAATCTGAAGGGTAATTCGGACAAGTGCTTATTGAGAGCATCGATGCAAAAGGACAACCTCTGATCAAGAAATCAGAAGAAATAAAGTCTTCGACCTGCCCAGGACAGTAAAGTGATACATCTGACAGGGTAGGTGAAAAAGTAGACTGCAGAGTCAGAAAAAGTATGTCATGTCACATCAAGTAGTCTACATCAAGCAATTTGAGATCTGTGAAGACATTTGAATAGCTTCCAACGGCTACTTTCCAACGGAAGGATTGGGAAGATGTATAAATGAAGAAGAGATTCAAAGATCAAAAAGAGCTGAAGAAGTTGAGTTTAGGAGAGAAGGTGGATTGATCGAATAATGAGTCCAGAGACTCACTCTACGATCCACCAAGAACACTCAAAAGTCAGATCAAGCAAGAAGTAGAAGTGTGAGTTCTACTATGTAGAAGTGAGAGTTCTACTACATGAAGAGTGTTTTGAACTGCCGAGAGAAAGAAGAGCATCATTCCATCTGGATGTCCATCATGGGAAGACTCTAAGTACAATAGAGAAGAGCTTACGGTCATCTTAGCAAGTCCATCATGGGAAGGCATCGAGTAGCAAGAAGGGAGATCACAAAAGCCATCTTGGTGTTAAGCTTGAGAAAGCTTCTAGGTACCTTGCAGAAGAGCTTACAGTCATCCTAGAAGCCTCTCATGTGCAGCCATCAAGTACCAAGGAGAATGATCTTCAAGGCAGTTCATCAAGGGGTCATCCTGAGTAGTTGAGCAACCTAAGAAGTTGAGCATCATGCAACACTCAACTGCTCTTCAAGGATGATCAAGACGAAGCTGCTAAAGATAGAAGATGTTCAGAGCATGAAGACATCTTAGCAGCTCAGCACCAACTCCAACAACAACAACAACAACAACTCAAAGAACCCAGGGCCTGAGGGGTCCTTGTCCGGAAGGACTAAAACAAAGCAGGGCCAAAGGGTCCTTGTCCAGAGGGACTAAACGAAGTTCTAAGCCTGCTGGGCTTGAAGAGTTCCTAGGGAACTAGAGAAGTCCCAAGGCTGCTGGCCTTGAAGAGTTCTTAGTGAACTGAAGTTCCAAGGCTGCTGGCTTTGAAGGAATCTTAATGATCCAGGGTGCTGCCCTTCCTTAGTGGAAATCTTGCTAGTTGAAAGCAGAAGAGTGGATTAGGAGCTTGAGTCTCTGAACCACTTAAAACCCCTTGTGTCTTTTACATTATGTCATTTACATTATGTCTATAACTGCTATAACTGCTATGTATGTTTTAACTGCTTACAACTAAACTAACTTAACGAACAAAGTTTGTATGATTATGAATATATCAATGAAGGAGGGGAATCTTTTACTTATTCCGCTGTGCTTGAAAAGATTCTATGTTTGTCATATAATCTAATATGAACAATACATCATAAACCAGAAAAACATTTAAAATGAAAAGGATCTATTCAACCCCCCCCCTTCTAGATCTATTGTGCCCTCTGGGATCTAACAAAGTAAATAACTGAATTAGAGGCTCAATTTGAAAGCAACTCTAATGTGGCGATTCTACTGGAAAAGTGTAGTACCAGACCCATAAATGATAGTATAACTGATAGTTAAAGAATATAAGGTCAAGCTCGAGTTCTTGAACTCATATGTTTGTGGTGAGTTCTTAAACTCATAATGTGTGGAAGGTTTGACGAACTAGGTATAGCTATGTGAGAATGGATTATTCAAGATAATAGGAATATATATATATATATATTGTTAAGCATATGATCCTTAGTGAAGGCGTATTAAATATGTAGTACTAGTGTTACTTTAATGTGTATAATTCTATGATATGTATATGATAAGTATATGAGTGTAAAGTAATATTATCAACTTTTGTATAAGTTGTGGCAACGATTCCCGACTTTTATGTCAAAAATGGGATAGCAGATGTTTAAAGTAGTATGTGTTATGCTATGAAAAGTACGATGAATTAGTTAGATGAACATGATCTTATTTAATCAGATAATGCCGCCAAGACGAAAACGAAACCAAAAGGCAGAAGAACCTATCAACAAAGCTGAAGGACAACTAGACCCAACACAAAATTTGGCGAATGTGGACGTTCAAGCTATGCAGAATGGATTACCAGCCATAAAAAATCAGCCAGATAATCGATCGATAAACTTCAAAGACTTCAAGGCAATCGAACTGCCAAGAATTAGAGGATCAACTGACCCTGTAGAGATGTTTGTGACAGCTAAAGTAACGGATGGGTAAAAGACAGCTTTTGTCACCTATACGATGAAAGGGGATGCACATTTTTGGTGGGAAGCAAATCAAGCTAGAGCCGGAGAAGAAAATAGTGCCAGTAAAACTGGGAAAAGAAAAGGAGATAATTTCGGGAATACCAGAAGAAGGCCAGGAGGTGGAAAGAAACAAGTTGCGCAGTGTGGAAATTGCAGAAAGAATCACTCGGGAGAGTGTCTTAAGGGTAAGTTTGTGTGTTACAAGTGTGGGCAGGAATGACATATCTCTCCTAACTGCCCCAATCCAAGGATGAACAAGAGGTGTTTCAGATGTGGATCAACGGAGCATAAGGTGAAGGAATGTCTGAAAAAAGAATGGATGCAAGGAGGATGACTATCGGGAAAAGCAGCGGGACATCGGTGATAGCGGAACCAACTTCAACAAACAAACCAACAGAATCAACCGCAAGAGTTTTCAATATTACGGTCCAGTATACGGTAGCAATTGAAAATATAACTCCAGGTATTATTCGTATAACTTGTATATTTTGATATATATGATTTTCCTATATATAATATATTATTTTATATAGAAATTTTGAAGGAGGAATTTAAGTTCTCTTAGAAATCAAACTTCCGTTTAATCAGAGAGACAAGCTTAATGTTGATTAGTTAAAGATCAGTTCGATCAAATCTGATCGAGATCTATTTGAAATGACTGTGTATGTTATGTACCCTTATAAGTATGAGTTTTAAAACGGTGATTTCGGGGACGGAATCCTTATAAGGGAGGGTGAATGTAATAACCTGAATATTTCCTATATAAATAAATAAGAAATTTTACATATTAATTTTTTATTATTATTATTTTAAAGATGAGAATATGTGTCAAGTAATGTGTATGTATATATGTGATAAATAAAATTTATTTATTACATGAATAATTTCAAATAATTTTATTTTAGAATTATTACTCATTATAAGATATATACTTATAATAATTAATTTTATAGTAGAAATGTCTTTATTAATTATTTTCTATGAAAATATGATTTTTATATTATTTAAATAATATATGAAATGATTATTAGAATTATAATAATAAATATTTTATTATATGAATTTGTTCAGAATATTTAAGATAATTATTTTAACTTAATTAATAATGTTATATATGAAAGATAATCAGATATGGAATCCAAACCGTAATTTTGGATTTTGAGCTATGAATGAGAATAATAATATTATATTAAATATAATATTATTTTTTAGTGTTATAAATATATACAGTATATGTGTAGACTGATATTGGTTAGTCAATTATGGTGTATGACAACAAACCCTAGTATTACTGTCATAAACCATAATTGGGAACTCAAAACTGGAAATTAAGATTAGTCAGAAATTGTGTTATATGAATTATGTGCATATTATAGAATTAATGTTAATTAGATAAAACCCTAATTAATATTTGAAAGCCCTAATTTAAAATTAAAGACCCTAATTACTAAAATTATAAACCCTAAATATTATTTTAGTAAATTAAAATGTTAATTTAGGAACCTTATGATAATTAATTAACCCTAAATTCTATTTAAAACCCTAATTTTAATTAGTATGTTTTAATTAAAATTTTGCTACACTTTAATTTTTAATTATCCAAACCCTAGTAATTATATGGGAAAATTTAAGGTTAAAAATATAGTGATTAAACCCTAGATTTAAGCACCTTGGACAAGAATACCGTTTGACTTATTTGCAAAATTACCATTATACCCTTTGTCCCATTTATGCATTATTGCTAGCCAAATCTTTGCAAATCTGGCCAGCCACCCTATTGTCTAGCTATGAGCTATAGCACTCCAACTCTCAGCCATCATTAGCAGCCAAGTTCATTCCATCAAGGATTATATAGAATTCAAGAGAGAGAGAAAATGCATTATTGCCTCATATGTGCAATAAACAATTAGCCATAATCTCTCAAGCTTAAACCCACGAATTCTTCTATCATTTCAGTCACTAAAATAAGCCCCACCAACACACATAACAAATCAGAAGTCAGAATCAAGAACTTGTTCATAAAAAAGGTATGAACCCTAAAAAGAAATCTGATCTTGATCTGCAGGTTAGATGTTATAATTTATTGTTAAAATATGTTGTTTATGGTGTACAATGATGATCTGGGTTGATAGATGTTAGATCCATAACATCTATAGGCTCAGATCTAGAGTTTTTCAAAATCTGGAAATTTTTGTTTTTAAGTCTGACAGTCAAATGTCAGACCTCATAGATCTTTGGTCAGTTATGCGTTTTGTTGTTTTTAATTTGTTATGTGTATCTTGTGATGTGTTCTTTAATCTGCAAAAAGAATCAGAGTCATTTGATGTATAGATTGGTAGTTATTAACGATCAAAAGTCGTTGATAGGAATTGACCTGACCTTTTCTGGGCAACCCAGAAGGTCATTACCAGCGTCTGACAACTTTTTCAAGCGACTAGATCTGCCAGTCTGTTGTTGTTTTGATTCTGTTATGGTAACTGAGTTTTATATTTTTATGTTTACTAGGGATATATGCCTTTCGATCCCTTATATCATCATTATATTTAACACAGTGGATGGTCAAACTAGCTTACTAGTTCACGAAATCTGTTTCTGGAAACTCCAGAAAATTCAAGAACATGTCTTCTGACATGGTTTGACCGGCCTAGATATGCATGCTCTATTGTTGTTATAGTTTTTTTATGTAATGGATATGTAGTATTACATGTTAGCTACAACCTGGAATCAATAGATCACATAGAGAAAACCCACAACGCGAGATATAAGGATCCAAAGTAGCATACTCGTTCTGTTCTTCATTCTGGAAAAACCCAGAAATGAAGAATCGACTCTGACACGATTTTGTGAGCCCCAACTAGTTTTGATTATTTATGTTTAGACTTGACCATGGATTTCAACATGTTCTCTGATAGTTTGTCTAGACAGCCCGTCGAGCAGAAAACTTTTACCTTGAACATATTGACAGATTTAAGGTCATCAAAAGCGTTGACCGGCCATGACTAAAATTTTCTGGGCAGCCAAGAAATGTGAAGAACAACTCTGAAAGCATGTTCTGATGCTTAGATCTCCCTCATGTTTTATGATTTGGTCCAGAAATGGTTATTAACATGTACTCTTACATACATACTACAAGATTTAATCAATAGAATGTCCAGAACTTGAGTAGATTAAAATTTAAAGATGGTCAAAGGAGGTACCCTTGAGCACTGACTGTCAGTGTTCTTGAGCCTCAAGAACACCTATCGCGACAGAAACTGTCACTAAAGCCTTTAGCGACAGATTTAATTATTTTTGTTTTATAATTTATTGTTAAAATATGTTGTTTATGGTGTATAATGATGATCTGGGTTGATAGATGTTAGATCCATAACATCTATAGGCTCAGATCTAGAGTTTTTCAAAATCTGGAAATTTTTGTTTTTAAGTCTGACAGTCAAATGTCAGACCTCATAGATCTTTGATTAGTTATGTGTTTTGTTATTTTTAATTTGTTATGTGTATCTTATGATGTGTTCTTTAATCTGCAAAAAGAATCAGAGTCATTTGATGTATAGATTGGTAGTTATTAACGGTCAAAAGCCGTTGACCAGAATTGACCTGACCTTTTCTGGGCAACCCAGAAGGTCATTACCAGCGTCTGACAACTTTTTCAAGCGACTAGATCTGCCAATGTGTTGTGGTTTTGATTCTGTTATGGTAACTGAGTTTTATATTTTTATGTTTACTAGGGATATATGCCTTTCGATCCCTTATATCATCATTGTATTGAACATAGTGGATGGTCAAACTAGCTTACTAGTTCACGAAATCTGTTTCTGGAAATTCCAGAAAATTCAAGAACATGTCTTCTAACATGGTTTGACCGGCCTAGATCTGCATGCTCTATTGTTGTTATACTATTTTTATGTAATGAATATAAAGTATTACATGTTAGCTACAACCTGGAATCAATAGATCTCATAGAGAAAACTCACAACGCTAGATATAAGGATTCAAAGTAGCATACTCGTTCTGTACATCATTCTGGAAAAACCCAGAAATGAAGAACAGACTCTGACACGATTTTGTGAGCCCCAACTCATTTTGATTATTTATGTTTAGACTTGACCATGGATTTCAACATGTTCTCTGATAGTTTGTCTAGACAGTCCGTCGAGCAGAAAACTTTTACCTTGAACATATTGACAGATTTAAGGTCATCAAAAGCGTTGACCGGCCATGACTAAAATTTTCTGGGCAGCCAAAAAATGTGAAGAACAACTCTGACAGCATGTTCTGATGCTTAGATCTCCCTCATGTTTTATGATTTGGTCCAGAAATGGTTATTAACATGTACTCTTACATACATACTACAAGATTTAATCAATAGAATGTCCAGAACATGAGTAGATTAAAATTTAAAGATGGTCAAAGGAGGTACCCTTGAGCACTGACTGTCAGTGCTCAAGAACACCTATCGCGACTGAAATTGTCACTAAAGCCTTTAGCGACGGATTTAATTATTTTTGTTTTATAATTTCTGAAAAATACATTAAAAATAAAAATAAATTCCTAAAAATTATAAAATCAGTTTTAAAAATTATTTTAAGTTCTAAAAATTAACTTTTAATAATTTGACATATTTTTCATAAATATTATTATTTATTTGGATATTTTTGGTACTTACATTATTTAATAAATGCATTAAATAAATTAATTAAAAATGATTTTTTTGTATTAAAAATCATTTTAAATAATAATAATAAGGTATTTAATAATATTTTAAGTTATAAAACATAACTCTTAATATTTTAAGATAAGTTTCATTAATTATTAAATATTAATGATATTATATTTATTTAGTAATTATATTAAATAAATTAATTAAAATGATTTTTATATTATAAAAATCATTTTAAATAAAAATAAATAGTTTTAAAATATTTTAAGTTATAAAATATAACTTTTGATATTTAAAGGTAAATTTCATTAATAATTTAATATTAATGATATTAAGTTTATTTAATAATTATATTAAATAAATAGTTTTAAAATGGTTTAATTGAATTAAAAATTATTTAAAAAGGAAATAAATGAATTAAAAATATTTTGAGTTATAACTAATGACTTTTAATATTTTGATAAATAATAAATTAATATTCTAATATTAATGGTAATTATTTAAAAATAATTTTAAATATTTTAAAAATCATTTAAGGGTAATATTAATACTTTAAAAATATTTTGAGTTATTATAAATAACTTTAATATTTTGGCAATAGTTTCAATAATAGTTTAATATTAATTAAATATTAATGATAATAGAATTAGTTAATATTTAAATCATTTAATAATGATTTCAAAGATTAAAAATTCATGATAAAGTATAATAATTATTTAAAAATTATTATAAGGCTATGAAAAATAATATGACTGATATTTAAAATATCTAAACGACTATTGAACTGCAGGATAGAGTCTTAGACTCGATATTTACCCGATAAAGCCGTTGGTACACCGAAATATTTCAGAAATTGATTTGGACTTAGATAATTTGACTAGATACGTGTTTGTTTATGATATAATGACTGTTAAACATAGGTGACAATGTGATTAGGTTATGTGTTGACTGCAATTAGCAATACTATGTGATGTGATATATTATTCTAATCGAACGAATGATCTTATTAATGATAGGTTTTGATATAAGAGATAGAACTAAGTTGCGTTATTGTAAGCAGCAGCTCAGGCAAGTATCTAAACCTTTTGCACTACTTTTATTTCGTGCGAATAGGTATATCATGTTCTGCAAGTTTCCTAAACTTACTCCAATTATTATTGAGCAAGTATCTGATCTATTATTTACATTGTGCAAGTATCCTACTTTTGCATTTACTTTATGCAATGGACATGAGTAAGAAAGTTTCAGAATCATATTATTATTGTGCCAAATTATTAACTTAATTATTATTGATTATGTATCCAATCTTTGTATTTATACAAGTTCTTACATTATCCAATCATTGTATTATTGTATAATTCAGATATTTATTCTGTTCGTTAATTCGTATATAGGGTTAAACAAGTGTCCCCACTTGGATAACCATTGTATTTAATCATATGTTGATACATACTTATTGATTTCAAGTATGTATACGTTGACTTAAAAGTCGTCTAAGCTATTTGATTCAGCTAGACATAAAAATATTATTGAACAAGATAGAACGTTATTGTATCCAACCAGATTGTTTTGGTTCGGATTCCTGACTAAGTATGAACATCCCGAATATGGGAAAACTTTTGTGCACCTAAGGTGGATAGAGTGAACAATAATATCGTTCTTGCATGTAGTATTGATCAATACAGGTAGTATTGATCAATACAAGGCGCATTGGGATGATCACCCTCATGCCCGTAAGTTATGACGGTTTGTGGATGAAGTTCTGCTAAACCCTAGCGAAAATGAAAAACAATGTTCATAGTCTATCGACTAATCTCCAGTTATAGTCAGTACGTAGTTTCAAAAATTTGAGATAGATTTAGTATTTTGTTATTATTGGTTCAGCTTACTTCATAACTATTGATTCGTTGTAGAAGAGTTATTCAAAGAAAATATTTAATCATTTCAGCTTATATTTATTGTTGCTATTATTTGCTGGGCAATCAAATGCTCATTCTTGCTTTAAATTTAAATGTTTTCAGCTAAACGTGATCAACCGGAATATTCAGGCCATAACAAAGAAAAAGAAAAGCAATCAGAATAATCCTATGTAATCTTTTGTAATAGTTAGACAGTATTAAGACAATGATATTTATTATCTATCATGTAATGTATTGTAGTAAAGGTTGCGTACTTGAGATTAGACTTTGATATATGTAAATTAAGTTTGATATTTATATTATTGTTATTATTATTAGTATTATTCCGCTCATAGAAATAGTATCGTAAAGCACCGATTTTGGGTTTCAAGTACCCGAGTTTGGGGGCGTTACAAAGATCATCATAGTATCTTGTGTATGATGAGTTATACTTTGACTTATTCCTTAAGACCCTTAGGGTATATCAAAGGGTATGCTTGGGTATAATAAGTTGTACATGGAGCTAATGTATGATCAATAAAGAATCTACCACTTCTAGTAAAAAAAGAGAAATGTCCTATGTGATTTGATAAATGACAACTCAGTAGTCCTTGGTCAAGGCAGAATGAAATTAGAAAGGAGTTTCTAATTTGCATTATTTAGAGTTGTGCATTTAAGAGTCAAAATACATATAATTAAATAAATTAAGACTTGACAGTAATTCCATGTATTATATTTAATTGGGACATTGTATGGTGGAAGAATTAAATTGTATGGTAACTATTTACTCAAATGTTCTTTTATGATTAATGTTAAAATCTATATTATCTGAAAAATCGTTAATCGCTAGAGAGGCTTATCCATATTGTAGAATAAATATTATTTATTTAAATAAATTAATATTTTAATTTATTTATTTAAATAATATTAGAATTGTTCTAATTGATTTATTCACAACCGGTTTAATATGAAAAACCTAAAGGGTCACACTATAAAAGGAAGACTAATTATTTAAGAAGTTAATGGCATAATCGTAATAATAAGTTAAGTATATTTAATTTAATCTATGGTGATAGAATAAATTAAATAGCTTAATATTTATTATTTAATATTTTGGAAATATTAAATATAAATTAATAAGAGGAGTCTTATTATTATTATTACTATTATTATTATTTAATTCCTAAAGGAGTTTGGGAATTAAATAATAAAAGTACTCTCATTTATTCCTAAATAAGATTAGGAGGTTAAATTAATTAAAAGAGTTTAATTAATTCTCCCTAATAAGATTAGGGAGCTTAATTAATTAAAAGAATTTAATTAATTAAAAATACCCTATTTTCTAATTAGATTAGAAGGGTTAACTGATATCTTTATATGAGGAGTCTTATATCAGATATCAATATATACGTAATTCTAAATTATTTGAGAGTACGCTCTTTTCTATATAGATAGAAAAACTAGGGTTTAGCCATCCACTCATCTTCTTGAATATTTGTTCTTCCTTGGTGGATCACCTTTAGATGTCAAACACTTGTGTGGCTAACATTAATCAAATGAAGGAACCAAACCCGATGGATTTAAGTTGAACGCGAAAAGGATTGTAGGTGAACTTGTACCTGAGGAAGCTCAAATTTTCAAGGGTATGATTCTTATTCCTTATCTTTTCGTTTAATAATTGTGCATAAAGGATGATCCGGGTATATGGTTTATAAAATTTTAAAACTCTATTTTCCATGCTTCTGCTTATTTTGTGCAATATGATTGCGTTCATGAATATTACAAACCTAACAGTGGTATTAGAGCCAAAGCTTTATACGAATTATTAATTATTTTAATTTGATATGTATGTTGATATGTTTTTAGAATAATTTAATTGGGCATAATTTGTTGTATAAAATTTATTTTAAAAATAAAAAATAAAAAATCGCAAAACTATTTTTGAAAATCGATTTTTCGCTGATTTCTTCGGTAATAAGGACGTTATATATATATATATATATATGTATGTATGTCAGATCAGGTCCGGACTCCCGGATCGGACCAAAATCTAGACCTTTTTTTTGCTTTTTTTAAAAAAACAACTAAATTTTTTTTAATATTTTATGCAACTGAAATTTTTATATAATACAGTGTTTTGGATGTGATTTGGATATGTATAACAAAACATTTTGTACAGTTTATGCAGACTGTACATATATTTTTCGGTATAGGTATCCAAATCACGCTCAAAACATTGTATTATGAAAAAAATTTCAATTCCATGAAATATTAAAAAAATAGTTGTTTTAAAAAAAACAAAACAAAGGGTCCGAATTTGATCAGGTCCGAGAGTATGGACCTGATCCGTGTTGTGTGTGTGTGTATATATATATATATATATATATATATATATATATATATATATATATTGGTCAAGATCAAGAGCATTCCTCCTTAAATAGTATTCTTTTATTAAAACTACGTCGTTTTGGAGGGACGCGGTGACATGTTTTTAAATACGCGGTGGCATTGTATTTATAAAAATGTCACTGCGTCCCTCCAAAACGACGTAGTTTTAATAAAAGAATGTTATTTAAGGAGAAATGCTATTTAAAGAGAATGCTCTTGATCCTTACCGATATATATATATATATATATATATATATATATATATATATATATATATATATATATATTAGTATGCTTCAAGAAAGTTATCATATATATGATCTTAATATATATATAGAGAGAAAACTGATCAGGTCCGGACTCCCGGACCTGATCAAATCCGGACCCAAATTTTTATTTTTTTTTTTTGTAGAACAACTAAAAAAAATTATGGAACTGAAATTTTTCCATAATACAGTGTTTTGGGTGTGTTTTTAATACCTACACCAACCAATGTATGTACAGTTTGCCCAGACTGTACAGACATGTTTTGTTATAGGCATCCAAATCACGCCCAAAATACTGTATTATGTAAAAATTTCAATTTCATAATTTTTTTTTTAGTTGTTTCAAAAAAAAAAAAGAAGGTCCGGATTTTAAACCTGTCCGGATTCCCAGACAGGATCCGGCCTCTATATATAGATAGGATCCTATTAACTATATATATTATTCGTACAACCTGTAACTATATATATATGATATATATATATATATATATATATATATATATATATATATATATATATATATATATATATCGGTCAGGATCAGGAGCATTCTCTTTAAATAGCATTACTCCTTAAATTGCATTCTTTTATTTAAACTACGTCGTTTTAGAGGTACGCGGTGGCATTTTTGTAAATACGCGAATGCCACCGCGTCCCTCCAAAACGACGTAGTTTTAATAAAAGAATGTTATTTAAGGAGAATTTTCTTGATCGTTACCGATATATATATATATATATATATATATATATATATATATATATATATATATATATATATATATATATATTATTTTTAATTATTTTAATCTTAAAATTGGATTTCATGCTAACTAATTAGAGTTGGAATTGGATTCCATGATAACTAATTGGAGTTGAAATTGGATTCCATGTTTCCTTAAATAAAGGAGTTTATTTAGATATGAAATAAGATTTTATATTATTCAAAATAAAGGAGTTTATTTATGAATGGGAAAGAGAATCTGTATTTTCTTAAATAAAGGAGTTTATTTAGATATGGAATAAAATTTCATATTATTCAAAATAAAGGAGTTTATTTGTGAATAAGAAAGAGAATCGTGTTTCCTTTAATAAAGGAGTTTTTTTTACTTGAAATTGGATTCCATAATTAATTTAAATAAATGAGTTTATTTTGATTAAAGAATTTGATTAAAATAAAATAGTTTATATTATTCAAAATTGGATAAATTAAAATAAAAGAGATTTATTTTGATTTAAATTTGGATTAAAATAAAAGAGTTTATTTTGATTCAAAAGTAGATTTTATGCTTACTAAATTTGTCCATTAAATGACATCAATATATATATATATATATATATATATATATATATATTGAATGTTTATTATTCATGAGATGAATGTAATTTATTGATGCATATGGTGATGTGTATGATAATAAATGTGATTTATTATGGACTATTGACCAATGTGATTGGATTTTATTTTAGTTGAATGCATGAATGTATAGGTTTTATTAAATGGGGCTTGTGTACCTCGTCTTCTCTAATTTTTTCTTAATATAAATTCTATCTCCCTCCTATGTACTTCCCCTTGACTGTTGATCAAGGTTTCTATTTATTTTAAATAGTTTTGTTATGGAAATAGTTATAATTAATTTTGAGAAATTGGAGATCAAAGATCAAGGAGCAAGGAGCGCTTGAAGACCAGTTTGTAATGGAGCCCAGGATTTAAATGTAATAGTTATATTTAAATTTAATTATTGCACCCCTAGGGTTTGACCTTTTGGTTCACTTGGTGGCTCTAGTGAACCAAACTAAAATAAAAATTCATAATCAATCTGGGTAGAATATAGTATTCTATATGTGAATGCTTATACTATATATATTATATATTATGAAAACATGATTCGCATGTTAATTAATATGACGCGTATTTTATATATATGTGTGCATGCGCGCTAAACAAGATGAGACAAATTAATAACAAACCCCTCAATTTTTTTATATTAAGACATAATCGTTCAAAGATATTTGGAATATCGAACGTCACCTTCTAGCATGATAAAAATAATAGAGTATCAATTAATTATTATAAATTTGTTGTGTCACCACAAGGCTTATCTTAATTCTTTGAGATGTTAATTTTATCACATTTAATGCTTATAAAGAAAATTGAACAATGTTATTTTGTTGTGCCACCACAAGGATAATATTTTTCTTTTTTGAATATATGGAGTGCTAGGTTGGACTTAACTTGGATAATTTTGATTCGGATGTGCCACCACTTGATCAAAATAATCTAAGAGGCAAAATACAAGGAGTTGCATAGTTGATGTAATTGACAAGAGATGTCTACCTATTTATTTATATATAGTTTGTTATGTCACCACAAGGCTATATATATACATTTGAAATGGGATCCTTATTCTTACTAGCAAATCTTTAATTAGATTTTGTCGAACTATATAAGTGAGGGTAATATAGTTTGAAGAAAATAGTGGGAGATACTAATTTAAAACAAGACCTAAATTATTTTGGTAATTAATAAAAGAATGTATGCTAAAATATTGTTAATTACAAATTCATTTACAGACTTTTACAATGTCTAAATTACTATAATTGTGTATCATATTAGATGCTAAATTAACCGGACCGAAATAAACGGATTGGTTAAGGAAATTTAGAATAGTTCTCAAGGTTGAAAAGCTATCATATGTCCTTAATACATCTATCCCTGCAATGGTTGTAGACAATGCCTCTGAGGAAGAGATTGCTACTTTTAGAAAGTGACAAGATGATGCACAGTTGACTCAATACATCATTCTCACATCCATGAGTAATGTGCTTCAGCGTCAGCATGAAACTATGGATGCTCTTACTATATTCCTCCATATTAAGTAGTTGATGGTGAAGAAAGTATGACTGATAGATATCAGATATCTAAGGAGCTCTTCCGATCTAGAATGATCGATGACACTACAGTACAGATAAAAGTCCTTAACATAATCAATTCGATTGATCAATTAGGACAACGGGTTTTGTCATGAATGGAGAGTTGAGCCAAGATTTGATCTTGCACACACTCTCGGACTCCTTTCATAATTATTGTGAATTTTTCATATGAAAGGCTAGATATCAGCCTCGCTGATTTGCTTAACATGTTGAAAAATATTAAAAGTCATTTTCCAACCAAGAAAGACCAAGTCTTACTGGTAGGGGTCAAAGGATCTTCTGAAAAGAAGAACAATTCAAAGAAGATAAATAGAAAGACAAAAACAAAGGATAATAAGAACAAAACTGATACGGATAACAAAGGAGTTTGCTTCCACTGCAATAAGCCTGGACGCTGGAAAGAAACTGCAAGAAGCATCTTGTAGAGGATAACAAGAAGAGGCTTAGTGAAGTTTCATTTACAAATATAATTTTTTGTTCATGATTGAAATAAAAAAAAATTAAGTCAAGGTTCTACTTGGCCTGGTATTGGATACCGGCTTTGGTTATCATAAATATAGATTTATGAAGGGACCAAGTAGAAGTAGAAAGCTAAACAAGAAATAAGTAATCCTATGTGTGAGAAATGAAGCAAAGGTTGTTGCATTAGTCATAGAAATTTATAGTTTAGTAATGCCTACGGGAAAATCTATTAAGTCAAAAAATTGTTATTATATTCCAGTTCTTGTTAGAAACATTATTTCCATTTTGTTGTTGGATAATAAAATCTTTGATATTATATTTAAGAACAATTGTTGTTCTATTTATAATAATAATATTTTGTATAGAACTAAAATATTACCTAATGGATTTTGTGTACTTGACTTACGTATTATTTTGCAAATTGAATGTGTGTATTTGCTGAAATACAAGTGTGAATTATTTGAAAGGTTCAAAGAATTCAGAAGTGAAACAAATTGACAAAGTATTAAGATTCTTTGATTAGATCAAGGAATAAATACGTGTGCAATAAGTTTCTAGATCATCTCAAATGGTTTTCTCATAATGGACGCCTCCTAATACGCAATAAATGATTGATGTATCTGAAAGAAAAAATCATACCTTCATGGACATGGTACGGTCCATAATGATTTTATCGACATTTCAGTATCCTTCTGTGGTCATGCCCTAGAAATGGCTGCATATCTATGAAAAGGTAATGTAACGACCCCAAAATTCATACAATAATATTCTCATGCTCGATCGTTAACAATACAACTTTAATCTACCTTTACATCATTATTCGATATTAAAATCACTAAAAATGCGGAATATTTAAAACTTTTATACATTTCCTTCTTTATTGCCCTAAATCGCAACCTTTACATTACATCTCTTCGATTCAAATTTATATCATGAATCGTTACAACAAAATGACTATACAAAGTCTTAAATCATAAATAGATATCCATATACACCGAATAGCTCAACTTACAATTCAACAACATGTTACATTCAAAATATTAAATACATTTCCCATAAAACATAAGTAATCTTCGTGAATATGGATCTCTATAATTCACGTAGCACATATCCTTACCTTAAATCTTTAACATGCAAAAATGATTATTTGCAAGGTTGAGCTCGACAGCCCAGCAAAATCTAACAGTTTTCATGCATCACATAGCACATAATAATATACTCAACATATATCTCATAAACATTGGACTAACATAACATACATGTTGCATTTCATATAAGAAGTATAAAGATTGAGTTCCTTACTCAATCAACATTCATTATTCAATCAACGTAGTCATAAATTGACTTTAATGTTTCATACTTTAAATATATATAGAACACATCATGCTCTTTACAAAAAATATTTAAAACAGTTCATCATCAAGTTCACATAACAAATAGGAACTGAAAGACTTGCCTTGATCGTTGTTTACCAATAACAGTTTAACAGCTTACAGTTATCTGCACTTCACGTGCCCTACACAATTATATAATCATACACATCAACTATTAGTCACATAACAACACATAGTAATTTTAATGTAAACTCTACTCCACATCTCATAATTTTTCCTATTAATTAGCACACAATGTTCAATTAGATTGTGTTAATTTTTTGACTTATGTAATATTCGAAATTCATTCAAGTGTTTAAATCTTACTATGACTCATTATTGCTTTTATATTAAACCCATTTCATATTTTATAATATCCATTCCATTTGACTTAAAATACTTTTTACGCTCATTAACACTTATCACGGCGTTTTGACATTTATTCGTCATACGCCCGATTTGCCTCTCTTGTGTATGCTTACTATGCTTCTATAACTTATCTAATACATTATTTATTACTGTTAAACATTATTATATTTACTAACATTCATGGTTTATAACTTAGAACAACATCTTTTATCGTCAGAAGCACTACACATGCATACGTGCATGCCCGACGCCCTCCGAAAACATAATAGTCCTAAAGATAACCATTTTGACCCTTAATAATGATTTCAAATTGAAACCTTAAAGATTAAAAGTTGTAGGTCTACTCGTTCTCATTCCGGATCATCTTGAATCACCTCAATCGGAGTTCGTATGAAAACGTTATGTTCATTTTAGTAAAACATGTCCAGTTAGTTTTTGTTTCTCCAAAATTCGGCTAGGCATCCTACCCCCCCCCCCCTCCCCCGCCGAGGCGGAGGTTTTTATACTAGGGGGGCCCGCCGGGGCGGGGGTCCCTTCTGATAATTCGCGATTTTTCATCCCAAACACTATAGAAAGACAAATTAGGCCTACAAACTCCTTTCTAACAACCATACACCTACCCAAGGTGTAATATGTTTACAGAAACATAAACTAATATTTCTAACACGTTTCTAACCACATAAACAACATAAACATCAAAGATTACAACCTTTAATTTCACTATTTCTATTCTTTCTTCTTCTTTTGACATTCATAGCAAAATTCTTCCCTGTGAATTCGTTTTTAAACCAATTCTAGTAATTCCAATTGTGATAACTCATATTCTTAACATACTAACATAATACAAGATCAATTTTAACAATAAATCATAACCAAACATCAATTTGATAGTTTAAAAAGCTATTTTTCAAAAATTAATTCACAGAAAATCATTATGAACACAATTCATCTTGTTTATCAAAATTACATGGATTGAATTGCTAGAACAACCATATAACTCATAATCAAACACTATGAACATGATTTCATCATGTTCATCATATCTTTGTGAATTGAAACCTTTGAACAACTATAAAAATCTCATGTAAGCGTATACATGAAAATATATTAACACCGTATATGCATATAAATTCACAATCATGAAACCAAATTTTACAAAGACTAAATACAAAACATCCTAATTTAGTATAAGGGTTAGTTTGATACCTTTCAAGGTTGAATTATGAGAAAAGATGGAGATGATGAAAGATTTTCTTTTGTTTTCTCAAGGTTTCCCTTCTTCTTCTTCTTCTTCTTCTTCTTCTTCTTCTTCTTCTTCTTCTTCTTCTTCCCTTTTTTCTTAGTTTAGACTTAGGTTTTAAAAACTAACGTAACTTAGTGTATATACAATATACATATAACACATATAATTATAGAATATGTAACTCCCAATATAATTATGTATACTAATTATCAATTTAATATATAAGTTACAAAAATTAGAATTTTAAAAGCCCTAAGGCTTGTTTGGCAAAATCATATTAAAATAATGACTTAATCATTCCTTAAGCCTTGTTTGGCAAAACAAGACTAAAATAAGAATTTCAAAAGCTCTAAGGCTTTGTTTGGTAAAACCAAATTAAACTCTTTTAATTTATTTTCATAAGTCATTTATAATATAGTTTATTGTCCTACATTATTTACTTGGATTTCCATATCCAATCTTAATTAAATAAACTAATTACCACATACTAAATTAATTTTCCACTTAACCAAATATCACAAAATTATAATCTCATTATAATTTTATTTAATAATTAATATATCACTTTAATTATTAAATTACGACATCAATATAGCAACTCGTGTAATCTTTAACAACTCTCTAACTGTTAAATTAAATTAGAGTATTATCTAATAAATTTAATTCACAAATATATACTAACAACAATCACATAAATAAAATATTTATTTAATTTAATAAATATTTTAAATTACTAATAAAATTTTGGATGGTTACAGATAACCTCAAAATTCGACCCCAAGACTCTATAAGAGTTATGGACAGGGAGGATTCCTAATCTTAAGTATGTTATGAAAAGGGGTTGTCCAGCTTATATGAAAAAGGTTTCAAAGGATAAGCTTGGGACAAGATTTGAAAAGTACAGATTTGTGGGACCTCCTAAAGTAAGTTTAGGGTATATGTTCTATAATCCTACTTAGGAAAAAGTGTTTGTTGCAAAACATGCTCCCTTCTAAGATAAAGATGTTTATCATTGAAGGGGCTAGTGGGAGGATAATTGTGACACCCCCAAATCCTGGTACTTCGTTTCCTCAAGATTTGGTGTTCACTTAATCAAAACATTCATTTATAACTAGCCAATTATAATAAAATTGAATAATAAAACCTGCCCATACAGGATTAAATTTAAATAAGAATCTCCCAGGTTATCTAACCTTTAATTACAAACATTCAAAATCGGAAAATAAAATAAACTTCATTACAATCTTTAAACCAAAGTCTAATAATAAAACTATCAAATCTATTACAAGTCTTCAGTACTTGTTCATCTTTCCATTTCCCTTACTGGTGTTAGGTACGTCACCAGTTTCAACTTTAGCTGCAAGAAATTTTACAGGCAAGAGTGAGCAAACAAGGCCCACTTGAAATAACAATAGATAAATCTTTAAACTTTTGCATCAATTGCCAATACTAGGCTCAATAGAACTTAACAATATATTCTATTAACTTTCTGAAAATTATAACATTCACTGAGGGTCTAATGACCACGAATCATGTCCACAGTTATAAGTAATCTTTCAACTTTAACTTTAACAGTCATAAGACTATAAGGACTCCACGTACTTAGGGGGATCAACCCTTCGTACAATATATTGTGCACAACCATTTCAACGCTAAGCGTAAACCTCTATTAAAAGAGTTGTTCATCTCAGTATTTAGAATACAAGTCCGCACCAAAGTAAGTTTGGTTTGGATAAGCTTTCAAGGAAATTTTGAATTTACTAAGGAGTAGTTGAATAAGACCAACAACACTATACTATAGAATAATAGTGATTGAATCAATCATAGTAACTAAAGTCATGCATTAGGAATAATCTAATAGCATACAATTTGAATAAATATAGCATACCTTGCTTGAACAATACTAAGCCAAGGTTAATTAGGACTGAATACTAAACATGCATGGCAATTCAGTTATGCATGTTAATCAATAATTGAAATACAAGAATAACTTGTTCAACATCAAACCAAAGTTTAGACCACTTACATCATTATAAGATAATCGAATTGAAAACAATAATTAGCTCAATAAGACAAAGGATTAGAAAACTTGCATCGTCATGAGTAACTAGATACAGTGACTTATTCAATCGTAGGAAATCTAGCTCTACGAAAGTGTAGAAGTAGCAACTTACAACAATTATAATTGAATTTGAAAACAATAATGTACCAAATGAAATTAAACTCGCACAATGAAGTTTTAAGTTAGAAAACTTGTCTTGCTCGTAGACTAAAACGAATCAATTTGAATCACAATATCCTATATATATGTCATCGTGATATAGTGAATCATTATCACATAACTAATACATTCATCATATAGGTTTGATTATTTAATCACATAATCAACTTATAACACAAGTTAATCCTTAATAACATAATTATTCATAGTATAGAAATACTAAAATCTATATTTTACAGTCCTACTATCATCACATATTATTTCTTAAAATTTCGTGTCCAAAAAGTACACTGTCAGACCATTCTGCTAACTCGCGCTGCGGCGCCACAGTTTACACTGTGGGTCGCGCTGCAGCGTGGTGATGGCTCTGCGACGCCAGTAACGAACTGCTGGACCGCGCCGCGGCGCGACGCTCCAGTATCGACTGATAGCTTCGGCAACAGTACAGGAAAAAGCCAATTTAGCCTACAAGCTCGAATCTAATAGACTGATTATCATGAAATTCACATATAAACTTCATATAAACATATTGTGAAGACTTCTAACATGTTTATACTCATAAAATAACATAAACATCAAAGTTACAACACCCAATTTCAATGTTTTTGGCAAAAACTCCATTGTTGACTTTTTTAATGAAATTCAATACTGTGATTTTGTTTTTCAATCAAAATAGAAATTTCAAAACATCATAGTTATGATTATCCATACTTTATCAAACTCAATAATCAAGTTATCAATCTAACAACTAATTAAACCTTAATTTCTATTTCAAATTAAGCCATATTCATACATATTTTTTATGTAAACACTGTAATATATTTTCTTCACATAACACATACATACATGAATTAATTTCTCTATAATCATGCATAAACTCATGAAATAACCATATAATCAATCATCATACAAAACTATATACATAACAACAATTTATCTTTTATAAAATTTTCACAGAGAACTTTTTGGGAAGAGAAAACTAAACTTTTAAAGAGAAAGGTTAAGCTACTACCTTTGATTAAGAAGATGATGGCTACTTTTGATTATCAATTTCTTTTCTCCAATTCCTTTATCAAAACCTGTTAGGATTTCTCTCAAATTCTCTCTAGTTTTCTTCTTCTTCTTCTTTTTTTCTTCACTGAGTCTTTCTTCCTAACTCTAACTACGTAGAATAATATAACGTATATAGTAATAATAGATATATTAAATATATAATATAATACTAACTTAACTGACATCAGTTATAAACTTTTGAAAATCAAAAGCCATAAGGCTTGTTTGGTTAAACTAATAAAAATAACTCATTAACCCTTACACCTTGTTTGACAAATCTAACTAAAACAAATGGATTAATCCTTATACCTTGTTTGATAAAACACTATTAGATTAAAGACTTATTATGCAATAAGATATGTTTGGCAAAAACTAAATTAAACTCCCTTAATTTATTTTAATAACTCCTTTATAGCAAGGTTATTTGTCACACTTCTATTTAATTAAATAATCAATTTAATCAATTCAAATATTAATCTATTAAATTACTTTAATACATAAATCATTATCACAAAACTATAATTTCTTTATAATTATAATTTTATTTAATCAACTAACACTTTATTTTAATCACAATTCCAATTAAAATACTATAATTCATTTAATCATTATTAGCTCTCTAACTTAATTATTAAATTAAATTAGTATATAACCTCATAACAATTAATTTTCTTAGCTCCTTAATTATTTATTCAACAAATAATTAACTAAATCACATCCACTCAAATTGCCATTAAATACTTATATAATTAAATAAATATTTAATATTGCAAATAAATATTTAATATTTAATTATTTATTGAACAAATAATTAACTAAACCACATCAACTCAAATTGAACAATTATTTATTCAGCAATAAACATATCCATTAAATACTTATATAAATCAATAAATATTTAATATTACACTTTAAAATTCTTGAATGTTACATCATTCCCTCCTTACAAGGATTTTGTCCTCAGAATCACAACTCAAACAAATCATTCGTTACATTCTTCCCTACTTACAAAGATTCTGTCTCCAGAATCGAAGACACGGATTAAACAAATAACTTAGGGTACTCGTTCAACATTTTCTCTTCGAGTCCCCACGTAGCTTCTTCAGCGTTGTGGTTCCTCCATATCACCTTCACAGAAGGTATCACTTTATTCCTAAGCACTTGTTCTTTCCTGTCGACTATCTGGATAGGAACCGCTTCATAAGACAAATCTTTCTCGAACTGCAACGATTTGTACTCGATCACATGTTTGTAGTCGGGTTTATATGGTCGTAACACCGAAATGTGAAAAACATTATGAATGTTTTCCAACTCTGGAGGTAGAGCTACCTCGTAAGCCACTTCTCCCACTCTTCGCAACACTTTAAAGGGTCCAATAAACCTCGGGCTTAGCTTTCCCTTTTTACCGAAATGAATTTTCCCCTTCCAAGGAGAAAATTTTAGGAATACAAAAGTTCCTACGTCGAATGCACGATCTTGTCTGTGTTGATCAGCATACTTTTTCTGTCTGTCTTGGGCTGCTATTAATCTTGTCCTGATGAGTTTAACAACGTCAATAGTTTGTTGTACCAGTTCTGGTCCTAACAGTTTGCGTTCACCGACTTCATCCCAGCACAGTGGAGTTCTGCACTTTCTGCCGTACAATGCCTCGTAAGGTGGCATGCCGATGCTCGCGTGATAACTGTTGTTGTAAGCAAATTCCACCAACGATAATTGTTCTTCCTAGCTTCCTTTAAAGTCCATGACACATGCTCTCAGCATATCTTCCAATGTCTGAATTGTTCGTTCGCTTTGGCCATCTGTTTGTGGATGATAAGGCGTACTCATTCGCAACTATGTCCCCATGCATTCTTGTAGTCTCTTCCAGAAATTTGATGTGAATCGCGGATCTCTATCAGACACAATTGATACTGGCAATTCGTGCCTCAAAACGATCTCCTTAATGTTCAATCTTACCAACTGATCAAGATTGAATCTAATCTTTATTGGTAAAAAGTTTGCTGACTTCGTCAGTCTGTCCCTTATCACCCAAATTGCATCACATCCTCTCTGAGTAGTTGGAAGACCCACCACAAAATCCATCGTGATGTGTTCTCATTTCCATTCTGGTATTTCCAACGGTTGAAGTAATCCGCTGGGTCTTTGATGTTCGGCTTTTACTCTTTGACATGTCAAGCATTTCGCTACGTATTCTGCAACGTCCCTTTTCATATTCGGCCACTAAAAATGTCGGCGCAAATCTTGATACATTTTCGTGCTTCCTGGATGAATTGAATATTTTGAGCTATGAACTTCTTTCAAAATTTCTTCTTTCAGTTCTAGCACTGCTGGAACCCAAATTCTTCCCTTGAACCGTAGTAATCCTTCGGTATCGACCTTGTATTTTACATCACCGCCTTCAACCAGATTCTCTTTGATTTTCCCACACTCTTCATCTTGTAGCTGTGCATTCTTCACTTTGTCCACTAAAGTTGGACCAGCTTTTATCTGGAATAGTTGTTCGTCAGATTCTTTTGAAAATTTGATTTCTAACTCCAGTTTTGTCATTACTAAAATGAGCTCCTCCTGAGTTGTTATCAGCATCAACTTCTCCCGACCTTTCCTGCTTAAAGCATCTGCCACCACATTCGTTTTGCCCGGATGATAAGAGATCTCACAATTGTAATCTTTTATCAACTCCATCCACCTTCTCTGACGCATGTTCAAATCTTTCTGAGTGAAAATATACTTCACACTTTTGTGGTCTGTGTAGATCTCACATTTTCTCCATAAAGATAGAGTCTCCATATCTTCAGAGCAAATACAACTGCAGCCAATTCCAAATCATGAGTCGGATACCCTTTCTCATAATCTTTCAGTTGTCTTGATGCATAGGCAATAACTTTGTCGTTCTGCATAAGAACACAACCCAACCCTTTGTGTGAGGCATCACTATACGCCACAAAATTTCCTGTATTATCTGGTAATGTCAACACAGGTGCCATAGTTAAATTTTTCTTCAAATCTTGAAAACTCTCTTCACACCTCTCTGTCCAAACGAATTTTACTGTTTTCCTTGTCAAATTTGTTAGCGGAGTGGCTTTCTTAGAAAAATCTTGAATAAATCTTCTATAATAACCAGTCAGTCCCAAGAAACTCCTCACTTCTAACGTTTTTCTTGGTTGTTCCCAATTGATTACAGCTTCCACTTTTGATGGATTCACTGAAATCCCATCTTTGTCAATCACGTGACACAAAAATTATACACGATCGAGCCAAAATTCGCACTTAGAGAATTTCGCGTACAACTTTTCCTTCATTAGTGTTTCCAATGTCAAACGTAAATGTTCCACGTATTCTTCTTGAGTTTTGGAATACACCAGAATGTCATCAATAAATATCACTACAAACTTGTCTAAGAATGGTTTAAACACCCTGTTCATCAAATCCATGAACGCAGCAGGGGCATTAGTTAAACCAAAAGACATCACCAGAAACTCGTAATGTCCGTACCGAGTTCTGAATGTCGTTCTAGGTATATCCTCCTTTCTTACCTTCAATTGGTGATACCCACTTCTCAAATCTATTTTCGAGAAATATTTAGCACCCTTCAGCTGATCAAACAAGTCATCTATTCTAGGCAACGGATACCTATTCTTAATAGTGACTTTGTTTAACTCTCTATAATCAATGCAAAGACGCATTGTCCCATCCTTCTTCTTAATGAATAAAACTGGCGCTCCCCACGGCAATACGCTTGGTTGAATATATTTCTTGTCCAGCAGCTCTTGCAATTGTACCATTAGTTCCTTCATTTCCACCGGAGCCATTCTGTACGAGGCCTTCGATATTGGTGTTGTTCCCGGCGCCAAGTCGATTACAAACTCAATTTCTCTGTCAGGCGGAAGTCCTGGTAAATCTTCTAGAAACACGTCTTCAAATTCCCTCACTATTGGTATTTCTTCTAGTTTTACACCCTTCTTCTGAGTATCGACTATGTAAGCTAAATAGCTCACACAACCTTGACTCAACAATTTCTTGGCCTGCATAGTCGTCAGACATTTCATTTGTCTAGGCGACTTGCTACCATAAAATACTACCTTTGATGGAGTCATAAGGTTTACACACTTCTTGTGACAATCGATTACTGCTCCATATTTGAACAGCCAATCCATTCCCAAAATTACATCAAATTACCCGAGTCTAATCGAAATCAAATCTAACAACAAGATATTCTCCTTAATGTTCACCCTACAGTTCTTGTATACGAATCTAACAAGGATTACTTATTCGTAATTTCTATGTTCAAAGGAAAATTCAGTTCTTCTCTAGGTAATTCTAACCTCTTAGCAAATTCATCAGATATAAACGAACAAGTAGTACCCGAATCGAATAATACATAAGCATTTATATCATTGATTGGGAAAATACTTGACACTACATCTTTTGATTGCACAGCATCTTGCACAGTCATGTTGAAGGTTCTGGCTGTGGGTTTATTTGATGCTACAGGTCCTGCAATGGCTCATGTACTTCCATTGTTACCTGCATTGCTTCTTGTTGCCACTCCTTCCCTCTTCTTAGGGCATTCACGAGCAAAGTGATCCTTGGATCCGCACGCGAAGCATACATTTTTCTTCGGTTGAGTGAAATTTGGGGCGATGTGACCCTCCTGGCCACAATTGTAGAATACTCGCTTCCCTATCAAGCACACACCCTTATGGAATTTCCCGCATGTCGCACATACTTCAAACTTTTTGTTTTGCTGGTTACCCTGCTGGTGTCCAGCACCCATGCTCCCATTCCACTTCCTCTTCAAGCTGTTGTTGTTGTTGTTGTTGTTGTTGTTATTGTTGTTTCCACTGCTACCACCTCCATTCTTAGTCTCATTCTCATTCCTTTTCTTCTTTTGTTCCTAGTTGAAATTTGTCACTGCCTCGCCTCCACCTTCCGCAAGTACTGCTTTCTCCATCACCGCTGTAAATGTCTTCAACTGGAACAGGGAAACCCTACTGTACAGCCAGGGCTTCAGTCCCTGTTCAAATATCTTCGCCTTACGCTCATCTGTGCTGACCTGATATGGCGCAAACCTCGCCAATTCGTTGAACTTCGTGGCATATTCAGATACCATCATCGTTCCTTGCTTTAGTTCCAGAAACTGTACTTCCAGCTGACTCCTCGAACTCTCCGGGAAATTGGTCTCGAAAAAAAACTCCTTGAACCTATCCCAGGTCATCACTCCTGGCCCTTCCCGAGTTTTATTGGCCTGCTACCAATAACTAGCTTCTGCTTTCAACATGAATGTTGCGAAAGTAGTCTTCTGGTCATCCCCTACCCTAGCGACATCGAACACTTTTTCTATCTCCATATTCCAGGTTTGTGCTTCGACTGGATTTATGGACCCGCGGAATTCAGGTGGTCCAACCGCCTTGAAATCCTTAAACGTTGCACCATGGTTTTGTGGTTGATTCTGCAACGCTCCTGTCAGTAGTGTCACTAGTTGTTGAACGGGGTTACCGTCAACATTGTCATTATTGGTAGTTCTGTCATTGATTCTCTATCGGGGTGGTTCACGTCTGGGAGGCATTTTCTGTTAAAATAAAACATCTATTAGACTATTACTTAACTTCTTTAAGTATTTTCTAATTAATTTGCCTCTATAAAAGAAATAATCACATAACATATAACACTTTGAATAAAGTAATAACTTTTATTTATTCAAAACCTTTTTGAAAAAAACATAAAATAATAGCATCACTGCTATCTACATTACTTTCCTGAACTACAAAAGTTTCATGACATCATCATCATTCTCCTATCCCATGGTTACTCAACACTAGGGATTTGCACATTATTTAACCTTTCACTCATCGTACAACAACTACGATGTTCTATTAAGATACTTCTTAGCCCTATCACATTCTTCCTCTACGACTCGAAACATTGTCTTGCGATCTAATACATATGATGGCAGCGTCTCGAACTGAATCGGATATCCCATGACCTGATATTGAGCTCGATTAATTGCGGTGTCAAATACTTTATCCATCTCTTCCATCTTCATCCTTTTCGCCTGTGAGCTCCTTACTGCTCTTCCAGTTCGTTGATAAGATTCCTCGTATGCATCTTCAGTTCTTGCCCTCTTAGCAGCTTCTTCTCTCAGCTTGCTCTTAAGTTCAGCAACCATCTCGATCAATTGTTCTTTCTCTCCTTCAGTCTGTACTAGTTTCTCCGCGGCGTTTGTCAGTCATTCCTAAAGATCTTGGATCTCGCCGTCTTTTTGTGTCATTGCAGTCTGTTGTTCAGCTACTATCTCCTGCAACTCCTCAACTGTATCCTGAAGTTCCACGTTATGGTCATGCACCTCATCGTATATACGGTCAGCTATCGAGTTAAGTGGAATCCTTTCCTCCTTGTCCTCATCGTCCTCATCCTCCTGTGGTAACTCAACGGGATCATCCTCGTCTGTCTCCACATCATCATCCTCATCTTAAACTACTGTGTCCAACGGGGCTGACTCCCGTGGCAGTAGTTGTTCCCAAACTACCTGAATGTCGCGAGGCTCCTCCTCTATAGGCATTTGAGGTCCCTCCTCCCTAGCCTAACTGGATTCTCCGGCATTAGTCATCCTGACAACAAAGTTTTAAAGTTTTAATTATTAATCATTACTATTCGACACTCACGATTACATATTTTAAAATCACATAAGCACATAAATGTTTTATTACTTCTTTCTTAAAACTCGATAAGAGTTATCTCCACTATCTTTTCAAAGGTTACTTCCTAAGACTTTACCCCCCCCCCCACCTAAGGTTCATAACCTAAAGCTTTGATACCAGCCTGTGACACCCCCAAATCCTGGTACTTCGTTTACTTAAGATTTGGTGTTCACTTAATCAAAACATTCATTTATAACTACCCAATTATAATAAAATTGAATAATAAAACCTGCCCATACAGGATTAAATTTAAATAAGAATCTCCCAGGTTATCTAACCTTTAATTACAAACATTCAAAAGCGGAAAATAAAATAAACTTCATTACAATCTTTAAACCAAAGTCTGATAATAAAACTATCAAATCTATTACAAGTCTTCAGTACTTGTTCATCTTTCCATTTCCCTTACTGGTGCTAGGTACGTCACCAGTTTCAACTTTAGTTGTAAGAAATTTTACAGGCAAGAGTGAGCAAACAAGGCCCACTTGAAATAACAATAGATAAATCTTTAAAGTTTTACATCAATTGCCAATACTAGGCTCAATAGAACTTAACAATATATTCTATTAACTTTCTAAAAATTATAACATTCACTGAGGGTCTAATGACAACGAATCATGTCCACAGTTATAAGTAATCTTTCAACTTTAACTTTAACAGTCATAAGACTATAAGGACTCCACGTACTTAGGGGGATCAACCCTTCGTACAATGTATTGTGCACAACCATTTCAACGCTAAGTGTAAACCTCTATTAAAAGAGTTGTTCAGCTCAGTATTTAGAATACAAGTCCGCACCAAAGTAAGTTTGGTTTGGATAAGCTTTCAAGGAAATTTTGAATTTAACGAACATCAACTAAGGAGTAGTTGAATAAGACCAACAACACTATACTATAGAATAATAGTGATTGAATCAATCATAGTAACTAAAGTCATGCATTAGGAATAATCTAATAGCATACAATTTGAATAAATATAGCATACCTTGCTTGAACAATACTAAGCCAAGGTTAATTAGGACTGAATACTAAACATGCATGGCAATTCAGTTATGCATGTTAATCAATAATTGAAATACAAAAATAACTTGTTCAACATCAAACCAAAGTTTAGACCACTTACATCATTATAAGATAATCGAATTGAAAACAATAATTAGCTCAATAAGACAAAGGATTAGAAAACTTGCATCGTCATGAGTAACTAGATACAGTGACTTATTCAATCGTAGGAAATCTGGCTCTACGAAAGTGTAGAAGTAGCAACTTACAACAATTGTAATTGAATTTGAAAACAATAATGTACCAAATGAAATTAAACTCGCACAATGAAGTTTTAAGTTAGAAAACTTGTCTTGCTCGTAGACTAAAACGAATCAATTTGAATCACAATATCCTATATATATATGTCATCGTGATATAGTGAATCATTATCACATAACTAATACATTCATCATATAGGTTTGATTATTTAATCACATAATCAACTTATAACACAAGTTAATCCTTAATAACATACTTATTCATAGTATAGAAATACTAAAATCTATATTTTACAGTCCTACTATCATCACATATTGTTTCTTAAAATTTCGTGTACAAAAAGTACACTGTTAGACCATTCTGCTAACTCGCGCTGCGGCGCTACAGTTTACACTGTGGGTCGCGCTACGGCATGGTGATGGCGCTGCGGCGCCAGTAACGAATTGATGGGTCGCGCCGCGGCGCGACGCTCCAATATCGACTGACAGCTTCGGCAACAGTACAGGAAAAAGCCAATTTGGCCTAGAAGCTCGAATCTAATAGACTGATTATCATGTAATTTACATATAAACTTCATTTAAACATATTGTGAAGACTTCTAACATGTTTATACTCATAAAATAACACAAACATCAAAGTTACAACACCCAATTTCAATGTTTTTGGCAAAAACTCCATTGTTGACATTTTTAATGAAATTCAACACTGTGATTTTGTTTTTCAATCAAAACAGAAATTTCAAAACATCATAGTTATAATTATCCATACTTTATCAAACTCAATAATCAATTTATCAATCTAACAACTAATTAAACCTTAATTTCTATTTTAAATTAAGCCATATTCATACATATTTTCATGTAAACATTGTAATATATTTTCTTCACATAACACATACATACATGAATTAATTTCTCTATAATCATGCATAAACTCATGAAATAACCATATAGTCAATCATCATACAAAACTATATACATAACAACAATTTATCTTTTATAAAATTTTCACAGAGAACTTTTTGGGAAGAGAAAACTAAACTTTTAAAGAGAAAGGTTAAGCTACTACCTTTGATTAAGAAGATGATGGCTACTTTTGATTATCTATTTCTTTTCTCCAATTCCTTTATCAAAACCTGTTAGGATTTCTCTCAAATTCTCTCTAGTTTTCTTCTTCTTCTTCTCTTTTTCTTCACTGAGTCTTTCTTCCTAACTCTAACTACGTAGAATAATATAACGTATATAGTAATAGTAGATATATTAAATATATAATATAATACTAACTTAACTGACATCAGTTATAAACTTTTGAAAATCAAAAGCCATAAGGCTTGTTTGGTTAAACTAATAAAAATAACTCATTAACCCTTACACCTTGTTTGACAAATCTAACTAAAACAAATGGATTAATCCTTATACCTTGTTTGATAAAACACTATTAGATTAAAGACTTATTATGCAATAAGACATGTTTGGCAAAAACTAAATTAAACTCCCTTAATTTATTTTAATAACTCCTTTATAGCAAGGTTATTTGTCACACTTCTATTTAATTAAATAATCAATTTAGTCAATTCAAATATTAATCTATTAAATTACTTTAATACATAAATCATTATCACAAAACTATAATTTCTTTATAATTATAATTTTATTTAATCAACTAACACTTTATTTTAATCACAATTCTAATTAAAATACTATAATTCATTTAATCATTATTAGTTCTCTAAATTAATTATTAAATTAAATTAGTATATAACCTCATAACAATTAATTTTCTTAGCTCCTTAATTATTTATTCAACAAATAATTAACTAAATCACATCCACTCAAATTGCCATTAAATACTTATATAATTAAATAAATATTTAATATTGCAAATAAATATTTAATATTTAATTATTTATTCAACAAATAATTAACTAAACCACATCAACTCAAATTGAACAATTATTTATTCAGCAATAAACATA
Source organism: Panax japonicus (assembly GCA_020205505.1). NCBI lineage: Eukaryota > Viridiplantae > Streptophyta > Magnoliopsida > Apiales > Araliaceae > Panax > Panax japonicus. The sequence goes on from CM035107.1 coordinate 59,653,583, forward strand.
TCCATTAAATACTTATATAAATCAATAAATATTTAATATTACACTTTAAAATTCTAGAATGTTACATCATTCCCTCCTTACAAGGATTCTGTCCTCAGAATCACAACTCAAACAAATCATTCGTTACATTCTTCCCTACTTACAAAGATTCTGTCCCCATAATCGAAGACACGGATTAAACAAATAACTTAGGGTACTCGTTCAACATTTTCTCTTCGAGTCCCCACGTAGCTTCTTCAGCGTTGTGGTTCCTCCATATCACCTTCACAGAAGGTATCAATTTATTCCTGAGCACTTGTTCTTACCTGTCGACTATCTGGATAGGAACCTCTTCATAAGACAAATCTTTCTCGAACTGCAACGATTCGTACTCGATCACATGTTTGTAGTCGGGTTTATATGGTCGTAACACCGAAATGTGAAAAACATTATGAATGTTTTACAACTCTGGAGGTAGAGCTACCTCGTAAGCCACTTCTCCCACTCTTCGCAGCACTTCAAAGGGTCCAATAAACCTTGGGCTTAGCTTTCCCTTTTTACCAAAATGAATTTTTCCCTTCCAAGGAGAAACTTTTAGGAATACAAAAGTTCCTACGTCAAATACACGATCTTGTCTGTGTTGATCAACATACTTTTTATGTCTGTCTTGGGCTACTACTAATCTTGTCCTGATGAGTTTAACAACGTCAGTAGTTTGCTATACCAGTTTTGATCCTAACAATTGGCATTCACCGACTTCATCCCAGCATAGTGGAGTTCTGCACTTTCTGTCGTACAATACCTCGTAAGGTGGCATGTCAATGCTCGCGTGATAACTGTTGTTGTAAGCAAATTCCACCAACGGTAATTGTTCTTCCCAGCTTCCTTTAAAGTCCATGACACATGCTCTCAGCATATCTTCCAATGTCTGAATTGTTCGTTCGCTTTGGCCATCTGTTTATGGATGATAAGTCGTACTCATTCGCAACTGTGTGCACACAAGTCAATCATGTTTGATGATAAAGCATATACTTTATAACAATCTTATTCATTTATTAATAAAAAAATATTAATTTATTAAAGATTTTTAATTATCTACATGATGTTATTTTATAATATGTGATAAACCCATAGTTTTAAGCAATGCTTTTAGAATATTGATGATGATCATTCTAATGAGATCTAAATTCTTAGAAAGATTAAAACTAAAATAATTCTCAATCGTTGGATTACTAAATTGGGGATTAGTGAATCTAGATAGATTGGTACATATGTTGCTTGCTTATTAGATGAGGATGATTGATCTCATGATCTTTTGTGTGTAGACACTAAAGCAAGTATATAGGTGCTTATTAGAGAATAAGTTCACTGAACGTGGCTCGCTAAGGAATACATAATGGAATTTTACTTGCCTTTCAATAGGCATTCTTGTAGTGATAGTAATACAAGTGATCATTGGACTTGAGATCATCATAGTATCTTGTGTGTGATGAGTTATACTTTGACTTATTCCTTAAGACCCTTAGGGTATATCAAAGGGTATGCTTGGGTATAATAAGTTGTACATGGAGATAATGTATGATCAATAAAAAATCTACCACTTCTAATAAAAGAAGAGAAATGTCCTATGTGATTCGATAAATGACAACATAGTAGTCCTTGGTCAAGGCAGAATAAAATTAGAAATGAGTTTCTAATTTGCATTATTTGGAGTTGTGCATTTAAGAGTCGAAATACATATAATTAAATAAATTAAGACTTGACAGTAATTCCATGTCTTATATTTAATTGGGACATTGTATGGTGGAAGGATTGAATTGTACGGTAACTATTTACTCAAATGTTCTTTTATGATTAATATTGAAAATTATATTATCTGAAAAAGTCGTTAATCGCTAGAGAGGCTTATCCTTATTGTAGAATAAATGTTATTTATTTAAATAAATTAATATTTTAATTTATTTATTTAAATATGATTAGAATTATTCTAATTGATTTATTCACAACCGGTTTAATATGGAGAACCTAAAGGCTCACACCATAAAAGGAAGACTAATTATTTATGAAGTTAATGGCATAATCGTAATAATAAGTTAAGTATATTTAATTTAATCTATGGTGATAGAATAAATTAAATAGCTTAATATTTATTATTTAATATTTTGGAAATATTAAATATAAATTAATAAGAGGAGTCTTATTATTATTATTACTATTATTATTATTTAATTCCTAAAGGAGTTTGAGAATTAATTAATAAAAGTACTCTCATTTATTCCTAATAAGATTAGGAGGTTAAATTAATTAAAAGAGTTTAAGTAATTAAAAAAACTCTATTTTCTAATTAGATTAGAAGGGTTAACTGATATCTTTATAAGACGAGTCTTATATCAGATATCAATATATACGTAATTCCAAATTATTGGAGAGTACGCTCTTTTCTATAGAGATAAAAAACTAGGGTTTTGCCAACCACCCATCTTCTTGAATATTTCTTCTTCTTTGATGGATCACCTCTAAAGGCCAAACACTTGGGTTGCTAACATTGATCAAAGGAAAGAACCAAACCCGATGGATTCAAGTTGAACGCGAAAAGGATTGGAGGTGAACTTGTACCTGAGGAAGCTCGAATTTTCAAGGGTATGATTCTTATTCTTTATCTTTTCGTTTGATTAATAATTGCGCATAAAGGATGATCCGGGTATATGGTTTGTAAAATTTTAAAACTCTATTTTTTTTTCATGCTTTCGCTTATTTTGTGCAATATAATTGCGTTCATGAATATTACAAACCTAACAACTATATTGTAACTATTTTTTTATATGTATGCAACTATTGATTCACATGCATATACTATTGATTCACATGTATGTACTATTAGGGGAGGTGGTGCATGTTTGATAATACTTGTGGGACTAAATTAAAAATGAAAGAAAAGACGAAGGTATTATACTGTATTATTTCGAGCTCCAAAACGTGCAATTATCGAAACTATATTTTCCTATAAATAGAAGCTCATTCTTCATTCATTCTCACCAATTCACTAAGACTCACAAGAGTAATTATAGATAGAGAAGCTATAGAGAGAAAGAAGAAGAGTAGTCTGCTACTTCACTATTCTAATATCCTGTCTTCTTCTGAGGTAAGGGGTATTATTTATTTCATATTCTGAAGAGATATTATTTTGCGTATTTGTATGAATATTATTTTCGTCCAATATTCGTAAGGAATATTATATTCGTTCAATATTCGTAGGAATATTATTTTCGTTCAACAGTCGTAAGGGATGTTATTTTTGTTCAATATTCGTATAAAATAATATTTTCTTCTATACTCTGTAATATATAAGTAATATTATTTCGTTTCAGATTTCGAATTCTATACTCATTTTGTTAAAGTTTTGGCTTCTATACTTCATGAAATTAGTAGAATATCCTTGATAGTTGCGCTTCATCCAGTATTTTTTTATGGAAATATTATTCTGAGCATTCTTTATAAATTTTAATTTTTTCATGTCGGGGTACTATTCACGGGATTACTATTACAGAAGTTTTTATTCACGGGGTACTATTCACTAGATTACTATTCACTCGGGATACTATTCATGACAAAAATTGATTTCTTTTCGGTCCAAATCATTTTTGATACAATATTATTCTTGAATTTTACTCCACAAAGCAGTATCATGTTGATAATTTGGACATTATTGAATTCTGGATAAAATAAATTATAAATCTTTAAAAATTTATCATTTGCTTTCTTTTAATTGAATTCTTATATCATTGTCATCATCCTCATTCTTATTATGAAAGTCATCTTTGGTCGTAGTGCAGAGATGGACTTGGTATGATTATGATCAGGGATTATTCGGTATAATCATGACCGTAATATTACAAATAATGTGGTAAAAGTCATCATTGGCCCGTAGTGCATTGATGGACAGTTGTTGGCATGATCATGACCATTGATGAAAACACGAATATCATTGGCCCGTAGTGCATGGATAATTTGTGGTCGTGATACTAATGAATATCATTGGCCGTTGTGCAGGGATGATTCGATGATGTGGATTATTTATTAAGCTGAGTCTCAGCGATAAAAGTGATGAAAAACCTTTTAAATCATAGAAGATAGTAGATTTTATACTCTACTCGACTCTTCTAATGGATTGCTTGTTCCGCTGCAGTTAAACTTGATATTTATTATATTTTATCAGTTTAACATTGTTGAAGGATAACGATAATTTATTCTGCATTATCTTAGTCATAATATTTCTTACTGGGCTAGTTGAGCTCACCCTTTTACTTTCATTGTTCTCTTCAGGAAATGAGAACTTAGCTGGGACTAGTCGGGGAACAGAGTGACGGTCCGAGATGGTGGTTATAGTTGTCCTCACTATTCTATAAAATAGTGTGATAATAATTGTAATGAGGACTTCATTGAGTGTGAATATTATCTAGAAGAAAATATTCGTTTAAAAACTCAGCTATGTTTTATCGTATTTTTACACGACAGTTGTATTAATAAAGTTTGTATTTGATTTTTGTACCATGTATTTGGAGACTCAAGATGGGTGATGTATACCTTTTTTGGGGGCGTCACAAAAGTTATGTAAGAGATTCTCAAAGCTTGTGGAAAGCAAGTTTGAAATGAGCATGATGGGTGAGCTAAACTTCTTTATTGGACTGCAAGTAAAGCATACTGAGGAAGGAATCTTCATAAACCAAGCCATGTACATTAAAGATTTACTTAAGAAGTATGGCATGGAATCAGCCTCTCCCATGAAATCCCCAATTGCTCCTGCAACCAAGCTTGACAAAGATGAACAAGGTAAAATTATTAATATAACTTAATACAGGGGTATGATAGACTCTCTTCTATATCTAACTACCAGTAGACCAGACATAATATTTGCAATATGCATATGTGCCAGATTTTAAGCTAATCCTAAGGAATCGCATTTAACTGTTGTAAAAAGGATTTTCAGATGCTAACTTTGCAGGTTGCAAAATAGACAAAAAAAAGTACCAGTGACACTTGTCAGCTGCTAGGAAACAGACTCGTGTCCTAGTTTAGCAAAAATCAAAACTCAGTATCTACTTCAACTGCAGAAGCTGAATACATTGATGCTGGCAACTGATGTGCTCAGATTCTATGGATGAAAAATCAGCTAGCAGACTATGGGTTTGAATTCAAATCTATACTTGTTCACTATGATAACACAAGTGCCATAGCAATAATGTAAGACCTCAACTTTTATGAATAAAGATTAGTTTTTCTCGAAATATATTTTTGATTATTATGGTGTGAATTTGTTATATTATTATAGTTGTGGGTAATATTTATAAATTTTTCAAAGTAAGCAAGTTGTTATAAAATATTCGTTGTGCCGGGGAATATTTGATTGGTCGGGAAATAATCATTTTAACAGGAAATATTCGTACGACGACAAAAACATTGGTGGACCCCACAACGGAGGTATTGTCGTGGTTAGAAAACGACAGAAATATCTTTTTATAAAATAAAGGCGAAAGTTTTACCGTTGAACTACCCGGTAGTAAAAGTATAGTAATATATGTGGTTGCATAGTAACACACGGTATTGATTATTGATCATGCTTACGTGAGAAGTCACTCAGTTATACTCAATTATTGCTATAGTAATTGCTGCATAATATCTTTTATATTATTGATTCAATTATTAGCATAGTATCATCTGCATAATATTTATTATTATTAAATCAATAATTGAGACGACAAAGTTATTCATATTATTATTTGCAATATTGACAATGTCTAGAAAGTTCTGTCAAGGAGAGGTTTGGTCACCTAATTGCGCGCCAATAGGGAGAAATCCTTATCGGAAATCCCATCTTTCCTGGGAATGATCTGGTTGTTAAATATTGTAAGTTATAATATTAATGACGAATAAGTTCGTGTTGATTAAAGATGAAATTGATATTTTCATTGTGTTGGAATTATTAGTGTTAGTGGAAATCAACATTCATTTCGATAATAATTGATGTCTGGAGGTTATATTGACCAATCGGGTAACTAATCGGATAAATGAGCAAATAATTGCTATTAATTCACATGTTTATACTTGTTTGTTCACATGTGTGTACTATTCATTCACATGCATGTACTATTAGGGGAGGTGGTGCAAGATTGATAATATTTGCATGACTAAATTAAAAATGGATGTATAAATGAAGGTACTATACTATAATTATTTTTTCCACATGTATAGAACTATTGATTCACATGATTGTACTATTGATTCACATGATGTACTATTAGGGGAGGTAGTGCAAGTTTGATAATACTTGCTGGACTAAATTAAAAATAAAAGAAAATATTAAGGTATTATACTGTAATATTTCGAGCCCCAAAAAGTGCAATTATCGAAACTATATTTTCCTATAAATAGAAGCTCATTCTTCATTCATTCTCACCAATTCACTAAGACTCACAAGAGTAATTATAGATAGAGAAGCTATAGAGAGAAAGAAGAAGAGTAGTCTGCTACTTCACTATTCTAATATCCTGTCTTCTTCTGAGGTAAGGGGTATTATTTATTTCATATTCTGAAGAGATATTATTTTTCGTATTCGTATGAATATTATTTTCGTTCAATATTCATAAAGAATATTATCTTCGTTCAATATTCGTAAGAATATTATCTTCGTTAAATATTCGTTGGAATATTATTTTCGTTCAACAGTTGTAAGGGATATTATTTTTGTTCAGTATTCATCAGGAATAATATTTTCTTTCATACTCTGTAGTATGTGAGTAATATTATTTCGTCTCGTATTCCTGATTATACACTCATTCTGTTAAAGTATTGCTTCTATACTTCGTGAAATTAGTAGAATATTCTTGATATTTGTGCTTCATCCAGTATCTTTTCATGGAAATATTATTCTGAGTTTTCTTGATAATTATTGAAATGTAACATTCCAGAATTTTAAAGTGTAATATTAAATATTTATTGATTTATATAAGTATTTAATGAATATGTTTATTGTTGAATAAATAATTGATCAATTTGAGTTGATGTGGTTTAGTTAATTATTTATTGAATAAATAATTAAATATTAAATATTAAATATTTATTTGCAATATTAAATATTTATTGAATTATATAAATATTTAATGGCAATTTGAGTTGATGTGATTTAGTTAATTATTTGTTGAATAAATAATTAAATATTAAATATTAAATATTTATTTGCAATATTAAATATTTATTGAATTATATAAGTATTTAATGATAATTTGAGTTAATGTTATTTAGTTAATTACTTATTGAATAAATAATTAAATATTAAATATTCATTTGCAATATTAAATATTTATTGAATTATATAAGTATTTAATGGCAATTTGAGTTGATGTGGTTTAGTTAATTATTTGTTGAATAAATAATTAAGGAGCTAAGAAAATTAATTGCTATGAGATTATATACTAATTTAATTTAATAATTAAGTTAGAGAGCTAAAAATGATTAAATGAATTATAATATTCTAATTGGAATTTGTGATTTAAAATAAAGTGTTGGTTGGTTGAATAAAATTATAATTATAATGGAAATTATAATTATGAGATAATGATTTATGTGTTAAAGTAATTTAATAGATTAATATTTTAATTGATTAAATTAATTATTTAATTTATTAAGAAGTGTGACAAATAACATTGCTATAAGGGAATTATTAAAATAAATTAAAAGTGTCTAATTTAGTTTTGTCAAACATGTCTTATTACATATTAAGTCTTTAATCTAATGATGTTTTATCAAACAAGGTATAAGGATTAATCCATTTGTTTTAATTCAGTTTGCCAAACAAGGTGCAAGGGTTAATGAGTTATTTTTATTAGTTTAACCAAACAAGCCTTATGGCTTTTGATTTTCAAAACTTACATAACTGATATAATTTATAGCTAGAGTTATATTATATATTTAATATATATTATTACTATATACGTTATATTATTCTACGTATGTTAGAGTTAGGAAGAAAAAAAACTCAGAAGAAGAAAAAGGGAGAGAAGAAGAAAACTCAGAAGAAGAAAACTATAGAGAGAAAAGTAAGTGATTCTAACAGGTTTTGAGAAAGGAATTGGAGAGAAGAAGCTTGAGAATAACTATCATCTTCTTAATCAAAGGTAGGCACTCAATCTTTTATTGTTATAGTTTAGTTTTCCTTTTCTAAAAATTCCTTGTAAAAATCTTCATGAAGGATAAATTGTTGGTTATATATGACTTTATATGATAAATTAGTGTTACGAAACTATTTTCATTAGTTTATATATGAGCATAGTCAATAAATTGATGTATGTATACAATTTGTGAAGAAAAATATATGAGTATGGCTTAGTTTAAAATGAAATTAAGGTTTGATTAATTGTTAATATATATAAATTGACTATTGAATTTGATAGAGTATATATAATCATAACCATGATATTTTGAATTTACTGTTTTGGTTGAAAAATAAAATAACAGTGTTGATTTTCATTGAAAACGTCAAAAATGGAGTTTTTGCCAAAAAATATTGAAATTGGGTGTTGTAAATTTGATGTTTATATTATTTTATGGGTAGAATCATGTTAGAAGTCTTCACAATATGTTTACATGAAGTCTCTGTATGAATTACATGTTAATTAGTCTATTAAATTGGAGCTTGTAGGCCAATTTGGCTTTTTGTTCATAATGTTGCCGAGCTTGGTCGCCGAGTTCTAGACTCTGGCGCCGCAGCGTGGCCCAGCAGTATAAATCTCGCGTCGCAGCGCTGGCGTCACGCCGCAGCGCCAATCTTTAGCTTGTGACTCGCGCCGCAGCGCCAACCACAGTGTAAATTGTGGCGTCGCAGCGCGAGTTAGCAGAAGGTTCTAATAGTTTTAGTTTATTACACAAATTTTGAAAATAAAGGTTATGTGTTAATAATATTAATGCTAAATGATAATTTCAGTAGTATTAAACTATGAATGAGCATGTTATCAAGGGTTAATTAGTATTAACATAGTTTGATTATGTGAATTGGTAATTTAACCTACATGATGTATATACTTGTTTGTATAGATATAAAATGTTGGTAATAACTAATTATGTCATGATGACATATGTATAGGGTATTGATTTAAGTTGTAAGGTTTAGCTTGTGCTAAAGGCAAGTTTTCTAACTCAAAAACTTCATTGTGCAAATTTAATTTCGTTGAGTACATTATTAATTTTAATTCAATTTCAATTACACAAGTTGTTCACTCTACACATTCGTAGAGCTAGATTGTTTATTTTTGATAAAGCTCTTGTATCTATTGGTTCATGAGAATGCAAGTATTCTAAATCTTATATTTTTATTGAGCAAGTTTCTTTAATATGTAACTTGTTAGTTAGCATGTGAGTCGCTTTATTCTAGTGATGAGCAACTTTATCGTTCAAGTTACTATTCATGATGCATGTTTAGTACCTTGAATGTTATGATTATTCAATGCTTATGCTATTAGATTATTCCTAAAGCATGATGTTAATTTACAAATATCAATTAAGTTATGATTATTCCATAGCATACAGTTATTTCTTTTGTAATCAACTAATCCTTAGTTGATTACAGTTGAATTCTAAATTACCCTGTAATGTATCCAAACCAAACTTACTTTGGTGCGGACTTGTATTCTAAATACTGAGATGAACAACTCTTTTAATAGAGGTTAACGCTTAGCGTTGAAATGGTTGTGCACAATACATTGTACGAAGGGTTGATCCCCCTAAGTACGTGGAGTCCTTATAGTCTTATGACTATTAAAGTTAAAGTTGAAAGATTACTTATAACTGTGGACATGATTCGTGGTCATTAGACCCTCAGTAGTATGTTTTAAAATGTTAATAGAACCTATCATTCAGTTCTATTGAGCCTATTTCTGGTAAATGTTGTAATGTTGTAAAGTTATTCATTCTTATTTCAAGTGAGCCTTGTTTGCTCACTCTTGCATATTAAATACTTATTGCAGCTAAGGTTGAGAAGGTCCATGAACCTACTACTAGCAAAGGAAAGGAAAAATGTACAAGTGATGAAGACTTGTAATAGATTTGATAGTTTTATTATTAGACTTTGATTTAAAGATTGTAATGAAGTTTATTTAATTTTCGCATTTGAATGTTTGTAACTAAAGGTTAGATAACCGGGGATATTTTTATTTAAGTTTTATCCTGTATGGGTAGGTTTTCTTATTCAATTTTATTATGATTGGGTAGTTAGAAATGAATTTTGATTAAGTGAACACCAAATCTTGAGGAAATGAAGTACCAGGATTTGGGGGTGTCACGGGTTGGTGTCAAAGCTTTAGGTTATGAACCTTAGGTGGGGGGGTAAAAAAAAAGCCTTAGGAAGTAACCTTTTAAAAGATAATGGAGATAACTCTTATAGAGTTTTAAGGAAGAGGTAATAAAACATTTATGTGCTTATGTGTTTATAGTTTATGTACTCGTGAGTGTCGAGTAGAAATGATTAAAAATTAAAACTTTAAAACTTTGTTGTCAGGATGACTAATGTCGGAGAATCCAGTCAGGCTAGGGAGGAAGGACTTCAAATGCCTATAGAGGAGAAGCCTCGCGACATTCAGGTAGTTTGGGAACAACTACTGCCACGGGAGTCAGCCCCGTTGGTCACAGTAGTTGAAGATGAGGATGATGATGTGGAAACAGATGAAGAGGATCCCATTGAGTTACCACAGAAGGATGAGCATGACGAGAACGAGGAGGAGGAGACTCCACTAACCTCAATGGTTGCTCGTATGTACGATGAAGTCTACGACCGTAACGTGGAACTTCAGGATACATTTGAGAAGTTGCAGGAGATAGTAGCTGAACAACAAACTGCAATGTCACAAAATTTCCGTGAGATCCAGGATCGTGAGGAAAGACTGACAAACGCTGAGGAGAAACTAGTACAGACTGAAGGAGAAAAAGAACAATTGATCGAAGTGGTTGCTGAACTGAAGAACAAGCTGAGAGAATAAGCTGCTAAGAGGGCAAGAGCTGAAGATGCATACGAGGAAGCTTATCAACGAACTGGAAGAGCAGTAAGGAACTCACAGGAAAAGAGGATGAAGATAGAAGAGATGGATAAATTATTTAACACCGTAATTAATCGAGCTCAAGATCGGGTCATGGGATATCCTATTCAGTTCGAGACGCTGCCATCATTCGTGTTAGATCGCAGAACAATGTTTTGAGTCATGGAGGAAGAATGTGACAGGGCTAAGAAGTATCTTAATAGAACATCGTAGTTGTTGTACGATGAGTGAAAGGTTAAATAAATTGTAAATCCCAAGTGGTGTGCAACCTATGGGATATGACTATGATGTTGTCCTGAAACTTTTGTAGTTCAGGAAAGTAATGTAGATAGCAGTGATGCTATTGTTTTATGTTTTCAAAAAGGTTTTGAATAAATAAAAGTTGTTACTTTATTCAAAGTGTTATGTGTTATGTGGTTATTTCTTTTGGAGGAAAGTTAAGTAGAAATTTCTTATATGAATTGAATAATAATCTAATAAATGTATTTTAACAGAAAATGCCTCCCAGACGTCAACCAACATGACAGAGAACCACTGAAGGAACCAACAATAACAACAATGTTGACAGTAACCCCGTAACAATTAGTGACGCTACTAACAGGAGCGTTGTAGAATCAACCACAAAACCATGGTACAACATTTAAGGATTCCAAGGCGGTTGGACCACCTAAATTTCGTGGGTCCATGAATCCAGTCGACGCACAAACCTGGATTATGGAGATAGAAAAGGTATTCGATGTCGCTAGGGTAAGGGATGATCAGAAGACTACTTTCGCAACATTTATGCTGAAAGCAGAAGCTAGTTATTGGTGGCAGACCAATAAAACTCGTGAAGGGCCAGGAGTGACGACCTTGGATAGGTTCAAGGCGTTGTTCTTCGAAACCTATTTCTCGGAGAGTTCGAAGAGTCAGTTGGAAGTGCAGTTTTTGGAGCTAAAGCAGGGAATGATGGCGGTATCTAAGTATACCACGAAATTCAATGAATTGGCGAGGTTTGTACCATATCAGGTCAGCACCGACGAGCGTAAGGCAAAGAGATTTGAACAGGGACTGAAGCCCTGGCTGTACAGTAGGGTTTCCCTATTCCAATTGAAGACGTTTACAGCAGTGATGGAGAAGGCAGTACTCGCGTAAGGTGGAGGCGAGGCAGTGACAAAGTTTAATCAGGAACAAAAGAAAAAGAAGAATGAGAATGAGATTAAGAATGGAGGTGGTAACGGTGGAAACAATAACAACAACAGCAACAACAGCTTGAAGAGGAAGTGGAATGGGAACATGGGTGCTGGAAACCATCAGGGTAACTAGCAAAACAAAAAGTTTGAAGCATGTGCGACATGCGGGAAATTTCACAAGGGTGCGTGCTTGATGGGGAAATTTCATCGGTATAATCATGACCATTGATGATTACATGAATATCCTTGGCCCGTAGTGCAGGGATGATTCGATGATGTGGTTTATTTATTAAGCTGAGTCTCAGCGATAAAGTGGATGAAAAACTTTTTAAATCATAGAAGATAGTAGATATCATGCTCTACTTGACTCTTCTAATGGATTGCTTGTTCTACTGCAGTTGTTGATCTAAAACTTGTTGTCTATTATATTCTATCAGTTGTTATACTGTTGAAGGCTAATGATAATTTATTCTGCATTATCTTAGTCACAATATTTCTTACTGGGCTAGTTGAGCTCACCCTTCTCTTTCATTGTTCTCTTCAGGAAATGAGAATATAGCTGGAACGAGTCGGGGAATGGAGTGTTGGTCCAGGATAAGTGGCTTTAGTAGTCATCACTATTCTGTAAAATAGTGTGATAATAATTATAATGAGGACTTCATTGAGTGTGGATATTGTCTAGAAGACCATATTTGTTTAAAAACTCAGCTATGTTTTGCCATATTTTTACACGACAGTTGTATTAAAGAAGTTTGTATTTGATTTCTATACCATGTATTTGGCGACTCAAGATGGGTGATGTATACCTATTTTGGGGGCGTCACAGTTGGTATAAAAGCTTAGGGATATGATCCTTGGCTGAGATGTGAGACAAGAACTAGCAGGGGAGAGACGGGGAATTCCTTCACTAGTATGACCTACCTAAGTTTATTTGGTATTTAATTGGTCGGTCAGAATATAGAGATAATATGTGGCATGTCAATTAACCCTTGTTTTGTGATAGTGTTTGAAAATGGCATCTGAAAATGTTGAGATCAGAAATGAAGCACATGAGACCGTTGAGTCACCAACGATCAATACCTAGGATAATGTGCAACAGGAAGATAATAATCCTCAGGTAAACAACAACACCGATCAGATGATTAATGATGGGATGTTCAGAGGCTTTATGCAATTCATGCAACATCAGGCAAGAGAGACTCCGGTTCAAAATGCAGGTGGAAACACTGACAACTCTCGAACGGTCACCACTAAACAGTTCAAGGAGCTGGGACCACTGGAGTTTATTGGAGAGCCAAAACCACTTAAGGCAAAGACGTGGATAAAGCAGATCGCCAAGATATTTGATGTCTTTGGATGCTCTGAGGAGTAAAAGGTTCCATTTGCCACCTTCATGTTACGAGGAGAGGCAGATTACTAGTGGGAATCAGTAAAACGTACTCAGCCTGCCGCACTGATGATGTCTTGGGAGAAGTTTCAAGAACTGTTCAACGACAAGTACTTTCCCGAAAGTATTCGTCACGTGAAGGAGGTAGAGTTCATCAAGCTGGAGCAAAATAATATGACCGTGTCGTAGTACGAATCTAAGTTTGCCGAGTTATCCCGGTTTGCATCCCACTTGGTTGATAATGAGGAGAGAATGTCGCGGATGTTTCTAAGAGGTTTGAAACCTGAGATATGTCAATACCTCATTTCACAAACTTTGTTTATATTCAGATGTTGTGAATAGGACTCAGTTATTGGAGCGTGATAATGAGTCAGACCAATCAAATGATAACGAGCAACAACACGATAATAATCATACTGGTGGCAACGGTCATCGGAACAATGATAACCATCGTGGAGGAAATTATCATGCCAGAAATAGAAACCACTTCGGTTGTAATCATGGCCAAGATAATAGAATAAATGATTCAAGTGGAAAATTTAAGATGAGAAGATTTAACGATGATGGGAAGACGTCGGCAGCAGCACCAGCACCAGCCACAAATTCTAGAAGAGGAGAACGACCGTCAGTTAGATGCTACAGATGCGGAGATAAGGGACACATAAGTCCAAACTGTTCACAGCCTTCCAAGGTATGTTTTAGTTGTGGAAAAGACGGTCACATAGCTCGATTTTGTCCTGTAGCGAAATCAAATCCAGCTGGGACGGTGGCACCAAAGGCGGATATGGACAAAACAAAGTCGGTGGTTTTAGGAAGATCGTTTTTCGTGACTTCTCAAAAAGTGAGTAACTCGAACAAAGTTAGTATGGGTTAGTTAATTATAAATTTTTGCAAAGTTTATACCTTATTAGATACCGGTTCTACCCTTTCTTTTATTTCTCCTACTTGCGCTCAACGTTTAAATTTGACTCCTGAGAAATTAGACTTTGACTTATCTGTTGAAACTCCGTTAAGAAAAACCTTCATTACATGTGATATCCAAGTCTTGGATGAGAATCACAATTTTGAATGATATTTCTATCGTTAATAAATTTCCTGACGCATTCCTTGAAGACTTCCTGGCCTACCCCAAAGCGTGAAATCAAATTTTGTATTGGCCCCAGTACAAAACCCATTTCTAAAACCTCAAATATTTCTTCATCCAAAATGAATGTAATATGTGCCGAAGACGTTGGCTCGAGATGTTGAAGATTACGATAATACGATTCTATGCCATCCTAGAAAAGTGAATGTGGTAGCCGACGCATTGAGTAAAAGATTGTATGCATTTACGAGTGTGTTATTGTTAACACAAAGACCCATTTCGTACGACTTACAAAAGATGGAGATAGAGTTAAAGACTCCAAGATCCTTCGTGAAGATAGCGAATATACGAGTAGAATCGACGTTAATCGATAGAGTTAAAGCCGATCAAGCTACACACCCAGAGCTGATGAATGTGAAGAAGAAGGTTCAAGAGGGCGTTATTCTAGAAGCAAGAATCGACGAAGAGAGTAAATCTCAACCCTCGATTTAATTGGGCCATTCAAAATCCTCGATCGAGTAGGAACTGTGGCCTATAAACTCACTTTACCGTCAAGTATGTCTCGTGTTCATAACGTTTTTCACATATCTTTGTTACATAAATATGTGAAAGACCCGAACCACATTATTGAATTAGAACCGGACAAGATAGCGGAAGATTTAACGTATGAGGAGGTACCTGTTAAAATCTTGGATAAGAATGATCATATTCTACGCTCTAAGGTTATACCTCAAGTTAAAGTTTTATGGAGAAACCACGATGTTGAGGAAATGACCTGGGAGTTAGAATCTGAAATGAAGTCAAGGTATCCTCACCTCTTCGACATACCAGGTACGCACCCTAATTTCGAGGATAAAATTTTATAAGAAGGGGAGGTTGTAAGACCCCAACTTTTATGAATAAAGATTAGTTTTTCTCGAAATATATTTTTGAATATTATGGTGTGAATTTGTTATATTATTATAGTTGGGGGTAATATTTATAAATTTTACAAAGTAAGCAAGATGTTATAAAATATTCGTTGTGTCGGGGAATATTCGATTGGTCGGGGAATATTCATTTTAACAGAAAATATTTGTACGACGACAAAATCATTGGTGGATCCCACAACGGAGGTATTGTCGTAGTTAGAAAACGACAGAAATATCTTTTTATAAAATAAAGGCGAAAGTTTTACCGTTGAACTATCCAGTAGTAAAAGTATAGTAATACGCGTGGTTGCATAGTAGCACACGGTATTGATTATTGATCATGCTTACGTGAGAAGTCACTCAGTTATACTCAATTATTGCTACAGTAATTGCTGTATAATATCTCTCATATTATTGATTCAATTATTGTCATAGTATCATCTGCATAATATTTATTATTATTAAATCAATAATAGAGATGACAAAGTTATTCATATTATTATTTGCAATATTGACAATGTCTAGAAAGTTCTGTCAATGAGAGGTTTGGTCACCTAATTGCTCGCCAATAGGGAGAAATCCTTATCGAAAAGCCCCCTCTTTCATGGGAATGATCTGGTTGTTAAATGTTGTGAGTTATAATATTAATCATGAATAAGTTCGTGTTGATTAAAGATGAAATTGATATTTTCATTGTGTTGGGATTATTAGTGTTAGTGGAAATCGACATTTATTTCGATAATAATTGATGTATGGAGGTTATATTGATCGATCGGGTAATTAATCGGATAAATGAGCAATTAATTGCTATTAATTCATATGCTTATAACTGTTTGTTCACATGTGTGTACTATTGATTCATATGCATGTACTATTAGGGGAGGTGGTGCAAGATTGATAATACTTGCATGACTAAATTAAAAAAAGAGGTATAGATGAAGGTACTATACTGTAATTATTTTTTTCACATGTATAGAACTATTGATTCACATGATGTACTATTAGGGGATGTGGTGCAAGTTTGATAATACTTGCAGGACTAAATTAAAAATGAAGGAAAGAAGAAGGTATTATACTATAATATTTTGAGCCCCAAAATGTGCAATTATCGAAACTATATTTTTCTATAAATAGATGCTCATTCTTCCTTCATTCTCACCAATTCACTAAGACTCACAAGAGCAATTATAGATAGAGAAGCTATAGAGAGAGAAGCTATAGAGAGAAATGAGAATAGTAGTCTGCTACTTCACTATTCCAATATCCAGTCTTCTTCTAAGGTAAGGGATATTATTTATTTCATATTCTGAAGAGATATTATTTTTCGTATTCGTATGAATATTATTTTCATTCAATATTCATAAAAAATATTATCTTCGTTCAATATTCATAGGAATATTATCTTCGTTAAATATTTATTAGAATATTATTTTCATTCAACAGTTATAAGGGATATTATTTTTGTTCAGTATTCATAAAGAATAATATTTTCTTCCATACTCTGTAGTATGTGAGTAATATTATTTCGTCACATATTCCTGATTATACACTTATTCTGTTAAAGTATTGCTTCTATACTCCGTGAAATTAGTAGAATATCATTGATATTTGCGCTTCATCCAGAATCTTTTCATGAAAATATTATTCTGAGTTTTCTTGATAATTATTGAACTTTTCATGTCGGGGTACTATTCACGAGATACTATTCCCAAAGTACTATTCACATGGTACTATTCATGGGGTATTATTCACTTGAAAAATCTTTTTCTTTTCTGTCCAAATTATTTTTGATACATGAAAATATTCTTGAATTTTACTCCACAAAGCAGTATCATTTTGACAATTTACATATTTTTAAACTGTGGATAAATTTTAAGTCTTTAATATTTATTCTTGATTTCGTTTGATTAATGCTTATATCATTGTCATCATCCTCATGCTTATATTGTGATGAAAGTCATCTTTGGTTTACGTGCATAGATGGACTGTTGATTGGTATGATTATGACCAGAGATCATTCTGTATAATCATGACCCGTAATGTTACAAATGATGTGGTAAAAGTCCTCATTGGCCCGTAGTGCATTGATGGACAGTTGTTGGTATGATTATGACCAGGGATTATTCGGTATAATCATGACCATTGATGATTACATGAATATCCTTGGCCCGTAGTACATGGATGATTTGGTGATGTGGTTTATTTATTAAGCTGAGTCTCAGCAATAAAGTGGATGAAAAACTTTTTAAATCATAGAAGATACTAGATATCATGCTCTACTTGACTCTTCTAATGGATTGCTTGTTCCGCTGCAGTTGTTGATCTAAAACTCGTTGTCTATTATATTCTATCAGTTGTTATACTGTTGAAGGCTAAGGATAATTTATTCTGCATTATCTTAGTCATAATATTTCTTACTGAGCTAGTTGAGCTCACCTTTTTCTTTCATTGTTCTCTTCAGGAAATGAGAATATAGCTGAAACGAGTCGGGGAATAGAGTGATGGTCCAAGATAAGTGGCTTTAGTAGTCATTACTATTCTGTGAAATAGTGTGATAATAATTATAATGAGGACTTCATTGAGTGTGGATATTGTCTAGAAGACAATATTCATTTAAAAACTCAGCTATGTTTTGTCGTATTTTTACACGACAGTTGTATTAAAGAAGTTTGTATTTGATTTCTGTACCATGTATTTGGCGACTAAAGATGGGTGATGTATACCTATTTTGGGGGCGTCACAAATAACTTATAATCCTGTCATGCATTCTAGGACTAAGCATATAGAAATAAGGTATCATTTCATTAGGTATCATGTGCAATATGGAACCATATCTCTACAATATAGCCCTACTGAAAATCAACTTGTTGATGTCTTGACAAAGCCTTTAGATGAATCCAGGTTTAACAAGTTAATAACTGAGCTAGTTGTGCTTAATTTACAACCATGAAATATATGCTCTAGTTTGTGTTAACCATACAGATATAAATTTTATGTTCGAAATCATAGACATGATCAAAGGAAGTCCATGATCGTAGAGCTGCAGTGACATGAAAGACAACGATCGCAGTGCAGACTCAACGATGGCAGAGCTCCATCAACAAAACAAAGGAGCATCCTATGATGATAAAGTTCAAAACAAAGCAATCTCTTTGATAAGCGCCTCAGGAACAAACCTAACCCTTGATTCACTCTATGAGGTCGGCCCTTTCTGAGTTACCTTAAATCGAGACGAATGCTAAGTCAAAAGTTCATCACAAGGACCCGGGCAGACTCAACGATCGCAGTTCAGACTTGACGATTGCAGAACAGACTCGACGATCGCAGTTCAAACTCGACGAATGCAAAGCAGACTCGATAAATGCAGAACAGACTCGACGATCATAAAGACTACCTCAACGATTGTAGTCTTCTCAATGCATACAGTAGCTCAGAGGAAGCTAAGGGTAAATCAGTACATTCCTCTTTAGTCAAATTTGTAGAGCCAAGCAGAAGTTGACACATGCCCCACTAAGAAAATTGAGAGAGGGAAGTTACAAGTACAGTTTGAAAACCACCTTTTTGAAATCAGAAGTTCAAAAAACTCATCTCTCTCTCTCTCTACAAGCAGAAACCCTAACTTTCTGAAAAGCTAAATCAACCATAATCAGTGCAAAGAAATCAATGGCAACCTCAAATATCATCTTTGGTTACAGACTCTACTTCGATGAATTCAAGACAGCCAAAACCAAATTTCACAAAACTCTATCTCTGATAAAGAGAGCTTGTCTTGAAGAGGCTCTGGGTACGAGCACATGGATCTACCCAAAGCTGATAAAGGAATTCTATAGTAATGTTGAGTTCAAGAACGACGTCATCACTACGGGGGTCAAGGACAATGAAATCAAGCTCAATGCTTAGGACATAAATCTAGCCCTAGGTTTCAAATTTGAAGGGTTTTTTGTTTATAGATGGCATCGATTTTCATGAAGGACTTAAAAGGATGCATCACAAAAAGTTTCCCACTGTCAAAGGGTACAAGAAGAAAAAGTTCCCTCAGAGGTACGAATTTCTGGCAGACATTGTTGGTAAATGCATATGCTATAAGAGCTCTGTCCATGACTCAGTAAACGAAGTATAACTCAAGCTCATGACAGCCATCAGTTGTGGGATACAGCTTAATTATGGAGCCCTACTGCTTGAATGGATTGGGAAGTGGATTCTTAGCTTGAAGAAGTCAAAGAGCTCTATAAAGATGCTCTACGGGCGATTCATCAGTATCATCCTACAGTCTGCTTTGGGTGATAAGATAAGGGATGATGAAGGAGAGTCCATCAATCCGAACAGATGAATGACCCAACAACTATTCGAGAACTGGAAAAGGAACCAAACAGAGAATGTACGAATGATGTCGGAGTCCAGTGGTAGGACTGCTGATGCAAAGGAGTCAGGGATTCCTGGAAACATGTTTGTTGTCAAGGAGACTGAAGAAGAGGAAGAGATCAACAAAGAAGAAATCACTGCCCTAGTCAGAAAAAGCAAGGGCAAGAAAAAGCTAAAGGCTCGAATGGCAGAAGAACCCCAGGGGTCAACCACTGATATACCTATAGAGCTTTCTGACATTGAAACTCTGAGGATCCTGAGAAGGAAAGAATAGCAGGCTGAGGCAGATGAAGACAGAGAAACCATCTCACAGCTGCTGAAGAAGAACAAAAATAGTCACAAGTCCAAGAGGTCGTATGTCTTCTCGATAGTAGAGTCTCTACCGATCGTAGAGACCAGACTGGACGCCTCTCTCAAAGAAGTTGCTATAAAAGATACTCTGGCTTATCAATAGTTCAGAGTTGAAGCTGAAGAAAGTCCTAAGGCTGTGGCTCAGCATAGGAAACCTAGAAGAAATTTGGTCAAAAAGTACATCCTTGTCAATGAAGGAATACTTAAAGAAGAAGACAAAAAGATAGCCACTGAAAAGGAGCTATCAGAAGCAAGACAAGGGAATACTGATCAAGCTGAGGGGGAGCTACCTAAAGTTCTCATTCCAGAGAATGCTCCAACTAAGGGGGAGCAACATGAATTTATCACTCAAGAGAATGCTCGAGCTGAGGGGGAGCTATTTGAAATGCAGTTGGATGATCATGTTGAGGGGGGCCTCATGATATCCTTATGTCAGAAAAGGTTTCTCCTGAAGAAAATGAGAGAGCACCAGAGCAAGAAAGTCACAAAGAGGTTATTGTTGTAGTGGAATCCTCAAAAGAAGACATAGAAGAAGAAGAAGATGATGAGGTGGAGATCAAAGATGTGGGCTATGATGGGTATAGGAAAGCTAACTACGATCAGCTGTTCTCCTATCTACCCATGATGCCTTTTCATCAATCTCAAATTCTAAACTCCTGGAATCACATGTTTTGGAGCTTCAAAGCATATCCAACCATCTCTGTGCTAGCTCATGGATTTCCAGGCAACTTCAACTTTGCCAAACAGCTAATCACAAATAGCCCCTCTTCAAAAATTGAGCATGACGTATTATCTATCCCAATCTTTTTCAGTGTTAATCACTATCCACTATCTTTTTCAGCCAATTCTATGAATTCCCAAGCTGGTTGGAAGTGGTCCTCAATCCACTAAATCAATTCCCAGTTGCAGAATCCCAAAATTCTGTAATTGATGAACCAAATATGCCCAACTTCATTTTGATCCCATCTCCTCTCATCTCTACGATTACTAACTCGAGCCCAATCGTAGAGTCACACGCTCAAATCGTAAAGTCACCTACTCAAGAAGCCCAAACACAAGCCCCTCCATCAGATATTCCCTCCTCATCCTCAAATGAATACTTCAACCTTGATCTTGCTCTCTACACCTTGCAAGATCAATACACAAGAGCACCTCCCCCTCCTCCACACATTCCATAACTCAGTGAACTCCTTTCAGAGCTGCCCACCAAAACTGGGTTGTCAGACGTGTCGAAGAAAGTGATCAAGGACATAGATGACAGTCTTGAAGCTCACACTGAACTCATTCAAATGAGACTGACTAAAATGATCAATGTTGCAAATAGTCTCCCAAGCACCCTAAGCTCTGAGCTCACAAAGAAGCTTAGGGAGATCATCAAAGAAATGCTGAAGAGCATAAATGACAGGGATCAGATACACTTTCAAGCAACTAAAAGACACCGGGATGTTGTTCTCGTCTTATAGACGACTCAAGAGGTCCAGAACAAACTTATGTTGGAAAGCATCATCAATCTGCAAACTGACGTAAAAGAATTCCAAAATATTTTTATAAGCCAAGGACATCGGACTGACAATGTTCTAGACATCCTCTAACGAAGGGAAGCTCGGTTTGATGCTCTAATCAAAGAGAATCAAAAGGACATTGCTCAAACCCAAATTCAACTCAATAAGCTTGTCCGAGGAGTGACTCGCCTCTCAGAAGACATTCGAACCCTTGATGCTGACATAAAGGGGGAGAATAAAGGGAAAGGAGAACAAGGCAAAGGTAGAGGCAGAGGCACATTCTTAGCTCAATCATCACATAGTCCTCCTGTTGCCTAAATTTTTAATAGCACTTTACCACGCAAGTATACGCGTTCAATTGTAATATTCAGCAAGCAAGGATATCGTTCCCACGAGGAAATAGACTAATATTTATCAATTACTAACTCTAACGCAATTAACCCTATTTTAAACTAAGAAAATTTTGTTTATGATTTAAAATTAAACTTAACAAAACTAATAATTAAAAATCAAAATGTCACAAGAATAACTGCAGATTTAACAAATTAAGATTACAACTTCCCTTAGTATTTCATTCAAACTAACTTACTTCCCATTTAACATAAATCAATTAATATGAATTGTTATCCAAGAATGCTTTATGAATATTCACGCACTTCTTCCAAAGACACGTGAACAAATCCTCCTAAATCCAATCTTTAAGATGCGGAATTACAAGGAACACCCCAATTAATCAACTCACTATATTCCTATGTGAATCAAGTTAATTAGGGTTTACGCACAAATTCTTTCAATGGATACAAAAGACACATAGGTATATTCCTATCCTATACGCTAATCATATTAACTCTATTCAGATTATATGAACAGATGTTATCATATCCAGATCTCAATATATACTCCATCTTCCAATTTTATATAGATTATCACAGTAATTGTTGATCAGGCAATTAATCAATAAGCATAAGATATAATAAACAATTCAATAAAAACTAACTTTCATCCAATGGGAAGCTTGCAATTTAAACTACATACCAAGTTCCGTTGCAATCTTAATTAAAATTTAGTTCATGATAATAATAAAGAAAAACATAATCCAGATAAATAATCCAAACATCCCAGATAGTTACAAAAGATAAAACTAGAGAAGAGAAGATGAAACTCTGAATTTGCTCCAATACTCTCTCTTAGATCTTCAGCCTTTGCAATTCTCCTTCGTGCTTTTCTTCCTTGTTCTCTCTGTAAATCTCTTGAAAACTTGATTGATTCCTTGCAAAATTAGTTCTTCTTGCTTTTCTAGAGTCCTCTCCTACTTGTATTGGTCTCAGCCCTCATTCAGACTCCTATTTGGCTTCAAAAACCCACTTGACAGCTGCAAAACGCACCATTCTACGCATTAGAGTGCCTAGGCGCTCATCATAGGGCAATTCCAAGCGCCTAGGCGCTTGGCCAGGACCTCATATTTACAGAAATGCCACTCAGCTTTAATTTTCATAATTTTTGACCTTTTTCTTCTCCGAAATGACCAATTCGTCCCTCCAGCTCCAACCTACAACAAATAAACACAAAACACATAAAAAGATCCTAAAAAACAATTAAATATAACAATAATTAAGTTTAATAATATCAGATTCATAGGTATAAAACCTACTCATCAAATACCCCCAAACTTAACCAATTGCTTGTCCCCAAGCAACACAACACAATGCAATAGCTAAATATGCAATGCAAATGCAGCTATCTAAATGCCTACATTCCAGCAGTCAAACAGAACAAAATCTACTCATCAAGCCTCAGAGAAATCACAATAAACATGATAGTACATCATATCAAAACAGATTTGTAATTTCATGTCAATCATCAAATCTTAACCTGTTATTATTGATATAGTGTGTGTGTGTGCTTAACATCCATGCTAACTGATATAATGCTAAATACAACACATAATAAATCTCTTTAAAGGAATCATACAGTGTAAACTCACAAAATTCACGAACAAGCTAACACCAACTAAAGACAAATATCCACCAAAGTTTAAGAGTCCAATCCGGGATACTTATGCCCTTTTTTTTTTCTTTACGGGGGCTTTTTGCTCTTTTCCCGTTTTATTGTTTTTCTTTTTTTTTTTTTCCTTTTTTTAACCATGACTGTGCAATGTCTCAATCCATTAGGCTAACAGTGTCACCCCTTAGCGAGCTTTCGACCAACGACTCCCAGACCATATAAGACCTTAGGGCGCTAGGTTTTAAGATACCCCTTCGGGCGTACTTACTCAAGTAACAAAGGCCCCGAAACAAAACTAGCCACGGTATATATATTTTTTTTTTCTTTTTTTTTTAAGCTTATATATCCCAAATTTTTCCCCCAAACTTAAGTTTTTATCTAATCTTCAGTCATCTTCGCCTATTCATGTCTTTCATTCATTCAGACTAGCATTATCCTCTAGAAGTCCATTATGTGTCAATTTACACTCAATCAGTCAACATGGTTGTTTTTACTGTGCTATCCTTATTATATCAGTTTCAAACAGGTACAGATTCAAATCCTGACAAGAAATCACGTCAAAGTCTTAACAGACAATACTATACTTGTCTACTCAATTCCAATCTCATCACTGCCCAAGACAGACTTAAACTATTTAACAGCTGGAAACATGCAAATGCTTGAAATTTTTTTTTTTTTTTTTTATATGAAAATGAAAACTACATGAATGCAACTAGATAAATACTACATTCATGAACTAGAGCTGGAAACCTACACCCCCAAACTTAAATTATGCAATGTCCTCATTGTATATAACAAATAAAATTTAATAAATTAAGCACTGAGGACTTCCCTGAAAGATAGAAGCTTTATTCCTCTTCAGACTCTTCTTCCTCATCTTCTTCTTCATCTGGGGGGTATGCGGACAATGGTGGAAATTGGTAGGGAGCGGCACCTGGATTCATACGGGCAAACATCTCAAGGAATGCGGTACTAAAATTTTGATATACCTCTGTTTGCCGCTGAGCTAAACTATCCTGATTTCTTTCCATTCGGTCAAAACCTTCCTGAACTCGAGTGGCCACCATGTCGATTCTTCTAGTTTGATTTCTCAAATCGCGACGGATATCTTCATAAAAATTAGGTGGTTGCTCTGAACTTCCAGCTGCATGAGGATTTTCGTGGACTTGATGAATAGGCTCGGCTGCAGGCTCGGGAGGAGCAATAATGAATCCTAACCCTCTCGGGTGTGGTATCCCCCCACTCCATACCTTGTACTTCTTAATAAGCGAGTGGTCAATTGCGGCTAAAGGAGGCTGTGTAGCTTCCTCGGCATCCCATTTCACCCCAGCTTGTTGGCATAATCCTGTGATCAAAGATGGGTGTGGTAATCCACCTGAGGTCCCTCCTCGAATTGCTTTGTCAATGGAATCATGAATAACTTGGCCCACATCTATAATTTTTCCTGATGCAATGCAGAAAAGCAGGGCTGCCCTTTGATTTACAACATCACTCATATGCCTACATGGCATCATCTTGGCACAAATGAATGCATGCCATGCCTTCCCATAATTGCTTAGTTTGGATGCGGGGAACAACACAGCTTCATGTTGATTTGTTAACTTCCATGTCGTTCCAGGCACACACAAGGCTTGAATAATCTCACTGTAGTCTAGCTCGTGTTGTAGATATTGCATGTATCCATTGTTGGGTATCGTGTTCAAACCATAATAAGCATTTATTGACCCAAAACTGACCTCCACAGATTTACCTCGAACCCAAATTACGTTACCAACATGATCTATTGCATTTGCGTAGAATTCCTTAACAATCTTAACAACAGATGCATCCGGTTGAGCTGTAAAGTTCATCCATCTTCTACTCCCAATCATCTGTAATAATTCCCCATCTTCTATATCTGGCAATAATCCACGCTCGAGAATTAGTGCTTTATTAGAAAGTACATTATAATATCTGTCGGACACTTTAGCACTTGTAAATCTCTTTTTGTCATACTTTTGCGAAGTGCCCGAAGTCTCTCCTCTTTGTCTCTTACTAGCCATAGTCTTATGTACTAAGTTCTTGCCAACCCAAATGATACTCAATGACTTAGGAGAGCCAAAATCTTCTTTGTGACAATTTATCAAACACTTGGTGTGCACAGATTTGGAACACTATTGGTATGCACTCCCCCAAACTTAAATTTCACCAATTGTTGCAATTACTAAACACACTATACATCCAAGGTAATTCAAGCAACAATTAAGAGTACCCACACCCAATTGAGCCAACACAATGATAGATACTAACTTCAAAGTACTAACCTAACTATTATCCAAGTGAATCCAAAGAATTTGCAATAAAATCTTGTGTACTTACTTGGGTATAGCCAAATTTTGATGTTCAATCAAAGTTAGATGAGCAATTTGAGCTTTGAACCCTTACTTCAAGTAGATGTGGCTTGAATGCAAGTGGAATCCCGAATTGGTGAAGAAGGATGACAATATGGAACTTAGTTTCTTTGGTTTGGGTAGGGATATAGTGTTTGATTTGGATTTGGAAGAGAAAGATTAGTTGCTTAGGCTAGATTAGATGAGGGTTTTGAGTTGTGGAGGGTTAGAGATGGAGTTGGAGAGTAAGAGAGTCTTTGATTTGGAATGGGAGAGGAGTTGCCCGAATTGGGGCTTAAAATTTTTTTTTTTTTTTACATTAGAGCGCCTAGGCGCTTGGTGTGTGTACTATTGGAGCGCCTAGGCGCTTGCTTGCAGAATCCTTGGACGTGTGGAGCGCCTAGGCGCTTGGGTTGCACTAGTTTGGAGCGCCTAGGCGCTTGGGGAGGAAAAAGGCTACTGACTTTGAGCGCCTAGGCGCTTGGAATGGCTTGAAGTGGAGCGCCTAGGCGCTTGGTCCTTTTCCAACATTCTCTGCTCTGACGTCCTTTGGGAAAATAGCCATAACTTCTTCGTCCGAACTCCGATTTAGATGATTCAAGATGTTTTGGAAAGAGGAGAAGTAGATCTACAACTTTCATTCTTGAAGTTTCACGAAATAATATCCGGAGCTGTGGTCAAATTGGCTCTGAAGTGACTTCTTTGTAAATGGCAACCCAAAAACGCGAATCTAGCCACTCCAAACGTCGATCCATGTAACTTTTATCCCAAACCTCGTCAAATATCCCCAATATTAAACTTGTACGTGTTTTCCTTTCCTGCAATCAATTGAATCTCTGTTAGAGAACAAGGTATGCAACAAATCCTAAACTAGCAAAGTTTAACCACTAAATAAACTAATGGTAAAGTAAATTAATAAGAGTAAAAATATCGAATAATAATAAAACTTCTTGGGTTGCCTCCCAGTTAGCGCTTGGTTTATAGTCTTCAGCCTGACTTTCTCCTCTGTTCTAATTGGCAAGGTTGACCGATGTCTTTTCACGATCAAAACAACCCCCATAGTAGTGCTTCAATCTTTGACCGTTGACTTTAAAATTACGTTTTGAATACGGGTCTTCCACTTCTACAGCTCCATGAGGATAGACTTTTGAGATTATAAATGGCCCAGACCATCGAGATTTCAACTTTCCAGGAAACAGTTTAAGCCTCGAATTGTATAATAACACTGTTTGACCTGCTTCAAACTTTCTTTCCAGAATTTTCTCATCATGCCACCTCTTAATCTTTTCTTTATATAACTTCGCATTCTCATACGATTGGAGTCTGAACTCATCCATTTGATTCAATTGTAAGAGGCGCTTCTCTCCCGCAGCAGATATATCAAGGTTTAACTTCCGAATTGCCCAATAAGCACTGTGTTCGAGTTCAACTGGAAGATGGCATGCCTTCCCATAAACTAACCTATACGGAGACATCCCTATTGGAGTTTTGTAAGCTGTACGGTATGCCCATAGAGCATCATCCAACTTGCTAGACCAATCTTTCCGACTAGGATTCACTATCTTCTCGAGGATTCGTTTCACTTCTCGGTTAGATACCTCAGCTTGACCACTTGTCTGTGGATGGTAAGCAGTAGCTATCTTATGAGTGACTCCATATTTATCAAGGATAGCTGAAAACTGCTTATTACAGAAATGTGTTCCTTCATCACTAATGATTGCGCGAGGAGTGCCGAATCTAGAGAAAATGTTCTTCCGAATGAACTTAATCACAACCTTCGCGTCATTGGTAGGTGATGCTATAGCTTCTACCCACTTCGAAACGTAGTCCACCGCTAGAAGTATATAGGAGTTACAGAAAGATGGTGGAAATGGTCCCATGAAGTCAATTCCCCAAACATCAAACAATTCGACTTCCAGGATCATATTAAGTGGCATCTCGTGTCGCTTTGATATATTACCAACTCTTTGGCATCTGTCACATTTTAATGAAAACACACGGGCATCTTTGAAGAGTGTTGGCCAGAAAAATCCACATTGAAGCACTTTAGCTGTCGTTCTTTCTCCCCCAAAATGTCCACCATAGTCAGATGCATGACATTGGTGTAGAATACTCTCCATTTCAACTTCCGGGATGCACCTTCTTATTACTTGATCGCCACATTGTTTAAATAAGAATGGCTCATCCCATAAATACTGTTTCACGTCATGGAGAAATTTCTTCTTCTGCTGGCTTGTCAAATCAGGCGGAAACACCTTACTGACAATGAAATTTACATAATCTGCATACCATGGTGTATCCATCCTTACCTCAAATAGCTGTTCATCTGGAAAAAATTCGTTGATCACTGTTGTGTCATTTTTCTTTAGTTCTGAATTCTCTAACCGTGATAAATGATCAGCAACCTGATTTTCTGTTTCTTTTCGGTCCCGGATCTCCAAGTCAAACTCTTGTAGCAATAATACCCATCTAATTAATCTCGGCTTCGCGTCTTTCTTTGCTATTAAGTACTTAATTGCCGAATGATCCGTAAACACAATCACCTTTGTCCCAATCAAATATGAGCGAAATTTATCAAATGCATAAACAACTGCTAATAGCTCCTTCTCGGTAGTGGTATAATTCAGTTGAGCATCTGTCAATGTTTTACTAGCATAGTATATAGCATGAAAAATTTTATCCTTTCGTTGGCCAAGAACTGCACCAATCGCATAGTCGCTAGCATCACACATTAATTCGAACGGTATAGTCCAATCTGGTGCTATGATTACAGGTGCGGTAACAAGTTTCTTCTTTAACACATCAAATGCTTCTAGGCATGCTTGATCAAAGTTGAATGAGACATCTTTCTCCAAAAGATTGCACAGTGGTTTTGTGATTTTGGAGAAGTCTTTTATAAATCGTCTATAGAAACCAGCGTGTCCCAAGAAACTTCGAATACCCTTTACAGAAATTGGTGGTGGCAGGTTCTCAATGGTTTCGATTTTTGCTCTGTCAACCTCAATTCCTTTTGATGATACTCGGTGACCCAAGATTATCCCTTCTTGCACCATAAAATGACATTTCTCCCAGTTTAAAACCAAATTTGTTTCCATGCAGCGTTTGATCACGAGTGTGAGATTTTCCAAACAATAATCAAACGAATCCCCAAAAACTGAAAAATCATCCATAAATACCTCAAGATTTTGTTCAACCATATCTGAAAAAATAGCCATCATACACCGTTGAAATGTCGCTGGCGCATTACATAACCCAAAAGACATTCTGCGAAAAGCAAAGGTGCCATATGGGCATGTGAATGTTGTTTTCTCCTGATCCTCGGGTGCAATGGCAATTTGGTTATAGCCCGAATATCCATCCAAGAGGCAATAATACTCGTGCCCTGCAAGCCTGTCCAACATTTGATCTATGAATGGTAGAGGAAAATGGTCTTTACGAGTGGCCTTATTCAACTTCCTGTAATCCATACACACTCGCCAACCAGTAACTGTTCGCGTTGGGATCAATTCATTCTGCTCGTTCGCAACTACTGTCATTCCCCCTTTCTTTGGCACGCATTGAACCGGACTTACCCATGAGCTATCTGAGATAGGGTAGATAATTCCAGCATCCAACCATTTAATGATTTCCTTTTTAACAACTTCCTTCATGATGGGATTGAGTCTTCGTTGTTGTTCAATAGTTGGTTTCGCTTCGTCTTCCAACAAAATCTTATGCATACAAATTGATGGGCTTATCCCCTTGATATCTGCAATAGTCCATCCAAGAGCAGTCTTATATTGTCGAAGTACCCTTAGTAGCTTTTCTTCTTGAACCTTATCAAGTGATGCAGAAATAATGACTGGCAAGGAAGAAGAAGAACCAAGGTAGGTGTACCGGAGGTGGTTAGGCAATGGCTTAAGTTCCAAGGTAGGCGGTTCTTCTACGGATGATGTCACCTTTTCATCTAGCTTTCCCCGATAATCCAGAGGTTCAAATTTTTGTAGACATCGTGTGAACTTTGGAGTTGAATCTAGCATTTGGACCCATTCTATCACCATTGAATCATCAAATAATTTTTCACTAACCAATGCGGTTTCAAGAGGGTTTTCAATCACAGATTCACCAAATACCTCTTCAGTTGCTTCTTCAATTAGATCAACTCTTAAGCACTCTTCCTCTTCCTTTGGGAATTTCATAGCCTTGAAAACATTAAAAGTTACTTCTTCATCTTGAACTCTCATTGTTAACTCTCCATTTTGTACATCAATTAATGTCCTTTCAGTGGCTAAAAACGGTCTTCCAAGGATAATGGGTATGTCTTTATCCTCTTCGTAGTCCAACACAATGAAGTCTGCTGGGAATATGAATTTGTCCACCTTTACTAATATGTCTTCCACAATGCCCCTAGGGTATGTCACTGATCTATCTGCGAGCTGTAGAGAGATATTTGTTGACTTTGGGGCTGGTAATCCCAACTGAGTGTAGATCGAAAGTGGCATCAAGTTAATACTTGCCCCCAAATCACACAAACATCTGTTAAAGAACTGGGGCCCAATCGTGCACGGTATTGTAAAGCTGCCCGGATCCTTCAACTTCGGTGGTAACTTTCTTTGCAGAATTGCGCTACATTCTTCTGTCAATGCTACAGTTTCGAACTCCCCTAGTTTCCTCTTTCTTGCTAAAATATCTTTCATAAATTTTGCATAACTAGGCATTTGTTCTAAGGCATCTTCGAATGGAATGTTGATTTGCAGCTTTTTGAACACTTCTAAAAATTTTGAAAATTGTCGATTTAATTTCTGCTTTTGAAATCTTTGAGGAAACGGCACAGGTGGTACAACTGTTGTTTGCTTTTCTTCTTGTTGTTTTGTCACAACTTTTTCCTCAGATTTACTTTCCGAATCTCCACTCTCTTGTTCACCATCCTCAGCAGAAATTACTTTCTTGTGTCCGTCCAAATCTGTAGTCAACTCCTTCCCGCTTCTGAGTGTAACTGCCTTACAGTGCTCATTTCCATCATTCCTTGGATTTTTCTCCGTATCACTAGGTAAAGAACCTGGAATTCTAGTATTCAAAGCATTAGCCATTTGCCCCATTTGATTCTCCAGATACTTTATTGCAGCTGATTGGGTTTTCGTTGTGGTTTCCAACTGAGTTGCAAATCTTGCCAGCAATTCTTCCATTTGTGATAACTTATCAGGTTGATAAGGTTGTGGTTGTTGTTGAGTTTGTTGTTATGGCTGAAATCCAGGTGGATATGTTTGCCTTGGAGCTTGAG
This sequence comes from Panax japonicus, assembly GCA_020205505.1. Classification (NCBI taxonomy): domain Eukaryota; kingdom Viridiplantae; phylum Streptophyta; class Magnoliopsida; order Apiales; family Araliaceae; genus Panax; species Panax japonicus. Next base: position 59,685,045 of record CM035107.1, read on the forward strand.
CTTGTGACTGATTATTACTCCAAGAAAAATTCGGGTGGTTTCTCACTCCTGAATTGTAGTTGTTTGCATAACTGCCCTGCTGCCTGTTATAATTGGAAACAAAATGGACTGATTCTGGATTTATTGCACATTGATCACTTGAGTGATTACCCGCACATATTTCACATATCGTTTCCATTTTCTGAACTGGTTGTACCCCAAGTGAATCTATCTTCTTTGTAAGAGCAGAAATCGGAGCTGTCATTTGAGCTGACAATGTTGTCATCGCATCCACTTCATACACTCCGACTGTCCTTGGCGGAGTTGTTCTTGCTGTTGGCCATTGATAATTATTAGCTGCCATGGTTTCAAGCAACTCATACCCCTCATCACAATTCTTGGCCATAATAGCTCCTCCTGCTGCAGCATCTATACTCGATCTCACTGTGCTGAATAAACCATTATAAAAAGTTTGCACCTGAAGCCATTTAGGAATTCCATGGTGTGGACATTTTCGCAATGAATCCTTGAATCTCTCCCAAGCTTCATATAGTGATTCTGAATCGTGCTGAACGAAAGAGAAGATATCGTTCCGCAACTTTGCTGTTTTTGCAGGCGGGAAAAACTTTGCAAGAAATTTCTGGGCTAGATCATTCCATGTAGTGATCGAGCCTGGTGGTAGTGAATGGAGCCAACTCTTAGCCTTATCTCTGAGAGTAAATGGAAATAGCCTTAGCCTTATTGCATCCTCTGACACATTATTGTACTTGAAAGTATCGCAGATTTCTATAAAACTGACTATGTGATCGTTCGGATCATCGTTTGGTAACCCTCCGAACTAACATGAACTTTGAATCATCTGTATTGTCCCCGGTTTTATCTCAAAACTTGTAGCAGTAATGGCAGGTCTCGTAATACTCGACTGAATTTCAGTAACCCGCGGCGTAGCATAATCCCGCAGTGCTTTTTGCTCTTCTTCAGCCATAGTATCTTCCTTATCAAATGCTTCTTTGGTTTCCTTAACCCACTTACGCAACCGCTGAAATCTTTTCTCGATGTCGTCCTCGTGAGGCAATAAATCTGGCTTCTTCGATCGCGTTTGCATAAACTAGTCAAAAGCACCTGAATGGAACAGAATAGAAAAAGTTTAAATTAAGATTAACGCTATAAAACTCAATAATGACAAAATATTAAACTAATTTCCCCGGCAACGGCGCCAAAAACTTGTTGCCTAAATTTTTAATAGCACTTTACCACGCAAGTATACGCGTTCAATTGTAATATTCAGCAAGCAAGGATATCGTTCCCACGAGGAAATAGACTAATATTTATCAATTACTAACTCTAACGCAATTAACCCTATTTTAAACTAAGAAAATTTTGTTTATAATTTGAAAATTAAACTTAACAAAACTAATAATTAAAAATCAAAATGTCACAAGAATAACTGCAGATTTAACAAATTAAGATTACAACTTCCCTTAGTATTTCATTCAAACTAACTTACTTCCCATTTAACATAAATCAATTAATATGAATTGTTATCCAAGAATGCTTTATGAATATTCACGCACTTCTTCCAAAGACACGTGAACAAATCCTCCTAAATCCAATCTTTAAGATGCGGAATTACAAGGAACACCCCAATTAATCAACTCACTATATTCCTATGTGAATCAAGTTAATTAGGGTTTACGCACAAATTCTTTCAATGGATACAAAAGACACATAGGTATATTCCTATCCTATACGCTAATCATATTAACCCTATTCAGATTATATGAACAGATGTTATCATATCCAGATCTCAATCTATACTCCATCTTCCAATTTTATATAGATTATCACAGTAATTGTTGATCAGGCAATTAATCAATAAGCATAAGATATAATAAACAATTCAATAAAAACTAACTTTCATCCAATGGGAAGCTTGCAATTTAAACTACATACCAAGTTCCGTTGCAATCTTAATTAAAATTTAGTTCATGATAATAATAAAGAAAAACATAATCCAGATAAATAATCCAAACATCCCAGATAGTTACAAAAGATAAAACTAGAGAAGAGAAGAAGAAACTCTGAATTTGCTCCAATACTCTCTCTTAGATCTTCAGCCTTTGCAATTCTCCTTCGTGCTTTTCTTCTATGTTCTCTCTGCAAATCTCTTGAAAACTTGATTGATTCCTTGCAAAATTAGTTCTTCTTGCTTTTCTAGAGTCCTCTCCTACTTGTATTGGTCTCAGCCCTCATTCAGACTCCTATTTGGCTTCAAAAACCCACTTGACAGCTGCAAAACGCACCATTCTACGCACTAGAGCGCCTAGGCGCTCATCATAGGGCAATTCCAAGCGCCTAGGAGCTTGGCCAGGACCTCATATTTACAGAAATGCCACTCAGCTTTAATTTTCATGATTTTTGACCTTTTTCTTCTCCGAAATGACCAATTTGTCCCTCCAGCTCCAACCTACAACAAATAAACACAAAACACATAAAAAGATCCTAAAAAACAATTAAATATAACAATAATTAAGTTTAATAATATCAGATTCATAGGTATAAAACCTACTCATCACCTCCTCCAAGGCAGTATCACTAATAGACTCCACGATCTAGCCATCAAACTCAACGATCTGATCAGGAGCAAATTATCGTGGCTCAGCCATTGAGGAGTCAAGGGCCAACTCCCAGCTCACAAGAAGTGACCACCACAGGTCTAAGAATGCCAATTGGAGATCTTGCATTCATGAATAGGCATGATCACAATCCAAGACTAAGCCAAAGTGAGCTGGAAGATCTAGCCAGGAGAGACGAATCCAGCAGGAAAAGGAGAGCTAAGGAATATGCCAATCCTCCACCAGGCAAAAGGACGAAGAAACAGAGATAAGTTAAAATTTATTTCTTATTGATGTTACTGAACTTAAATGTAATATATATCTTCAACATCAATAAAATCGTGCTTATTCTTTAGAAATTTCAGCTGCTCACTGAAATATTAAGTCATATTTACTTTCTAACAATTGCATCTAGAATTTGATAATCATGACAACAAATCTCCTTGGTTATGTCAACATCAAATAGGGGGATATTATTGGAGAGTGCATATTTTGATTTGATGTTTAAAGTAAATGTTCATGATTATATGTAAAGTCCTTTAAGAAATATATATACAAGGACTTAGTGATAGATCAAAATTGTTAGGTTGATCTAAGATTTTAATGGTTAACATTATGTAAATGAATGTATAGATAAAGAGATCAAAGATGTTAGGTTGATCTATGTCTTGAAAGGTAATAGATATGCTTCAACAAGATCACATTCTATCAAGCTGATCAAGAGATTACAGAAGCCAAGGTAGAATCATAGAGCATCGAAGATCGTAGTGTTTCTGCCTTGAAGGGCCTCTCCTGAAATTGTAGAGTGATCCAAGACATTTGCCAAAGCTAACTCAGAGATCGTAGTGTGCTCTCGGAAATGCAGAGTCTGCAAAATAAGTAAATAAAGATCATAGTGTGCAAGTCCTTAAGAGAAATTGTAGTGTTCTCGTTTGATAGCAACAGATCAAGCACCAAGGTGGAAAGACACCACGATCTGAATCGTAGAGTATCATCTGCCTATGTCAGAAGCATCGAGCCTTATCCTTTTATTTAAGGATAAATTCCAACAAATGTGGAATTGGTTATAAATATTGAAGTCCTCACCAATCCCAATGGCACAAAAGATATCATTAGTATACAATGAAAGAAACGTATTTAAGAAGATTAGGAAAGAACCATGGGTCAGTGGAAAACAACTTTTCAGGTGTTAGGTGAGAAAGAAGTCTGTTGTGTCAGTGGGCCAGAATGCAATTCAGAAGATGTGCAGAAAAGTCTCCATCAAAGTTCAAAAATGTCAAACGCATTTAATGCTTTAATGGATGGCTTCAACGAATAGATTTCAAGGATCACATATATGCAAAACATCTGCAGATGATTCAACTAAGCAAGCATTGAACAAAATGTTGAAGAACACTCAACGCTCAACTCTACGATCTGAGAAAAAGAGAAAGCTTGCTCAGCTACTCAGTTCTTTCGAACAAGTGCTTAACGGCAACTGAGTAGCACCAACCAAGAACTCAACAATTACCAATCAACTGAAGTAAGAGTTCCAAGTCAAAAGGACTTGAAGAGTTATAAGTGAACTGTGAAGAACCAATTCTGATGGACTTGAAGAGTTCAAGAGTGAAGTAAGAAGTGCCTAGACTGTTGGTTTAGAAGGAATCTGTGAGATTCAGAAAGTGTAAAATATATCCTTAGTGGATTTCCTACTCGAGGAGTAGAAGAGTGGACTAGGAGCTTTAAGTGCTCTAAACCACTTAAAATTGATGTGTCTATTATATTCTTGTTATAACTGTTATAACTGCCTCACTCTCATTAACTCACTATGTAGCGCCCCCAAATCCGGGTATCTTCCAACCCGACAGATGGTGCTATACTGTACAACATTCATTCAATTTAAAAGTCTCAAAGAATGAACATAACTTCTATATATTTAAAGTAATATTTATATTTCCCAATTTCTATTCCCATTACAAAGGTTCTTTGTCATAATATCAGTTACATTACAACAATAAACCTATACTATTACAAGACAGCTCAGTAATCTGCCTTAGCTTTTCCCTTATTCTTTTTCGATCCTTCGGGACGTTCAATCTTAGCTGCATTTATATGGTTCAAGCAAGAGTGAGCATAACTAGCTTAACAAGTATAACAATTTAATAATAACATGCTTGACACATAGAAATCGTATATCTTCAATAACAGAACAGTAGTTATGAAGTACTATTGATAATTCAAGATAGCACTTCATCTTTTTTTTCAAAATGTTTTACAATAATAACAATATTTAGTAAAACATTCACTCCAGTCAAAGACCTCGAGTATTCATTCTTTATTGGAAAAGGACAACCTGGAAGCAAGTCTGTAAGTCCGATATTACTTACAAACACTTCTAGGTGATCATCCTATTGTACTCTATGTTGATCAACACTACATCCATTAAACGTATGCACGTTTAAGCATTTGGCAACCTCACGTGCCTGTCGTTTTACCGATAAAACATTTTTTTAACATTTCAGTCTTCTTTTGAAAACCATATCAAGTAGTTGACAAAAGATAGTAACATTTGATAATAAATGAATAGATTATCAATGCATCAAGTCTAGCCAAAAGAATTGGCTTTAACTTCAACATACTTTAATTCATGCGAAAGAATACATGAACTTCAAAAACTTGTTTAGATTGAACTGAGACAAGAGTTAGAATACTTTCCTTTAGTGTCTGCTATGGTATATTAACTTTATGTTCAAGCCGTTCAAGTCTCTACAATATATGATCACATAATGCTTTACATTAGGTCACATATAATCAAGTATGTATATGGCTATATCACATTTTCATCTCAATCTAATTGTGTATTAGATTTAGTTACTATTCATTCTGGTTTATCATTATCCTTGCATTATATTCGACTAGGATATCTCAACCTGTATACAACATCCTTAAGGTTTAACAAAGTTTAAACAATGTTACATTACATTCCTTAAGTTGTGTTTACTTTTAAATCAATTAGCTTTCCTTTCTTTGTACTTAGAAACCTTCATTACTATCCTTGTTCTGAGACTGGCGCTGCGGCGCCAACTTTATACTTACATCTCGCGCTGCGACGTGACCTTATAGTAGCATTGTCCCAGACTTGGCGCTGCGGCGCGAGTCCTTACTTAATGGGCCGCGCTGAGGCACCACTCTCCAGAAGATTTTCGTACTGTACATGGCGCTGCAGCGCCACATATTGTACTATGGTTCGCATTGCGGAGAACTCTTGCAGTGTGCTCAGACACTGTTACGCGCTGCGGCGCAACTCATTTTGCCTAGGGTTGGCGCCGCGGCGCCAACTCTGTGCACCAGAAAATAATTTCAGTTTGTAAATTTTGTGAACTTCCTGAACGCATAACTTCTTCGTTATAAGTCCGAATTGGCTCGTTCAAAAGCCTACGGTTCACAAATTACATAATCTACATGTTTATGTAAGAATTTTATCTATTTGACTTCGTTTGCCAATAATTCACCTATTGGTTCATTTTTAACGAAAACGATAAACGTTCATGAACGTTCAACGCTCGTTTCTTCGTTCTAAGTTGGAATCCGATAATTTTCGAGTCCATAACTCTTAAATGCCAAATATGACTTGTCTCTATTGGAAAACAATGGTTTCGTGATCAAACACAAAATTTGACTTCTATTCCGAGAATATTACGAATTCAACGATTATCGTCCAATCGTGCAATTTCCGGCAAATCTTCGTTCTTATGATTTGTTCAACATTACAAATGAACTTCATTCATCATGTGAACAACTTAACATACTTATTACAACAACTAATAATCATTTTTGGTTTTTGGACTTATTCTTCATGAGCTTATAACTTGTCAATTTATCAACTACTTAAGATTTGATCATTCATGACTTATGACAATTAAAGTTTCTTAATCATCATACTTTACATGTTCTTCACATATAACTTTACTTATGTATATATGATACATATATTCATATAAGTTCTTAATCCACTTCTCTTAAAAAACTCATTACAAGTTCATATTTTCATACTTAACATTCACGGTTAACTTATAATAAGTTTATAACTTTTATAAGTTCACACGACTTATTGCCAACTTATGTGGCTTAAGTTCATGACTTACTCATTCTTCTTGCTTCTTATCATTCATGTTTCTTAATCCATCTTTTCTTATCAACCTATCATGGTAGAGATAGAAGATAATGGAGAAGAAGTCTTACTTTTGTGTAGTCTTGGTAAGGTAGCTTTCTTCTTCTTCTTACTTATGAAATGACTTATTTGTAGCTTATTCTCTCTAACACTTAAGCACTTTGAAATGTTGGATTGTTTGAACAAGTGTTAAATGGCTTGTAAGCCTTCTCTATTTATAGAAGTTGCAAAGCTAGGGTAGTTTAGTCTTTAAATCATCCCACCTCCTTTAAGCCACCTCCTTACTATTCATTACTTGTTAATCACAACATTTATCCTATACTTGGTTATTACTCCTTTAACTTGGTCATTACTTTAAGTCTTGGTCACCACACTAACTTGGTCACCACATATTAACCATAATAATATGGTTTGCTCCATGGGTCATACAACTCATGGATTCTAGTTTGGGCTTACATTAATCAACCTTTGGGCTTTGCATTAATAAACACTAATTGGTTCATTAATTTATGATTGGGCCTTAACATTTTAATCTACTTGGACTTGAATATAATTGTTAACTAATCTTCCAAGTCCATTAACATTACTTAATACATATAGTTTATGTATTATTTTCGTATTCAAATTCATATAGAATTTATATATGATATTTCACCCTTCATACAAACTCGTATAATACCTCGTATTATACTCGTTTTCATTACTTTGTACAATACCTAGGTATCATACCATTATAACTTATTCATTACTACTTCGCCTTCCTTAACGTTTATAAATTAAGTCCGCAAGCGAAATATTATATTTTCCATAACTAACTTTTTATTACATAATCCATCTTACCTTGTTATTCCATCATTACGTATTTCTCGAAAATTCAAAAATATATCCCGAGCAAATACCGATGAATAGTATTTTTCGAAAAATCTCTTGGAAAACTTTTATTTTCGTCTTAGAAATTCAAACACTTTAAATCATTCACGTAGCTCAAATACTACGATTTTCTAACATCAATAGGTTATACAATGACAACCATCTTGATAACACATAAAATAGAATTTTATTATTATTTAATTTAATAAAATCATTTTACAATAAGATCCGAATTTCTCGGTTGTTACACACTATATCTAAAAGGGAGATTAAACAAATTTTAATTCTGCTGTGTTTTAATCATTATCAAAACTAACAAAGTAAAACAAAAAGAATTTTAAATATCTATTCAACCACCACCCCCCCACTTCTAGATAACTATTGTGCCTCCGGGAACTAAAAAATTAATCATTTATCCGATTAATTACCCGATTGGTCAATATAACTTCCAGAAATCAATTATTATCAAAATAAATGTCAATTTCCACTAACACTAATAATCCTACCACAATGAAATTATCAATTTTATCTTTAATCAACATGAACTTATTCATCATAAATATTATAACTCACGATATTTAACAACCAGATCATTCCCAAGAAAGAGAGGGCTTTCCGATAAGGATTTCTCTCTATTGGCGCGCAATTAGGTGACCAAACCTCTCCTCGACAGAACTTTCTAGACATCTTCAATATTGCAAATAATAATAGGGAAAAGGGTCAAAAAAGCCCCTGATGTTTACCCCGATGTCCCACTTGCACCCTAAACTAATTTTTTTTCCAAAAGTACCCTTAACGTTACATTTTTGGGTCGCTTGTGCCCCTGCCGTTAACAGAATACAAACGGTGTTAAAATCTGATGACGTGGCAAGCTTAATTAGAAAATATATTTTAAATAAAACAATATATATCATTTAATCAAAACAAAAAATGCTAAAATTCAAAATAAAAAAAATCATAACATATTTACAAAAAAAATTTAAAACAGATTTGTTTAAAAAAACATAATTTATAAAAAAAAATAGAATTTTTTTAAAAACAAACTTTTTAAAAAAAACGGAAATTTTTTAAAGCAGAATTTTTTTAAAAATATATAGAATTTTTTAAAAATAGCTTTAAAAAAAACAGAATTTTTTAAAAACAATTTTTTTTGAAAAAAACATAATTTTTTAAAAAAATAGAATTTTTTAAAAAACAAACTTTTTTAAAAAAAAGAAAGCAGCTTTTTTTAAAAAAAATAGATTTTGCTTAAAAACAACCTTTTTTTAGAAAACAAAAACAGATTTTTAAAAAAAAATAGATTTTTTTTTAAAATAAACTTTAAAAAAAACGGAACTTTTTTAAAAGCAGTTTTTTTTTAAAAAATAGAATTTTTAAAAACAGCTTTTTTAAAAAAAACAGAATTTTTTAAAAACAAATTATTTTTAAAAAAAAAGGGAACTCTTTTAAAAACAGTTTTTTTTCAAAAAAAATAGAATTTTAGTATAATAGAATAAAGTCTTTTTTAAAAAATAGAATTTTTTTAAAAAAACAGAATGTTAGTATTTTAGTATTTTTTTAATTTGATTTTTTTAGTATTTTAGTATTTTTTAATTAGTATTTTAGTACTAAAATACTAAATAAAAAATAATACTAAAATACTAATTAAAAATAATACTAAAAATACTAAAAATTTCTGTTTTTTTAAAAAAGCTATTTTTAAAAATTCTATTTTTTTTTAAAAAACTGCTTTTAAAAAAGTTCCGTTTTTTTAAAGTTTGTTTTAAAAAAAATCTTTTTTTAAAAAAAAAAATCTGTTTTTGTTTTCTAAAAAAAGGTTGTTTTTAAGTAAATTCTATTTTTTTTAAAAAAAATCTGCTTTCATTTTTTTAAAAAAGTTTGTTTTTCAAAAAATTCAATTTTTTAAAAAATTATGTTTTTTTCAAAAAAAAATTGTTTTTAAAAATTCTGTTTTTTTTAAAGCTATTTTTAAAAATTCTATATTTTTTTTAAAAAAATCTGCTTTAAAAAAGTTCCGTTTTTTTTAAAAAGTTTGTTTTTAAAAAAATTCAATTTTTTTTATAAATTATGTTTTTTTAAACAAATCTGTTTTAAATTTTTTTTGTAAATATGTTATGATTTTTTTTATTTTGAATTTTAGCATTTTTTGTTTTGATTAAATGATATATATTGTTTTATTTAAAATATATTTTATAATTAAGCCTGCCACGTCATCAGATTTTAACACCGTTTGTATTCTGTTAATGGCAGGGGCACAAGCGACCCAAAAATGTAACGTTAAGGGTACTTTTGGAAAAAAAAATTAGTTTAGGGTGCAAGTGGGACATCGGGGTAAACATCAGGGGCTTTTTTGACCCTTTTCCCAATAATAATATGAATAACTTTGTCATCTCAATTACTGATTTAATAATATAAAATATTGATACTGTGACAATAATTGAATCAATAATATAAGAGATATTATGCAGCAATAATTGAGTATAACTGAGTGACTTCTCACGTAAGCATCAATAATCAATATTGTGTGCTACTATGCAACCACGCGTGTTTTAACAGTTTAACGGTAAAACTTTCACCGTTATTTTTATAAAAAGACAATTATGTCATTTTCTAACTCCAACAGTTATTCCATTGTGGGGTCCACCAATGATGGTTTCGCCGTACGGATATCCCCTAACAAAAAGAATATTCCCCAACCAAACGAATATTTCCCCAACATAACGAATATTTTATACTAACTTGCTTACTTTGCAAAATTTTCAAATATCACCCTTAACTTTAACCTTTTATCAATTTAACCATTTACTAAATATAATAATAATTATAAGAAAATTGAATACTTTTATTCCATAAAATTCGGGGTCTTACAATCTCCCCTCCTTATGAAATTTCACCCTCGAAATTTACGTACCTGGTAGTTCGAAGAGATGATAATACGTTGCTTTCTTTTCGGATTGTACCTTCCCAGTTATTTCCTTTGTATCATGATTTTCCCATTGTTAATCTACTGTATTTAAGATATCATTCTATAATACATCTTCAAAATAAAGGTTAATTGACATATCATAATTTGTCAACTTAAGTAAGAAAATTAAGCTTATGTAGGACACACACTAGCGAAGGATATTACTCATCTCTCCCCTCCTAGTTCTAATCCCGGATCTCCGCCAGAGACCATATCCCTAAGCTCTGATACCATTTATGACGCCCCCAAAATAGGTATACATCACCCATTCTGAGTCGCCAGATATCACACTACAGAAATCAAATACAAACTTCATTTAGACAACTGTTGAACTGTCGTGCAAAGTACGATAACACATAAGCTGTGAGTTTTAATACAAATATATGTAACTCTCATGGTGTCTTGACCACAACACCTTACAATGGTACTTTACATAAAAGTACAGTCAATAACTATTTTAGAAATTAAAATCTTTGGAAAATGCTCAAGGAAACCTTCGTATATGAGAGGCCATGCATCCAAGTTATGATAGATATCATATGACTTGAGAATTGTCCTTGGTTGACCCTAAAGACCCCAAAGAAAAATGAGAAGATTACTATCGTGTTTTTTTCAATGCTGAGTCTTCTCTTGACATATAATTATCTCAATTGTCTCCAATTGAGAATTATATTTCAACCAAACTCCAAGATTATATAGGTAGTGCTCATAGATATAATCAAGAAGTGCATGTGCACAACCCTGTCTTATGATAACATGAATTCGTCTGTCATTAGACATCTTATAGGATAGTGGCAAAACACCCTTCCAAAGTTAGATTCACCTCACCCTATTCGGTTCACCAAAATTAACGGTTAAAATGACGTATAAAATACGACACACTTATCTAAAAATCTCAATAAAATTATTTTCATATTATTTTAGGGGAAACCTCAACAGCTATAGACCATCGTTCTATTCTCCTGTTACCCCCGCTCGACCCAGCTACACTCTTATTACCTGAAAGAAATTGTGAAACAAAAGGGTGAGCACAACTAGCCTAGTAAAGAATATCATGACTAAAAAATTTAATTATTAATAGCCTTTGTCAGTAATAAATCAGAGATTTAGAACATATGGTAGATGATAAAACTTTTCAACCATAGTGGCAGTGGAACGAGCAATCCATTAGAAGAGTCAAATAGACCATAAAGTCTATTATCTTCTCTATGTTAAAAGTCCACCAACAATATTTTATCCCTATAACATCAATCAACAGTTCATGTCCACAATCATGTGAATAACTCATAATCATAATTGTGATTCTAAATTCCTCTTTGCACCCAGGACGAAGATAATTTTCATCACCTGTCTTTACCTGAAACATCAAAGATCGTGGTTATACTAAATCACAGTTCCTGTTCATAATCATACTAATAAATTCATCTTCGCACTACATGCCAAAGATATTCATTAACATTTCATCTTTGCACTATAAGCCAAAGACATACAACTGTATTTTAGAAGAGTCAAGTAGAGCATGATATCTACTATCTTCTACGAATTAAAAGTTTATTATCAATATTTTATCGCTGAGACTCAGTGTAACAACCCCAAAATTCATACCATTTAATTCTCGACTTCGGTCATTAACCATACATTCAAACTCTAATTTTACATCATTATTCGATATTAAAAATCACTAAAAATGCGGAATATTTAAATTTTTTATTCATTTCCTTCTTTATTGCCCTAAATTGCAACCTTTACATTACATCTCTTCGATTCAAATTTATATCATGAATCGTTTCAACAAAATGACTATACAAAGTCTTACATCATAAATAGATATAAATATACACTTGATATTTCAATTTACAATTCAACAACATGTTAGATTCAAAATATTACATATATTTCTCATAAAACATAAGTAATCTTCGTGAATATAGATCTCTATAACTCACTTAGCACATATCCTTACCTTAATTCCTTGATCTGCAAAAGTGGTTATTTACAAGAGTGAGCTGACAGCCCAACAAAATCTAACAGTTTTCATGCATCACATAACACATAATAATATGCTAAACATACATATCATAATAATTAACGTAACATGGCATACATGCTTTTAATTCACATAGCACATATAAAGATTGAGTTCCTTACTTAATCCTCCTTATTTAACCAAAATAATGTAGTCATAAATTGACTCTAACATTTCATGATTTCAACATGTATAACATATCATGCAATTTAAAACAGTTCATCAAGTCCACGTAGAAAATAGGAACCGAAAGACTTGCCTTGATCGTTGTTTACTAATAACAGTTTAACAGCTTACAGTTATTTGCACTTCACGTGCCCTACACAATTATATAATCATACACATCAACTATTAGTCACATAACAACACATAGTAATTGTAATGTAAACTCTAATCCACATCTCATAATCTTTCCTATTAATTAGCACACAATGTTCAATTAGATTGTGTTAACTTTTCGACTTATATCTCACTGTATTTCATATTTGAAGTTCATTCAAGTGCTTAAGTCTTGCTAGGACTACTTATTGGTTTTATATTAAATCCATTCCATATCTTATAATATTCATTTCAATTGAATTGAAACACTTTTTAAGTTCATTAACACTTGGCACGACGTTTCGATGTTCAATCGTCACACACCCGATTTGCCTCTCTTGTGTATGCTTACTATGCTTCTATAACTTATCTAATATATTATTTATTAATGTTAAGCATCATTATATTTACTAACACACATGTTTTATAACTTAGGACATCATCTTTTATCATCAGGAGCACTACACATGCATATGTGCATGCCCGACGCCCTCCCTCCGATTGACCCCGAAAACACAACAGTCCTAACGATGACCATTTTGACTATTGTTACAGACCTCAAATTGAAATACTTAAAGAACGGAAGTTTTAGGTCTATTCGTCCTCATTCCGGATCATCTTGAATCACCTCAATCGGAGTTTGTATGAAACAGTTATGGTCATTTTACTATAGGAGGTCAAAATTGTCCGACCCAGACTTCTGTTTCGGCACCGCAACGCGAGAACTAGGCTAACCAGTGGCACCGGGGTGCGACATTTGGCGCTGGGGCGCGAATTTCAGCGCTGGGGCACGAATTTCTGGCGCTGGGGCGCCGAAACTTGCAGAACCCAACCATCGGAGAACAGAACAACTAATTTCTATCTATTTAACACTGTTAACATCTAAATTAACATGCTAACTTATATAAATTACACATATAAACACTACCCAACATGCATATACTAGTTTAAACCACTAAACAATAATTTTAGAAAACTTAAATCATTGTACGCACTGTTTTAAAAACCAAACTCCATAACCGACGTTTGTTTACACAGTGAACACTGTCATATTACCAATTTGATTCCTTTGAACCATGTTCTGCTTAATATCTTACTCAATTACATATACAAGTTTCAATTTTTTTACAATTAGCATAATCACATACTAATTTTGTTATCCTACAAAACATGTTCATGTACATGTAATCACTGTAAAACCATTTTTCTTATTTTTAAACGTATTTGTAAACTACAATCATATATATATGCTAGTTATTACCAAAACATATGGTTTCATCATCAATTAGTAAAACATATGAATTATAGACAATTTTCATAAACATATTATACCTCAGTGAGTGAATTTCAAAAACACAAAGACTAAGGAATTATACTATAAAAGATATATGTTAAGATTATAAAACATACCTTTTGTTGCTTTGAAATTACTTGCTAACCACTGAGAAACGTTTTGGAATTACAGAACCCTTTCTCTCAATTTTCTCTGATACTTCTCTCTCAAACCCTCTGTAATTATCCTTCTCAGAAAACTTTTATTTTTCTTCTTAGGCTTAAGCCAAATGCATTATACGTAAACTAAAACTAACCCAAACGCACGTCTTATTCAAACTTTTAAAATCGACACTACTAATGGCCTTATTAATTCAGCGGTTACCATAATTATTATATATTATTTATATTTTATTTATTTAATTTATATTATTAATAAATTAAATTTAAAAATCCAAAAGCCATAAGGCTCTGTTTGGCAAAACTCTTTAAAATTAAAGACTTAATATATTTAAGCCTTGCTTGACAAATTAAATTAAAACTACTTTAATTTATTTTAATAACTCCTTATAATATAGTTATTTGTCACACTTCTTTTAATTAAGTTTTCATACTTAATCTAATTAATACCAATAATAATTTATCAATTAAATCATTAAATCACAAAACTCAATACAAATAATTACCCATCAAAAATGAAATATTAATATAATAATTCATTTAATCAATATAAAATCTCTAATTTAATTATTAAATTAAACTAGAACATTATCCCATAATTATTAATTTCTTTAACTCATTAATTATTTATTAAATAATTAATTAATCAAATCAAATCAAACAAACATTTATTCACGATAAATACATCCATTAAATATTTATATAATTCAATAAATATTTAAATATTATAATAAAAAAATCTGGATTGTTACATCATTTCCTCCTTAATAGGATTTTGTCCTCAGAATCATAACTCAAACCACTCATTCGTTACAATCTTCCCTACTTATAAAGATTCTATCCCCAGAATCGATGACACAATTTAAACAAATAACTCAGAGTAATCTTTCATCATTTTATCTAAATATAGATTTTATATTTCCTACTACATTCATTATCTTAACAAATTTTAGGTTTCATTTCATAACTTTCACTTGAACTCAATATATTCTGAGTATTATATTCTTAACCCATTCATTTCCTTTTCTAAGAATCGCTATCATAAACACTCTGAATATTACTTTCACCGTTTCTTCAAAGAATTTTGTCCTCGAAATTTTATTTATTAATCTTTATTCATTCAATCTATCCAAGTAGATTTTTACGTCACTACTTCATTCATTCATTGGTTTCTATAACCACTTTCTTTCCACAAAGATCATTCTACAACTATTAACTTTTCTATTAAAAGTTCACATTATTCTTTGATAACTCACATCCTTCTCACTTCAAAATCTCTTTTCTCACTTATTCAATATATTCATCATTCAGTGTCGCATTCTATAACTTACTTCTTTCTAAGGAATACTTTCCTTTTTAACTTCCATCTTGCAGAATAACAAGAATCTTCCACAATTGTTCAATAATTGGGAAGCAGTATGAATAACTCAGGAATTTAAAAGATTCCAAATCATGTTGAGGGGTCATAAGACCGTGAACTCTTCTTTAGGTTTAATAGTGCTTCACCCCCGGTTCTTCACACTTTAAACAATCTTTGGCAGAATGTTTATCAATCACAAAGACTGGAAACACCCTCCACTCATACACTAGGTGGCCAGCCTATTGTACCACTACGTTGGGCCGCTACGTAGTGTTTTGTAACGACTATATGCGTTACGCTCTGTACTTAGGGTGTTAAGCCCTTCGTACAATGTATTGTGCACAAACGTTCCTGCGCAAAGTATAAACTAAGCGCAACCTCTAATAAAAGAGTTGTTCATCTCAGAATTTAGAGTGCAAGCATTCAACTAAGGGTCTAATGACCACGAACCATGTCCACAGTTATAAGTAATCTTTCAACTTTAACTTTAACAGTCATACGACTATAAGGACTCCAAGGTACTTTGGGGATCAATCCTTCGTACATGTATTGTGCTCAGACATTTCAGCGCAAAGTATAAACTAAGCGCAACCCCTAAATAATAGGGTTGTTCATCTCAGCTTTTCAACATCTGAATCTGCACCAAAATAATTTGGTTTGGCATAACTTCTCAAGAAACTCTTGAATTTCATGAACATCTTTCAATATTTGTCTAGCTGAATCAAATAGCATAGACCTCTACAACAATTCGGACATCAACCAAAATATACATATACATACATACATATGTATTCTCATATCTTAAAGAAATCTTAAAAATCTTTTTATGATGTCATGATATCACACTGTATTTACAGTCCGTTGAGGATTTCTTCATTTGGTGATTTTATCATACTACATCATACCATAGTGGGCTGACGATCCTTAGATCACATCCAACACTAGGTAATACTGTATTGATGACTCCATCATTTTTATCATCTTTGCACCAGGTTACATGATGCATTAATGATATAAAATATATTTTGATATATTTCAAATCATTTTTGTCTAGCCGAAGCAATTAGCATAGATATACGAATAACAGTATTGTTGTTAAAACTCATTGGTTCCATCATTTGATCCAATATTTTTCAAGAAAATAAAAGTGTAAACATCAGCACGAAGTCAATAAATTTTGAAAGTCTAGCCTAGCTAGTAGATTTAGAATACCTATGCTTCCACCATCAACTCCACTTTCTATAATGATCCATTGCTTAATAGGTCTATCTATTTCTATCATCCTCAATATTCCATTTACATTTATATATACCCAGTTCGTCAAAATTACCACACGTTATGAGTTCAGGAACTTGCCACAATCATATGAATTTAAGAACTTATCCTAGTCAGACCATAGGCGTCCATTCGCTGAGGGGTTCAAAAAGATACCATATAATTATGAGTCACGGACCTACCATAAGTATGAGTTTTAAGAACTCGCACTTAACCTTATAATATTCTCTAACTATACTCTACCTATCTATTATACAAATGAGAAAAGAATCACCTTCTCAACAGGTATATAGCAAATAGCGCGACACAAACATTCCAATGATTATCAATGTGATAAACTGAATGCAAGCACAAAACCCTCGCCCATAAAAAGGTTTGTACAACTCAGCCATCACATGAGTCCTCAATTGAAATCCCTTCTAACTCTATCTTGCTCATAACTTGCTCTTTGCTCGATACGAATTCCTCGCATCACATCATCTATAACTCCCCGTGAGTTATCTCGTACTATTTCATAGTACACCATCTTCATAGCATTAAGCTATAATCATTCAAACATTGCATACCAACTTTCTTTTATAACTTAAACTGATCACGTCGTGATCTTATTCTATAATCATCTCAATTAAAATTCTTTTTTTAACTCGTGATCGATTTATTTTACGATCCTCATTCTTTCTCTTTTTATCATTTACGATATTATTCGTTATCTTAGCTTTTGGAGTTAGGAAACTCCTATTTCTTATCTTTATATCTCTTAGATTCTTCTTTGAATCTTCTTATTTATATAAAAAAATTCTTCCTTTAAGAATTTCTAACTTCAATTACATCGCTCAAAATTTCATTCAAGTTCTACACTTTCATCATACGTGTCCATTTTCTACACTTGGTACACATCGAGTCTCTAACAGTTTCAATATGGTACGCTGAGTGGTTTCCCACAAACATCCAACAAACTAGGTTCCGAGTTACTAGTTCGTATATACCTCCGCTCTATGAAGGAATCATTTAGCCCAGATACCATACATCCACTACTAAAGAGTACAATTGCGCCATACTTGAGTATAACTCTCTATTCTTAACTTCTTTATCACTCTCTTTTTATAGACATTATCTATTTATTATCACCTTACATTCTTATTATTGGAGTTGGGAAACCCATATTCATAACCATTATAACTCTGCGAGATTCTTCTTTGAATCCTTTCACGCAAGTTTTAATCCCTTATTGTTCAAACTCTATTTGAGCTTATTCGTTCATTATCTTCAACTCTCTTCTCTAAGGTTATAGCCTACGGTACTCCTACCTAAGGTTTATAACCTACGGCTTTGATACCAACTATAACGACCCCAAAATTCATACCATTTAATTCTCGACTTTGGTCATTAACTATACATTCAACCTCTAATTTTACATCATTATTCGATATTAAAAATCACTAAAAACGCAGAATATTTAAAACTTTTATACATTTCCTTCTTTATTGCCCTAAATCGCAACCTTTACATTACATCTCTTCGATTCAAATTTATATCATGAATCGTTACAATAAAATGACTATACAAAGTCTTACATCATAAATAGATATCTATATACACCAGATATTTCAACTTACAATTCAACAACATGTTAAATTCAAAATATTTCATATATTTCTCATAAAACATAAGTAATCTTCGTGAATATAAATCTCTATAACTCACTTAGCACATATCCTTACCTTAATTCCTTGACATACAAAAGTGATTATTTGCAAGAGTGAGCTCCACAGCCCAGCAAAATCTAACAGTTTTCATGCATCACATAACACATAATAATATGCTAAACATACATATCATAATAATTAAAGTAACATGGCATACATGCTTTTAATTCACATAGCACATATAAAGATTGAGTTCCTTACTCAATCCTCCTTATTTAACCAAAACAATGTAGTCATAAATTGACTTTAACATTTCATGATTTCAACATGTATAACATATCATGCAATTTAAAATAGTTCATCAAGTCCACGTAGAAAATAGGAACCGAAAGACTTGCCTTGATCGTTGTTTACTAATAACAGTTTAACAGCTTACAGTTATTTGCACTTCACGTGCCCTACACAATTATATAATCATGCACATTAACTATTAGTCACATAACAATACAAAGTAATTGTATTATAAACTCTACTCTACATCTCATAATATTTCCTATTAATTAGCACACAATGTTCAATTAGATTATGTTAACTTTACGACTTATATCTCACTGTATTTTTCATATTTAAAGTTCTTTCAAGTGCTTAAGTCTTGCTAGGACTACTTATTGGTTTTATATTAAATCCATTCCATATCTTATAATATTCATTTCAATTGAATTGAAACACTTTTTAAGTTCATTAACACTTGGCACGACGTTTCGACGTTCAATCGTCACACGCCCGATTTGCCTCTCTTGTGTATGCTTACTATGCTTCTATAACTTATCTAATATATTAATTATTAATTTTAAACATCATTATATTTACTAACATACATGCTTTATAACTTAGGACATCATCTTTTATCGTCAGGAGCACTACACATGCATATGTGCATGCCCGACGCCCTCCCTCCGATTGACCCCGAAAACACAACAGTCCTAACGATGACCATTTTGACTATTGTTACAGACCTCAAATTGAAATACTTAAAGAACGAAAGTTTTAGGTCTATTCGTCCTCATTCCGGATCATCTTAAATCACCTCAATCGGAGTTCGTATGGAACAGTTATGGTCATTTTACTACAGGAGGTCAAACTGTCCGACCTAGACTTCTGTTCCGGCACCGCGACGCGAGAACTAGGCTAGCCAGTGGAGTCGGGGCCCGAAATTTGGCGCTGGGGCGCGAATTTCTGGTGCTAGGGCGCCGAAACTTGGAAAACCCAACCATCCGAGAACAAAACAACTAATTTTTGTCTATTTAACACTGCTAACATCTAAATTAACATGCTAACTTATATAAATTACACATATACACACTACCCAACATGCATATACTAGTTTAAACCACTAAACAATAATTTTAGAAAACTTAAATCATTGTACGCACTGTTTTAAAAACCAAACTCCATAACCGACGTTTGTTTACACAGTGAACACTGTCATATTACCAATTTGATTCCTTTGAACCATGTTCTGCTTAATATCTTACTCAATTACATATACAAGTTTCAATTTTTTTACAATTAGCATAATCACATACTAATTTTGTTATCCTACAAAACATGTTCATGTACATGTAATCATTGTAAAACCATTTTTCTTATTTTTGAATGTATTTGTAAACTACAATCATATATATATTCTAGTTATTACCAAAACATATGGTTTCATCATCAATTAGTAAAACATATGGATTATAGACAATTTTCGTAAACATATTATACTTCAGTGAGTGAATTTCAAAAACACAAAGACTAAGGAATTATACTATAAAAGATATATGTTAAGATTATAAAACAAACCTTTTGTTGCTTTGAAATTACTTGCTAACCACTGAGAAACGTTTTGGAATTACAGAACCCTTTCTCTCAATTTTCTCTGATACTTCTCTCTCAAACCCTCTGTAATTCTCCTTCTCGGAAAACTTTTATTTTTCTTCTTAGGCTTAAGACAAATTCATTATACGTAAACTAAAACTAACTCAAACGCACGTCTTATTCAAACGTTTAAAACTGACACTACTAATGGCCTTATTAATTCAGTGGTTACCATAATTATTATATATTATTTATATTTTATTAATTTAATTTATATTATTAATAAATTAAATTTAAAAATCCAAAAGCCATAAGGCTCTGTTTGGAAAAACTCTTTAAAATTAAAGACTTAATATATTTAAGCCTTGCTTGACAAACTAAATTAAAACTACTTTAATTTATTTTAATAACTCCTTATAATATAGTTATTTATCACACTTATTTTAATTAAGTTTTCATACTTAATCTAATTAATACCAATAACAATTTATCAATTAAATCATTAAATCACAAAACTCAATACAAATAATTACCCATCAAAAATGAAATATCAATATAATAATTCATTTAATCAATATAAACTCTCTAATTTAATTATTAAATTAAACTAGAACATTATCCCATAATTATTAATTTCTCTAACTCATTAATTATTTATTAAATAATTAATTAATCAAATCAAATCAAACAAACATTTATTCACGATAAATACATCCATTAAATATTTATATAATTCAATAAATATTTAAATATTATAATAAAAAAATCTGGATTGTTACACTCAGCTCAATACATCACCGAATTATCCATGCACTAAGGCCAAGGATATTTGTTAGTATCACGTCCATAAATTATCCATGCACTACGAGCCAAAGATATTCATTAGTATCACGACCCCGAATTATCTATGCACTACGGACTAAGGATATTCGTGTTTTCACCAATGGTCATGATCATGTCAAACAACAATTCATCTTTGCACCCTTGGCCGAAGAGAACACATGGTTATGATCATACCAACATATGTCCATCAATGCACTACGGGTCAATGAAGACTTTTACCACATCATTTATAACATTACGGTCATGATTATACCGAATAATCCCTAGTCATAATCGTACCAATCAACAGTCCATCTATGCACGTAAGCCAAATATGACTTTCATTACAATATAAACATAAGGATGATGACAATGATATAAGCATTAATCAAACGAAATCAAGGATAAATATTAAAGACTTTAAATTTATTCAGAGTTTAAAAATATCCAAATTGTCAACATGATACAGCTTTATGGAGTAAAATTCAAGAATAATATTCATGTATCAAAAATAATTTGAACATAAAAGAAATATATTTTTCGGGTGAATAGTACTTCGGGAATAGTCCACGTGAATAGTATCCCGACATGAAAAGTGTCCCAAATACCCGAGTGAATAATATTCGAGTAAATAGTAACCGGGTGAATAGTAACCTGTGAATAGTACTCCGGCACAAAAAGTGCCCTGAATACCTGAGTGAATAATATTCGAGTAAATAGTAACTCATGAATAGTATTCCGACATAAAAAGATCAATAATTATCAAGAAAGCTCAAAATAATATTTTCATGAAAAGATATTGAATGAAGCGCAAATATCAAGGATATTCTACTAATTTCACAGAGTATAGAAGCAATACTTCAACAAAATGAGTGTAGAAGTAGGAATACGAAATGAAATAATATTACTTATATACTACAGAGTATGTAAGAAAATATTATTTCATTCGAATATTGAACAAAGATAATATCCCTACGAATACGAAAAATATTATCTCTTCTGAATATGAAATAAATAATACCCCTTACCTCAAAAGAAGACTGGATACTAGAATAGTGAAGTAGCAGACTTCTCTTCTTCTTTCTCTCTATAGCTTCTCTCTCTATAATTGCTCTTGTGAGTCTTAGTGAATTGGTGAGAATGAAAGAAAAATGAGCTTCTATTTATAGAAAAATATACTTTCGATAATTGCACGTTTTGGGGCTCGAAATATTATAGTATAATACTTTCATCTTTTCCTCTATTTTTAATTTAGTCCTACAAGTATTATCAAACTTGCACCACCTCCCCTAATAGTACATCATGTGAATCAATAGTTCTATAAATGTGAAAAAATAGTTATAGTATAGTACCTTCATCTATACCTCCATTTTTAATTTAGTCATGCAAGTATTATCAATCTTACACCACCTCCCCTAAAAGTACATGCATGTGAATCAATAGTATATACATGTGAACAAATAGTTATAAGCATATGAATTAATAGCAATTAATTGCTCATTTATCCGATTGGTCAATATAACCTCCAGAAATCAATTATTATCGAAAACATCCAAATTGTCAACATGATACTACTTCGTGGAGTAAAATTCAAGAATGCTCAGAAGAATATTTCCATGAAAAGATGCTGGATAAAGCGCAAATATCAAGGATATTCCATAAATTTCATGGAGTATAGAAGCCAAAGCTTTAACCAACTGCGTATAACAGAATATATGAAACTGCAAATGGATTTTTGCCCGCCATGCGGTAATCAACGTAGACAGATCATTTCCATAATTTAATAATGAATGAATACGAAGGATCATTCACTATGCATGTGGTAATCCACATAAACAGGTTATTCCAACAGAATAATAAAGAATGAAATAACAGAAGGATTCACCATGCGTGCGATAGACTGCACAGACAGGTTATTCCCAACAGAATAATAAATAATGGAACCAGGTCCGGCATAAACGCACAGACAGGATATTCCGACATAATAATAAATAATGGAACTAGGTCCGGTGTAAACGCACAGACAGGATATTCTGACAGAATAATAAATAATGGAACCAGGTCCGGCGTAAACGCACAGACATGATATTCCAACAGAATAATAAAAAACGAAATATTAGAAGAATTTCACCATGTATGCGGTACTTCGCATAAACAGGTTATTCCAACA
Source organism: Panax japonicus (assembly GCA_020205505.1). Classification (NCBI taxonomy): domain Eukaryota; kingdom Viridiplantae; phylum Streptophyta; class Magnoliopsida; order Apiales; family Araliaceae; genus Panax; species Panax japonicus. The sequence continues at coordinate 59,708,556 of CM035107.1, forward strand.
GAATAATAAGAATGGAATAACAACAGAATTCACCAGGCATGCGATAGAACGCATAGACAGATTATTCCAACAGAATAATAAAGAATGGAATAATAGAAGAATTTCACCATGTATGCGGTACTTCATATAAATAGGTTATTCCAACATAATAATAAAGAATAGAATAACAGAAGTTCTCTTCATGAATACGAAAGAAATAATACCCCTTACGAGTACAACAAATAATATCCCTTACGAGTACAATAAATAATATCCCTTACCTTAGAAAAACTAAATACTGGAGTAGTGAAGTAGCAGAATACTTTTCTTTTTTCTCTCTATAGTTTCTCTCTCTAGAGTTTCAGTGAATTCGTAAGAAATAATGAAGGAATGAGCTTCTATTTATAGGAGAATGGACTGAATAGTAACTAATTCATGAACGGTCCAGATTGATTTACTTTTAAATGGACGGTCCATATTGGTTTACTATTAAAACTTAAAGCAACGGTCCATGCTGATTTACTATTAAAACTTTAAACCAGCGATCCATATTGATTACTATTAAAACTTTCCACTAGCGGTCCATATTGATTTACTATTATATCTTCAACCAACGATCCATATTGATTTATTATTATAACTTCAACCAACGGTCTGAAAAAATATCACATCTCCTCATGGAATAATATTGTACCCAAAAATGATTTGGACCGAAAAGAAATATATTTTTTGGGTGAATAGTACCCCGTGAATAGTACTTCAAGTATAGTACCCCATGAATAGTATCCCGACACGAAAAGTGTCCCAAATACCCGAGTGAATAATACTAGAGTGAATAGTAATTGGGTGAATAGTAACCCGTGAATAGTACTCCGACACGAAAATTGTCCCAAATACCCAAGTGAAAAATACTAGAGTGAATAGTAACCCGTGAATAGTACTTCGACACAAAAAGTGCCCCGAATACCCGCCCGATTGGGAAATATAACCTCTAGACATCAATTATTATCGAAACAAATGTCTATTTCCACTAACATAAATAATTTCAACACAATGGAACTATAAAATTCATCTTTAATCAACACGAACTTATTCATCATTAATATTATAACTCACAATATTTAATAACCAGGTCGTTCCCAGGAAAGAGGGGATTTTCGATAAGGATTTCTCCTTATTGGCACGCAATTAGGTGACCAAACCTCTCCTTGACAGAACTTCTAGACATTGTCAATATTGCAAATAATAATATTAATAACTCTGTCATCACAATTATTGATTTAATAATATATAAAATATCGACAATAATTGAATCAAATAACGTGAGATACTATATGCAATAATTACTGTAGCAATAATTGAACAAAACTGAGTGACTTCTCACGTAACATTCAATAATCAATACCGTGTGCTACTATGCAACCACACGTATTACTGTACTTTTACTACCGGGTAGATCAACAGTTTTAACGGTAACACTTTCGCCATTATTTTTATAAAAAGATAATTCTGTCGTTTTCTTACTACGACAATACTTCCGTTGTGGGGTCCACCAATGATTGTGTCGTCGTACGAATATTCCCTGTTAAAACTATAACAACTTGCATAATTTGCAAAATTTATAAATACTACCCACAACTATAACATTATATCAAATCCACACCATAATATAAAAAAAAATATTTCGAGAAATTTAAATCTTTATTCATAAAATTTGGGGTCTCACATACACTGTTTTCACTGTGAGTTAGATCGGTTACTAATTCATATATAAATCTTGCTCTCTGAAGGAATCGTTTAGCCCAACTCTTATCCATCAACCATTAAAGGGTACGGTTGCACTGCCTTAGCCTTGATACCTACTCGTACAAATACTCAAGGAATTGGTGATTATCAAATATATTTAATGTCACCAACTTACTATGATAAAATAATTTCACATAAATTATTTAATATCGATAGATAAATTTCTATCCATTTTCTTTACTTCAAATAACTCGCCTCTTCAATAAATAACAAATATATAATAATAATAATATATTTATTAAACACAGAAATCACTTATTGCATAGTTTATATTACCCCATGCAACACAATACCACATACCTCACACCATATATATATATATATTCTTATTCGAATCCTTCTCATGCCTTAAGAATTTTATTTACTAAATTCTTATTTTAATAAATTCTGAAATTCTTGGGTTCTTAAAATTACAGGGACGTCCTCTTACACTTATTGCTTAAATTTTACAATGAGGGCATTGTAATTGTTTAGTTTGGGGGAGTTAGTTTAATTTTGTTATGTTTACATGTTTAATTTAGTTGTTATAGTGTTGAATAAGTTGTTGTCATGTTTAGATTATTATATGTTTGCATTCATGTAATGTAATAGTTGCATAGTAGTGTAGGTTTATAAATAGTTTTTATTAGTTCTTAATTCTGTTATGTTTACTCCATAAAAAAAGAAGAAAAATATATTAAAAAAATCACAAAAAGTTTTCGTTAAGTACTGTGTTGTTTTGCATGAGTCCAGCGGGTTGATATGTTACAGTCTATTTTTTCTGATGATGAGACTGACTTCGAGTAGACAAGTATAGTACCGACTATTAGAACTTTGATGTGATTTTATATTATGAATTGGATCTTTTCCTGTTTGAAACTGGTATAATAAGGTTAGCACGATACTAACAACTATGCTGATTGATTTAGTTCAAATTGATACATAAAGGACTTCTAAAGGATAATGCTAGTTTGAATAAAAGAATGACAAGGATAGCTAGTGGAGGCTAAAGTTAGGCAAGAACCAAATTTAGGGAAAAATTTGGGGTATATAAGCTTCATAAAAAATATATAAAAAATAAACATCATGGCATACTTGTCTAGTTTTGTGGCCTTTGTTACTTGAGTAAGTAAGCCCGAGGGGATTGTCTTTACACATTGCGCCCTAAGGTCTTAATGGTCTGGGAGTCGTTGGTTGAAAGCTCGTTAAGGTAACATTGAAAAGCCTAAGGGAATAAGACATTGCATAGATATTTGTATAAAAATATATATGAATAAAAAGGGAATTAAGAGCAAAAAGCCCCCATAAATGAAAAATAAAGCATAAGTACCCTATTTGGACACTTGATAGTGGTAATTGTTTGATTTTAGTTGGATCCTGACAGTTTTTGACATTCTTGAATTTACGTTGTATGATGCCTTCATAAAGACTTGTTATGTATTGAATTTGAATTTGCATTAGTTAACATGGGTGTTGAGCACACACACACACACTCTATCAATGATTACAGTTTAAGATTTGATGATTGATAGGAATTTACTGATTGGTTTCGATATGAAGTATTGTCATGTTTACTTGATTTGTCTGAGGTCGGTTGAACAGACTTGTTTCTATCACTATTGCTGGATTCATAGGCATATAGACTAGTTGCATTACATTGCATTGCATAGCATTTTTGTTTTGTGCTCGAGGACTAGCACAGATTTAAGTTTGGGGGAGTCTGATGAGTGGGTTTATACCTATGAATCGGCCTCTAATTCGAGCTTAAATTGTGTTAATTTATTATTTTTGTGATTCCTTTTACTTTTTTGTGTTATTTTATGTGAGACCCCGAATTTTATGAAATAAAAGTATTCAATTTTTCTATTTTGGTAAATAGTTAAATTGATAAAAATTTAAAGTTAAGGGTAATATGTGAATTTTTTTTTGCAAAGTAAGTAAATTGATATAAAATATTCGTTGTGTCGGGGAATATTCGATTAGTCAGGGAATATTCTTTTTGTCGGGGAATATCCGTACGACGGTACAATCATTGGTGGACCCCACAATAGAATTATTATCGGATTAAAAAACGACAAAAATATTTTTATAAAAATAACGGCGAAAGTTTTACCGTTAACTGTTGAAACACCCGGTGTTAAAAGTACAGTAATACGCACGGTTGCATAGTAGCACACGGTATTGATTATTGATGCTTACGTGAGAAGTCACTCAGTTTTGTTTTATTAGTATTATTAATGTAATAAAACAGAAAATCTTTTTATATAAAACAGAATACTTTTATAAAGTTATTTGTTTTATTAGACAATAATTAAAATATATTATATTTTATTATGCATAGTGTTTGTATAGTGCCTGCATAGTGTTTGTATAGTAAAATCTTTTTATATAAAACTAAAAACTTTTATAAAGTTATTCGTTTTATTAGATTATAAATAGAATATATTATATTTTATTGTAAACCAATCTGGACCGTCCGTTTAAAGTAAATCAATCTGGATCGTTCATGAATTAGTTACTATGCAGTCCATTCTTCTATAAATAGAAGCTCATTCCTTCATTATTTCTTACGAATTCACTGAAACTCTAGAGAGAGAAACTATAGAGAGAGTTCTTCTTCTATAATCTTGAGCGTATTTCTTTAGAGTTTAAGAAATCTTTGAGTGCAGTGCAAGTTTTCTTCAAGTATATTCCCGCCCTACCAGTCGGAATACTTTTCTTTTTAATGTAGGGGATATAATTGTCGTACTCGTAAAGGATATTATTATTACTATAGTAAGAGGTATTATTTCGTTCGTATTCATGAAGAAAACTTCTATTATTCCATTCTTTATTATTATGTTAGAATAACCTGTCTATGCGAAGTACTGCATACATGGTGAAATTCTTCTATTATTCCATTCTTTATTATTATGTTGGAATAACCTGTCTATGCGAAGTACTGCATACATGGTAAAATTCTTCTATTATTACATTCTTTATTATTCTGTCGGAATATCCTGTCTGTGCGTTTACGCATAACCTGGTTCCATTATTTATTATTTTGTTGGAATAACCTGTCTGTGCGATCTATCACATGCCTGGTGAATTCTTCTGTTATTCTATTATTTATTATTCTGTTAGAATATCCTGTCTGTGTGTTTACGCATGACCTTGTTCCATTCTTTATTATTCTGTTAAAATAACATGTCTATGTAGATTACCGCATGCATGGTAAATGATCATTCGTATTCATACGAATAGTATTTTCATTAAAAGGGGGTTTCTGTCAGGGGTAAATTCATAATTTTTTCTGACCCTCAAAAATTTTGGAAAAATTTAAAATGATAATTTGATGAGTTTTCTAGATTGTGTCCAAAAATGGCGATTTTTGGATGTATAGATTAAGAGTTATGGATTTTATGGGAAAAGACTATTTTAAAAGTAAACCCTTATGACTCCTTGTGGTTAACTCCAAAATTTGTGAAATTTTTATTGGGAGTACATGTATATAACAGGAGTATACCCTGTAAATTTCAGAATTTTTGGACAAAAGTACAATTTATGATAAATGTCTAAATATTCGGCAGTTTTAGCCATATGAAAAATAATAAATGAATTTTAAAAATTCTGAGAAAAATATATGTTAAAGATGAGACTATATTCTGCTAAATCCCAGAAAAGAAATATTTTTGGGAGTGATTTGGTATTTTTCATGAAAATGAACTAGTTATGAGTAAATGAATTAAATATGTTATGTGAAGTAATAAAATTAGAAAATAGGATTTTATGGCTTGAGAATCCTATATAGGGTATATGAAGATTTTTGATGAGGAATTTGATTATTGATGATGAAATCTTATGAGTATAAAATTTTTGAATGATTAAATGCACTATTTGATAAAGTGTAAACAATTGAAATAAATTATTTATAAGTTTAAGAAATGATTAAAATATTGTTATAATATTAATGATATTAGATTATGAGATTATTAAGTGATTGATAACATTTGGTTATTATTGAACGCTGAATAAATTGTATTATAAATGTTTAATATTTATCATTTATCTCATTTGATTGATTCTTATATCATTGCATCATCCTCATGCTTATATTGTGTTGAAAGTCATCTTTGGCCGTAGTGCATAGATGAACTTGGTATGATTATGACCAGGGATTATTCGGTATAATCATGATCGTAATGTTACAAATAATGTGGAAAAAGTCTTCATTGGCCCGTAGTGCATTGATGGACAATTTTTGATATGATTATGGCTATGGATTCTCTTTGGCCAAGGGTGCAAAAATGAATTGTTTTATAGATGACCGTTGATGAAAACACGATTATCTTTAGCCCATAGTGCATGGATAATTCGTGGTCGTGATATTAATGAATATACTTAGCCGTAGTGCATGGATAATTCAGTGATATGGATTTATTATCGAGCTGGGTCTCAACGATGAAATATAAATTCATGGATATGATATTAACGAATATCATTGGCCGTAGTGCAGGGGTGATTCGATGATGTGGATTATTTATTAAGCTGAGTCTCTGCGATAAAATAATTATTATACACTTTTAATTCATAGAAGATAGTAGATATCATGATCTACTTGACTCTTCTAAAATACAGTTGTATGCCTTTGGCATGTAGTGCAAAGATGAATTGTTAATGAATATCCTTGGTCGTAGTGCAAAGATGAATTTATTAGTATGATTATGAGCAGGAATTCTGATTTGGTATAACCATGTTTTTTAATATTTCAGGTGAAGATAGGTGATGAAAATTATCTTCGTCTTGGTTGCAAAGAGGAATTTAGAACCACAATTATGATTATGAGTTATTCATATGATTGTGGACAAGAACTGTTGATTTATTTTACATGGATAATGTAACATTCCAGAATTTTAAAGTGTAATATTAAATATTTATTAATTTATATAAGTATTTAATGGATATGTTTATTGTTGAATAAATAATTGTTCAATTTGAGTTGATGTGGTTTAGTTAATTATTTGTTGAATAAATAATTAAATATTAAATATTAAATATTTATTTGTAATATTAAATAGTTATTGAATTTTATAAGTATTTAATAGCAATTTGAGTTGATGTGGTTTAGTTAATTATTTGTTGAATAAATAATTAAGGAGCTAAGAAAATTAATTGTTATGAGGTTATATACTAATTTAATTTAATAATTAAGTTAGAGAACTAATAATGATTAAATGAATTATAATATTCTAATTGGAATTTGTGATTTAAAATAAAGTGTTACTTGGTTAAATAAAATTATAATTATAAAGAAATTATAGTTTTGTGATAATGATTTATGTGTTAAAGTAATTTAATAGATTAATATTTTAATTGATTAATTAATTAAATAGAAGTGTGACTAATAACCTTGCTATAAAGGAGTTATTAAAATAAATTAAAGGACTTTAATTTAGTTTTGGCCAAACAAGTCTTAATGCATATTAAGTCTTTAATCTAACAGTGTTTTATCAAAAAAGGTATAAGGATTAATCCATTTATTTTAGTTAGATTTGCCAAACAAGGTGTAAGGGTTAATGAGTTATTTTTATTAGGTTAACCAAACAAGCCTTATGGCTTTTGATTTTCAAAACTTATATAACTGATATCATTATATCTAGAGTTATATTATATAATTATTAATATATACATTATATTTTATTACGTAAGTTAGAGTTGAGTTGGAAGAAAAGCTCAGTTGAAGAAACAGAGAGAAAACAAGAGAGAATTGAGAAAAACTCTAAAGAGTGAGTGATTTCTAACAGGTTTGAGAAAGGAATTGGAGAAAAAAAATTGATAATCAAAAGTAGCCATCATCTTCTTAATCAAAGGTAGGAGCTTAACCATTTTTTTAAAGTTTAGTTTTCCTCTTCCCACAAAGTTCTCTGTGAAATTTTTAAAAAAAGATAAATTGTTGTTATGTATATAGTTTTGTATGATTATTGATTATAAGGTTATCTCTTGAGTTTATACATGATTATAGAGAAATTAATTCATGTATGTATGTGTTTTATGAAGAAAATATATTACAAAGTGTTCATATGAAAAATATATGAGTATGGCTTAGTTTAAAATGAAATTAAGGTTTGATTAATTGTTAAAATATATAAATTGATTATTGGAATTGATAGGGTATGTATAATCATAACTATGGTGTTTTGAATTTACTGTTTTGGTTGAAAAATAAAATCACAGTGTTGATTTTCATTGAAAACATCAAAAATGGAGCTTTATCCAAAAATATTGAAATTGAGTATTGTAAATTTGATGTTTAAGTTATTTTATGTGTATAATCATGTTAGAAGTCTTCACAATATGTTTATATGAAGTCTATATGTGTATTACATGTTAATCAGTCTATTAGATTCGAGCTTTTAGGCCAATTTGGCTTTTGTTCATACTGTTGCCGAGCTTGGTCGCCAGATTCTGGAGTTTGGCGCCACAGCGCGGCCCAGCAATATAAATATCGCGCCGCAGCGCCATCGCCACGCCGCAACGCTAACCAATTGCCTGTGACCCGCGCCGTAGCGCGAGTTAACAGAATGGTCTGACAGTTTTAGTTTATTACACGAACTTTGAAAATAAATGTTATGTGTTAATAATAGGAATGTTAAATGATGATTTCAGTAGTATTAAGCTATGAATGAACATGCTATCAAGTGTTACCTATTTGTAACATAGTTGATTATGTGAAAGGGTAATTTAAACTATATGATGTATATATTTGTTTATATAAATATACAATATTGGTAATGACTAACTATGTCAATATGGCATATGTATAGGGTATTGATTCAAGTTGTAAGGTTTAGCTTGTGCTAAAGGCAAGTTTTCTAACTCTATTTTATAATTGAGCAAGTTCTCTAACTCAAAACTTCATTGTGTGAGTTTAATTTCATTTGGTACATTATTGTTTTCAAATTCAATTACAATTGTTGTAAGTTGCTACCTCTACACTTTCGTAGAGCTAGGTTGCCTATTATTGAGTAAGTCATTGTATCTAGTTGCTCATGACGATACAAGTATCCCAAATCTTATAGTTTAATTTGAGAAAGTTTTCTAATCTATTATCTTGTTAATTCAATTACTGTTTTCAATTCGATTACAATATAATGATGTAAGTTATTTGGAGCAAGTTATTCTTGTATTTAACTTGTTGTTTAGCATGCACCACTATATATGCTATGCATGCTTATTATTCAATTCTAATTAACCTTGGCTTAGTGTTGTTCAAGCAAGGTATGCTATAGTTATTCAAATTGTATGCTATTAGATTATTCCTAATGCATGACTTTAGTTTACTATGATTGATTCAATCACGATTATTCTATAGTATAGTGTTATTGGTCTTATTCAACTACTCCTTAGTTGATGTTCGCTAAATTCCAAATTTCCTTAAAAGCATATCTAAACCAAACTTCATTTGGTGCGAACTTGTACTCTAAATACTGAGATGAACAACTCTTTTAATAGAGGTTTACGCTTAGCGTTGAAATGGTTGTGCACAATACATTGTACGAAGGGTTGATCCCCCTAAGTATATGGAGTCCTTATAGTCTTATGACTGTTAAAGTTAAAGTTGAAAGATTACTTATAACTGTGGACATGATTCGTAGTCATTAGACCCTCAGTAATATATTTCAGAAAGTTAATAGAATATATTGTTCAGTTCTATTGAGCCTAATATTGGCAATTGATGTAAAAGTTTAAAGATTTACTTATTGTTATTTCAAGTGGGCCTTGTTTGCTCACTCTTGCCTGTAAAATTTCTTACAGCTAAAGTTAAACCTGGTGACGTACCTAGCACCAGTAAGGGAAAAGGAAAGATGAACAAGTACTAAAGACTTGTAATAGATTTGATAGTTTTATTATCAAACTTTGGTTTAAAGATTGTAATGAAGTTTATTTAATTTCCGCATTTGAATGATTGTTGTTAAAGGTTAGATAACCTGGGAGATTTTTATTTAAATTTAATCCTGTATGGGCAGGTTTTATTATTTAATTTTATTATAATTGGGTAGTTATAGATGAATGTTTTGATTAAGTGAACACCAAATCTTGAGGAAATGAAGTACCAGGATTTGGGGGTGTCACAGATAAAACATTATTGGTGGACTTTTAACATAGAGAAGATAATAGACCTTATGGTCTATTTGACTCTTCTAATTGATTGCTCGTTCCGCTGCAACTATGGTTGAAAAGTTTTATCATCTACCATATGTTCTAAATCTCTGATTTATTATTGATGGAAGTTATTGATAATTTAATTATCTTTAGTCATGATATTCTTTACTGGGCTAGTTGTGCTCACCCTTTCTGCTTCACAATTTCTTTCAGGTAATAAGAGTATTGCCATAAGAGTGTTGCCGGGTCGAGGGGGGATAACATGGGAATAGAATGGTGGTCTCTAGATGTGGAGGTTCTCCCTAAACAGTATAGAAAAGTGTGTTGTATTCTATACATCATTTAGTAGTTATATTTGGTGAATCAAATAGGTTGAGGCGAACCCAACTTTGGAAGGGTGTTTTGCCATTATCATACAAGATGTCTAATGACATACAACCTCGTGTTATCATAAGACAGGGTTGTGCGCATCCACTTGCTGTGTATATCTACGGGAACTACCTATATGATCTTGGAGTTTATTTGAAATATAATATTCACTTGGAGACAGTGGAGATAATTATATGTCAAGAGAAGACTCACCATTGTAAAGAAGATGATAGTAATATTTTAGTTTTTCTTTGGGGTCTATTGGGTCAACCAAGGATAATTCTGTGGACATATGATATCTATTATAACCTAGACGCATGGCCTCCCATGTACGAAGGTTTCCTTCAGCACTTTCCAAAGATTTTAATTTTTAAAACAGTTTTTGACTATACTTTTATGTAAAGTACCATTGTAAGGTTGTGGTCGAGGTACCACAGTTAACTCACAGTTACATACATTTGTATTAAACTCACAGTTAACTGTGGTCGTATTTTATACGACAATTCAACAGTTGTATAAATAAAGTTATATTTAAATTTTGTACCATGTATCTGGCCACTCATAATGGGTGATGTATACCTAATTTTGGGGGCGTCACATTTTATGTTTAGGTGTGGTGGCGTAGCGTGTGTAGGCTTAAAAGGTGGTTTCGTGGCAAAGCTTGGCAAGAAAAGGAGCTAAAAATGGACTTCTGCAGATTAACCCCCCCGTCGGGGCAAACTTTATACATACAAAACCCCCGCTGGGGCGGGGGTACGGGAAAAGGCAAAGACTCCTAACTGAACTGTAATGTTGCATAGGCGTGAAGGAAGGAGGTTGGCATAGTTTGGAACTGTATTGGGTGTTAAGGATGGTCAAAATACGTGTCTTAGGTGGTATATTAACAAGAAACAACAAGGGAGATAAGATCGAACAATCAATTAGCAATTCTAAGCCCTAATATTGAGAAAACTCATTGGAGGAAGGATTGAAGGTCTAAGTCACGAGAATTACAGATTGAAGCTAAGGAGAAGGGTGGTTTTGTATTCATTCAACTTTTTTAATTTAATTTTTTGTAATTGGGATGATGATTACTTTGATGATTTCCATTTTTATTTCATTCGTGATGAACTAATTTACTTATTAGGCTTATGACGGATCTTTATGGCGGAACAATGATTATGTAGCCTTGAATTTCAGTTTAATAATCTATCATTCAGTTTATCTATTGTGATTTGTGCTTTAATTTATGAATTGTTTGATCACCAATTCTGTGTGGATTTATATGGACTCGAGAGATGATATATGAATATAGACCTAGTCATTATAGCATGTGTTCTTGAATTTTATGATTGAATGTAATCTTGATGAATGTTAGGGTAGAGATATGCTTAACGTCGCATGTAATCGGGTAGAGAACTTGAACTTAAACCTTATTTTGGTTGTAATTCACATAGAGATATAGTGAATTAGTAGATTAAGGTGTTTAGCTTAATTCTATCTAATTTGTGGATTTAAGTTAATATGGTATTAGTGCATTGAGAGATGACTAGTTCTACTTGAGTGTTCTTGATTAATAAACTAAGATAGTGAATTGAACTGAAATAGGGTGTAGTAATCAGAGTGATACTTAAAGTGAAGTTGTAAGCCTAATTCTCTATTATTTGCTTGAAATTATAGTTTTTAGTTTTGTTGATTGCTTGGTATTTTCATATTTTTAGTTTTTAATAGTTATAATAATTGAATTGGATAGTTTAATAAAATTTGGATTAATATAAAGCTGATAATTGTTAGGATTAATTTCATACTAGTCTCTGTGGGAACGATACTTGACTTATCATTATATTACTTGTTGAGCACGTGCACTTGCATGTGAGCGTAATTAGATTTCGACCAATACCAAGAAAAATGAGGATGCTAAATGAACAAAATGGAAAGAAGACCTATTGGTAAATGGCGTAGACATCCTCTAAAGTAAGGATGAATTTCCCCCAAGCGATGATAAGTGTGCAGGTAGAGGAACAAAGTCAGCAAAAGACGAAAACCCCCTAGGGTTCGATCAGCCTAGATTTCGGCCCCCTAAAGTTTGACCACTTAGAGTTCGATTGCCTAGGGAGGTCCTATTATGACACCTTGTTTTCTTTCTTGGTTCATTGTTTAATTGATTGGAACAAAGTGACACTTTGAGTTCCCCGAAAGTATAAGTATTTCTTTAACATCCGAGAGAAAATTGAAAAAAAGTGTGGCATTTATTTAAGAATAATTAGAGAAAAACCAAAAGTATTTTAATGTGAGATGACCAAAAAAGAGAGAGAGAGACTACAATCATTTAAAAAAAATAAATGAACTAATCACGAAAAATTAACCAAACAAAAAACCAACGGAACCATAAAATTACGATATAGTTAAATACTCCATCCGTTCCTAAAAGATTGTCGTTTTAGAAGAAAAAATTTGTTCCAAAAAGTTTGTCGTTTACAACTTTCAAGTAGAATAAATTATTTACTTTCCTATATTACCCCTACCTTCTTTCATTGTCCCAAGAAATTCTCCCCATTAATATTAATAGTTTTCAACTTTCCATAAAGAGGTAGTGATGGAATTTCAAATAAATTTTACTTGGTAAATGATACTTTCTTAATTTATGTGCTAAAATCTTAAACGACAATCTTTTAGGAACGGAGGTAGTACAATATTATGGTAGTATATGTATAATTTGGAACGGAATGGAAGGAGTATATATTTTTGATAACTCCACGCCACACATTGAACCAAGTTCCTCCTAATCGAAGCAAGATTCGACAGAATCACAGTTCCTAACTCCGTAATATCTCTCTTTCTCTGTCTCCCTCTCCAAACGTCCGGTGAAACTTTCTCTCTCTACATTCTGCAAGTTACGGGCGGAAATTGGCCGATGGCCGCACCTAGAACTCGCTCCGGACGATCCACTCCCCTCCGCGACTCGGACACTCGACTCACTGAGTTGGAGAAGATTGAAGGTGCCGGAAACTGGGATGCCCTTGAATGGACCAAAGTTGAAGTAATACCATTATATTTTCACTTTTCCTCCCTTCAATTGAATTCAACTCAATTGTAATTGATTTTGTTTCACATTGTGCAATTTTCAGCCTGTTTCAAGGTCTGTTCCCTATGCCGTATTGGATTTTTTGCTCGAAGGCGAACAAGTAATTGTTGAGGTGCGTTTATACAAGTTTTATTTATCCTTTCGTTTTTTCCAAGTTTTGTAGAATATTGGTATCGATTGATAGTTGGATAAAACTGATATAGATATGCATTTTATCAAGATTTTGTGCCAACTAATTTATCATCATAAATTTGGCATCAAATTTATGTTCAGCATGATTTTATTGCATACTGTTCAAGTAATTGTATACAGTGAAGCATATAAATTTTGTTGTATTCTCAAAACATATGTAAATATATCTATTTGGATAGCAAGGATTGTGTTTTTTGAATTTTGTAGCGTCCCATGATTATGCGGAATAGAAATCAGAATTTTGAATTTACAGCTTAAAAAAGTATTTCCCCTCCTTGTAACTGTTACCAAAGAAATCAAAATAGAAGGAGGTGTAGAAGCAGAGAGGAGTAAGAATGATGAAAGTAGAGAATTCGAATAAGTAATAGGGTATATTTTATCATCATGCCTTACATTCTTTATAAAGAAGCTCATGGAATTGATATGGGACTATTCCTACATCCATACAAAACAGATAGATCTGTTATAACAGAATTATTTTCTGAAATAAACTCTAACAAACTGGATGAGTTTGTATAAATTAGGTAACTAGCTTGGTCCTAAATGATGCCATCGACTTTAATAACTTCAATATTGAAATGGTCACTATCTTTTTTTTCTACGTCGTGGCACCCAATTACACTTTTACTATTTCTCTGTTTCTGTAGGAATTTCTTACTATCTTTCGTCTCTTGTCCTATTGTGTTAGTGTCTTACTTGGTAAATACCCTAGCAAAAAACAAACTAACTACCTCTGAACATTTACAGCTTAATGCAGATGTATGTACATAATTGCTGATTGTTGATTAGCGGATTGCATTTAATACTCGTAATATGCTCAAAAAAGTAAACTACATAAAGATCAATATCAGGAAGAGTCGATTGATTCTGGTGGGGGAGGTAGATAAAAAAAATTGGGTTGCCATGTGATTTTTTTTTGCCATGTTCATATTTTGGTTTACCATTTCGTGCTAGGCATAAGGCGAATGGTAGTTTAGATCTAGTGGTGGGGGTGGTTTGAGAGGAGATTAGCGGGTTGGAAGCACTACTATCTTTTGAAACAGGGTAGTGTGGTTATAATAAGATCAACCTGTCTGTTGCTCTGATTCAACTTTCTGCATCTGCTAGACAAAGGTTGGAGAATCTTGTTTAGGATTGTTTATGGAAAGGGAATGATTAAGGACAGGAAGTACAATTTTGTTAGTTGGGAGAAATCTTTGTGCTGCAAGAGAATGGTGATTTTTGGGGTCAAGGGAGTTTGGTTCTTTAATAAAGTCCTTCAACGGAGTTTGGTTGTGTAGCATTTTCTTTCCGATGAACATCGATTCTGGAAGAAATTGATGGTACATTGATTTGGATTGGAACAGGAGTGCAAATCACTAAAACACCATATGAGGTATGTTTGTGGAAAGGTATTGTTCATTGCTAATATATATTTATTTTCTTGGGGGCATTTCCAAAGGATTCAATTCTGGCAAGAAACTTGGACTGGTGAAGAGCCTTTTTACTTTATTTTTTGAACCTTTTTGGCGTTGCGGTGGATAGGAAAGCGGTACCGCTGATTATATGACGATTGTGAAAGAATGTATGTCGTGACAACCCGTGTTTAGAAGGCTTCTCCAAGACTGGGAGCTAGAGGAGGTGAATATTTTGTTCTCTTTTGGTAAAGTTTGAGCCGATTCAAGATGCATGTGAATTGTGATTCGGGGTTGATTCCTCATAGGAGTGGGAGGTTCTCCTTGATATCTTACTATGAGGTGTTGCAAGGACGTGGGGGTTGTTTACCTAGAAAATACATATGGTGTGCGAGTCTCGAGAAGGTTGCATTTTTCTCTTGGCGGCAGAGCTAATTTGACAGATTTATGTGCAAAACTGATCAAGAATCGACAAATCATTTGGTTATCCATTATGAATTTGATATAGTGCTTTGGGTGATACTATGTATTCTGTTTGGCGTGCCATTGCTGATGCCAGGATCGGTCCGAACCTTATTTGAAGCTTGGAGGGGAGCTAGATTGTTGAAGTTGAAATGTAATAGAAAATATTGGGATATTGTGCCTCATTGTCTGTGGTGGTACATTTGAAAGGAGAGGAATTGCAGATATTTTGAAGGGGGATAACTTTCTAATTTGCAATGTTTTCAGACTCGGATCAGTTATAAAATCGAAAAAGTTATTGAATGGATGGGTCATTAGTTCAACCAGTGGTCGAATCGTTATCGAACAATAAATAATTTAACATATAAATAATATTATAATTTTATTTAATATATACTAAATAAGTAAACAAAATTAATGTATCTTGAAAAAATTCTAATACTTCTCAGTTTCATTTTGAACGTTTTTATTTTATGAAAGGTGTTATTAATATTAAACTTTTTTATTTTATTTTATTGTTTATTTAAGATTTACTGAATAAACCTTTTGTATTCCTTACCATATTCTATCACCTCTCCCATAATTTACCACACTTTCTCTTTCCTCTTTTCCACCATTCGTTTTACTTTACCTCATCTCTATTCTATAAATACTATTTTGTCATTTACACCTTTGGAATCCAATTTTTGAAGGCAACAATTATTTCTTATTTCTTACTAAAATCTCTTAATTGTCATCTATCAATGACAATGGTTATTGGTTTTGGATGGTTTTTGAAGCTTTCTGTTTCAGTATCACAACCAGCTTGTTTTACCGGCCGGTTCCTGGTTCAACTGGCCAATCCGACGGTTCCGAGCCGTTTTCATTACATTGTTAATTTGCATATTAGTTATTTATTTTTGTTCCTCATGTTTTTTGCATACAAATCTTACATGGGTTCTCTTTTGCTGATTTTGCGGCCTAGCCATTTAGCCTAATATTGCTTTTTGTATCAAGGCTTTGTTCCCAGTTTGTATGGTTCATTAGGCTATTGTCCATGCCTTTTTATATATTCCTCGTGTACTGGGATGGCATCCCCTTTCATGCCTATTTATATACAGGATTACATTTATTAAAAATATGCGGAATAATATATTTAGCAAGACTTTTGTAAATTGATGAAGAAGGAGAAGCTAAGAGAAGATAGAGGGTGGGAGATCTAACAGCTGCATATTGTGTTAGAAATGAATTCAGAGTTTAAGGATGTATACATTTATAGCTATACCAATACTTCGGCCATAAAACAACTCAAATAGACCAAAATAGACTTACGGATTCTTGTCACCCTGATTAGTTGGCTGGCTCCTAAAGGTTAAATTTCATTTTTGCTAACCAACTAGCTTTATGCGTTTTTAAATGCGGAGCATGATTGTTCATATTATTAGATTTAATTTACTACTTTACCAGCTTTTATTCTAAAAAAAGTATAAATTTTGTTAAATGTTTCGAAAGAGAGTTCAGGGCATGTACATGAGGTTCCGCTTTATAATTCATAAGAAAGTGTTGGGGCCAATAAAATGCTCAAGCAGTAATAAGTTTAAAGGAGAGCTTTTAAAAATTTGGTTAAAAGTTGGTTCAGCTTAAAGGAGAACTTTTAAAAATTTGGTTAAAAGTTGGTTCAGCTAGAAGTTTAGAAATTTGTTCTCACGGGTCTCAACTCCATAACACCTTTTATCCCAAAATAGTTGGTCTAAGTTGAAAATGAGTTCCATTTGTTAGCTTAAAAGAAATAAGGCAAGAAGAAAACTAAAAAGGTAAGAAAGAATAAAATCAAAATTTAGATAATTAAAAAGAAGGGCTTACAGGACATAAAACACAACTCATATAAGCTGCGTACAACAGTATCACAATTCCTCTCCTTTCGGCCAAAATTTATGAGCTATTCCTTGAAATTAACCCTTAAATATTAAAATTGAACCCCTAATCTAAAAAATGTAACAATAAACCCTAAAAACCGAAAATTGAACACTAAATTTTATAAAGATATACCCTAAATGCCAAAAGTGAAGCCTAAACCCTAATATTAAACCTAAATTAAACCCTAAAACTTGAAGATTGAACCCTAAATTCTAAAAAAATTATACCCTAAACACAAAGTGAATCCTAAAATTGAAACCTAAACCCTAAAAACTGATCCAAAATAAATCGTAAACTTGAAATTTGAACTTGAATAGGTGAACCCTAAACCTTAAATCTGCCCTCCGCCACTCTACCTCCACCCTAATGACAAAATAGAGAGAAGGAATTGAGAGGCAGAGGAACTGAGAAACATACTTTTTAAAGAGCCACCCAACTCTTCATCACAACCTCTCCATCATCTTCTTTGTAATTGCTACCATCATTGACTTGAGACCTGGAGAGGGTTGCAGTTGTGACCAATTTGGACAAAGGCTTTGATCAATTTAGAGAGAGAGAATAACGTTGTCTTCGAGTGGGAGAGAATGAATAAAATAGGTGTTTGTTTTGGCTTTGAAACGGTATCGTTTGGTAAGCGGTGTACCTCTTAGGTACGTTGTGGCTTATTTCCCGTTTCCTCTAAAAACAATAAATGAAGATAAGTAAAATAATACTCCCCTTGTCCTAGAATAAAAGTCTTGGTTGACTTTTTATGCATATTAAGAAAGAGTATAAAATGATAAAATTTTTCATATTTAAATCCTCATTTAATTGCATAATTTTCTGCACATAACTAGTGATGTTCCATAAATATTCATAGAGAATAGAAATATGACAATACTAAGGATATTATAGACAAATTATTGTAAAAAAATAGATTATTTAAGGTAAATTGACATTTAACTTGGGACTATCTAAAATTATACGGATTTTTTTCTTGAGACAGAGGGAGTAATACACCCGTATATAAAAGCATACGTATAATCATAAATGTAATAAGTTAAATAAAACAAAGAAAAAAGGGGAGGGAAAAAACTCAACAAGAACAAAATCTCGTGTGGAAAAGAAGGGTACAAGCTAGTAGTTTGGTTTTGATTTCCAGTACGAATAGGAACCATGAAACTGTGGCCTAATGATCTTTTAAACCTTTCATTTGAAACTAGAGGTGTCAGAAAAGTAATTGGGATAACTGGCTTGCGGCGGTCAACAACCTAAGCATTTATAGTGACAATGTTTTTTGATCCTTCAATGTCCTTGAAGGCCTTTCTTTTCTAATAAGATCTTTTATCTTAATCTCTCTCTATCCTTTTTCTGTTCTTCATCTTGAAGACTTCCCTCCTGCTTTTTTTCTTTCCCCTTTGTTTTTATTTTACGTATGTATCAATGTTTCTTTGTCCAATAGACTAATATTATAAAAGAAAAAATTTATATCAATTTTGGTTCTTTTTTCTTCTTTCCATTTTAATCTTTGACCATTTTATTGAAGCATATGACGAGGCTTATTGAATTTGTTGTGTTTGATTCCAGGGGTATGGCGTTTTTCTTGTTAATGCTAATAAGGCAGGGACCCTGTTTGTTACCAATTTTCGTCTTCTATTTTTGGTAAGTGATGCATATAATATGAGTTCCAAGTTCCTGTTATTTGAAAATTTTGGGCTTACTCCAATGGTCTGTTGCATATTTTATAGTGCATGTTTTATGAGTAGCTGTAATAGTAGAAGTGGAGTAGTGGTAGATTGGTAGTGATGAAAGGGCTCCAACTTATATGTTGATTTTTTACTTTGTAACACAAGAAATTATATTATATCAGATGATTGCATATTAGGATTTGCCATTCATCATAAGGCTGAAATATGATATATTGTATGAAATTTTATTTCGTCTTATTTCCAACAAGCAGAGTTCAAAGACTTTGAGCACAGTACACAGTTACATGCATGGTTCAAAGTATCGGCCGTTACGCCGAAATATTGGCGTATCAGTTAGGTATTGGTCGGGGCCGAACCGCAAACTTAACACGAATCGCAAAATTAAGAATTATTCATAGGGGTAAGTTTTGGCGAAATTTCGGCAACTCGGCGTAACGTAGTGGTTTCGGATCAAATAAAAGATCACATCGTAAAGGGAATTATTCACGTAAAGGGTAACCTTAGACGAAGTTTCAACAACTCGGCATAACGTAGCGGTTTCAAACCAAATAAAAGAGAAATCACGGCATAAAGGGGAGAAACGCCACAAAAAAATTGAATATATTGATAGCTATAAAAGAGAGATGACAAAAGAAAAACCCTTTCTCTATAAATTATACTTAAATGTACCTATGTAGTACCTAGTTAAGTATAACTTAGAAAAAGTAAAAAAATATTGTACATCAAATGTACTTAATTAAGTTAAATTGTACTTAAAATATATTTATCGCACCTATTTAAGTATAACTAAAAAAAATGTACTTAATATACAATTAGTTAAACTAAATTGTACTTAAATTATAATTAAATTGTACCTATATATTACCTAGTTAAGTACAATCTAAAAAATTGCACTTAAAATATTAAATTGTACTTAAATTATAATTAAATTGTACCTATACTAGTTAAGTAAAACTTGAAAATTTTTGAAAAAAATTGCACTTAAAATATATTTAGTTAAGTTAAATTTTACTTAAATTATAATTAAATTGTACCTATATACTACCTAGTTAAGTACAACTTGGAAAAATTTGAAAAAGTTGCACTTAAAATATACTTAGTTAAGTTAAATTGTACTTAAATTCTACAGAACACGTGTGCTCAACCATTTGAATAAAAACATCAATATCAACTTTATTCAAATGTAAAATTGATTAAACATTTGCGAGATGTTTGTTTTATCATTTGGACAATGTTATGTGCACTAAATAGTGTTTTTTTTGTGAACTTAATTGATTCATCTTGTTCTTATTATTTAGAATTTTTTCATATTTATTTTACTTTTTTTGAAGCTACTAACTAGCTAACGGTGCGTATCACCCGAAACCAATACCGAGTCAAAAAATGACCTTTCGAAACATAAGCCACTACCGCGTCTTTGAGCCATGGTTACATGCCAATACTTGGTTTTGAGCTTAGATGATGTTATGGTTTCCTCTGTGGATCATTTTTATTTTATTTTTATTTTTTTTAAATGTTTTTAATGACGCCATATTGCTAAGACATGTAGGACTGGCCTAAAGATTAGAAGAAGCTGAACTGTAGTTTCGAGTACATGAAGCATAAATTTATGTATTTCAGATTTTATTTGCATCTTGTACCATAATTAGGGGTTTTTCATAAAATATCTTGTTTTGTATACAAATTTTCATTAGCAGACACTTTCTTGTGCTTTATTTTCTGTAGGAACAGATAAATAAAGGGTACATGAATTTATGTATATTTCTTGCATTTTTCTTACTTCACACCATGTACTGTGATATTTGCTTCAGCCAGACTTGCGTAGGTTTATGCAACTCTGAATGGTGAACCTTTTCTTAATGCACAATTTTAATCTATACATCTGCTGATATTTACTTATGAATGTCTCTCTTCTCTCTAATATTTTTATAATGTTTTGCATATTCGATTCAAGAGTGAAACATCCAGGAATATTGTTGCACTTGGCACTATACCGCTAGCCACAATTGAGAAGTTCAATAAAATTGTAAGTTTTTCTTGTCTGCTTGTTTGTTTGTTTCGAGTAGTGCAAGATCGATAAATCCGGTGGTTAGTTTGGGAACTAGGTTAAAGAGATTTCAGTGTTAAGACTTGGGTTTTGTGAGGACATTGAAAGGTTTGAAGGTACGTTTATTGGTTTAATTAACTTTGTAAAATAGTGTTTTCACAAGTAGAAGCTAATAAGATTTTTAAGAGGAAAAGAAGGAAAAAGGAACAGTTGCTTTACAGTAAAAAGTTCTTTCTTTTTCTTTTTGTCCTTTTTAAAGTTATTTGGAAATGTTACATTGACTATCTTACTACCGTAAACATATTCTTTTACTAGATTAACATTCTTTTGATTTTTGAATAAATTAGATTTCTTGTTTAATTATTCATTTTGGTTGTAAATTAACTGCATCTTGTTTCTTGTATCTGTTATTTTGGGGATATAGGCCCTGAAGCTTCCATCAGCCCCTAGACAATCTGACAAGACTCCAGCACAACGACTCCTACAAGTTTTTGGTATGCTAAAACATTCTATCATTGGTGTCGACATCAGAATTTTTATTTGTCCCTTTTCTATTTTTGTATTTTGGTGTTCTCATGTTAGGTGAGATTTGTTTGAAAAAACAAGTTGTGAAAAGGTTCGGCATGTATATGTCGACGATTGGACTGTAAGAGTCGCCAGTTGGTTTTTTAAATGGTTGTACCAACACAACCGAGAAAAGATTTGCACATTGACCCATTGATGTGACACTGCTTAACGAGTTTGTGAAACCGAGATTCGTTAGGGTCCGGGGACTTGTATGCGAAGGGAAGGTGTTAGGCACCCCCCGACATCCGTGTTGCCACGGTGACCGCCACTTTTCAATTAAACTGTTATATGAATGTGTGTGTGGATCAATGTGCAATTATTTGGAAGTAGTGCTATGCCTCGTTCACACATATATACAAAGGGTTTGAATTTGTGTAAAATTCAGTTTTAACAAGATATAGCAGTGATGTTTTGTAAAATGAGGTTTTTCAAACCCTTGTGCTCAATACTAATTGAGGCCTTTGATACTTCCATTTTATTATGTGTTCGGCTTGATTGCTTTTATTTTCGAGATGCGAAACATCTTCGAGATGCAAAACATCTTCGAGATGCGAAACATCTTCGAGAAAATAATATACATAGCAGTGCCGAACACCTTGTGGGCATGAGAGCCATCTAAGGAAATTCGAATACCGTGAATAATTTACAAGCCGTGTACAGCTGAAAATGTCCATCACGGGAACCGAATCTAGATTCAGTAGATTGAATCTGTGATCACATGATTCCTAGG
Source organism: Panax japonicus (assembly GCA_020205505.1). Taxonomy (NCBI): domain Eukaryota; kingdom Viridiplantae; phylum Streptophyta; class Magnoliopsida; order Apiales; family Araliaceae; genus Panax; species Panax japonicus. Next base: position 59,730,871 of record CM035107.1, read on the forward strand.
CTCACATGATGTAGCAATTTGTATTAAAGCTGTAAACAATTATATATATATATATGTGTGTGTGTGTGTGTGTGTGTGTGTGCAGACAATCAACCACCACGAAGCACCTCCATGGGGGATTGCAAATGTAAATAAAGTAATAAAAATCAATCAACCGCCACGAAGCACCTCCATGGGAGATTGAGAAAATGTAAATAAAGCAATAAAGCGATCAATCGCCTCGAAGTAAACTCCAGGCGGGACAAAATGTAAATAAAGCTATAAAAGGCCACGAAGTAAACTCCAGGCCAGACTGAAATGTAAATATATATGTATATATATAAAAGCGATAAACGCACTGGATATATATCGATCCAGGCTTGTTTCGTTAATTCGTGGTCGAGGATATATATATATATATATACATAGTTATCAAGGCGACAAGTCGAGGCGAGTCGACAGCCGGGAGCTTAAGCGCTTAGGCGACAAGGCGCCCGACTAGTCGTCCACAAGTCGATAAGTCGTTAACAATGTAAATTTTATACGAATAAAATTATATATATTTAACATTTATATGAATATTTAACAAAACTTTTAATTCTAATGAAAACAGGAAATAGCAGAAATACAATATCATACCAAATACCTGATCAAGAAAAAAAATGTCAAACAAAGCCCAAGTCATTGGCATTAAGAGACTTCTATGACTAGATTATCCCATACTAGCTTAGTACTTTTTAACTCACCTAAAATGTAAATTAGAAACAGTAGCAACAATAACCTAACAATTTCGGCACTGTCTCAGTGACAAAAAGATTACACTTAGGGAAATTGATTGGTTAAAATTCCTAGGTAATAACAGTACATCATCAAGTGTAAATCAATTCATGAATCAACTTGAAGTCTATTATGAGTTAAAAATTAGCAGCAAGCCAGCAACAGTCATGAGCGAAGAAGAAGACAGTGAAGAAAATGTATAAAACAAATAAGAGCTTGCATACCTTAAAAATGTTGATAAGTTTGTTGATCTTCACCCTTTGGAAATGCTAAGACAACAAGAATAGGCAAGAAGAACGAAAAGGACGAGCAACAGTCTCGTTTCTCCCTCTCGTTTCACTGTCTCGTTTCTCCCTCTCGATTCTCGAACTGTCGTCGAAGGAAAAGGAAGAAGGAACTGTCGAAGAAGGAACTGTCGAGCAGCTCGAAGCCTCGAACTGTCGTCGAAACTCGAAGTCGATTTGCTGTCGAAGAAGGAACTGTCGAGCAGCTCGATGGAAAAGGTTCGATTAGCAGTCTCTCTCGTTCTGCAGTGCCTCTCGTTTTTGATTTGCTGTCGATCGATTGTAGAAGAAGGAAAAAAACGAGCAGATCGATTTAGGTTTTTTAATTGGGTCGGGTCAAACCCGCTTTGGAAAGTCGCCCGCTTTTGTAGGTAGTCGTCCAAGTCGTCTGATGAGCGTCCAAGTCGTCCAAGGCGAGGCCTGAGCGGTCGACTATGTGCTCTGCAACCAAGTCGGTAGGACGCCTTGCTTTTTCTGGTCGACTCGACGCCTAGTCGTCGCCTAGGCGACGACTAGTCGACGACTTGACAACAATGTATATATATATATATATATATATATATATATATATATATATATATATATATATATATATACACGCACCGGATGTGAAATCCAAGCTCAATCAGACATAGTTTGATAGCAACAACATATATATAAGTATATATATATAAAAGCAGTTAACGCTCCGGATATAAAATCCAGGCTCATCGAACAAAGTTCGACAACAATTTATATATATGTATATATATAAAAGCAATAAACGCTCCGGATGTAAATCCAGGCTCAATCGAGGCATGACTCGATGATGTTAGTATATATATATATATAATATATAAATATATATATACAAAAAGAAATAAAAACCACGGACCGAAGTTCGGGCATACACACGCAACACGACTCTCAACGTGAAAAACTGTGTGTGCACAGTAATGGAGAAAGGCTTTAGAAAGTGTAAAAAGGCTTACAGTGGACTGCTAAAGAAGACTTCAATAGCTTTAAATGGATGAACACTTGGCTCCCACCGGTAAAAAAAGCCAAATATAAGCTCACAAGTATTTGAAGTATTTGAAATGAGAAAGCATTCAAGTTATAGTGTGTACAAAGCAAATTGGACTGGGCTTCCTCGCCTATTTCTCTCCCAAAATGGCCACCCCAAGCCCTCTATTTATAGAGGGGGGAGCCGCAGGTGTACCTTTGGCTGCCCGGGGTGCCCCGGGCAATTTGGGTCCTGCCGTCTCCTGTGTTACTCGGACTCGCCACTTTTGGGTGGAGTACTCGTGTCGACACGACACGGATACGGGTGCGGGTGCGGGTGCGGGATCCGTACGAGATCTGGCCATAGAAATCGGATACAGCTGTTTTTGAAGGTGATTCATCGGAGAAGAAGAGACGAGGAAGGAGGAGGAAGAAGAAAGAGGAAAGACGGAAGAAAAAAGATCGAAACTTACAGGTCGCCTTTTTCTTCTCCTTCTGAACGAGCGTTTTTCTTCTTTTTCTCTAACGATCTGAGTGGTTTCACTTAGATCTGTGATTTAAAATATCCTTGAAAAATTACAATTAGGTACCCTATAGTTTTTATAATTTTTTAATTTAGTCCCCAAGGTTTTCTAAAAGTTCAAAATAACCCTTGAAAAATTACATATCAGTCCCTGTAGTTTTGTTTTCTTCTTTTTTAGCCTCTGAAGTTTCAATAGTTTCATATCTGCCCCTGTTTCTTTATATTTTTGCACTTAAGCCCCTGAAGTTTTGATGATAAATGCATGTCTATATGAATTTGGACAGTATAAACATTATTGTTAAAAAATTATAACATACCGTATCCCCGCACCCGTGTCCAAATTTGGATCCATACCCGCGTATCCTCTATTTTTTGACTTCACGTGTCCGACACCTAGATTCGTACCTGCACCCGACACCCGTACCCGAGTAACACAGGTCGTCTCGAAGTACGTGCACTCGGATAACGCATTGTTCGCTCGAACCTTCATAATTTTCAATCCGGGAGTCCGATGGAAGCGTGCCATACCATTCCGGAAAGCTCTTTTCGAGAGTTATGCAATGACATAGGATTTGCCCTTTTTGGAATCTGGGAAGATGGGTCCATGACCGAAATGACATTTCCAGGTTTTCGCCAGGCAGTCCGTTGAGCCGTTTTATGTAGTTTGCGCTCGAAAGTTAAGATATGGTTCTTGTAGGACTTCTATTGAAGCAATTTGAGTTGAAATGAGTGTATTTGATTTGAGTTGAAGTTGAGTTGGCAAAATGATCATTTTGCTCCTCCCGGGGTTATCTCCGGTTTTCGCGCAGTTGTAGCAGTCTTTTTTCAGGGTTATCTCTGAGGTTGACCTGTTGTTGACTTTGACTGTCCTCAGGGTTATCTCTGAGGTTGGCTTGACCTCCTGGGTTATCTCCGGGCTTTGAACTTGATCCCCGGGGTTATCTCCGAGGTTGGAACTGATTTTCCCGATGTTATCTCCGGGGTTGGAAACTGATTTCCCGGGGTTATCTCCGGGGTTGGAAACTGGATCTCCCGGGGCTATTTCCGAGATTAGAATTGATGTTGTAGTCCTCCAGGATTATCTCTGGAGTGTGAAAAAGACGCTTTTGTCCTCATGCACAATTAGTAATAGGAAAACGAAATTTCGAGCGCAAGACAACATGCAAACTAGCAAATACTTCAATAAACCAAAATATTAGACTTGGAAGTGCAGAGGAAGACACTGCAATAAATAAAGAATTATATCAGCGCTTAGTAGAAAAACTCATTTATCTGTCTCATACACAACCAGACATAGCATACGCAGTGAGTGTGATTAGCCAGTTCATGCATAGCCCAAAGTTTGGAAGTTCATCTGCAAGCAGAACACCGAGTGTTACAATATCTCAAAGTGACCGGGAAAGGGTATTTTGTTCGAAAGAAAAGGAGGTTTGGTGCTTGAGGCATATACAGATGCTGATTATGCTGGGTCAATAGTTGACAGGAGGTTAACAACAGGATATTGTACATTTCTTGGCGGTAACCTCGTGACATGAAGGAGCAAGAAACAACATGTGGTAGCACGGTCTAGTGAAGAGGTAGAATTTCGAGCAATAGCTCAAGGCGTGTGAACTACTTTGGTTGAAGATCATCTTAGAAGACTTGAAAATCAAGTGGGATGGCCCACTGAGACTTTATTGTGACAATAAGTGTGCAATTAGTATAGCTCCCAACCCGGTACAGCATGATCGCATCAAGCACATCGAAATTGACGCAGTTCATCAAGGAGAAACTGGAGAGTGGGCTGATTTGTACCCCTTATGTGTCTACACGTGGCCATCTTGCGGAAGTACTTACGAAGGGGTAAGTAGCCCAATATTTCAGAGTTTTGTATCCAAATTGGGAATGAAAAACATTCATTCACCAGCTTGAGGGGGAGTGTTGGAAAACATGTTTCCTTGTTTTCGGGAAAGACATGTTCCTTTTATTCCTCCTACAAATGTTGACTAACATGTTTCCTTGTTTTACTCCTAGAATTAGGCTAACCTTCATGTATAAATTCTGTAACTTACAATCTGAAAAATTTACAAAGAGAGAATGTAGTTGGTGGTCAAATTTTTGGTTGTGGAGTAAGTTGATAGGAACATTCCCCACATTTAATGGGATTTTGAGCATCTTAGTGGAGCGTTTTGCACTTGTCAAAAACAAAAAGAAAGTGGCGCACTTTGCATTAACTACTTATATTTGCGCGTTTACTGATAGTACAGGCATTTTTCAGTTGCTTAGTATTTAACTTCTCTTTTATTGTTATTTTGGGTTATTTCTAAAGTATATTGTGTGTTGATCCAAATTATTTTACTTTGTGTGTGAAAATGGATATGGATCTAATGATTTCTTGAAAACTTTGCAGGCAAAGATATGAGAATCATTGTCTTTGGTTTTCGCCCTCGGACGAAGCAGGTCTGTTATGCTGGTTGCAATTATATTTGTGCCAGCCTTGTTTGATTTAGGAAGATGTTTCATGTGCTATATTTCATGTTTGATTCACATTATCATCCTTGTGCTTGTACGGATTGTTTGGGTACTAAAGTGTCAAATGTAAGGTATCTTGAGAGATCATCATATTTGATACAAGTAAAAGACAAATGTGCTCTTATCCTTTTTTGGGTATTCTGTTCCTTTCTTTTAATTAATGTGACATCATGTTATTTGATACAAGTAAAAGACATCATGTTAATTAATTTGGATTGTGAACTCATAAGTGCCATGTCGCGTTGACTTGTTGTACACATGGTAATGTTACGTGGATTTGCTCCACCTCACTCTTCAAAAAAGTTCTCTATTCAGAATCAAACTCGCTACCTCATAACCCTAAACACTTGCAACTAACTTATTTACCAACTGAGGTAAGAGTATTCATGTTATTTAATTCCATGAAATTATATATCACTGACACATTGAATCTGATGAACATGACACAACTTCTATAGCTCTGACTGCTAGAATCTGCAAACTATCTTCTCCGACAGAAAAACAAACCAATAGCTGAATCACATTACACAACCAAAATCACCGATTCACCATGTTCGCGAGGAAGTTTGGAGCATTTAAAAAATATTTATTGTTGGCATTCACACTCTATTTATGTTCAACTTTTTATATTATTTCAACTGAAAGCTGCTTCATGCTTCTGCCAAATGGTGTAATTAATGATGTAGATAACTCGTAAATTTGCAGAGGCGTGCTGTGTTTGATGCATTACTGAGGTGCACAAGGCCACTTAGACTCTGGGATCTCTATGCTTTTGGATCTGGTCCATCTAGATATTCTAACATCAGTCCTAAGGTGCGGTTATTGAATGAGTACTTCCGGCTTCTTGGTATGAGTTCATATCATGCTTCAGTTAGTATTATTGAAGAGAGGTCATTCACGATGTCTAATCATTCTTGGAGAATAAGTGATGTAAATTTTAACTACACAATGTGCCCGACCTATCCATTTGCTTTGCTTGTTCCAAAATCCATTAGGTGAGTCATTTAATTCCTGTGCTTCCTTTCTGTAACTGCTGATGCTCTCCATTTATCATCTCAAATACATGTCTTAAGCATTTATCAGTGCACCTAACAACATTTTATGGGTGCTGATGTTAGTGATGAAGAAGTACTGCAGGCTTCTACTTTTCGTGCACGGTGTCGGTTGCCTGTGATTTCATGGTGTCATCCTGGTAGGGTTTTGAAATGTGTTTTTAATTAGGCTAAATTGGATTAACCTTCATTCCAGTTACTTGATTCATTTGATGAACTGTAGAAACCGGAGCGGTGCTTGCACGATCATCTCAACCATTGGTTGGTCTCATGATGAATATGAGGAGGTAATCTATTGTTCAGTGCAAGGTGGTCTTCTTCTTTTTCGAACTTTGGAATTGATTAGATCAGTTGATAGATCTACAGTTACTCTTGTAACTGTTAAGGCTATAATTCTTCTTATTTATCTTATCATTGGGAGGAAATGTCTCGAATAACTTGTCTACTGTCCTCTGCAGCAATGCTGATGAGAAGCTTGTTGCTGCAATCTGCACTCCACTTGGTGGAGTAAGTGAGATACGAAGGTAAAGCTTCCACCCCCTCCTCGAACGTACTTTTTTTTCTGTAACCTAATTCATTACTTCTAATTATGTTTTCATTTTTTGTTGTTTCCTCTTTTATATGTTCCACGCTTATTTTCCATTTGTATGTTAGTCTTCATATTTTAAAGTTTATTGATTTTTCCTCCCTATTGGACCATTTTTCAACTCCTTTGTCAGTTGAAAAAACTGGCTATTTGTTTGCTCCATTCTCAAATTAATATTTACCACCTACGTATCTACTTATGTTTGATCTTAGGTAAGCTTACAAGATTTTGGTGTAAAATGTTTGTTGTTTCTCTAGGAAGCTATGTATTACTGATGCAAGGCCTAGAAAAAATGCCTTGGCAAATGGGGCAATGGGTGGTGGCTCAGAATCATCTTCCAATTATTTTCAATCTGAGGTCTAAATTTGAACCTATAACATCAGATATCTCTTGTGATAATAATATATCGTTTCTGACTTTACTAATTTTTGTTTGTTTCTTCTATACTAAATTGTTAGATAGTATTCCTTGGGATTGACAATATACATGCTATGCGGGATAGTCTTGCTCGGCTTAGAGACTACTTAGATACTCATGGTACCACTTCATCAGATGGAATGTCGTCATTTTTGGTATTTTCTGCAGTCCTTAAATTTTTTAGCAAAATAAGTTACTCAAGTTTTACTTATTAAAAATACGCTACGCCTATTTACAAATCTCTTAAGAATGTTCATTTGACTATATACATGGTTAGGATTTGAATAGTTTACATTTGTTGATGGTATGTCCTGCAGTCTTCCAAATTCATGTACTACTCATAAGAAATATGCTATGCATGTTTACAAATCTTGACCAGAGTGTTCATTTTACTATATACATGAGTTAGGATTTGGATATATTGTATTTATTGATGGAAACAATTCTTATTAATTATTAGTAAGCCAGCAACCTTTCGAAAATTGACTTCATTTGGTTCTCTCCAGTTTATAAAAGCATAATGGAAAAATTGCTGTCTTTTAAGAAAATATTTTAGGAATCTTGAAGTATTTGTTTTATGAGTTTCTGTATGCCTTTCGCTAAGAACGAAGGCTGACAAATTACTTTGATTGGTTCACTGTGATACTAGCTTGGATATATTCCATATTTCTGTTTCATTACTATGTTTTTCATGTTATCATTCTTATAAGCTGATGAGTTTATGTCTATTGCGCTCAGAAACCCTATGATAAGATCTTCTCATTGTCAATTTTATTATCCACCTTCATGTATGTATGTTGCATTTTATCATTCACTCAAAATTTATGCACTTCGAATCTAGATTTTTTATTCTTATGGATTTGTAGAATAATTGCCATGTTTGATCAATCATTCTTGCTATTATAACTGTCAGAGACATGGTGCATCGACTTGGGGTGGAGGTAATCTCAGTAGCATGTCTGCTTCTGTGTCAACCCTCGGTGACAGTGGCTGGTTAATACACGTTCAGAATGTCTTGGCTGGTTCAGCTTGGATTGCTGCTCGTGTTGCTATGGACTCGGCATCAGTGCTTGTACATTGCAGGTCAGAACTCTTTCAATACGTTTGTCAAAAAAGGAGGAGGGGGAGGGGGAGGGGGAGTGTAGGTTTCACGTAAATTAGCATTTTTTAAACTGAAAACTACTGCATTGACATGGAGATTAGTCAATTGAATAAAGTGACACAAATACACTTGTTTCCAAATACATCCTCAAAATCCTCGGCAACCCGATATAATGACCCGACCCGAGCTTTCGAGAGTCGGCTCTGATACCATATGAAACAACCCGGGTCAAATCCCGTGTGACACCCCCAAATCCAGGTTCTCTAACCTTAGATTCAGTGCTCATGATCCTATCATCATCATAAGCATTCTATAACTATTACGAAATAATAAACATACATTGTTCATTATAATAAAGTCTCATAACATGGTCCCAAGGTCTCCATAACCTTAACTTTAAATACACCATTTATAATACAAATAGTTTACTTAAGGAAATCCATCAGATAATAATTTAATTGACATTCATTCTAAATTACTCCTGGATCTTGCCCTTGTCCTTCGCGTTAGATCCTTCGGGCTTAGCTGAAAATAGAGGTCATGATATAGCAAGAGTAAGCAACTAATTTGCTTCACAAGTTTATAAAGACAAAGGAGATATATCATGATTTAGAAAGAAATATTGCCTTCAATGTTCAACAATAATATAAGATTGTGGAGGAACATGAATTATTAATCAACAATTGAATATTCGATAATTGAATAACATGAACTGAGTGGTTTTGAATAACCATGAACATTTGCCAAGGTGCTCAGTAATTTAAACTGGACCTTTTAATAAATTTTGGTATTCAAGGGGATCAGCCTTTCATACCCCGTGATTTATGCATAAACACTTAATAATCCGACATTGATATCATGCCTTAATCAAATTCGTCCTTTTCTCAGTCAAGAGTTCTTACCATATCAATTAATAAGAACATTTATTTAAAACCCATTTGATTTAACAAATTTAGACATGCTTAATCTAGCTGATACAATTAGCATAGATCTATCCCATAAACAGTTCATAAATGAAGAACTTTAATTTAATTCACAGTTCAATGACAGTAGAACGGAATTCAATTGCACAAAGTGCGAATTTCAATAATCAATAAAGACGTGAATAATCATCAATAATTATTCACTAACATGCTTTGAAAATAATAACTCAAGTTTGAGTTAGGAAACTTGCCTCGATCGTAGGTTACGACTACGGAATTAATTTCTATCCACTATGCAGTTAAATTATCTTCCTTTGAGAGACCTATAATTAGTCTTTCAATTAGTCAATGTATAACATCAGATTATGTAATCACATAGATATTATAAATTACATTTAGTTCTTATAAACATTATCATGTCTAGATAGTGTTACTATTAATTAACAACTACCTTTAATTCACATAATATTATTAACTTAGATAATATTTAATTCACCTTCTAGTATTATTGGTTCCCTAATAATACTTTCAATCATTTACTAATATTTTATTCACTTACTAATATTATTAATCATTTAATAATATTTTATTTCCTTTACTAATGTTATTATATTTAATAACATTTTATTTAATCTCGAATATTATTATTTAATAATATTTTAATTATTTAATAATAATACTTTAATCTAATATTATTAATTATTTAATAATATTTTAATGAAATTTTAATCTTAATATTTTTATTTACATAACAACATCATATCATAATATTATTAATATTATAATAATATTCCAATGATTTATTAAATTAATAAACAATTTATTCTAATTGTTCATCCTTTATTAACCTCTTATTTAATATCCATAAAAGGTCATAAATAATATTTATTGTTATAAATTACCAATATGCCCTAAGATAGTAGTCATATAACATATTATGAGCATTCAAGCATAAAAATCATATTTTTCTCATTACATACATCATTTAACTATTTATTTCCTTTTATTCATAACTCAACCATTTTTAGGAAAAATAGCAAATTGACTTCAAAAATTCTAAACTTCTGGATTTCTACAGATTATGAATTAACAATGAGATTTTAAATTTTCTGGAATTTTAGAAAATGATTTACTTTTTTTAAAGTGGTCAAAACACTCGGATCTTGCTCTATTTTTAAAAAATTGAGTTTTGCTCAGAAAAATCTGAAATTTTCAGGGTATGATCTCCTAACATATATGAAGCCTCTGTAAAAATTTCAGAATGTTTCAGTGTATACACAGTGAGATATTCAAAATTTAATATTTCGGAGTCCTTTACGGAAATGGCTATTACTCACAACCTATAAGTCAAAACGCGGCCGTTCTTTTTCCTACGCGTAGATAACTTCATAAGTTACCTCTGTAATATTTTTCCAGATTTTTACAAGACAAGGAACTGACCGAAATAGCCTCATGAAAAACAAGTCAGTAGTTGATTTAGAGTTTCAAAGCTTTAGCATATAAAGTGGACTGTTTTGGGAAAAATAGTCTCAAAGGTTTCAAGACTTGCTAGATTTGTGTCCTACCACTTGGGTTTACTAGGTAACTCATGTATCTAGCACCCCCTTTTGACGGATCACAATTCCAAGTTGTAAAACTTGAGTTACACAAGATTTAGTGGAAGAAAAACAAGAGTTTTCACCCTTGGAGAACATATGCTCATTTTCTTCCTCTAAGTCTTTGATCTAACACTCAAGATACTTAATTTCATGCATGATGATATGTAGAACTAGTGTATCTTGAGTAGTTGTACACAACCCCATCAAAACTCAAGCTAGCAAAACAAAGTAAAAGAAGAAGATGAAGGTACATTATACCTTGACTTAGTTGTTACCTTTCTTGATTTTCCAAAGTAAATACTAAGCTTAGGAGGCATAAACAACTAGCACTCTTATAATTTTTCTTTCTATGGCCGAAATTCTCTCTTTCTTTTCTCTCTTTGAAGTTGGCTAGCTTGGGAGCAAAAGATAGAAGAAAAAGATGAAGAGAGAATGAGATGTTGGAAGAATGAAAACAAAATTAAGTGGGTAATTCACTAATAATCCTCCCACAATTATTTTGTTGCCCATTAGGTAAAAACTTTGTATTAATACTTCCATTAGGCTAGATATGATTAAATGTGCATAATGGAGTGGAAACCAATGGGAGCTTAACAACATTGTCCTTGTGTAATAATTTCAACTAATGGTCAAATTAGCTTAATTATTCTACTTAGGATCCTCATAATATCCTCCATTTAGCTTTTATTTTAAATGCCCAATTTTGATTAATCAAATGTCTAGAATACCCCTAATCAAGTGGGCTAAGTATTGGATTGTATTTTATTTCCTTTGGGCTTTTCTTTTAATTGATTTGGGCTAGATAATAAACATAGTCTAGCAATTTCAATAATGTTACCCAATTTGATAATTTAGGGCTTTCATTTCTAATCATATGAAGTTTAATTACTTACACATATGATTTTATCTCATAACCTAATTAGATTTACAAGAATTAGGTTTAAAATTATTAGTCACTTAAAATACTAAGTTTACCCACTTAAGTTAGTATACAAATAAAATACTAACTTTTTCGTATTACCATAACCCTTAGGTTATTTAATATTCTTACCTAATGTATAATTAGGTCACAAGGCTTTCACTTTTAATGAAGTCTATAAATGTATGTGTCCATAACTATAATATATATGTTAATTGACCCTTGCACCACATCACATATGTGGTCACATATTAAATCCATATATAACACAAAGTAAAAAAAAATTTGTAAACACATATATGGTGACTTAAAATTTACGGTTATTACATCCCGAGTTCGGAACAAATCTCTGGTCAAATCCCAAGTCCGAATGGAATAACATCCATCCAAATAAGGCCTTAAAGCACTGACCCAACAATATCTTCTTGAGTCATTTTAGCCTACTACCGGCTCACCCAAGAGGGCATGACTTGAAGGTACTATTGGTATTAACTTATTTATATGACACCCCCAAATCCGGGTACTTCATTCCCACAAGATTTGGTGCTCACTTTCTAAAATATTTACATCTAACTACCCATAAACAAGGATAAAGACATAACTTAAATAAATATCTTCCCCATTAAAGGGTTACATCAACTTAAAACATTCCTAGGTAATCTAACATTTAATTATTACATAAGTCTGCGGAATATATCACAAAATAACATAAGTCTTATAACATAATTTCAGTTAAGTAAATAAGTCTTCATCACTTGAACATCTTGCCCTTTCCTTTGCTAAAAGACGGCTTATCGACTTTCTCAACTTTAGCTACAGTGTTAATTGCAAGAGTGAGCAAACAATTGCTCACCAATATAAAGAATAGTAATGGCAATAACATGAGATTAGACAACGAATACTGGATAATGGAGAACTCATTCTACGAACCAAGAATAGAAAACAAGTTCAAGATTATATCTGAGGGTCTTAAGATCACGAACTATGTCTCCGGTAATTAGGTATTTTACCTCAACCTTAACAGTCGTTTAGACTATACAGACCCTTCCTTACGTACTTAGGGGATCAGCCCTTTGTACCATGTATTGTGAACAAACATCTAAACGCTAACGCATACAAAATCCCCTACATTAGGGTTCATCTCAGTGTGACTTTAGGATTCCCGCACTAAAGAAAGTTTAGTTTGGAACTAGCTTATCAGTGGTTCTAGAATTTTAGAACACTCATTAATTATAGATTAGTCCAATCAATAAAAGTTCATTTGCTATTCGAAGGTTCAACACAATAATATAAGATTGAACAATAACAGTGTACAATTGAGTAGACATGGTATAAACAAAGTATAACATCCAAAAGAGTTGGAAAACTCATTCGGGACAATGAATGTAAACAATTTATGCTTTGAATAACAACAACAAGAGTTAGGAATGTGAAACTCGCTCGATGTAAAGAATTAGAATACAAGAGCTTGCATAAATATAAACAAGATGAAATCTATAAGCTTGCTCAACTTTAATATAAGATTTAAGAACTTGCATACTGATAAATTAAGGTTAGAAAGCTTGCTTGACAATTAAAGGTAAACATAGTTATGAAAATTGCATTCATTATAAAGAGAATGAAGTTAGGAAACTTGCCTCGCGTGTAAGCTACACAAGTTTAATAAACGTTCGCCAATTACCCTACATATACCATTGAAATCGCAATACCGATTAGTTATACTATCGTTAGCTTTATAGGTTCAATCCACCATCTACGTTATAACCTTTAACTTAATGTCTAACCATATTGGTTAACCACTCACACGAATCTAAAAACTCACTATCATATACTCCCTCCGTCCCATAGTTATAGGCTGATTTTTTTTGGCACATAGTTTAAGAAAATCAGTTAAGTGACAATTTTTAACATAAATTTTTCACATATACCCCTTAATATGAAATTAATGAATAAGTTAATTACTCCTTATCACATTGAAACTCTCAACTTCATTGATTGACGTGTACTAACCATTACAATCCATACACTTTAACCAAAGAGAATACAACAACATTAAATGTGGTGATAAAAATAATGATATTGAATGTTGTTTCTTCAAAAAAAGAGTAATGGTTGAATATTTATTATAAAGGCATAAAAGTAAAACAATGAACCAACTAAATTTTATAAATAGTAAGTAGCCTATATATTGGGACATCTCAAAATGGAAAATCAACCTATAACTATGGGACGGAGGGAGTAACATAAAGCTTTAGCATTCACCTCTAACTCTTGCAACATCAAATTTCATTCATTACATAACTTGTTCAAGTTATCATTTAAAATCTTCATATTTAGTATTACATTACATTAAAATCTGTTATTGTATCTTATGTTATGATTTAACATCTTTATCATGCATACCGAACTTGATTAGGTCTTCATGTTATATTCTGTAATTAATCAAAACTTACTGCCTCTGCTCAGGGTACGGCGTAGCTGCGCTGCCCCAAACCTTGGCACCGGCGCAGCTGCGTCGTTTCTGCCTTTGGTACCGGGGCAGTTGCGCCAGTACGCAGACAGAAACTGCAGTAGCTTTCCCCTGTTATGATACCAAATCCCAATTTATCCTAATTACTACAAAAATTCACAAACCTCGACAACTAGAATTTGGTAATAACATCACCAAGCATGCACTTCATAATTCTACCAACATAAACATTATATATAATTAACTTTTAAGGATCAAAAATCATATTTTACCAATTTATTCAAATTTCAATACTTTTAGCGAACTCAATCGCTAAACCTTTGTTTCTTAACCAATTGACACCATTCTAACTACGTTGTTTTCGTTTATTGATGTACTATCACAATCTACAACCTATTTACAGATTCTATCAAAGTTTAAACATAAAATTTTGGACTCAATTAAGCCATTTTCACACATATACACACTGTTATTGGAGTCTTCTACTTCAAACCCAATTTTCACGAATTTGTTCACTAAATACTACCTATGTATGACCATTATCAGATTACATGTATATATAGAATCAACACCTCAACCTTATTCCAACACAGAATAGTTATTGAAAAGCAAAAATTTGGAATTTAGGATAGATTATACCTCAATCCTTTGTTTGCAAGATGATGATAACAAGGTTTAGAAATCCTTCTCCTTCTTCTTGACAAAATTACAGAGAATTCTCTCTCAACTTCACTGTGTTTCCCTCTTGTTCTTCTTCTCTAACCTCTGTATTTAGCCTTAGGAATATATGCGTAGATATAAACTTATATGACCTTTCCCCCCACGTACACTTCAGTTGAAAAACAAAGCGCCTATCGTTTATGTTATGCCAAAGGCCATAAGGCCCTGTTTGGCTACATAAAAAAACCCTTTTTAATTTATTTTGATAACATTTATATTATATAGTTCCATTTGTCACACACTTATTCAATTAATTTCCATTTGTCACACACTTATTCAATTAATTTTAATAACTTACAATTACAATTATAATTATTTTTATACTTGACAAATTACTACATATTAAACAATTCATTTAATTTAATTATTTCATTAAATTAAATCTTCAAATAATAAAATTACCATTAATTAATTTAGTTAACATATACACTCAACTAAATTATTACATCACAATTCATCAATTATTTAATTATCTCCATAAATAAATTAATTAAAATATTTATTTAATTCAATAAATATTTAAAATTAATTACAAAATTCTCAATCGTTACAATTTTCATATATGCAGACAAATTTTTTTCTTATCTTTCGATGTGGGACTGGGGTGTTACAAACTTTCCCACTTAAATTTCTGACGTCCACGTCAGAACCGATCACACACGGTCCATAGATCTTTGCCTCTCTAGCCATTGTGGGATAATAACGACTGGCTTCGTGTCCCCACCTCTGGACCTTTCTCTCTTTATTGTGGGTTAATACCATCAGCCTTCGTGTCTCCACCTCTGGCAACTCAATCGGATGACCCGACCCGAGCTTTCGAGAGTCGGATTTGATATCATATGAAACAACCCGGGTCAAATCCCGGGTCTGGAACAAATCTCGGGTCAAATCCCAAGTCCTGAATCGAATCAAATCCATCCAAATAAGGCATTAAACCACTGACCTAATAATATCTTCTTGGGTCATCATAGCCTATCACAAGCTCACTCAAAAGGTCACGACTTGAAGGTACTATTGGTTGTTACTTAATTCCTTCTATACAAACAAATTTTTTCCATATCTTTCGATGTGTGACTGGGGTGTTACAAAATGATTACCACCAGAGGATTTTAAGGTCACTCAAATTGAACTTTATATAATTTCCAGGCTTTACAATCAATATGTGCCATCAAATACCACCAGCCTTCGTGTCCCAACCTTCGGCAACCCTATCGGATGATCTGACCCGAGCTTTCGAGACTCGGCTTTGATACCATATGAAATAATCCGGGTCCAATCCTGAGTCTGGAACAAATCTCGGGTCAAATGTCAAGTCCTGAATCGAATCAACTCCATCCAAATAAGGGTTTAAACCACTGACCTAACAATAGTATCTTCTTGGGTCATCTTAGTCTACCATAGGCTCTCCCAAAAAGTCATGACTTGAATGTACTATTGGTAGTTACTTAAGTCCTTATATACAGACAATTTTTTTCCATATCTTTCGATGTGGGACTAGGGTGTTACAAAAGGATTACCACCATATGGTTCTGTTTTAATTAATCACCCCGTAGTTACCTTTTTTATGCTGCTTTACTATCAATATGTACCTGTCATTCCATGTTTGTCTCTATGCTATGGTTACACATTAAATTATTACTGTTAATTGTGAATGATTCCTTATTATTGCTATAATTATCAAACCAATGGACCTAAAATTGTGATCTGCACTGTGCAGTGATGGATGGGACAGAACTACTCAATTAGTCTCCCTTGCTAGTTTATTGCTTGATCCATATTACAGGACATTTAAGGGGTTCCAGGTACTGATGACATCATTGATCTCTTTGAATTTTTTTCTTATATCTCATCTTTTCATTTACCAAGACCTAGATTTAGTTCTTGTTAAGAGCTGCCTCTCCCATGTTGACATGAAACTTTGAGCTATGGTTTAGTAATTAGTATGGGTTGCATTCAGTAAAACGTCTTTTGTCTCTGTGAGCTGTTAGCTTGAGAGGTATATACTATCATCTCTAAAGTAGAGGTGGAGGGTAGTTCCTGTGAGAGACTTGGGTGCATACCTATATTACTTAAGAAAATGAGGGATGATACTCCTTTTTGTTGTGTACTATTGTTCAAATATTAGGTACCATTTTGGGAAACTGAAATACATTGCTAATTTGGTAGTAGTAGCCCAACCTAGATCACCATAGCTCAACATAATATTAATGCTTTCATACAACAATTGGGGGAATAGCCGGTTGTCGAACGAGGAGTGGCTATTTTTAGTTGGCTATATAATGGCCTCTCGTTGGACAGTAATTTAAATCATCTTTCCAAACTCTCTTCTCTCTTTTCTTCTTCTCTAAACTAGAACCTAACATTCGAGTTACATGTATCTACTACTGTTTCTTCTGTGGCTTCCGTGCCAGGACATTTCATTTTAAAAATATACTGCATGACACTGATAACATTTGTTCTCATGGCATTGATTTCTTACGCTTGAGCTTTCTCAGTATACTCAAATGTTTTAATATGTCGTTGGGTACAGGCTCTTGTGGAGAAAGATTGGCTTTCATTTGGTCATCCATTTTCAGATCGCTTGGGAATGCCGACATTAACTGGAAGTGGTAATATGCCCTTCGAATTACCCAGGCAATCTTCAACTGGGAGTTTCTCGTCATCTCCCATGCGCCAAGCATCAGGATCATTCACATCTCAAGCTCCAAACACCACACATACACAAACTTCAAACCACAGTTCTCCAATTTTCTTGCAGGTGCGTACATCAGAAAAATATGTAGTTCTGTTTGTGCATCATGATTTTCATATGGTAGTTATTGAAAATTGCTTATTCTCCTTGCACGGCTGTTGCATGCCCAATGCATTGCAGTTCTTGGAAATAACGGTTGTTTAGATGCTGCATTCATAATGTGGATCTTCTTTAATATTTACCATAAGCTATTTACATTGTTTCTGGTACTATTTCTCTTTTTTCTTTTTGTGTTTATCTTCTCTATATTTGTCCCCTACCCAGACTTAGGTGTGTCCATACTCCTCCAGACTATTAATACCAGCCAGACACCTATTCAAATGAAAATCCAGTGGTTCATATTTCAACAACTCATATTTGGTTGGACCCACTATAATTTTCCCCCAAAAGACAGCAGCCCTCTCCTTATCTTCATAACCCAGACAGCTCTGATGGAAACACTGTTACTGTAGAAAATACCAGTGCTACTTTGTGGCCAGAACTCAAAAACTCGTAACGAAATTTCGTAATTAACCGACTATAGGATAAGAACAATGGTCAATAATCAAACATTAAGCCCACAAGTATTGTCTAGCCATCATGTTTTCACTTAATCGGAATCTGAAAAATTAAATTCCCCCTAACTCGAAAGACTGGAGATGCAACTCATTGGAACCAAGAAGAGATACCCAAACAAAATAATACCTAAGAAAGATTGTGTATGGAACACATTGAAGCTCTCTGCAAGACCATCACAGCTCTTGTATCAGGTTTGATTAATTTGGTGATTCTTGTCGCTAATTATGATCTACTTACTACTTACTAGTGTGTGCTTTTTGGGTAGTTATTCCGGAAGTTTATCCTATCTTTCGTTCCCAGATTTGATCTATTAGTAGATCTGTAAGTAAAATGTTTTGAGGAGAGAGTTGTCGTCTTTTAGGGAAAAATTGTAGTGGGTCCAAACCAAATATTAGTTTCTGAAATATGAACCATTGATTTTGTTTTGAACCGGTTTCTTACTAGTATAAATAGTCCGGAGCATATTTATTAAAACCGGATTGGACCGGTCGGTTCAACTGGTTGAACCGGGAATCGTCCCTCCAACCAGTCCGATTCCCTTGAAGTACCGGATATGCAATTGGATCGGAGTAAACCGTTGAAACTGGCCAGTATTTTAGCAAACCGTTAAGCCATCCGATTTTTAGGTAGCTGTTCCGGTTCAATATAAACTCTTAAAACTGCCCATTGTCGGAAATTATCAGACCATCCCCACCGGACTCAAAAAACAACAGCCAACCACAACCGCCTGATAAAAAGAAGAGATTCATTTCCTTTATCTCTTGCCGTTTTTGCCTGTGTTACTCAAACTCGGGTGCGGGTGTCGGATTCTGGTACGAATTTAAGTGTCAGACACGTGAAGTCAAAAAATAGAGGATACACGGATATGAATCCAAATATAGGCACGGGTGCGAGGATACGGTATGCTATGATTTTTTAACAATAATGTTTATGATGTCCAAATTCATATAGACATGCATTTATCATGAAACTTTAAGGGTTGAAGTGCAAAAATATAAAGAAACAGGGACAGAACTGAAGCTACTGAAACTTCAGGGGCTAAAATGGAAAAAAACAAAACTGCAGGGACTGATAAGTAATTTCTTAGGGGTTATTTTGAACTTTTAAAAAACTTAAAGGACTAAATTAAAAAACTATAAAAACTATTGGGTATCTAACTGTAATTTTCCACATATATTTAATTGACTCAGACGTATCAGCCAAGAAGCTCGTTTCTTCTTCTTCCGTATTCGGATTGAAAGTACCGCACCCGACACAAATCCCGCGACACGGGTACTCCATCAGAAGTTGGCGAGTCCGAGTAACACAGGTTATTGCCAACAAAATCGCCGGATAAACTCTCTTCCTCCTCCCGACGCTAATAACTATTTAGAAAAGCTATCAAACTTTGGTCAATATGTGGTTGGAATTTATTTGAAGATTTTGGAGAAACACAAAGGGATACCCGGATGGGAATGAGATGAGTTGTTGGTGCCTAGTGGGGTACATATGTCACTAGATCTGGCAAAAGAGGCCCAGGCCCGCAGGCCGGCCCGGGCCGGGCTTTGGGCTCCAGTTGCTTAGCCCATGAAAGTGCGGGCAATTTTGGCCCGGCCCGCGGGTGGCCCGGCCCATGGCCCGCGACTTATTTTTAAAAAAAATAAAATGTTGCTACTTGTGGGTTGTGAGACTTGAACACAAGACTTGTAAGTAAATAAATAAGAGTTCAAACCAACTGTGCTACAACAACTATTTATTTTTAATGCAATCTTCAATATATTTTTTCTTATTGGCAGTAGCATGAAACAAATTCTGATTAAGGACCCCAGCTACGTCAATAAGTAGCACTCCAATGACTACAGTTTCATGCTAGTGTCAATATAATTTTGTTTAATGCAATCAACAACTATAATTAATTAATAGTTAATGTAGGTAATTAATTAATAATACTAATTTATAATTGAAAATTATAATTAAGATATATTATAATAGTTGTTGAAGATATATTTATAATTGAAGATTGCATTAAAATTATAAATTGCATTAAATAGTTGTTGATTAAGACTAATTTAAGATATATTTATAATTAAGACTAATTTATAATTTTTTAATGCAATCTTCAATATATTTTAACTATAATTAAGATATGTATTTAATGTAGGTACTTAATTAATAATACTATTAAAATTTTAATTGATTGAAATATGTAGTTAATGTAGGTAATTAATTAATCGTGTTTGTTTGTATTATTGTTTATTATTAATTATTTTATTATTTTTAATATTTATTATTATTACTATTTATGGTGGAGCAAAGAGTTTGCAAAAAAAAAAATTAAAGGGAGAAGCCCGCGGCCCGACCCAACTCGGGTCACGGGCCTTACATTTCCAGCCCACCAAAATCCGGGCCTTTTTGGCCTGGCCCGGCCCGCCCGTTTGCCAGGTCTAGATGTCATTATCATATTCTTAACCTCTTTTTGAGTCGTGACTAATTTTATGCCATATTAATGTACATATGCCAAGTGTTGTAACTTATATACATCACATAATTATTTTATTATTAATAATCTAACATACAGTATATCATTTTATATACATTAAATTAGTGTTATATTTTATATACAATGAACTATAATATTTATTTGCTTTGTTATCTATGCATTAGAGATTCATAATATAATGTATTCTATAGTAGTTATTATAGGAAAAGTTAGAAGTTAAAAAATGGGAATATTAATTTGTTGTATAATTCTTCTTCTTTGTGTTTCATAAAACAGTATCATTAACCTTTTGAATAAAATTTGCAAAAAATTAAAGTTAATGTGTTTCATATAAAATTTATAAGAGTTAAATGCATTTTCACACCCAAGTATATCCCATTTTGCACATTGAATTCTATATTTCAAAACGTGACATTTTGCATCCCGTACTTTTAGCGAATCGGCATAACACCCTCTAGCCCAAAATTCATCGCTAAAAGTGATAGGGAAGTGTCTGTTTTGTACTTTTAGCGACAGATTTTGGGTTGGAGGGTATTATGTGTCGATTCACTAAAAATGCGGGATGTAAAGCGTCACGTTTTGAAGTATAGAATGCAATTTGCAAAATAGGGTAAACTTGGGGGATGCAAAGTACATTTAACTCCATTTATAATTATTAATACTTTTAAAATAAATTAAATTTATATCATTTTAGAATTTCACAAATTAATTTGAAGTTAAAAATAGATATTTTTAAAGGAACAAAGGTAAAATCGTTTACCCGTAGTTTCATTATTTTCTTTTTCTTTTGTTTTATCTTTCAATTTATTTTATTTTTAAATAGAGTTATATCATTCATACTCCCTTCGTTCTAAATTATAAGATTATTATTTACTTTTGAAAATCAATTTGGTACACATTTTTAAATTTAAAATTAAGATGATTGATTAGAAAAATTATGAAATATAAATCTTACAATTAGTTGACTTCCAAAAGTTAATTATGATCTTATATTTTGAAACGGAATAAATATTACTTTCATTTTATGAAATATTTTTAATTATTTAATATAAAAATTCGGCTCAACCGGTTGAATCTGTAAACCGTTGAACTAGTCTTGACCGGTTCAATGTCCGGTCTGGTTCTGATAACTATGGTCTGGAGGAGTATAGACACCTAATTCTGGATGGGAGTGGAGTCCCTTCTATAAAGCAATTGGGTTCCTGACATTGATAATTAGAAGAGGATTATAGTTCCTGATATAGTACTTTTGTAGTGTAGCTCTATCTTTAGTGGAGTTGGCTTTCTAATTTGCTATGCAAGTGACATGCTCCCTTTGAAATTATAGTATAGGAATTGAGTGGAACATGTTTACTCAATGCTATAGACACCACACAGAAGAATGTTTTGTACTTAAATGCTCTCCTTTCCGATTGTCCATTATTTGATTATATTGTACTATTGTCACTGCACGAACTTGAGAATATGTTGGTTTTACTAATTTTCTTTGATATTTTTTGGCGATTAATATTTTGTGTATTTGATTCATTCTCAGTGGCTAGATTGTGTGTCGCAATTGTTGCGGATGTACCCTTTTGCATTTGAGTTCTCTTCGGTATGCATCTTTATTGAATTGATCATATTAAATTTTTTCTTATGTGGAACATTATTTTGATTTCTGCAAAACTGATGAACTTGTAATTAAGTGATTAGGAGTAGCTTGCTAACTCTTTTGGTTTTGCAGTGCTTTTTGGTAGATTTCATAGACTGTGTGCTTTCATGTCGCTTTGGGAACTTCTTGTGCAATAGGTATGAGTCATCTTTTTCTTTTCTTCTTTTCCTCTCCTGATAACTAGTTTGGTCAAGATACCCAAGTTTGATCTATTTCCTCATGAGCATGCATTTCTTCATTTACATACCACACTTGAATTAGAGTCCGTCATTTGTAATTGCAACTTGTAACTAGTTTGTAGTAGTCAGAACTGCTTGTTCATTTTTTTCCTTATGTTCTCACTATTTACGGCCTTCTAGAATACAAGTTTGATTAACATTTATTTCAGGTACCCCTAAGCTGATTATTATAACCTACACTTTGTCTGACTATTGAATCTGTGTCACCATGAATCAACATTTCAAATTAGTTAGAATATAGTTTGATGTAAACAAATTATGAGAGGAATTTGAAGAAGTTACTTTTACCAATCATGCAAAGGTTGAAATGACATAATTCTTAAGATGAAGAAACCCAGGAATAGGTAGGCTGACTTGCTAATATATACAAGAAAATAAAATTAGATTATTAGATTATTCTAGACTAGTAGTAGATGATATTACAGATCTTGTTTCCCTTTTAAATTATATTTTATTTGGTGGTTATGTTTAAGGTTTTCTTATTGTCCCATATATAAAGTGAAGTAACCCATCATTTAATAAATTTAATAGATTGAGTTGGTGCTGTGGTATTGTAAAACGTTAAACCTTTTGCTTTCTGAGATACCTTCCCTGAATGCTTATAAATTTCAGTGAGAAGGAAAGGCAACAATCTGGTGTATCTGACTCCTGTGGGTGCTTGTGGATGTATTTGACTGATCTGCGAGCTTCAGAGGGAAGTTCTCACATGCACCACAACCTGTTTTATGATCCATCAAAACATGAAGGTCCAATCTTACCACCAGCAGCAGCTTTAGCACCAACTCTTTGGCCCCAGTTTCATCTTCGATGGGCTTGCCCCTCTGAAGCCCAAGGTGGAGAGGTTGAAGCTCATTGTAGGACCATGGCTAAAAAGTTCTCTGAACTACAGAAGGTAACATGTTTCTCTTGCTGTCCAATTCACCTGCCTCTTTCCAAATCAACAAATTTGAGGAAAGGCTGATGTTCCTGGATGTAAATAAGTTGTTTGATCTGACTATAATGAACAATTTTGAGCATCAACCTGGCCTCCTTTTTCCAGTTTGATTCTAGTTTGCAGTTAAAGAGTAAATTTTTCAACAAATAATGTGGATTTATATTTCTTATAAAACAAATAGCGTGGATCTATATATTTGTGGAAAATGACACAGACATCCCCTGAAGTATCCCCTAATTACAAGAACCACTCCTGAATTTTCTTTTTGTGAAAGTCCTTTTAGTATTTATCCGTTACAAAAATGCCATTTTAATTGGTCGTCATGCCAAAAGTATAATACTAATTCAATGGCAGAAACTGGGAGCACCGGTACAATCACCTAAAAGGGTTTTTTTTTTCTCTCTAATGAATGGTTACTAGGACATTTTATTGTAAAATTAAATTTCAATGGTGGTTTTTATATTGACAGGATACCTCAGAGAAGGTATTTGTGATTTGTTCTATTTTTGGAATAGATTGGTTACCTAGAAACAATGGCTGTAATTATTTGCAATGGTGGATCATCATACGAAATTGATTAGGATGTAGCTTAAGTTGAGATTAGGTACAGCATTCAACAATACAATCCAATGATGGACAAGTTTTATATAGTGAAGATCAATAAAACTACAATCAGCTTTTGTCTTGGTACTACAATCAGTTTTTGTCTTGGTATATAAGGCATATCAACAAGGTAGACTGTTTTCTTGTTTATTGCATCTATGACGGTAGGGTTGCATAAACATTGGAGAAATGAAGTGGTGATTTTGATTTTTATAATCTGATTATTGCTAAGATCTTCTTAATAATTAATTATGGGGTATTTACAAATTTTACAGGCAAAAGAAGTGGCAGAAAGGAAAGCAAAAGAACTGAACTTTACTCTGGAGTCTTTGACTGCTGAGTTGCGAAATGAGAAACATATTAGCAGCTCGGCTCTGAACTTGGCCAAGAGATCTAGCAAGGAAAATGCAGCCATAAAGAGAGCAGTACAGTCACTGGGGTGTAAAGTTCACTTCTCCGACAGCGGTGAATGTACTGTTGACGTAGAAAGCAACCCGGTGGAAATCCCTCAAAGATCAATGCAATCTCCTTCAAAAAGGGAATTGGCTGGGACCGTGGTGCACGTTGAAAAATCAGACATGTCTGTCTCTATTACACTAACGTCAGATGATGATGATGATTCCAGCAATCCAATTTATCGGGTTTGTGAATCTCTTTGCCCTTTACGCACTCGTGATGGTGGGTGCAGGTGGCCTGATGCTGGATGTGCTCGAGTTGGAAGCCAGTTTGTTGGACTTAAGGCAGATTTTGATGCATTTGATCAACTTTCTATATACGACAGTTACTTTCAGTCCGAGTGACATTTAGCCCTAGACTACACCAATCTTCCCAAGGAAAGATACCATACATAATTTTGGTAGGTAAAGCTTTGTTAACTTGCACAGGTTCAAGAGATTAACTAGCATACTGTAGAAATGTAGATGGCAAAGGTAAAAGTAGGCCCTAGCAATTGAGATGGTTCTTGCTCTGTATGTATAGAGGAATGTAGATTTTGAAGAGGACAATATCACCAGTTTTTTTCGGACATTGCCGAGGTAACAAAGCATGAAAGTTGGGATTGATACATTTGAAGAGTTGAGCAGCATTCTGAGGTGGTCCACTTCATTCATTTTATACAAATGTCAACTTTGTAAAACATTTGCATATTGTCATTTAGCTCGGACAAGTTAGCTTGTGTACAGATTCTTGACAAGTCAATTGTTGTCAATCTAGAAATCTTGTAAACATGGACAATGATCAAATAAAGTTTTCGGATATAATGTAAGCAGTCAATAAAGATCTATGATTTAAACGAACTAGTTCAGTTTCTTGATGTTATTGTTGTCTATTTTAGTTTGTCAGCCATAAAATTCGGACTCCTTAAACTGGCCGTCCCGCTCCTTCCCTACCCACCAAAATGAAACTCACAAAAACAATCAACACGAATGCATGTAACCCAGACAGAGAACTTGCAAAAATACATTATAACCACAAATCTTAGTAATGCATTATATATTACTTTACTCCATACATTTTTTGAAAACATTTTCTCCATTAAACAATAACATTATTTTTGGGGGATTAATTAAGATAAAGAAGGCACACAAGGAAACCAGATCATCTCCCCATCAGGTAGTTGTAGGAAAAAGAAAAAGGAAGAAACTTAAAAAGGTTAAAGAAAACAACAGAATTACTATTCACAGGGAGGAATAAATACAAAGAAGGTAAATTGAGTTAAAAACACCTAAACTAGAGTACAAGAACACCTAATTCCTCATCTTATCAATGGTTAGCTTCATTGCTGGCATTAGTGACTCACCCGACCCACCTCAGTCACATGGTGTCTATGATGTACGGATTGGCACAGTGTATTTTTGTTTGCTTTCACAACCATTTACTTTTTTTGCATAACACATTTTGTTGCATAGCCCAATGGCACTTCAAAGAGAACAGCAGAAGTCAAAGCATCCGTGTTGGCTAACTGATCTTCCCCGTTTGGTCAATCAAGGTGCCAATTTGTTCTCCAGATAATGCTCTTGATATGTTTCCAGGCTCAAGCAGGTTAAAGATGACAACTATATATAGAGAGGGTAAATACTTTTAGCAAAAGAAGGTTTTATCCAGCTATATTAGTGATACACGGGACAAAACTAACCAGGAATTGCATTTTCTTCACAGAACTGAATCGCCATCATATCCATAGAGGTAACGCCTCTAGAAACAACTTCCCGGTAGGAAACGTGATAGAGAGTCACATTGTTGTTTTGGCAATCATAGACACCATTTACATTTGTTCCTTTTAGGACTGCATCTGCACTAACTGTAAAAGGGGAAAAGAAACATATTTAGTAATAATTTTTTTTCCAGATGAAACCCTCAATTATTAAATAAAAAGCGCACCCAGTATATAGCAAAGGTTATTTATCTAAAAACAAAAAGAATGTATGCCAAATGATGTAAAAATGTAATGAAAAATCAAAGCAACTGAAGGTTGAGTAATGTTCTACCCACCAAAGAGAAAAAGAAAACTTGATTTAAAAAATTCTACTCAATAGGGTGATGTGCTAGATATCCATATGCAGTCATGTGAGAGAGAAAGGGTGATAGAGTGTTTTGAAGTGTGAGGTTTTCAACATGTATGCTACAAAATATTCAGAAACTAATCTAACCCAAAGAAAGAGTTGAACAAAATATAGATAGAAATGTAGTACTTTCAGAAGCCCTCAAAGCTGCTGCCGTGTCAGTGGTAAAGAGGGGATTCCCAGTGCCAGCACCAACACCTCCAAAGATGACGACTCTTCCTTTCTCAAGATGACGGATAGCTCTTAGCCTGTTATATGTTTCAGCAACCTCTGGCATTGAGAAAGCACTTTGCACGCGAGTTTGAACACCCAGCTTCTCTAAAGCTGATTGAAGCAGTACAGAATTCATGACTGTTGCCATCATACTGAAAATATAAACGGTACTTGGTCAGGAGCAAGTAAACAAAGTTTATGACGTAATATGTAGTTCACTGATACAGAACAAAGGGAGGGGGAAAGGATCACAAAACTTGATTAATGGAAATTGGAATTGGTTGAGAGATTATTGCTTATGAGTCTTACCTCACAGCAGAATATAAACAATTGCCCGATGGTTCAAAAGAAACAATTTAATGGAAGATGCCATGACAATTTAAAATAATGGAAAATGAATGCCTAAATTCAGATTTATTTTTTCAGTCAAATGTATGAGCATACACAGAAGCAAATGCATGCAGACTGGCATCTACGCTGTCGCACGCATTGCATGTGATAAGTTGGGGTGGGGATAAAGGGCACAAGTGAACATATTTTTGGGAGCAGCTATGACATGTATATATATATATATATATATTGTTCTCATAATCTCATCCTCTATTTATTTTGTTGTCCATGTTTTGTATAGGGTTTGAGGCATGTTATATATTGCAGTGCATATGATATCTAATACAAAGTACAATACATAGCCTTCCAATCTTTTCTTTTTCTCCCACCCTTTTGTATTAATCAATTCACAGAGACAACTATACACCACGGTGGATTCGGACTTATAGTCGGTCAAAAAACTCTGTATAGCCACTCAGATTAAATGACATTACCCAATTTGATATGCTGTAGGTCTATCTAAATCAGTTGCTGACACCCATGAGTCTCCACAAAAGAAGTTGCGGCCTCCCACAACAATAGCCACCTAGAAAATCACATAAAGGAACCATCTTGAAAGTCGAAAAGAGTTGGATGAATTAAAATTGTGAAAGACAAAGGAGGAGTATCGCAATGACAAAAAATAGGAAATTAATGTTCAGTACCTGAACACCAAGGTGGCACACTGTTGTCACTTCTTTAGCAATCTCCAATGCCACCTAACAAGAGAAGGATCAAGCATAGCACATAGCTTCAACTTAGAACAACCATGTAATGCAGATGTTGATACTATTAATTCATTCAATAAACGACGAAAACTAAAACTCACCTTGGAGTCAATACTCTGACAGTTCCCAGATAATGCAACACCACTAATTTTAAACACCACCTTCTCCATTTTGGCCGTGGAGTTGACTTCAATTTCGTGCTGTTTACAAAGTTTGCATTGTTTGTTGCAAGTCTGCCAGAAAACATGGGATTACACCAAAGCTTTGGGGATAGACATTTAAATTAATAGTTCTAATAGTAAACATATTTGGATTATACTCTATGAAACAAGGATACGGTTTTGTTCATTGTGAAGATACATTTTTATGTAGTTATTCCTCCTTTAGTTTCCTGTCCTTCATTTTTGTCTTCAAGTGATTTGAGGCCTAAACAACAAATGCCATCCATAATTTTATTTATTTTTTAATCAACAATCTATACGAGGAGCTATATGGTCTCTAGATCTTAGTAATTAAGTAAGCAAAAAAAAATTCCATTCTTTTGACATTTTGAAGAGTTTATGGACTTCTTTTAAGGCAGCCGAGGAAGCAAAATGACAATCTATTTCAAGTGTTGGGTCCCGGCACTTATCCTAGCAATGCTTGATAAAATACCTTTGATTTATTATAGGATATATCTATCTACACACCCAAATTGTAATCCAAAGACGCACTCAAGTGTAAAATAGTAGTAAATGAGAAGAGATAAAGTTTGTGAAGAGAGGAGATAGAAATATTTTACTATCATTTTACACTTGGGTGTGTTTTTGGATGTACAATTTGGGTGTGTACATACATATATCCTTAATTATAAGTTAGCACAAAATCCAAGTATTCCTTGATTCTTAAGCAGTTATACACCTACAAAAAGCCTACAATAGGTAAAATACTAAAATCTCATATATACTTTAACATTACTAGACAGAAAAGTCAGCTAAACCAAGGTTGTTTGCTTCTTAAACATAATGAGAAAAGAAGTTTTGATTCAATAATACCAAAAGAAAATAGTAAGATTCATTTTCTTGTCCTTCATATTTTTACTCTCCTAAAAATCAATACGGATAAAGTTTTAATCTATTTACAATTCAAGTTGCATATTTCTTAAGTAAGATGACTTCTGATACATTCCCCCTACAAAAAAAAACATGCTTTTTGGCTCAAAATTGAGTATTTAATGAGGCTTGAACCAAGCACACTTCAACATTTGAGATGATAGGTACCATAGATGTAAAACTCTAAATTAAACATCCTTGTACACTTTCAAACTCTAATCTTTCACAAGGAGAAGCTATAGAGACCGGAAAAACTTAAAAAATGCCCAACATAATCCTTGCAAAAATTGCAACATTCTACTAAATGAAGAATCATTACTGATATACATGTTACATGACCTAGGATGGCAGGTCATAGATATTGTTGCCCATCAACAACGAGCTCAAGTATAAATATATTTATCCCAAAAAAATAATATAAGTCGCTAATACAGAACGATTGCACTTGTAATAAGCTGCCCATTGTGACTATGTCCATGTATAATCCGAAATAGAACTAAATAACTACTCTAGATTGTGCAAGCCACATACATTGCCAATAATTTTACCACCGGAAAAAAACAAACAAACTACTACTAAATATTAGTCTTAATATTTTCAATAATTTAGCATTCATATGGTCATGAAATGTAATCAAAATTTCATATACCTTTTTGATTGCCGTAGCATATACGAAGAATTCCCTCCTCCATTAGACCTATCATCATCCGAAACACTTTTCATCGACGCCAAATTTCCCACAATCACCTCCATTTTCTTAAACCAATGCCAATGGCTAACTGATAAGCCGCCGCTATTCATCCTTTGAAGCTCAACCTTGTACCTTTTCTTTAGATTATCAATCTTATTCTTACATTGCTCAACACTCTTGCATAACTTCTTATCAGATCCCTCAGTAACACTTTGAGCCACCTGCTCCCAATCTCTCCCTCTTAAATTGCCTCGATTCAGCTGCGTAAACTTTTCGATATACGCATCGAGGAGACACGAGATTGCCGAGTCGTTCCATTCCTCCCGGTCCTTCCGGTAGTCGACTCGGTAATCGCCGCCGCCGCTAGAATCGACGGCGACGGCGTCTAGTTTGAGTTTTTTGTAATAGTAAGGGTTTAGCCTGCCGTTTGGAGTGATTTGATCGGATTTGTTCGGATCGGAGCAAGACTCTCCGGCGGCGGTGGAGTACGGTAATACATCAGTGGTTTGGGAGTAGAACGCGGAACTGCCGGAGTCTTCTCCGGCATCGGATTCGTCGGGGTTGTTTTCGGCTCCGATTACTGGGAATTCGACGTTGCACGAAGACATTATAGTATAGGAAGAAAGAGGAGAGAGATTAGGGTTAGGGTTTCGAACCAGAGGAGGAGGAAGGAGTAGACGACGTTAGTGCTGATTGACGGATTGTGGAGGGGAACCGTATTGAACAACTAACGGTGTGATCTGTCACTGCGATCATGTTGACGCCTGTCTTCACGAACGTAACGATTTCTGTCATGACTTGCGTCCACGTAGCTACGTTCCAGTTTCCACTATATTTGGCTGTTAATGCCAAAGTTAATGTCTGTTCCTCAAAATAATAAAATATAATTTGTAAACATTAAAAAAAATTAATTTAATTTTAGTGGCCTCATAAGTTTATATAATATTAAGTGATAAGTACTTTAATTTTTATATACTAATGAATTTTATTAAATGACATATTTATCTTTCACTTTATATATTTTATCTCCTCTTTTAAGAATAAAAAAATTGTAACTTTAGTTATAATTTTAAGGACGGAGGGAGAAATAATTATGTTTTTCGAACAAATATATTTTTAGCTACATTTTTATATTGTAGACATTCGAAATTTTGTATTCTTGTTACTAACCTTACAGGAAGGCAAAATCATCTTCCAGAAATAACTCTGGAAGTCAAATTCGCACAGTCCCAGAGACAACTCCGGGATACTCAGTTTGCCATCTCGGAGACAACCCCGTGATGTATAGTCCAACCAGGAGATAACCCCGAGATACTCAGTTTCAACCTCGGAGACAACCCCAAGGAATGTAGTTCCAGTTCTGGAGACAACCCTAGAATCTTCAGTTTCATCTCGAAGACAACCCCGAGATCTTCAGTTCCAGTCCCGGAGACAACCTCGGGAGTTTCAGACCCAACCTCGGAGATAACCCCGAGAAATGCAGTTGCAGTTTTGGAGATAACCCCGGAAATACTTGTTTCAAACCCTTACAATCAGCTTCAACACTCGGTGATAGCCCCGAGGCACTCATTCCCAAACCCGGAGATTACCCCGCAAGGACAGGCACACCTTAGAGACAACCCTGATGACGTTCAACACTTGCAGCAGCCCAATCTCAGAGATAACCTTGAGCAACGACTGCTAAATCTGCCCAAAATCGGAAATAACCCTGGTCAGGGGGCAAAATCGTCATTTTACCTCCCCAATGCGCCGTCTCAACAACATTTCAACATACATGCTACACAAGAATATCCTACAAGAACCAATAGCTCCAATCCCGAGTGACAACTATACAAGACAGCACACCGGATAAAATTTAAAGCTTGAAGACCTGGGCATGGTTAAGACCTGGGCATGGTCCCATCTTTCCGACTTCGTATAACCTCTTATCCTATGTCATTGTGTAGCTCTCGACAATAGCATGTCGTAAAAGGTCTTATACACCTCGATCAGATGACCGGATTGAAGTTCTGAAAATTCGATCGGACATCACGTTGCACGCATGCACGAACTTCGAGACCCGTGGAGCCTGTGGCACCCCGGGCAGCCGCAGGCTCCCCTTTCTATAAATAGAGGGCTTGGGGCAACCATTTTACAAAGAGAAAAGGCGAGGAAGCCATGTCCAATTTGTTCTGTACACACTTTAAATTGAGTGCTTTCTCATCTTAAACACTTATGAGCTTATATTTGACTACTTTTTTACCGGCGGGAGCCGAGTGTTCATCTATTTAAAGCTATTGAAGTCTTCTTTGGCAGTCCACTGTAAACCTTCTTACATCATCTAAAGCCTTTTCTACACTTCCTGCACACATTGTTATTCACGTTGAGAGTCGTGTTGTGTGCGTGTGCCCGGACTTCGGTCCGTGGCTTTTTATTTCTTTTATATATATGCTAACATTATCGAGTTATGCCTCGATTGAGCCTGGATTTACATCCGGAGCGTTTATTGCTTTTATATATATACATTTATATAAACTGTTGTCGAACTTTGTTTGATAAACCTGGATTTACATTCGGAGCGTTTACTGCTTATATATATATAAATACTTATATATATATATATATATATATATATATATATATATATATATATATGTTGTTGCCATCAAACTCTGTTTGATTTAGCCTGGATTACACATCTGGTGCGTTTACCGCTTTTATATATCTATATTTATATACTTTCGAACGTGAATTAATGAAACGAGCCTGGATCGATATATATCTAGTGCGTTTATCACTTATATATATATATATACACACACACACACACATTTCTGTCATGCCTGGAATTCATTTCGTGACCTTTTACTGCTTTCTTTATATTTAGTCTTGCCTGGAGTTTACTCCGTGGCGGTTGATTGTTTTTACTGCTTTATTTACATTTTCAATCCCCCATGGAGGTGCTTCGTTGTGGTTGATTGTCTGTACATATATATATATATATATATATATATATATATATATATATTTACAACTTATATATATATATAACTGTTTACAGCTTTGATACGAATTGCAACATGGGGCATAATGAAACCAAAGTGGTTCTAAGCTTAAGAGAAGCTCCACAACAAATTTCTTTACTGGACTTGGTTTTCTCTTCTGAAGATCACAGAAAGGTCTTGCTTATGGTGTTGGAAGAAGCCCAACTGCCTAAGTCAGTAGATGTTGAAAAATTCCAGCATCTGGTGGATCACATTTTTAACAACAATGTGATATCTTTCACTAACGATGATATACCTCTCAAAGGGATGGGCCACCGCAAGCAGTTGCACATAGCGATAATGTCCTCCGGATACGTGGTCGCAGGAGTATTGATAGATGGAGGATCATCCTTGAATATCTGCCCTTATACCACTTTGGAGAAGATGAATATTAATCTCAAGAGAATCTAAAGCAGCCATACAGTTATCAAAGCTTGTGACGGATCCCTATGAAACTCTGTCGGAGAGATTGAACTACCTGTGGATATCGGTCCACATACATTCAACGTATCCTTCTATGTGCTCAAAATAGACACATGATACAACCTGATCTTGGGAAGACCGTGGAATCTTATGGTTGGAGCCGTCCCATCCACCTTGCATCAGCAGCTTAAATACATAATTAATAACATCATAGTCACTGTTAATGTTGAACCAAAATGTCCTGAAGAAGGTGACATCACGCTCATCAGTTTCAATTCAGAAGTTGAGACTGTCAGCTTTCATGCCCTGGAGGTGAGCAACACTCACTACCATCCCATTGGGGCACCTCATCTGATACCCAGAGTTTTCGCCGAAGTAATGTCGGCCAATCAAGAAATTTTATCTTTGGGTTATCAACTTGGACAAGGGTTGGGCAAAGATCATCAGGGCATCAAGCGCCCAATTCAAATTCCCAGTTAAACAGGGACAGCTGGACTAGGCTATTTTGCTAGCTCCAGTCACAGGAATCCTTACAGACACAAACATATTCCTTCATCTTCAGCCATATGGCGATTGCCTGCACCTACAGGAGCTGAATCTATATAGACTTCAGTGAAGGTTTCTGTGCATGTGATGACCATGTTATTTCCTAAGCCGATACCGGTCAAAGGAAAAGAAATCTTGATACCGGATCCGAAGGCGGAGCAAAAGGACTAGAGGCATAAGCAGGACATTGCCAGGCGTTTATCAAACATACACATCATCATCCATACAGATAGTACAAACAGAATCACCCCAAACGATGATTGCCCATATATTATGGTTATCATTCGGGAGAAGGAGGGCAGCACTCATTGCTTTTGCCGACGAGGGTAAAAAGGGCAGAAACTTCCTCTGCCCTGTAGATAACAATAACTGCTTACTTTCTGTACATTATTAGCAGTTGTTTTGTCATTTCATGCTAACACTTTGTATGATTGAATAGTTTTATATATATTAAGTGAAAGCATTTTGTTTCAGGACTCTAAAGTTAGATGTGCCCGTGCTTGCTGATAAGGTGCCTTTTCTCCACAAGGACTATAATTTTAATGAAAAGTTGGACTCAGACTTGATGGAAATACAAGAGGACATTGAGATACCTTAGGAGATCAAAGAGTGGGTCAAAGACAAACCCAAACCAAACCTTGATCAAACCACCTCATTCAATCTTGGAACCTTAAAAAGCCCTAAACTAATCCAGATTGGTACAGACCTCACTCCAAACCAAAGGAATGACATGGTTACATTATTAACCCAATTTCGGGATGTGTTTGCATGGTCTCATGAAGACATGGTGGGTTTGTCCACTAACATAGTCATTCATCACCTTCCCATTAAAGAGGGATTCAAGCCAGTCAGGCAGAAACTCAGGCGATTGAAACTGGAGTGGAGTTTAAAAGTTAAAGAAGAAATTGTGAAAAAATTTCAAGCAGACATCATCATGGTGTCCACATACCCTGAATGGCTATCCAACATAGTCCCCGTGCCTAAACCAGGAGGAAAGGTGCGAGTTTGCATGGATTACCGGGATCTGAATAAAGCTTGCCTTAAAAATAGCTTTCCCGTGCCATTTATCCACATTCTCATTGACAATACTACTCAATACGACATGTACTCCTTTGCTGATTACTTTGCGGGGTACCATCAAATCATGGTTACTGAAGAGGATCGTGAGAAAACTACATTCATCACTCCTTGGGGAACCTTTTGCTATAGATAGTTTTCATTCGGCCTCATCAATGCCGGAGCTACCTACCAATGAGCCATGATGGCTCTTTTCCATGATTTAATGCATAAGGAGATAGATATCTATGTGGATGACATCATTATCAAGTCCCGAAGGGAGGAAAACCACCTAGACCATCTCAAAAAACTTTTCAATAGGTTGCGTAAGTAAAATTTGAAGTTGAATCCAAACAAGTGCGCCTTTAGCGTTAAATCAGGTAAGTTGCTAGGATTCCTAGTCAGCCACAAGGGGATTGAGCTGGACCCCACCAAAATCTAGGCCATTACGGAAATGCCCATTCCTAAGACAGAGAAGGAAATACGGGGATTTTTGGGAAGAGTTAACTTCATTAGCAAATTCATCTCCAAACTCATAGCAACCTGTGAACCTATTTTCAAGTTGTTAAAGAAGAAATCCTCCATGAAATGGATTGATGAGTGCCAGAAGGCCTTCCTTATAGTCAAAGAGCAGCTAGTCAAAGCTCCTATTTTGGTACCTCCCAGGGATGATGTTCCCCTGTTCATATACCTGTCCATCAATGACAATGCCATGGGCTGCATGCTGGGACACAAAGACGATAGAGGCCAAGAGCGAGCTATCTACTACCTTAGTAAAAGATTCAGCAACAGTGAACACAAGTACACTCTGATTGAGAAAACTTGTTGTGCTTTAGCATGAGTTTCCATGAGGTTACAACATTACCTCTATGGTCACACAACCCATCTCATATCCCGCGTGGATCCTCTCAAGTATGTGTTCAGTAAACCCATGCTGAATTGCCGACTTTCCAAATGGAAGTTGATCCTACAACAATTTAACATTGTCTACGTGACGCAAAAGTCTATCAAAGGTCAAGGAATTACGGATCTACTGGCCACCGCACCTTCAGGGGATTTTAAACCCTTGGAAACATACTTCCTCGATGAAGGGGTAATGACAGTTCAGCAACACCATTAGTATGATGCACACCAAACATGGAAGATGTATTTTGATGGAGCTGTAAACATGGAAGGTTCTGGAGATGGGGCAGTTCTAGTATCCATTACGGGGGAGCGGTATCCCGTCGCCGTCAAATTGCAGTTTACCAACACCAACAACACAATTGAATATGAAGGCTGTATCATGGGCTAAAACTTGCCCACTCAATGGGCATCAGGCAGTTAACTGTCTTTGGGGATTCCGAATTGGTAATCAGACAAACCACATGAATCTATCACAACAAAGGTCTACATTTGATGCCTTACCATCGGCAGGTTCTATAGATGTCCTCAGAGTTTGAAGAAATATCTTTCCTCCACATTCCTCGGAATAAGAATGACTTTACGGATGCGCTAGCAACCTTGGCCTCCTTGATCAACATACCTAACAAGGAAAACATGCCAACCCTCACATTTGCCCAACAAAAGGCACTAGCCTATGGGAATTACATTGGAGAAGTATCGGATGAGCTACCTCCCATCCAACACCCTTGGTATCAGCATATCAAGGAGTACTTACAAGATGGATCTACACGCACTGAGGCTAGACCGACTGAAAGAAGGCGGATCCATCGACATGCTATGAAATTTTACCTGAGCGGAGACGCACTCTACAAAAGAGATGCAGGACTAGGTCTCCTCAGATGTCTGGACAAGGACCAAGCTCAAAGGCTCATGGATGAAATCCATGGTGGAGTATGTGGCCCACACATGAGCGGCCCTCTACTTGTTAAAAAGATCCTCAGAATAGGGCATTACTGACTCTCTCTTAAAGCTGACTGTGACGATCACATCAAGAGATGTTACCAATGCCAAATTTATGGGAATGCTATCCACGCCCCTCCAAGGGAGCTCCATAATATGAGTTCACCCTGGCCCTTCTTAATGTGGGGAATGGACGTGATTGGGCCCATCGAGCCTAAAGCCAGTAATGGGCATCGGTTTATCTTCACTATGATTGACTACTTCACCAAGTGGGTAGAAGCAGCATCCTTCCCCAGGGTTATCAAAGAAGTAATTGTATCAGATAATGCTAAGAACCTCAACAACAAAATGATGGAGGAGTTGTGCATTAAATTCGACATCAAACATCTCAACTCCGTCATCTACCGTCCCAAGATGAATGGTGTTGTTGAAGCGGCTAACAAAAATATAAAAAAGATCATGCAAAAGATGTCCGCCAATCACAAAGGATGGCCTGACTTATTGCCTATGACTCTGTTAGCCTACAGAACATCAATGCGTACTTTCACTTGGGCAACCCCCTACTCATTAACCTATGGGATGGAAGCAGTGCTCTCCATAGAAGTGGAAATGGAATCCCTCAGAGTGTTAATAGATGCTCAGCTGGATGAAGACCAATGGGTACAAGATATGTATCACCAATTGTCTCTAATAAACGAAAGGCGAAGTGATGCTATTTTCCATGGTCAGTTATACAAACAGAGGATTGCCAGATTCTACAACAGAAAAGTCCAGCTATGGCAGTTCAATGAACACGACTTGGTTTTGAAGAAGATCATTGACAACCAAGATCAGTCTAAGGGAAAATTCACCCTAAATTGGGAAGGCCCGTTTATTATCAAGGAGGTATTGATAGGAGGTGCTATTAGATTGCAGGAAATGGACGGCGATGAATTTCCACAGCTCATCAACTCGAACACAGTGAAATGGTACTATTCCTGAGGTTACCATCAAGAAAACATCCTGTTTTTGGATCACCAGATCCCCAGTCATTTTAGGTTTTCTAACCCTTCACTACATACAACCTTTCTTCACATTCATCTGCCCCATTAAGGACAAACACACTTTTTCAACCAGCAGCCTGGTTCCAGATTAGTAGATCCTTCACATAACTTTGCCTTCAAAATTTTTCACACCCGCAGTTTTGTCCCATAGGGGATTAAAACTTTTTCACACCCACAGTTTGTCCTGTACATGGGATCAAACTTTATCCCCCGTAGTTTGTCCTGAACAAGGGGTCAAACTTTTCATTGGCTGCAAACCGTCCTGAACATGGGGCGAACTACGCCGACTTTATCTCCTCAATACATGGGAGTACGTAGGCAGCCATTTTATATGGTCCGGTCGCAATAAAATAAAAACAACAAAAATATTTCTACACCCTTCTCACTACAAAAACAAAAACAAAAACATCTTTATACCACTTTGCCACATACAACGTTGAACCCTTTACACCAGGTTCGAACTACGCAGACCTAATCTCCTCTTCAATAGGAGTACGTAGGCAGCAATTCATGGTTCGGTCTCACCCTTTACCAAAACACAAAAACTTGTTAATGGTACTTGGATCATCCTTCAATCCACCACACTTCATTGGCTTCAGACCAAAGGGATGGAACTACCTGACCTCCCCACACAAAAGGGAGAATCGACGACCATCCAAGCTGCGGTTGATTCCTCAAAGAGAAACACCAATCCATAAGAGATGGAACTAACTGGGTTCCCCCATACAAAGGAGTACTAGCGATCATCTGTGGTAAGGTCAATCTCAGAGATGAAAGCCACATTCCTCTCCACATCTACATATAGAAACCAGTCCCAAGACACCAAAAATGGTAGGGAATAAACACAGATCAACGATCCATTCTGAAATATCCTGAGACAGCTCAATGTCCATCCATCAAGGAGGGGTTCAGAATACATCAAGATCACAAGCCCTGAAGACACATGCAAATATCAAGCAAGTAACAAGGCATAACTAA
Source organism: Panax japonicus (assembly GCA_020205505.1). NCBI lineage: Eukaryota > Viridiplantae > Streptophyta > Magnoliopsida > Apiales > Araliaceae > Panax > Panax japonicus. The sequence goes on from CM035107.1 coordinate 59,769,496, forward strand.
AAGAGAAGTGATCAAAATATATTTTCCATGCTATATATAATGCTGTTTGATATATACAATGTGTACTATACATGACAAAATGGCTAAACTAGTTTGTGCATGAAAATAAAAGCCCATCTACAAATCAATGTATATGCGAGCTATCTTCTGTACAAGGGTCTCTATGCGAGCTAACAGATCTACAACCATCTGCATAGTGGCACTGTGGTCATCAATATACGTGCTCATCTATGCAATAATGCTAGTAGTAAGTGGCATCACCGTGGTACTATCTGCAAAGGCTACATCTTGGGTAGATATAGTGCTATCCCGCTCAACAATCACTGCATCTCTAGATGATCTGGCCTCATCCCGCTCAGCAACATCGACATTTCTATGTGCTAATGCCTCATCTCTCTCTAACAGAGCGACGTCTCTCCCATCAAGAGCTGTCAACATCAAGGCTTTAGTCTGATCTCTCTCGAAGGTCATCAGATGGAGACTCTGCTCAAAATACTATGCTAAATGCTGGATCACAATAGCACTCGTACTGGGAGAATCTGCATGAGCTGCTGGAAACCTAGTGAATGGCTTCTCCTCGGTGTGAGAATCAATGTCCTCCATGGGCTCTCCACCATCTGAATCAATCGCCGTCACTATGGATACTACCGCAACCGATGAAGTCTCTGTCTGCATCCACACAAAATACTTTGACGAACAGCCTGGATGACTAACAGAAAAATAAGCTCTCTCACGTTGATCCCAACAGGCATACACTCGGGATCTATCCTCTACTGATAAATGGCGAGAAGCCACACGCTGATCTGATACCCCCTCAAAGGATGGAAGTCCTAGAATTGGTCAAACTATGACATCACAACCAGTGGGTGGTAGGTAATCATGCCCCTCAAACTAGCTACAGGGAGATAATCCATGTCAGGAGCATGAGTAATAAAACTATAGGGTGAACTGAGCCCTGTACACGGCATAATGCCAAACGGATCACCGATCCTTGCTAAGAACACCGATCAAGATATAGGTTCTACACACTCCGCTGGCTAAAAGGAGTAGGACATGGCCATCTCATGGGAAAAACAATACCCATGCCATCGGAACGTGCCAATCGGTCTCAAGTGTGACATAAACAACACGTACAACATGACCGAGCTGCCTATAAATACACCTGCATGGTAGGTATGGTAAAACGTGGCTGATCTCAACGTCTTGACCACAATCATCGAAATATGGTATGACCCTCCCTGAGAGCTCTAACTGCCATGCTAACACTGATGTCCAGCTTATCCATATACAGTGGAATGTATACATATGTCACTACACACATAACGAGTACATCTACTCTAGCCACATGCCACTGATCCTCTGGTGTGGTAAAATCCCAGAGTGCTGCGCATAGCTGTCCAATGAGCCAAATCTATCTATCAGAAAATGCTGGGACAATACATGGCCGGATGTAATCTCATCCTCTACTACTTTACGCCGTAACCCATTGAGGGTCATGAACTGCCGGGGCATATCACTAACAGCCATCCGAGCGCAAGGTATGTCTAAGGGAAAAGTCGTCAACCGCTCATACGCCTCTAATATAGGAGTCAACTCCTGGGTTCCAAACCGAAAAACCTGCCTCTCCGGTACCCAATGCTATAGCATGCCATCTACAAAGCCCGAGGGAACCAAAAACATCAATAGGGTCATGGAATGATGTAATAGCTAATCTACGGTCACCCTATCTGGGGGTGACATACTATCATACCAAGTTCTCAGACGGGATGCCACCAATACTGGTGGGGTATGATCTATGTGACTGACTATCGAAGAAGACATCTGTGCGGGCTGTATCATAAGACCATCCAGGGGTCAATGCTAAATATCTCTGGACATACATACATATGCATAATATGATATATGCATGATAAACAATAGATGGCAATATGATGTAGGGAATAAAAGTATACACATTCCTAAGTACATCATCATCTAATACATCTTCTCTGTACAACTAAAAATACAAGGAAATGGGTCACAAACGCCCTACTACTAACTGAGGCCTATCAAAAGATATAGCGAGAATAGGGCACATCCACCCAGTATCTAACAGAGGCCTATCAAAAGATATTATGAGAATATACATCAGAAGAAGACAATGGTGTCAATATCTACATCATCAATCCTGTCCACTTGATATAACTCCTCTTAAGTCACTGGATCTCCATCAACGGGGATGTCAGGCCTATACAGTGGAGGTTCTGCACCGGCAAAGCCATATGGGTCGCTTGAGGGGCCAGCACCTGAGTTGGAAGGATTAAAAGTATCTGCCTCTGAAGGATCTCGACCTAAATACTGAATGAAAAAATATGCTCGGTCCAACTGCCTGGTTAAACTGTCAATATGTGTCAAATGAGTCAGATCTCGGACACAGGTCATCTAATCCGTCATCATCACGGATCCAGGAATCATATCCCCATAAATTGAGTGGCGTGGGTTTGGGATCCAATGGTATAATGGGACCACCAGCAGTATAATGCCTCCTAGGTATATGAACCCTCTAAAAAAGTGTAGCTATCAATGCCCATCAATAGGATATCATCGACAGGCGACTGCAACACATGCCAATAACGCCTGGTAGGAGGCAAGATCGGTACACGAATCTCTCATGTGGTGCTCCTAATAACACGCTCTTCTAAATAGAGCTCCCATCCTCCATCTATGAAGAGAGGAATCCTACGGGTGGATATCACGTGCTCGACACCAGTCGGGAATCCATCCTCAAATCCAATGGTCAAGTGTTCCCCAGAGTAGGGAACCTAAGTGATGACATAAGCTGTCAACAACTTCAACTATAAGCGACAATGGGTGAAACCCTCAGCTATAGGAACCTCTGTAAAAATGGAGTGATTCCATCGCCGTCCTCATGGATAGGTCTCCAAACCTAACACACTCATATGATGTAAATATGGGAGCCTCTCATAGGCCTAAAACTGCCAACACAAAGGCAAACATCTATTGTCAGTGAACACTCTTAACCTGTTTATAGGAAATCAAAAGAGAAATACTCACCAACAAGAATGGGTAAAATCCTAACCAAGCCTCTGTCAATCCTTGCGAATGTTTGCGCATTCCCCTGAGGAAATAGGCAAAGGCGTAGGAGCCCCAATCATACTCTCCAATACGGTCCACCTCCCGAGTGGCGCTAATCAAAGCGAATGATCCCGTCGAAGAGTTGTCCGCTATGAAACAACCCATGATAATAACCAAGAACAATCGCCGAAGAATGCGATCCCTGACTCACACATCAACGGGCATGGGCTCACTCAACATCCCACTCATAGCATCTACACTCAAAGGACCCGTACGGATAGTCCTACCCTTAAGCACCTCAGCTGAAACTTCTAACAAGGATCTAACGGCAGTCGGGTTAATATTCGCCATACATGGCACTGGTGCCCCTCCAAACTCCATACCGGTGATAAACTGCCAATCTATCGGCGTCATCATCACCTCACAATTCAACAAATGGAGAGACTGAGTTTGGTGAAACCAGCGCTCAGACAATGCCCTGAGGTAACCCCAGGGACAACGACGGGGAAGAATAGAAAAGAACGCCTCAAAGCCCCAACCATGAACAATACCTCGGTAATCTGGATGCAGAGCCTGATACATGGAGTGTATGCTGAACCAGTTCCCTCGAGGCTGCGTAAAGTCGGGAACCTACATCAAATGCAAATCAATGTCAAAATCCTTTCTCCTCTTCAATAGGAAAAAAGAAGATCAAACCCAGCTTTTACCTCGTTTGCTTGTAAGTAAACTAAGGGGTGGCGACTCAAATCATCCAGAAGATCTGGAATAGCCACCTGAATGCCTGGAAGATCCCTACGGGGAGCATAAGTAGCAGGAGCTGGAGCCACAACTGGTACATCCTCCTCCTCGTCCTCAACATTCGGTACATCAACCCGGATATGACGTATCACCGCCTCTGCCAAACGACGAGGCTGTCTGATTGAACGAGGTCGAGGCACTTCAGAAGCCCTCCGCACACCTGAAGTGGTCCTGCGAGAACTACTCAGCTGATACAGATCCATATATATCTGGACACAAGTCTCCAAATCACCTCTGAAAGGGTGTGGTAAATTCTAATCTATAGCTTTTCAAATGCATATTATGACTATATGCATGCATGTCTTACTTTAACATACGCCTACAATAGAGTTAAAAATGCATGTCTACCCAATACATAGACTTTTGGAAATTTTTTAACAGAGTCTCCTTTGTAAAAATGACTATTCACATGCACATAGGCATGATTAGGTGGCCATTCAGTAGCACACCTACCCACAGTCATAAACATCCTATATGCATGACAACATCAAAGTCACAATCCATAAAGGTAGCCTAATTACGAGGATTACTTTGCAGTACTACCTTTTGCTCACTTGTCCTCAAATATGATAAGAAATAGCAGAAAAAGGTACCAATTTGATTGTTTTAAAAGTCAAATTTTTCTACATCATTGTGTTCAGTATAGTTTAATACTAATATTTACTATGTTAAATATTCTTTATCAAGACATATGAGCATGCATATTCACTACTATGTGTTTAGACGCATTTCATATGATAAGTCATTTTCCAACGAACGAAAACTGGAAAAGAAAGCATGCATACGTTACCAGGACAGTGTAGAACACTTGTACGGTGACAGAATTTGCAGAAAGACGCCCGAATTTAGCAGATCTGAAGAAGAGCTCTCAGATTTCCTGTGTGGCGCAGTATAAAAATGACTTGTGAAATCAATAAGTGCCTTAAAGCAATCCACGATTGGCCGCAAGTGTACTTGCAGCTCCCCTGGGTGGGTCCCACCCCTCTGGCTTGGTCCAGTTTGAGTTACAAAGGAGATCTCACAAGTTGAAAAGCCAAATCAGGAAAAAGAATGCTACGCGATTGAGCGAAAAAGCCTGAAATCCTGGTTTTCATGGTCCAAACTATAGGTGTACATGTCATTCATTGGTATTCGCCTAGACACATGTTTACTATACCAATGATCACCATTATTAAAAACTACATTCGACAATGCCTCACGAAGGTCCGATGCCTACAGTTTGGGGTCGCAGCTCTAAAACACTTCTCCCAGCTGGGACTTCATACACTTCAGCCATTGATGCACATGTCGATGAAGGTCAAGTAACCTTGACAACACTTAGCCGATGACAAGTAAATCCATCGAAGCATTGGAAGCCATCTAATGATTTCAGCCATTGATACACACGTCAATGAAGGTCAAGCAGACTTGACGTTATCCCCAGCAAGGATTTCATCCGTTGATGTATATTCGAGCGAGGGTCAGGAAACCCTGACATACACAGACTATTGGTAGTAACTCCAACAGAACACTGGAAAGACCTAGCGATATAAACCAGGGAAGGCCATCCTTATCAGGGATGACTGATGATGGAATATGTTATATACATCTTCAAAAAATCTGAACTCAACAATTAACAAAAATCAAATAATACTAAATAACTCTGTTCACCAAGAAAGGGTCGAACAAATCTTTACAAAACATCAAACAATCCTGTTTGCCATCATAGGGTCGAACAGATCCTGTTCACCATCATAGGGTTTAACAGTTCCCACCAAACCTCCAAACGATCTTATTCGCCATCATAGGGTCGAACAGATCCTATTCACCATCATAGGGTTGAAAAGTTCCCACCTATCCTAAAAACGATCTTGTTTGCCATCATAGGGTTGAACAGATCCTGTTCACCATCATAGGGTTGAATAGATCCAATCGAACCTCCAAACGATCTTATCCGCCATCATAAGGACGGACAGATCCTGTTCACCATCTTAAGGATGAACAAATCCCACCGAACCTCCAAACAATCTTATCTGCCATCATAAGGACGAACATATCATATTCACCATCTTAAGGATGAACAGATCCCACCGAAAATCCAAACGATCTTGTTCGCCATCATAAGGATGAACAAATCTTGTTCACCATCTTAAGGATGAACAGATCCCATCGAACCTCCAAACAATCTTGTCTGCCATCATAAGGATGAAAAGATCTTATTCACAATCTTAAGGATGAACAGATCCCATCGAACCTCCAAACGATCTTATCCACCATCATAAGGATGAACAGATCTAACTCATCGAATAGCAATTAGACAAAACAATATAGGAGAAAAATTCTTCTTTTATTGATAACTATTGAAAGAGTTATAGACTCCAAAATTTTGACAACGACTCTACTAAAAATATTTCTGAAGTCTTCCTGCATGCCAAGTGTTCTTTATTTCAGTCCCATCCATTGCTCGCAACCGATAAGTTCCCGACTTTGGTACTTTGATAATTTTGTAGGGTCCTTCGCAATTCGGCATCAACTTTCCCACATTCTGAGGCATAGAAGCTTCTACCTCCCGAAGAACCAGATCACCTACTTCAAACCTTTGGAGCTTTACCCCTTTGTTATAATACTTTGCCACTCGGCGTTGATATGCTGCCAACTTCACCAAGGCTGCTTCTCTGACCTCCTCAAGCAAATCCAAATTGACCCTAAGTCCTTCCTCATTATATACCTCCCGAAACTGACTAACCCGATGAGACGGGGAGCCAGCTTCAACAGGAACTAAAGCATTAGAACTATATGCCAATCTAAAAAGAGAATCCCCTGTAGTAGTTCTTGGTGTGGTTCGATAAGCCCATAATACATTAAGTAAATCTTTAGGCCATCTTCCTTTTACCTCATCAAGTCTTCTTTTAATACCATTTAAGAGAGTTTTGTTGGTCACCTCAATCTGACCATTCGACCATGGATGAGCGACCGAACTCTTTTGATGCTGAATTTTTAACTCCTCTAAGAACACCTCAAACTTCGAACCCACGAACTAACGTCCATTATCTGAAACCACTACCATGGGAATGCCGAACCAGAACACCACACACTCCTTTAAAAACTTCAAACACTCATGCTCCGTGATCGTCCGAAGAGGTTTGTCCTCTACCCATTTAGTCATATAATCGATTGCTACTATAATAAAACCTGCCCCTTGGCCTTCGGTAATGGACCTAGTATATCCACCCCTAAACATCAAAAGGAATGGGGGATAAGACCGAATACAATTCCTCCGGTGGCTGATGTGGGATTGGACTATTCAGCTGGCACTTCAGACACTTCTTCACAGAATCAGTTGCTTCTTTAAAAATTGTTGGCCAATAATACCCCTACTGAAGCACCTTATATGCCAATGAATTCGCTGCCATATGATCACCACAAATTCTTTCATGAATTTCTCAAAAAACATACTCAACTTTAGATGGTACCAAACACTTAAGCAACGGGGACAAATAAGCCCTTTGATATAGATATCCATCAATAAGCACAAAATTCAAGCTTTTATACTTCACTTTCTTTGCCAACATTTGATCTGAAGGTAGTACGCCATTTGCCAAATAATCAAGATAAGGAGACATCCAACAATTAGATCACTCCACACACATCACCTCTGTATGTTGAACACTCGACTGATTCAGAACCTCTAAATAAATCGGCTTGTTAAAAATACTCGCTTCAGTTGTAGCCAACTTCGCCAATGCATCAACTATTGCATTATCTGATCTGTCTATCCCTTAAAACATATAAGAATCAAAACATTGAAGCCGATCCTTTAACTCTGCCAGATATTTCACCATTCTCGAACCTCGTACTCCCCTAAAACCTGCTTAACGACCAACTGAGACTCACTAAAAATAACCAACCTCTGGACCTCAAGACTCTTTGCCAAATATAACCTTGCCAATATTGCCTCGTACTAAGCCTCATTATTCATTGCCCTGAACCTGAACCTGATAGCATGTTTCACTTTAAACCCTTCTGGCCTTATCAAGATTATTCCAACCCCACTGATATCTGAAGTGGATGACCTATCTGCATATAATGTCTATGCATTCTGTGTCTACTGAAGTACTGTAACCGACTTCTTAGATCCTTCAACTATCATCCACTTCAAAAAAATGAACACTCCACCACAAAATTAGCCAAAGCTTACCCCTTAATAACTGTTTGAGGATGATACTCTATAAAAAGTGAGATAACTCCATTGTCCATGTAGTAAGCCTACCTGAGACCTCTGGTCTCCACAAGACTTTCTTCAATGGCTGATCTGTATACACTACTATTAACCGGCCTTGGAAGTACTACCAAAGTTTCTGACTAGCTATTATCAAAGCAAAGGCAAACTTCTCAAGGTTCGGATACCTTGTCTCTGTATCCCTTAGGGCATGGTTCACATAGTAAATCGGGTGCTGCTTACCCCCTATCTCCCGAATAAATATTGCTCCTACTGCCAACAAACTCACTGTCAAATACAAGTACAGAGGTTCAGTAAGAATTGGCTTTAGCTACGAAGGAACCGAAAACAAATACTTCATTATCCCCTGAAAAATGTCTTCACACTTTGAATTCCACTGAAAACTCTTTGCATTCTTCGGCCCTTTCAACGTATCAAAGAACGGTAAGCACCTTTCTACCGATATGGACATAAAACTCCTCAAATCTGCTATTTGACCTGTCAAACGCTGAACATCCTTATAAGTCTGTGAGGACTTCATATCCAGAATCGCTTGAATCTTGTCAAGATTAGCCTCAATCCCCCTCTTGCTGACCAAATAACCCATGAACTTCCCTGCACCCAATCCGAAGGTACACTTGGTTGGATTTAACCTCAAATTATAATATCGAACAGTCTTGAAGCAATCCTCCAAGTCATTCAAATGACCCCAAACCAACATGCTTTTGACAATCATGTCATCTACGTAGACCTCCATACTTTGACCCAACTGCCTTGTGAACACATAATTCATCATCCTCTGATAAGTAGCCCCCGCGTTCAACTATCCAAAGGCCATCTTCTTGTAACTATACACCGACCGATGAGTAATAAAATTTGTCTTCGGGATGTCCTCCTTGCAAATTGAAATATGATGATATCCCGAAAAAGCATCCATAAAACTAAGCAGAGCATATTCCAAAGTCGCATCGATAAACTGATCAATGTGTGGCAGGGGATAAAAGTACTTTGGGCATGCCTTATTCAGATCGGTGTAGTCTATACAAACTCACCATTTCCCATTTTACTTCTGCACTACATTCTCCATCTGCTCCGGATAGTCAATTTCAAATATGAAATTTGCTGCCAACAGTTTTGCAATTTCCTCATCAATTATCTTATGTCTCTCTGGCATAAAAATCCTCCTCTTTTGTCGAACTGGTTTATTTGTCGGGTCCACATGTAGTCTATGTTCAACAACGTTCCGATTCATCCCAGGCATGTAACTGGGAAACCAAGAAAAGTTATATGCGTAACACCAAAGTAATTCCACCAGGTTCTTCTAAAAAGGTTGCAGCAAACCTGAACCTATCTTTACGGTCTTCTCTTTCTTTCCCGGAATCAACTCAACCTCTTCGGTTTGCTCTGCAGGCGTAACCAATGGCTCCGTGCTGCTTTCCGTAAACGGCTCGATCTCAATAGCCATAACTTGCTTTTGTTTGCTTACCCCTACACCTGAAGTGATCAAAGCGTTCCTATAGCATCTCCTTGCCAAGTCCAAATCACCAGCCACTTCTCTAACCCAATGTGGTGTAGAGAATTTGATCTTGAAGTGGGGGATTGATGTCACCACTTGAAGAGCTGTCAGAGTGGGCCTACCCAAAATTGCATTATATGCCAAATCCATATGAACCACATAGAACTTACACACAATTTCCACCTACTATGGAGCCATCCCGAAGATGACTGACAACTCAATAGTCCCTGAAACTTTGACCGACTCGTTGCTGAACCTATATAATGGAGACTTTTTCCGATCTCCATCTTCCTCCCATCTAGGTTCATCCTCTGATAAGCGTGTGCATACATGATATCCACCAAAGACCCATTATCTATCATCATCTGCTTCATATCCACAGAACCCACTTGTGCAGTAATTACCAAAGCTCCCTCGTGAGGTTTAATGGGCTCTGAAGGGAAATCATCGTTAGAGAAATAAATCACCGAACGCGGCTACACCCTTTCACTTCTCGCGGGTTTGTCTGCCACTATCATCATCGTATCCAGATACCCACATCGCTTCTTCCCAACAAGTTTCCCATGTTTCCACCTATGATCACATCTACAACATGTCTCGCCACTTGAGACTGACCTGGCTGTACTGGCTGACTGGTCTAAACATGCACACTATTTCCTTGTGGTGTCCTTGGGGGGATCTCATCCTGCCACATACTGTACTAACGCCCCACTTTGTATGTTCTTTTTAATAAACTCCTTCAAGTTTCGACAAGCGTCCGTAGCATGCTCCGCTGCCTAATGGTAATTGTAGTATTTGGATGGATTCCAGACCTTGGTTTTATGTTGTCTCTAGGCATCTCGAAGTAAGGCTGGTCTCTTATCTACTCAAGAATGGTATCCCAATCAGTATTAAGCTTCATATATACCTTCTTCACCTTCTGACTCGGAAAAGACGGACAATCTCCTCCCGAACTCCAATTGTTGTTGTACCTCTTATGATACCCATCAGACCGATCATTATTACCGCCATACCTCCTCTGATTACCATCTGATTTATCCTTGTCTTTTTCCTTCTTTTTTCTGAAGAGCCTTGCTTTAAACTGCTCATGGCTTCTTCCACCACTATGAAGCCTTCAGCCTTTTCAAATGCTTTGGCCAGGCTCTTCAGATGATTAAACATCAACTTCTTCACCAGTTTCTCTAACTTTACCAGATTTAATCCATTCTGAAAGAGTCCCACTACTTGAAGGTCATTAAGATCTGTCACCTGACCCACTACTTCCCTGAACCTTTTTACGTACTGGCCCAGAGTCTCATTGGAATACTGTTTGACCTGTGCCAACGATCCCGTGGGTTTCCCTCTTCTATTATTACTCCCGAACCAGGCATGGAACTTATCGCACAACTCTTTCCATGATGAGATTGAGTTTGGGGCTAAGGTCTCCATCCACTGTCTAGCATCTTTCCTCAACGTTGTCACGAAAGTCTGACACTTAGCCGCATCCGAGTAATCATAACAATCCATCAACATGTCAGATGCCTGGTTGTGGTTATATGGATCTTCTGAGCCATCATATCTTTCCATATAAGGGAGCTTTTTATTGGGGTTCGCCTTCTACCGAATGATTTCTGGCAAAAAAGGGGATGTCTTTTTACTCAAACTCACCTTCCCCTCTTTAACTTCAATCAATTCTTTCTGAAGCTCCTCCAATTTTTGGCCAATAGTTCCACCCCTTCTAGCTTTGTGGAAACTTCTTTCTTAGGGGAGTCCTTCTTCCCATGATCAGATTGACCCTTTCCATTTGAACTTTCTGCCCTAGATGGGCTTCGTCTGTCATTCTTCCTATGTCGAGACTCCACAAGGCGATGTACCCTCCTTAGATTCCTGGGTGTGCGACCTCTCAATCTACTTCATCGTCTATCCTTCTCACTATGCCAAGAATTCCCAGGGTGAGGTGCCCTCCTTGAAATCTCGGGTGTGTGTCTTCTTACTCTACTTCTATCTCGAGAACGGCTCCGAAACCTGCTTTCGGATCGTCTTGAATCTTCATCCCTCCGTGTTCTAGCTCGTCTATCCGGAGACATACCACATCTTTTAGATCGAGTGTGGCTAGAGGCCTCATCTTCTTGTTCGCCCATAAGAACCATCTGCTTTGCAATATCTTCCTTCTGTTGCAGCAACACCTTCAAAACTTTATCTATCTCCTGTGCCATCTTGGCCAGAGTAGATTTTCTGTCCTTCTGAACTTCTCGGTATTAGGTTCTAGGCGGTGTGCCTTCTACCCTCCTCAGATCATTATCAGTCCCCTTACTGGTCGTGGAACATAGCCTCCTCTTGATATCATCATGGTCTATAGCTTACAGTTTTCATGCATCACATAGCACATAATAACATGCTAAACATATATATCATAATAATTAAAGTAACATGGCATACATGCTTTTAATTCACATAGTAAATATAAAGATTGAGTTCCTTACTCAATCCTCCTTATATAACCAAAAAAATGCAGTCATAAATTGACTTTAACATTTCACGATTTCAACATGTATAACATATCATGCAATTTAAAACAGTTCATCAAGTCCACGTAGAAAATAGGAACCAAAAGACTTGCCTTGATCGTTGTTTACCAAAACAGTTTAACATCTTACAGTTATCTGCACTTCACGTGCCCTACACAATTATGTAATCATACACATCAACTATTAGTCATATAACAATACATAGTAATTGTAATGTAAACTCTACTCCACATCTCATAATCTTTCCTATTAATTAGCACACAATGTTCAATTAGATTGTGATAACTTTTAGACTTATGACTCACTATATTTCGTCTTAGTCAAACTCGAAGTTCATTCAAGTGCTTAAGTCTTGCTAGGACTACTTATTGGTTTTATATTAAACCCATTTCATATCCTATAATATTCATTTCAATTGAATTGAAACACTTTTTAAGTTAATCAACACTTGGCACGGCGTTTCGACGTTCATTCGTCACACGCTCGATTTGCCTCTCTTGTGTATGCTTACTATGCTTCTATAACTTATCTAATACATTATTTATTAATGTGAAGCATCATTATATTTACTAACATTCATGTTTTATAACATAGAATAACATCTTTTATCGTCAGAAGCACTACACATGCATATGTGCATGCCCGACGCCCTCCGATTGCCCCCAAAAACACAATAGTTCTAAAAATAACCATTTTGACTACTATTAAAGACCTCAAATTGAAAAAATTAAAAGAACGAAAATTGTAGGTCTAATCGTCCTGGTTCTGGATCATCTTGAATCACCTCAATCAGAGTTTTTATGAAAACGTTATGGCCATTTTACTACAGGAGGTCAAAACTGTCTGACCCAGACTTCTGTTTCGATGTCGTGGCTCGAGAACTAGGCTAAACAGTGGCGCTGCAGAGTAAAATTGGCACTTGGGCATGAATTTCAGTGCTGGGGCGTAAATTTCGGCATTGGGGCTCCATTTTTGGCGTTGGGGCGCCGAAAACTAACAGAACCGAGCACGAAGACCATTTTCGGTCTGTTTAAGAAATTCTAGCAACTAATTACATACATATAACTGATGTAATTTACACGTAACCTCACCAAGCATACATATATTAACTTAAAACTACTGAACAATAATTTAAGAGAACTTAAATCTTTGAAAACTATATTTTCAACCCAAAAAATCCCATCTTTGATATTTCTTGACAAAGTGAACATTGTAAGCATTATGATACACCAATTTGATTCCTTTAAAGTAAGTTCTCTTCATTTCATACACAATTAACATAAACAAACTTCAATTTTACAATTAGCATACAATCAATTACTAATTTTGTTATCCGACAAAAAATGTTCATGCATATATTTTTACCGTAAAAACTCTTTTCTTTCTTTTTGATTGTAATTCACATAATCACATACATGTATATCCTCTTCATACAATCACCTATATGTATATATAGAATATTTATACTATTACAACTTCATAATTTCATACTCAACTATAATATATGAATTACAGAACTTTATACTATAAAACACAGTGAATTTCAAGAACACAAACTTTAAGCATTATACTGTAAAACATATATACGTGTAAAGATTATGCAACATACCATTTAATTGGTCAGATAATCTTTGTTAACACCACTGTAATTCATTTGAAACTTCAAGAATTCTCTCTCAGTCCTCTCACAAATACTCTGTAACTTTCTTTTCTCAAAACATTTTCTTTTCTCAGACAACTTCTCGTTTTCCTTCCTTAGACTTAAGCTAAATTGCATTATACGTAACTAAAACAAACGCACGTCTTTTTTTCAAACATTTTAAAACCATCCTCTACTAATTGTCCCTATTCATTTTATCAGTTACCAAATATTATATATTATTTATATTTTGTTTAATTTAATTTATATTACTAATAAATCAAATTTAAAAATCCAAAAGCCATAGGGCTTTGTTTGGAAAAATTATTTAAAATTAAAGACTTAATATATTTAAGCTTTGTTTGGAAAAATAAATTAAAACTACTTTAATTTATTTTAATAACCACATATAATATAGCTATTTGTCACACTTCTAATTAATTAAGTTTTCATACTTAATTTAATTAATTCAACTAACAATTCATTGCATAATATAATAATTTATTTAATCATTATAAACTCTCTAACTTAATTATTAAATTAAATTAGATTACTATTTCAAAATAATTACTTTCCTTAACTCATTAATTATTTATTAAACAAATAAATAATCAAATCACATCAAATCAATTAAACAAATACTTATTCAACGATAAACACATTCATTAAATATTTATATAATTCAATAGATATTAATTAAAAATCTGGATTGTTACATCATTCACTCCTTACAAGGATTCTGTCCTCAGAATCACAACTCAAACCACTCATTCGTTACAATCTTCCATACTTACAAAGATTTTGTCCCCAGAATCGAAGACACAATTTAAACAAATAACTTAGAGTAATCTTTCATCATTTTATCTAAATATAGATTTTATATTTCCTACTACATTCATTACCTTAACAGATTTTAGGTTTCATTTCATAACTTTCACTTGAACTCAATTATATTTTGAGTATTATAAATCTTTTAACCCATTTATTTCCTTTTCTAAGGATCGTTATCATAACACCCGGGATATTACATTCACCATTTCTTCTAAGAATTCGTCCTCGAAATTTTATTTATTAATCTTTATTCATTCAATCTATCAAAGTAAATTTTTACGTCACTACTTCATTCATTCATTGGTTTCTATAACCACTTTCTTTCCACAAAGATCATTCTACAACTATTAACTTTTCTATTAAAAGTTTTACATTATTCTTTGATAACTCACATCCTTCTCACTTCAAAATCTCTTTTTTCACTTATTCAACATATGCATTATTCAGTGTCGCATTTTACGACTTACTTCTTTCTAAGGAATACTTTCCTTTTTCACTTCCATCTTGCAGAATAACAAGAATCTTCCACAATTGTTCAATAATTGGGAAGTAGTATGAATAACTCGGGAATTTAAAAGATTCCAAATAATGCTGAGGGGTCATTAGATCGGGAACTCTTCTCTAGGTTTAATAGTGCTTCACCCTCGGTTCTTCACACTTTAAACCCTCTTTGGCAGAATGTTTATCAATCACAAAGACTGGAAACACCCTCCACTTGTACACTAGGTGGCCAGCCTATTGTACCACTACATTGGGCCGTAACGTAGTGTTTTGTAACGACTATATGCGTTACGCTCTGTACTTAGGATGTTAAGCCCTTCGTACAATGTATTGTGCACAAACATTTTAGCGCAAAGTATAAACTAAGTGCAACCTCTAATAAAAGAGTTGTTCATCTCAGAATTTAGAGTGCAAGCATTCAACTGAGGGTCTAATGACCATGAACCATGTCCACAATTATAAGTAATCTTTCAACCTTAACTTTAAAAGTCATATGACTATAAGGACTCCAAGGTACTTAGGGGATCAATCCTTCGTACATGTATTGTGCTCAAACATTTCAGCGCAAAGTATAAAATAAGCGCAACCCTTAAATAATAGGGTTGTTCATCTCAGCTTTTCAACATCTGAATCCACACCAAAACAATTTGGTTTGGCATAACTTCTCAAGAAACTCTTGAATTTCATGAACATCTTTCAATATTTGTCTAGTTGAATCAAATAGCATAGACCTCAACAGCAATTCAGACATCAACCAATATATATATATATATATATATATATATATATATATACACATACATATGTATTCTCATATCTTAAAGAAATCTCAAAAATCTTTTTATGACGTCATGATACCGCACTGTATTTACAGTCCGTTGAGGATTCCGTCATTTGGTGATTTTATCATACTACATCATACCATAGTGGGCTGACGATCCTTAGATCACATCCAACACTAGGTAATACTACATTGATGACTCCATCGTTTTTATCATCTTTGTGCCAGGTTACATGATGCATTAATGATATAAAATACATTTTGATATATTGCAAATCATTTTTGTCTAGCCGAAGCAATTAGCATAGACATACGAATAACAGTATTGTTGTTAAAACTCATTGGTTCCATCATTTGATCCAATGTTTTTTCAAGAAAATAAAAGTGTAAAGATCAGTACGAAGTCAATAAAATTCGAAAGTCTAGCATAGCTAGTAGATTTCGAATACCTATGCTTCCACCATCAACTCCAATTTCTATAATGATCCATTGCTTAATAGGTCTATCTATTCCTATCATCCTCAATACTCCATTTACATTTATCTATACCTAGTTAGTCAAACTTACCACACGTTATGAGTTCAGGAACTTTCCACAATCATATGAGTTTAAGAACTTATCCTAGTCTGACCATAGGCGTCCATTCGCTGAGGGGTTCAAAAACATACCATATAATTATGAGTCACGAACCTACCATAAGTATGAGTTTTAAGAACTCGTACTTAACCTTATAATATTCTCTAACTATACTCTACCTATCTGTTATACACATGAGACATGAATCACCTTCTCAACAGGCATATAACAAATAGCGCAACACAAACATTCCAATGATTAACAATGTGATAAACTGAGTGCAAGCACAAAATCCTTGCCCATACAAAGATTTGTACAACTCAGCCATCACAGCAGTCCTCAATTGAAATCCCTTCTAACTCTATCTTGCTCTTAACTTGCTCTTTACTCTATACGAATTTCTCGCATCAAATCATCTATAACTCCTCGTGAGTTATCTCGTACTATTTCATAGTACAACATCTTCATAGCATAAAGCTATAATCATTTAAACATTACATACCATCTTTCTTTTATAACTTAAACTGATCACATCGTGATCATATTCTATAATCATCTCTCTTAAAATTCTTTTGTTAACTCGTGATCGATTTGTTTTACGATCCTCATTCTCTCCATTTTTCATTATTTACGACATTATTCGTTATCTTGGCTTTTGGAGTTAGGAAACTTCCATTTCTTATCTTTATATCTATTTGAATCTTCTTGTTTATAAAAAAATTCTTCTTTTAAGAATTTCTAACTTTAGTTATATCGCTCAAAATTTCATTCGAGTTCTACACTTTCATCATACGTATCCATTTCTACACTTGGTACACATCGAGTCTCTAACAGTTTAAATATGGTACGCTGAGTGGTTTCCCACAAACAACTAACAAACTAGGTTTTGAGTTACTAGTTCGTATATACCTCCGCTCTATTAAGGAATCATTTAGCCCAGATACCATACATCAACTACTAAAGAGTACAATTGCACCATACTGTCTATTCTTAACTTCTTTATAATTCTCTTTTTATAGACATTGTCTATTTATTATCACCTTACATCCTTATTATTGGAGTTGAGTAACCCCACATTCATATTCCTTATAACTCTGCGAGATTCTTCTTTGAATCTTTTCACGCAAGTTTTAAATACCTTCTTATAAATTTCTTAATTACTTCTTATTGTTCAAACTCTATTTGAGCTTATTCGTTCACTATTTTCACCTTTCATCTCAAAGATTATAGCCTACGGTACTCCTACCTAAGGTTTATAACCTATAAGCTTTGATACCAACTGTAACGACCCCAAAATCCATACAATTAAAATCTTAACTTCGGTCGTTAACCATACATTAAATCTCAAATTTTACATTATTATTCGATATTAAAATCACTAAAATTGTGAAATATTTAAAACTTTTATACAATTCCTTCTGTATTGCCCTAAATCACAACCTTTACATTACCTCTCTTTGATTCAAATTTATATCATGAATCGTTACAACAAAATAACTATACAAAGTCTTACATCATAAATAGATATCCATATACACCGGATAACTCAATTTACAATTCAACAACATGTTACATTCAAAATCTTACATACATTTCTCATAAAACATAAGTAATCTTTCTTGAATATAGATTTCTATAACTCATTTAGCACATATCCTTACCTTAATTCCTTGACTTGCAAAAGTGGTTATTTCCAAGAGTGAGCTCGACAGCCCAACAAAATATAACAGTTTTTATGCATCACATAGCACATAATGACATGCTAAACATGTGATAACCCGAGATTTCGAATAATCAAAATTTTACGAATAATTCTTTTTAATTAATATTAATATTGATTATTAATTTTGTGACAAGTTTCTGTGATACGAGTCTTGAGAAGGTCATTTTGTGTATTTACTAATAAAATTAAGAGTAGAGTTGTGCTTAACAAATTTAGAAACCGTAACCCTAATTTTTGGATAGGGATTCGGTAGAAAATATAATTAATATAATTTTATTAATAAGTATGTGTTTGTACCGAAGAGATTTATTGATCAATGATTGATCGGATAAGGTTTGTAATTAATAAACCTTAATATGGGATTAAAAACCCTAATCTCAGATTTAGAAAATCAATTGTACAGTTGAAAACCCTAATTGTACGATGGGAAACCTTAATTTTATATTCGGAAATCCTAAAATCCTAATTTGGAAACCCTAATCCTAATTGGTAGGCTTAATGTGTTTATTAAACTTAAATATGATTAGAAAACCTAATTATATTTTAGTATCTTAATTTATATTTTCCAAACCCTAATCATAATTTAAAAATTTTATTTTTCTAATAAAAACCCAAATTTGGAAATTGTAGAAATTAATAATGTAAAACCTAAGGGTTAGGACCTTATGGTTAAACCCTAATGGCGTGACAAATTCCAAGTACGCCATTAAAATTAATTTGCTAATGACTAAAATACCCTTTTTCATTTTCCTTAATTGATAACTTGAATAATTGCTAGCAACTTTAGTTGTTCACCAACTAATTTGACTTTGAGACACACCAATCTAAGCCTCCCAGCCGAAATATAGCAGATCCAAGCAACATCAAGCACTATATAAGAGATTCAAGAGAGAGAAAGTCTAGAGCAATTGTCATTTTACACATAAGCTCTCACCAACTCTCTCTCTTTCTCTTAGCATCCGAAATTTCCTAGGCAAATCAATTCCATAAACACCCACTTGATCACCTAGATCAGATTTGGAGAGCAAGAATCAAAGATTGAATTAGAAAGGTATAAACCTAATTTTGATTTTTGATCCAAGTTGCTAAGAAAGATTTTGTGTTTATGTGTTTAAATTAGTGTTATATAATGTTTTTAGTTGATCTATGTTGATCCATGATGGATCCATAGCATCAAATGGCTTTAAAAAGATGTTTTTCAAAATCTGTCCAAGAACAAAATTTGTGGTCTGACAAGCTAATGTCAGGAGCCACAGATTCTTGTGCGTTTGTTGTTTTTGACGTTTTAAAGTTGTTATCGGTAGCGTGGTATTTGTTCTTTAAGATGAAAGTGGAATCTGTACCATGTGATGTATATATTGGAAGATATAATCGGTCAAAACCCGTTGAC
Source organism: Panax japonicus (assembly GCA_020205505.1). Lineage (NCBI taxonomy): Eukaryota > Viridiplantae > Streptophyta > Magnoliopsida > Apiales > Araliaceae > Panax > Panax japonicus. The sequence continues at coordinate 59,789,031 of CM035107.1, forward strand.
CGGGCATGACCGGGCCAAATCTGGAAAACCCAGAAACAGTTTACCAGTGTCTGACAATACTTTTCAAGGACTAGATCTGTCAGTTACATTAATGTTTTGATAATATGTTATATTCAGGTTGTAGCTTGTTGTGTCAAATCTAGATCCCTGGCTTTATAACTCTTAAAAACTCCACAGATCGATTGTAACAAGTAGTCAAAGTGGCCTACTCGGCCATGTTAGCAGTTTTTTGGAATTTCCAGAAAATCGGATAAACAGCCCTCTGACAGGGTTTGACCGGGTCCTATATTGTGGATCTGTTGATGTTAAATTGATTTGTGGCTATTGTAATGTTACTTGTCATGTATACTATATATTGGAACCATTAGAGCACATAAAACATGACTGAAACCTAGAATTAATCGAGCATGAAAGTGACTGGTCGAACCATCTGGGTTTCTGGAAAAGACAGAAATGTTCTGACCAGATTTTTGCTAGCTCAGATCTTGTTATTGATTTGCTGTATGATCGATATACTGATTGCTATATGTAGTATTACATAAACACTACATAATCGATGCTTAACATTGCTCAAAACGTGTATAGATTGGAAATTACACACGGTCAAACATGCACCCTTGAACTCGGGTCTGACAGTGTTCTTGAGCACCAAGAACACCTAAGGTGAAAGAAAAGTGTCGCTATAGGCTTTAGCGACGGTTTAATTAATTTTTGAATTTCTGAATATTCTAGAAATTATTTAAAAATAGAAATAAATTATAAAAATTACTAAAAATGGTTTTAAAAATCATTTAAAATTCTGAAAAATAACTTTTAATTATTTGGGACATTTTTCTTTAATAATGTTAATTATTTGAATAAAAATAATATTTAATTTATTTAATTAGTATGTTAAATAAATTAGAGAAAAATTATTTAATATTATGAAAAATCATTTTAAATAAGAATAATGTATTTAAAAATATTTTGAGTTATAAAATACAACTTTTAATATTTTTGGAGAATTTTCATTAATAAATTAATATTAATGATATTAGATTTATTTAATTATTAAATTAAATAAATAAGTTAAAAATGATTTTATTAATTTAAAAATCATTTTAAATAGGAATAAAGTGCTATAAGTATTTGGAATTTTAAAATATAATTTTCAATATTTTTGGAGAATTCTCATTAATAAATTAATATTAATGATATTAGATTATTTATTTATTATATTAAATAAATAAATTAAAAATGGTTTAATTGATTTAAAAATCATTTAAAAATGAGAAAAATGATTTAAAAATATTTTAAGTTATAATTAATGACTTTTAATATTTTGATAATAATTTCATTAATATTTAAATATCAATGGTGATGATTTAAACATGATTTTTAATTAATTTAAAAATCATTTAAGTAGAATATTAATGATTTAAAAATATTTAAAGTTATTAATAATAACTTTAATATTTTGACAAGTATGCTATTAATATTTTTATATAATTAAATATTAATAATGATAAGATTATTTGATAAATAAATCATTTAAAAATGATTTAAGTGTTTGAAAAATTATTATAAATTATAATAATTGTTTATAAATTATTAAAAGCTTCCGAAAAATATTATAAATGATATTTGACTTATCTTGAATAATATTGAAGCTTAGAGACCATGTTTAATTGACAATCAATGTGTTAATTGTCGGATAGAGTGACCAGAACACCGAGAATGGACCGAAGTCCAACCAGACCGAAATAGTTATACTTGATAAGTGTTTATATAGGTTATAAACACTGATGTGGCTATGTCGTAATGTGCCTAGGAGAAGTTTGACTATAGAATACAGTGTTACATGTTATAAATGATTTTTCTAATGGTGAGACCGACATTGTTTATTATAGGTCTTACGAACACAGTTAATTATATTGTGTAGCTGTAATGAACGCGAAAGGCAAGTTTCCTAACTCAACCTTGAGTTATACTCATTCAATTAATATAGTGGTTAATTATTCCTAATTATACCATGTCCAAGGATTTATTGTTGTTTATTCACAGTTAGTGCATGTTTAATAATTCAAATTGAATTACTGATTCGGAGAATATACATTTGTAGAATAACTGGTGTTGGATATTCATATTCGTTGAAGATAGAATTAACAATACAGATAATTCCTGTTTATTGTCAAATTATGTTTAGAAATGTCTTAGCTAATTATTTTGGCTAAACAAGCATTTGTTAGAACTTGATAAATTTGAGAAAAGAATTCAATTGTTATTGATAGATTGATGCCAATTATTTCGGCTAGATCGATAAGTAAATAGAATTTGAAATCATTGCATTTCGTTCTTAAATCAAATCTTGATTCTGAGACTGAGAAGAACAACTTTCAATATAAAGGGAACAAAATTTTTAAGTCGTATATTCAACCATTGCGCGCGACCTAACTATTATGCATAATATAGGGTACAAGGAGTTGGCTGGCTCTAAGTACTTGCAGAGGGGTATGATTTAATCTTTATAGTTATCTGATACTCCTGCATATGTATCAAAGTAAATCTTTGATAGATACCCGAGAAAGTAGATACTCGAGAAAGTAGAAGTTCTAGATCCAATGGATCACTCAGCATAAATCTGGAAAACATTCAACTTTATAATTGTGTAGAATTGATTCTTGATTATTCAATAGAATATCATAAAAACTTTGAAAGCGTTGTACTCTTTCATTTTCAAATTATTGCGATGCCTAGAATACGAGAAGACTTGTTATTGATTAACAATTTGTTCAACTATTTCAAAGTTCACCGAACTTTGGTTTCATTCTATGAAAATAGATAGTCTGTAATTATTGATTTGTATACATTTAATGTATGTCTTAACTTGCGGGGTAAACTTGTTACTCACCCTTGTTATATATAAAACATTTCAGCTAGGAACGAAGAGGCCAGCGGGTCAAAGAAGAACAAAGGCAAAGGCAAGATGCTAGAGTAGTTATAAAGAACTTATTATTATGTTTTATTTGTAAACCCTTTTTGTTTATCTAAGGGTTATGTTTGTAATTTTAAGGTTAGCAAACCTGGGACTTATGTATTAATAACTTATGTTAATGAGTTATGTATTTCTATTTATATTTAAATGGGTAGTTAGATGTTATTATATTGTGGATCGTGAATACCAAACTCGGGGGTCAGGTAACCCGGATTTGGGGGTGTCACAGGTTGGTATCAAAGCTGTAGTGACCAAGGTGTCACAAGTTGGTAGAAGAGCTATAGGTTATAAACTTTAAGTGGGTTGGGGGAAAACCCTAGGATTATAACCATACGCGAGATAGAGAAAACTCATTTAGAGTTCTAAGTGAGGGATTGCCGAAGTGCATCAATAATGAGATATGTAGACACATAGTGTGAGAATTTGGTACTGGTAAAGTACTAATCAAGTTGTTTAAACTGATTGTAAGATGTCTAGAGAAGATAAGATGAGTATAGAGATTCTAACGGCTGTCGCACCAGTGCCAGTAACCGAGGTGCCAACACAGAGTGAATCAGTTGAGAAGGTGGGAGAAGATGAACCCATGGTCAATCTGGGGAGCGATCATGACGATTATCCCGAGATGTATCTGAGTGGAGATGAGGAGGTAGAGTCTGAGCCAGCTAAGGTAGAGTTAAAGAATAAGACTAAAGTTGAAGAACAAGATCAACTAGCTACAGAAGTTCAAGAACTCCGGAGTAAGGCATTTCTCTTGGAGGAACTGTGGAAGACAGAGCGAGCGTTACAAGAAATGACTGAAGAAAGGAACGAGCTCAAGGCGCAGGTAGAAAGGATGAAGGCGAAAGGTGGTGGATCGTCTGAAGGGATAATCAAGCAACATGAAGATAAGAAAAAGAGAAAGAAGGACAACGACAGCCCTAATTCTGAAAAGTCAAGCCCTAAGAAGAAGCAATCATGTAGCAAATGTGGGAAGACTCACACGGGAGAATGCATGATGTGGAAGAATGTTTGTTTCAACTGTAAGCAGAAAGGACATATTTCTTTGCATTGTCCTAAGCCGAATTTGAGGAAGTGTTTTTCATGTGGGCAGGTGGGTCACAGATTCAACAAGTGTCCCATCAAGAAGAAGACTTGTGAAAGGAGTGGTCGATAGACAACCTAGATATATGTGGTAGTACCTTTTGGTAGTAGACTATGATATTAAGTGTTGTAATATCGAGAACGAAGTTAAGCATATGTAAATATATATATATATATATATATATATATATATATATATATATATGTTTGTATGAATGAAATCCTGATTTTCTATATGAATATAAGATTAAGATTAATTTGTGTGTTCTTAAAACTCATACTTATGGTAAGTTAATGACTCATAATTATATGAAATGTTTTGAACCCCTCAGTGAATGGACGCCAAAGGTCCGACTAGGATAAGTTCATACACTCATATAATTGTGGCAAGTTCCTGAACTCATAAGTGTGGTAAGTTTGACGAATTGGTAATAACTATGTGTGAATGGAGAATTACAACTTTTTGTGTAAAGTTGTGTTGTTAATCCTGATATGATTTAAAAAGGGATAGTAATATGTGAAGTACTAAATATACTATATGCTATTTTAATAAATATGCAATTATATGAGAATTATGTGTTGAATTCTCATTGTATTAAGAATTTGTGTAAAGAAAGAGAAATAATATAAGATTTTTATTTAAATCAGATCATGCCGCCTAGACAACAGAATTGAAACCAACGAGAAGAACAGCTAGTGAATGATGAAGGAGGTCAGGCTGACCCAATGCAGAATTTCGTAGATATGATAGCCGAAGCTATGGAGAATAGAGCTCCATCTACAAGACGAAGAGGGAGAAATAAGCCAACTGATAGATTGGCTAATTTTAAAGACTTTAAAGCGGTAGGACCACCTGAATTTAAAGGGACCACAGATTCGATTGAAGCCCAAACTTATAAAAGAGACGGAGAAAGCATTCGTCATTGCGCGAGTGGCAGAAGAGTAGAAGACTGCTTTTGTGACATACTTAATGAAGGGAGAAGCCAATTACTGGTGGGAGATTAATTAGGCCAGAGCTGGTACACCAGTGGTGTTGTGGACAAGATTCAAAGAGTTGTTCTTTGAGAACTACTTCTCGCCGAGAATGCAATCCAGGATGGAAGTCAAATTCTTAGAACTTAAGTAGGAGAATATGTCGGTACAGAATACGCTACCAAATTCAACGAGTTGGCTAGATTTGCACCTCATTAGGTGGACACAGAGGCGAGAAAAGTGAGAAGATTCGAGAATAGACTGAAAACGGGGATATTTAACAAAGTAGCGGTATTACAGATCAATATATTCGTAGTTTTGATGGAGAAAGCATTAATTCCTGAAGGAGGGAGCGAAGCTGCATCTCGATTCCATCAAGAGAAGAAGAAGAAGACCAATGATGGAGGAAGCAGTGGCGGTAGCAATCCAATTAAGAGGAAATGAAGTGAGAATACCTAGGCAGGTAATAAATTAGAAGATAATAGGAAATGAAGGGAGCTATGTTCGAATTATGGGAAGAACCATGCTGGAGTTTGCCTGAAGAAGAAGGGAGTCTGTTACAAATGCGGACAAGAGGGGCACATGTCGCCCAATTGTCCCAGTTCGAAGAAGATACAAGGTTACTTTGTATGCGGATCGACAAATCATTTGGTTCTGAACTGTCCGAAGAAGAATGCAGAGAAGTAAAGTGTCAGCAAGGGACCCGATGGTGGAACCTTGGCAATTCGAGGACTTTCACAGCCAGGAAGACCAATAGCCCGTACATTCAACATGACGGCACAGGATGCAGTGGCTACTCAGGAGGCCGCAGCAGGTAACAATTTCGTTTAGAAATTTTATTACGCAAGTAATATGAGTTAGATATTTCTGTTAACTGTTTTCTTTTATAGATTCAAGTCACATGTTAGAATTTGAAACACAAATTAATATTGTGTTGATAAAAATGAATTGATGATACAACTTTAAAAGATTGTAGAGAATAAGAAAGCGGTGATTCCGAGGACTGAATCCTTTTAAGGAGGGGTGAATGTGATAACCCGATATTTCGAATAATCAAAATTTTACGAATAATTATTTTTAATTAATATTAATATTGATTATTAATTTTGTGACAAGTTTATGTGATACGGGTCTTGAGAAGGTCAATTTGCGTATTGACTAATAAAATTAATAGTAGAGTTGTGCTTAACACCTTTAGAAACCCTAACCCTAATTTTTGGATAGAGATTCGGTAGAAAATATAATTAATAGAATTTTATTAATAAGTATGTGTTTGTACCGAAGTGATTTATTGATCAATGATTGATCGGATAAGGTTTATAATTAATAAACCCTAATAAGGGATTAGAAACCCTAATCTCAGATTTAAAAAATCAATTGTACAGTTGAAAACCCTAATTATACGCCGGGAAACCCTAATTTTATATTCGGGAACCCTAAAACCCTAATCAGGAAACCCTAATCCTAATTGGTAGGCTTAATGTGTTTATTAAACTTAAATATGATTAGAAAACCTTAATTATATTTTAGTATCTTAATTTCTATTTTACAAACCCTAATCGTAATTTGGAAATTTTATTTTTCTAATAAAAACCCTAATTTTGAAATTGTACAAATTAATAATATAAAACCTAAGGGTTAGGACCTTAGGGTTAAACCCTAAGGGTTAAACCCTAATGGTGTGACAAATTCCAAGTATGCCATTAAAATTAATTTACTAATGATAAAAATACCCTTTTTCATTTTCTTTAATTGATAACTTGAATAATTGCTAGCAACTTTAGTTGTTCACCAACTAATTTGACTTTGAGACACACCAATCTCTGCTCTCAGCCGAAATATAGCAAATCGAAGCAACATCAAGCACTATATAAGAGATTCAAGAGAGAGAAAGTCTAGAAAAGTTGTAATTTTACACATATGCTCTCACCAAATCTCTCTCTCTTAGCATCTGAAATTTCCTAGGCAAATCAGTTCCATAAACACCCACTTGATCACCTAGATCAGATTTAGAGAGCAAGAATCAAAGATTGAATTAGAAAGGTATAAACCTAATTTTTATTTTTAATCCAAGTTGCTAAGAAAGATTTTGTGTTTATGTGTTTAGATTAGTGTTATATAATGTTTTTAGTTGATCTATGTTGATCCATGATGGATCCATAACATCAAATGGCTTTAAAAAGATGTTTTTCAAAATCTGTCCAAGAACAAATTTTGTGGTCTGACAAGCTACTGTCAGGAGCCACATATTCTTGTGCGTTTGTTGTTTTTGATGTTTTAAAGTTGTTATCGGTAGCAGGGTATGTGTTCTTTAACCGGAAAGTGGAATCCGTACCATATGATGTATATATTGGAAGATATAATCGGTCAAAACCCATTGACCGGGCATGACCGGGCCAAATCTGGGCAACCCAGAAATGGTTTACCAGCGTCTGACAATACTTTCCAAGGACTAGATCTGTTACTTACATTAATGTTTTGATGATATGTTGTATTCAGGTTGTAGCTTGTTGTGTCAACTCTAGATCCCTGGCCTTATAACTCTTAAACATTGCACAGATCGATTGTAACAAGTAGTCAAAGTGGCCTACTCGGCCATGTTAGCAGTTTTCTAGAATTTCCAGAAAATCGGATGAACAGCCCTCTGACAGGGTTTGACCAGGTCCTATCTTGTGGATCTATTGATGTTAAACTGATTTGTGGCTATTTTATTGTTACTTGTCATGTATACTATATATTGGAACCATTAGAGCACATAAAACATGACTGAAACCTAGAATAAATCGAGCATGAAAGTGACTGGTCGAACCATCTAGGTTTCTGGAAAACCCAGAAATGTTCTGACCAGATGTTTGCTAGCTCAGATCTTGTTATTGATTTGCTGTATGATCGATATGGTGATTGCTTTATGTAGTATTACATAAACACTACATAATCGATGCTTAACATTGCTCATAACGTGTATAGATTGGAAATTACACACGGTCAATCGTGCACCCTTGAACTTGGGTCTGACAGTGTTCTTGAGCACCAAGAACACCTAAGGGGACAGACAAGTGTCGCTATAGGCTTTAGCGACGGTTTAATTAATTTTTGAATTTCTGAATATTACGAAAATTATTTAAAAATAGAAATAAATTATAAAAATTACTAAATAATGGTTTTAAAAATTATTTTAAATTCTGAAAAATAACTTTAAATTATTTGGGACATTTCTCTTTAATAATTATAATTATTTGAATAAAAATGATATTTAATTTATTTAATTAGTATATTAAATAAATTAGAAAAAATGATTTAATATTGTGAAAAATCATTTTAAATAAGAATAATGTATTTAAAAATATTTTGAGTTATAAAATATAACTTTTAATATTTTTGGAGAATTTTCATTCATAAATTATTATTAATGATATTATATTTATTTAATTATTAAATTAAATAAATAAGTTAAAATGATTTTATTAATTTAAAAATCATTTTAAATAAGAATAAAGTGCTAGAAAATATTTGGAATTTTAAAATATATTTTTTAATATTTTTGGAGAATTCTCTTTATTAAATTAATATTAATGATATTAGATTATTTATTTATTATATTAAATAAATAAATTAAAAATAGTTTTATTGATTTAAAAATCATTTAAAAATGAGAAAAATAATTTAAAAATATTTTATGTTATAATTACTGACTTTTAATATTTTGATAATAATTTCATTAATATTTAAATATTAATGGTGATGATTTAAACATGATTTTTAATTAATTTAAAAATCATTTAAGTAGAATATTAATGATTTAAAAATATTTTAAGTTACTAATAATAACTTTAATATTTTGACAAGTATGTTATTAATATTTTTATATTATTAAATATTAATAATGATAAGATTATTTGATAAATAAATCATTTAAAAATGATTTAAGTGTTTGAAAAATTATTATAAATTATAATAATTGTTTATAAATTATTAAAAGCTTTCGAAAAATATTATAAACGATATTTGACTTATCTTGAATAATATTGAAGCTTAGAGACCATGTTTAATTAACAATCAATGTGTTAATTGTTGGATAGGGTGACCAGAACACCGAGAATGGACCGAAGTCCAACTAGACCGAAATAGTTATACTTGATAAGTGTTTATATAAGTTATAAACACTGATGTTGCTATGTGGCAATGTGCCTAGGAGAAGTTTGACAGTAGAATACATTGTTACATGTTATAAATGATTGTGATAATGGTGAGACCGACATTGTTGATTATAGGTCTTACGAACGTAGTTAATTATATTGTGTAGCTGTAATGAATGCGGAAGGCAAGTTTCCTAACTCAACCTTGAGTTATATTCATTCAATTATTATAGTGGTTAATTATTACTAATTACACCATGTCCAGGGATTTACTGTTGATTATTCGCAGTTTGTGCATGTTTAATAATTCAAATTGAATTACTGATTCTGAGAATATACATTTGTAGAATAACTGTTGTTGGATATTCATATTCGTAGAAGATAGAATTGACAGTACAGATAATTTCTGTTTATTGTCAAATTATGTTGAGAAATGTCTTAGCTAATTATTCTGGCTAGACGAACATTTGTTAGAACTTGATAAATTCGAGAAAAGAATTCAATTGTTATTGATAGATCTATGCCAATTATTTCGGCTAGATCGATAAGTAAATAGAAATTAATATCATTGCATTTCATTGTTAAATCAAATCTTGATTCTGAGACTGAGAAGAACAACCTTTTATATAAAGGGAACAAAATTTTTAAGTCGTATATTCGACCATTGCACACGACCTAAATATTATGCATAATATAGGGTACAAGGAGTTGGCCGGCTCTAAGTACTTGCAGAGGGGTATGATTTAATCTGTATGGTTATCTGATACTCATGCGTATGTGTCAAAGTAAATCTTTGATAGATACCCGAGAAAGTAGAAGTTCTAGATCCAATGGATCACTCATCATAAATCTGGAAAATATTCCACTTTGTAATTGCGTAGAATTGATTCTTGATTATTCAATAGAATATCGTAGAAACTTTGAAAGCGTTGTACTCTTTCATTATCAAATTATTGTGTTTCCTATAATACTAGAAGACTTGTTATTGATTAACAATTTATTCAGTTACTTCAAAGTTCACCGAACTTTGGTTTCATTCTATCAAAATAGATAGTCTGTTCTTATTGATTCGTATACATTTAATGTATGTCTTAACTTGCGGGGTAAACTTGTTGCTCACCCTTGCTATATATAAAACATTTCAGCTAGGAACGAAGAGGCCAGCGGGTCAAAGAAGAACAAAGGCGAAGGCAAGATGCTGGAGTAGTTATAAAGAACTTATTATTATGTTGTATTTGTAAACCCTTTTGGTTTATCTAAGGGGTATGTTTGTAATTTTACGGTTAGCAAACTTGGGACTTATGTATTAACAACTCATGTTAATGAGTTATGTATTCCTATTTATATTTAAATGGGTAGTAAGATGTTATTATATTGTGCATCGTGAACACCAAACTCGGGGGTCAGATAACCCAGATTTGGGGATGTCACAAAACATATGTAGCGCCCCCAAATCCGGGTATCTTACAACCCGACAGATGGTGCTATACTGTACAAACATTCATACATTCATTCAATTGAAAGTCTCAAAGAATAAACATAACTTATATATATTTAATTCAATATTTACATTTCCCAGGTTCTAAACCCATTACAAAGGTTCTCTTGTCATAATATTCATTACATTACAACAATAGACCTATACTATTACATGACAGCTTAATAATCTGCCTTAGCTTTTCCTTTATCCTTATTTGATCCCTCAGGAAGTTCAGTCTTAGCTGCATTCATAGGGTTCAAGCAAGAGTGAGCATGACTAGCTCAGCAAGTATAACAATTTAAATAACAACATGCTTGAAACATATGAATCATATATCTTCGATAACTGAACAATAGCTATGAAGTACTATTGATGATTCAAAATAGCAATTCATCTTTACTTTCAAAATGTTTCACAATGAATAAATTCATTAAAACATTCACCCGGTCAAAGACCTTGAGCATTCATTCTTTCTTTGAAAAGGACAACCCGGACCAAAGTCCGTAAGCCTGATATTACTTACGAGCACTTCTAGGTGATCAGCCTATTGTACTCTGTATTGATCAATACTACATCCATTAAACGTATGTACGTTTAATCATTTGGCAACCTCGCGTGCCTGTCGTTTTACCGACAAAACGTTTGTTTAACAATTCAGTCTTCTTTTGAAAACTATAAGTAGTTGACAAAAGATACTAACATTTGATAACAGATGAACAGATTATCAATAATCCACTCAATACGTTAAGTCTAGCCAAAGAAACTGGCTTTAACTTCATTATACTTCAATTCACGCGAAAGGATACATGAACATCATAAACTTGTTCAGATTGAACTGAAACAAGAGTTAGAATACTTGCCTTTAGCGTCTGCTACTGTGTATTTTACTTTACGTTCAAGTCTTTCAAGTCTCTACAATACATGATCACATAATGCCTTACATTAGGTCACATATAATCAAGTACGTATCTGAATATATCTTACCCTTCATTTCAATCTAATAATAGATTAAATTTCATTCTTATGCGTTTTTAACTTATCATTTGTTTTACATTCATTCGACTTGGTTATATTAACCATTCTTCATTACTTTTAAGTCTTTAACAATGTCCCAACAATGTTACTTTAAGTTGTTTAAGGTAGGTTTAGTTCAATCTCTTACCATCCCCTTCTTTTCCCTTCATTTTTATTCTTTACTGTCTAAACTCTGTGCCTGGCGCCGCGGCGCGGGCATTACACTTACATCTCGCGCTGCGGCGCGAGTTAGCAGTACCTGAGCTCCAGACCTCGCGCTACGGCGCGGTAAAATGGCTTAGGGTTGGCGCCGCGGCGCCAACTCTGTGCATCAGAAAATTTTTCTAACTTTTAATTTTTGGGAATTTCCCGGACGCATAACTTCTTCGTTTTAAGTCCGAATTGGCTCGTTCAAAAGCCTATGGTTCACAAATTACGTAATCTACGCGTTCATGCAAGAATTTTATCTATTTGACTTCGTTTGCTAAAAATTCACCTATTGGTTCATTTTTAACGAAAACGATAAACGTTCGCAAACGTTAAACGCTCGTTTCTTCGTTCTAAGTCGGAATTCGTCCATTTTCGAGTCCGCAACTCTTAAATGACAAACATGACTTGTCTCCATTGTAAAAATAACATTTCCGAACTCAAACTCAAAATTTGACTTCCATTCCGGGAAATTTACGAATTCGACGTTTATCGTCTAACCGTGCAATTTCCGGCAATTCTTCGTTCTTAGAACTTGTTCAACACTACCAATGGATTCCATTCATAATGTGAACATCTTAACATCCTTATACCAACTATTTATACTCATGGTTGGATTTTAACTTATCTCATTGTAAGCTTATACTTGATAACTTTCAAACTACTTATGAACTTATCATTCATAACTTATGACAATTAAAGTTCTTAATCATCATCCATACATGTCATCATCATATAACTTTAATTATGTATTCTTGATACATATTTTCTTACAAGATGATGTATATACATATACTTTCATTAATAAACCTATCACAAGTTCATCATGCATTCACATAAGTTTACAACTTATGCTATCTTAAATGACTTATTACCAACTTATGTGGCTTAAGTTCATTACTTATACATACTTCTTTCTTTTTCTTATCATTCATGTTCCTTAATCCAACCTTTTCTTATCAACCTATCATGTTAGAGATAGAAGATAATTGGAGAAGGAGTCTTACATTTGAAGTCTTTAATAAGTAGCTTCTTCTTCTTCTTGACTTATGGAATAACTTACTTGCAACTTAATCTTCCTAACAATTAAGCACTTTGAGAGAAAGTGTGGATTGTTTTAATTTCAATAACTACCAAATAGCTAACATTCCTTCTCTATTTATAGAAGTTGCAAGGCTTAGGGCAATGTAGTCTTTTCCATCATCCCACCTCCTTTGGCACCTCCTTACTATTCATTACTTGACCAACACCACTCATATCCTTTGCTTGGCCACTACTCTTATTACTTGATCATTACTTATCTTGGTCATTACTCATATTACTTGGCTACCACACATTAACCACATTAATATGGTTTTGCTCCATGGATCACCCAACTATTGGGCTTCTAACTTGGCTTAGTTATCTTAACCTTTAGGCTTTGCATTAATAAACCTTAACTTATTTATTAATTATCATTGGGCCTTAACATTTAATTTACTTGGGCTTGTACCAATTGTTAACCAATCTTCCAAGTCCATTAACATTACTTAATACATATACATATTGTTTATGTATTATTCTCATATTATCATTCGTATACAACTTTGTTATATACGATATTTCATTCTTCTTACAAACTCTTATAATACTTCATATTATACTTGTTTCCTTTCCTCGTATAATGCTTGCGTATCATACGATTAATACTTCCTTATTAATATTTCGCTTTCCTTAATATTCTTGCATTAAGTCCGCAAGCGAAATATTACTTTTTCCATAACTAGATTATTATTACATAATCCATCTTACTTTAATATTCTATCATTACATATTTCTCGGAAATTCAAAAATAAATCCCGAGCAAATACCGATGAATAGTGTTTTTCAGAAAATTTCTCGAAAAACTTTTATTTTTGTCTTGGAAATTCGAACACCTTAAATCCTTCACATAGCTCAAATACTACGATATTCCAATATCAATAAGTTATAAAATGAAAACCATCTTGATATCCCCATGATATGATTTTATTTAATTTAATAAAATCATTTTTACATAAGATCCGAATTTCTCGGTCGTTACATTCTTCCCCCCTTATAAAGATTCTGTCCCCAGAATCTCGTCTTTCTTTACTCAAATAAATGAGGAAAATTTTTCTTCATCTTTTCTTCTAACTCCCACGTTGCTTCTTCGGCATCGTGGTTCTTCCATAATACCTTTACTGATGGTATTACTTTGTTCCTCAGAACTTGCTCCTTTCTATCGATGATTTGAACTGGCGATTCCTCATATGTTAAATCCTTCTCGATATGAATCGGCTCATACTCAATTACGTGCTTATAGTCCGGCTTATACGGACGTAATACCGATACGTGAAACACGTTATGTATTCTTTCTAGGTCTGGAGGTAATGCTATCTTATAAGCTACCTCTCCCACCCGGTTTAATACTTCAAAAGGTCCTATAAACCTTGGACTTAACTTTCCTTTCTTTCCAAAGCGTATCTTTCCTTTCCAGGGAGATACCTTCAGAAACACATACGTACCTACTTCAAACTCTCGATTTAATCGATGTGAGTCCGTATACTTCTTCTGTCTGTCTTGAGCTGTGACGAGACGCATCCGAATTAACCTTACTATATCCGCTGTTTGCTGCACCAATTCTGGTCCTAGCATCCGGCGTTCTCCCACCTCATCCCAACACAATGGTGTTCTGCATCTTCTTCCATACAGAGCTTCATAAGGCGGCATACCTATGCTTGCCTGATAACTGTTGTTATAAGCAAATTCTACCAGTGGTAGGTGATCATCCCAACTACCCTTGAAATCCATGACGCAAGACCTCAGCATGTCTTCTAACGTCTGAATTGTTCTCTCACTCTGCCCATCAGTTTGTGGATGATAAGCCGTGCTTAACTTTAACTGTGTTCCCAGTTGTTCTTGCAAACTTCTCCAGAAGTTCGATGTGAATCGTGGATCACGATCTGACACAATCGATATCGGTACTCCATGTCTGGAAATAACTTCCTTGACATAAAGTTTAGCTAACTGGTCCAAGTTATACTTGACCCTAATTGGTAAAAAGTGAGCCGATTTCGTCAATCGGTCGACTATTACCCAAATAGAATCGTACCCTTTTGACGTTGTCGGAAGTCCTACCACGAAATCCATCGAGATATGCTCCCATTTCCATTCTGGAATCTCCAATGACTGTAGCAAGCCACTGGGTCGTTGATGTTCGGCCTTAACTTTTTGACAAGTCAAACACCTACTTACATACTCTGCTATTTCCCTTTTCATGTTTGGCCACCAAAAACTCTGTCGAAGGTCTTGATACATCTTAGTGCTACCAGGATGTATCGAGTACCTTGAACTATGAGCTTCCTGTAACACTTGTTCCTTTAATTCCGTCTCATTCAGAATCCAAATTCTTCCTTCAAATCTTAATAGTCCTTCATTATCAAGGCTATACTTATCATCTCCATTATCGGATAACCGCTTCTTCATTTGGTTACACTCATCAGTCTTGAGTTGTACCTCCTTGACCCTCTCTACAATGGTAGATTGTCTTTTCATTGCAAAAAGTATCTGCCCCGATTCACTCGGCATCTTCACTTCTATTTCCATCCTAGCCATCTCTGTTATTAACTCATTTTGAGCCGTTAACATAGACAACTTTTACCGACCCTTCCTACTTAAGGCGTCGGCAACTACATTTGCTTTACCAGGGTGATACCGGATTTCACAGTCGTAATCCTTTATCAACTCCAGCCATCTTCTCTGTCTCATATTCAACTCCTTCTGAGTGAAGATATACTTTAGACTCTTATGGTCTGTATATATCTCACATTTCTCCCCATAAAGATAATGCCTCCATATCTTTAGGGCAAATACTACCGCGGCCAGTTCCAGATCATGAGTAGGGTAAACTTTCTCATAATCCTTCAACTGCCGTGATGCATACGCAATGACTTTGCCATGCTGCATGAGCACGCAACCAAGCCCTCTATGCGAAGCATCACTATATACTACAAAATTTCCTGTGTCATCTGGCAATAACAAAACAGGTGCTTTACTTAGTCTTTTCTTTAGTTCCTGAAAACTGTCTTCACATTTATCCGTCCATACGTATTTCACCGTCTTCCTTGTTAAATTAGTCAACGGGGTAGCTATCTTCGAAAAATCTTGGATAAATCTTCGATAGTAACCCGCTAACCCTAGGAAACTCCGCACCTCAGTTGGCGTTTTCGGTTGTTCCCAGTTCATCACTGCTTCTACCTTTGCTGGATCGACTGAAATCCCTTCCTGATCAATGACATGACCTAAAAACTGTACTTTCTCCAGCCAAAATTCACACTTAGTGAATTTCGCATATAACTTCTCCTTTCTTAGTGTTTCCAACACTAATCTTAAGTGTTCAGCATGATCTTCTGGCGTCTTTGAATAGACTAGAATATCATCAATAAACACAACCACAAACTTGTCCAAATATGATTTGAACACTCTGTTCATCATGTCCATAAATGCAGCTGGTGCATTCGTCAACCCAAATGACATCACCAGAAACTCGTAATGACCATAACGAGTTCTGAATGCCGTCTTTGGTATATCCTCTTTCCTTACCTTCAACTGATGATACCCCGTCCGTAAATCTATTTTAGAAAAATACTTTGCCCCTTTCAACTGATCAAAGAGATCATCAATCCTGGGCAATGGGTATTTATTCTTTATTGTTAATTTGTTCAACTCTCGATAGTCGATACAAAGTCTTAACGATCCATCTTTCTTCTTGACAAACAACACTGGTGCACCCCACGGGGAAACACTTGGTTGAATGTACTTCCTATCCAACAGTTCTTGTAATTGAACCATTAGCTCTTTCATTTCCACCGGCGCCATACGGTACGGTGCCCTTGACACTGGTGCCGCTCCTGGCACAATGTCTATTACAAATTCAATCTCCCTATCCGGTGGTAAACCCGGTAACTCACTTGGAAATACATCCATGAATTCGTTTACTATAGGTATTCGTTCCATGGTTGTTCCCACTCGCTGGGTATCAACAACATGGCACAAGTAACCCACACACCCCTTTCTTAAGAGTTTTCTGGTTTGTGTCATCGTAAGACAACACGATCTCCCTGGTGATTTATTACCGTAGAATACTACAGGAGGTTGCTTCAACATCCTTATGCTCACACGTTTCTTTTGGCAATCTATAATTGCTCCATGGTTAATCAACCAATCCATACCGAGAATTACATCGAATTCTCCCAACCTTATCGGTATTAAATCTACCGATAACTTACATCCACGTATTTCTACACAACAACTCCTATGAATACTATCCACCTGGATTATTTCTTCATTTGCTACCTTAATGATCACATGTATAGGCAACTTTTCGGGAAATAATTCTAATCGTCTAGCAAAATCACATGCTATAAACGAACAAGTAGCACCCGAATCAAAAAGCACATATGCATTAATGTTATTGATTGGGATAATACCTGCAACTACGTCTCCGGATGCCACCGCATCTTGGATTGTCATATTAAAAGTACGGGCCATTGGTCTACCTGGCTGAATTGGACCGCTAATTGATAACTTTCCACTATTAGTGCCCTTATTTCCTTCCATACCCTTCTTCGGGCAATTCTTTGCTATGTGGTCAGTTGATCCACATACAAAACATCCGTGATTTTTCTTCGGATTTGGACAGTTAGGCGAAATGTGCCCGTCCTGTCCACAATTATAACATACAGCCTTTCCTTTGAGACAGACTCCCAAGTGACTCTTCCCGCAGGTTTTACAGGCCTCCATCCTCCTTTTTGAATTGCCTTGTTTCACTCCGGTATTCCCAAAGTTAAAACCCTTTCTTTTTTGACCGTCACCACTACCACTGACTCCTTCGGTCTTAATTCCCCCATCAACTCTTCCTTTATTTTTCTTATCTTTGTGGTACTGGCTTAAAGCCTCATTCCCACCTTCGGCTATTATTGCCTTCTCTAATATGGTTCCAAAGGAAGTACTTTGGAACACAGAGATTCGGCTATAGAGCCAGGGTTTTAAGCCCTGCTCGAATCTTCTAGCCTTTCTCTCTTCAGTGTCCACTTGATGTGGAGCAAATCGTGCCAGTTCATTAAACTTGGCGGCATACTGGGGAACTGTCATATCCCCTTGTTTCAATTCCAGAAACCTCATTTCCATTCTCCCTTGCATACTCGTGGGAAAATAATTCTCGAAGAAAATCTCCTTAAACCTTTCCCACGTTAGGTTTCCTATATCGGCCCTAGCCTGGTTTGCCTCCCACCAGAAGTTGGCCTCTCCTTTCATCAAATAGGTTGCAAAGGCAACCTTTTGACCCTCCTCCACATTTGTAATTACAAATGCTTTCTCAATTTCTTTCACCCAAGTTTGGGCTTCTATAGGGTCCGTAGTTCCCTTGAACTCCGGCGGACCTACACTTTTAAAGTCCTTAAAAGTAGTAACTCGTACTACTCCAGGAATTACAGGTACATTAGCCCCCGTTCTATTAAATGCAGCTGTTAAAAGATTAACGAACTCTTGCATTGGATTAACCGGACCACCTTCCGGTTGGTTAACATTAGTTTCTTGATTTCGTTGTCCCCTTCTTGGCGGCATTTCGCTGTTAAGAAAACAACACATCATTATTACTTTCTCCTTGCGATTTAGTTATTATTTGTAATAAAACAATAACTCATACTCATTACTCAATATGTTCCATAAAAGAGACTTATATTGATTAATATCTTGTAGTATAATACTACATTGTTTACATTATTCAGCCTTAGCTGATTACATTACTCAGTCTTAGCTGATTACATTACCATCCCGCAATTACTTTCCAAAAATTGGGATTTACAAAAAGACTACCCTTGTTTATACAAAAGAGGGTTTTACGTCACTACTAGATACATAATATTTACATATCTACGCTACTCTAGCTATTGTTAGATTACATCTGCCGTAAGGCATTCTCAAAATCTTTGCTGGCCAGACCGGCAATAACATCCCGACTGATGCTATGTCGTGTCTGTCCCGCCTCTACCGGATACCCAGCCACTTGCTGCTGGAAGTCCACATGAGAACTCCTATGTATATAGGACATTCTCTCCAATCTCCTCTGTTTAGTCTTTAGCTCTTGCTTGAGCTCAAAGACTTCACATTTTAGTTCTCGGACCTTGTCCTTAGCTAAAACACGATCATCGTGTTCCTCCTCCCACATTCCCTCCATGCTAAGCTTGTCTTCACGGACAGCTTGGAGTTCCTCTTTCAACTCCTTTACCTCCTGGCAATAATGGACATTCCTATCCAATACCGCCATAAACAATGTTTTCATCGAATCCCCCGTAGACATCTCCTCTGCAGGTGGAACTTGGTCAAAGGACATTACGTCCACCTCCTCCTCTAGCATGCCATCGAAAATAGACATATAGTCTAAATTGTCCGAGTCTCCAGACTCTATTACTACCACTTCTGGCTCTATCTCAACGGGATTTGGTAGTATCTCCACCCGATTAACCAAATCCTCACTTACTACATGTATATTTCTATACATATCATTTTCTCCTGACATCTACAATAAAACAATACAGTTTGATTAGTATATATCAGTAACATAAATAAAACATATACATACTATAATGCATTTTATAAGGTTATCTTTCTTCTTTTACTTCTTTATTAAGGTTATGACTTAAGGTTCTAATTCCCTTTAAGTTTTATAACCTTGGCTTTGATACCAACTTGTAGCGCCCCCAAATCCGGGTATCTTACAACCCGACAGATGGTGCTATACTGTACAAACATTCATACATTCATTCAATTGAAAGTCTCAAAGAATAAACATAACTTATATATATTTAATTCAATATTTACATTTCCCAGGTTCTAAACCCATTACAAAGGTTCTCTTGTCATAATATTCATTACATTACAACAATAGACCTATACTATTACATGACAGCTTAATAATCTGCCTTAGCTTTTCCTTTATCCTTATTTGATCCCTCAGGAAGTTCAGTCTTAGCTGCATTCATAGGGTTCAAGCAAGAGTGAGCATGACTAGCTCAGCAAGTATAACAATTTAAATAACAACATGCTTGAAACATATGAATCATATATCTTCGATAACTGAACAATAGCTATGAAGTACTATTGATGATTCAAAATAGCAATTCATCTTTACTTTCAAAATGTTTCATAATGAATAAATTCATTAAAACATTCACCCGGTCAAAGACCTTGAGCATTCATTCTTTCTTTGAAAAGGACAACCCGGACCAAAGTCCGTAAGCCCGATATTACTTACGAGCACTTCTAGGTGATCAGCCTATTGTACTCTGTATTGATCAATACTACATCCATTAAACGTATGTACGTTTAATCATTTGGCAACCTCGCGTGCCTGTCGTTTTACCGACAAAACGTTTGTTTAACAATTCAGTCTTCTTTTGAAAACTATAAGTAGTTGACAAAAGATACTAACATTTGATAACAGATGAACAGATTATCAATAATCCACTCAATATGTTAAGTCTAGCCAAAGAAACTGGCTTTAACTTCATTATACTTCAATTCATGCGAAAGGATACATGAACATCATAAACTTGTTCAGATTGAACTGAAACAAGAGTTAGAATACTTGCCTTTAGCGTCTGCTACTGTGTATTTTACTTTACGTTCAAGTCTTTCAAGTCTCTACAATACATGATCACATAATGCCTTACATTAGGTCACATATAATCAAGTACGTATCTGAATATATCTTACCCTTCATTTCAATCTAATAATAGATTAAATTTCATTCTTATGCGTTTTTAACTTATCATTTGTTTTACATTCATTCGACTTGGTTATATTAACCATTCTTCATTACTTTTAAGTCTTTAACAATGTCCCAACAATGTTACTTTAAGTTGTTTAAGGTAGGTTTAGTTCAATCTCTTACCATCCCCTTCTTTTCCCTTCATTTTTATTCTTTACTGTCTAAACTCTGTGCCTGGCGCCGCGGCGCGGGCATTATACTTACATCTCGCGCTGCGGCGCGAGTTAGCAGTACCTGAGCTCCAGACCTCGCGCTGCGGCGCGGTAAAATGGCTTAGGGTTGGCGCCGCGGCGCCAACTCTGTGCATCAGAAAATTTTTCTAACTTTTAATTTTTGTGAATTTCCCGGACGCATAACTTCTTCGTTTTAAGTCCGAATTGGCTCGTTCAAAAGCCTATGGTTCACAAATTACGTAATCTACGCGTTCATGCAAGAATTTTATCTATTTGACTTCGTTTGCTAAAAATTCATCTATTGGTTCATTTTTAACGAAAACGATAAACGTTCGCAAACGTTAAACGCTCGTTTCTTCGTTCTAAGTCGGAATTCGTCCATTTTCGAGTCCGCAACTCTTAAATGACAAACATGACTTGTCTCCATTGGAAAAATAACATTTCCGAACTCAAACTCAAAATTTGACTTCCATTCCGGGAAATTTACGAATTCGACGTTTATCGTCTAACCGTGCAATTTCCGGCAATTCTTCGTTCTTAGAACTTGTTCAACACTACCAATGGATTCCATTCATAATGTGAACATCTTAACATCCTTATACCAACTATTTATACTCATGGTTGGATTTTAACTTATCTCATTGTAAGCTTATACTTGATAACTTTCAAACTACTTATGAACTTATCATTCATAACTTATGACAATTAAAGTTCTTAATCACCATCCATACATGTCATCATCATATAACTTTAATTATGTATTCTTGATACATATTTTCTTACAAGATGATGTATATACATATACTTTCATTAATAAACCTATCACAAGTTCATCATGCATTCACATAAGTTTACAACTTATGCTATCTTAAATGACTTATTACCAACTTATGTGGCTTAAGTTCATTACTTATACATACTTCTTTCTTTTTCTTATCATTCATGTTCCTTAATCCAACCTTTTCTTATCAACCTATCATGTTAGAGATAGAAGATAATTGGAGAAGGAGTCTTACATTTGAAGTCTTTAATAAGTAGCTTCTTCTTCTTCTTGACTTATGGAATAACTTACTTGCAACTTAATCTTCCTAACAATTAAGCACTTTGAGAGAAAGTGTGGATTGTTTTAATTTCAATAACTACCAAATAGCTAACATTCCTTCTCTATTTATAGAAGTTGCAAGGCTTAGGGCAATGTAGTCTTTTCCATCATCCCACCTCCTTTGGCACCTCCTTACTATTCATTACTTGACCAACACCACTCATATCCTTTGCTTGGCCACTACTCTTATTACTTGATCATTACTTATCTTGGTCATTACTCATATTACTTGGCTACCACACATTAACCACATTAATATGGTTTTGCTCCATGGATCACCCAACTATTGGGCTTCTAACTTGGCTTAGTTATCTTAACCTTTAGGCTTTGCATTAATAAACCTTAACTTATTTATTAATTATCATTGGGCCTTAACATTTAATTTACTTGGGCTTGTACCAATTGTTAACCAATCTTCCAAGTCCATTAACATTACTTAATACATATACATATTGTTTATGTATTATTCTCATATTATCATTCGTATACAACTTTGTTATATACGATATTTCATTCTTCTTACAAACTCTTATAATACTTCATATTATACTTGTTTCCTTTCCTCGTATAATGCTTGCGTATCATACGATTAATACTTCCTTATTAATATTTCGCTTTCCTTAATATTCTTGCATTAAGTCCGCAAGCGAAATATTACTTTTTCCATAACTAGATTATTATTACATAATCCATCTTACTTTAATATTCTATCATTACATATTTCTCGGAAATTCAAAAATAAATCCCGAGCAAATACCGATGAATAGTGTTTTTCAGAAAATTTCTCGAAAAACTTTTATTTTTGTCTTGGAAATTCGAACACCTTAAATCCTTCACATAGCTCAAATACTACGATATTCCAATATCAATAAGTTATAAAATGAAAACCATCTTGATATCCCCATGATATGATTTTATTTAATTTAATAAAATCATTTTTACATAAGATCCGAATTTCTCGGTCGTTACAACATACATATCATAATAATTAAAGTAACGTGGCATACATGCTTTTAATTCACATAGAAAATATAAAGATTGAGTTCCTTACTCAATCCTCCTTATTTAACCAAAACAATGCAGTCATAAATTGACTTTAACATTTCACAATTTCAACATGTATAGCATATCATGCAATTTAAAAAAGTTCATCAAGTCCACGTAGAAAATAGGAACCGAAAGACTTGCCTTGATCGTTGTTTACCAAAATAGTTTAACAGCTTGCAGTTATCTGCACTTCACGTGCCCTACACAATTATATAATAATACACATCAACTATTAGTCACATAACAACACATAGTAATTGTAATGTAAACTCTACCCCACATCTCATAATCTTTCCTATTAATTAGCACACAATGTTCAATTAGATTGTGTTAACTTTTCGACCTATGACTCACTATATTTCTTCTTAGTCAAACTCGAAGTTCATTCAAGTGCTTAACTCTTGCTAGGACTACTTATTGGTTTTTATATTTAACCCATTTCATACCCTATAATATTCATTTCAATTGAATTGAAACACTTTTTAAGTTCATTAATACTTGGTACGACTTTTCGACGTTCATTCGCCACACGCTCGATTTGCCTCTCTTGTGTATGCTTACTATGCTTCTATAACTTATCTAATACATCATTTATTAATGTTAAGCATCATTATATTTACTAAAATTCATGTTTTATAACTTAGAATAACATATTTTATTGTCAGAAGCACTACACATGCATATGTGCATGCCCGACGCCCTCAGATTGCCCCCGAAAACATAATAGTCCTAAAGATGACCATTTTGACTACTGTTAAAGACCTCAAATTGAAAAAATTTAAGAACAAAAATTTTAGGTCTGTTCGTCCTCGTTCTGGATCATCTTGAATTACCTCAATCAGAGTTTGTATGAAAACGTTATGGCCATTTTACTACAGGAGGTCAAAACTGTCCAACCCAAACTTCTGTTCCGGCGCCGCGACGCGAGAACTAGGCTAACCAGAGGCACTTGAACGCAAAATTGGTGTTGGGGCATGAATTTCAGCACCGGGGCTTGAATTTTAGCGTTAGGGCTCTATTTTTTGCATTGGGGCGCCAAAAACTAACAGAACCGAGCACGAAGACCATTTTCGGTCAGTTTAAGAAATTCTAGAAACTAATTACATACATATAACTGATGTAATTTACACATAACCTCACCAAGCATACATATATTAACTTAAAACTACTGAAAAATAATTTAAGAGAACTTAAATCTTTGAAAACCATATTTTCAGCCCAAAAATCCCATCTTTGATATTTCTTGACACAGTGAACACTGTAATCATTATAATACACCAATTTGATCCCTTTGAACTAAGTTCTCTTCATTTCATACCCAATTAACATAACCACACTCCAATTTTACAATTTAAATACAATCAATTACCAATTTTGTTATCCTACAAAACATGTTCATGCATATATTTTTACTGCAAAAACTCTTTTCTTTCTTTTTGATTATAATTCAAATAATCACATACATGTATATCCTCTTCATACAATCACCTATATGTATATATAGGATATTTATACTATTACAACTTCATAATTTAATACTCAACTATAATATATGAATTACAGAACTTCATATTATAAAACATAGTGAATTTCAAGAACACATACTTCAAGCATTATATTGTAAAACATATATACGTGTAAAGATTATGCAACATACCTTTTAATTGGTCAGATAATCTTTGCTAACACCACTGTAATTCGTTTGAAACTTCAAGAATTCTCTCTCAGTCCTCTCACAAATACTCTGTAACTTTCTTTTCTCAAAACATTTTCTTTTCTCAGACAACTTCTCTTTTTCTTTCCTTAGGCTTAAGCTAAATTGCATTATACGTAACTAAAACAAACATACGTCTTTTTTTCAAACGTTTTAAAACTGTCCTTTACTAATTGCCCCTATTCAATTTATCAGTTACCAAATATTATATATTATTTATATTTTGTTTAATTTAATTTATATTACTAATAAATCAAATTTAAAAATCCAAAAGCCATAGGGCTTTGTTTGGCAAAATTATTTAAAATTAAAGACTTAATTTATTTAAGCTTTGTTTGGCAAAATAAATTAAAACTACTTTAATTTATTTTAATAACCACTTATAATATAGCTATTTGTCATACTTCTAATTAATTAAGTTTTCATACTTAATTTAATTAATTCTAATAACAATTCATTGCATAA
Source organism: Panax japonicus (assembly GCA_020205505.1). Lineage (NCBI taxonomy): Eukaryota > Viridiplantae > Streptophyta > Magnoliopsida > Apiales > Araliaceae > Panax > Panax japonicus. Next base: position 59,814,225 of record CM035107.1, read on the forward strand.
TATAATAATTTATTTAATCATTATAAACTCTCTAACTTAATTATTAAATTAAATTAGATTACTATTTCAAAATAATTACTTTCCTTAACTCATCAATTATTTATTAAACAAATAAATAATCAAATCACATCAAATCAATTAAATAAATTCTTATTCAACGATAAAAACATTCATTAAATATTTATATAATTCAATAAATATTAATTAAAAATCTGGATTGTACATCATTCACTCCTTACAAGGATTCTGTCCTCAGAATCACAACTCAAACCACTCATTCGTTACAATCTTCCATACTTACAAAGATTTTGTCCTCAGAATCGAAGACACAATTTAAACAAATAACTTAGAGTAATCTTTCATCATTTTATCTAAATATAGATTTTATATTTCCTACTACATTCATTACCTTAACAAATTTTAGGTTTCATTTCATAACTTTCACCTGAACTCAATTATATTTTGAGTATTATAAATCTTTTAACCCATTCATTTCCTTTTCTAAGGATCGTTATCATAACACCCGGGATATTACATTCACCATTTCTTCTAAGAATTTCGTCCTCGAAATTTTATTTATTAATCTTTATTCATTCAATCTATCAAAGTAGATTTTTACGTCACTACTTCATTCATTCATTGGTTTCTATAACCACTTTCTTTCCACAAAGATCATTCTACAACTATTAACTTTTCTATTAAAAGTTTCACATTATTTTTTGATAACTCACATCCTTCTCACTTCAAAATCTCTTTTCTCACTTATTCAATTTATTCATCATTCAGTGTCGCATTCTACGACTTACTTCTTTCTAAGGAATACTTTCCTTTTTCATTGCCATCTTGCAGAATAACAAGATTCTTCCACAATTGTTCAATAATTGGGAAGTAGTATGAATAACTCAGGAATTTAAAAGATTCCAAATCATGCTGAGGGGTCATAAGACCGTGAACTCTTCTCTAGGTTTAATAGTGCTTCACCCCGGTTCTTCACACTTCAAACCCTCTTTGGAAGAATGTTTATCAATCACAAAGACTGGAAACAACCTCTACTCGTACACTAGGTGGCCAGCCTATTGTACCACTACGTTGGGCCGTAACGTAGTGTTTTGTAACGACTATATGCGTTACGCTAGGTACTTAGGGTGTTAAGCCCTTCGTACAATGTATTGTGCACAAACATTTTAGCGCAAAGTATAAACTAAGTGCAACCTCTAATAAAAGAGTTGTTCATCTCAGAATTTAGAGTGCAAGCATTCAACTGAGGGTCTAATGACCACAAACCATGTCCACAGTTATAAGTAATCTTTCAACCTTAACTTTAACAGTCATACGATTATAATGACTCCAAGGTGTTTAGGGGATCAATCCTTCGTACATGTATTGTACTCAAACATTTCAACGCAAAGTATAAACTAAGCGCAACCCCTAAATAATAGTGTTGTTCATCTCAGCTTTTCAACATCTGAATCCACACCAAAATAAGTTGGTTTGGCATAACTTCTCAAGAAACTCTTGAATTTCATGAACATCTTTCAATATTTGTCTAGCTGAATCAAATAGCATAGACCTCTACAACAATTCAGACATCAACCAAAATATACATATACATACATACATGCATACATATGTATTCATATATCTTAAAGAAATCTCAAAAATCTTTTTATGACGTCATGATACCGCACTATATTTACAGTCCGTTGAGGATTCCGTCATTTGTGATTTTATCATACTACATCATACCATAGTGGGCTGACGATCCTTAGATCACATCCAACACTAGGTAATACTGCATTGATGACTCCATCATTTTTATCATCTTTGCATCAGGTTACATGATGCATTAATGATATAAAATACATTTTGATATATTGAAAATCATTTTTGTCTAGCCGAAGCAATTAGCATATACATACGAATAACAATATTGTTGTTAAAACTCAATGGTTCCATCATTTGATCCAATGTTTTTTAAGAAAATAAAAGTGTAAACATCAGCACGAAGTCAATAAATTTCGAAAGTCTAGCATAGCTAGTAGATTTAGAATACCTATGCTTCCACCATCAACTCCACTTTCTATAATGATCCATTGCTTAATAGGTCTATTTATTCCTATCATCCCCAATACTCTATTTACATTTATCTATACCCAGTTCATCAAACTTACCACACGTTATGAGTTCAGGAACTTGCCACAATCATATGAGTTTAAGAACTTATCCTAGTCAGACCATAGGCGTCCATTCGCTGAGGGGTTCAAAAACATACCATATAATTATGAGTCACGAACCTACCATAAGTATGAGTTTTAAGAACTCGCACTTAACCTTATAATATTCTCTAACTATACTCTACCTATCTGTTATACACATGAGAAAAGAATCACCTTCTCAACAGGCATATAACAAATAGCGCGACACAAACATTCCAATGATTATCAATATGATAAAATGAGTTCAAGCACAAAATCCTCGCCCATACAAAGATTTGTACAACTCAGCCATCACAGGAGTCCTCAATTGAAATCCCTTCTAACTCTATCATGCTCTTAACTTGCTCTTTTCTCGATACGAATTCCTCGTATCACATCATCTATAACTCCTCGTGAGTTATCTCGTACTATGTCATAGTACAACATCTTCATAGCATAAAGCTATAATCATTCAAACATTACATACCATCTTTCTTTTATAACTTAAACTGATCACGTCGTGATCTTATTCTATAATCATCTCTCTTAAAATTCTTTTGTTAACTCGTGATCGATTTGTTTTACGATCCTCATTCTCTCTCTTTTTCATCATTTATAACATTATTCGTTATCTTGGCTTTTGGAGTTAGGAAACTCCCATTTCTTATCTTTATATCTATTTGAATCTTCTTGTTTATAAAAAAAATTCTTCCTTTAAGAATTTCTAACTTCAGTTATATCGCTAAAATTTTTATCCGAGTTCTACACTTTCATCATACGTATCCATTTCTACACTTGGTACACATCGAGTCTCTAACAGTTTCAATATGGTACGCTGAGTGGTTTCCCACAAACAACCAACAAACTAGGTTCTGAGTTACTAGTTCGTATATACATCCGCTCTATTAAGGAATCGTTTAGCCCAGATACCATACACCAAATACTAAATAGTACAATTGCACCATACTATCTATTCTTAACTTCTTTATCATTCTCTTTTTATAGACATTGTCTATTTATTATCACCTTACATCCTTATTATTGGAGTTGGGTAACCCCACATTCATATTCCTTATAACTCTGCGAGATTCTTCTTTGAATCTTTTCACGCAAGTTTTAAATACCTTCTTATAAATTTCTTAATTACTTCTTATTGTTCAAACTCTATTTGAGCTTATTCGTTCACTATTTTCACCTTTCATCTCAAAGGTTATAGCCTACGGTACTCCTACCTAAGGTTTATAACCTATAAGCTTGGATACCAACTGTAACGACCCCAAAATCCATACAATTAAAATCTTAACTTCGGTCGTTAACAATACATTAAATCTCAAATTTTACATTATTATTCGATATTAAAATCACTAAAATTGTGAAATATTTAAAACTTTTATACAATTCCTTCTGTATTGCCCTAAATCACAACCTTTACATTACCTCTCTTTGATTCAAATTTATATCATGAATCGTTACAACAAAATAACTATACAAAGTCTTACATCATAAATAGATATCCATATACACCGGATAACTCAATTTACAATTCAACAACATGTTACATTCAAAATCTTACATACATTTCTCATAAAACATAAGTAATCTTCGTGAATATAGATCTCTATAACTCATTTAGCACATATCCTTACCTTAATTCCTTGACCTGCAAAAGTGGTTATTTGCAAGAGTGAGCTCGACAGCCCAGCAAAATCTAACAGTTTTCATGCATCACATAGCACATAATAACATGCTAAACATGTGATAACCCGAGATTTCGAATAATCAAAATTTTACGAATATTTTTTTTAATTAATATTAATATTGATTATTAATTTTGTGACAAGTTTCTGTGATACGAGTCTTGAGAAGGTCAATTTGTTTATTAACTAATAAAATTAAGAGTAGAGTTATGCTTAACAGCTTTAGAAACCATAACCCTAATTTTTGGATAGGGATTCAGTAGAAAATATAATTATATTAATAAGTATGTGTTTGTACCGAAGAGATTTATTGATCAATGATTGATCGGATAAGGTTTGTAATTAATAAACCCTAATAAGGGATTAGAAACCCTAATCTCATATTTAGAAAATCAATTGTACAGTTGAAAACCCTAATTATACGACGGGAAACCCTAATTTTATATTCAGAAATCCTAAAATCCTAATTAGGAAACCCTAATCCTAATTGGTAGGCTTAATGTGTTTATTAAACTTAAATATGATTAGAAAACACTAATTATATTTTAGTATCTTAATTTATATTTTGCAAACCCTAATCGTAATTTGAAAATTTTATTTTTCTAATAGAAACCCTAATTTGGAAATTGTAGAAATTAATAATGTAAAATCTAAGGGTTAGGACCTTAGGGTTAAACCTTAATGGCGTGACAAATTCCAAGTATGCCATTAAAATTAATTTGCTAATGACTAAAATACCCTTTTTCATTTACTTTAATTGATAACTTGAATAATTGCTAGCAACTTTACTTGTTCATCAACTAATTTGACTTTGAGACACACCAATCTCAGCCTCCCAGCCGAAATATAGCAGATCCAAGCAACATCAAGCACTATATAGGAGATTCAAAAGAAAGAAAGTCTAGAAAAGTTGTCATTTTACACATAAGCTCTCACCAACTCTCTCTCTCTTAGCATCCAAAATTTCCTAGGCAAATCAGTTCCATAAACACCCACTTGATCACCTAGATCAGATTTGGAGAGCAAGAATCAAAGTTTGAATTAGAAAGGTATAAACCTAATTTTTATTTTTGATCCAAGTTGCTAAAAAAGATTTTGTGTTTATGTGTTTAGATTAGTGTTATATAATGTTTTTAGTTGATCTATGTTGATCCATGATGGATCCATAGCATCAAATGGCTTTAAAAAAGATGTTTTTCAAAATCTGTCCAAGAACAAAATTTTTGGTCTGACAAGCTAATGTCAGGAGCCACATATTCTTGTGCGTTTGTTGTTTTTGATGTTTTAAAGTTGTTATCAGTAGCGTGGTATATCTTCTTTAAGCTGAAAGTTGAATCAGTATCATATGATGTATATATTGGAAGATATAATCGGTCAAAACCCATTGACCAGGCATGACAGGGCTGAATATGGGCAATCCAGAAACGGTTTACCAGCGTCTGAAAATACTTTCGAAGGACTAGATCTGTCAGTTACATTAATGTTTTGATGATATGTTGTATTCAGGTTGTAGAGTTGTGCTTAACAAGATTAGAAACCCTAACTCTAATTTTTGGATAGGGATTCGTTAGAAATTATAATTAAAATAATAATATTAATGAGTATGTGTTTATACCGATGAGATTATTAATCAATGATTGATCGGATGAGGTTTAAAATTTATAAACCCTAATAAGGGATTAGAAACCCTAATCTCAGATTTAGAAAATCAATTGTACAGTTAAAAACCCTAATTTAATATTCAGGAATCCTAAACCCTAAATTAGGAAATCCTAATCCTAATTGCAAGCCTAATGTGTGTATTAAACTTAAATATGATTAGAAAACCCTAATAATATTTTAGTTATCTTAATTTCTATTTTATAAACCCTAATTATAATTTAGAAAATTTACTTTTCTAATTAAAACCCTAATTCGTGGGTTATAAACCCTAATGACCATTTTGACCCAAATTGCTAAATTAAGCAATTTTAATTAGGAATATTAATCCTAATTAGCAAGATTGAATTTTATGATTAGGAAATATATATATAATTATAGAATCCTAATTATAATTTAGGAATATTAATTTTCTATTTTGAAAACCGAAATTCGAAAATCTTGGAAATTAAATTGCAAACCTAAAGGGTTTAAACCCTAAAGGGTCCAAACCCTAAACACTAACCCAAACCCTAAACCCTAAGGGTTTAGAAATTTGACCATCTTGCCATTAAATTTATTTTGCTAAAGACCACAATGCCCTTTATGGGATTTTTATTAGGAAATTTTCAAAAATGGCTAAAGCTTTAGTGGTTCACCAAGTCCATTGACATCGTGGCCTAAAAATCTCAGCAAATAAACCTCCATTTGTTAGCAAGATCAGATCTAGCAACTTAGCATATTATATAAGTGTTTAAGAGAGAGAAAATACATAGAATTTGCCATATTGTTAACTTGCTCTCACCAACTCCCTCTCTCTCTAGAACCTCCGAATTCCTCAAGTAATTTAGTCCTATAATCAGTTACTAGAACACCAAAAACAGATAAGGAGATCGATTTGATAAGAGAAGGTATAGCCCTAAATTTATATTTGATCTTGTATGCTAAGAAAGTTTTTGTGTTTTTGTGTTTAGATCTTTGCTAGAGGATGTTTTATGTTGATCTATGATGATCAAACATATACCTATAGCATCAAAGTGCCTTAAAAAGGTGTTTTTCAAAATCTGTCCAAGAACAAAATCTGTGGTCTGACAAGCTAATGTCAAGGGCTACAGATTCTTGTTCGTTTGTTGTTTTTGTTGTTTAAACGTTGTTACATGTAGCCTTGTATGTGGTATTTACTCTGCAAGTGGAATTAATGTCATTTGATGTCCAGATCGTAAGATATAAACGGTCAAAACCCGTTGACCGGGCATGACCAGTCAAAAATCTGGGTAACCCAGAACTACGTGAACCGAGTCTGACAAGTTTTGTTTAGCCCCTGATCTGTCAGGTTTTTAGTGTTTTGATGTTTTTGTTGTAACTTATTTGTAGCATTTTGTTTTTACTCTAGATACATGGCCTTATAAATCTTAAACAATCAACAGATAGATCATAGCGAGTGGTCAAAGTAGGCCATTTGCACTGATTTCATTTCTGGGAATTTTCCAGAAAAATAAAGAACACGCTTTCTGACATAGTTTGACCAGATTAAATCTGGTTGTTGTGTTGTTGGTTATATGATATGTTGCTTTGTATTTTTTCCTTGACACGAGGAGTACCTACTTCAACCATGAGATCACATAAATCAAGAATAGAACATATAAATAATTGAGCTCAAAAGAGGTCCCTCGAAGCTGCTGGGTTTCTGGGTTACCCAAAAAACCCAGAATTGGTCTGACAGCTTCTTTGAAGCTTTGGATCTTGCATAATTGTTATTGGTAGATCGATGCCAATTACTTCGGCTAGATCGATAAGTAATAGAATTTGAAATCACAGTATTTCGTTGTTCAATCAAAATCTTGATTCTGAGACTGAGAAGAACAACCTTTTATATAAAGGGAACATTTTAGGTCGTATATTTGACCATTGCACACTGTTAAGTATTATGCATAATATCGGGTACAAGGAGTTGGCCGGCTCTAAGTACTTGCAGAGGGGTATGATTTAATCTTTATGGTTATCTGATACTCCTGCGTATGTATCAAAGTAAATATTTGATAGATACCCGAGAAAATAAGTTCAAAGATCTGGTGAGATCACGCAGCATAAATCTGGAAAATATTCCACTTTGCTATTTCAGAGAATTAATTCTTGATTATTCATTGAATACAGTATAAAACTTTGAAAGCGTTGTACTCCTTCATTATCAGATTATTATAGCGGAGAATGTTAGAACAGTTGATATTGATTTCTCTACCTTTATTATATGTCTTAACTTGCGGGGCAAACTTGTTGCTCACCCTTGCTATAAATAAAACTTTTCAGCTAGAGACGAAGTTGTAGAAGGTGCTGCGAAGAAGAACAAGGGAAAATGTGACGCCCCCAAAAATAGATATACATCACCCATCTTGGGTCGTCAGATACATGGTAAAAAATTCAAATACAACTTACTAATACAACTATCGTGTACAATACGACAAAACATAACTGTGAGTTTGAATACAATTATTGTCTACTAGAGATTATAAAAACTCAAAAGGAGTCCTCATTACAATTATTAACACACTATTTCACAGAATAGTGAGGACTACTAATGCTATCCTCTCGACCGTCACTCCGTTCCCCAACTAGTCCCTACTATGTTCTCATTTCTTGAAGAGAATAGTAAAAGAAAGGGTGAGATCAACTAGCCCAGTAAGAAATATTATGATTAAGATAATGCAGAATAAATTATCGTTAGCCTTCAACATTGTTAAACTGATAAAATATAACAACATCAAGTTTAACTACAGCAGAACAAGCAATCCATTAAAAGAGTCAAGTAGAGAATAAAATCTACTATCTTTTATGATTTAAAAGATTTTTCATGACTTTTATCGCTGAGACTCAGGTTAATAAATATTCCACATCATTGAATCACCCCTGCACTACGGCCAAGAATATTCTTTAGTATCACGACCATAATTATCCATGCACTATGGACCAAGAATATTTGTGTATTCATTAATGGTCATGATCATGCCAACAACTATCCATCAATGCACTACGGGCCAATGAGGACTTTTACCACATCATTTGTAACATTACGATCATGATTACACCGTATAATCCCTGGTCGTAATCATACCAAGTCCATCTATGAACTACAGGCCACAGATGACTTTCAACATAATATAACATGAGGATGATGACAATGATATAAGAATTCAATAAAACAAGTTCAAGAATTAATTTGTCCAAGAACTACTAATGTCCAAATTGTCAACATGATACTGCTTTGTAGATTAAAATTCAAGAATGATCAGAAGAATATTTCCATGAAAAGATAATGGATAAAACACAAATATCAAGGATATTCTACTAATTTCATGGAGTATAGAAGTCAAAACTTTAACCAACTGAGTATAATAAAGAATAGAATAACAAAATAAATCACCATTCATGCGGTACTTCGCATAGCCAGGTTATTCCAACAGAATAATAAATACAGAATAATAAAGACGGAACCAGGTCCGACGTAAAGCACAGACAGGATGTTCCAACAGAATAATAATAAAGACTGAACCAGGTCCGGTGTAAAACACACAGACAGGATGTTCCAACGGAATAATAATAAAGACGGAACCAGGTCCGATGTAAAATACACAGACAGGATGTTCCAACGGAATAATAATAAAGACGGAACCAGGTCCGGTGTAAAACACACAGACAGGATGTTCCAACAGAATGATAAAGATAGAATAATAGAAGAATGTCACCAAGTATAGGGTAGCCAGCGTATACAGGTTATTCCAACAGAACAATAAAGTAATGGAATAACAGATGTTCTCTTCTTGAATACAAAAGAAATAACACCCCTTACCGTAAAAGAAACTGAATATATGAAAAAGAAAGTTAGCAGACTTCTCTTCTTCTTTCTCTCTATAATTTCTCTCTCTAGAGTTCAGTGAATTCGTAAGAAAATAATGAAGGAATGAACTTCTATTTATAGAAGAATGAAATGCATAGTAACTAATTCATGAACGGTCCAGATTGATTTACTTTAATCGGACGGTCCATACTTAAAGTAAAATCTTTTAAACAAAATATAATATATTATATATATAAAATCCATAATAATACCCCTTCCGTCCATTTATTTCAACTTACCTATATATATATAATATTTATAATAATGCACCTTCCACCCACTTTTTTCAAACTTATCTATATATAATATCTATAATAAAACTCCTTCCGTCCATTTTAATCCCCCCCGACCCACCTTCCACTAACAATATTATATATTTATATATATATATATATATATATATATATATATATATATATATATATATATAAAACAAAAATAAGATAACTTTTACCGACAATTTTAAAAATGGAAAGTGGGAGTCCAAATAATAAGCAAAATTTACATCAAATACTTCATAAAATTCCCTCAATATTACCCACAACTATAACAATATATCAATTTCACTCCATAATATTCAAAAATAATATTTATAGAAAATTCATCTTTATTCATAAAGTTGGGGTTTTACAATCTCCCTTTCTTATGAAATTTCGCCCTCAAAATTAGGGTACGTACCAGGTATGTCGAAGAGGTAACGATACCTTGATGTCATTTCAGATTCTAACTCCCAAGTCATTTCCTCAACATCGTGGTTTCTCCACAAAATTTTGACTTGAGGTATAACCTTGGTGCGTAGAATATGTTCTTCTTTATCCAAGATTTGAACAGGAACCTCTTTATACGTCAAATCTTCCGCTATTTCGTCCGGTTCTAACTCAATAATGTGGTTCGGGTCTTCCATATATTTACGTAACATGGATATTTAAAAAACATTATGAACATGAGACATACTTGGCGGTAAAACGAATTTATAGGCCACAGTACCTACTCGATCAAGGATTAAAAATGGGTCGATAAATTGAGGATTGAGCTTTCCTCTCTTTCCAAATCTCGTAAATCCTTTCCATGGAGCAACACATAACAACACATGATCTCCTATATCAAATTCCACGTCCTTTCGATGAATATCAGCATAACTCTTTTGTTGATCTTGTGAGGTTTTTATACGTTGCCGGATCGTTTGAATCTTTTTAGTAGTCATACGTACCAACTCCAGTCCTAATAACGTTGCTTCACCCACTTCATCCCAACATACTAGAGAACGACATTTTCTTCTATACAATGCTTCGAATGGAGCCATGCCAATACTTGCTTGATAACTGTTGTTGTAGGAAAACTCCACCAATGGTAAGAACTTGTCCCAACTTCCCTTGAAATCAATGACACAGAGTCTTAATAGATCTTCAAGAGTTTGAATAGTCCTCTCCGACTGTCCGTCCGTCTGAGGATGATATGCCGAGCTAAATCATAAATCTGTGCCCATAGCTTTCTACAAACTAATCCAAAATCGTGAAGTGAATCTTGGGTCTCGATCAGAAACTATGGATACTGGCATACCATGCAGTCTTACAATCTCGTTTATGTACATACGAGCAAGACGTTCAAGTGTATAAGTTTCTCATACTGGTAATAAATGATCAGATTTGGTCAATCTATCAACAATGACCCAAATTGCATCAATGCCTTGAGAAACCTTGGGAAGACCAGTAACGAAATCCATGGTAATGTGCTCCCACTTCCATTCTGGAATTTCAAGTAGTTACAATGGACCTATTGGTACTTGATGCTCCGCCTTAACTCGTTGACACGTTAGACACCTTAAGATAGACAGCGCTATCTCTCTCTTCTTATTGCCCCACCAAATTGTATGTCGAAGATCATGATACATTTTGGTACTCCCAAGATGGATTGCAAATTGTGTGTTGTGCGCCTCCATCATGATTTTATACTTTAAATCAGGTTTGTTAGGAATACAAAGTCTGGAGTTGACTCGAAGTATTCCTTCTTCATCGATTCTTTCTTCCGGCATCGTACCTTCTTGCACTTTCTTCCTCATACGCATCAGTTCCGAATCTGTAACTTGAGCATCTTTAATTTTATTAATTAAAGTCAGTTCTACTCGTGTATTTTCCATCATCACGTGGGTCCCTGGAGTCTTTATCTCTATCTCCATCCTTTGCAAGTCATACAAAATGGGCCTTTGCGTTGACAATATTGCACTCGTACCCGCATATGATCTTCTACTCAATGCGTCAACTAGCACGTTCGCTTTTCCAGGATGGTATTGGATGGTATGATCATAATCTTTCAACATTTCAAGTCAACGTCGTTGTCGTATGTTAAGTTCCTTTTAAGTGAAGAAATATTTGAGGCTTTTATGATCCGTACAGATCTCCACTTTACCCCCATACAAGTAATGCCTCCAAATTTTAAGTGCGAAGACAACAGCTGCTAACTCTAGGTCATGAGTAGGATAATTCCTCTCATATTCTTTGAGTTGTCGCGAGGCATAGGCTATGACTTTCCCATGTTGCATGAGAACACATCCTAACCCTTTGCCTGAAGCATCACTGTAGATGACAAATCCCTTCGAACCAGATGGTATTGTCAGAACAGGTGCTGAAATAAGTCTCCTCTTGAGTTCTTGAAAACTCTTCTCATATTCCTCGCTCCAACCGAACTTTGTATCTTTCCGAGTCAGCTGAGTTAGTGGAGTAGCGATTCAAGAAAACCCTTCTACGAATCTCTAATAATAACCAGCTAAGCCAAGAAAGCTACGTACTTCGGTCACTGATTTAGGTTGCTCCCAGCTATGAATAGCTTCAATCTTTGCTGGGTCAACAGATATTCCATGACTTGATACCACGTGACCAAGGAATGCTACTTCCTCAAGCCAGAACTCGCATTTCTTCAACTTGGCATAAAGCTTGTATTCACGAAGATTTTGGAGTATCAACCTCAAGTGTTCCTCATGATCTTCACAACTTTTGGAATATATGAGGATGTAATCAATAAAGACGACCACAAAGTGATCCAAATATTCATTGAATACTTAGTTCATCATATCCATGAAGGGAACAAGAGCATTAGTCAATCCAAAGGATATGACTAGGAATTCATAATGCCCGTACCGAGTTCTGAAAGCCGTCTTTGGAATGTCATCGTTTCTAATCTTCAATTGGTGATATCTGAAACGAAGATCAATCTTTGAAAAGAATTTGGCTCCTTGCAACTGGTCAAACATGTCATCAATACGTGGCAATGGGTACGTATTTTTGATGGTGACATGATTCAACTCCCGATAATCAATACAAAGTCGCATACTCCCATCTTTCTTCTTCACGAATAGAACAGGAGCACCCCAAGGAGAAGTACTAGGACGAATAAAGCCAATGTCTAACAATTCCTGCAGTTGAGTCTTTAACTCCTGAAGTTCAATAGGAGCCATTTGATATGGGGCTTTGGAAATGGGTTTTGTACCGAGTTTAAGGTCGATACAAAATTCAATTTCACGCTCTGGGAGTAAGCCAGGAAGTTCTTCAGGGAATACGTCAAGAAATTCATTAACAATAGAAATATTTTTCAAAACTGACGTATTTTTGTTTAGACCCGTGACGTGGGCTAAGAAAGCTTGATATCCGTTTTTCAATAAACGAATAGCTTTATGGCTTGAGATGACAGTGATTGATTTTAATGGTTTGGTTGCTTGAATTCGCATAATAGGTTGATTAGGAATATGAAAGCTAATAACCTTACGAAAACAATCAATTTTTGCATGATGCTTAGTTAACCAATCAATCCCTAGAATCACATCAAATGCAAGTATTTTCAAAGAAATAAGATCGACAGGTAACGTGCAGGTACCGATTTGAATCAAACAAGACTTATAAATCGTGGATGTAATGAAGGTTTCTCCCAACGGGGTTTCAACAGATAAATCAAAATCCAATTTCTCCGGAGTCAAATTTAAACGTTGAGCGCAAGTAGGAGAAATGAAAGAGTGGGTAGAACCGGTATCAAATAAAGTATAAACTTCGTTAGAGTTTATGATTAGCTTACCCGTGATGACCTCGTTCGGGTTCCTTGCTTTCTGGGAGGTCACGACAAATGTTCTTCCTTGCACCACCGGCTTTGACTTTTTTGGGACGGCCTTTGGTGCCTCCATCCTAGCTGAACTTGTCTTCGGTGAACGACAAAATTGGGCTAGGTGACCTTTTCTTCCATAATTATAAAACGTTTTGGATAGCATCGCGCAATTTGGACTGATGTGTCCCTCCCCTCTGCATTTGAAGCATATGATAGGTGGTGTTTCTCCTTCCTTAACAACGGGTGCTGGTGCTGACGTCTTTTCATCATTGTTTAATCTCCTCTTCTTGAAATGCCCATTCTTATTATTTTGGCCATAATTACCACCGAAGTGGTTACCATTTCTGGCCTGTTAATTCCCTCCACGCTTGCTGTCACCGCTTCGATGATAGGTGGTCTTTCTCCTTCCTTAACAACGGGTGCTGGTGCTGATGTCTTTCCATCATTGTTTAATCTCCTCTTCTTGAAATGTACATTCTTATTATTTTGGACCTGATTACCACCGAAGTGGTTACCATTTCTGGACTGTTAATTCCCTCCACGCTTGTTGTCACCACTTTGATGACTGCTCTCACTGGTATTATCATTTTGTCGGCTGCTCTCTTTTGGTTGCGTTGGCTCGTTATCGCGCTCCACCAACTGAGCCCTATTTAGAACATCTGAATACAAACACAGTTTATGAGAAATAAGATGTTGACGTATCTTCGGCTTCAAACCTCTTAAAAACATTCGCGCCATTCTCTCTTCATTATCCACCAAGTGGGACGCAAACCGGGATAACTCCGCAAATTTTGTCTCGTATTACGACACGGTTATTTGCCACACTTCTAATTAATTAAGTTTTCATACTTAATTTAATTAATTATAATTACAATTCATTGTATAATATAATAATTTATTTAATCATTATAAACTCTTTAACTTAATTATTAAATTAAATTAGATTACTATTTCAAAATAATTACTTTCCTTAACTCATTAATTATTTATTAAACAAATAAATAATCAAATCACATCAAATCAATTAAACAAATACTTATTCAACAATAAACACATCCATTAAATATTTATATAATTCAATAAATATTAATTAAAAATCTGGATTGTTACAATATATATAAAAAAATTTATATGCAAAATGTTTTTATTTAATTATGTTGAAAATATTGGGTTATTACATTATTTATCATTATTTGTAATGAAAGAGGTTATAAGGTTTTAGAACCTGGGATTTGAGAATGTATGTTGTTATATTCAATATATAATGATGTATGTTTGGAAGATGATGTACTTGTGACGCACGAAATCCGGGTGTGAAGATAGATCAGATTTCAGGTGTGACAAGTTGGTATCAGAGCTAATAAGTTATAAACCTTAGGTATGAGTACCTAAGTGTGACACCCCCAAAATTGGTCCAATCCATCCAACCTATTCTGATTTGCCAAATATATGGCACAGAAAAGAACTACAACTTTATTACTATAATTGTCGTGCAATATACTACAACACATATGTTGCGAGCTTTGATACAAATATATACCAACTGTGACTTTAGACACCAACTTGGATAGCACGTCACAATGACACCTTACATAAATATACAGTCAATACCTGTTTAACAAATTAAAATCTTTGGAAAATGCTCAAGGAAACCTTCGTACATGGGAAGCAATGCATCTAGGTTATGATAGATATCATATGCCCACAGAATTATCCTTGGTTGACCCAATAGACCCCAAAGAAAAACGAGATGATTACTATCATATTCTTTCTAATGGTAAGTCTTCTCTTGGCGTATCATTATCTCCACTGTCTCTAGTTGAGAATTATACTTCAACCAAACACCAAGATTATATAGGTAGTGCTCGTATATATACTTAGCAAGTGGATGTGCACAACCCTGTCATATGATAACACGAGGTTGTATGTCATTAGACATCTTGTATGATAGTGGCAAAACACCCTTCCAACGTTGGGTTCGCCTCACCCTATTTGATTCACCAAATATAACTACTAAATGATGTATAAAATACTACACACTTTTCTATACTGTTTAGGGAGAACTTCAACCGCTAGAGACCACCGTTCTATTCCACTGTTACCCCCGCTCGACCCAGCTACACTCTTATTACCTGAAAGGAATTATGAAGCAAAAGGGTGAGCTCAACTAGCCCAGTAAAGAATATCACGACTAAAGATAAATAAATTTTCAATAGCCTTCATCAGTAATAAATCAGAGATTTAGAACATATGGTAGATGATAAAAAAAATTCAACCATAGTTGCAGCGGAACGAGCAATCCATTAGAAGAGTCAAATAGACCATAAAGTCTATTATCTTCTCCATTTTAAAAGTCCATCAGCAATGTTTTATCCTTGTAACATCAATCAACAGTTCATGTCCACAATCATGTGAATAACTCATAATCATAATTATGGTTCTAAATTCCTCTTCTCATCTAGAACGAAGATAAATTTCATCGCCTGTCTTTACCTGAAACATCAAAGATCATAGTTTTACCAAATCCCAGTTCCTGTTCATAATCATACTAATAAATTTATCTTTGCACTACGGGCCAAAGATATTCGTCAACAGTTCATCTTTGCACTACTGGCCAAAGATATTCAACAACAGGTCATCTTTGCACTACAGGCTAAAGATATTCAACAACAGATCATCTTTGTACTACTGGCCAAAGATATTCAACAACAGATCGTCTTTACACTACAGGCCAAACATATTAATATATCAAAGAAATATATAATCATTTCAGAATTTATATAAACAATAAATATAACTATGTTGATCAATTCACCTTTGCACTTAAGCTAAAGATATTCAATTATAAATTCAATGGTCATGATCATAACAATCAACAATTCAACTTTGCACTACTGGCCAAAGAGAACCCATAATCACGATCATACCAATAATCTACCCATCTTTACACTTAAGTCAAAGAGAAATTTCATCACCAAGATTATAAAAATGTTATATATAATAATAAAAACAATATAATCAACAACTGCATTTAATTTCAAGAATAAGATTCATAAATCAATGATAATTTCGTTAGAAAAAGAAACTAATTTTGTCATGAATAGTATCTGTGAATAGTAACTCGTGAATAGCACTCCGTATTCGTACATAACACCGTATACGTAAATAATGTCATATACGTAAATAGTACCATATACATAAATAATGTCGTATACGTGAATAGTGCCGTATACGTGAATAGTAACCCCGACACAAAAAGGTAGAAATTCCACAATAAAATCTATACCAATATTTTGATATACTGATATTGAAGATATAACATCATTATGAAGAAAATAACATCCCTTACTATCCCTTACAATCTCCTACCTCAAAAGAGCAGTAATTCTGACTGGAATATCGGATATGACGCTGAAGAAAACTTGTACTGAATAGCAACTCTCAAAGTATCTAAATACTCACAAAATACACTCGATAATATATATATATATATATATATATATATATATATATAGAAAACTTGTTTCTGGTGTGATTTTCAATTCTAACTAAGCACTATATTTATAGGAAAATGTTAGAACGCCAAAGCAGACTTGACCTGCAACCTGATGGCTTTACATGCTACTATTCCCACCCACCATTTTTGAAAATAAATTCAAACACATTTTATTTCTCAACAACCAAAAGTGGGGCCCACCATATTTTTTTTAAAAATATTTATTTCTGAAACTTCAATAATTCATAATAAATAGCCCTTTTTTATCAGAAAAATTTGAATCTCATGTCTATTCTATAGGAAATTAAATTCTCTACAACTTTGTAAGTTTAAGTTTTTCCAAATGCCAAATGAAAAATGACCGAAATCCACATACGGATAATTTTCAACACCTCTTAAAATTCATAAAAAATCATACGTTCATATTTAACGGTTCAAAATTTGTGGACATATACTCAACTTATGTATGTATAACATATCAAAAAATCACAACGATCCAACAGTCGGATCAAAATTATAACTCACACAATAGAGCTTTAAGAACACTGATTTGATTTTCGGACTATAAGTCCCTCATACAAGTTTCACTTAAACAGTCACCACGAAAAATCCAGAAATAATATTTGGGTGATTCAAATATCTGCGATTAGCTTACTTCCAAGGCTTTCTTTTGATATATGGCTCATCTCATAATTCATTATACACAAAGTGTTATAGATTTTATAAAATCAAGTAATAAACTACTCTTTTTGAAAATCTCCAAATTTCGTTCCTCATTTCGACAAAATACTAATAAAACACCTCAGCATTAATTCCTTCATTTATATCCACACAAAAATATATGTTTTCTTATCATATAAATCAATAATTAATTATTCACAAATAATATTACAAAATCACAATTATGACAACCAGGCCGTTCCCAAGAAAGAGGGGGCTTTCCGATAAAGATTTCTCCTTATTGGCTCACAATTTGGTGACCAAACCCCTTTCATAGACAGAACTTCCTTAGACATTGTCAAAAATGTTCTCTAATAATATTATTCAAATACAAAATTATTGATCTGATAATGGAGATACTATGCAGTGACAATTATTGAACAACAATAATATAAAATATCAACGTAGCAATTATTGAAATAATAAAATAAAATATTGAACAGTAATTACTGTAACAATTATTGAGTAGTGCCATCTTACGTAAGAATAAAAAATTCAAAAATACTGTGCAATACAGTGTGCTACTGTGCAACAACGCGTATTACTTTACTTTACCCACCGGGTATTCCAATAGTGTTAACGGTAACTATTATGCCGTTATTTATAAAAACTCAAATTTGTCATTTTCTTCATCCGACAGTTATTTTGTTATGAGGCCCATAAATGGCTGCGTCGTCGAACGAATATTCTCCGACAGTAAGAATATTCCACGTCCAAACGAATATTCCCCCAACAACAATGAGTATTTTATAACCACTTTCTTATTTAAAATATTTACATATATCACCCTTAACTTTAAACTTTTATTAATTTAACCATTTACTGAATAATAAATATAAGAAAAATTGAATACTTTTATTTCATAAAATTTGGGGTCTTACAATCTCCCCTACTTATGAAATTTCATCCCCGAAATTTATGTACCTAGTATTTCAAAGAGTTGAGAATACCTTACTTTCATTTCAGATTCTATCTCCACGGTCATCATGATTTCTCTATTGCTTATCTCCTGTATTTCAGATATCATTCTAGAATACAGCGTCAAAACAAAGGTTAATTGACATATCGCAATTTTTCAACTTAAGTAAAAAATATTAGCTTAGGTAGGACACACACTAGCGAAGGATATTACTCATCTCTTTATTCCTAGTTCTAATCCCGGATCTCCGCCAGAGATCATATCCCTAAGTTCTGATACCAACTGTGACACCCCAAAAATAGGTCCAATCCATCTAACCTATTCTGAGTTGCCAAATACATGGTACAGAAAACAACTACAACTTTATTACTATAATTGTCGTGCAAAATACTACAACACATATGTTGCGAGTTTTGATACAAATATATACCAACTGTGACTTTGGACACCAACTTGGATAGCACGTCATAATGGCACCTTACATAAAGATACAGTCAATAACTGTTTAACAAATTAAAATCTTTGAAAAATGCTCAAGGAAACCTTCGTACATGGGAGACAATGCGTCTAGGTTATGATAGATTTCATATGCCCACATAATTATTCTTGGTTGACCCAATAGACCCCAAAGAAAAATGAGAAGATTACTATCATATGCTTTCCAATGGCGACTCTTCTCTTGATATATCATTATCTCCACTGTCTCTAATTGAGAATTATACTTCAACCAAACACCAAGATTATATAGGTAGTGCTCGTAGATATACTCAGCAAGTGGATGTGCATAACCTTGTCTTATGATAACACGAGGTTGTATGTCATTAGACATCTTGTATGATAGTGGCAAAACACCCTTCCAACGTTGGGTTCACCTCACCCTATTTGATTCACCAAATATAACTACTAAATGATGTATAAAATACAACACACTTTTCTATACTGTTTAGGGAGAACTTCCACCACTAGAGACCACCGTTCTATTCCACTGTTACCCCCGCTCGACCCAGCTACACTCTTATTACCTGAAATGAATTGTGAAGCAAAAGGGTGAGCTCAATTAGCCCAGTAAAGAATATCATTACTAAAGATAAATAAATTATCAATAGTATTCATTAGTAATAAATCAGAGATTTAGAAAATATGGTAGATGATAAAAAATTTCAACTATAGTTGCAGCAGAACTAGACATCCATTAGAAGAGTCAAATAGACCATAAATTCTATTATCTTCTCAATGTTAAAAGTCCACCAATAATGTTTTATCCCTGTAACATCAATTAATAGTTCTTGTCCACAATCATGTGAATAACTTATAATCATAATTGTGGTTTTAAATTCCTCTTCTCATCCAAGACGAAGATAATTTTCATCGTCTATCTTTACCTGAAACATCAAAGATCATGGTTATACCAAATCACAGTTCCTATTCATAATCATACTGATAAATTCATCTTTGCACTACGGGCCAAAGATATTCGTAACAATTCATCTTTGCACTACTGGCCAAAGATATTCAACAACAGGTCATCTTTGCACTACATGCCAAAGATATTCAACAACAGATCATCTTTGTACTACATGCCAAAGATATTCAACAACAGAACGTGTTTGCACTACAGGCCAAAGATATTAATATCTCAAAAAAATATATAATCATTTCAGAATTTATATAAATAATAATTATAACCATGTTGATCAATTAACCTTTGCACTTAAGCTAAAGATATTTAATTATAAATTTAATGGTTATGATCATACCGGTCAACAATTCAACTATGCACTACTGGCCAAAGAGAACTCATAGTCACGATCATACCAATAATCTACCCATCTTAAACTCAAGTCAAAGAGAAATTTCATCACCAGGATTATAAAAATGTTATATATGATAATAAAAACAATATGATCAACAAATCCATTTAATTTTAAGAGTAAGATTCATAAATCAACGATAATTTGGTAAAAAAAAGAAACCAATTTTGTCATGAATAGTACCCGTGAATAGTACCCATGAATAGTAACTCGTGAATAGTAACTCATGAATAGTAACTCGTGAATAGTACTCTGTATTCGTACATAGCACCGTATACGTAAATAATGTCATATACATAAATAGTTCCATATGTATAAAAAGTATCGTATACGTGAATAGTGTCATATACGTGAATAGTGCCGTATACGTGAATAGTAACCCCGACACAAAAAGGTAGGAATTCCACAATAAAATCCATACCAATATTTCGGTATACTAAAATTGAAAGAATAACATCATTATGAAGAAAATAACATCCTTTACTATCCCTTACAATCCCTTACCTCAAAAGAGCAGTACTTCTGACTGGAATATCGGATATGACGCTGAAGTAAACTTGTACTGAATAACAACTTTTAAAGTATCTAAATACTCCCAAAATATGCTCGATAATATAGAGAGAAAAAAAACCTGTTTCTGATGTGATTTTCAATTATAACCAAGCACCATATTTATAGGAAAATGTTAGAATGCCAAGGCAGACTTGAACTGCAACCTGATGGCTTTACCTGCTACTATTCCCACCCACCATTTTTGAAAATAAATTCTAGCACATTTTATTTCTAACCAACCAAAAGTGGGGCCCACCATATTTTTAATAAAAATATTTATTTCCAAAATTTCAATAATTCATAATAAATAGCACTTTTATCAGAAAAAATTGAATCTTATGTCTATTTCATAGGAAATTAAATTATCTACAACTTTGTAAGTTTATGCTTTTTCAAATTCCAAATGAAAAATTATAGAAATCCATATACAGATAATTTTTAACACCTCTTAAAATTCATAAAAAATCATACGTTCATTTTTAATGGTTCAAAATTTGTAGACATATACTCAACTTATATATGTATAACATATCCAAAAATCACAACGATCCAACGGTCGGATCAAAATTATAACTCACACAATAAAGCTTTAAGAACACTGATTTGATTTTTGGACTATAAGTCCTTCGTACCAGTTTCACTCAAACAGTCACCACGAAAAATCCACAAAGAATATTTGGGTGATTCAAATTTCTACGATTAGCTTACTTCCAGGGTTTCTTTTGATATATGGCTCATCTCCAAACTCATTACACACAAAGAGTTTGGGATTTTATAAAATCAAGTAATAAACTATTCTTTCTGAAAATCTCCAAATTTCGTTCTTCATTTCGACAAAATACTAATAAAACACCTCATCGTTAATTCCTTCATTTATATCTACACAAAAATATATATATTTCCTTATCATATAAATTAATAATTGATTATTCACAAATAATATTATAGAATCACAATTATGACAACCAGGTCATTCCTAGGAAAGAGGGGGCTTTCCGATAAGGATTTTTTCTTATTGGCGCGCAATTAGGTGACCAAACCCCTTTCCTAGATAGAACTTTCTTAGACATTGCCAATAATATTCTCTAATAATATTATTCAAATACAAAATTATTGATCTGATAATGGAGATACTATGTAGTGACAATTACTGAAAAAAAATAATATAAAATATCAACGTAGCTATTATTGAATCAATAAAATAAAATATTGAACAGTAATTACTGTAACAATTATTGAGTAGTGCCTTCTTACGTAAGAATCAATAATTCAAAAATACTGTGCAATACCGTGTGCTACTATGCAACAACGCGTATTACTTTACTTTACCCACCGGGTTTTCCAACAGTGTTAACGGTAACGATTACGTCGTTATTTATAAAAACTCAAATTTGTCGTTTTCTTCATTCGATAGGTATTCTGTTATGGGGCCCACAAATGGCTGCGCCGTCGTACGAATATTCTCCGACAATAAGAATATTCCACGACCAAATGAATATTCCCCAACAACAATGAGTATTTTATAACCACTTTCTTATTTAAAATATTTACATATATCACCCTTAACTTTAAACTTGTATCAATTTAATCATTTACTAAATAATAATTATAAGAAAAATTGAATACTTTTAGTTCATAAAATTCAGGGTCTTATCGTAGAGAGTATTAGACCTGGCAAAGATGGCTCAGGCCCGCAGGCCGGGCCGGCCCGCCCATAAAAAATCGGGCTTTGGGCCGTAGTTTTCTAGCTCGCCAAAACTCAGGCTTTTTATGCTTGGTCCATTTTTAGCCCTGCCCGTGGAGGCCTGGCCCGCCCAAGTGGCCCGTGAACTTTATTTATTTTATTTTTTTAAATGTAACTACTTGTGGGTTGTGAGGCTTGAACACAAGACTTGTAAGTAAATAAATAAGAGTTCAAACCAACTAAACTAAAACAACTATTTATTTTTAATGCAATCTTCAATATATTTTAACTATAATTAAAAATTATAATTAAAATATGTAGTTAATGTAGGTAATTAATTAATAATACTAATTTATAATACTATTAAAATTTTAATTGATTGAGATATGTAGTTAATAATTTCATAGTATAAAACTATTAAACTAACAAATAACAATTATTAGTTTAAGTTAGATAATATAATTATAAAAATTTAAAATTATCTATATATTAGTACTGATTACAGTATTTATTATTTTTAAAAATTAAATAAATTATATTAATTTTAAAGAATCAAATTTGATTATATACTTTGCATTACTAGCAATATATAATCCGAATCAACCACTAATTTTTTAGATTACAAGTCTAAAATCTGTACACAATAATATAGATAATTTTACCCCTTAATTATGCAATCCCCCTACTTAATGTAGAACATTTGGAAAGTAAATCAATCATTATCCCTTAATTATGCATTCCCCATACTTATTTGGAAAGTAAATCAATCATTATCCCAAATCATGCCTTTAAAATAATATCTAAAATTATAATACTATTAAAATTTTAATTGATTGAGATATGTAGTTAATTTAAGTAATTAGAATTATTTTTTATTATAAATTATTTTATTATTTTTAATATTTATTATTATTACTATTTTTGGTGTATCAAGATTTTGTAAAAAAAAATAGGAAAAAGCTCGCGGGCCGGCCCGCCCAACCCGGGCCTTTTCGGCCCGGCCCGCGCTCGGCCCAGCCCGGCCTGACCCGGCCCGCCCGTTTGTCAGGTCTAGAGAGTATGATAAGGAGATCGTTGAGTTAAACGATTAAGGAAGAAGATCTCCAAGTGATTGTAATTCTGTAATTAAGCACACCTAGAGGGGGGGGGTGAATAGGTATAAATACTTAGACGTGATCTACAACGACCAATTTTCAAAGTTAACTATAGCAGACTGTAATCGGACGGTCTAACCTTGTCCGTATTAGTTATATTCTTAAATGTTAAAAACGGACAGCTAATGCCTGTCCGGATTAGTGTAAAACTTTTTCGACGCAAACAAAAACTGCAGAATATTAACTGTTAAAAACGGAAGCAAACAAGTAGAAAATCACACCGAAATTTTTACGTGGTTCAACCCCTATCCTCTACTCTAGTGGCCTAATCCACGTCCAATCCCAACTAGGATTGGAAACTCACTTTATTAAAATAATATTCAGCAATTACAAAGATAATAAAACTCCCTGTTACAACGACGAGCGATTGGACACCTCTGCCCCCTTTGCACCTCTGCAACACCTCTCACCTCTTAGACTTTGATACCTTCGTTGTACAACCTGAATATTACTAAAATAAAAAAACCCCAAGCCAACCTAGACTTGTACTATGTTTACAATAGATATTGGAATAAGAAATACTAGAACACTGTGAACCAAGACTGAAAGAATGATATGATAATTGTTGTGTATCTTGGATAGCTTGAAGAGTTTCTGCTCAGTTGTCTTTTTTTTTCTTCTTGAAGCCGTGTACACAATATATATATAAAGAAGAGAGTAACGACTATGTACCCTTCCAAATCCTCCTGCAATGGCTATATCTTTTTGATTGAAATAGGAGATCCATGTTACCAAAAACAACATTAGTAGTTAAAGAATTTCAGCTATGAAGGAGTCAATTAGGAATCAAATACTAGTTGAAAGAGTCCTATTAGTAATTAGCAAGATCCCTTTAAAAAAACAATTACTGATTAACATGTCATCAACTTTAAATAGGAATCCTTCATAAAACCAATTCCTAAAATATCTTCCAAATCCGTATAAATTGATAGCACGATATATATATATATATATATATATATATATATATATATATATATATATATATATATATATATATATATATATATATATATATATATATATATATATATATATATATATATATTGGAAGGATATATCCCCATAATTAAATATGAGAAATATAAGGAGTATTAAACAGATATTCAATTTCTTTAAAATACTCCAATTTGAATTAGACTTTAAAACAAATTAGGATTGGATATATATTCTATATAACAACTTAAAACATGTGACAAAAATAACCACCTTGATTTACTCACTCCAAAACTGCATTAAATTTCGTGGGCTAGCAAATAAAGTGTAGTATTAACCCATGCAAACTATTATATATTATATAATTACTATGTTGCAAATAAAGTGTAGTATTAACCCATGCAAACTATTATATATTATATAATTAATATGCATAAAACTATTTGAATAACATAACCCAATAAAATCAATTAAGCCCATATAAATATTGTCATTATTAAAACAACAAAGTATATAAACCAACATTCTCTCCCTTTTTGATGATGACAATATATTACCTTTTAAATTTAAATATGCTCCCCCTATCTATAAGGGTCCCCCTAAATTTATGCATATTAAGTCAACATGAGTACCAGTCAATTCAAATTTTAAATACCCAATATATATCTCCCCCTTTGTCATTATCAAAAAGAAATCATTAAGCACAAGTTGGTTATAACATAATCATCATCACCCAAATCTCTCCCACGTGGTCATTAAAAAAATTAGTGAGATCTTAGAATTGCACATTCTAACCACATACTAACATTCCAAGTTCCCTTCTTAAAGTGCAAAACCGCTCTTCACTTAAAGGTTTTATAAAAATATCTGCCAATTGAAGTTCAGTAGGGACAAATACTAATTTAATTAATCCTTTAGCAACATTATCTCTTAAAAAATGATGTCTCACTTCAATATGCTTAGTACGAGAATGAAGCACATGATTTTTTAAAATATCAATTGCACTAGTATTGTCACACATAATGGGCACATTTTCACATATCACATTAAAATCATGAAGAGTTTGAATCATCCATAAAATTTGTGAACAACAACTACCTGCCGCCAAATATTCACCTTCCGTAGTAGACAAGGCAACTGATGTTTGCTTTTTGCTGTGCCAAGCCACAAGGCTTTGTCCTAAAAATTCACAAGCACCGCTTGTGCTTTTTCTATCGACTTGGCACCCTGCATAATCTGCATCTGAATATCCAATTAGTTCAAAGCTTGGAGATACATGATAGAATAAGCCTAAATTAATTGTGCCAGCTAAATATTTAAATATTCTTTTTACCGCTTTAAGATGAGATTCTTTAGGTTGAGCTTGAAATTTAGCACAAAGGCATACACTATACATAATATCCGGTCTTGATGCAGTTAAATAAAGTAAACAACCAATCATACCTCGATACATTGTCACCTCAACATCTTTACCTGTAGCATCCGTGGTAAGCTTGATGGTAGTACTCATTGGTGTTGACTTTGGTTTGGTATTTTCAAAACCAAATCTTTTTAATAACTCCTTTACATACTTGGATTGGTGAATGTGAATCCCTTCATTGGATTGTTTGATTTGAAGCCCCAAAAAGTAGTTTAATTCTCCAATAAGACTCATGTCAAACTCATTATGCATACATTGGGAAAACCACTCTCACAAAGAGTTAGTAGTAGCTCCAAAAATTATGTCATCCACATAAATTTGAACAATTAATAAATCTTTATTTTTGGTTTTAATAAAAAGAGTAGAGTCAATCTTACCACGATTAAAACCATTTTCTAATAAAAACTTGTTTATTCTTTCATACCAGGCTCTTGGAGCTTGTTTTAATCCATACAAAGCCCTTTTTTTAATTTAAACACATGATGTGGATATTTTTCATGTTCAAAACCGGGTGGTTGCCTAACATATACTTCTTCATTTAAATAACCATTTAGAAAAGCACTTTTCACATCCATTTGAAACAATTTAAATTGTCTAAAGTATGCATAGGCTAATAAAATTCTTATAGCTTCTAACCTTGCAACAGGGGAAAAAGTTTCCTCATAGTCTATACCTTCCTGTTGATTATAACCTTGAGCTACCAATCTGGCTTTGTTTCTTGTTATAACACCATTTTCATCTAATTTGTTTTTGAAAATCCATTTTGTACCAATAATAGATGCATTTTTAGGAGGCTTAACAAGATCCCATACCTGACATCGTTCAAATTGGTTTAACTCTTCCTGCATGGCGATTGTCTAATTTTCATCTTGAATTGCTTCCTTGGCATTTTTTGGTTCAATTTGAGAAAGAAAGGCTGAAAATGCACAATAATTCCTCTCTTTCCTTCTTGTGTTCATCCAAGTGTCGGGATCTCCAATAATCAAGTTTGGAGGATGATTTCTCACAGTTCGAGATGATTTAGGAAGCTTGGCAGTGGTCATATGTTCGTTAGATTCAGTCTGTGGTATGTCACATTCTGCATCACTGTGTTCGTCTGATTTCTCGTCTAAATCAGACGGGTTTGACTGTCTGTTTTGCGGTGTCTGCATGTCTGAGTTTTCTACTAAAACGGACGGGTCAGGCTGTCCATTTTCAGCTGTATTTCCTTCTGATTCGGACGACTTAGGTTGTCAATTTTCAGCTGTATTTCCTTCTGATTCGGACGGCTTATGCTGTCCAGATTTAGCAGTTTGGCTTCCACGAATTAAATTATCATTTCATACAGAATCCTCATCTTTTGACAGATCATGGTTAACTTCATTAAATATAACTTGTACTGATTCTTCAACCTTTGACTTGTCAAGATTATAAACCCTATATGCCTTGCTATGTGTTGAATAACCAATAAAAATAGCTTCGGTTGATTTTGCATCAAATTTTCCAAGATTACTATTAGTATTTAAAACAAAACATTTAGCACCAAACACTTTAAAATAATTAATATTAGGAATCCTTTTATTTAGTAACTCATATGGTGTTTTCAATAATATGGGTCTAATCAATACTCTATTTAGAATGTAACATGCAGTACTTATAGCCTCTGCCCAAAATCTTTTAGGCAGTTTACTTTCTTGAAGTAACGTCCTTGCAATTTCTTGGAGAGTATGATTTTTGCGTTTCACTACACCATTTTGTTGTGGAGTTCTTGGTGCAGAAAATTCATGTGTAACACCTCTCTCGCTGCAATACGGTATAAAGTCTTTTCCAAATTCTCCACCATGGTCACTCCGAATACCAATTAGCTTGAGGCTGTGTTTTGATTCAATATTCTTTATAAGCTTTTCAAATTCTGCAAAAACTTGATCTTTAGTTTTCAAAAATAACACCCATGTAAATCTTGAAAAATCATCAACAATAACAAAGGCATAATGATTATTTCCTAAGCTAGCATATCTCTCAGGTCCAAACAGATCAAGATGCAATAATTGAAGAGGTAAAGAAGTTGATACCTTATTTTTGCTGATAAAAGAATTTCTTGCTTGCTTACCTAACTGACATGCATTACAAATCCCTATCTTTTCATATTTAAGCTTTGGCAATCCTTTGACAAGGTTCCTGGTAGCAAGTTTGTTAATCAATTCCATATGCACATGTCCTAACCTTCTATGCCAAAGAATAGTTTGATCTTGAATAGCAGTTAGGCCAATATCTTTATTTTGATTTTCAAAATTAATAGTATAAATATTACCTTCCCTTTGAGCAATTAAAGGAACATTATGATAAGCATGAATAATAGCACATTTATCTTTTTCAAAAACTACTTTATGTCCACTATCCATTAGTTGACTTACACTAATTAAATTATATTTTAATCCTTCAACATAATGAACATTATCAATGAAAATCTTACCATTCCCAATTTTACCTTTACCGACGATTTGGCATGTGGTGTCATCCCCAAAGGTAACAGTTCCTCCCTTTTTAGTTGTTAATGAGATGAATTTAGCACTATCACCCGTCATGTGTCTAGAACATCCACTGTCTAGTACCCATTTATATGATGTTACTTTAGCTTTAAAACACACCTTCAAAACAAAGAAGTAGCTCATCGTTTTGGTACCCAAATCTTTTTGGGTCCGGTATTGTTAGTAGCAATTAAATCTCCTTTCTTTACCCAAACTTGCTTTATTTTCATTTTATTACAGTTTGTATCAAAATGTCCTTTTAAGCCACATTTTCTGCAAGTAACATATGGTGAGCAATAAAGAGGCTTGTTCCTTGGTTTATTATTTATTACTCTAATTTTATTAGTCGTGCTTGTGATGTACTTAACAAGATTATATCCAATTCCTTGTTTATCAAGACTTGATCTTTGAGCACCTAACATTATATTTAAATTCTCTTCCCCTTGAACAAATTTTGCAAGATCCTTTTTCAATGAAATTATTTATTCCTCATTATTATTTTGCATGTTTAATATTTTTCCATCATTCAAAGCATCAATACATATATCTCTCATTTTCACACTTTCTTTTAAAATATTATTTTCCTTTTTAAGGTTATTAAATACTTCATTTAATTTGTTTGCACGATTATAGAGAATTTTATTATAGTTATCAAGATAATCAATTTTAGCATTTAACTTAGATACTTTACTAGATGTGCAATCTTTAACTATTTCTTGTTTTTCTTCAATCAATGTTTCTACCTCTTTCATTAAATCTTTTATCCAATTTTTTTAAATGAGCATTTTTCTCTTTAATACGAATATTTTCATTTTTTAAAACTAGATAATCAGAAATAGAAATATCACCAAGTTCAGAGTTTACCTCAGATGATTCTTGATTGCATAATCCAGTGAAACACAGTTTAGCAGTTTCATCTTCTTCCTCGTCATGATTGGACTCATCATCGCTCCATGTCATTAAGTCCTTTCCTTTTGAATTGCTTGCTTTGTTCTTCCTTTTTAATTGGAAGCAGTCTCTCTTGAAATGACCGGACCTTCCACATTCAAAGCAGGTATCTTCTTGTGGCTTTTGCTTGTCATCTTTCTTGTTGTTGAATGTCTTGCCTTGAAACTTTGATTTATTCTTCTTTCTAATCATCTCTCTCAATTTTCGGGACATCATAGCTATTTCTTCATCGGAGTCTTCATCGTCCCCTTCTATGTAGCTTTCAACTTGAAGAGCTAAGGTCTTTCTTTTAGGTCCTTCATCTTCTTCATCATACCTCTTTAGTTGATTTTCTAATTCTTCAAGTTCTCCAAACAAAGTTAGAGTTTCCATCTTACTGATTGTAGTTGAGTCTTGAAGAGTTGTTACTTTTGGTGCAAATTGTTTTGGCATGACTCTAAGTATCTTTCTATTTATCTCCCTTTGATCAATTTTCCGGCCGAGCATGGTTAAAGAGTTCATAAGAGTGAGGAATCTAGCTTGAGCTTCTTTGATGGATTCATTCTTCTCTAACATGAAAAAGTTCATATTCTTGCATTAGTAAACTTAATTTGACTTCTTTTACCTTTGTAGTTCCCTCATGGCTCATGACGATTGTATCCCATATTTCTTTAGCAGTTGTGCATGCAGAAACTTTGTCAATTTCAGCTTGAATCATCTCGTTTAGCAGCGTGTTCATGGCTTTGGAGTCGTTGGATACTATATATGATTCATTTGAATCCATTTCCATGAGAGTCTTCGGTTTTCCATCATCATGTCTTGGAATGACAGGGCCATTCTCAACAACCCACCATTCCCATGGGTCTCGTTTGAGATAAATCATCATTGTAAACTTCCAAAAGTTAAAGTTTTCACTTCCGAGCAACAACGGTGGTCGGCTTGTGGATTGACCTTCTTGAAAACTAAGGTGTGCCATAGGATCTTTCCCTACGACCTGCAAAGATCAATATTAGTAGAGCCTTGCTTTGATACCAAATGTAATTCTGTAATTAAGCACACCTAGAGGGGGGGGGGTGAATAGGTGTAAATACTTAGACGTGATCTACAACGACCAATTTTCAAAGTTAACTATAGCAGACTGTAATCGGACGGTCTAACCCTGTCCGTATTAGTTATATTCTTAAATATTAAAAATGGACATCTAATGCCTGTCCGGATTAGTGTAAAACTTTTTCGACGCAAAGAAAAACGGCAGAATATTAACTGTTAAAAACGGAAGCAAACAAGTAGAAAATCACACCGAA
Source organism: Panax japonicus (assembly GCA_020205505.1). Lineage (NCBI taxonomy): Eukaryota > Viridiplantae > Streptophyta > Magnoliopsida > Apiales > Araliaceae > Panax > Panax japonicus. Next base: position 59,845,166 of record CM035107.1, read on the forward strand.
ATTTTTACGTGGTTCAACCCCTATCCTCTACTCTAGTGGCCTAATCCACGTCCAATCCCAACAAGGATTGGAGACTCACTTTATTAAAATAATATTCAGCAATTACAAAGACAATAAAACTCCCTGTTACAACGACGATCGATTGAACATCTCTGCCCCCTTTGCACCTCTGCAACACCTCTCACCTCTGAGACTTTGATACCTTCGTTGTACAGCCTGAATATTACTAAAATAAAAAAACCCCAAGCCAACCTAGACTTGTACTATGTTTACAATAGATATTGGAATAAGAAATACTAGAACACTGTGAACCAAGACTGAAAGAATGATATGATAATTGATGTGTATCTTGGATAGCTTGAAGAGTTTCTGCTCAGTTGTCTTTTTTTTTCTTCTTGAAGCCGTGTGAACAATATATATATAAAGAAGAGAGTAACGGCTATGTACCCTTCTAAATCCTCCTGCAATGGCTATATCTTTTTGATTGAAATAGGAGATCCATGTTACCAAAAACAACATTAGTAGTTAAAGAATTTCAACTATGAAAGAGTCAATTAGGAATCAAATACTAGTTGAAAGAGTCCTATTAGTAATTAGCAAGATCCCTTAAAAAAAAGCAATTACTGATTAGCATGTCATCAACTTTAAATAGGAATCCTTCATAAAACCAATTCCTAAAATATCTCCCAAATCCGTATAAATTGATAGCACAAAATATATATATTGGAAGGATATATCCCCATAATTAAATATGAGAAATATAAGTAGTATTAAACAGATATTCAATTTCCTTAAAATACTCCAATTTGAATTAGACTTTAAAACAAATTAGGATTGGATATATATTCTATATAACAACTTAAAACATGTGACAAAAATAACCACCTTGATTTACTCACTCCAAAACTGCATTAAATTTCGTGGGCTAGCAAATAAAGTGTAGTATTAACCCATGCAAACTATTATATATTATATAATTACTATGTAGCAAATAAAGTGTAGTATTAACCCATGCAAACTATTATATATTATATAATTAATATGCATAAAACTATTTTAATAACATGACCCAATAAAATCAATTAAGCCAATATAAATATTGTCATTATTAAAACAACAAAGTATATAAACCAACAGTGATCATATTGAATCGTAATAACAGTTATTCAGTTAAACGATGAATGATTTCTATCTAATTCTATAAATGAATGGTACTACGAAGTAGTACGGGAAGAAGAACTAAGATTGAGTTGTAAAGGTTAGTATACGAATTATTGAAAATTTGTATTAACTAAAGATAAAGTTAGAAGTTGTAAAATTTCAATTGAGGACTCAGGTGATAGCTGAGTTGTTTGAATCTTTGTTATGGCCGGAGGTTTGTGCTTTGGTGTAACAACTGCTTAGCTTATTACAGTGATAATCATTGAAATATGTCGCGCTATCAATATGTATATGGCGAGAAGGTGAATATTTTCTCATGTATATGTATGATAGGTAGAGAATGTTAAGATATGTGAGAGTTATTGAAACTCATACTTATGAAAAGTTTGTGACTCATATTTATATGATATGTTTCTGAGCCCTAAGCGTATGAATAGTCCTTGATTTGTTCTTGGATTACATATTACGAAGATAAGTTCTTAAACACATATGGTTGTGGAAAGTTCCTAAACACATAAAGTGTGATAAGTTGATGGACTATACTACGGTATAGGAATGGTTAGACTAGAAATAAGTATTTTCAGTAGACTTAGCATTGAAGGTGCTAGCGAAGAATAAGTATTGTTGCAAGTAAGACAATGAAGGAAGATGGAGAAATATGATATTCCAAGTCATCTAGCTATGCTAGATTTCGAAGTTTATTAAAATCGTGCTTATATGTGCGTGTTTTAAAAAGGAAAGAATTTATTCAACTTTTGGAACGAACAGATTTTAAAAGAACTATTCTTGGTATGTCTATGCTAATTGTTTTGTCTAGACAGAAGTTGATTTGAAATATCAAAATGGATTTTATATCATCAATGCATTTTATGCAAAGATGGTAAAAGGATGGAGTTATTAATGCAATTAAACCTAGTGTTGGATTTGATCTTATTATCAACAACCTGCTATGGTAAGATGTATAATGACGAAGTCATAAACTGAAGAAGTCCTCAACGTACTATGAGAAGTACGGTATCATGACGTCGTGAAATGTTTTGATGTATTGTAAAAAGAATTTAAAGAAGTAAATGATGTCAATTGATTTGACTAGACTAATGGTTCAAGTTGATGTCCAATTTATTGGTATGGTCTAAGCTAATTGATTCGGCTAAGACGAATGGTATGTCATGTTCAAAAGAAAATTGAGTTTTCTTTGAAGGAGTTATGCCAAGCCAAATTATTTTAGTGTGGAATCTGATAAATGAGTCTGAGGTGAACATACCCCAAAATGGGGTTATACGATGGGTTGATCACCTACGTATGGAAGAGGTAGTTTACTTTCTTTGTGATTGTAAACTGACCGTTAAAGAAGGGTTTATGGCGAAATGTTGTTTAACCTAGTAAGAGTTCATGGTAGATTTGATCCCTCAGTAAAAGTACGAAATGTTTTAAAGGAATCTTTATATTCCTTGTTATTCCTTCTCCTTCATGATTCTTGATAAGTTATGGAGGTTAGGGAATCATGGAAAGACAAGAACTCCTTTAAAGAGAAGTTGAGAAGTAGGGTAAACTAAAATTTCGAGGACAAAATTCTGTGAAGAAGGGGTGAATGTGATGACCCGGGTAAGGGTGTGGTTTTAAGAAATTTCGAGAGCAAAATTTTTATAAGGGGGGAAAGATGTGACAACCTAGAAAATCTAATTGTCCAAAATTTAAGTTTAAAGAATTAGTTATTAATAAAATGAATTTTTATTAATACTATTCTATGTTATGTGTTTATTTATCATTCTATAACCTAGGATGATTATAAGTTGGGAGGATTCTGGCTATGAGCTAGACTGAACGAGTAAGAATTATCAAGACGAAAATAAAAATTTTTCGAGAATAAAAATATTTCTAAGAAAAAGACGAAATATACACTATTCACCAAACAAAACCTAAGGGTTAGGGTTTGAATAACCTAAGCCTTTCTGAGAGTTCGGTATGTCAAAATGACATTTCGTCGAAAGATTTGACGATAATATATCGTGAAAAGTTGAGTAAGCCGATAAAAGTTTTTTTCAAAAAACATGCAAAAATAAGACAAAATAAAAATGATAAAAAGTATTGTTATGTACTTTTCATACGTTTAGCTATGTTAGGGGAAAACGTGAAGGAAAACTCTTAACCTCAAAAAATCTTTTTCAGTTTTCTTAGTTCCGAAGAATGCGTAAAAGTTAAACTATAGGGGAAAGAAGAAATATCCAACAATATTTAGATTTCGAGAATCACGGATTTTAAAACTGTCAGAAAAATTACGCAAGACGGAAGCACGAAGAGGAGGTGGAAGTAAGGAGGTGTGAATAGTGATTGGAGGGGCGAAATGACTATTTTTTCTCCTAAGCTTTGGTTTTCTATAAATAGGAAGCATAACTCATTTGTTGGTGATTTTGAAAATCACAAACACACGAGAGAGATAGAGAAGTCAGATATGGAGGAAAAGGGAGAGGAAAAGCTAGCCCGAGTGCACGCTTTGTCCAACTGAGGAAGATTAAAGGAGAAAGGTAATCAGAAATCTAACCCTAAGTAAATTTTCTTTAAGTTTTATATGTTAAAAACGTAGCTTAACGAGAATAAGAAGTAAAAGATGATAAGAACGATTTCATATGAATGAAATCATGAGAAAACGAAGAAATAAGAATTAGAAGTTTATTTTATAAATTTCTTAAGGAAGTATAAGATTCGTAATGAATTTAAAAGATCTGAATGAATCATATGAATGATTCGGTGTAAGAAGTAAGGAATGGTGTTTTATAACATCAAATTCCAAGATAAAGTGAAATCGTAATCAAAATATTGATTAAAAATGAAGAACGAACGAAGAACACGAAGAACACGCAAAGAACACGAAGAACGTTGTTGATGGACAAATTTAAAACTATCGTAGTATAATTGTTGTCGATGGACAAGTTTAAAACCATCGCGTATAAGTTATTTTCTTATTGCTTGGTTAGGAACGGTAGAAACGTTCATGAAGAACAGATTAAACTAAGTTATACCGAAGTTATGTCAAAATTTTTGTAAAAGACGAATGAGAAGTAGAAAGTACGTAAATGAACTAGAATTTGTAGGGTTTCATAAGAATGTTAGAGAACGTAGAAAACGTGAGTCGTGGACTTAAGAACGAATGAGTTCCGAGTTTGGATGACCGAATTATGGACGAACGGACAAAGAACGTTAATAACGTAAAACGAACAAAGGATGAAATTTAAGCCAATTGAATGGCATTTTAACGGATTTTGAATGAAGTTCTGTTTGAAGAAAGTTAAAGTAAGTACGATAAGGGATAGAATGGCTTTGGAACAACCTCGTTCTGAGCTATAACGAAGAAGATATGAGAATTTAAAGTAAGCGTCTCAGACTTTTTCCAAGACTTAGAAAATTTTTGGGAATTCAAAGTATGCCTTGGGAGGCGGTGCTGTAGCGCCCCCAAATCTGGATATCTTCCAACCCGACAGATGTTGCTATACTGTAAAAACATTCATACATTTATTCAATTGAAAAGTCTCAAAGAACGAACATAATTTCTATATATTTAAAGTAATATATTTATATTTCCTTGGTTCTATACCCATTACAAAGGTTCTATACCCATTACAAAGGTTCTTTGTCATAATATCAATTACATTACAACAATAAACCTATACTATTACAAGACAGCTTAACAATCTGCCTTAGCTTTTCCTTTATCCTTTTTCGATCCTTTGGGACGTTCAGTCTTAGCTACATTCATATGGTTCAAGCAAGAGTGAGCATAACTAGCTCAGTAAGTATAACAATTCAATAACAACATGCTTGATACATATGAATCATATATCTTCAATAACTGTATAATAGTTATGAAGTATTATTGATAATTTAAAATAACACTTCATCTTTCTTTCAAAATGTTTTACCATAATAACAATATTTAGTAAAACATTCACTCTGGTCAAAGACCTCGAGTATTCATTCTTTATTGGAAAAGGACAACCCGGAAGCAAGTCCGTAAGCCCGATATTACTTACGAGCACTTCTAGGTGATCAGCCTATTGTACTCTATGTTGATCGACACTACATCCATTAAACGTATGCACTTTTAATCATTTGGCAACCTCACGTGCCTGTCGTTTTACTAACAAAACATTTGTTTAACCTTCCAGTCTTCTTTTGAAAACCATATCAAGTACTTGACAAAAGATAACAACATGTGATAGTAGATGAATAGATTATCAATAATCCACGTAATATATCAAGTCTAGCCAAAGGAATTGGCTTTAACTTCAACATACCTCCATTCATGCGTAAGGATACATGAATTTCAAAAACTTATTCAGATTGAACTGTGACATGAGTTAGAATACTTGCCTTTAGCGTCTGCTACGGTATATTTACTTTATGTTCAACTCTTTCCAGTCTCTATAATACATGATCACATAATGCTTTACATTAGGTCACATATAATCAAGTATGTATATGACTATATCTTACCCTTCATTTCAATCTAATTGTGTATTAGATTCAGTTACTATCTGTTTCGGTTTATCATTATCTTTGCATTTATATTCGACTAGGTTATCTCAACCTTTATACAACATTCTTAAGGTTTAACAAAGTTTAAACAATGTTACATTACATTCCTTAGGTTGTGTTTACTTTTAAATCAATTAACTTTCTTTTCTTTGTAATTAAAAACATTCATCACTATCCTTATTCTGAGGATGGCATTGCGGCGATTTATACTTGCATCTCGCGCTGTGGTGCGAGTTAATAATGGCATTGCCCCAGACATGGAGCTGCGGCGCGAGTCCTTACTTGGTGGGCCGCGCTGCGGCGCCACTCTTTAGAAGGTCTTGTACTGTGCATAGCGCTGCGGCGCCACCATTTGTACTATGGTTCGCACGGCGGCGCGCACTTGCAGTGTGTTCGGACACTGTTACATGTTGCGGCATGACCAATTTGGCCTAGGGTTGGCGCCGCAGTGCCAACTCTGTGCACCAGAAAAAAATTCAGTCGTTGAATTTTTGTGAACTTCCCGGACGCATAACTTCTTCATTATAAGTCCGAATTGGCTCGTTCAAAAGCCTACGGTTCAAAAATTACGTAATCTATGCGTTCATGCAAGAATTTTATCTATTTGACTTCGTTTGCTAAAAATTCACCTATTGGTTCATTTTTTAACGAAAACGATAAACATTCGTGAACGTTCAACGCTTGTTTCTTCGTTCTAAGTCGGAATCCAGTCATTTTCGAGTCCGCAACTGTTAAATGCCAAATATGACTTGTCTCCATCGGAAAACAATGGTTCCGAGTTTAAACACAAAATTTAACTTCTATTCTGAGAATTTTACGAATTCGACGATTATCGTCCAATCGTGCAATTTCTGGCAAATCTTCATTTTTATGATTTGTTCAACATTACAAATGAATTCCATTCATCATGTGAACTTCTCAACATACTTATTACAAAAACTTATATTCATTGTTGGATTTTAGACTTATTTCTTCATGAGCTTATAACTTGTCAAATTATAAACTACTTAAGATTTCATTGTTCATGTCTTATGACAATTAAAGTTTCTTAATCATCATACCTTATATGTTCTTAACATATAACTTGACTTAGGTATACTTGATACATATGATCATACAAGTTCTTTTACATCCATATCACTTCTCTTAATAAACTCATTACAAGTTCATAATTTTCGTACTAACATTCAAGGTTAACTTATATTAAGTTCATATTTTTTATAAGTTCAAATGACTTATTTCCAACTTATGTGGCTTAAGTTCTTTGATTACTGATTCTTCTTACTTCTTAACATCCATGTTCCTTAATCCATACTTTTCTTATCAACCTATCATGGTAGAGATAGAAGATAAATGGAGAAGAAGTCTTACTCTTTGAAGTCTTTTTAAAGTAGACTTCTTCTTTTTCTTACAAATGAAAATAACTTATTGTAGCTTATTCTCTCTAACACTTAAGCACTTTGTAATATGTTGGATTGTTTGAACAAGTAAGAAATGGCTAGAAAGCTTCTTCTATTTATAGAATTTACAAGGTTAGGGTAATTTAGTCATTAAATCCTCCCACATCCTTTAATCACGTCCTTACTATTCATTACCTGCTAAGGCAACTCTTATCTTTTGCTTGGCCATTACTCCTAAGTCTAAGTCATAACTTCTAACTTGGTCACCACATTAACTTGGTCATCATATTTACCATATTAATATGGTTTTCCCCATTGGTCAAACAACTCATGGATTCTAGATTGGGCTTGTATCAACTTAATCTTTGGGCTTTGCATTAATAAACACTAACTTGTTTATTAATCAATAATTGGGCCTTAACCTTTTAATTCAATTAGGCTTGTACCAATTCCTAACCAACCTTTCCAAGTCCATTAACATTACTTAATACATATATAGTTTATGTATCATTTTCGTATTCTAATTCATATAGAATTTATATATGATATTTCATCCTTCATACAAACTCGTATAATACTTCGTATTATACTCGTTTTCATTACTTTGCACAATACCCAAGTATCATACAATTATTACTTACTCGTCACTACTTTGCCCTTCTTAACGTTTCTAAATTAAGTCCCCAAGCAAAATATTACATTTTACATAACTAGAATTTTATTACATAATCCATCTTACCTTGTCATTCTATCATTACGTATTTCTTGGAAATTCAAAAATAAATCTCGAGCAAATATCGATGAATAGTATTTTTCGGAAAATTTCTCGGAAAAATTTTATTTCCGTCTTGGAAATTCAAACACTTTAATTCATTCACGTAGCTCGAATACTACGACATTCCAACATCAATAGGTTATACAATGACAACCATCTTGATAACACATAGAATAGAATGTTATTATTATTTAATTTAATAAAAATCATTTTACAATAAGATCCGAATTTCTCGGTTGTTACAGGCGCCGCAACGCCAACCCGGGTATCTGTGCACTGTTAACAGGCGCTGCAGCAAGAAAAGAAAGGAAGAGTTTGGTGCTGCAGCGCCAGACCGGGGGAAGAAGGTACTAAAGAGTCGCGTCGCAGCACGAGAGGAAGGGAGGGAACCGGCGCCACAGCGCCGGTGCAGGGCAAGACCCAGTGTTGAGCTTTTAAGTGCTCAATTACTAGGGGATGTGCAAAACAAGAAATATGAACATGTAGTTCACCTAAAATAACACTTAAATAAGTGATTTAAGCCTTTAATGAAGGTTGAATGGAAAGATTTAACGGGATTAAAAGACAAAGAAGGTAATAAACGTAAACGCAAGGCAGTTACGATGCACGAGCGGTCTTAGCATACAACGAACTTTATGTCTTCGACATTAAGAAAGATTAATGAACACGGGGTTCATGAAATGAATAAACGAATGAAAACCGTAACGAACGGTAATGAGATTAATGAAAGTCCGAATGTAAAGACGGATAAAAAAGGATTGAATGAAAGTAAGCGTTAAAAACTTTAGCCGACGTGAGGGTTGAGTGTACACAAATATTAAATGGGCAGAACCTACACTGCGTGTATAGTTTGACGGTAAGGTAATGAAGAATGAAGAAATTAAATTAATGATAATGACATATAACGTTAAGAAGCCGAATTAATAATTATAACATGGATAACGTTCTGAGTCGAATGAACCGGATGTTGTAAGATATGAATAAGTTAATATAAAATTTTTAACGCTATGACCTCATAGTATTGACATTGAATGATCGTTTTGAGAATACGAAAGACTGAATGACTTAGACGATATGGAATGAATCCTGAGGTATGACATTTAGTTGCCAGAAAGCCATAAGGAATAAGAATTTGGCTTAACGAACATTATAGTTTAATGGTTCAGATAGGTTAAGATAAAGGTAGGTTGTGGTACAATCATTTTCTTTGATGGTTGATGTGACGCCCACAAAATAGGTATACATCACCCATTTCGAGTTGCCAAATACATGGTATATAAATTAAATACAAACTTCTTTTATACAATACGACAGCAGCGTAGCTTAGAGTTTTTACACAAATATTATTTCATAGACAATATTCAAACTCAAATGAAGTCCTCATTACATTTATTATCACACTATTTCATAAAATAGTGAGGACTACTATAACCACCATATCGGACCGTCACTATATTCCTTGACTAGTCCCACCTTCTCATTTCCTGAAGAGAACAATGAAAGCAAAAGGGTGAGCTCAACTAGCCCAGTAAGAAATATTATGACTAAGATAATGCAGAATAAATTATTGTTAGCCTTCAACAGTGTTAAACTGATAAAATATAATAAACATCAAGTTTAACTGCAATGGAACAAACAATCCATTAGAAGAGTCAAATAGAGCATGATATCTACTATCTTTTATGATTTAAAAGTTTTTCATCAACTTTATCGTTGAGACTCATCTTAATAAATAAACCACATCATCGAATCATCCCTGCACTACGGGCCAAGGATATTCATGTAATCATCAATGGTCATAATCATACCAATAACTGTCCATCAATGCACTACGGGCTAATGATGACTTTTACCACATCATTCGTAACATTACGGTCATGATTATACCGAATAATCCCTGGTTATAATCATACCAATCAATAGTACATCTATGCACGTAAGCCACATATGACTTTTATCACAATATAAGCAAGAGGATGATGATAATGATATAAGAATTCAATTAAAAGAAAACAAATGATAAATTTTTAAAGATTTATAACTTAATTTATCCAGAATTCAATAATGTCCAAATTGTCAACATGATACTGCTCTGTGGAGTAAATTTCATGAATAATACTATATCAAAAATAATTTGGACAACAAAAAAATTAATTTTTGTCATGAATAATTCCCTGGATGAATAGTACTCTGTGAATAGTACTTTAGGAATAGTATCTCGTGAATAGTACTTTGTGAATAATACTTTATGAATAGTACCGATGAATAGTACTTCAGGAATAGTACCCTGTGAATAGTACTTTATGAATAGTACCACGTGAATAGTACTTTGTGAATAGTACCGTAAAAATGAATACTACTCATGGATAGTACTCCGGCATGAAAAGCTTAAAATTTAACAATAATGTGAAGAAAATATCATTGTGAAACGATACTAGATGAAGCGTAAATTTCAAGGATATTCTACTAATTTCACTGAGCATAGAAGCAATACCTAAAAAAAATGAGGGTATAATCAGGAATACGAGATGAAATAATATTACTCACATACTACTGTGTATGGAAGAAAATATTATTCCTATGAATATTGAACAAAATAATATTCCTTACCTCAGAAGAAGACTGGATACTGGAATAATGAGGTAGAAGATTTCTCCTCTTCTTTCTCTCTATAGATTCTCTCTCTATAATTGCTCTTGTGAGTCTTAGTGAATTGGTGAGAATGAAAGAAGAACGAGCTTCTATTTATAGGAAAACATAGTTTCGATAATTGCACGTTTTGGGGCTCAAAATATTACAGTATAATATCTTCATCTTTTTCTTCATTTTTAATTTAGTTGCAAGTATTATCAAACTTCCACCACCTCCCTTAATAGTACATTCATGTGAATTAATAGTTCTATACATTTGAAAAAAATAATTACAATATAGTACCTACATCTATACCTCCATTTTATATTTGGTCATGGAAGTAGTATCAATCTTGCAACACATCCCCTAATAATACATACATGTGAATCAATAGTACACACATGTGAACAAATAGTTATAAGCATGTGAATTAATTGCTCATTTATCCGATTAATTACCCGATTGGTCAATATAACCTCCAGACATCAATTATTATCAAAATAGATGTCGATTTCCACTAACACTAATAATCCAAACACAATGGAAATATCCATTTCATCTTTAATCAACACGAACTTATTCATCATTAAAATTATAACTCATAATATTTAACAACCAAATCATTCCCATGAAAGAGGGGGTTTTTTGATAAGGATTTCTCCCTATTGGGGCATAATTAGGTGACCAAACCTCTCATTGACAGAACTCTCTAGACATTGTCAATATTGCAAATAATAATATGAATAACTTTGTTGTCTCAATTATTGATTTAATAATAATGAATATTATGCTAATGATAATGTGATAATAATTGAATCAATAATATGACAGATATTAAGCAACAATTACTGTAGAAATACTTGAGTATAACTGAGTGACTTCTCACATAAGCATCAATAATCAATATCGTGTGCTATAATGCAACCACACGTATTATTGTTCTTTTACCACCGGGTAGTTCAACAGTTTAACGGTAAAACTTTCGTCGTTATTTTATAAAAAGATAATTCTGTCATTTTCTAAATACGACAATACTTCCGTTGTGTGGTCTACCAATGATTGTGTTGTCGTACGAATATTCCCTGTTAAAATGAATATTCCCCAACCAATCAAATATTATATAACCACTTGCTTACTTTGCAAAATTTGTAAATATTACCCAAAACTATAACATTATATCAAATCCACACCATAATATTTAAAAATATATTTCGAGAAAAATTAATCTTTATTCATAAAAGTTGGGGTTTTACAACCTCCCCTTCTTAAGAAATTTCGTATTCGAAATTAGGGTGCATACCTGGTATGTCGAAGAGGTGAGGATACCTTGACTTCATATCAGATTCTAACTCCCAGGTCATTTCCTCAATATCATGCTTTCTCCACAAAACTTTAAATTGAGGTATAACCTTGGAGCGTAAAATATGATCCTTCTTATCCAAGATTTTAACAGGTACCTCTATATACGTTAAATCTTTCTCTATCTCGTCCAGTTCTAACTTAATAATGTGGTTCGGGTCTTTCACATATTTACGTAACATAGATATGTGAAAAACTTTATGAATACGAGACATACTTGGTGGTAAGGCGAGTTTATAGGCCATAGTTCCTACTCGATCGAGGATTAAAAATCGGCCAATGAATCGAGGATTGTGCTTTCCTCTCTTTCCAAATCTCGTAACTCCTTTCCATGGAGCAACACGTAACAACACATGATCTCCAATATTGAATTCCACGTCCTATCGATGAAGATCAACATAACTCTTTTGTCGATCTTGTGATGTTTTTATACGTTGTCGGATCGTTTGAATCTTTTCCATAGTCATACGTACCAACTCCGATCCCAACAGCATTGCTTCACCCACTTCATCCCAGTATAATGGAGAACGACACGTTCTTCTATTCAACGCCTTAAATGGAGCCATGTCAATACTTGCTTGATAACTGTTGTTGTAGGAAAACTCCATAAATGGTAAGAACTTGTCCCAACTTCCTTTAAAGTTAAGGATACAAAGTCTTAATAAATCTTCAAGAGTTTGAATAGTCCTCTTCGACTGCCCGTCCGTTTGAGGATGATATGCCGAACTAAATCGTAAATTTGTTCCCATAGCTTTTTGCAAACTAACACAAAATCATGAAGTGAATCTTAGGTCTCGATCAGAAACTATGGATACTGGCATACCATGCCAACTTACAATCTCGTTTATGTACATATGAGCAAGACATTCAAGTGAATAAGTTCCTCGTATCAGTAAGAAATGAGAAGACTTAGTCAATCTATCAACAATGACCCAAATCGCATCAATGCCTTGAGAAACCTTGGGAAGACCAGTAATGAAATCCATAGTAATGTGCTCCCACTTCCATTCTAGAATTTCAAGTGGTTGCAATGGACCTTTTGGTACTTGATGCTCCACCTTGACTCGTTGACAAGTTAGACACCTCGAGATAAATCCCGCTATCTCTCTCTTCATATTGCTCCACCAAAATGTATATCGAAGATTATGATATATTTTGTTACTCCCAGGATGGATTGCAAATGGTGTGTTGTGTTCCTCCATGATGATTTTATACTTCAAGTCAGAATCGTTAGGAACACAAAGTCTGGAGTTGACTCGAAGTATTCCTTCTTCATCGATTATTGCTTCCGGAATAGCACCTTCTTGCACTTTTTTCCTCATACACATCAGCTCCAGGTCAGTATCTTGAGCAGCTTTAACTTTATCGATTAAAGTTTATTCTACTGGTATATTCTCCATCATCACATGGGTCCCTGGAGTCTTTAAGTCTATCTCTATCCTTTGTAAGTCATATAAAATGGGCCTTTTCATTGACAATAACGCACTCGTACTTGCATATGATCTTCTACTCAATGCGTTAGTATCTATGTTTGGTTTTCCATGATGGTATTGAATGGTATGATCGTATTCTTCAAATACCTCAAGTCATATTCGTTGTTGCATTTGATCTCCTTTTGAGTGAAGAAATATTTGAGGATTTTATGATCCGTATAGATCTCCATCTTCTCTCCATACAGGTAATGCATCCAAATCTTAAGCGCAAAAACGACAGCGGCCAACTCTAGATCATGAGTAGGATAATTCCTCTCATATTCTTTGAGTTATCGTGAGGCATAGGCTATGACTTTCCCATTCTGCATGAGAACACATCCTAAACCTTTGCTTGAAGTATCGTTGTATATGATAAATCCCTTCGAACCAGCTGGTATTGTCAGAACAGGTGCTGAAATGAGCCTCCTCTTGAGTTCTTGAAAACTCTTCTCACATTCCTCGCTCCAACCGAATTTTGTATCTTTTCGCGTCAGCTTAGTTAATGGAGTAGCGAATCGAGAAAATCCTTCCACGAACCTCCGATAATAACCAGCTAAGCCCAAAAAGCTACGTACTTCGGTCACTGACTTAGGTTGATCCCAGCTTTGAATTGCTTCAATATTTGCCGGGTCAACAGATATTCCATGATTTAATATCACGTGCCCAAGGAATGTTACTTCCTCAAGCCATAACTCGCATTTCTTCAACTTGCCATATAAATAAGGATGTCATCAATAAAGACGACCACAAAGTGATCCAAATATTTCTTGAATACTCGGTTCATCATATCCATGAAGGCAGCAGGAGCATTAGTCAATCCAAAAGACATGACTAGGAATTTGTAATGCCCGTACCGAGTTCTGAAAGCAGTCTTTGGAATGTCATCAGTTTTAATCTTTATTTGATGATATCCAGAATGAAAATCTATCTTTGAAAAGAATTTGGCGCCTTGCAACTGGTCAAACATATCATCAATACGAGGTAACGGGTACCTATTTTTGATGGTGACATGATTCAACTCCCGATAATCAATACAAAGTCACATACTTCCATCTTTCTTCTTCACAAATAGAACAGGAGCACCCCAAGGAAATGTACTAGAACGAATAAAACCAATGTCTAACAATTCCTGTAGTTGGGTTTTTAACTCCTGAAGTTCAATAGGAGCCATTCGATATGGGGCTTTGGAAATGGTTTTTGTACCTGAATCAAGGTCGATACAAAATCAAATTTCACACTCTGTGGGTAGGCCAGGAAGTTCTTTAGGGAATACATCAGGAAATTTATTAACAATATAAATATCATTCAAATATGACGGATTTTTATTTAAATCCATGATATATCCTAAGAAAGCTTAACATCCGTTTTTCAATAAACGAATAGCTTTATGGCTTGATATAACAGTGATTGACTTTACTGGTTTGGTTGCTTGAATTCGTATAATAGGTTGGTTAGGAATATGAAAGCTAACAAGCTTACAAAAATAATTGATTTTAGCATGATGAGTAGTTAACCAATCAATCTCTAAAATCACATCAAATGCAAGTATTTTCAAAGAGATAAGATTGACAGGTAACGTGCAATTATCGATTTGAATGAAATAAGACTTATAAAGAGTAGATGTAATGAAGGTTTCTCCCAACGGAGTTTCAACATATAAATCAAAGTCTAATTTCTCCAGAGTTAATTTAAACGTTGAGCGCAAGTAAGAGAAATAAAAGAATGGCTAGAACCGGTATCAAATAAGGTATAGACTTCACTAGTGTTTATGATTAGCTTAGCAGTGATCACCTCGTTTGGATTCCTCGCTTTTTGGGAGTATACGACAAACGCTCTCCCTTGAACTACCAGTTTCGTCTTGTCTGGGATGGCCTTTAATGCCTCCATCCCAGCTGGACTTGACTTCGGTGCACGACAAAATTGGGCTAGGTGACCTTCTCTTCTATAATTGTAACATGTTTTTGACTGCTGCATACAGTTTGGACTGATGTGTTCCTCCCCTCCGCATTTCTAACATACGACCGGAGTTTGTTCTCTTTCCTTAACAAAAGGTGCTGGGTACTGACGTCCTTCCATCATTATTGAATCTCCTTTTCTTGAAATTCCCATTTTTATTGTCTTGGTCATGATTACCACCGAAGTTGTTACCATTTCTGGCATGTTGACTACCACCACGTTTGTTGTAACTGCTTCGATGACTACTACAACCGGTATTATCATTTTGTCGGTTGTTATCTCTTGGTTGGGTTGACTCGTTATCGTGCTCCAATAACTGAGCCCTATTTGCAACATCTAAATACAAACACAGTTTGTGAGAAATTAGGTATTGCCGTATCTCAGGTTTCAAACCTCTTAGAAACATCCGCGTCATTTTCTCTTCATTATCAACCAAGTGGGACGCAAACCGGGACAACTCGACAAACTTAGCTTCGTACTGTGACAAGGTCATATTATTTTGCTCCGACTTGATAAACTCTACCTCTTTCATGTGACGAATACTTTTGGGAAAGTATTAGTCGTTGAACAGTTCTTAGAACTTCTCCCAAGACATCTTCAGTGCGGCAGGTTGAGTACGCTTTACAGATTTCCACTAGTAATCTGCCTCTCCTCACAACATGAAGGTGGTAAAGAGAACATTTTTCTCCTCGGAGCATCACAAGACATCAAATATCTTGGTGATCAGCTTTATTCATGTCTCAGCCTTAAGTGGTTTTGGTTCTCCAAAAACCTCCGGTGGTCCTAACTCCTTGAACTATTTAGCAGTGACCGTCCGAGATTTGCTAGTGTTTTCACCTGCATTTTGAACATGAGACATTCTCGCCTGATGTTGCATTAATTGCATAAAGCCATCGTTCATCATTTGGTCAGCGTTGTTGTTTTCCTGAGGATTATTGCCATCCTGATGAACATTATCCTGGGTATTGATCGTTAGTGACTCAACGGTCTCATGTGCTTCATTCCTTATCTCAACATTTTCGGATGCCATTTTCAAATACTGCCACAAAACAAGGGTTAATTGACATGTCATATATTATCCATATACTCTGACTGACAAAATAAATACCAAATAAACTTAGGTAGGTCATACTAGCGAAGGAATTTCCCGTCTCTCCCCTCCTAGTTCTAGTCTCACATCTCAGCCATGGATCATATTCCTAAGCTTTGATACCAACTATGACGCCCCCAAAATAGGTATACATCACCGATTCTGAGTCGCCAAATACATGGTACATAAATCAAATACAAACTTATTTTATACAATACGACAACATCGTAGCTTAGAGTTTTTATACAAATATTATCTCATAGACAGTATTCAAACTCAAATGAAGTCATCATTACATTTATTATCACACTATTTCATAAAATAGTGAGGACTACTATAGCCACCATCTCGGATCGTCACCCTGTTCCCCGACTAGTCCCGGCTACGTTCTCATTTCCTTAAGAGAACAATGAAAGCAAAAGGGTGAGCTCAACTAGCCCAGTAAGAAATTTTATGACTAAGATAATGCAGAATAAATTATCGTTAGCCTTCAACAGTGTTAAACTGACAAAATACAATAAACATCCAGTTTAACTGCAGCGGAATAAGCAATCCATTAAAAGAGTCAAGTAGAGCATGATATCTACTATCTTCTATTATTTAAAAAGTTTTTCATCAACTTTATCGCTGAGACTCAGCTTAATAAATAAACCACATCATCGAATCATCCCTGCACTATGGGCCAAGGATATTCATGTAACCATCAATGGTCATGATCATACCAACAACTGTCCATCAATGCAGTATGGGCCAATGATGACTATTACCACATCATTTGTAATATTACGGTCATGATTATACCGAAAAATCCCTGGTTATAATCGTACCAATCAATAGTACATCTATGCACGTAAGCCACAAATGACTTTTATCACAATATAAGCACGAGGATGATGAATGATATAAGAATTCAATTAAAAGAAAGCAAATGATAAATTTTTAAAGATTTATAACTTAATTTATCCAGAATTTAATAATGTCCAAATTGTCAACATGATACTACTTTGTGGAGTAAAATTCAAGAATAATACTGTATCAAAAATAATTTGGTCAGCAAAGAAATTAATTTTTTTCATGAATAATTCCCTGGGTGAATAGTACTTGTGAATAGTACTTCAAGAATAGTACCCCATGAATAGTTCTTTGTGAATAGTACTATTGAATAGAACTTTGTGAATAGTACCCCATGAATAGTACTGTAAAAATGAATACTACTCATGGACAGTACTCCGGCATGAAAAGCTTAAAATTTACCAAGAATGTGCAGAAAATATCCTTGTGAAATGATACTAGATGAAGCGCAAATTTTAAGGATATTCTACTAATTTCACGGAGTATAGAAGCAATACTTTAACAAAATGAGGGTATAATCAGGATTACTAGACGAAATAATATTACCCAAATAGTACATAGTTTGAAAGAAAATATTTTCATATGAATACTAAACAAAATAATATCCCTTACCTCAGAAGAAGACTGAATACTAGAATAGTGAGGTAGCAGATTTCACCTCTTCTTTCTCTCTATAGCTTCTCTCTCTATAATTGCTCTTGTGAGTCTTATTGAATTGGTGAGAATGAAAGAAGAATGAGCTTGTATTTATAGGAAAACATAGTTTCGATAATTTCACGTTTTGGGGCTCGAAATATTACAGTATAATACCTTCATCTTTTCCTTCATTTTTAATTTAGTCCTGCAAGTATTATCAAACTTGCACCACCTCCCCTAATAGTACATCATTTTAATCAATAGTAAATTAATGTGAATCAATAGTTCTATACATATGAAAAAAATAATTACAGTATAGTACCTGCATCTATACCTCCATTTAAAATTTAGTCACGCAAGTATTATCAATCTTGCACCACATCCCTTAATAGTACATGCATGTGAATCAATAGTACACACATGTGAACAAATAGTTATAAGTATATGAATTAATAGCAATTAATTGCTCAATTATCCGATTAATTACCCGATTGGTCAATATAACCTCCAGACATCAATTATTATCGCAATAGATGTCGATTTCCACTAACACTTATAATCCCCACACAATGGAAATATCAATTTCATCTTTAATCTACACAAACTTATTCATCATTAATATTATAACTCACAATATTTAACAACTAGATCATTCCCAGGAAAGATGGGACTTTCCAATAAGGATTTCTCCCTATTGGCGCGCAATTAGGTGACCAAACCTCTCATTGACAGAACTTTCTAGACATTGTCAATATTGAAAATAATAATATGAATAACTTTGTCGTCTCAATTATTGATTTGATAATAATAAATATTATGCAGATGATACTGTGACAATAATTGAATCAATAATATGAGAGATATTATGCAAAAATTACTGTAGCAAAAATTGAGTATAACTGAGTGACTTCTCACGTAAGCATCAATAATCAATATCGTGTGCTACTATGCAACCACACGTATTACTGTTCTTTTACCACCGGGTAGTTCAACAGTTTAACGGTAAAACGTTCGCCATTATTTTATAAAAAGAAAATTATGTCATTTTCTAAATACGACAATACTTTCGTTATGGGGTCCACCAATTATCGTGCCGTCGTACGAATATTCCCTGTTAAAATGAATATTCTCCGACTAATAGAATATTATATAACCACACCATAATATTCAAAAATATATTTCAAGAAAAATTAATCTTTATTCATAAAAGTTGGGGTTTTACAGTTGACATATGGGAGCTGGGCTAAACAATTCCTTCAGAGAGCGGAGGTATATATGAAACTGGCGACCGATCTAACTCACTGTGAAAGACAGTGTAGACGAGACAAGAACTTGTTTGTTGGTTGTTTGTGGGAAACCACTCAGAGTACTATATGGACTACTAGCAGAGACACGATGTGTATTGAGTCCTAAAAGAGTTATAAGAAGAAGATAAGAATATAAATAATCAAAGATGATGAACGTTTGAGTAAGTCATCTTCGTATGTTATGAAGCCATAAACCGATAAACAAAGGTGGTGGCGTAAACTTAGATTGCAAGAACGTGAACCTTAAGAAGTAAAGTTAAGTAAACCAATGCGTAAGTCAAGTATATGACTAATTGGTGCATGTGTTTTTTTCCTTATGTGTTATATAGGGATTGGAATGAACAGTTCAGTGTAAGCTGTGGATGTGCGTAAGGCAAGTTTCTTAACTTCATTCATATTACATGAATGCTAGTTTCTTAAATTTCTCAGATGTTAAACTTGAGAAGTCTTGTCTATATGCATATGTGTGATATATGTACAAGGTGGTATTATGTATGAGGCATTGTGCCACAATTTGAACACTTTGGTGTTTTTATGAAATGAACTATCCTGTGATTGAACTGTTCAATACGAGTATGTTCTATTTATAAATGAACCGTTATTGATAAGTTTGTGCTAAGGATTCTAGCCAGACAGGATGTGTATGGAAAAGGTAGAAGAATGAAAGTATTTCAAAGTGAATGTAACTAATGTTTTAAAATGATAGGAATCAAAGTTTATTCCTATTATTTGTGACGCCCCCAAAATAGGTATACATCACCCATCTTGAGTCACCAAATACATGGTGCATAATTTAAATACAAACTTCTTTTATACATTATGACAAAATGTTGCTGAGAGTTTCAACACGGATAATGTCTCGTAGAGAGTATCCAAGCTTAAATAAAGTCCTTATTACAATCATTATCACACTATTTCACTGAATAGTGAGGACTACTAATACAAACATATGGACCGTCACTCCGTTCCCCGACTAGTTCCAGCTATATTCTCATTTCGTGAAGAGAACAATGAAAATAAAGGGTGAGCTCAACTAGCCCAGTAAGAAATATTATGACTAAGATAATGCAGAATAAATTATCGTTAGCCTTCAACATTGTTAAACTGATAAAATTTAATAAACATCAAGTTTAATTGCAGCGGAACAAGAAATACATTAAAAGAGTCAAGTAGATCATGATATCTAATATCTTCTATGATTTTAAAAGTTTATCATCAATTTTATCGGTGAGACTAAACTTAATAAATAAACCACATCATCGAATCATCCCTGCACTACAGGCCAAAGATATTCATGTAATCATCAATGGTCTTGATTATACCAAATAATCCCTGGTCATAATCATACCAATCAATAGTACATCTATACACGTAAGCCACATAAGACTTTTATCACAATATAAGCATGAAAATGATGACAATGATATAAGAATTCAATTAAAAGAAAGTAAATGATAAATTTTTAAAGATTTATAACTTAATTTATCCAGAATTCAATAATGTCCAAATTTTCAACATGATACTGCTTTGTGGAGTAAAATTCAAAAATAATATTGTATCAAAAAAAATTTGGACAGCAAAGAAATTAATTTTTGTCATGAATAATTCCCCTGGTGAATAGTACCCGAGTGAATAGTACCCTATGAATAGTACTTCGAGAATAGTACCTGTGAATAGTACTCGTGAATAGCACTTTGTGAATACTACCCATGAATAGTAATTTGTGAATTGTACCCCGTGATTAGTACTTTGGGAATTGTACCATAAAAATGAATACTACTCATAGACAGTACTCCGGCATGAAAAGGATAAAATTTAATAAGAATGTGTAGAAAATATCCTTGTAAAACAATACTAGATGAAGCTTAAATTTCAAGGATATTCTACTAATTTCACACAGTATAGAAGCAATACTTTAACAAAATGAGGGTACAATCAGGAATACGAGACGAAATAATATTACTCATATACTACAAGGTATGGAAGAAACTATTATTCGTATGAATATTGAACAAAATAATATCCCTTATGTAATACCCATCAAAAATAAAATAAAATATTTAATTAAGCTTTAAAATATTTAATTGGGTTTTTCTTATATTTGGGTCAAACCGTAGTTAATTTATTTGGACCATAATTAATAAATGATTACATTAAATTGGGCCATTAAAAATTAAATGGGTCTAAATTATATTTTTGTAATTTTAAATTCTAATAAAATTAAGAGTATTAATAAAACATATTAATTAATAAATAAATCAAAATCTAACTGCTTCATTATATCTATACGAATCAACTGAAAAAAAAGGAAGTGGAGAACTCAGTCGCACAAAGGGAAAATTGGATCAAACCGGTAAGTTATTATTATTCTTTTTCAATTGAAAGTTTCTTTACGTGTATTGCGTCAGGGATTCAAGCATTTAAAGTTAGCCCAGAATGAGAATCTCTAATATGAATTTGAAGGGACATGTCTATAATCATTATATTAAAATATACATGCTGCTTACGTTTATATATATATATATATATATATATATATATATATATATATATATATATATATATATATATATATATATATATATATACACGGTCCGGATCTTAAGCTCACCCCTTATCCAACTCACTCGAGCTCACTCCCCCTTTAGCGACGGACCCAGCGACGGTTCGGTCATACAACTGTCGTCTATACTTTTAGCAACGCTATATGTTGTCCGTCGCTAAAAGTATAGACGACGATTGTATGACCGAACCATAGCCGGGTCCGTCGCTAAAGGGACGTGAGCTCGGGTGAGTTGGACAAGGGGTGAGCTTAAGATCCTGATTCTATATATATATATATATATATATATATATATATATATATATATATATATATATATATATATATATATATATATATATATATATATATATATATATATATATATATATATACATGCGAATCTTCCATACTAGTATATATATATACTCGCAACTTATATATATACTAGCTGGGTCCCGTGCCTCCGGCACTGTATGGACAATATGATTTATCTCAAACTTTGAACGATCAAAATAATTTTTTGAGTAAGCGGGAAATTTAAAGTCATTTGTATTTTATTAAATTATTATTAGATTATTAGATAGATAGATGTATTTTATTAGATAGATGTATGAACGGTGGGATTTATCTCAAACTTTGGACGGCCCGGATGATTTATTGATTGAGCGGGAAATTCAAAATCATTTGTATTTTATTAGATATATATATATATATATATATATATATATATATATATATATATATATATATATATATAATCCTACAGATTAGTTTTTATATATTTATGTAACCTATTTCATTATATATATATATATATATATATATATATATATATATATATATATATATATATATATATATTTACAGAAATCTAAAAAAGGGAAAATGATAAATAATATTATAATATTATTATTATAATTAAAATATATCTTTTGATTACAAATTGAATATAATATATTAAAATTATTGAATTTATAAAAATATAATTTTTACGAGTTTATAATTTAATTCTGTGTATTATATTTTATTTTTATAATTAGATCGGATTGAGGGAGTTTAGCGGGTAATATTTGGATTCGGCGAATTATTTTGGTACTATATTAAGGTACGGATTCCGTACTTTTTCAGCGAGACTCTTTTGAATATAATTCGTTCGTTTTGTTATTCGTTTAAAAATTTGGTATTGCTTCTTAGGATTATTCCTTGTTGTCCAATTTATTGTGACAATTTCGTTTTGGCGTATACATTAAAATTCGTATTTGTACTCCTTGAACTAGTTAATCATGCCAGTATGTTTTGGAGACTTTATTCATTTATACCATTGTTCGTATATTTTCGTTCACATTCAGGAGTCATTTTGATCATTGATATATTGTGATAATAAATAATGTTTGTATTTGATAATTCGATTTCATTTGAATATGGTCATGTAAGCCTTGTAATTTGAACCCCTGTTGGCTTACATTTTGTAGTTTGATCCTTAGGGTATACTTGACCTAACCACCTGTGGGGGTACCACCGACATGTCCTCTTGACACAAGGGCATGACACCTTTCGTGACGGTGTGATCAGTCCACGGCGTATCCTTTTGTATGCTCTGGATATGAGTTTTGGCCATTTGATATATTTGTTAAGGATACATATGGGTCGACCCAATATTTGATTTGATTCGATTTGTTTGGCGGATTAGTGACGTATGTGTCGTGCATACTATCCGATTTGATTTGTATACATCATGGTATTGATGTATTTTGTTAGCTTTTGGCTATTTGTATTTGAGCTTAGTATGAAATTGTTAACTTATAACCATTTGATTCAGCCTTATTTTGTTTGGAATTCTTTTGACTATAGTTGTCGGTTCGACACTGTTAATCATTTGTACATTGTCTCACCAATTTTGATATATTCATGTTCGATTAGTAGTTGTAATTGTTCGTTCATTCAGTTCTTTCGGTACATATATATATATATATATATTGTTTATATATATACATTTTTATATCCGTACTGGGCAATTGGCTCACGTTGTGTTCTTTTTCCGGCAGGTAATCAGGGGTTATCAGGATTTGTGGGATGAGAGCTACCTTTGATCCAAATGAGTAGATTAGTTTTTGAGACTTATTATTAGACTTGGTTTTCCTAATATTTTTTTGTATATGGATGTTTGGGCCATTTTGGCATTTTTTTTCTTATTAGTAGAGATTATGTAAGTGTGGAGTTCCTTCTATTTAAATTGGAGTATGCGACAATTAGTGTTCAATTTCATTGGAGATATTTTGAGATTTATTTGAGGTTCGTATTTATTATGCTTGTGCGTGACATTCCTTTTCCTTTTAAGGAAAGGGGGTGTTACACATTACCTCAGAATAAGACTGGATACTGGAATAGTGAGGTAGCAGACTTCTCTAATAGTTTCTCTCTAAAGCTTCTCTCTCTATAGTTTCTCTTTCTATAATTGCTCTTGTGAGTCTTAGTGAATTGGCGAGAATGAAAGAAGAATGAGCTTCTATTTATAGGAAAATATATTTTTGATAATTGTACATTTTGGGGCTTGAAAATTACAGTATAATACCTAAATCTTTTTTTTCATTTTTATTTTAGTCCTGCAAGTATTATCAAACTTGCACCACCTCCCCTAATAGTACATCTTGTGAATCAATAGTACAATCATGTGAATCAATAGTACAATCATGTGAAAAAAATAAGTACAGTATAATACCTTCATCTATTCCTCCATTTTTAATTTAGTCATGCAAGTATTATCAATCTTGCACCACCTACCCTAATAGTATATGCATTAAAATCAGTAGTACACACATGTGAACAAATAGTTATAAAATGTGAATTAATACCAATTAATTGCTCATTTATCTGATTAATTACCCGATTGGTCAATATAACCTCCAGGCATCAATTATTATCGAAATAGATGTCGATTTTCACTAACACTAATAATCCCAACACAATGGAAATATTAATTTCATCTTTAATCAACATGAACTTATTCAACATTAATATTATAACTCACAATATTTAACAACCAGATCATTCCTAGGAAAGATGGGGCTTTTCGATAAGGATTTCTCCCTATTGGCGCGCAACTAGGTGACCAAACCTCTCCTCGACAGAACTTTCTAGACATTGTCAATATTGCAAATAATAATATGAATAACTTTGTCGTCTCAATTATTGATTTAATAATAATAAATATTATGCAGATGATACTGTGACACTAATTGAATCAATAATATGAGAGATATTATGCAGCAATTACTATAGCAATAATTGAGTATAACTGAGTGACTTCTCACGTAAGCATCAATAATCAATACCGTTTGCTACTATGCACACACGTGTATTACTGTACTTTTACCACCATGTAGTTCAACAATTTAACGGTAAAACTGATGAGTGAGTTTTATAATTATAATTGAGTGCATTTGAGCTTAATCTTTTGAATGTTTTTAAGTGTTTATGTCTATTCATGCATGTTTTATGTTGTTTTATAGGAATTGGGGCAAAAGTTACTTGGATCGACATTTGGGGTGGCTAGATGCGCGTTTTCGACTTGCCATTTACACAGCAGTCAATTCAGAGCCAATTTGAGTATTATTCTGGACCTTATTTCGAAATACTTAAAGAATAAAAGTTGTAGATCTACGTCTCCTCTTTCCGAAACATCTTAAATCATCGAAGTTGGAGTTCGGACGAAGACGTTATGGCAATTTTCCCAAAGGACATCGGGGCAGAAATTTTCCAGAAAAAGTGGTCAGCGCCGGGGCTCTATGGGGCAGGCTTCCAGCGCCAGGGCGCTGGGGAACAGCCTGGAAAGGCTTGGACGCATTTTGGGGCGAATTTTGACACCTTTTTGACTCCAAATTGGATTGGGTTTGTTCCAAAGCTAAAAATTGGACTTGTAACCTATAAATACATGATGTAAGGCATAAAATAGGGAGATTACATAGATTAGATTAGAGACACACTCCATTAGATTAAACATTAACCCAAGTTCTTATTAGTTTTTGAGATTGAAGCAACTTGGGGATCATTGAAGATCAAGAGCAGGAGCAAGAGAGGAGCATCAGATTTGCTGACAACAGATTCTATTCTCTTCTCTTATCAAACTTTTATTGTTTAATGTCTATTCAGTTGTCGATTCTTGGTTTTAATTCATTAATTATGAACTAACTATTTTATTAAGATTTCAATTGAACCTTTTATGTCTATAAATTAGTTATTTGATTTATTCCAATTATTTGTGTCAAAGTGAATTGTTTATCTTGTCTTGTGCTTATTGCTTAATTATTTGATCAGTAATTACCTTGTTACTCTAGAGGGAATTGAAAGAGGAATTCTAGGGTTAGAACTGGACATGATAACATGTGACTTAGTTTTTTGCATGGTGAATAATTAGGTTTGTGAATTGAATGGAAATATCTGTTCACCGCATGTAACACATAAGGAATTGGAATTGAAGGAGTTTAATTCAATTGTTTTGCATAGTAATATAGAAAGATTAATCTGGATTAAATAGAAGTCAATTGATCACTTGGAAAAGGACTTTTGGCATTTGAGAATTCATGTTAACAATACAGTAGACATAATAATTGGGATAATTGGTTTATAGTTCATAATTGGGGATATTGTAGTCTTAACCTTTATTTATTTGAATTCATTTATAAAGTAATTCAGTTTAATTAGTTAATTTAGTTTTCTTAATTAGAAAAATCACAATTTGCAGTTGTTTAAATAAAATTGTTTTGGTTAAGAGTTAGTACTTAGTAATTTTTATTGAATATTTCCTCGTGGGAACTATACTTTTCTTATCACTTTATTACTTGTTGACCGTGTATACTTGCACATATTCATTGATTGCGAAATCGATCAACAAGTTTTTGGCAATTAATGAATACATGCAAGTATACACGGTCAACAAGTAATAAAGTGATAAAAAAAGTATCGTTCCAACGAGGAATTATTTAATAAAAATTACCAAGTACTAACTCTTAACTAAATCAATTTTATTTAAACAACTGTAAATTGTGATTTTTCTAATTAAGAAAACCAAATTAACTAATTAAACTGAATTACTTTATAAATGAATTCAAATAAATAAAGGTTAAGACTATAATATCCCAAATTATGAACTATAAACCAATTATCCCAATTATTATGCCTACTAAATTATTAACAGGAATTCTCAAATGCCAAAAGTCCTTTTCCAAGTGATCAATTGACTTCTATTTAATCCAGATTAATCTTGCTATATTACTATGCAAAACAATTAAATTAAACTTCTTCAATTCCAATTCCTTATGTGTTACATGAGGTGAATAGATATTTCCATTCAATTCACAAACCTAATTATTCACCATGCAAATAACTAAGTCACATGTTATCATGCCCATTTCTAACCCTAGAATTCCTCTTTCAATATCTTCTAGAGTAACAAGGTAATTACTGATCAAATAGTTAAGCAATAAGCACGAGACAAGATAAACAATTCACTTTGACATAAATAATTGGAATAAATCAAATAACTAATTTATATACATAAAAGGTTCAATTGAAATCTTAATAAAAGAGTTAGTTCATAATTAATGAATTAAAACCAAGAATCCACATCTGAATAGACATTAAACGATAAAAGTATGATAAGAGAAGAGAATAGAATCTGTTGTCAGCAAATTTGATGCTCCTCTCTTGCTCTTGCTCTTGATCTTCAATGATCTCCATGTTGCTTCAATCTCTAAAACTAATAAGAACTAGGGTTAATTTCTAACCTAATGGAGTGTGTCTCTAATGTAATCTATGTAATCTCCCTATTTTATGCCTTACATCATGTATTTATAGGTTACAAATCTAATTTTTAGCTTAGGAACAAATCCAATCCAATTTGGAGTCAAAAATGTGTCAAAATTTGCCCCAAAAATGCGTTCAATCTTTTCCAGGCTCTTCCCCAGTGCCCCGGCGCTGGGCACAGCACTGGAAGCCTGCCCCCTAGCGCCCCGACGCTGACCACTTTTCTTGAAATTTTCTTCTCCGACGTCCTTTGGAAAAATGGCTATAACTTGTTCGTCTGAACTCCGATTTTGATGATTAAAGATGTTCCGGACTGAGGAGACATAGATCTACAACTTTCATTCTTGAAGTATTTCGAAACAAGGTCCAAAACAATACTCAAATTGGCTCTGAAGTGACTGCTGTGCAAATGACAAGCCGAAAAAGCGCATCTAGCCACCCCAAACGTGGATCCAAGTAACTTTTGTCCCAATTCCTACAAAACAACATAAAACATGCATAAATAGACATAAAAACTTAAAAACTTCCAAAAGATTAAGCTCAAATGCACTCAATTATAAGTATAAAACTCACTCATCAAAAACTTTCGCTGTTATGCTTATAAAAAGATAATTCTGTCATTTTCTAACTATGAAAATACTTATGTTGTGGGGTCCACTAATGATTGTCGTCGTACAAATATTCCCTATTAAAATGAATATTCCCTGACCAATCGAATATTATATAACCACTTGCTTACTTTGCAAAATTTATAAATAATACCTACAACTATAACATTATATCAAATTAACATCATAATATTTAAAAATATATTTCGAGAAAAAATAATCTTTATTCATAAAAGTTGGGGTCATACAACCTCCCATTCTTCTAAAATTTCGTCCTCGAAATTAGGGTGCATACCTAATATGTGGAAGAGGTGAGGATACCTTGACTTCATTTCAGATTCTAACTCCCAGGTCATTTTCTCAACATCGTGGTTTCTCCATAAAACTTTTACTTGAGGTATAACCTTGGAGCGTAGAATATGATCCTTCTTATCCAAGATTTTAACAAGTACCTCTTCATACGTTAAATCTTCTGCTATCTCGTCCGGTTCTAATTCAATAATGTGGTTTGAGTCTTTCACATATTTACGTAACATAGATATGTGAAAAACGTTATGAACACGAGACATACTTGGCGGTAAGGCGAGTCTATAAGCCACAGATCCTACTCGATCGAGGATTAAAAATTGGCCAATGAATCGAGGATTGAGCTTTCCTCTCTTTCTAAATCTCATAACTCCTTTCCATGGAGCAACACGTAACAACACATGATCTCCAATATTGAATTTCGCATCCTTTCGATGAAGATCAACATAACTCTTTTGTCGATCTTGTGAGGTTTTTATACGTTGTTGGATCGTTTGAATCTTTTTCGTAGTCATACGTACCAACTCCGGTCTCAACAATGTTTCTTCACCCACCTCATCCCAGCATACTGAAGAATGACACTTTCTTCCATACAACGCATCAAATGGTGCTATGTCAATACTTGTTGGATAACTGTTGTTGTATGAAAACTCCACCAATGGTAAGAACTTGTCCCAACTTCCTTCAAAGTCAAGGACACAGAGTCTTAATAAATCTTCAAGAGTTTAAATAGTCCTCTCTGACTGTCCGTCTATTTGAGGATGATATGCCGAACTAAATCGTAAATTCGTTCCCATAGCTTTTTGCAAACTAACCCAAAATCATGAAGTGAATCTTGGGTCTCGATCAGAAACTATGGATAATGGCATACCATGCAATCTTACAATCTCGTTTATGTACATACGAGCAAGACGTTCAAGGGTATAAGTTTCTAGTATCGATAAAAAATGAACAGACTTGGTCAATCTATCAACAATGACCCAAATCGTATCTATGCCTTGAGAAACCTTGGGAAGACCAGTAACAAAATCCATGGTAATGTGCTCGCACTTCCATTCTGGAATTTCAAGTGGTTGTAATGGACATTTTGGCACTTGATGCTCCGCCTTGACTCTTTGATAAGTTAGACACCTTGAGATAAACCCTGCTATCTCTCTCTTCATATTGCTCCACCAAAATGTATGTCGAAGATCATGATACATTTTGGTACTCCCAGGATGGATTGCAAACGGTGTGTTATGCGCCTCCATCATGATTTTATACTTCAAGTCAGAATCATTAGGAACACAAAGTCTGAAGTTGACTCGAAGTATTCATTCTTCATTGATTCTTGCTTCCAGAATAACACCTTCTTACACTTTCTTCCTCATACGCATCAGCTCCAGGTCTATAGTTTGAGCAACTTTAACTTTATCGATTAAAGTTGGTTCTACTCGTATATTCACCATCATCATATGGGTCCTTGGAGTCTTTAACTCTATCTCCATCCTTTATAGGTCATACAAAATGTGCCTTTGCGTTGACAATATCGCACTCATACCCGCATATGATCTTCTACTTAATGCGTCAGCTACTACGTTCGCTTTTCCAGGATGGTATTGAATAGTATGATCGTAATCTTTCAACAACTCAAGCCAACATTGTTGCCGTATGTTGAGTTCCTTTTGAGTGAAGAAATATTTTAGGCTTTTATGATTCGTATAGATCTCCACCTTCTCTCCATATAGGTAATGCCTCCAAATCTTAAGCGTAAAAACGACAGCTACCAACTCTAAATCATGAGTAGGATAATTCCTCTCATATTCTTTGAGTTGTCATGAGGCATAGGCTATGACTTTCTCATGTTGCATGAGAACACATCCTAACCCTTTTCCTGAAGCATCATTGTAGATGACAAATCCCTCCGAGCCAGATGGTATTGTCAGAACAGGTGGTGAAATGAATCTCCTCTTGAGTTCTTGAAAACTCTTCTCACATTCCTCGCTCCAACCAAATTTTGTATCTTTCCGAGTCAACTGAGTTAATGGAGTAATGATTTGAC
Organism: Panax japonicus; assembly: GCA_020205505.1. Classification (NCBI taxonomy): domain Eukaryota; kingdom Viridiplantae; phylum Streptophyta; class Magnoliopsida; order Apiales; family Araliaceae; genus Panax; species Panax japonicus. Next base: position 59,875,640 of record CM035107.1, read on the forward strand.
AAAACCCTTCTACGAATTTCCGATAATAACCAGCTAAGTTTAGAAAGCTACGTACTTTGGTCACTGACTTAGGTTGCTCCCAGCTTTGAATTTCTTCAAACTTTGCCTGGTCAATATATATTTCGTGATTTAATATTTTGTGTCCAAGGAATGCTACTTCCTCAATCCAGAACTTGCATTTCTTCAACTCGACATATAACTTGTTTTCACGAAGCTTTTGGAGTATTAGCCTCAAGTGTTGCTCATGATCTTCATGGCTTTTGGAGTAAATGAGGATGTCATCAATAAAGACGACCACAAAGTGATCCAAATATTCCTTGAATACTCGGTTCATCATATCCATGAAGGCAGCAAGAGCATTAGTCAATCCAAAAGACATGACTAGGATTTCGTAATGCCCGTACAAAGTTCTGAAAGCAGTCTTTGGAATGTTATCAGTTTTAATCTTTAATTGATGATATCCAGAACGAAGATCGATCTCTGAAAAGAATTTGGCACCTTGCAACTGGTCAAACAAATCATCAATACGAGGCAACGAGTACCTATTTTTATGGTGACATGATTCAACTCCCGATAATCAATACAAAGTCGCATACTTCCATCTTTCTTCTTCACGAATAGAACAAGAGCACCCCAAAGAGACATACTAGGTCGAATGAAATCGATGTCTAACAATTCCTGTAGTTAGGTTTTTAACTCCTAAAGTTTAATAGGAGCCATTCGATATGGGGCTTCAGAAATGGGTTTTGTACCGAGTTTAAGGTCGATACCAAACTCGATTTCACGCTCCGGGGGTAGGCTAGAAAGTTTTTCGGGGAATACGTTAGGAAATTTATTAACAATAGGAATATCATTCAAATCTGACGTATTTTTGTTTAAATCTGTGACATGAGCTAAGAAAGTTTGACATCTATTTTTTAATAAACGAATAGCTTTATGGCTTGAGATGACCGTGATTGATTTTAATGGTTTGGTCGCTTGAATTCGCATAATAGGTTGATTAGCAATATGAAAGCTAACAACCTTATGAAAATAATCAATTTTAGCATGATGAGTAGTTAACGAATCAATCCTTAGAATCACATCAAATACAAGTATTTTTAAGGAGATAAGATCGACATGTAACGTGCGGTTATGGATTTGAATCAAACAAGACTTATAAATAGTGGATGTAATGAAGGTTTCTCCCAACGGAGTTTCAACAGATAAGTCAAAGTCTAATTTCTTCGGAGTCAAATTTAAACGTTGAGCGCAAGTAGGAGAAATAAAAGAATGGGTTGAACCGGTATAAAATAAGGTATAGACTTTGCTAGAGTTTATGATTAGCTTACCCGTGATCACCTCGTTCGGATTCCTTGCTTTTTGGGAGGTTACAACAAACGTTCTCCCTTGAACTACCAGTTTTGTCTTGTCTGGGACGACATTTTGTGCCTCCATCCCAGCTAGACTTAACTTTGGTGCATGACAAAATCGGGCAAGGTGACCTTCTCTTCCGTAATTATAACACGCTTTGGATTGTTGCGTACAGTTCGGACTGATATGTCCCTCCCCTCCGCATTTGTAATATACAATTGGCTGTCGTTCCCTTTCTTTAACAATAGGTGCTGGTGATGACATCTTTCCATCATTGTTGAATATTCTCTTCTTGAAATTTCCACTTCTATTATCTTGGCCATGATTACCACCGAAGTGGTTACCATTTCTGGCATATTGATTCCCTCCACGTTTGTTGTCACCGCTTCGATGACTGCTACCACTAGTATTATCATTTTATCAGCTGCTCTCTCTTGGTTGGGTTGACTCGTTATCACGCTCTAATAACTGAACCCTATTTATAATATCTAATTGCCCACGATCAGGCATAACAGATCAGAAGCCAAAAATCAAGAAAATCAAAGATTTGATCAAAGAAAGGTATAAAATCTCAAAAATAAGAAATCCTTTGATTCTATGTTAATTGATACAATTGATTGTTTAAAGTTGTGTAATAGGGAGTGTATTAATGTTATGGGTTGTTAAATTCATGACCCATAACATCAAAGTGCTCAAAATCAAAGTTTTTCCGACTTTTGAAAAACCAAAATCTGTTATTTTTAGGCAAATGTCAGAGGCTCTAGATCCGTGTATGTTATGTATTTTTAATGTTTAAAAGTTGTAACATATAGTCTGTAATGTGTTCTTTAATATGCAAAAAGAATCAAGTTCATATCTGTTATAGATCAGGAGTTATAAACGGTCAAACAGCGTTGACCGAAACTTCCAAGAACACGAACCCAGAAAATTTTTGAGCGTTTTCCGTGGTGAACTTTGACCATCGATTTTCGGTTGGATCTTTTATTTTTATGATGATGTTAAGTGTTATAGTTGTAGTCCTACATGAGGTCTACACACTGAACTTGATAGATCACACAAACATTACACGGATTACAAGTTATAGAGGTCCAAAGTAGGCACCTCGAACTGTTCTTCATGAAGAATAGCTCTGATAAGCTACTTTGATGGCTAATAATTCTAAGATCTGATGTTGTTAATCCATGTTGTTTGTTGTTAATTGTAGTATTACATAAGCTCTACAAGATATATGTGTTAGATCTCCCAGAAACAATTTGTACAGAAAGTTATACATGGTCAAACATGGCATGTTGATCACGAAGCTGTCAGTGTTCTTGAGCTCAAGAACACCAACAGCGACGGTTACTATCGCTAAAGGCTTTAGCGACGGTTTTATTTTATTTTTAATTTCTGGAAATTCTAAAAATGATTAAAAATAGAAAAAAATAGTTTTTAATTATTAAAAATACATAATAAATTTTGAAAAATTATTTTAAAGCTTGAAAAATAGTTTTTAACTATTTTGAGTATATTTCGAAAATATTTAATATTTTTGGAATATAAATGGTATTTATTTATTTAGTTATCATATTAAATAAATTATTTAAAATGGTTTTTAATTCATGAAAAATCATGAAAAATTATATTATTGTGTTAGAAAATATTTTAAGTCATTTTTAATGAATTTTAATATTTTGTGATAAAATTTCATTAATTAATTAATATTAATGATGTTTAAGTTATTAATAAATATATTAAATAAATTATGGAAAATAAAATTTATGATTTTAAAAATCATTTAAAGTATTATAAAAATATTTTAAGTTATAAAATATGACTTTTGATATTTTGTCATTAAAAATATTATTAATTTAATATTAATGTTATTAATTTATTATTAGTGATATTTAGATTATTTAATAATTATATTAAATAAATTAGTTTAAAAATGATTTTATTATTTTAAAAATCATTTTAAATAAAAATAAAATATTTAATGATATTTTAAGTTATAAAATATAACTTATAATATTTAAAGAATAATTTCATTAATAATTTAATATTAATGATATTTATTTAATGATCAATGATATTAAGTTTATTTAAGAATTATATTAAATAAATAGTTTAAAAATGGTTTTATTTATTTAAAAATCATTTAAAAAGGATATAAATGAATTAAAAATATTTTAAGTTATAATTAATGACTTTTAATATTTGGATAAATAGTTCATTAATATTTAAATATTAATGGTAATTATTTAATAATAATTTTAAATATTTTAAAAATCATTTAAGGGTAATATTAATACGTTAAGAATATTTTGAGTTATTATTCATAACATTAATATTTTGGCAATGGTTTGATTAATAGTTTTATATTAATTAAATATTGATGATAATAGAATTGTTTGATATTTAAATTATTTAATAATGATTCTGATATTTCAAAAATTATGGTAAATGGTAATAATTATTTTATAATTATTATAAGGTCATGAAAAATGATATGACTGTTATTTAATTAGTCTAAATGGATATTGAACAACTGTTTAGAATCTTAGACTCGATAATTACTCGATAAAGATATCGGTAGACCGACATGGTTCAAAAATTGATCTGGACTTAGAAATTTAGTTAGTTAATTATTTTATTTGTGATTCAATGGTGGATAAAGTTGTGTGACAATGTGATTAGGAATGAGTTGATGTTTGTTTGTGATGACATGATTGTTGAACATGTATGACAATGTGATTAGGTTATGTGCTGACTGCAATAAGCAGTATTATGTGTTATGATATGTGATTCTAATCGATAGAATGATCTTATTAATGATAGGTTTCGGTATAACAGATAGATCTAAGTTGCGTAATTATAAGCAGCGCATCAGGCAAGTATCCTACCTTTGCATTTTCTTTATGCATTGGACAAGTGTAAGAATGTTTCAAAATTATATTATTACTGTACAGATTATTAAATCTATATTATATACACCAATTGATTATCAAAATGTTAGTATATGATAATTCAGTTATATATTATGTTCGTTAATTTCTATAAATGATTATACAAGTGTCCCCACTTGGATAATCATTGTATTTAATCACATGTTGATATACCTTTGATATACATATATGTTGAATTATATAAGACCTTTGCTATAAAAACCCGACAGGTATGAACATCCCGATAATGGGAAAGGATGAACGATAATATCATTCTAGCAATGTAGTATTGATCAATACAGGGCCCATGGACTGTACACCCCCAGGCCCGTAAGCAATGCCGGTATACAGATGAATTTCTGTTTAACCTTTTCGAAAATGAAAAACAATGTTCATAGTATGTCAAAGAAACCCCATGTATAGTCAATACATAATTTCAAAAATTTGAACGAGGGTTGTTATGTTATTATTATTGGTACAGATTACTTCACAACTATTGACTGGTTGTAGAAGAATATTATAAAGAAAACATTTAAATTCTTTCAGCTTATATATATATATATGCAATACTTGCTGGGCACTCAAATGCTCACCCTTGCTTTATTTAAATGTTTTCAGTTAAGTGTGAAGGACCGGAAAGCTCATGCCAGATCTAGTAAAAAGGAAAGCAAACACAATTTGTTTATTTGTATCATTTATAATAGTTAGACTGTATTAAGTTATGATATGTATTTTATATCATGTAAAGAATGTAGTAAAGGTTGCGTACTTGGGATTAGACTCTGATAAATGTAAGTTAAGTTCAAAATTTATATTATTGTTATTAATATTAGTATTATTTCGCTCATAGAAATGGTATCGTGAAGTACCGAATTCGGGTTTCAAGTATCCGGGTTCGGGGACTTTACAGTCAATATAACCTCCAGACATCAATTATTATCGGAATAGATGTCGATTTCCATTAACACTAATAATCCCAACATAATGGAAATATCAATTTCATCTTTAATCAACACAAACTTATTCATCATTAATATTATAACTCACAATATTTAACAACCAGATCATTCCCAGGAAAGATGAGGCTTTCCGATAAGGATTTCTCCCTATTGGCGCGCAACTAGGTGACCAAACATCTCCTCGACAGAACTTTCTAGACATTTTCAATATTGCAAATAATAATATTAAAAATTTTGTCGTCTCAATTATTGATTTAATAATAATAAATATTATACAGATGATACTGTGACAATAATTGAATCAATAATATGAGAGATATTATGAAGCCATTACTGTAGCAATAATTGAGTATAACTGAGTGATTTCAAACGTAAGCATCAATAATCAATATAGTGTGCTACTATGCAACCACGCGTATTACTGTACTTTTACCACCGAGTAGTTCAACAGTTTAACGGTAAAACTTTTGTCGTTATTTTTATAAAAATATAATTCTGTCATTTTCTAACTATGACAATACTTCCGTTGTGTGGTCCACCAATGATTGTGTCGTCGTACGAATATTCACTATTAAAACAAATATTCTCCGACCAATCGAATATTATATAACCACTTGCTTACTTTGTAAAATTTGTAACTAATACCCACAACTATAACATTATATCAAATCCACACCATAATATTCAAAAATATATATGACACCCCAAAATCTAGGTTACCCGACCCCAAAGTTTGGTGTTCACGATCCACAATTAATATAATACCATTTAACTACCCATTCATGTATAAATAGGAATACATAAGTCATTAGCATATGTTGTTAATACATAAGTCCCAGGTTCTCTAACCTTAACATTACAATCATACCCTTTAGATATACAAAAAGGGTTTACAATACAACATAATATTAATAATGTTCATTATACTAATTTATAACTATGCATTTTCCTTTGTTCTTCTTCACAGCACCTTCTGCAACTTCATCCCTAGCTGAAAAGTTTTATTTAGCAAGGGCGAGCAACAAGTTTGCCCCGCAAGTTAAGACATACAATAAATGTATACGAATCGATTAGAACAGACTATCTATTTTGATAGAATGAAACAAAAGTTCATGGAACTTTGAAATAGTTGAACAAAGCTTTAATAATTAACAAGTCTTCTCATAATCTATTCAACACAATAATTTGATAATGAAAGAGTATAACGCTTTCAACGTTTCTATGATATTCTATTAAATAATCAAGAATCAATTCTACGTAATAACAAAGTGGAATATTTTCCAGATTTATGCTGAGTGATCCATTGGATCTTGAACTTTTCTTCTCGAGTATATATCAAAGTTTTACTGTGACATATACGCAGGTGTATCAGATAACCATAAAGATTAAATCATACCTCTCTGCAAGTACTTAGAGCCGGCCAACTCCTTGTACCTTATATTATGCATAATACTTAGGTCGCGCGCAATGGTCGAATATACGACTTAAACAAATGTTCCCTTTATATAAAAGGTTGTTCTTCTCAGTCTCAGAATCAAGATTTGATTTAACAACAAAATTCATTGATTTCAATTTCTATTTACTTATCGATCTAGCCGAAATAATTCGCATCGATCTATCAATAACAATTGAATTCTCTTCTCGACTTTATTATGTTCTAACAAATGCTCGTCTAGCCAGAGTAATTAGCTAAGACATTTCTAAATATAATTTGATAATAAATAGGAATTATCTGTACTGTCAATTCTATCTTCTATGAATATGAATATCCAACAACAGTTATTCTACAAATGTATATTCTCCGAATCAGTAATTCAATTTGAATTATTAAACATGCACTAACTAGGAATAATCAACAATAAATCCCTAGACGTGATATAATTAGCAATAATTAACCACTATAATAATTGAATGAATATAACTCAAGGTTGAGTTAGGAAACTTGTCTCTTCGGCTATTTATAGCTACACAATATACTTATCTGCGTTTGAAAGACCTATAACCAATAATATCAGTCTCATAATTAACACAATATTTTATAACACATAACACTGTAATCTACAGTCAAACTTCTCCTAGGCACATTACCACATAACCACATCAGTGTTTATAACCTATATAAACACTTATCCAGTCTAACTATTTTGGTATGGTTGGACTTTGATCCATTCTCGGTGTTCTGATCACCCTATCCGACAACTAACACATTGATTGTCAATTAAACTTGGTCACTAAGCTTCAATATTATTTTAGATAACTCAAATATCGTTTATAATATTTTTTGGAAGCTTTTAATAATTTATAAACAATTATTATAATTTATCATAATTTTTCAAACACTTAAATCATTTTTAAATTATTTAATTATCAAATAATCTTATTATCATTAATATTTAATAATATAAAAATATTAATATTATACTAGTCAAAATATTAAAGTTATTGTTAATAACTTAAAATATTTTTAAATCATTAATATTCTACTTAAATGATTTTAAACTAATTAAAATCATCACCATTAATATTTAAATATTAATGAAATTATCACCCAAATACTAAAAGTCATTAGTTATAACTAAATTTTTTTTAAATTATTTTTCTTATTTTTAAATCAATAAAATGATTTTTAATTCATTTATTTAAAGTAATAATTATATAAATCTAATATCATTAATATTAATTTATTAATGAGATTTCTCCAAAAATATAGAAAATTATATTTTATAATTCCAAATATTTTCTAACACTTTATTCTTATATAAAATGATTTCTAAATCCATAAAATCCATTTTATCTTATTTATTTAATTTAATAATTAAATAAATCTAATATCATTAATATTAATTTATTAATGAAAATTCTCCAAAAATACTAAAAATAATATTTATAATCTCAAATATTTTTAAATACATTATTTTTATTTACAATAATTTTTCATAATATTAAATCATTTTTCTCTAATTTATTTAATATACTAATTAAATATATTAAATACCTTTAATATTTAAATAATTATATATATTAAAGAAAAATATTCAAGTTGTTCAAAAATTATTTTTCATAATTTTTTAAACCATTTTAAATAAGTTTTATAATTTATTTCTATTTTTAAATAATTTCCGAAATATTCAAAAAATAAATTATATAGAAATCGTTGTTATAGGCCTTTAGTGACACCTGTTCGTTGTCTTAGGTGTTTTTGGCTCAAGAACACTGACAAAGTCAGTGTTCAAGGTTGCTCGTTTGACCACTAGTTATTCTTAATCCAAACATGATTTAGGCTAACTTAGACACTGATCGTGTAGTTGAAATATAACTCTACAATATCCAATCAAAATCATGGTCATACAATAAACAAACAACTAGATCTAGCATCTCAAAGTACTTGTCAGACAGTTTCTGGGTTTTCCAGAAACCCAGACAGTCTGAGTGGTCACTTTCAAGCTCCATTTAATCTAGGTTCCAGTCATGATTCAAGTCGTTTAATGGTTCAAATCTATAGTATACATGACAAGGAAGATTACAATAACCACAAATCAGTTTAACAACAACAGATCTACAAATATAGGACCCGGTCAAACCTTGTCAGAGGGCTGTTCATCCGTTTTTCTGGAAATTCCAGAAAACTGCTAACATGGCTAAGTAGGCTACTTTGACCACTTGCTACAATCGATCTATGGCGTGTTTAAGAGTTATAAGGCTAGGGAATCTAGAGTCCACACAACAAGCTACAATCTGAATACAACATATCATCAAAACATTAACATAACTGACAGATCAAGGGGCTTAAAGAGGTTGTCAGACACTGTTTAACACTTTATGGGTTACCCAGAATTTTACTCGGTCAAGCCCGATCAACGGGTTTTGACCGTTAATAACTCCCGATCTAGACATCCAATGGCTGTACTACCACTTCCATATTAAAGACAACATATCGGGCTACAAATCCAAAACTTAAAACAACAAAAATATTAAACGAGCATTGATCTGTGCCCACTGACATTGCTTGTCAGATCACAAAAAATGCTCAAGAACAATTTTTGAAAATTACATTTTTAAAGCACTTAGGTGCTATGGATCTATGGTATATCACCATAGATCATCATAAAACATCCCTTAGCAAGAATATAAACACAAAAACACAAAAGTTTTCTAAGCATACAAGATCAAATTAGATTTTAGGGTTTATACCTTCTTGTTCCAATTCTTGATCTATGCTCTCCAATCTATTTTTAGGTGTTTTAGCAACTGATTATATGACTGAGGGACTTGATAAATTCGGAGGTCTTGAGTGAGAGAGAGTTGGTGAGAGTTTATGTGAAAAATAACAACTTTTATGAGTTTTCTCTCTCTCATAACTTATATATATTGGTTGATATGTTGCTAGATCTGCAAAATTCGGCTGGTGGCTGAGATTATACACTCACTAAGTCAATGTAGTGGTTCACCAACTAAAGGTGTTGGTGAATTTTACAAGTTACCATTTAAATAAATGAAAAAGGACATTTTGGTCAGTTGTATTTTATTTTTAATGGCATACTTGAAATTTGTCACATCATTAGGGTTTAACTCTTAGGGTTTAACCCTAAGGTCATAACCCTTAAGTTTTATATTATTAGTTTCTATAATTTTCAAATTAGGGTTTTAATTAGAAAAATAAAATTTCTAAATTATAATTAGGGTTTGCAAAATAGAAAATAAGATAACTAAAATATAATTAGGGTTTTCTAATCATATTAAAGTTTAATAAACACATTAGACTTACCCATTAGGAATAGGGTTTCTTAATTAGTGTTTAGGATTGTCGAATTTAAAATTAGGATTTCCTGACTTTTGATTAGGGTTTCTAATGATACGTTAGGTTTTCTAATCCCGAGATTTGGATTTTTAATCTCTTATTAGGGTTTGTAAATTTTAAACCTTATCCGATCAATCATTCATCAAAATCTCTATACAGTACAAACACGTACTTATCAAAAAAATTATTTGAATTATATTTTTAATCCAATCCCTATCCGGACTTAGGGTTAGGGTTTCTAATCTTGTTAAGCACAACTCTACTCTAAATTTATTAGTTAATACACAAATTGACCTTCTCGAGACTCGTATCACAAAAACTTGTCACAAAATTAATAATCATTATTAATATTAATTAAAAAAAAATTATTCGTAAAATTTTGATTATTCAAAATCTCGGGTTATCACATTTACCCCTCCTTAAAAGGATTCCGTCCTCGGAATCACCGCTTTCTTATTCTCTATAATCTTTTAAAGTTGTATCATCAATTCATTTTTATCAACACAGTATTATTTGTGTCTCAAATTCTAACCCGTGACTTGAATATTTAAAAGAAAACAGTTCATAGAAATATCTAACTCATATTACTCGCGTAATTAAATTTCTAAATGAAATCATTACCTACTGCCACCTCCTGAGTAGCCACTGCATCCTGCGTTGTCATGTTGAATGTACGGGTTGTTGGTCTTCCTGGCTATACAGTTCCACGAATTGCTAAGGTTCCACTACTAGGTCCCTTATTGACACATTCCTTCTCAGTATTCCTCTTTGGACAGTTCCGTACCATATGGTTACTTGATCCAGATGCATAACAACCGTGTATCTTCTTCGGACTGGGACAATTGGGCGACATGTGGCCCTCTTGTCCGCAGTTGTAACAAACTCCCTTCTTCTTTAGGTAAACTCCAGCATGGTTCTTCCCACAATTCGAACATGACTCCCTTCCTTTCCTATTATCTTCTGTCTTATTACCAGTCTGAGTATTCTCATTCGATTTCCTCTTATTTGGATTACTACCACCACTGCTTCCTCCATCGTTTGCCTTCTTCTTTTTTTACTGATGAAATCGAGATGCAGCTTCGCTCCCTCCTTTAGCAATTAATGCTTTCTCCATCAAATCCGCGAAAGTATTGATCTGTAATACTGCTACCTTGTTGAATATTCCCGGCTTCAGTCCGTTCTCGAATCTTCTCACATTTCTCGCTTCTGTGTCCACTTGATGAGGTGAAAATCTTGTCAACTCGTTGAATTTGGCAGCGTATTCTGATACCTACATGTTCTCCTACTTTAATTCTAGAAATTTAAATTTCATCCTGGATTGTATGCTCGGTGAGAAGTAGTTCTCAAAGAATAACTCTTTGAATCTGGTCCATGTCATTATGGCTGTACCCGCTCTCACTTGATTTATCTCCCACCAGTAATTAGCTTCTCCCTTCATTAAGTATGTCGCAAAAGCCGTCTTCTTCTCTTCTGTCACTCGCATAATGACGAATGCTTTCTCCATCTCCTTCACCCAAGTTTGGGCTTCAATCAGATATGTGGTCCCTTTGAATTCAGGCAGTCCTACCGCTTTAAAGTCTTTGAAGTTAGCCAATCTGTCGGCTGGCTGATTCCTCATTCTTCCTCTTACAGCTAGAGCTCTATTCTCCATAGCTTGGGCTAATATATCCGTAAAGTTTTGCATCGGGTCAGATTGACCTCCTTCATTATTCACCGATTGCTCTTCTCTTTGATTTCAATTCTGTCTTCTAGGCGGCATGATCTGATTTAAATAAAAATCTTATATTAATTCTCTTTCTTTAAACAAATTCTTAACACAATAAGAATTCAACACATTATTCTCATATAATTGCATATTTATTCAAATAAAACATAGTACATATAGTACTTAACACATTTACTATCCCTTTTTAAATCATATCAGGATTAACGATACAACTTTACACAAAAAGTTACAATTCTCCATTTACACATAGTTATTCCCAGTTCGTCAAACTTACCACACTTATGAGTTCAGGAACTTGCCACAATTATATGAGTGTATGAACTTATCCTAGTCAGACCTTTAGCGTCCATTCGCTGATGGGTTCAAAACATTTCATATAATTATGGGTCATTAACTTACCATAAGCATGAGTTTTAAGAACACACAAATTAATCTTAATATTATATTCATATAGAAAATGAAGATTACATTCATACAAACATATTTATATTTACATATGTTCACACATCGTTTTTGATATTACAACACTTAATATCATAATCTTCTACCAAAAGATACTAACGCTCAAACTTAAGTTATCTACCGTCCACTCCCTTCACCAGTCTTCTTCTTGTTGGGATACTTGTTGTATTCGTGACCCGTTCTTCCACATGATAAACAATTCCTCATATTTGGCTTAGGACAATGTAGAGAAATATGTCCTTCTTGCTTGCAGTTGAAGCACACGTTCTTCCACATCATGCACTCTCCCGCGTGAGTCTTTCCACACTTGCTACATGCTTATTTCTTTTTTGGGTTTGAATTTTCAGAATTAGGGTTGTCGTTGTCCCTCTTTCACTTATTCTTGTCTTTCTGTTGCTTGGTTGTTCCTTTAGACGATCCACCACCTTCTGTCTTCATCCTTTCCACCTGCGCCTTCAACTCATTCCGTTCTTCAATCATTTCACGTAATGCCCACTCCGTCTTCCACAACTCCTCCAAGAGAAATACTTTACTCCAGAGTTCTTGAACTTCTGCCGATAGTTGATCTTGTTCTTCAACTTTAGTCTTATTCTTTAAATCTACCTTAGCTTGCTCAGACTCTGCCTCGTCATTTCCACTGAGATACATCTCGGGATAATCGTCATGATCGGTCCCCAGATTGACCATAGGTTCATCTTCTCCCACCTTCTCCACTGATTCGCTTTGCGCTGGAACCTCGGCTTCTGGCATTGCTGCAACAACCGCTAGCATCTCCGTACTTGTCTCACCTTCTCCAAACATCTTACAATAAGTTTAAAAAACTTGATTAGTACTTCACCAGTACAAACTTTTCATACTTGTGTCCACTTATCTCATTATTGATGCACTTCGGCGATCCCTCACTTAGAACTCTAAATGAGTATTCTCTATTTCACTTATGGATATAATCCTAGCGTTTCTCCTCACCCCACTTAAGGTTTATAACCTACAGCTTTGATACCAACCTGTGACACCCCCAAATCTGGGCTACCTGACCCCCAAGTTTGATGTTCACGATCCACAATATAATACCAATTAATTACCTATTCATTTATAAATAAGAATACATAATTTATTAACATATATTGTTAATACATAAGTCCTAGGTTCTCTAAACTTAACATTACTATCATACCCTTTATATATACAAAAAGGGTTTACAATACAACATAATATTAATAATGTTAATTATACTAATTTATAACTATGCCTTTTCCTTTGTTCTTCTTCACAACACCTCCTGCAACTTCGTCCTTAGCTGAAAAGTTTTATTTAGCAAGGGTGAGCAACAAGTTTGCCCCGCAAGTTAGGACATACAATAAATGTATATGAATCGATAAGAATAGACTATCTATTTTGATAGAATGAAACCAAAGTTCAGGGAACTTTGAAATAATTGAACAAAGCTTTAATAATTAACAAGTCTTCTCACAATTTATTCAACTCAATAATTTGATAATGAAAGAGTATAACGTTTTCAAAGTTTCTACGATATTCTATTGAATAATCAAGAATCAATTCTACGCAATAACAAAGTGGAATGTTTTCCAGATTTATTATGAGTGATCCATTGGATCTTGATCTTCTCTTCTCGGGTATATATCAAAGTTTTACTGTGACATATATGCAGGTGTATCAGATAACCATAAAGATTAAATCATACCCCTCTGCAAGTACTTAGAGCCGGCCAACTCCTTGTACCCTATATTATGCATAATACGTAGGTCGCGCGCAATGGTCGAATATACGACTTAAAAAAAATATTCCCTTTATATAAAAGGTTGTTCTTGTGACACCCCCAAAATTCAGACACCCATATCTCGAATTCGGTGCATCACGTATAATTTCGAATATCTTAATAAATCATTAACAACGGAAATAATAGAATAATTTACATTGATATAATATTAATATTCACGTCCCAAGGTACCGTAACCATACTACGATAATTCAGTGATTAACTTAAACATAACTTAATCATTCTGGAATACATCATAACAAACATAACAATAATAATAGTACTTCTAGTCGTAAGACTAAGTTATTCTGTCGCCTTGCCCTTTCCCTTGTCCTGTCCTGAAGTACCACCTTGCTCTGCCTTAACTATAATGTTTTAGGAAGCAAGAATGAGCAACAAGTTTGCCCAGCAAGTAATATAGCCAGAAGGACAAGCAGTTATAGCATTTAAATCTTTCAAGGGTATAATAATAATAATAAGTAATTCAAGGATATCAAGAAATATCAAGAGTATTCAATAGGTGTCGTTATAGACTGAAGCATATCGACAATTTCAGGATTTATTTCGAAGTTCAACCTGAATGAGTACTGAGCAGTCACTAAGGACTAAGAACTCTTACTAGAATTAACAGTATTACACTGTAATCCAATATAAACGAGTACAACAGGTGATCAGCCTAAAGTACCCTACGTTATGCATAACATTTAATCATATTCGTGTGCGCACGTCGGTTTCCCGACAATATATAATTTCCCCTTCAATGAGGGTTGTTCATCTCAGTAGATTTACGATGGTCCGCACCAAGTCAATTGGTTAGGATAGCTTTTAACACACAATAATAGTCTAGTCGAATCAAAGGCTTAGACAAATTTTTATAATGCATTTAAGAATGATAAGTCCAATGCTTGCAACAATGTCAAGGTATATAAATGATTTTGAAATAAAACAGATATTTTCTTGAGACAACAATTCGAAGGTATATAGTGTAAGAAGTAGGAACTTGCAATACAATAATATTAGTGTACGGATACTTACTCAATGTAAATTTGAGTTTGTTAAGGGAACTTGCAACACAATAATAATAGTGTTTGGATACTTACTCAATGTAAATTTGAGTGAGTTTGGGGAACTTGCAACACAATAATAATAGTGTTCGAATACTTACTCAATGTAAATTTGAGTGAGTTTAGGGAATTTGCCTTTAGCGTTGATTGCTACTATAGCGAAAATCACCTCAATGAATTATGTTTGTCCTATTTATGTAAATATAAGTATTCATTAGCCAAACACACTTAATATACATATGTAAACAACATGTAAACATAACACATTTTTTTATCTATGTATACTACTGCACCCATCAAAACTCATAGATGTACACTAACATGCTCATACTTTTGACCACTGCTAGTTTATTCATAATCTTTCTTCTTCGTAGTTCCAAGAGGTTGATTGCTTTAAGTAGACCATCACATCTATCAATCCCACCGACCCTTTTCTACGCATGTTTGCAAGCATTAGATTTATTTTCCCGAAGTTAGTAAAATTCTTTACTTAGAACTCGTTCGTGTAATAATAGTTTATAGCAGTATAAGAATATTTATTAATCCATCCTTATATCAAGTTATGATGCTGTCTCCGAGTCCTAGGACATCTCGCCATGTCCGAAGCTGAAGACATCAGGCCATGTCCGAAGATATTACGACTTGTCCGAACACAACACGCTTCGTCCGAAGACATTACGACTTGTCCGAAGACAACATGCTTTGTCCGAAGACATCTCCGAAGTTAGCTCTTTCCGAGACTTCGGTCTACACTATTTCGACAAAGTCTATGTTCATTGGGTTAATTTCATTAAAAATTTACTATATGCATACAACCTAAGTGAATTTCTTAATACTTGGTCTAACACGACCGAACCCATCAGCTAGTTCCTAAGTACGGTGCAGCTGCACCCCATGGAGTTCAGAAGCAGTGAACATGCTCTGTTTTGCAGAGTAGCCACAACTTGATTCTAGGCAATTATTAACACATTCATGCACGAAAGTAAACTTTCCAAACACCCTATATCATGCTAATTCATCATACTTGACCTATTAATTTAGGAAAATCGAGAATTAAACAATACTCAAGTTAAGAACGAAGTAGAAATTTACCTTCTCGAGCTTTAACCTTGATATCTCACACACTGATTTGGTAATGCTTAGCAACTAAGAATTCTTTACTCAGATTTCTCCAACACACTTACCACTATAACAGACTGTCATGGTGGCTTGTATTTAAAGAGAAAAACATGGACTAGACACTTTCTTTACCCAATATTGGGATTCATGGTGCAATAGAAATGAACAATGGTTACTTAAGGAGTTGTTTAACCACTCCATACCAGCCACTTAGCTAGCCCTACATGCCTAGTATTAGCAGCTTAAAAGTTTGCGTAAAGAGAGTTTCGGCTACTGTTCCTTGTACTTGGTGACCCTTAATTTGGGACAAGAGAATAGATCTCAGACATAGACTAGGGCTAGTCGGTCGGGCCCATTGCCTCGCGTCATATAATTTAACCAACACCTTGTACCCTCAGTTAACTATTATGTTGGGTTCCGAATTGGATTTTAAATTACCCAAGTTTATTGGGCTAACTCAAAAGTCTATCAATTTATTTATTGGGCTAGACTCCCAATTTATTATTTGGATTATAAACATGTAAATACTTAATTATTCCTCACTAATTCCATCATTGTGTCACACAAGATATCTCATAAACCTTCCATAATTCTCCACATCTTATCAATTATTAAAAGTTAAATTTTAATTCAATTGAGTTACTTACCTCATGCCATGTAAGCATTTATAAAATAATTAATCACAAGCTCTATTTATAATTATTAATATTAAATCGTAAAATTTACGGTTATTACATCATCTCCCCCTTATAAAAATTCCGTCTTCGGAATTGATACAAGGTTACACAAGAAGATGGGGATAGTCTCTCCTCATCCTATCTTCTAATTCCCATGTGGCCTCCTCGACATCGTGGTTTCGCCAAACTACTTTTACAGAAGATATAACTTTTTTTCTTAGCGTTTGTTCTTTCTTATCTATTATCTTAACATGAATTTCTTCATATGCCAGATTCTTCTCTACTTGAATGGGCTCATAGGAAATCACGTGTCTATAGTCAGACTTGTATGGACGTAGTACGGAAATGTGAAACACGTTGTGGATGTGTTCCAGTTCGGGTGGCAAAGCAACCTTGTATGCCACTTCACCCACTCGTTTCAATATCTTGAATGGCCCTATGAACCTCGGACTCAATTTTCCTTTCTTTTCGAATCTGATCTTTCCCTTCCAAGGAGATACCTTTAAAAACACAAAACTATCGACTTCAAAGTCTCGATTCTGACGATGCAAGTCAGCATACTTCTTTTGGCGATCTTGAGCTGCTACCAATCGGCCCCTTATTGTTGTTACCACTTCGACCATTTGCTGGACTAATTCTGGTCCCAAAAGTCGTCGTTCTCCGACTTCGTCCCAACATAATGGTGTTCTGCACTTTCTCCCGTAAAGAGCTTCATATGGCGGCATACCGATACTCGCATGATAACTATTATTGTAAGCGAACTCAACTAATGGTAAATGGTCGTCCCAATTCCCCTTAAAGTCCATCACTCAAGCTCTCAGCATGTCCTCCAACGTTTGTATGGTTCGTTCACTTTGCCCATCCGTTTGAGGGTCATAAGCAGTACTTAATCTTAACTGAGTTCCCATTCGTTCCTGCAAACTTTTCCAGAATTTTGACGTGAAACGCGGATCTCGATCGGAGATAATCAAAACCGGCACACTATGTCGCAATACGATTTCCTTTACATACAAATTTGCTAACTGGTTCAAATTGAATCGAATCTTGATGGGTAGAAAATGATCTATCTTTGTTAGTCGGTCCACATTAACCCAAATGGCATCATAACCCTTCTGTGTAACCGGAAGTCCAACCACGAAGTCCATCGTAATGTGCTCCCATTTCTATTCTGGTATTTCCAGTGGTTGAAGTAGTCCACTTGGCCTCTGGTGTTCTACTTTGACTCTTTGACAAGTAAGACATCTGTTAACACACTCTGCAACCTCGCTTTTCAAATTAGGCCACCAAAAATGGTGTCGAAGATCATAGTACATTTTTGTGCCTCCTGGATGAACAGAATACGGCGTATTGTGTGCTTCGTGTAGGATTTCCTCTCTCAGTTTGATTACAGCTGGCACCTATACTCGACCCTCAAATCTCAATATACCGTCTTTATCTACTTTGAACCTTTCTTCCTTATCTTCTACTATTCTCTTCTTTATCTTCTCACATTCTTCATCTTTCTCTTGTGCTTCCTTTATTCTATCCAATAACGTCGGGTGAGCTCTCATCATGAGAAATTTTCCTTCTGTTTCTTTTGGTTCCTCCACCTCTAATTGCAACTTTTCTATTTCACTTATTAATTCCTATTGAGTTGTCAATTTGAATATCTTCTTCCTTCCTTTTCTACTCAAAGCGTCAGCTACAACGTTTGCTTTTCCCGGGTGATAAAGAATTTCACAGTCGTAATCCTTGATTAATTCTAACCATCTTCTTTGTCGCATGTTCAACTCTTTCTGTGTGAAGATATATTTCAGACTCTTGTGATCCATATATATCTCACATTTTTCTCCATACAAATAGTGCCTCCAAATCTTCAATGCAAAGACTACCGCCGCTAACTCCAAGTCATGGGTAGGGTATCGTTTTTTGAAATCTTTCAACTTTCGTGAGGCATATGCAATGACCTTGCCATGTTGCATTAGAACACAACCAAGTTCTCTATGCGATTCATCACTATACACCATAAATCCTCCCGTATCATCTGGTAATGATAATAAAGGCGCCTTACTCAACCTCCTCTTCAATTCTTTGAAACTCTCCTCGTATTTCTCCGTCCACACGAACTTCTCTGTCTTCCTTGCTAGATTGGTCAGCGGGGTTGCTATCTTAGAAAAATCTTAGATAAATCTTCGATAGTACCCGGCTAAACCTAAGAAACTCTTAACTTATGTTGGCGTCTTCGGCTGTTCCCAGTTACTTACCGCTTCCACCTTTGTAGGATCCACGAAAATTTCATTTTTATCTATCACGTGTCCTAGAAATTGAACCCTTTCCATCCAAAATTAACATTTTGAAAATTTATCATACATCTTTTCCATTCTCAATGCTTCCAATACTATCCTCAGGTGTTCGGCGTGCTCTTCCTTCGTCTTTGAATAGATCAAAATGTCATCGATAAATACTACTACGAACTTATCTAGGTATGGCTTGAAAACCCGGTTCATCAAGTCCATGAATGCTGCCGGAGCATTGGTTAACCCAAATGACATCACTAGAAATTCGTAATGTCCGTAGCGAGTTCGAAACGCCGTCTTTTGTATGTCCTCCTCTCGTACTTTCAACTGATGATAACCCGTTCGTAAATCTATCTTGGAAAAACACTTTGTTCCCTTCAGTTGATCGAAATGGTCATTTATCCTTGGCAATGGATATCTATTCTTAATTGTCACTCAGTTCAACTCCCGATAATTGATACAGAGCCTCATCGATCCATCTTTTTTCTTTACAAACAACACTGGTGCTCCCCAAGGAGACACACTTGGCCGAATGTAACCATTATCTAGTAACTCTTGCAATTGAATCATCAATTCCTTCATTTCTACCGGCGCCATTCGATATGGGGCTTTCGAAATTGGTGCGGTTCCCGGTGCTAAGTCTATTATGAACTCAATTTCTCTGTCTGGCGGAAGGCCAGGCAGTTCGTCTGGAAACACGTCTTGGAAATCTCTTACCATTGGTATATCTTTTATTTCTATTCCCCTTTTTTGAGTGTCCACTACATAGGCTAAATAACCTACACATCCTTTCTTTAACAATTTCTTAGCCTGCATCATCGTAAGGCAACACGATTGCTTGAGCGATGAGCTACCGTAAAATACTATCTTAGATCGATTTGAGGTCTGAAGGTTCACACTCTTCTTCTGACAATCGATTATCGCAGCGTGGCTGGATAACCAATCCATTCCTAATATCACATCAAACTCTCCCAGTTTAATTGGAATTAAGTCTACGTTTAGTTCGTGACCTCTAATGTTTGCACAACAGTTTCGGTAAACAAACTCTACGGGAATTACTTCCTTATTCGCAATCTCTACGTTCAATGAGTTTTCTAAATGTTCAGGAGGTATGTTTAGTCGATTAGCAAATTCTTCAGACACAAAGGAATAGGTAGCACCCGAATCAAATAATACATAGGCATTTATATTATTGATTGGGAGAATACCTGACACCACGTCCCTTTCAGCCACTGCGTCTTGGACTGTCATATTAAAGGTTCGGGCAGTCGGTCGGTTGGATTACGTTGGTCCACTGATCATCAGCTTGTTGCCCCCTCCCTGTTGGCCGCTTCCTCCGTTGCTTCCCTTCTTTGGGCAATCCCTGATTTGATGCTCAGTTGAGCCACACACGAAACATCCCTTGATCTTTTTCGGCTTTGGGCAGTTGGGTGAAATGTGCCCTTCTTGGCCGCAGTTGTAGCAGACGATGCGCCCCTTCCAGCATTCCCCTTGATGGTTTTTCCTGCATTTCGAGCAAGCTTCACTTCTTTTCTTAAACCCTCCTTGATAACTTCCTGACTGGTTGATGTTTCGGTGGTTGGTGTTGTTGTTGTTGTTGTTGTTGTTGCGGTTATCCCATTTCCTCTTTCCCAGATAACTTCCACCACTGCTACTACCTCCACAAGTCTCTCCCCCAGTATTTTTGTTCTTCTTCTCTTTGTTGTATTGGCTCAATGCCTCGCTACCTCCCTCAGCAATTATCGCCTTCTCCAATAATGTGGCGAACGAGTCGATTTGAAGGACCGACACCTTGTTGAACAACCAAGGTTTTAGTCCAAGTTCGAAGCGTCAAGATTTCCTTTCTTCAGTGTCTACTTGATGTGTCGCGAATCGTGCGAGTTCATTGAACTTGGCCGCATACTGTGCCACTGTCATCTCCCCTTGTTTTAGTTCTAGAAACTTTACCTCCATCATATTCTTCATTCTCTTCGGGAAGAAATTCTCGAAGAACAAAGTCTTAAACCTTTCTCAGGTTATAGTCCCTTCTCCCGCCCTCTGTTGATTTGCTTCCCACCAGTAGTTTGCTTCACCCCTCATCATATATGTAGCGAACACGGTTTTCTTGTCTTCCCCCACACGAGCAACGGCGAAGGCTTTCTCCATTTCCTTGATCCACGTTTGCGCTACGATAGGGTCGGTAGTACCCATAAATTCCGGAGGTCCTACACTCTTAAAGTCCTTGAAGTTTGCAACCGGAGCTACTTGGGGAACGAGTGGTACTTGTTCATTTCTTCCCCTAAGAACATCCCCTAACAAATCTACAAGCCTCTGAATGGGATCTACTTGTCCTCTCTCATCATTAACCGACTCTTTCGGTGCAGTTAATTTACGTCTGGGCGGCATTTTTTTGCATCACAAAACATCCATTTTTATTATCTAATTATATTACTTAAACAATTCTCCATAAAAGGAATAAGATTTCAGAATACATTTCAGAATAAGATCATTTATATTCATATGCCAAATTGTTACATTACATGATTATCTCCAGCATACTTCTATAAAAGACACAACTTATCCCCTAATATCACAAAAGATGGGGACAACCATTAACATACTACCCCTCTAATATAACTTAAAAGTTTGGGGCTTACAACTATCTCACCTTCTACATAAAAGACTGAAATTACAACAACAGATAATACACCACATACGAACTACAACTAATACTTTTAACGCTTAGACTTAATCCATCATCCCGCGCTCCACAGCGCTCTGGTACTCCCTCTGAGTAATGTGCACCACCAAATCTCGGCTTATGGTGTGCCGAGTCTTTCCCTGCTCTGTCGGGTAGTGATTTACCCCATCAATCAGTCTCCCCATGGTCATGCGCACTGCATAGCCCATCCTGTTCATCTTCCTCCTTTTGCACCTCACTTCATATTCTAGATCGTTAGCCCTATCATTGGCCCCTTGCAACTTCTCTTCAAAATGGATCCTATCCATTACCTCCATCTCTAACTGAGTACGGATAGCTTCCTTCTCCGTCCTCTCGCTCAACTCCTTCTGCTCCATTTCATCCAATTTCCCTGCCAGTTCTACATTCCAAGCCACCGCTCTGTGAAACAGAGCCCCCATCTAGATCCCTGCCTCCTTACGGTGAGCAATCTCCACCTCCATCTCTTGCATCACTAACTTTCTCTGATGGTCTTCGTCCCTCAGTTTTTGGAACTCAGACTCCCTATCCCTAGCCTCAGCCTCTAACTCCTCAACTCTGCACCCTAACTCTAAAATCTTCTCCTCATACTCCCCAACATCCTATCCTCAAAAGTAGCCTCGTCGAAGTCCCCCATGGGCTCGTCCACCATATACTCCTCCATAGGCTCTTCCTCTGGATCGGACTCCTCGGGTACTGGCTCCATCTCCTCTTCCTCATCCTCATCGATAGGGACTACAGTTGATATAGGCTTCGCTATCAATGGTGTCTCATATACTACGTGTATGTCACGCGGCTCCTCTTCTACTACTCGGCTAGGTCCTCCCATGTCAGTCATCCTATAATCACCAACACAAGATAAAACAAACAACAACTCCATTAGAATGTTAAATAACATAAGTTCATTGTATAGAATGAAATTATATTCTATAACATACTAAGTCTCTCTCTACGAAAACTCTATATGAGTTTCATCCCTCTCTATCTTCTAAGTTCTCTTAAGTTATAATCTAAGGGCTCTCGCTCCTAAGGTTTATAACTATAGCTTTGATACCAACCTGTGACACCCCCAAAATTCAGACACCCATATCTCGAATTCGGTGCATCACGTATAATTTCGAATATCTTACTAAATCATTAACAACGAAAATAATAGAATAATTTACATTGATATAATATAAATATTCGCGTCCCAAGGTACCGTAACCATACTACGACAATTCAGTGATTAACTTAAACATAACTTAATCATTCTGGAATACATCATAACAAGCATAACAATAATAATAGTACTTCTAGTCTTAGGACTAATTTATTCTGTCGCCTTGCCCTTTCCCTTGTCCTGTCCTGAAGTACCACCTTGCTCTGCCTTAACTGTAATGTTTTAGGAAGCAAGAATGAGTAACAAGTTTGCCCAACAAGTAATATAGCCAGAAGGACAAGCAGTTATAGCATTTAAATCTTTCAAGGGTATAATAATAATAAGTAATTCAAGGATATCAAGAAATATCAAGAGTATTCAATAGGTGTCGTTATAGACTGAAGCATATCGACAATTTCAGGATTTATTTCGAAGTTCAACATGAATGAGTACTGAACAGTCACTAAGGACTAAGAACTCTTACTAGAATTAACAGTATTACACTGTAATCCAATATAAACGAGTACAACAGGTGATCAGCCTAAAGTACCCTACGTTATGCATAACATTTAATCATAATCGTGTGCGCACGTCGGTTTCCATATAATTTCCCCTTCAATGAGGGTTGTTCATCTCAGTAGATTTACGATAGTCCGCACCAAGTCAATTGGTTTGGATAGCTTTTAACACACAATAATAGTCTAGTCGAATCAAAGTCTTAGATAAATTTTCTAATGCATTTAAGAACGATAAGTCCAATGCTTGCAACAATGTCAAGGTATATAAATGATTTTGAAATAAAACAGATATTTTCTTGAGACAACAATTCGAAGGTATATAGTGTAAGAAGTAGGAACTTGCAACACAATAATAATAGTGTTCGGATACTTACTCAATGTAAATTTGAGTGAGTTTAGGGAACTTATAACACAATAATAATAGTGTTTGGATACTTACTCAATGTAAATTTGAGTGAGTTTAGGGAACTTGCAACACAATAATAATAGTGTTCGGATACTTACTCAATGTAAATTTGAGTGAGTTTAGGGAACTTGCCTTTATCGTTGATTGCTACTATAGCGAAAATCACCTCAATGAATTATGTTTGTCCTATTTATGTAAATATAGGTATTCATTAGCCAAACACACTTAATATACGTATGTAAACAACATGTACACATAACACATTTTTTTTATCTATGTATACTACTGCACCCATCAAAACTCATAGATGTATAATAACATGCTCATACTTTTGACCACTGCTAGTTTATTCATAATCTTTCTTCTTCGTAGTTCCAAGAGGTTCATTGCTTTAAATAGACCATCACATCTATCAATCCCACCAACCCTTTTCTACGCATGTTTGCAAGCATTAGATTTATTTTCCCGAAGTTAGTAAAATTCTTTACTTAGAACTCGTTCGTGTAATAATAGTTTATAGAAGTATAGGAATATTTATTAATCTATCCTTATATCAAGTTATGATGTTGTCTCCGAGTCCCAGGACATCTCGCCATGTCCGAAGCCGAAGACATCTGGCCATGTCCGAAGATATTACGACTTGTCCGAACACAACACGCTTCGTCCGAAGACATTACGACTTATCCGAAGACAACACGCTTCGTTCGAAGACATTACGACTTGTCTGAAGACAACACGCTTTGTCCAAAGACATCTCTTAAGTCAGCTCTTTTCGAGACTTCGGTCTACACTATTTTGACAAAGTCTAAGTTCGTTGGGTTAATTTCATTAAGACTTTACTATATGCATGCAACCTAAGGGAATTTCTTAATACATGGTCTAACACGACCGAACCCATCAGCTGGTTCCTAAGTACGGTGCAGCTGCACCCCATGGAGTTCAGAAGCAGTGAACATGCTCTATTTTACAGAGTAGCCACAACCTGATTCTAGGCAATTATTAACGTATTCATGCACGAAAGTAAACTTTCCAAACACCCTATATTATGCTAATTCATCATACTTGACCTATTAATTTAGGAAAACCGAGAATTAAACAAGACTCAAGTTAAGAACGAAGTAGAAATTTACCTTCTCGAGTTTTAACCTTGATATCTCACACACTGATTTGGTAATGCTTAGCAACTAAGAATTCTTTACTCAGATTTCTCCAACACTCTTATCACTATAACAGACTGCCATGGTGGCTTGTATTTAAAGAGAAAAACATGGACTAGACACTTGCTTTACACAATGTTGGGATTCATGGTGTAATTGAAATGAACAATGGTTACTTAAGGAGTTGTTTTACCACTCCATACCAGCCACTTAGCTAGCTCTGCATGACTAGGATTAGCAGCTTAAAAGTTTGCGTAAAGAGAGTTTCGACTACTGTTCCTTGTACTTGGTGACCCTTAATTTGGGACAAGAGAATAGATCTCAGACATAGACTAGGGCTAGTCGGTCGGGCCCATTGCCTCACGCCATATCATTTAACCAACACCTTGTACCCCCAGTTAACTATTATGTTGGGTTCCAAATTGGATTTTAAATTACCCAAGTTTATTGAGCTAACTCAAAAGTCTATCAATTTATTTATTGGGCTAGACTCCCAATTTATTATTTGGATTATAAACATGTAAATACTTAATTATTCCTCACTAATTCCATCATTGTGTCACACAAGACATCTCATAAACCTTCCATAATTATCCACATCTTATCAATTATTAAAAGTTAAATTTTAATTCTATTGAGTTACTTACCTCATGTCAAGTAAGCATTTATAAACTAATTAATCACAAGCTCTATTTATAATTATTAATATTAAATCATAAAATTTACGGTTATTACTGTTCTTCTCAGTCTCAGAATCAAGATTTGATTTACTTATCGATCTACCCAACATAATTGGTATCGATTTATCAATAACAATTGAATTCTCTTCTCGAATTTATCAAATTCTAACAAATGCTTGTCTAGCCAGAATAATTAGCTAAGACATTTCTCAACATAATTTGACAATAAATAGGAATTATCTGTACTGTCAATTCTATCTTCTAAGAATATGAATATCCAACAACAGTTATTCTACAAATGTATATTCTCTGAATCACTAATTCAATTTGAATTATTAAACATGCACTAACTGTGAATAATCAACAATAAATCACTGGACGTGATATAATTAGCAATAATTAACCACTATAATAATTGAATGAATATAACTCAAGGTTTAGTTAGGAAACTTGCCTTTTCTGCTGTTTATAGCTACACAATATACTTATCTGCGTTTGAAAGACCTATAACCAATAATATCGGTCTCACAATGTGCACAATATTTTATAACACAAAACACTGTAATCTACAGTCAAACTTCTCCTAGACACATTATCACATAGCCACATCAGTGTTTATAATCTATATAAACACTTATCTAGTCTAACTATTTCGGTCTGGCTGGACTTCGGTCCTTTCTCAATGTTCTGATCACCCTATCCGATAATTAACACATTGATTGTCAATTAAACTTGGTCTCTAAGCTTCAATATTATTTTAGATAAGTTATTATCATTTTAATATTTTTCGGAAGCTTTTAATAATTTATAAACAATTATTATAATTTATAATAATTTTTCAAACACTTAAATCATTTTTAAATGATTTAATTATCAAATAATCTTATTATCATTAATATTTAATAATATAAAAATATTATTGTTATACTAATCAAAATATTAAAGTCATTGTTAATAACTTAAAATATTTTTAAATCATTAATACTCTACTTAAATGTTTTTTAAACTAATTAAAATAATTTTTAAATCATCACCGTTAATATTTAAATATTAATGAAATTATCATCCAAATACTAAAAGTCATTAGTTATAACTTAAAATATTTTTAAATCATTTTTCTTATTTTTAAATGATTTTTAAACCAATAAAACCATTTTGAATTTATCTATTTAATATAATAATCAAATAAATCTAATATAATTAATATTGATTTATTAATGAGAATTCTCCAAAAATATAGAAAATTATATTTTATAATTCCAAATATTTTCTATCACTTTATTCTTATTTAAAATGATTTTTAAATCCATAAAATTATTTTTATCTTATTTATTTAATTTAATAATTAAATAAATCTAATATCATTAATATTAATTTATTAATGAAAATTCTCCAAAAATACTAAAAATAATATTTTATAATCTCAAATATTTTAAAATACATTATTCTTATTTAAAATGATTTTTCATAATATTAAATCATTTTTCTCTAATTTATTTAACATACTAATGAAATATATCAAACACCTTTATTATTTTAATAATTATAAATATTAAAGCAAAATATTCCAGTTGGTCAAAAATTATTTTTCATAATTTAAAATAATTTTTAAAACCATTTTTATTAATTTTTATAATTTATTTCTATTTTTAAATAATTTCCGGAATATTTAGAAAATAAATTAAATAGAAACCGTCGCTATAGGCCTTTAGCGACACATGTCTATTGTCTTAGGTGTTCTTGGCTCAAGAACCCTGACAAAGTCAGTGTTCAAGGTTGCTCGTTTGACCACTTGTTATTCTTAATCCAAACATGATTTAGGCTAACATAGACACTGATCGTGTAGTGGAAATATAACTCTACAATATCAAATCAAAATCATGGTCATACAATAAACAAACAACTAGATCTAGCCTCTCAAAGTACTTGTCAGACAGTTTCTGGGTTTTCCAGAAACCCAGACAGTCTGAGTGGTCACTTTCAAGCTCCACTTAATCTAGGTTCCAGTCATGATTCAAGTCGTTTAATGGTTCAAATCTATAGTATACATGACAAGGAAGATTACAATAACCACAAATCAGTTTAACATCAACAGATCCACAATATAGGACCCGGTCAAACCCTGTCAGAGGGTTGTTCATCCGGTTTTCTAGAAATTCTAGAAAACTGCTAACATGACTGAGTAGGCTACTTTGACCACTTGCTCCAATCGATCTATGGCGTGTTTAAGAGTTATAAGGCCAGGGAATCTAGAGTGCACACAACAAGCTACAATCTAAATACAACATATCATCGAAACATTAACACAATTGACAGATCAAGGGGCTTAAAGAGGTTGTCAGACACTGTTTAACACTTTCTAGGTTACCCAGAATTTTACTCGGTCAAGCCTGGTCAACGGGTTTTGACCGTTAATAACTCTCGAAATAGACATCCAATGGTTGTACTACCACTTCCAGATTAAAGACAACATATCGGGCTATAAATCCAAAACTTAAAACAACAAAAATCTTAAACGAGCAATGATATGTGGCCACTGACATTGCTTGTCAGACCACAAAAAATGCTCATGAACATTTTTTGAAAACTTCATTTTTAAAGAACTTAGATGCTATGGATCTTTGGTATATCACCATAGATTATCATAAAAAAATCCCTTAGCAAGAATCTAAACACAAAAACATAAAAGTTTTCTAAGCATACAAGATCAAATTAGATTTTAGGGTTTATACCTTCTTGTTCCAATTATTAATCTATGTGTTAGTTCCCAGTAGGCACAATAGATCTAGAAGAGGGGGTTGAATAGATCATTTTATTTCAAATACTTTTCTCTATTATTTTGTAAAGCTATTAAATTAGCATATGACAAACATAAGAATCTTTTCAAGCACAACAAAATAAGTAAAAGATCTCCTTCATTGATATATTCATAATCATACATACATTGTTCGTAGAGTAAGTTTAGTTGTAAGCAGTTAAAATATACATAGCAGTTATAGAAGTTATAGTACATAATGTAAATGACATAATATAAAAGACACAAGGGGTACTTTGGGACTTTGTAGCTGGTACTTTTCTTCATAGTTTATTTCAGTTTTGTTGCTTCTTAACAGATCAACACTCCTCCATTGTTGACGCTGTCTTCCCAGATAGATATGATTCCTTCTTTGGGGGCGTCACAGTTGGTATCAAAGGTTAGAGATATTATCCCTGGCTGAGATGTGAGACAAGAACTAGGAGGGGAGTGTCGGGGAATTCCTTCACTAGTATGACCTACCTAAGTTTATTTGGTATTTATTTAGTAGGTCAGAGTATAGGGATAATATGTGACATGTCAATTAACCCTTGTTTTGTGGCAGTATTTAAAAATGACATCCGAGAATATTGAGAATAGTAATGGAGCATAGGAAACCGTTGAGTCTCCACAGATCAATAATCATGATAATGTGCATCAGGAAGGCGATAATCCTCATACAAACAACAACACTGACCAAATGATGAACGATGGAATGTTCAGAGCCTTTATTCAATTCATGTAACATCAGGCGAGAGCGCCTCCTGTCAAAAATGTTGGTGGAAACATCGGAAACTCTCGGACGGTCATCGCTAAACAGTTCAAGGAGCTGGGACCACCGGAGTTTATTAGAGAGCCAAAACCACTTAAGGTAGAAGCGTGGATAAAACAGATCACCAAGATATTTGATGGTTTGGGATGCTCCGAGGAGCAAAAGTTTCCATTTTCCAGCTTTATGTTGCAAGGAGAGGCTGATTACAGGTGGGAATTGGTAAAACATACTCAACATGCCGCATTGAAGATGTCTTGGGAGAAGTTCCAAGAACTATTCAATGACAAGCACTTTCCCGAAAGTATTTGTCACATGAAAGAGGTAGAGTTCATCAAGTTGGAGCAAAATAATATGACCGTGTCGCAGTATGAAGCTAAGTTTGCCGAGTTATCCCGGTTTGTGTCTCACTTGGTTGACAATGAGGAGAGAATGACGAGGATGTTTCTAAGAGGTTTGAAACCCGAGATACGTCAATATCTAATTTCACATAAACTATGTTTGTATTCAGATGTTTTTAATAGGGCTCAGTTATTGGAGCACGATAACGAGTCTACTCAACCAAGAGAAAGCAGCCGTCAAAATGATAATACCAGTGGTAGCAGTCATCAAAGCGGTGACAACAAACGTGGAGGGAATCAACATGCCAGAAATGGTAACCACTTCGGTGGTAATCATGGCCAATACAGTAAAAATGGATATTTCAAGAAAAGGAGATTCAACAATGATGGAAATACGTTAAGACCAGCACCCGTTGTTAAGGAAAGAGAATGACCACCTCTCATATGCTTCAACTGCGTAGGGGAGGGACATATCAATTCAAACTACGCGATGCAGTCCAAAGCGTGTTATAATTGTGGAAGAGAATGTCACCTAGCCCGATTTTGTCGTGCGCCAAAGACAAGTCCAGCTGGGATGGAGGCACCAAAGGCCGTCCCAGAAAAGAAAAAACCGGTAGTTCAAGGGAGAGCATTTGTCGTAACCTCCTCGAAAGCAAGGAACCCGAACGAGGTCATCACGGGTAAGCTTATCATAAACTCTAGCGAAGTCTATACCTTATTTGATACCGGTTCTACCCATTCTTTTATTTCTCCTACTTGAGCTCAACGTTTAAATTTGACTCCGGAGAAATTAGACTTTGACTTATCGGTTGAAACTCCGTTGGGAGAAACCTTCATTACATATACTGTTTATAAGTCTTGTTTGATTCAAATCGGTAATCGCACGTTACCTGTTGATCTAATTTCTTTAAAAATACTTGAATTTGACGTGATTCTAGAGATTGATTGGTTAACTACTCATCATGCTAAAATTAATTATTTTCGTAAGGTTGTTAGTTTTCATATTCCTAATCAACCTATTATGCAAATTAAAGCGACCAAACCATTAAAATCAATCACGATCATCTCAAGCCATAAAGCTATTCGTTTATTGAAAAATGGATGTCAAGCTTTCTTAGCTCATGTTACAGATTTAAACAAAAATACGTCAGATTTGAAAGATATTTCTATTGCTAATAAATTTTCTGACGTATTCCCTGAAGAACATCCTGGCTTACCCCCAGAGCATGAAATTGAATTTTTTATCGACCTTGAACCCGGTACAAAACCCATTTACAAAGCCCCATATCGAATGGCTCCTATTGAACTTCAGAAGTTTAAGACCCAATTGCAGGAATTGTTAGACATCGGTTTCATTCGTCCTAGTACGTCTCCTTGGGGTGCTCATGTTCTATTCTTAAAAAATAAAGATTGAAGTATACGACTTTGTATTGATTATCGGGAGTTGAATCATGTCACCATCAAAAATAGGTACCCATTGCCTCGCATTGATGACCTGTTTGGACCAGTTGCAAGGTGCCAAATTCTTTTCAAAGATTGATCTTCGTTCCGGATATCATCAGTTGAAGATTAAAACTGATGACATTCCAAAGACTGTTTTCAGAACACGGTACGGGCATTATGAATTCTTAGTCATGTCTTTTGGATTGACTAATGCTCCTGCTGCCTTCATGGATATGATAAACCGAGTATTCAAGGAATATTTTGATCACTTTGTGGTCGTCTTTATTGATGACATCCTCATATACTCCAAAACCCGTGAAGACCATGAGCAACACTTGAGACTGATACTTCAAAAGCTTCGTGAAAACAAGCTATATGCCAAGTTGAAGAAATGAGAGTTCTGGCTTGAGGAAGTTGCATTCCTTGGGCACGTGATATCAAATCATGGGATATCTGTTGACCCGACAAAGATTGAAGCAATTCAAAGCTGGGAGCAACCTAAATCAGTGACCGAAGTGCGTAGCTTTCTCGGCTTAGTTGGTTATTATCAGAGATTCGTAGAAGGGTTTTCTCGAATCGCTACTCCATTAACTCAGCTGACTCAAAAAGATAAAAAATTCGGTGGGAGCGAGGAATGTGAGAAGAGTTTTTAAGAACTCAAGAGGAGACTCATTTCAGCACCTGTTCTGACAATACCATCTGGTTCGAAAGGATTTGTCATTCACAGTGATGCTTCAGGCAAAGGGTTAGGATGTGTTCTCATGAAATATGGGAAAGTCATAGCCTATGCCTCACGACAACTCAAGGAATACGAGAGGAATTATCCTACTCATGATCTAGAGTTGGCATCAGTCGTTTTTGCCCTTAAGATTTGGAGGCATTACCTGTATGGAGAGAAGGTGGAGATTTATACGGATTATAAAAGCCTCAAATATTTCTTCACTCAAAAGGAACTCAACATGCGGCAACGATGATGGCTTGAGTTGTTGAAAGATTACGATAATACCATTCAGTACCATCTTGGAAAAGCGAACGTATTAGCTGATGAATTGAGTAGAATATCATATGCAGGTACGAGTGCATTATTCTCAACGCAAAGGCCCATTTTATATGACTTAAAAAGGATGGAGATAGAGTTAAAGACTCCAGGGACCCATGTGATGATAGAGAATATACGAGTAGAACCAACTTTAATCGATAAAGTTAAAGCTAATCAAGCTACAGACCTGAAGCTGATGCGTATGATGAAGAAAGTGCAAGAAGGTGCTATGCCATAACCAAGAATCGATGAAGAAGGAATACTTCGAGTCAACTCCAGACTTTGTGTTCCTAAAAACCCTGATTTAAATTATAAAATCATGATGGAGGCGCACAACACACAGTTTGCAATCCATCCCGGGAGTACCAAAATGTATCATGATCTTCAACATACATTTTGGTTGAGCAATATGAAGAGAGAGATAGCAGAGTTTATCTCAAGGTATTTAACTTGTCAACGAGTCAAGGTGGAGCATCAAGTACCAAAAGGTCCATTGCAACCACTTGAAATTCCAGAATGGAAGTGGGAGCACATTACCATGGATTTTGTTACTGGTCTTCCCAAGGTTTTTCAAGGCATAGATGCAATTTGGGTCATTGTTGATAGATTGACCAAGTCTGCTCATTTTCTACCTATACGAGAAACTTATACACTTGAACGTCTTGCTCGTATGTACATAAACGAGATTATAAGACTGCATGGTATGCCGGTATCCATAGTTTCTGATCGAGACCCAAGATTTACTTTAAGACTTTGGGTTAGTTTGTAAAAAGCTATGGGCTCGGATTTATAATTTATCTCGGCATATCATCCTCAGACGGACGGGCAGTCGGAGAGGACTATTCAAACTCTTGAAGATTTATTAAGACTCTGTGTCCTTGACTTCAAAGGAAGTTGGGACAAGTTCTTACAATTGGTGGAGTTTTCCTACAACAACAGTTATCAAGCAAGTATTGGCATGGCTCCATTTGAGGCGTTGTATGGAAGAAAGTGTCATTCTCCAGTATGCTGGGATGAGGTGGGTGAAACAACTTTGTTGGGACCGGAGTTGGTACGTATGACTACGAAAAAGATTCAAACGATCCGATAATGTATAAAAACCTCACAAGATCGACAACAGAGTTATTCTAATCTTCATCGAAAGGACGTGGAATTCGATATTGGAGATCATATGTTGTTATGTGTTGCTCCATGGAAGGGAGTTACGAAATTTAGAAAGAGAGGAAAGCTCAACCCTCGATTCATTGACCCATTTTTAATCCTTGATCGAGTAGGAACTATGGCCTATAGACTCGCCTTACCGCCATGTATGTCTCGTGTTCATAACGTTTTTCACATATCTATGTTACGTAAATATGTGAAAGATCCGAACCACATTATTGAATTAGAACTAGACGAGATAGAGGAAGATTTAACATATAAAGAGTTACCTGTTAAAATCTTGGATAAGAAGGATCATATTCTACGCTCTAAAGTTATACCTCAAGTCAAAGTTTTATGGAGAAACCACGATGTTGAGGAAATGACCTGGGAGTTAGAATGAAATCAAGGTATTCTCACGTCTTCGATATACCATGTACGTGCCCTAATTTCGAGGAAGAAATTTTATAAGAAGGGGAGGTTGTAAGACCCCAACTTTTAAGAATAAAGAATAATTTTCTCGAAATATATTTTTAAATATTATGGTGTGGATTTGATATAATGTTATAGTTGTGGGTAATATTTACAAATTTTGCAAAGTAAGCAAGTGGTTATATAATATTCGATTGGTCGGGGAATATTCCTACGATGACACAATCATTGGTGGACCCCACAATGGAAGTATTGTCGTAGTTAGAAAACGACAGAATTATCTTTTTATAAAAATAACGGCGAAAGTGTTACCATTAAAATTGTTGAACTACCCGGTAGTAAAATTACAGTAATACGCGTGGTTGCATAGTAGCACACGGTATTGATTATTGATGCTTACGTGAGAAGTCATTCAGTTATACTCAATTATTGCTACAGTAATTACTGCATCATATCTCTCATATTATTGATTCAATTATTGTCACAGTATCATCTGCATTATATTTATTATTATTAAATCAATAATTGAGACGACAAAGTTATTCATATTATTATTTGCAATATTGACAATGTCTAGAAGTTCTGTCAAAGAGAGGATTGGTCACCTAATTGCACGCCAATAAGGAGAAATCCTTATTGGAAAGCCCCCTCTTTGCTGGGAACGACCTGGTTATTAAATATTGTGAGTTATAATATTAATGATGAATAAGTTGTGTTGATTAAATATTAATTTGATAGTTTCATTGTGTTGGAATTATTAGTGTTAGTGGAAATCGACATCTACTCCGATGATAATTGATGTCTGGGGGTTATATTAATAAATCGGGTAATTTATCGGATAAATGAGCAATTAATTGCTACTAATTCACATGTTTATATAACTATTTGTTCACATTGTGTACTATTGAATCACATTCTTGTACTATTAGGGGAGTTGGTGCAAGATTGATAATACTTGCATGACTAAGTTAAAAATGGAGGTATAGTTGAAGGTACTATACTGTAATTAGTTTTTTCACATGATTATACTATTGAGTCAAATGAATGAACTAATAATTCAAATTATTTACTATTAGGGGAGGTGGTGCAAGTTTGTTAATACTTGCAGGACTAATTTAAAAATGAATAAAAAGAGGAAGGTATTATACTGTAATATTTTGAGCCCAAAACGTACAATTATCAAAACTATATTTTCCTATAAAAAGAAGCCCATTCTTCCGTCATTTCTCACCAATTCACAAAAGCTTTAGAGCAATTATTATAGAGAGAAAGAAGAAGAGAAGTCTGCTACCTCACTATTCAAGTATCATGTTTTTCTAAGGTAAGGGGTATTATTTCTTTCGTGTTCTTGAAGAGAGCTATTGTTATTTCATCCATTATTATTCTGTTGGAACATCCTGTCTGTGCAAATTACGCATGACCTGATTCCATTATTTATTATTCTTTTGGAATAACCTGTCTATAGGAAGTACCGCATACATGGTGAAATTCTTCTGTTATTCCATTCTTTATTATCCTGTTGGATCATCATGTCTGTGTATATTACGCATGACCTGGTTCCATTATTTATTATTCTGTTGGAATAACCTGTTTGTGTGTTCTATCGCATGCATGGTTAATTCTTCTGTTATTCCATTCTTTATTATTCAGTTAGAATATCCTACCTGTGCATTTACGCATGACCTGGTTCCATTATTTATTATTCTGTTGGAATAACCGGTTTGTGCGGTCTATCGCATGCCTGGTGAATTCTTTTGTTATTCCATTGTTTACTATACTCAGTTGGTTAAAGTTTTGGCTTTTATACTCCATGAAATTAGTGGAATATCCTTGATATTTGTGTTTCATCCAGTATCTTTTTATGGAAATATTCTTATGAGCATTCTTGAATTTTACTCCACAAAGCAGTATTATGTTGACAATTTGAACGTTATCGATTCCTGGATAAATTAATTCTTGAACTTGTTTTTATTGAATTCTTATATCATTGTCATCATCCTCATATTTATATTATGTTGAAAGTCATATGTGGCCTGTAGTGCATAGATAGACTTGGTATGATTATGACTAGGGATTATTCGGTATAATCATGACCGTAATATTACAAATGATGTGGTAAAAGTCCTCATTGGCCCGTAGTGCATTGATGGACAGTTGTTGGCATGATCATGACCATTGATGAATAAACGAATATCCTTGGCCCGTACTGCATGGATAATTTGTGGTCGTGATACTAATGAATATCCTTTGTCGTAGTGCAGGGATGATGTGGTTTATTTATTAAGTTGAGTCTCAGCGATAAAAGTGATGAAAAATCTTTTAAATTATTGAGGATAGTAGATTTTATTCTCTACTTAACTCTTCTAATGGATTGCTTGTTCCGCTGCAGTTAAAATTGATGTTTGTTATATTTTATCTATTTAACACTGTTGAAGGCTGACGATAAATTATTTTGCATTATCATAGTCTTAATATTTCATACTGGGCTAGTTGAGCTCACCCTTTCTTTCACTGTTCTCTTCAGAAAATGACAACGTTGTCGGGACTAGTCAGGGAACGGAGTGACGGTCCAGATGATAGCATTACTAGTCCTCACTATTCTTTTAAATAGTGTGACAATAAATGTAATGAGGATTCCATTATGTTTGTATATTGTCTAGATGACAATATTCTTATTAAAAACTCTTAGATTATATTTTGTCGTATTTTACACGACTGTTGTATAATTAAGTTGTATTTGAATTTTGTACCATGTATTTGGCGACCCAAGATGGGTGATGTATACATGTTTTGGGGGCGTCATAATTTAACCCTTAGGGTTTAACTATAAGGTCCTAACCTTTAGGTTTTACATTATTAGTTTCTACAATTTCCAAATTAGGGTTTTAATTAGAAAAATAAAATTTCTAAATTACAATTAGGGTTTGCAAAATAGAAATTAAGATAACTAAAATATAATTAGGGTTTTCTAATCATATTAAAGTTTAATAAACACATTACGCTTGCCCATTAGGATTAGGGTTTCCTAATTAGGGTTTACGATTCCCGAATTTAAAATTAGGGTTTTTCGGCTTTCAATTAGGGTTTCTAACGGTACATTAGGTTTTTTAATCTGGAGATTAGGGTTTTTAATCTCTTATTAGGGTTTGTAAATTTTAAACCTTATCCGATCAATCATTGATCAAAATCTCTATACAGTACAAACACGTACTTATCAAAAAAATTATTTGAATTATATTTTCTATCGAATCCCTATCCGGACTTAGGGTTAGGGTTTCTAATCTTGTTAAGCACAACTCTACTCTAATTTTATTAGTCAATACACAAATTGAACTTCTCGAGACTCGTATCACAGAAACTTGTCACAATATTAATAATCATTATTAATATTAATTAAAAAAAATTATTCGTAAAATTTTGATTATTTGAAATCTTGGGTTATCATAATATATTTCGAGAAAAATTAATCTTTATTCATAAAAGTTGGGGTCTTATGTTATTCAAGCTGCTTCATAACCTTTGTTCGGTTATGGAAGTCTTAAAAGAATGTGTAAATTCTTGAAGTTGTTTGTTCAACTGCTATGACTTACTAGACAATTGAATGCTCACACTTGCTTTAAATAAAAAAACATTTTCAGTGTACGAATAGAAGAACTTAAGGATCCCGTAAAGATCAAGTTAATCGGTATCCAGAAGAAGTGTCATTCAGTATGTGAATGTACGTGAAGATCAATTGAAGACTTGTAATGTAGAATAGTTTAATTGAATTATAAATTAGTTTAATGAACTGTTTTGTATCCTTGGTGGCGGATAAAAGTCAATCTTGTAAGATGAAATGAATAATGTATTTATCATTATTTGTAATAAAAGAGGTTATAAGGTTTTAGAACCTGGGATTTGAGAATGTATGTTGTTATATTCAATATATAATGATGTATGTTTGGAAGATGATGTACTCGTGACGCACGGAATCCGGGTGTGAAGATAGACTGGATTTCAGGGCGTGACACTCTCTCTTTGATCTTCAGCCTTTGAAATCCTCCTTCGTATTTTTCTTCGTTGTTCGCTCTGCAATTGTCTTGATAATTTAATTGATACGTCTTTTCTGAAGTCTTCTCCTATTTGAATTGGTCCAAACCCTCATCAAGATTCCTATTTGACTTCAAAACCAACTTAACAACAAAATATGTCAACATTGGGCGTGCATGAGAGCCTAGGCGCTAAACCTAGTGCATTTCCAAGCGCCCAGGCTCTTGACCATGACCAAGTATTTTAATAAATGCCACTCATCTCCAATTTTAATGATTTTTAATTATTTTTTTCTCCCAAATGTCCAATTTGTCCCTTCAACTCCATCTTGAAATAAATAAACAAAAAAAATAAATAAAAAGATACTAAAAATACTAAGAGATAAAAATAAATAAGTTTAATAATACAGGATTTTTAAGTAAAAAAATCCATTCATCAAATATCTTCTGTCTTATTCTCAAGTTGACACCAACTTATGTCTTTCTGTACATCCTTGGGTTAGTTATCTCAGACTTAACATTATAACCAACACCAATTCAATTTAGTCTTGATTAGCTCTACCTAGCGTTAATGAATTTTAAATAATTCAATTTAACATCTCAACATCTATCTAGCCAAAACAAATAGCATATACATACTTCTTTAAATAGTTTGTGGATAAACATAACTTTTAAAAACATCAGTAATTCAATACAAGAACATTCGTTCTCAATAACACATGATTTCAGACATTTGCATATAAGCACAATTCAACAATTTAAGAATTTTCATAGATTGAATACTTACATTAATATATAAAATTTAAGAATGTTAGAAATTGCACAATAGAACATTTTGTACAAGATTAAGAAACTTGCTTGGCTTAGGTAAGATTATCGTCACCACACCCATAAGGATCTGCTTAAGTTAAACGTCACCACTTAAAAATTATCGTCGGTATTAATCGTAACCTAACCCAATAATAGTTATTTCGACTTAAAACAACGTAAAAGTCCCCTCACATAATTTTTATAATATTTTCATAAAAATATGCGATTAATCTTTACTTAGACTTATACGTCTCATATCATCGTGTTTAACCAATAGAAATTATATTAAAAATTCTCGACTTTACTTTAATTAATTGTTTTACCTCCTCGTAACTCCATTTTCTTCATTAAGCCTTTTTAACCATTTTATTATTATATTTTCTTCTGGAACCACATACTTAAAAATATTCTACACATAAAAATAATTTTATCATAATTTTGCAGATTTATTAAGTATTTTTCAAAGGGCCATTTCTTTTCGAAACATAGCCAATTTTGCTATAGCGAACTTAATTCTAAAAATCACCAAATTTGGTCAGTATCTTATACACATCAATGGGAACTTCTAGTTAAAATTTTATGACAATCTGAGTTATAAAACTCAAGTTATAGCAATTTTAGTGTTTAAAACCATAATCTTTGTTTGACCATAACTTACTCATTCGAAGTTGGAATACATTCATCTTCGGATTGGAACATTGATATACCACATAGTTTCATTACCCAGAGGAGCTAAATTTTTCTCAACTGTTAAGAGGACAAAACTGTCCATGGAAATTTAGGGTAGAATGCATATAATACGGGAACACACACCGGAGATGACCGATTAATCTTGGAGATCACCTCAAAATATCCAGTCTCAGTCCCAACCATAGGAATAGCCACCAACCTTTGTGATAACCCCAAAGAATGCAATTTCGACGATAACCCCAAAAATGCTTGTTTCAAATGTGACCAGCTTTAATCTCGGGGCTCACAACGAGATGCACTGTACCAACCTGCCAATAACATCAGGAAGATAGGCACACCTCAAAGGTGACAATGAGGACCTTCAATAAAATGCAGCAGTCCAAACTCAGCGAAGCCTGAGCAACGTCTGCTTTATCAGCCCAATCCGACGATAACACCGGTGAGGGGCAACATCGTCATCTTGCCAACATGATGCCACATCACGTCTTCTCAATGTCTCTATGAAACAATGTCCCACAAGACTAAACCAATCCCGAGTGACTATTCTACGGGGTAACGGCTGAAAGTTGAAACTTGAAGACCGGAGGGTATCGTCCCATCTTCAATGACTTCGTACAAACTCTGATCCCATGCCATCGTACAACTCTCGACAACGGCGGTCCGAAATAGGTCATGTATACCTCAAACAGATGCCCGGATTACACTTCTTAAAGTTCGAGTGTACATTACAGTGCCCGAGTGCACGTACTTCGAGACGACCCGACCCAAATAACCCGGGGCCACCCGAGTTTCCTCTAGTACACCTGCGGATAAATTGCCTATAAATAGAGGGCTTGGGCTGCCCATTTTGCAAGAGAAAAATGCGAGGATGCCCTTCCCAATTTTCTCTGCAATCACCCTATGCAATATACTTTCCCCATTTAAACACTTGTGAGCTCATATATAGCCTCTTTTGTACCTACAAAAGCCAGTGTTTACCCACTCTAAAGATATAGAAGTCTTCTTTAGCAGTCAGTTCTAAGCCTTCTCACAAAATTTAGAGTCTTTCTCTTCATCTCTGCACACACCCTTCTACACGTTGAGAGTCGTGTTAGTTGGTTTTACCCGGACTTCGGTCCGTGGTTTTATTTTAGTCTGTATATATACATATATTATATGTATATATATTTATATATATATATATATATATATTGACTAACATTATCGAGTTATGCTTCGATTGAGCCTAGACTTTGGTCTGGAGTGTTTATTGCTTTAATATATATATATATATATATATATATATATACATATATACATTTATATATATTAACTGTTTGTCGAACTTTGTCGATGAGCCTAAACGCACCAGACCGAAGTCTAGGCTCATCGACAAAGTTCGACAAACAGTTAATATATATAAATGTATATATATATATATATATATATATATATATATATATATATATATATATATATATGTATATATATATATATATATACGGGAAGCTTCAAGAGCATAATTCTTAAATAGCATAATGCCTTAAATAGCATAATTTTATCAAAACGACGTAGTTTTGTAAACACGCAGTGGCATTTTTGTAAATACCATGCCACCGCGTGTTTACAAAAATGCCACAACAAAAATTAATTTTGGACTTGGTCCTAACTTCCGAGGATCACCGAAAGGTCTT
Source organism: Panax japonicus (assembly GCA_020205505.1). Taxonomy (NCBI): domain Eukaryota; kingdom Viridiplantae; phylum Streptophyta; class Magnoliopsida; order Apiales; family Araliaceae; genus Panax; species Panax japonicus. The sequence continues at coordinate 59,916,534 of CM035107.1, forward strand.
GCTGATGGTTTTAGAAGAAGCCTATCTCCCAACATCAGTTGATACGAAAAAATTTCAACATCTGGTTAATCAAATTTTCAACAACAATGTGATATCCTTCGCTGATGATGACGTACCGCCCGAAGGGACCGGTCATTGCAAGCTTTTGCACATTGCGATCTTGTCCTCCGGATATATGGTAGCTGGAGTCTTAATAGTTGGAGGTTCCTCTCTAAATATCTGCCCATACGCTACCTTGGTGAAGATGAATATCAATCTCAACCGAATTCAGAGTAACCATACTATCATCAAAGCTTTTGATGGAGCCCAACAAAATTCGATCGGAGTAATTGAGCTGCCAATCAAAATTGGTCCTCACACATTCTGCGTAGCTTTCCATGTGCTCAAGATAGATTCGGGATACAACCCGATCTTGGGACGACCATGAATTCACATGGCAGGGGCAGTGTGACATCCCAAATTTTTAGAAATTATAAATGAGAATTTTATAAATAAAAGTATTATTTATGAGATATGTTAGGTGTGAATATGTGTATGTCATATATTGTAGAATATGTGAATTGATGTGAAGAGAATGTTATATATTAATTTTAATATAGATAAATATTTAATTGAATTATTTATTAAGTTAAATAAATAAATTTTGTTTTGATTATAGAGTAATGTAATTAAGTGTAGCATATTAATTAAATGAATATTTAGTATTTAATTTAATTAATATAATAATTTTATGTTATAGTTCTAATTTAATGAGATAATTAAATTAGATGAGTTATGTGATGATTGTTACACAAAATTATAATTAACTAGTAAATATAATTATGTGACAATTTGATGAGATTGATTGATGTTAAATTATTGATTAATTAAAATAATAAGTATTTGCCAAACACGGTCTTAGGCTTTTCAAGTTTAAATTGGTGTAACATATGTATTAACTAGTAATTAGTATATCTAATAATTACTAGGAGTTACATATATTATATATTACTAGTATTGTATATTATATGTATATACTACAAGTTAGTATGTTAGTTTTAGAAAACAAACCAAAGAAAGAAGAAGAGAGTTAGAGAGAGTTGTAGGAGAAGAAGAAAAGGAAGAAAAAGAAGAAGAAGGGAAAGCTTTGAGAAGACAAAACAAGCCCCATCATCATCATCTCCATCTCTCTCTTAAATTCATACTAATAAAGTTATAATCTAAATTCCTTGTTTTAACTATATTTTTATGTTCTTCATAATGTAGATAATTGTTATGTAGAAGTTGTATTGAGAAATTGAGAGAGATAGAGAGAAATAGAGGAATTGAGATGAGCTAGAAGAAGAAGAAGATAAAAAAAAGCTAGAAGAAGGTAACTTCTGAACTCTTATTTAATCCTTGATTTTTTTGGGTAGATTTATGTTTTAGGGTAGTAGATCATGCTTAATCTGTTTGTATTGGTTTAATCTTGGATTATCAAGAATCAAACAAGAGGATTCAAGAAAGAAAATGAAATGGAAAGAAAATTTAAAGAACAAAATTCGTAGGTTTTTAATAATTGTGGACATATCTTGTGAAATTCATACCTCTTTGAGTATAATGAGTTAGAAAGTGAGCTTTATATCAAATCGAGGATATGGAAGTAAGCTATATTTTAAAAGTGGAATCACATGAAAACTCTTTGTAGATTTCTTGCAATATCTATTTTAGTAAGGCTGGTACGAAGGGAAAATAATCTGTCCAGAAAATCAAAACTATTATAGTTTTTGACTTTGAAAACTTCATATAAATTCGTGTGTTTTGAATCTGAAGAAACTTAAAACTGAAACGTTGTAGATATGGAAGTTTACTAGCAAGACTCTCAAGATTGAGCCATTTTATGGACCGGATCATGTCCGAAATAAATTGTTTAGTAAGGATGTCCAGAAAATGAAATTTTCTAGACTAGTTGATGAATTATAGAATCTGGTTTAGATGGATAAGGGTCTGACTTTAAGGCCTAGATGAGGTTGTAGTACATTGATTAAGGGTTAATTCTATATAAGAAGGAACAAAAAGGAACATGTAACGAACGAGTTACGTTAAAAACGAAAACAACGTTTTGTTAAAGAAATTATGAAGATGAGTTTTATAATTCTGTTTGAATTAAAATTTTGGGTGATGATATATTTTGATGATTAAAAATATGTTTTGACATATGTAATGAGTATAGATATGTGTTATCATATTCTATTCATAATTAACCATTTAAGATCAAGAGTTGAGATAAGTTAATGTGTGCACATAACGTGCTCGATAAAATATCTAAGAGTAATAGTGTTTTTTAAACTTTGGTATACAGAGTGTCTAACTAATGGTTAATATTGGATATCTAAGTATGAAAAGATGATAATACAAGAATAATAATGGAAAGAAATCGAAAAGGGTAATTTTTGATTTATGAGGGAAAATTAAACATGTAAACAATGTGTTGAATATGCATTTTTGAAACCAAAGTGGTATAATAAAATGGTGTGATATACACACATTAAACTACAAGTGTGATAGTCTAGCATGCGTGGTGATGAAAATGAAAAATAAAACCGAGTTGCATATAAAATAGTTAGATGTCTATAAAGACATTATAAAGGATAATAAGATAAAGTAAGGTCTTAGAACAAATTTGACCATGAGATTGAGTATTGATTTTATTTATTATCAATCTCACATGCAGTGTAGGTTGTGCAAGGATGCGAAGTATTAGCGTGTTGGTAAAATGCCGGTAAAGGCAAGTCTTTCAGTTCCTTTTTGCTATGTGAACTTGATGATTATCTGCTTTAAAATTTTAGTGTATGATGTATTATATATGTCAAAAGTATGAAATGTGAAAGTCAATCTATGACTATGATGATTGAACTATGAATGTTGATTGAGTAAGGAACTCAATCTTTATAGTTGTTATGTGAACTACAACATGTATGCTACGTTTGTTTATGATTATTTTTGTATGTTGAGCAAGTTATTATGTGCTACGTGATTCATGAAAACTATTAGATTTTGCTGCAGATTCAAGAATTGAAGGTAACGTTATGTGCTACTTGATTGTTATGGATCAAAAATGATATATGAAGATTTAATATCCTAGCTAAGTTGTTATTCTTGTAAACCATGTCTAATGTTTCGGTACATGTATTAATGTTGAATTGTAATATTGTTTTGCGAATTAAACTATTGTAGTATTAAAATGATTCTGAGATATTTAGATGTAAAGGTTGAAGGTTTTGGAAACGAGGACATTTTGTAATAGAAAGTTTTAATTATTATGTAAATTTCAATGGTTGTATTATCATTTAATGATGTAAAATTAGAGGTTGAATGTATTATTAACGACCGAAGTTGAGAATTAAATTGTATGAATTTTGGGGTCGTTACAGGCAGTCCCATCACTCTTCACCAATAGTTAAAATACATTATCAATAATAGCCTGGTCACAGTCAATGCTGATCCAGAGTGTCCTCAACACGGGGATATGTCGTTCATCAATGCCAATACAGACGTTGAACCAGTCAGTGTTCATGCTTTGGAAATAAGCAATACCCAATACCATGCTATTGGAACGCCATTGCCTGAACCCAAGATTTCTGCCGAAGTAATGTCGGCTACTCAAGAAATGATGTCGTTGGGTCATAAGCCAGGACAAGGGTTGGGTAAAGATTGCCAGTGTATCAAATACCCAATTCGATCAACTAGGCAAACTGGAACAACTGGACTAGGCTATTCTACAAGTTCTAGTCATAGGAATCCTTATAAGCATCAACAGATTACTTCAGCTTCAATCATGTGGCGTTTATCTTTGCCTTCAAATTCCGAGTCCGCACAACCTCCCGTAAAGGTGCCAGCCAATGTAATGGCTATGTTATTTCCCAAGCCGGTACCGGTGAATGAGAGAGAAATCTTTGTTCCAAATCTCGTAGTGGAAGAAGAGGAACAAAGAATCAAGTAAGACGTCATCCGAATGATGTTAGGCATACGCATCATCGTTCATGACAAACATACCAACAGATATACCCCAGACGATGATTGCCCAAATGTAATGGCCATCATTCAGGACAGGGAGAATGATGACAATCCCTCCATCATTGCGGTCCACCCGAACTTTACCCTTGCCAATTGGAACAGCATTCATTGCATTGGTCGACAAGGGTAAAATGGGCAGAACTCTTTCTGCCTTGTAGATATAATAACTACTTACTTTTTTGTATAGTATTAAGAGTTTATTTTGCCAATATATGCTAACAGTGTGTATGATCAACACATTTCATATATATTAAGTGAAAGCATATTTTGTTTCAGGACTCTGAATTTAGACGTGCATGTACTTGCTGATACGATGCCTCTTCTCCACAAGGATTGTACCTTTGATATAGAGATGAATTCAGCTTTGATGGATATACATGATGACATTGAGTTGCCTCAAGAAATTCAAGAATGGGTCAATGATAAACCTAAACCCAACCTTGATCAAACCACTTCTTTCAATCTCGAAACCTTAGAAAACACTAAGTTAATCCAGATTGGTTTAGACCTTACCCCAAACTAACGGAACGACGTGGTTATGCTACTAACCCAGTTTTAGGATGTGTTTGTATGGTATCATGAAGACATGGTGGGTTTTTCCACTGACATTGTCCTTCATCGCCTTCCCATTAAAGAGGGTTTTAGGCCAGCCAAGCAAAAGCTCAGGCGATTGAAACCTGAGTGGAGTTTAAATTTGAAAGAAGAAATTATGAAACAATTTCAAGCTGACATCATCATGGTGTCTACATATCCTGAGTGGATATCCAACATCGTGCCCAAGCCTAAACCTGGAGGGAAGGTGCGAGTTTGTGTAGATTACCAGGAATTGAACAAAGCTTGCTTAAAAGACAGCTTTCCCGTGCCATTTATCCACATTCTAATTGATAATACTGCGCAATACGACATGTACTCCTTTGCTGACGGCTTTGCAGGGTACCATCAGATCATGGTTGCTGAGGAAAATCGTGAGAAAACTGCTTTCATCACGCCTTGGGAAACCTTTTTCTATAGACGGTTGAAATTCGGCATCATCAATGCCGGAGTCACCTACCAGCGAGCTATGATGGCTCTTTTCCATGACTTAATGCACAAATAGATAAAGATCTATGTGGATGACATCATTGTGAAGTCCTCGAAGGAGGATGACCATATAGACCATCTCAGAAAGTTGTTCAACAGGTTGCGTAAGTACAACTTGAAGTTGAATCCATCTAAGTGCGCCTTTGGCGTTAAATCAGGAAAGTTGCTAGGATTTCTAGTCAGCCACAAAGGGATTGAGCTGGATCCTGCCAAAATCCAAGCCATCATTGAAATGCCCATTCCTCTGACATAAAAGGAAATACATGGTTTTTTGGGAAGAATCAACTTCATTAGCAGGTTTATCTCCCAATCTACAGAAACCTGTGAGCCAATCTGCAAGCTATTAAGGAAGAACTCCTCCATGAAATGGAATGATGAGTGTCAAAATGTCTCCCTCACAATCAAGAAACAGCTAGTCAAAGCTCATGTCTTGGTACCACCCAAGGATGATGTTCCCATGTTCATGTACATGTCCGTAAATGACAATGTCATGGGTTGCATGCTGGGATAGAAAGACGATAGAGGCCAAGAAAGAGCTATCTATTACCTCAGTAAAAGGTTCAGCAGCAGTGAACACAAGTAAACTCTGATCAAAAAGTCGTGTTGTGCTTTAGCATGGGCTTCCATGAGGTTACATCATTACCTCCATGGTCACACAACCCATCTCATATCCCGCGTGGATCCTCTCAAGTACGTGTTCAACAAACCTAGGATAAATTGTCGGCTGTCCAGATGGCAGTTGATCCTACAATAATTTAACATCGTATATGCGACTCAAAAGTCGATCAAAGGTCAAGGAATCGTGGATCAACTGGCCGCTGCACCTTCAGGGGATTTCAAACCCTTGGAAACATATTTCCCTGATGAAGGAGTAATGACAGTGTAGCAACACCATCAGTACGATATGCGCCAATCATGGAAGATGTATTTTGATGGAACGGTTAATATGGAAGGTTCTGGAGCTGGAGCAGTTCTAGTATCGAATACGGGGGAGCAGTATCCCGTTGCCATCAAGTTACAGTTTGTAAGCACCAATAATACGGCTGAGTATGAAGGCTGTCTCATGGGGCTAAAACTTGATCGTTCAATGGGCATCAGACGGTTAACTGTCCTTAGAGATTCAGAGTTGGTAATCAAGCAATCCATTAGAATATATCAAACCAAGGAACTACATTTGCTGCCTTACCATCGGCAGGTTTTAAAGATAGCTTTGGAGTTCAAAGAAATCTCCTTCCTACATGTTCCTCGTAATAGGAATGACTTTGCAGACGCGTTAGCAACTTTGGCCTCCTTAATTCATATATTAGGTAAGGAATACTTGCCAAGCGTCACAATTTCCCTGCACAAGGCCCCAGTCTATGGGAATTACGTTGGAGAACTATCGGATGAGCTACCTCCCATCCAACATCCTTGGTATCAGTATATCAAGGAATATCTGTGAGATGGATCTACACCCGCTCAGGCGAGTCCGACTGAGAAAAGGCGGATCCATTGACTTGCTATGAAATTCTAAATGAGTGGAGATGCGCTCTACAAAAGAGATGTAAGACTAGGTCTCCTTAGATGTTTAGACAAAGATCAAGCCCAAAGGCTTATGGATGAAATCCATGGTGGAGTCTGTGGCCCCCACATGAGTGGCCCTCTCCTTGTTGAGAAAGTCCTCAAGACAGGACATTATTGGCTATCTCTCAAAGCTGATTGCAATGACCACGTCAGGAGATGCTATCAATGCCAGATTCATGGGAATGCTATACACGCCCCTCCACGGGAACTCCACAATATGAGTTCACTTTGGCGCTTCTCAATGTGGGAAATGGACGTTATCGGGCCTATTGAGCCTAAAGCTAGTAATGGTCATCGATTTATCTTCACCATGATCTATTATTTCACCAAGTGGGTAGAAGCAGCCTCCTTCCCCAAGGTTACTAAAGAAGTCATCATTGCTTTCATCAGAAACAATGTCGTTTGTCGATATGGACAACCAGAGGTGATTGTGTCAGACAATGACAAGAACCTCAACAACAAAATAATGGAGGAATTATGCATTAAATTCCACATCAAACATCTTAACTTTGTCATCTATCATCCGAAGATGAACGGTGCGGTTGATGCGGCTAACAAAAACATCAAGAAGAATATGCAAAGATGTCCGCCAACCACAAAGATTGGCCTGACCTACTGCCTCTGATGCTGTTATCCTACAGAACCTCGGTAAACACTTCCACTGGGGCAACCCCCTATGCCTTAACCTATGGGATGGAAGTAGTACTCCCCATAGAAGTTGAAATGGAATCCTTCCGAGTGTTGATAGACGCTCTGCTGGATGAAGACCAATGGGTACAAGACAAGTATCACCAATTGTCTCTAATAGACGAAAAGCGAACCGCGGCTATCTTCCTTGGTTAGTTATACCAACAAAGGATCGCCAGATCCTACAACAAAAAAGTCTTGCTATGGCAGTTTAAACAACATGACTTGGTTTTGAAGAAAATCCTTGACAACCAAGATCAAGCTAAAGGAAATTTCGCTCCTTACTGGGAAGGCCCGTTTATTGTCAAAGAAGTATTGATAGGAGGCACTCTCAGATTGCAAGAAATGGACGGCGATGAATTTCCCCAACTCATCAACTCAGACACTGTGAAACGGCACTATGTCTGAAGTAACTCAAAAACATCCTGGTGTTTGACCATCATATCACCAGTCATTCTGGTTCTTTAACCCTTTACCACATACAACTTTTCTACACTTTGCCCCTCAGAGAAACATACTTTTCAAAGCCAGCAGCCTGACTTTCTCCGTTGCGTTCCTACAACTTAGGTCATCCCACCGTGGATCGAACCTCTTGCGTTTGCAGTATGGCTACCCATACATGGGATCAAACTTCTCATACCTGCAGTTTATCCTCAACCTAAGATTAAACTTTATCCTCCCCGCATTCTGACCTGCACATGGGATTACTCTTTTCTTCTCGCCCTGAGAGGCGAACTACGTCGACCTGATCTCCTCTTCAATAGGAGTACATAGGCAACCATTTCATATGGCCCGGTCGTAATAAAACAAAAACAACAAAAACATTTCTACCATCTCCTCCTCGATAAAACAAAAACATTCCTACACGATTTCAGCCATATACAGCGTTGAACCTCTTACACCAGGTTCGAACTACGCAGACCTGATCTACTCTTCAATAGGAGTACGTAGGCAGCCATTCATGGTGCGGTCTCACCCCCTACCAAAACACAAACCATTGTTAACTGGTGCTGGGATCATCCTTCAATCCACTACATTTCATTTGGCTTCAGACCAAAGGGATGGAATTACCTGAACTCCTCCCAAATAGGAGATTCGGCGATCATCTAAGCTGCGGTCATACCTTGAAGAAAAACACCAATCCATAAAAGATGGAATTAACTAGGCTTCTCCTAAATAGAAGTATTGGCGACCATCTGTGGTGCGGCCAATCTCAGAGAGGAAAGCCACACTCCTCTCCACATTTCCATACATAAACCAGTCCCAAGACACCAAAGATGGTAGGGATACACATAGATCGATGATCCATTCTGAACTATCCAGAGATAACTTAATGTCCATCCACCCAGGAGGAATTTAGAATACATCAAGATCACAAGCCCTGAAGCAGCAGGAAAAATATCAAGCAAGTATTCAAGCATATCAAAAAGGGAAGTGATCAAAAATATATTTCCCTGCCATATATATAATGTTGTTTAATATACACAATATAAAATGTACATGAAAAAATGGCTAAGCTAGTCTGTGTAGGTGAATACAAGTCCTACAAGTCAAGATATATGCGAGCTAACAAGCCCAACATGGCATCCCTCTCAGAAGAATGAGGTGAAGTTGTGCTCTCCTGTATGAGAATATCCACACGACCCAACAGATCTGCAACCATCTGCATGGTGATCATATGATCATCGATATATGCATTTATCTCTGCGATCATGCCAGTGGTAAGGGACCTTACTGCAGTACTATCTGTGATGGCTACATCCCGGGAAGATATGGCACTACCTCGCTCAACTATCACTGCATCTTTGGCTGATCTAGCCTCATCCTGCTCAACAACAGTGATATCTCTGCGAGCTAATGCCTGGTCTCTCTTTAATAGAGCTGCGTCTCTCCCCTCAAGGGCAGTCAACATCATAGATCGAGCCTAATCTCTCTCAAAGGTCATCAAATGAAGACTCTGCTCAAAGTACTGTGCTGAGTGCTGAATCACAACAGTACTGGTACTGGGAGAATCCGGAGGAAATGCTGACAACCCAGCAGCGGGCTCCTCCTCGATGTAGGAATCGATTTTCTCCATGGGCTCTACAATGTCTGACTCACTATCCGGTACTGTAGATACTGTTGTAGCCGATAAAATCTTTGTCTCCATCTATGCAGAATACTCTGCAGAATAACAGGGATGACTGATAGAAAAAGCAACTATCTCACGCCGATCCCAGCAAGCATACACACGGGAGCGGTCCTCTGCTTAGAGATATCGAGAAGCTGAACGCTGACCTATCGCCCCCTCGAAAGGATGAAAATCATGGAACTGGTCGAACTGCGACATCACGGCCAGCGGGTGATAAGTAGTCACGCCCCTCAAGCCAGCCAGAGGGAGGAAGTCCATGCCCGGAGTATGAGTAATGAATATGTATGGTGAACAAAGCCCCAAGCACGACCCTATGCTAAACAAATCTCTGTTATCAGCCAAAAATGCAGACCAAGACAGAGCATCTATACACTCTGACGGCTGAAAGGAGTATGATATGGCTACATCATGGGTGAACCAATACCCATGACGTCTAAGAGTGCCAATCGGTCTCAAGTGTAACATAAACCACACATATAGCATGACCGAACTACCCGTAAAAACTCATGTCGGGTAAGTACAGCAGTAGGATGCTGACCACAGGGTCTCTGTTACAATCATATGTACAGTGGTGCGACCCTCTCTAAGAGCTCTCACGACCATGATCACACCAATGTCTATCTCATCCATGTAACGCGGCATATAGACATATGACAGTACGCATAGCATTAATACATCAACCCTGGCCAAATGTCAATGGTCCTTCGGTGCGGTGAAATCCCCGGAATGTCGTCTCAACGTCTCTACGTAACAATGTCCCATAAGACTACACCAATCCCGAGTGACTATTGTGCGGGGTAACGGAATAAAGTTGAAGCTTGAGGACTGGAGGGCGTCGTCCCATCTTCAATGACTTCGTACAAACTCTGATCTCATGCCATCGTACAACTCTCAACAACGGTGATCTGAAATAGGTCCTGTATACCTCAAACGGATGTTCGGATTGCACTTCTTAACGTTCGAGTGGACATTACAGTGCCCGAGTGCACGTACTTCGAGACGACCCGACCCAAATAACCCGGGGCCACCCGGTTTGCCTCTAGTACACCTGCGGGTAAATTGCCTATAAATAGAGGGCTTGGGCTACCCATTTTTCAAGAGAAAAAGGCGAGGAAGCCCTGCCCAATTAGTTTTGCACTCACCCCATGCATGTACTTTCCCCTTTTAAACACTTATGAGCTCATATATAGCCTCTTTTGTACCTACAAAAGCCAATGTTTACCCACTCTAAAGATATAGAAGTCTTCTTTAGCAGTCAGCTGTAAGCCTTCTCACACACTTTAGAGTCTTTCTCTTCATCTCTGCACACACCCTTCTACACGTTGAGAGTCGTGTTGCTTGTTTTTGCCCAGACTTTGGTTCGTGCTTTTATTTCAGTCTATATATATACATATATTACATATATATATTTATATATATATATATATATATTGACTAACATTATCGAGTTATGCCTCGATTGAGCCTAGACTTCGGTCTAGAGCGTTTATTGCTTTAATATATATATATATATATATATATTAACTGTGTGTCGAACTTTGTTCGATGAGCCTAGAGTTCGGTCTGGTGCGTTTACTGCTTTAATATATATATATATATATATATATATATTTATATATATATATATACATTTATATATATTAACTGGGTGTCGAACTCTGTTCGATGAGCCTGGATTTTATATCCTGTTTGTTTATTCGATTATATATATATATACGCACTGGATGTAAAATCCAAGCTCATCGAACAGAGTTCGACCACAGTTCATATATATAAGTATATATATATATATATATACATATTTCGTCCCACCTGGAGTTTACTTCGTGGTGGTTGATCACTTTTACAGCTTTCTTTACGTTTCATCCTGCTTGGAGTTTGCTTCGTGGCAGTTGATCGCTTTGTACAACTTTATTTACATTTTGTCCCGCCTGGAGTTCCCTTCGTGGCGGTTGACAGTATTTACAGCTTTATTTATGTTTCGTCCCGCTTGGAGTTTCCTCCGTGGCAGTTAATAGATTTTAACAGCTTTATTTACATTTCTGATAACCCTTGGAGGTGCTTCGTGGTTGGTGATCATGTCTGTATATATATATTTATAGCTTTTATATATACACCTTCTTACTGCTTTCATACAAACTACAGTATTCTGTGCGCCTAGGAATCATGTGATCACAGATTCATCCCATTGGATCTAGATTCGGTTCCCGTGATGGACATTTTCAGCTGTAAGCAGCTTGTAAATTATTATGCGTTGTCTGAATTTCCTCAGACGGTTTCCATACCCACGAGGAAGTCGGCATTATTATGTATATTATTTCCGTACGGATGCCTCGCATCTGTCAAATAAAATCAATCAAGCCGAGCATTTAATAAAATGGTAGTGTAAAAGGTCTCAATTACTATTGAGCATCAGGGTTTGAAAAACCTCTTTTATAAAACATCACTGCCATATCATGCTAAAACTGAATTTTTTACATAAATTCAAACCCTGTGTATATAGGTACGAATGAGGCCTCACACTACTTCCACATGATAGCATATTGACCCACACACACACATTTAAATAATAGTTTCCTGAAAGGAGGCGGTCACCATGGTAACACGGATGTCGGGGGTGCCTAACACCTTCCACTCGCATAACCAAGTCACTGGACCTTAATGAATCTCGGTTTCACCAACTCGTTTAGCAGTGTCACATCACTGGGTCAATGTGCAAACTTTTTCTCGGTTGTGTTGATACAACCATTTAAAAAACCACCTGGCGACTCTTAACAGTCCATCGTCGACATTATACATGTCGGACCTTTTTCACTTATTTTTTTAAACAAATTTTACATAAAATGAGAACACCAAAGAACAAGTAACGGAAAGGGACATCCAAAAATCCTGACGTCGACACATATATATTATGACATATCAAATTTTAACCGATGGAAACTGAGTTTTCAAGCTCCAAAAGAAGTCGAAAGCCTTCCTTGTAGTACATTATAAGATTTTTTTTAGATTTGAAGCTTTCTCTACTTTATTATATATATATATATATATATAAATATATCAGCACATAAATTTTCATAAATTAGTTATGCCTGGATCGTCGATCCGTGATTTTTTTGCGCTTTAATATATATAAATATATATATAGACTTGACTTGAATAGTTGAGCCTGGATCGACAATTCATGGCTTTTACTTGCTTTCATATATATATATATTAACTATTTACTGTGATTAAATATCAGTCTTAATTGTTTATTCAATGTAAATCTGCGATATTAATGTTTATGGACTAGATTTATCTAAATCTAGCCATATCTAACTTTTAACTATTTCAAAAGTTGTAAAATGGAATCGTTGAGCTAGAATGGCTAAGATTTATTTAAATATAGTTCTTTTTCTAGTTTTCTAAATATTAAGCAACCATGTGACCCTAGATCTGTATCTAAAGGGAACGGGAAGTTTGGCTATGCGCATGTAAGGATTTAACTAATAAATCCTTTGTTTTGCGACGTTTAAATTAGATATAATTTTTATTTCAGTATATCTGTTATGAAGGCTATTCATATGATATTATGTGAGCCTAGGAGCAACAAGATCTAAGATCAAACTGACAGATCTAGATCTGGTTACCATGATGAACCCATTTCAGTTGTACAACTAGCTTACAAATTATATGTGTGGTGCTCGGACATCCTTTGATGTCTTTCATGCCCATAATAAGCCTGACACTTATATATATATATACACATATATATTTTGTCGAAGATGCTTCGCATCTCGAGAATAAAATCAAAACAAGACGAACACGGAATAAAATGGAAGTATCAAAGGCCTCGATTACTATGAGAGCATAAGGGTTTGAAAACCTATTTTCAAAACGTCATCTTATATGCCTTGTATTAAAATTGAACTTTTATACAAGTCAAACCCTTTGTATATAGGTACAAAAGAGGCATAACACTACTTCCAAATAAAGCACTTAGGCCTAATTAACTGCACACACACGTACATATCAAATAATTAGGGTATCGAAAAGATGCGGTAACCGTGTTTTCACGAAAGTCAGGGGGTGCCTAACACCTTCCCCTCACTTAATTAAGCCCCCGAACTCTATTAATCTCGGTTTCCAAGGCTTGTTAAATATAGTCCAATCATTGGGCCCTTTTGAAAACCTTTTCAAATTTGGTTGAGTTGGTACAACCATTTCAGTATTACCACATGGCGACTCTAAAAGATTAAAATCATCGGCATTTCATGTCAGACTTTTTTGTAAAATTTCACCTTTTCAAAACAAATTCAAACCACATAGAAAACATAAAGGGTAAGGAATCACTAAAAGAGAAATTCCAAAAGAAAGAAAAATTTTTCGACGTCGACAGGTGGTGACTCTGTTGGGGACAGTAGAGGGCTTAAGCCACTTTTTTAAATCTTTTCAAAATTCCCTTTCCTGCGTGTGTGAGAATGTTGTATGTACATTAAATGGATGCTTTAATTTATGCACTTTAGTGCCTCGCACAATCTTTGTGCTTTGTATTAGTGCCTCGCACAATGTCATCATTCCATACGGTGAGACACGATGCATGTGAATGTATGTTGTGTGATTCCTCCACAAGGAGGCGAACCCGTCGATGTTTGATTATTGGTCTCAACGGAGAATAATCCTGCAAGACTCAAGAAAGGCACATCTCAGATTCGTTCCAATTGAAAGATTAGATTAACTTCCCATCCAATAAATTGTGATGATCTGGGGTCTTTTGAGACGCCCCCAAAATAGGTATACACAACCAATTCTGAGTCGCCAAATACATGGTACATAACTAAAATATAAACTTAATTTATACAATTATCAACTGTCGTGTAAAATACGACAAAACGTAAGCTGAGAGTTTTAACACGAATATTGTCTCGTAGACAATATCCAAACTCAAATGAAGTCCTCATTACAATTATTATCACACTATTTTATAAAATAGTGAGAACTACTATAGCAACCATCTGGACCGTCACTCCATTCCCCGACTAGTCCCAGTTATATTCTCATTTCCTGAAGAGAACAATGAAAGAAAATGGTGAGCTCAAGTAGCCTAGTAAAGAATATTATGACTAAGATAATGCAGAATAAATTATTCTTAGCCTTCAACAGTGTATAACTGATAGAATACAATAAACAACAAGTTTAACTGCAGTGGAACAAGTAATCCATTAGAAGAGTCAAATAGATCATGATATCTTCTATCTTCTATGATTTAAAAGTTCATCATCAATATTTTATCTCTGTAACACATCTCAATAAATAATCCACATCACCGAATTATCCATGCATTACGGGCCAAGGATATTAGTTAGTATCACATCCACGAATTATCCATGCACTTCAAGCCAAAGATATTCGCTAGTATCACCAATGGTCATGATCATGCCAAACAACTGTCCATCAATGCACTATGGGCCCATGAGGACTTTTACCATATCATTTGTAAAATTACAGGTCATGATTATACCGATACATAATTCCTTGTCATAATCATACCAATCAACAGTCCATCTATGCACTACGGGACAAAGATGACTTTCATCACAATATAAGCATGAGGATGATGGCAATGATATAAGAATTCAATTAAGTGAGATCAAGGATAAATTTTAAAGATTTATAATTCAATTTATCTTGAGTTTAAGAATGTCCAAATTGTCAACATGATAACTGCTTTGTGAAATAAAATTCAAGAATAATATTCATGTATCAAAAATAATTTGGACATAAAAGATATTATTTTTTGTCGTGAATAGTACCCCGACATGAAAAGATTAAAATTTAACAAGAATGTTCAAAAAAATATTTCTTTGAAACGATACTAGATGAAGCGCAAATTTCAAGAATATTCTACTAATTTCAAGGAGTATAGAAGCAATACTTATCAACATAAGTGTAGAATTAGGAATATGAAACGAAATAATATAACTTATATACTACAAAATATGGAAGAAAATATTATTTCTTACGAATATTGAATGAAAATAATATCCCTTACCTTAGTAGGAGAGTGATTCTGACTGGTATAGCGGATATATTCTTAAAGAAAACTTGTACTATTTTCTACACTCAAAACTTCCTTAAACTCAAAAGAAATACACTCAATATTATAGAAGAAGAATTCTCTAATTCTGGTGTGATTTTCATTTCTAAACTAAGCATCCTATTTATAGGAGAATGGAACGATACTATTTGGATGCACAGTAAGGAAAAATCACGGGCAAATAGTAATAGTTCACGGGTGCTAATTCGCTGATAATTTTGATTTTCACTATGAAAATACTATGCAACACTATGCAGTACTATGCAAACACTCTGTAGTACTATGCAATAAAATAAAATAAAATATATTCTATTTATAAAAAGTTTTATGTTTTATTACTATTATAATAATAATAAAATAAAAATTCAGATAACTTTGTACCGACGATTTTGAAAAATGAGTAAGTGGGGGTTTATATAATAAGCCAAACTTACAACAAATACTTCATGATAAACCCCTTTATTTATTACAAATCACTTGACTAAACACATTTTTAATCTTTCAACAATTATTCACCATTAATATTATAACTCACAATATTAACAACCAGATCATTCCCAGGAAAGAGGGGGCTTTCCGATAAGGACTTCTCCTTATTGACGCACAATTAGATGACCAAACCCTTTCCTCGACAAAACTTTCTAGACATTGTCAATAATGCAAATAATAATATGAATAAATGTGTCTTCTCATTTATTGATTTAAAAAATATTGTGTATCTGATACTATGACAATAATTAAATCAATAATATGAGATATTATGCATAAACTACTGTTGCAATAATTGAATAAAATTGAGTGACTTCTCACGTAAGCATCAATAATCAAAGATACTATACAATACCGTGTGCTACTGTGAAACCACACATATTACTGTACTTTTGTGACACCCCCAAAATAGGTTTACATCACCTATTCTGAGTCGCCAAATACACGGTACAAAATACAAATACAATCTTAAATATACATCATGAGTTGTGAGTTTTAATACAAATATTGTCATCTGGACAATATACAAACTCAATGGAGTCCTCATTATATTTATTTTTACACTATTTAATAGAATAGTGAGGACTACTAATACTATCATCTGGACCGTCACTCCGTTCTCCGACTAGTCCCGGCTACGTTCTCATTTCCTGAAGAGAACAGTGAAAGATAGGGTGAGCTCAACTATCCCAACAAGAAATATTATGACTAAGATAATGCAGAAAAAATTATCGTTAGCCTTCAACAGTGTTAAACTGATAAAATATAACAAACATCAAGTTTAACTTTAGCGGAACAAGCAATCCATTAAAAGAGTCAAGGAGAGAATAAAATATACTATCTTTTATGATTTTAAAGGTTTTTCATCACTTTTATCGCTGAGACTAAGTTTAATAAATAATCCACATCTTTCCTTCAGTATGGACAAGGATATTCATTAGTATCACAACCACAAATTATCCATGCACTACGGGCCAATGAGGACTTTTACCACATCATTTGTAACATTACGGTTATGATTATACCGATTAATCTCTAGTCATAATCATACCAAGTCCATCTATGTACTACAGGCCATAGATGACTTTCAACATAATATAAACATGAGGATGATGACAATGATATATGAATTCAATAAAACAAGTTCAAGAATTAATTTATCTAGGAACTAACAACGTCCAAACTGTCAACATGATACTTCTTTGTAGAGTAAAATTCAAGAATGCTCAGAAGAATATTTTCATGAAAAGATACTGGATGAAGCACAAATATCAAGGATATTCCACTAATTTCATGGACTATAGAAGTCAAAACTTTAACCAACTATGTATAATAACGAATGAAATAACAAAAGAAATCATCAGGCATGCGATAGACCGCATAGAGAGGTTATTCCAACAGAATAGTAAATAACGGAACCAGGTCATGCGTAAACGCACAGACAGGATATTCCAACAGAATAATTATTAATAGAACTAGGTTATGCGTAAAGCACAGAAAGGATGTTCCAACAAAATGATAAATAATGGAACCAGGTCATACGTAAAGCACATACAGGATGTTCCAACAGAATAATAAAGAATGGAATAACATAAGAATTTCACAATGTATGCGGTACTTCGCATAGACAGGTTATTCCAATATAATGATAAAGAATGGAATAATAGAAGAATTTTACCAAGTATAGGGTAGCCCGCGTATACAGGTTATTCCAACAGAATAATAAAGAATTGAATAACAGAAGTTCTCCTCATGAATTCAAAAGAAATAATACACCTTACCGTAAAAGAAGAGTATTCTGACTGGTAGGGCGAGGATATTCTTGAAGAAAACTTGCACTACGCTCAAAGCTTCTTAAAACTCTAAACAAATACGCTCAAGATTATAGAAGATTTCTCTGAACTTCTGGTGTGATTTTTAATTCTAACTAAGCATTTTATTTATAGGAGAATGGAATGATACTATTTATAAAATTTTCACGGACGCACAGTTGAAATAATTCACGGGCCAAAGTTTTCGTTTGATAATTCACGGATGTCTTACAATAGACTGATTTTCAATGCCATAATTCATTACAACCAATATATATATATATATATATATATATATATATATATATATATATATATATATAACACATGCTATATATAAACTTATATATAAAATACTAATTACCATTTCTATACGTTTCATTCTACCTCCCCATTTTCATTCCACCACACACACACACTCACACACTAAATTCCACCAACAAGTCACTCTCACACACATCACTCTCACCCATATCACATTCATATATATATATATATATATATATATATATATATATATATATATATATATACACACACACATCTCACACTTAAATATATAATTTCCCTCCCCTATACATAACTTCTTCCCACTCCCATTTCTAAAATCAGTTTTTCAACACATATGGGCCCCACCTTTAAATAATTTTTACCGATTATTTTGCAAAATGGGTAAATACAACAAATAAGAATTATAACATGTATACATCATAAAACTCCTCAATATTTTTAACAATATTTACCATCATTATAATTCACAATATTAATCAACCAGGTCGTTCCCAGGAAAGAGAGAGTTTTCCAATAAGAATTTATCACTATTGGCGCACAATTAGGTGACCAAACCTCTCCTTGACAGAACTTCTAGACATCGTTAATATTACAAATAATAATACTAATAACTTTATCATCTCAATTATTGATTTAATAATATATAAATATCGACAATAATTAAATCAAATAATGTGAGATACTATGCAATAATTACTGAAGCAATAATTGAACATAACTGAGTGACTTCTCACGTAAGCATCAATAATCAATATCGTGTGCTACTATGCAACCACGCGTATTTATGTATTTTTAACATCGGGTGTTTCAACAGTTAACGGTAAAACTTCCGCCGTTATTTTCATAAAAAGATATTTTTATCGTTTTCTCAATCCGACAATAATTTCGTTGTGGGGTCCACCAATGATTGTGCCGTCGTACGAATATTTCCTTTTAAAATGAATATTCCCCGACCTATCGAATATTATATAACAACTTGCATACTTTACAAAATTTATAAATATTACACACAACTATAACAATATATCAAATTCATTCCATAATATTCAAAAATGATATTTATAGAAAAATTATCTTTATTAAAAAGTTGGGGTCTTACAACCTCCCCTTCTTATAAAATTTCTCCCTCGAAATTAGGGTACGTATCTGGTATGTCGAAGAGGTAAGGATACCTTGATTTCATTTTAGATTCGAACTCCCAAGTCATTTCCTCAACATCGTGGTTTCTCCACAAAACTTTGACTTGAGGTATAACCTTGGAGCGTAGAATATGTTCCTTCTTATCCAAGATTTGAACAGGAACATCTTCATACGTTAAATCTTCCACTATTTCATCTGGTTCTAACTAAATAATATGGTTCAGGTCTTCCATATATTTATGTAACATGGATATGTGAAAAAATGTTATGAACACGAGACATACTGGGCAGTAAAGCGAGTCTATAGGCCATAGTTCCTACTTGATCAAGGATTAAAAATGGGCCAATGAATTGAGGATTGAGCTTTCCTCTCTTTCCAAATCTCAAAACTCCTTTCCATAGAGCAACACGTAACAACACATGATCTCCAATATCGAATTCAACGTCCTTTTGATGAAGATCAGCCTAAGTCGTTTGTTGATCTTGTGAGGTTTTTACACATTGCCGGATCGTTTGAATCTTTTCTGTAGTCATACGTACCAACTCCGGTTCCAACAACGTTGCTTCACCCACCTCATCCCAACATACTAGAGAACGACACTTTCTTCCATACAACGCCTCAAATGGAGCTATGCCAATATTTGCTTGATAAATGTTATTGTAGGAAAACTCCACTAATGGTAAAAACTTATCCCAACTTCCCTTGAAGTCAAGGACACAGAGTCTTAATAAATCTTCCAGAGTTTGAATAGTCCTCTCTGATTGTCCGTCCGTCTGAGGATGATATGCCGAACTAAATCGTAAATCCGTGCCCATAGCTTTTTGCAAACTAACCCAAAATTATGAAGTAAATCTTGGGTCTCGATAAGAAACTATGGATACTGGCATACCATGCAATCTTACAACCTCGTTTATGTACATACGAGTAAGACGTTCAAGTGTATAAGTTTGTCGTATAGGTAAGAAGTGAGCCGACTTGGTCAATCTATCAATAATGACCCAAATTGCATCTATGCCTTGAGAAACCTTTGTAAGACCAGTAACGAAATCCATGGTAATGTGCTCCCACTTCCATTCTGGAATTTCAAGTGGTTGCAATGGACCTTTTGGTACTTGATGCTTCGCCTTGACTCGTTGACACGTTAGACACCTTGAGATAAACAGCGCTATCTCTCTCTTCATATTGCCCCACCAAAATGTATGTCAAAGATCATGATATATTTTGGTACTCCTAGGATGGATTGCAAACGGTGTGTTATGCGCCTCCATCATGATTTTATACTTTAAATCAGGGTCATTAGGAACAAAAAGTCTGGAGTTGACTCGAAGTATTCCCTCTTCATCGATTCTTGCTTTCGGCATATCACTTTCTTGCACTTTCTACCTCATACGCATCAGCTCCAGGTCTGTAGCTTGAGCAGCTTTAACTTTATCAATTAAAGTCGGTTCTACTCGTATATTCGCCATCATCACATGGGTCCCTGGAGTCTTTAACTCTATCTCCATCCTTTTTAAGTCATACAAAATGGGCCTTTGCGTTGACAATATCACACTCGTACTTGCATATGTTCTTCTACTCAATGTGTCAGCTACCACGTTCGTTTTTCCAAGATGATATTGGATAGTATGATCATAATCTTTCAACAGTTCAAGCCAACGTCGTTGTCGCATTTTGAGTTCCTTTTGAGTAAAGAAACATTTGAGGCTTTTATGATCCATAAAGATCTCCGTTTTCTCCCCATACATGTAATTCCTCCAAATTTTAAGTGCGAAGGCAACAGCTGCCAACTCTAGATCATGAGTAGGATAATTCCTCTCATATTCTTTGAGTTGCCGAGAGGCATAGGCTATGACTTTCCCATGTTGCATGAGAACACATCCTAACCCTTTGCCCGAAGCATCACTATAGATGAAAAATCCCACCGAGCCAGATGGTATTGTCAGAACAGGTGCTGAAATGAGTCTCCTCTTGAGTTCGTAAAAACTCTTCTCATATTGTTCGTTCCAACTGAATTTTGTATCTTTTGGAGTCAGCTGAGTTAATGGAGTAGCAATTCGAGAAAACCCTTCTACGAATCTCAGATAATAACCAGCTAAACAGAGAAAGCTACGTATTTCTGTCACTGATTTAGGTTGCTCCCAGTTTTGAATAGCTTCAATCTTTGTTTGGTCAACAGATATTCCGTGACTTGATACTACGTTCCCAAGGAATACTACTTCCTCCTGCCAGAACTCACATTTCTTCAACTTGGCATAAAGCTTATTTTCACGATGCTTTTGGAGTATCATCCTCAAGTGTTGCTCATGATCTTCATGACTTTTGGAATAAATAAGGATGTCATCAATAAAGGCGACCACAAAGTGATCCAAATATTCCTTGAATACTCGATTGATCATATCCATGAAGGCAGCAGGAGCATTAGTCAATCCAAAGGACATAACCAGGAATTCATAATGCCCATACCGAGTTCTGAAAGCCTTCTTTAGAATATCATCGGTTCTAATCTTCAATTGGTGATATCCGGAACGAAAATCATTCTTTGAAAAGAATTTCGCTCCTTACAACTGGTCAAACAGGTCATCAATACGTGGAAATGGGAACCTATTTTTGATGGTGACAAGATTCAACTCCCGATAATCAATACAAAGTCGCATACTCCCATCTTTCTTCTTCATGAATAGAATAGAAGCACCCCAAGGAGAAGTATTAGGACGAATAAAGCCAATGTCTAACAATTCCTGCAGTTGGGTCTTTAACTCCTGAAGTTCAATAGGAGCCATTCAATATGGGGCTTTGGAAATGGGTTTTATACCGGGTTCAAGGTCGATACAAAATTCAATTTCACGCTCTGGGGGTAGGCCAGGAAGTTCTTTGGGGAATACGTCAGGAAATTTATTAACAACAAAAATATCATTCAAAATTCACGTATTTTTGTTTAGATCTGTGACATGAGCTAAGAAATCTTGACATCCGTTTTTCAATAAACGAATAGCTTTATGGCTTGAAATGACAGTGATTGATTTTAATGGTTTAGTTGCTTGAATTCGTATAATATGTTGGTTAGGAATATGAAAGCTAACGACCTTACAAAAATAATCAATTTTTGCATGATGAGTAGTTAACCAATCAATCCCTAGAATCACGTCAAATGCAAGTATTTTCAATGAAATAAGATAGACATGTAATGTGAGGGTACCAATTTGAACCAAACAAGACTTATAAACAGTGGATGTAATGAAGGTTTCTCCTAATGGAGTTTCCACAGATAAGTTAAAGTCTAATTTCTCCAGAGTCGAATTTAAACGTTGAGTGCAAGTAGGAGAAATAAAAGTATGGGTAGAACTGGTATCAAATAAGGTATAGACTTTGCTAGAGTTTATGATAAGCTTACCCGTGATGACCTCGTTCGGGTTCCTTGCTTTCTGGGAGGTCACAACAAACGCTCTCCATTAAACTACTGGTTTTGACTTGTCTAGGATGGTATTTTATGTCACCATTCCAACTGGGCTTGTCTTCGGTGCACGAAAAAATCGGGCTAGGTGACCTTCTCTTCCACAATTATAACATGCTTTGGACGGCATCGCGCAGTTTGGAATGAGGTGTCCCTCCCCTCCACATTTGAAGCATATGATAGGTGGTCGTTCTCCTTCCTTAACAACGGGTGTTGGTGTTGACGTCTTTCCATCATTGTTGAATCTCCTCTTCTTGAAATGTCCATTCTTATTGTTTTGGCCCTGATTACCACCGAAGTGGTTACCATTTCTGGCATGTTGATTCCCTTCACGCTTGTTGTCACCACTTCGATGACTGCTACCACTGGTATTATCATTTTGTCGGCTGCTCTCTCTTGGTTGAGTTGACTCATTTTTGCACTCCAATAACTGAGCCCTATTTACCACATCTGAATAGAAACACAGTTTATGAGAAATTAGATATTGACGTATCTCAGGTTTCAAACCTCTTAGAAACATCCGCGTCATTCTCTCCTCATTGTCAACTAAGTGAGACGCAAACCGGGACAACTCGGCAAACTTAGCTTCGTACTACGACACGGTCATATTGTTTTTCTCCAACTTGATTAACTCTACCTCTTTCATGTGACGAATACTTTCGGGAAAGTACTTGTCGTTGAATAGTTCTTGAAACTTCTTCCAAGACATCTTCAGTGCAGCAGTTTGAGTACGCTTTACCGATTCCCACCAGTAATCTGCCTCTCCTCGTAATATAAAGGTGGCAAAGGGAAAATTTTGCTCCTTGGAGCATCCCAAGACATCAAATATCTTGGTGATATGCTTTATCCACGTCTCCATCTTAAGTGGTTTTGGCTCTTCAATAAACTCCGGTGGTCCCAGCTCCTTGAACTGTTTAGCGGTGACCGTCCGAGAGTTGCCAGTGTTTCCACCTGCATTTTGGACAGGAGTCTCTCTTGTCTGATGTTGTACGAATTGAAGAAAGCTCCTAAATATTTCGTCGTTCGCCATTTGGTCGGTGTTGTTGTTCACCTTGAGGGTTCACCTGAGGATTATTGCCTTCCTGATGCACATTATCCTGGGTATTGATCTGTGGTGACTCAACGGTCTCCTGTGCTCCATTGCTATTCTCAACATTCTCGGATATCATTTTTAAATACTGCCACAAAACAAGGGTTAATTGACATGTAATATATTATCCCTATACTCTGACCAACCAATTAAATACCAAATAAACTTAGGTAGGTCAAACTAGCGAAGGAATTCCCCGTCTCTCCCCTCCTAGTTCTAGTCTCGCATCTTAGCCAGGGATCATATCCCTAAGCTTTGATACCAACTGTGACGCCCCCAAAATAGGTATACATCACCCATTCTGAGTCGCCAAATACATGGTACAAAATACAAATATAATCTTAAATATACAACATGAGCTGTGAGTTTTATTACAAATATTATCATCTAGACAATATACAAACTCAATGGAGTCCTCATTGCATTTATTTTCACACTATTTAACAGAATATTGAGGACTAATAATACTATCACCTGGACCATCACTCTGTTCCCCGACTAGTCCCGGCTACGTTCTCATTTCCTAAAGAGAACAGTGAAAGAAAGGGTGAGCTCAACTAGCCCAGTAAGAAATATTATGACTAAGATAATGCAGAAAAAATTATCGTTAGCCTTCAACAGTGTTAAACTGATAAAATATAACAAACATCAAGTTTAACTGCAGTGGAACAAGCAATCCATTAAAAGAGTCAAGTAGAGAATAAAATCTACTATCTTTTATGATTTGAAAGGGTTTTCATCACTTTTATCGCTGAGACTCAGCTTAATAAATAATCCATATCTTCCCTGCACTACGGCCAAGGATATTTATTTGTATCAAAACCACAAATTATCCATGCACTACCGGCCAAGGATATTCGTGTATTCATCAATGGTCATGATCATGTCAACCACTGTCCATCAATGCACTACGGGACAATGAGGACTTTTACCACATCATTTGTAACATAATTGTTATGATTATACCGATTAATCCCTGATCATAATCATACCAAGTCCATCTATGCACTACAGGCCACAGATGACTTTTAACATAATATAAACATGAGGATGGTGACAATGATATACGAATTCAATAAAACAAGTTCAAGAATTAATTTATCCAAGAACTAATAACATCCAAATTGTCAACATGATACTTCTTTGTAGAGTAAAATTCAAGAACGCTCAGAAGAATATTTTCATGAAAAGATACTGGATGAAGCGCAAATATCAAGGATATTCCACTAATTTCATGGAGTATAGAAGTTAAAAATTTAATCAACTGTGTATAATAACGAATGGAATAACAAAAGAAATCACCACGAATGCGATAGTCCGCACAGACACGTTATTCCAACAGAATAATAAATAACAGAACCAGGTCATGCGTAAACGCACAGACAAGATATTCCAACAGAATAATAAATAATGGAATCAGGTCATGCGTAAAGCACAGACAGGATGTTCAAACAAAATGATAAATAATGGAACCAGGTCATGCGTAAAGCACAGGCAGGATGTTTCAACAGAATGATAAAGAATGGAATAACATAAGAATTTCATCATGTATGCGGTACTTCGCATAGACAGGTTATTCCAACATAATTATAAAGAATGGAATAACAGAAGAATTTCACCAAGTATAGGGTAGCCCGCGTATACAGGTTATTCCAACAGAATAATAAAGAATGGAATAACAGAAGTTCTCCTCATGAATCCAAAAGAAATAATACCCATTACCATAAAAGAAGAGTATTCCGATTGGTAGGGTAAGGATATTCTTGAAGTAAACTTGCACTACGCTCAAAGCTTCTTAAAACACTAAATTAATACGTTCAAGATTATAGAAGAATTCTCTGAAGTTCTAGTATGGTTTTCAATTCTAACTAAGCATCCTATTTATAGGAGAATGGAAGGATACTATTTAGAAAATTTTCACGGACGCACAGTTGAAATAATTCAGGGGCCAAAGTTTTTGTCTGATAATTCACGGATGTCTTACAATAGACTGATTTTAAATGCCATAATTCATTATAACCAAGATATAATATATATATATATATATATATATATATATATATATATATATATATATATATGTATATATATATAACACATGCTATATATAAACTTATATATAAAATACTAATTACCATTTCTATACGTTTCATTCTACCTCCCCATTTTCATTCCACCACACACACACACTCACACTAAATTTCACCAATAAGTCACTCTCACACACATCACATTTATATATATATATATATATATATATATATATATATATATATATATATATATATGGGAGCCCTTCCATAGCAGCCGGTTGCTATGAGTACTGTGCAACACCCCCTTTTTGGACCGTTGATAAATTGAATTGATGGCTGCGATTAACTTTTTTATTTGATAATCCGGCACAGGTTGTTGTGCCTAATTATTTACCTGTATCAGCTTCTATTTTAATAAGTGAGGCCAACGTAAAATTAACTTGTCAGTATAGTTATAAAAAATGAATATTTATTATTAAAATAATCTGGGCGGAAGAGCTTGAACCGACATACACATATTTTTTTAATTTTTTTATTTCTCCATTATATGTCATGACTCAGTACATTAAAATGGAATAAAAAAATAAAATAAATTCCAGCCGATACAGGCTGATACGGCTAGCATTAAAATAATATTAAAATCCGGCCGAAAGAGCTTGTACCGGCTTACACATATTTTTTTATTTTTTTTATTTCTCCATTATATGTCATGACTCAGCACATTAAAATGGAATAAAAAAATAAAATAAATTTCGGCCGGTACAGGCTGATACGGCTGACATTAAAATAATATTAAAATACTGGCCGGTACAGGCTGACACGGTTTGCAATAAAAAATTAAAATAAATAGCCGGCCGGTACAGCTTGTCACGGTTGATAATAAAAAATTGAAAAAACGATTTTGTTCAAGCAATTCGCTGCTAAACAGATTCGAACTCGCAACCTCAAACTCCATACACTCGTCATATGACCACCCGAGCACCACGTGCCTAGCTGTTAATTTCAACCAAGGATATATCTTTATATTAAAACTTCACCATCCCCCAAAATCTATATTCTTGCATTATTATTATATTATGATTTATTATTATTAATAAGTCTATATAATACATATGGGGGTTTTCTATTTAGAAATAAGTTAATATCTATATTTATTATTATCCCCTTTAAATTTTTTTCTTATTTTTGTAATAATATCAATAAAAGGATTATTAATATATTAAAAAATATCATTCTTTAATAAAATATAAAGTGATCATTATAAATCTTGCATTATTAGTATTAATAATTTTATTATTAAGTAATGATTATTAGTAATGATTTTATATATTAAGCAATGATTTTATTATTAAGAAATGATTTTATTATTAATAAAATTAGTTCAATTAGTCTAATAAGTAATGATGATAATTTTTCAAGTCATTTCAGGAAATTAATTTACTTATCGAATTTATAAAAGTAGTGAAGTATTATTATAATAATAATAATGTGATTATCAATATTAGAAGTACAGATTATACCAATACTAGTACTGCATAACATTAAGAGGAATAGTACATATTACATGTTCATTTTCATAAAATAAAAAAACATAGAATGATTAATACAACTGACGCCTATTTTTTTAGCTCAGGAATCCCTAGCACTCGATAGTGATTTTGCTTATCGTGGTCAGTTTCAAAGCCATAAATTGCACATTTTCGACGAGTCTTAGAATGAATGATTTTCTCGAGTGCACTCTTGAATCTAGATTGTTTTTTGCGGCCCTTTGTTTGAGAAATATTAGGCGGCAAAAACTCTTCTTCTTCTTCCACCTCTGCATCTTCATCGTCATATATTTTGATGTGGGAGGCATACATGGATCATCTCGAAGGACAACAAACTGAAATTTCTGATTATGTCCCAATAGATGATTACATGGTCTGGTATAGGAAAATTACACGTTGGAAAATCCACCGACCTCGACAGGCAAGCGACCTCGATAGTTGTTATGAGCCTCGGGCCATTTACAACCAACAACACCTTATTCAAATGGTATAAAATTATATTCTTCTTTAATAAATCATGTATTAGAGTAAATACTTAATATTAAATTTATTCATATTTATTGTTAATAATATTTGTTTGTGTTTATCTTACATGACAGGTTGAGAGTGCAAAGTCGTTACTTGATAAATTTTTAGTACTTACTCAGCTGCCTCCCGAGCTGGTTCTGCAAAAAAATAATTGAGATTTCCAATACGCCCTATACGACTTCGAAGCAAGAGGTAAACAAATACCTCGACAGGGGGGTCCCACAAATTTTGGACCACAGTCCCAGTACACATAACTTAACGAAGGGCTTGGGAAACAAACTGATTATGTTTTACAAGAGAGATACATACCCACCCCATAAGTAATCGAGGAGAGCTCCATTCCCACCACCCAAGCCTACATGGAGTGTTACATTCCAACCTTCCAAACCTATGAGGAGTGTTACATTCCAACCAACTCTTCATTTGTAGGACTTTCTGACGCCAAGGGATCTAGTTCACAAAAGGTATATATAGTTATGTTAATAGTGATGGTTTTAATTATTATTGCTATATAATAATAATGTACATTTGGGTCTCAATCAGGTACAAGATGCGGGAGACCACATCTCTTATGGACCAAAAGGGTCCTTATCCAAAAGACCTAAAGATTGGAAGGAAACATTTGTAAATAAACATATGTTTGGAAACGTGGTGGCACAAGAAGAGGATTTATATCCTTTATCACATCCGCGCCAGTTATATGAATTAGAACACAATGCAGTGCAATCCTTAGGGCCTGGGAGTTGGATATTCGAGCATGTCATCGACGCTTATATGTTGTTGCTACGAGATAGAGAGGAATACTACAGGTCGCGGGGAATACAAAGGTGGTCCCAATTTGGTTTCATGAATTCATTCTTCATGCATCTTGGGCAGGGCTATGTGCCCTGCACTAACGTGAATACTGCATGGAGTTTTTGCAATCCGTATGTTAACCAAGATGTTGGTCCACCTTTACACGAATGCAAATACATATTCATGTCAGTGTGTAGTACCAATCAACGCCATTTTATCTTGTTCCTATTCGCAGTTGAAGATTGGATGGTTACCATAATTGACCCGCACTACAATGACACTGTGTATATTAAGTTACATGTAATGTACTCAGAATTCGTTAAAGTTGCGGTATGTTTAGTTTTAAAATATTTTAATTTTATAATGTCCTTTAATATTAAAAAATTATTAACCAACTACTTTGTACATACATGTACATTTGATACCATTTTGTTTGCGAAATGGTAATCCGATGCGTGAGTTGCCTAGCGGTAATCCTACTGTGCAGACCTTAAATATTCGACCGAAACAACACAACAACTCAGATTGAGGCATTTTTGTATGCAAGTATGTTGACTGTTTTGTTAGGGCCAATGGTAATATTTCTGAAGAGAAGTGGTCCTTGGAATGTCACAGTCTTTCGTTACTGCGTCGCATGGGAGCTCTACAAGAAATCCGCAAGATTACTTCCGGCCTCTGAGATATAGAACTTATCCAACGTTATCTAATGTACATATTAATTAATAAGAATGTCTATTTGGTTGAACTTTATGGGATTTTCAAATTCATAACTTAGTAATATGAATATTATTGAATCACATAAAACCACTTCATATTATTAATACGAAAAAAATTATATATTTTGTTGAACTGTATGGATATTTTTATTCGGACTAATATTAATAATCACATTATTTATATTAATATTAAAAATCATTATTAATATTATTTTTAATAATAGTAATACATGAATATAATAATAATAGTAATACATGAATATAAAATCATTATTTATATTTTATTAAAGAATGATATTTTTTTAATATATTAATAATCCATTTATTGATATTATTACAAGAATAAGAAAAAATATTAAAGAGGATAATAATAAATATAGATATTAACTTATTTCTAAATAGAAAACCCCCATATGTATTATATAGACTTATTAGTAATAATAAATCGTAATATACTAATAATGCAAGAATATAGATTTTGGGGGATGGTGAAGTTTTAATATAAAGATATATCCTTGGTTGAAATTAACAGCGAGGCCTGTGGTGCTCGGGTGGTCATATGACGAGTGTATGGAGTTTGAGGTTGCGAGTTCGAATCTATTTAGCAATGAATTGCTTGAATAAAATCATTTTTTTTTAATTTTTTATTGTCAGCCGTAACAAGCTGTACCGGCCGGCTATTTTTTTTTAATTTTTTATTGCAAGCCGTATCAGCCTGTACCGGCCGAAATTTATTTTATTTTTTTATTGCATTTTAATGTGCTGAGTCATGACATATAATGGAGAAATAAAAAAAATATGTGTAAGCCGGTACAAGCTCTTCCGGCCGGATTTTAATATTATTTTAATGCCAGCTGTATCATTTTGTACCGGCCAGAATTTTTTTTATTATTTTAATGCCAGCCGTATCATCCTGTACCGGCCGGAATTTATTTTATTTTTTATTCCATTTTAATGTGCTGAGTCATGACATATAATGGAGAAATAAAAAAAATAAAAAAAATATGTGTAAGCCGGTACAAGCTCTTCCGACCGGATTATTTTAATAATAAATATTCATTATTTATAACTATACTGACAAGTTAATTTTACGTGGGCCTCACTTATTAAAATAGAAGCCGGTACAGGTAAATAATTAGGCACAACAACATGTGCCGGCTTATCAAATAAAAAAGTTAATCGTAGCCATCAATTCAATTTATCAACGGTCCAAAAAGGGGGGCGTTGCACAGTACTCATAGCAACCGACTGCTATGGAAGGGTTCCCTATATATACACACACACACACACACACACATCTCACACTTATATATATAATTTCCCTCCCCTATACGTAACTTCCTCTCACCCCGATTTCTAAAATCAGTTTTTTAACACATATGGGCCCCACACGTGGCCCCCAACATGTGGGCCCCACCTTTAAATAATTTCTACCGATTATTTTGAAAAATAGGTAAATGGTGTGGTCCATCAATACAACAAATACATCATAAAACTCCTCAATATTTTTGACAATTTTTATCATCATTATAATTCATAATATTAATCGATCAGGTCGTTACCAGGAAAGAGGGGGCTTTCCAATATGGATTTCTCCCTATTGGCGCGTAATTAGCTGACCAAACCTCTCCTTGACAGAACTTCTAGACATCGTTAATATTGCAAATAATAATACTAATAACTTTGTCGTCTCAATTATTGATTTAATAATATATAAAATATCGACAATAATTAAATCAAATAACATGAGATACTATGCAATAATTACTGCAGCAATAATTACTGCAGCAATATTTGAACAAAATTGAGTGACTTCTCACGTAAGCATCAATAATCAATATCGTGTGCTACTATGCAACCACACGTATTCCTGTACTTTTAACATCGGGTGTTTCAACAGTTAACGGTAAAACTTCCGCCGTTATTTTCATAAAAAAGATATTTTTATCATTTTCTCAATCCGATAATAATTCCGTTTTAGGGTCCACCAATGATTGTGCCGTCGTACGAATATTTCACGTTAAAATAAATATTTCCTGACCAATCGAATATTATATAACAACTTCCGTACTTTGCAAAATTTATAAATATTATCCATAACTATAACAATATATCAAAAATGATATTTATACAAAAATTATCTTTATTAAAAAGTTGGGGTCTTACAACTTTTATCGCCGGGTATTTCAACAGTTAACTGTAAAAGTTTTGCCGTTATTTTTATAGAAAGGTTATTTATGTTGCTTTCTATATCTGACAGTAATTCTTTTGTGGGGTCCACCAATGATTGTGCCATCGTACGGATATTCCCCGACGAAAAGAATATTCCTCGACCACATGAATATTTTATGGCAACTTGTTTACTTTGAAAAATTTGTAAATATTATCCATAACTATAACATTAAATCAAATCTACACCTTATTATTCAAAATGATATTTAGAGAAAATTAAATCTTTATTCATAAAAGTTTGGGTCTTACAACCTTCATGCCGAAAAGCCGCGAGAGTAGCTTAAGATAGGTCAGCCTCTGATAAACCCAACGTGAAGGGGAGTCTCTTCATGCCTTTCCCTTATAATTCCATGCAAATTTTGATTCAATATAAATTACGATTCTATGTAAATATAAAGAAAAGAAAGATGTAAAAGTACATTCCATTCCTATAAAAACTTGTCATGATATCCTGTTATCAAAACAATTGACGTCAGTTTTGTAGGAAAACATTAAAAAAAACCCTAAAACAAACACATTGCATAGCATGCAAACTATTAGTGTTTATCAAGACTAAACTACATAATCTTTTTTTGTTAGGGAAATAATTGGTCCCGTTACATAATCAAATTCCAAAAAGGCACTTAGCCCACCTTCAGACATGGCTGCAAGTGCCCAACCTGAATCTACCTCTATTTCTCGAGAGGAGTTCGAGGGACTATGAAAACCAAATAACAGAATTAGCTGTCTTTTTGAAAGAACAAAACAAAAGGACTCAGGGTCAACAAATTCCCACTCAAACAGAAACCTTTGCACAGGGAGGAAGTCAGGGCACTAACAAAAAAGAAAAGGAAGTGCAGATACCTGAACCTCGAGTCCATGAAAAATCTAACAAAACCCTTGAAATCACCAATCTTAAAGAAGATCGAGAAAATGGTGATATTCAAAAGAAGGTTCAGCAAATGGAAGAAACCATCTGGTCAATCAAAAGGACTGGAGCATATGGAAGCGTGACTTACTCAAACCTTTGCATCTTTCCTGGGGTTCATTATCTTGACAAGTTCAAAACTCCTGATTTTGAGAAATTGATGGATTGGGAGATCCTTACACTCATTTGAAGTGTTTATTGGAGAACTTGGGTTATATGTCGAGTGTGAAAAACTACGGATGCAATTGTTCCAGAAACGTTTAACTAGAGAGACCAGAGCATGGTATGCTAGATTAAACAATTCCAAAATCCATAGCTGGGAAGAACTAGCCCATGCTTTTCTAAACCAATACAACTTCCAATCATAAATGACTCCAGATATATATCAAATCACCAATGTCAAGAACAAAGCAATGAATCTTTCTGAGAATATGCCCAAAGATGGAGACGTCTGGCTGCTCAAGTAATCCCATCAATGACAGAAATTGAGATGGTAATGACCTTTATTGACATACAAGAAGCTCCGTTCTAGGCATGCATATGAAAACCATTATAAGAAATGAATAAACACGGGGAAATGTCTAAAATGGGGTTAAAGTCTTGAAAGATAAAAGACCTCACTGCTTTAGAAGCCGTGGCTGAGCACATTTAAGCTGGAAATTATGGGAATAACCCTCGGAGGGTTCATAAAAAGAAAGAAGAAGATGTATCCTTGGTACTGCAAGGACAAACTCAGAGAGGCAATAAAAACTTGCTCATTCAAAGGAAAAATTATTCCCCTTTTCAAGCATCTGCACAACCCTAAAATCCTCCATTGCAAAAAGTTGGAGAGGTCAGACATCGAAGAGTTTTCACACCCTTAGGGGACTTATTGGAAAATATTCTCAAGCTTCTGACAGCTCAGAAGAAAATTGCTCAGCTTCTTCCACCAACCAATTCAAGTGGAAGAAATTTTGATACAAACAAGAAATGTGCTTATCATTTTGGAGCTCCAGATCATGATACCAAAGATTACTGGTCTTTGTTGGAAAGATTATCGATCACTAAACACGTGCAAGTATGCGTGGTCTAACAAGTAATATAGTGATAAGATGAGTGTCGTACCCACGAGGACAAAGTGTTAAAGCTAATCAAATACTAAAATTGAAACAATACGATCTTATCTAGACAAATGATTAAAGATGGTGTGTTAAAAACTATATGCTTAAAATAATAAATTAAGAGATCGAGTTGCAACAAGTATGTCAAGCTAGGATTACAACTCCCCTAATGCTTTACCTAATCTCTTAACTCTCAGCTTTACTAATAAATTATAAGAACGGCGAACCGAGAACAGTAAGTACACATAAGCCTCGACGGTCAAATGCAAATCCCTTAGCTAGATGAATAACAATATTCCTATAGTGAAACTAACTTGACTAAGTGTCATTAAGCTTATATCCCTTATGCAATATATGCTCTCATTCCCACATGCATGGTCATAACAAGTGTTATTATATTTTAGGTTTAGTCATTAACATCCATTTTCCAATATCCATTAATACCTATATAAATTCCTTTGTCATGCAACCAATAAATAAGCATGAAATAAAACAACCCATTCTGAAATGATTCATTATAATAAATAGGAGAGAAATTCAAATAAGTTAATCATTAGGTTACATTGCAATCTTAGAAATGTAATTAGTTCATAACTGTGGGACTAATTAACATTTTCAAAGTGTTCAACATGATCAAAATACACAAATGAACAAAATATTTTGATAAAGAAAACTCCTTTTGTGAAGTTTTCTGGCTCCAACTCTTCTCTTCTGTGATAACTCGAGATTTCAAATAATCCAAATTTTATGAATAATTTTTGTTATTTAATATTAATAATGATTATTAATTTTGTGACAAGTATCTGTGATACGAGTCTCGAGATTAGTTAATCTATGTATTAACTGAGAAAATGGAGTAGAGTTGTGCTTAACAGCTTTAGAAACCCTAACCCTAATTTTTGGATAGGGATTTGATAGAAAATATAATTAAAATAATTATATTGATGAGAAGGTGTTTGTACTGTGATAACCCAGGATTTCGAATAATCCCAAATTTGCGAATAATTTTTTTTTAAATAATATTAATATTAATTATCAATTTTGTGACAAGTATCTGTGATACGAGTCTCGAGAAAGTCAATTTGTGTATTGACTAATAAATTTAGAGTAGAGTTGCGCTTAACAACTTTAGAAAACCCTAACCCTAATTTTCGGATAGGGATTCGGTAGAAAATATAATTAAAATAATTATATTGTTAAGAATGTGTTTGTGTTGTATGTTGATTATGTTGATCAATAATTAATTGGATAAGGTTTAATATTATTAAACCCTAATAAGGGATTAAAAACCCTAATCTCAGTTGTAGAAAACCCTAATGTGCTGTTAAAAACCCTAATTGTACGCTGAAAAACCCTAATTTAAAATATGGGATTTTCTAAACTCTAATTAGGCAACCATAATTTTTATTAGCATGCCTAAAGTGCTTGATAAACTTAAATATGATTAGAAAGCTCTAATTATATTTTTGTATGTTAAATTTTTATTTTAGAAACCCTAATTTTATTTTAGAAAATTTATTTTTCTAATTAAACCCTAAATTTGAAAATTGTGGGAACTAGAATTTTAATACCTAAAGGGTTCAAATCTTAAACCCTAATTCAAGCCCCAAACCCTAAGGGTTTGTACAAATTTCATGTTTACTATTTAATTTAAATTGCTAATGACAAAATTGCCCTTTATGGGATTTTTATTAGATAGCTTGCAAATATGGCCAAATCTTTAGTAGGTTACCTAATATGTTGACTTTGTGGCTCATAAAATCTTAGCAAATCAGTTCCAATTGACAGCAACCTTAGCCATTCATTGCATCAAAGCACTATATATTAGTTTAGAGAGAGAAAGTGTACCCATTTTGTTTAAATTCTCTCCAAGCTCCTACCAACTCCCTCTCACAAAAAAACCTCCAAAAATCTAAGTTAGATCAGTCACAATATCAGTCCTTAAAACACCAAAATCAGATTGGAGAGTATAGATCAAGGATTGGATAAGAAGAGGTATAAACCTAAACCCTACGTTTGATCTTGTATGCTACGGTAAAAATTATGTTTTTGTGTTTATATAAGTGTTATAAGATGTTTTTAGATGATCTATGATGATCTATCATAGATCCATAGCATCAAAGTTGGTAAAAATTAAAGTTTTTCAAAACTGTTCTTGAGCTCTAAAGGTCGTCTGACAATCAAATGTCAGTGGCTATCAATCCTTGCTCGTATATGCTTTGAGTTGTTTTAAAGCTTTAATATGTAGCATGACATATTGTCTTTAAACTGGAAGTGGTTTTACAGATAGTTGATGTCTAGATTTGAAGTTATTCATGGTCAAAACCCGTTGACCGAGCATGACCATGAACTTTCTAGGTAACCCGGAAAGTGTTAAAGAGCGTCTGACAACGTTTTTCAAGCTCCGGATCTGACAGGTGTTGTGTTGTTTGATGTTTTGTTTGTGACCAAGTTATAGCCTGCTAGATCTACTATAATAAAATGTCCTTACATCTTTCAAACCATCATCGTAGCGATTAGAGTGGCTAGTCAAACTAGCTTACTCGACATGAATGTCTGTTTTCT
This sequence comes from Panax japonicus, assembly GCA_020205505.1. Taxonomy (NCBI): domain Eukaryota; kingdom Viridiplantae; phylum Streptophyta; class Magnoliopsida; order Apiales; family Araliaceae; genus Panax; species Panax japonicus. Next base: position 59,952,801 of record CM035107.1, read on the forward strand.
GGAATTTTCAGAAAACGTATGAACTAAGTTTTTGTCAGTGATTGACCGAACCATAAATTCTGATTCTGTTATGTTTGGACTAAGCTTGTGTTATATACTTGTCCCTTGTCATGTGCACTAGAGGTTTAGACCTTAATAACATCAATGTTATTGTCAGATCATGAAGATAATCAAGCCCCAAAGTAGTACCACGAAACTGTCTGGGTTTCTGAGTTGCCCAGAAAACCCAGAACAGCTCTGACATTGATTTTTGAGGCTCAGATCTTGCATCTGGATTGTTGTTTGAGCCAATTAATGTTTGGTAATTGTAGTACAACAAACCTACTACCGAATCAATGTTTAAACAGACCCAAAACATGATTAAGGTGAGAATTACAAGCGGTCAAACTAGCAACCTTTCACTGCCGGTTGTCAGTGTTCTTGAGCTCAAGAACACCAACAGCGACGCTTTGTGTCGCTAAAGCTCTATAGCGACGGTAGTATTTATTTTAATTTCTGAATATTCCGGAAATTATTAAAAAATAGAAATAAATTCTAAAAATTACCAAAAATGATTTTAAAAATTATTTTAAATTATGAAAAATAATTTTTGACCAAATGGAATATTTTTCTTTAATATTTATAATTATTTAAATATTAAAGTTATTTAATTTATTTAATTAGTGTATTAAATAAATTAGAGAAAAATGATTTAATATTATGAAAAATTATTTTAAATAAGAATAATGTATTTAAAAATATTTTGAGTTATAAAATGTAACTTTTAATATTTTTGGAGAATTTTTATTAATAATTTAATATTAATGATATTAGATTTATTTGATTATTAAATTAAATAAATAAGATAAAAATAATTTTGATGATTTAAAAATCATTTTAATTGAGAATAAAAGTGTTAGAAAATATTTTAAATTATAAAATATAATTTTCAATATTTTTGGAGAATTTTCATTAATAAATTAATATTAATGATGATTAATTTATTTAATTATTATATTAAATAAATGAATTAAAAATGATTTTATTGATTTAAAAAGCATTTAAAAATGAGAAAATTGGTTTAAAAATATTTTAAGTTATCATTAATGACTTTTGATATTTGGATAATAATTTCATTAATATTTATATATTAATGGTGATGATTTAAAAATGATTTTAATTATTTTAAAAATCATTTAAGTAGAATATTGATGATTTAAAAATATTTTAAGTTATTGATGATAACTTTAATATTTTGGAATGAATGTTATTAATATTTTGATATTTTTAAATATTAATAATGGTAAGATTATTTGATAATTAAATCATTTAAAAATGATTCTGATATTTGAAAAATTATTATAAATTATAATAATTGCTTGATAATTATTAAAAGCTTCCGAAAAATATTATTAATGATAATTGACTTATCTAAATTAATATTGAAGCTTAGAAACTGAATTTACTTGGCAATAAATGTGTTAATTGTCGAACAGGGTGACTAGAATATCGAGAATGGACCAAAGTCCAACCAGACTGAATTAGTTTGACTTGTTAAGTGTTTATATATGTTATAAACACTAATGTGGCTATGTGGTAATGTGTTTAAGAGAAGTTTGACTGTGAACTACAGTGTTGTGTGTTATGTGGATTATTATGCTAATTGTTAGACCGATATTATTGGTTATAGGTCTTTCGAAAGCAGATAAGTATTTTGTGTAGCTGTAATCAGCAGAAGAGGCAAGTTCCCTAACTCAACCTTGAGTTATTTCATTCAATTATTATTGGTGGATAATTATTGCTAATTATGCCACGTCCAGGGATTTATTGTTGAAATTAAATTATTGAATTAGAATATATATATTCGTAGAATTACTGTTGTTGGATATTCATATATGTAGAAGTTAGAATTGACAGTACAGATAATTCTTGTTTATTGTTAAATTATGTTGAGAAATGTCTTAGCCAATTATTCTGGTTAGACAAACATTTGTAAAAACTTGTTAGGTTTGAGAAGAGAAACAAATAGAATTTGAAATCCCAGTATTTCGTTGTAAAATCAAACTTTTGATTCTAAGACTGAGAAGAACAACCTTTTATATAAAGGGAACATTTTGAAGGTCGTGAATTCGACCTTTGCGCGCGTTTTGAGTATTATGCATAATATAGGTTATATAATAAGCTGATCACTTGTTATACTTGCAGAGGGGTATGATTTAATCTTTATGGTTATCTGATACACCTGAGTATTTATCAAAGTAAATCTTTGATATCTACCCGAGAAAATAAGTTCAAAGATCTTGTGTGATCGCTCAGTATAAATCTGGAAAACATTCCACTTTTATATTTCATAGAATTGATTCTTGATTATTCATTAGAATATCATAGAAAATTTGAAAGCGTTGTACTCTTTCATTATTGAATTATTGTGATTGTATAGAATACGAGAAAACTTATTATTGAATAACGATTTGTTCAGCCATTTCAAAGTTCCCTGAACTTTGGTTTCATTCTATCAAAACAGATAGTCTGTTGTTTTGAATTCTTATACATTTATTGTATGTCTTAACTTGCGGGGCAAATTAGTTGCTCACCCTTGCTAAATAAAATTTTTCAGCTAGGGACGAAGTTACAGGAGGTGCTGCAAAGGACAAGGGAAAAGGCGTAGTTATAAATTAGTTATGTTGAACATATTTATTATGTTGTATTGTAAACCCTTTTTGTATAACTAAAGGGTATGTTTGTAAAGTTAAGGTTAGAGGACCTGGGTGTTGTATTATTATTAAACTCTGATAAAAACTTATGAAAGTTACTATCTATATATATTATGGGTAGTTAAATGTTATTTATATTGTGGATCGTGAATACCAAACTCGGGGGTCAGGTAACCCGGATTTGGGGGTGTCACATGTACTGCATGTTGATAATGATCAATATTTGATCGTATATGGTTTAAAAATTTACAAACCCTAATAAGAGATTAAAAACCCTAATCTCATATTTAGAAAACTAATTGTACAGTTAAAACCCTAATTATACGCTGGGAAAACCCTAATTTCATATTCAGGAATCCTAAACCCTAATTAGGAAACCCTAATCCTAATTAGTGAGCATAATGTGTTTATTAAACACTAATATGATTAAGAAAACCTAGTTTAATTAGGAAACCCTAATTTTAGTTTCAAAATTTTAATTTTCTAAATTAAAACCTTAATTTAGAAAATCCTAGAAAGCTAGTATTTTAAAACCTAAGTGTTAGAACCTTAGGGTTAAACCCTAAGGGTATGACATTGTCAACATTGCCCTTAAAATTATTTTATAAATGACAAAAATGCTCTTTTTATATTTTTATTTTGGTAACTTGTATTATTGCTAGCAACTTTAGTTGGTAAGCAACCACATTGACTTTGTGACTCCTAGTTATCTAACATACAAGCCGAAAATCGAAGATCTAGCAACAACACAAGAAATATATATAGATTCAAGAGAGAGAAAGTCTCAAAATTCATTCATTTTGCTATCTTGCTCTCACCAACTCCCTTTCTCACAAGAAGCTCTGAAATTCTAAGGTAGATCAGTCCTAAAAATAGCCCTTGATCAACCAAGATCAGTTAGGAGGATTAAGATCAAAGATTTGAAAAAAGAAGGTATAAACCTAATTTTATTTTTGATTCAAGTTGTTAAGAAAAATTTTGTGTTTTTGTGTTTAAAATCTTGCTAAGGGATGTTTTATGGTGATCTATGATGATCTACCATGGATCCATAGCATCAAAGTGGGTAAAAATCATGTTTTTCAAAATATGTTCTTTAGCATTTTTAGTGGTCTGACAAGTAATGTCAGTGGCCACATATCTTACTCGTATATGATTTGTGATGTTTTAAAGTAGTAATTAGTAGCCCGGTATGGGGTTTTAATCTGAAAGTGGAATTAGTATCATAAGATATCTAGATTTGATGTTATTCATGGTCAAAACCCGTTGATCGGGCATGACCATGAACTTTCTGGGTAACCCAGAAAGCATTTTACAGCGTTTGACAACTATTTGTGAGGTCTGGAACTGACAGGTTTTAGGTCGTTTGATGTTGTGTTTGTAACCATGTTGTAGCCTGTTATATGTTCTTTCATTCCATGGTTTTATATCGTGTAAATAAACAACTTGTAGATCGTGACAGGTGGTCAAAGTAGATCACTTGGTCTGTTTTGACGTTTCTGGAAAACCCCGAAACAACATAAGCAATTTTTCTGACAACATTTGACCAAGTTGAATATGGAGATTTGGATGTTGTTTAACTGAGATGTTATCATGTAAATGTACCTTGACACTAGTACTATAGATTTGGATCATAACATAATGGATTTGATGACCAGAACTAGAAGCAAATCGAACCACAAAGTAGACAGTCGAAGCTGTCTGGGTTTCTGGGTAACCCAGAAAGCCTAGAAGCTTCTGACAGCTACTTTGGGGCTTCTGATCTTGCATTTGAGATATTTTAATATCATGTTGAGGATTGATAATTGTAGTACTTCATATGTATTACAATATCAATGCTTGACATAGCCCTAAACATGTTTAATCTGGGAATTGAGGCTGGTCAAACAAGCAACCTTGCTAACCCGGCTGTCAATGTTCTTGAGGCTCAAGAACACCAACAGCGACGGGTACTGTCTCTACAGGCCTACAACGACGGATTAATTAAAATTTTGAATTACTAATTTTCTGAAAATTATTTAAAAATAGAAATAAATTATAAAAATTATTAAAAATGGTGTTAAAAATTATTTTAAATTATGAAAAATATTTTTTGACCAATTGGAATATTTTTCTTTAATATTTGTAATTATTTAAATATTAAAGGTATTTAATTTATTTAATTAGTGTATTAAATAAATTAGAGAAAAATAATTTAATATTATGAAAAATTATTTTACATATGAATAATGTATTTTAAAAATATGTTGAGTTAAAAAATATAACTTTTAATATTTTTGGAGAATTTTCATTAATAATTTAATATTAATGATATTAGATTAATTTAATTATTAAATTAAATAAATAAGATAAAAATGATTTTATTAATTTAAAAATCATTTTTAAATGAGAATAAAGTGTTAGAGAATATTTTAAATTATAAAACATAATTTTCAATATTTTTGGAGAATTTATATTAATGATATTAAACATAATTTTCAATATTAAACATAATTTTCAATATTTTCAATAAATTATTATTAATGATATTAGATTTATTTAATTATTATATTAAATAAATGAATTAAAAATGATTTTATTGATTTAAAATCATTTAAAATGAGAAAAATGAATTAAAAATATTTTAAGTGATAATTAATTACTTTTAATATTTGAATGATAATTTCATTAATATTTAAATATTAATGGTAATGATTTAAAAATGATTTTAATTATGTTAAAAATCATTTAAGTAGAATATTGATGATTTAAAAATATTTTATGTTATTAAAAATAACTTTAATATTTTGACAAGTATGTTATTAATATTTTTATATTATTAAATATTAATGATAATAAGATTATTTGATAATTAAATCATTTAAAAAAATGATTTAGTTGTTTGAAAAATTATTATAAATAATAATAATTGTTTATAAATTATTAAAAGTTTTCGAAAAATATTATAAATGATATTTGACTTATCTAATATAATATTGAAGCTTAGAAATCAAACTTAATTGACAATAACTATGTTAAATGTCGGATAGGGTGATCACAACACCGAGAATAGACCGAAGTCCAACCAGACCGAAATAGTTAGACTTGATAAGTGTTTATATAAGTTATAAACACTGATGTGGCTATGTGGTAATGTGCTTAGGAGAAGTTTGACTTTGAATTACAGTGTTACGTGTTATGAAATATTGTGCTAATTGTGAGACCGATATTGTAAGACCCCAAATTTTTATAAATGAAATTGAATTTTCTCTATTTATTATTTTGAAATAGTAAGGGTTGATTTGATTAATGTGGTTAGTTATGGGTAAAATGCACAAATATTTTAAATAAACAAATGGTTATAAAATATTTATTGTTGTCGGGAAATATTCGTTTGGTCGTTGAATATTCTTCCAGTTGGGGAATATTCGTACGACGGCGCAACCTTTTGTGGGACCCATAATGGAAAGCGATTGGATGAAGAAAACGACAAGTATGAGTTTTTATAAATAATGACATAGTTATTATCGTTAACACTGTTGGTATACCCAGTGGTTAAAACATAGTAATACACGTTGCGCAGTAGCACACGATATTGCACCAATTATTGATTCTTACGTAGGAAGGCACTACTCAATAATTGTTACAGTAATCACTGTTTAATATTTTATTTTATTGATTCAATAATTGCTACGTTGATATTATATATTATTGTTATTTTAATAATTGTCACTACACTGTATTTTCCATTATCGGATCAATGATTCATATTATTTTAATAATATTACTAGATAACATTATTGGTAAAGTCTAGAAAGTTCTGTCTAAGAAGAAGGTTGGTCACCTAATTGTGCGTCAGTAAGGAGAAACCCTTATTGGAAAGCCCCCTCTTTCCTGGGAACGGCCTAGTTGTCATTATTGTGATTCTGTAATATTATTTATGAATAATTAATTATTGATTTATATGATAAGGAAAATATTTATTTATGCGGATATAAATGGAGGAATTTTTAGAAAAGTGACAATTGTTGAAAATTGATATTTTATCTTTTCTAATAAAATAATTTATTATTATATTATAATAATATAATAATGGTGATATTTTTATAATGAATGTGTGATATATGAGTAAATGAGGAGGAAGAGTATTTTTGTTTCTAAAAATATTTAAAACATGTTTTTTCATGTTTGTGGACCCTATTTCTTGACTGAAAATTGATTATAGCCTGTAAAATCGTCCGTATAAGGATTTCAGTCAATTTCTGTTTGGAATTTAGAAAAAATTGAACTTACAAAGTAATAGAGATTTGAATTTCCTATTTATTATAAATTATTGAAGTTCCAGATTAATTGATTATTTATTTTGGAGTTTTAAATGATTTTAAAATGAAAAATGTTTTTGGTGACTTTTGTCACTTGTATGGCTGATGTCTTGACCAAAAAAGTGGGCGTAAGAATTTAAGAAAAATATATTTATATTTTAATAAATTTTCTGTTTTGGTGTTCTAATCATTTTCCTATAAACAGGGTGCTTAAGTTAGAATTGAAAATCACACCAGAATCTGAAGTTTTCTCTCTTTATAATATCGAACGTATTTTTGAGAGTATTTTGATACTTTGACTGTTGCTATACGTTGCAAGTTTCTTTCAGCATTATATCTGATATTCAGTCAGAAGTACTATTCTTTTGAGGTAAGGGATGTTATTTTCTTCGTAAATGATATTATTTCTTCAATATCATTATGCCGAAATATTGATAAGAATATTATTGTGAAATTTCTATTTTTTTGTGTCGGGGTTACTAGTCACGTATATGGCACTATTCACCGAAAAATAAAATTTTCTTCTTTTTATCAAAGTCGTCTATTATGGTTATTATCTTTGATTGTATCCATGTTTTGATCTTTATTTTGAATTCTGCTTCATAATTGGTTATTATGGAGTATTTTTAAACTTGGATAAACCGAAGTACGAATCTCAAATATTTGTTCTTTTGTTTCACTGGATTCATTTTCTTTAAAATATTTTTCATCATCCTCAGTCCTAAATGATGATATAAATGAATATCTTTGGCATGTAGTGCAAAGATGAATGATTTTCTGATGAATATCTTTGGCTGTAGTGCAAAGATGAACAGGTGTTTAGATGAACATGACCAACTGGTGAATATCTTTGGCCTGTAGTGCAAAGATGAATATTTGATTCCAGATATATATATTGATTGATGTTACAGGGATAAAATATTGACGATGAACTTTTAAATTCATATATAGAAGATAGTAGATTTCATTCTCTACTTAACTCTTCTAATGAATTATTATTTCCGCTGCGAATATTGATTTAAAATTGGTTGTCTATTGTATTCTATTAGATTTTTCCCTGTTGAGGACAAACGATAATTTGTTCTATATTATCTTAGTCATAATGTTCTTTATTGGGCTAGTTGAGCTCACCCATTTCCTTTTTGTTCCATTTTTCTTCTTAGGAGGCGATAATGTAACGAGTACTAGTCGGGGTGTGGAATGATGGTTCTAGAAGTTATTTTAGTAGTCCTCTCTATTTTGTAAAATAGTGTATCAATAATTGTAATGAGGACTTATTTAAGTGTGGATATTGTCTAGATGACAATATTTGTATTTAAACTCACAGTTTATGTGTTATCGTATTTTGCACGACAATTGTATTAATAAAGTTGTAGTTGTTTCTGTACCATGTATATGGCGACTCAGAATGGGTGTTGTATACCTATTTTGGGGGCGTCACAGTTGGTATCAGAGCTTAGGGATATGGTCTCTGGCGGAGATCGGGGAATAGAACTAGGAGAGGAGAGATGAGTAATCCTTCGCTAGTGTGTCATACCTAAGCTTATTTGTTTAGGTGGTCATAATATAAGGATATTATGTGGCATGTTAATTTCTTTAATTAACCATTGTTTTATGGCAGTATCGGAGAAATAGCAGATGAGAATATTAACAGTGGAGTGAATGAGACCTTAGAGACACCTTTAATCACCACCTAGGGGAACGTGCAACAAGAAGACAATATTCCTCCTGTAAATAACACTACTGAACAAATAATGAATGATGGGATGTTTAGAAGCCTTTTGTAGTTCATGCAAAACCAGACGAGGGAGACTCGTGTACAAAATACGGGTGGAAATGATAGAAATGCGGGGCTTGTCACGGCCAAGCAGTTCAAAGAGTTGGGACCACCAGAATTTATTGGAAAGCTAGATCCGATCAATATAGAGACGTGGGTTAAAAAATTACAAGATATTTGATGTCCTGGGATGCACGGAGGACTAGAAGGTTCCATTCGCCACCTATATATTCCGTGGTGAGGTAGACTACTGGTGGGAGTCTGTGAAACGTACCCAGCCTGCCGCGCTCAACATGTCTTGGGAAACATTTCAAAAACTTTTCAACGACAAGTACTTTCCTGAAAGTATTCACCATATGAAGGATGTAAAGTTTATTAGACAAGAACAAAACAACATGATGGTGTCCCAATACGAGGCGAAGTTCGCAGAGTTATCCAGGTTTGCACCTCATTTGGTAGAGAATGAGGAACGAATGACGAGGATGTTTCTGAGTGGTTTAAAACCCGAGATTCGACAATATCTTATCTCTCATAAATTTTCTTTATATTCAGATGTTGTAAACAGGACTCAATTATTAGAGCGAGATAATGAGTATGTTCAATCGAAGGACCACAATCAGGGTCATACCGGTGGCAGCAGTCATCGGAACAATGAAAACCAGCAGGGAAGAAAACATTCGGACAAAAGCGGTAACCACTCTGGTGGTAATCATGGTCATGATAATAGAAGAAGTGAGCCGGGGGGATTTTAAAAAGAGGAGATTCAATAATGACAATGTGAAGACGTCAGCACCAGCAGCAACTAGTTCTAAGGGAGGAGAACGACCACCGGTCGTATGCTATAAATGTGGAAAAGATGGACATATCAGCCCAAACTGTCCACAACAGTTCAAGGTATGCTATAATTTTTGAAAGGAAGGACATATCGCTCGAAATTGTACTGTAGAGAAACCAAGTCCAGCGGGGATTGTGACTCAAAAGGCTGTCCCAGAAAATTCAAAGTCAACGGTTCCTAGAAGAGCGTTTGCCGTGACGGGTCAAAGTGCGAGGAAACCAAACGAGGTGATCACAAGTAAGCTAATCATAAATTCTTGTGAAGTTTATACCTTATTAGATACCAGTTCTACCCATTCTTTTATCTCTCCTGCTTGTGTTCAACGTTTGAGCTTGACTCCGGAGAAATTAGACCTTGACGTATCTGTTGAGACTCCGTTAGGAGAAACTTTTGTTACATCTACTGTTTATAAATCTTGTTTGATTCGAGTTGGAACCATCATCACATTACCTGCCGATCTTATTTCGTTGAAAATACTTGCATTTGATGTGATTTTAGGGATTGATTGGTTAACCACTCATCATGCTAAAATTGATTATTTTCGTAAGGTTGTTAGTTTTTATATTCCTAACCAACCTGTTATGTGAATCCAAACAACCAAACTACTAAAGTCAATCACTATCATATCAAGCCATAAAGTTATTCATTTATTGAAAAATAGATGTTAAGCTTTCTTAGCCCATGTCACAGACTTGAACAAAAACATGTCAGATGTGAATAATATTGCTATTGTTAGTGAATTTCCTGACGTATTTCCTGAAGAACTTCCCGATCTACCCCCATAACGTGAAGTTGAATTCTTTAATGACCTTGAACCTGGTACAAAGCCCATTTCTAAAACCCCATATCGAATGGCTCCTATTGAACTTCAGGAGTTAAAGGTCCAACTACAAGAGTTGTTGGACATCTGTTTTATTTGTCCTAGTACATCTCCTTGGGGTGCTCCTATTTTATTTATAAAGAAGAAAGATGGGAGTATGCGACTTTGTATTGACTATCAAGAATTGAGCCATGTCACCATCAAGAATAGGTATCCGCTTCCTCGCATTGATGGCCTGTTTGACCAATTGCAATGAGCACAATTCTTTTCAAAAATCGATCTTCGTTCTGGATATCATCATAACTCGGTACGGGCATTATGAATTCTTAGTCATGTCTTTTGGATTGACTAATGCTCCTGCTGCTTTCATGGATATGATGAACTGAGTATTCAAGGAATATTTGGATCAGTTTGTTGTTGTCTTTATTGATGACATCCTCATCTATTCCAAAAGTCGTGAAGATCATGAGCGCCATTTGAAGCTGGTACTGCAAAGGCTTCGTGATAACAAGTTATATGCAAAGCTGAAGAAATATGAGTTCTGGATTGAGGAAGTAGCATTCCTTGGGCACATGGTGTCAAAACATGGAGTGTCTGCTGACCCGTCGAAGATTGAAGCAATACAAAGTTGGGAGCAACTGAAGTCGGTGACCGAAGTACGTAGCTTTCTGGGCTTAGCTGGTTATTATTGAAGATTCGTGGAAGGATTTTCTCGAATCGCTACTCCATTAACTCAGCTGACTCGTAAAGATACAAAATTCGTATGAAGCGAGGAATGCGAGAAGAGTTTCCAAGAACTCAAGAGGAGACTCATTTCGGCACCTGTTCTTACAATACCGTCAGGTTCGGATGGATTTGTTATATACAGCAATGCTTCGGGCAAAGGGTTAGGATGTGTTCACTTGCAACATGGAAAAGTCATAGCATATGCCTCGCGATAACTCAAAGAATGTGAGAGGAATTATCCTACTCATGATCTAGAGTTGGCTGCAGTCATTTTTGCGTTGAAGATCTAGAGACACTACTTGTGTGGGGAGAAAGTGGAGATCTATACAGATCATAAAAGCCTCAAATATTTCTTCACCCAAAAGGAACTCAACATACGACAACGACGTTGGCTTGAGTTATTGAAAGATTACGACCATACCATCCAATACCATACTGGAAAAGCAAACGTGGTAGCTGACGCATTGAGTAGAAAATCATATGCGGGTACAAGTGTAATGTTGTTAACATAAAGGCCCATTTTGTATGACTTACAAATGATGGAGATAGAGATAAAGGCTCCAAGTACCCACGTGATGATATCAAGCATACAAGTAGAACCGACTTTAATTGATAAAGTTAAAGAAGCTCAAGCTATGGACATGGAGCTGATGCGTATGAAGAAGAAAGTGCAAGAAGGTGCTATTCCGGAAGCAAGAATCGATGAAGAAGGAATACTTCGAGTCAATTCCAGACTTTGTGTTCCTAATGATTCTTACGTGAAGCATAGAATCATGATGGAGGCACACAATACACCATTTGTAATCCATCCTGGGAGTACCAAAATGTATCATGATCTTCGACATACATTTTAGTGGAACAATATGAAGAGAGAGATCGCTAAGTTTATCTCGAGGTGTTTAACTTGTCAATGTGTAAAGGCGGAACATCAAGTGTCAAAGGGTCCATTACAACCACTTGAGATTCTAAAATGGAAGTGGGAACACATTACTATGGATTTTGTTACAGGTCTTCCCAAGGTTTCTCAAGGCATAGATGCGATTTAGGTTATTGTTAATAGATTAACCAAGTCTTCTTATTTCTTGCCTATACGAGAGACTTATTCCCTTGAACGTCTTGCTAGTATGTACGTAATTGAGATTGTGAGACTGCATGGCATACTAGTATCAATAGTTTCGGATCGTGACCCAATATTCACTTCACAATTTTAGGTTAGCTTGCAGAAAGCTATGGGCACGGATTTACGATTCAGTTCGGCATACCATCCTCAAACGGACAGACAATCAGTGAGGACTATTCAAACCCTTGAAGATCTATTAAGACTCTGTGTCCTAGACTTCAAAGGGATTTGGGATAAGTATTTACCATTGGTGGAATTTTCCTGCAACAACAGTTACCCAGCAAGTATAGGTGTGGCTCCATTTGAAGCATTGTATGGAAGAAAGTGTCACTCTCCAGTATGTTGGGATGAGGTGGGAGAAGCAACGTTGTTGGGACCAGAATTGGTACGAATGACTACGGAGAAGATCCAAACGATTTGACAACATATACAAACGGCACAGGTTCGACAAAAAAGTTATGCGGATCTTCATCGAAAGGACGTGGAATTTGACATTGGGGATCATGTATTGTTACGTATTTCTCCATGGAAGGGAGTTACAAGATTCGGGAAGAGAGGAAAGCTCAATCCATGATTTATTGGTCCATTTCAGATTCTTGACCGAGTAAGAAATGTGGCCTATAGACTCGCATTACCTCCAAGCATGTCTCGTGTTCATAACGTTTTTCACATATATGTGCTTCGTAAATATGTGAAGGACCCAAACCACATTATTGAGTTAGAACCAGAAAAGATAGCCAAAGATTTAACGTACGAGGAGATACCTGTTAAGATCTTTGATAGGAAAGAGCATGTCCGATGCACCAAGGTTATACCATAAAGTAAGGTTTTGTAGAGGAATCATGCTATTGAAGAAATGACCTGGGAGTTGGAATCAGAAATAAAAAAGAGGTATCCTCACCTTTTCAAAAAACCAGGTACGTACGTCAATTTCGAGGACAAAATTTCGTAAGAAAGGGAAGGTTGTAAGACCCCAACTTTTTATAAATGAAATTGAATTTCCTCTATTTATTATTTTGAAATAGTAAGGGTTGATTTGATTAATGTGGTTAGTTATGGGTAAAATACGCAAATATTTTAAATAAGCAAGTGGTTATAAAATATTAATTGTTGTCGGGGAATATTCGTTTAGTCGTGGAATATTCTTCCAGTCGGGGAAAATTCATACGACGGCGCAGCCTTTTCTGGGCCCCATAACGAAAAGCGATTGGATGAAGAAAATGAAAAGTATGAGTTTTTATAAATAACGGCGTAGTTGTTACCATTAACACTGTTGGAATACCCGTTAGTTAAAACACAGTAATACGCGTTGTTGCACAGTAGCACACGATATTGCACTAATTATTGATTCTTATGTAGGAAGGCACTACTCAATAATTGTTAAAGTAATTGTTGTTCAATATTTTATTTTATTGATTCAATAATTGCTACGTTTATATTTTATATTATTGTTATTTTAATAATTGTCACTACACTTTATTTTCCATTATCGGATCAATGATTCATATTATTTTAATAATATTACTAGATAACATTATTGGCAATGTCTAGAAAGTTCTGTCTAAGGAGAGATTTGGTCACCTAATTGCGCGCCAATAAGGAGAAACCCTTATTAGAACGTCATATCTTTCCTGTGAATGACCTGGTTGTCATTATTGTGATTCTTTAATATTATTTGTGAATAATTAATTATTGATTTATATGATAAGGAAAATATTTATTTATGTAGATATAAATGGAGGAATTTTTAGAAAAGTGACAATTGTTGAAAATTGATATTTTATGTTTTCTGATAAAATAATTTATTATTATATTATAATAATATAATAATGGTGATATTTTTACAATGAATGTGTGATATATGAGTAAATGAGGAGGAGTATTTTTGTTACTATAAATATTTAAAACATGTTTTTCTTGTTTGTGGACCCTATTTCTTGACTGAAATTTTATTATAGCCTTTAAAATCGTCTGTGTGTGGATTTCGGTCAATTTTTGTTTGGACTTTTGAAAAACTTAAACTTACAAAGTTGTAAAGAATTAAATTTCTTATGGAAGGACATAAGATTCGAATCCTGTGCCAAATTATTGAAGTTCCGGATTAATTGATTATTTTTTTTGGAGTTTTAAATGATTTTAAAATGAAAAACATTTTTGGTGACTTTGTCACTTGTATAGCTGATGTCTTGACCAAAAAAGTGGGCGTAGGAATTTAAGAAGATTATATTTATATTTTATTAAATTTTCTGCTTTGGTGTTCTAAGCTTTTTCCTATAAATAGGGTGCTTAGGCTAGAATTGAAAATCACACCCAAATCTGAAGTTTTCTCTCTCTATAATATAGAGCGTATTTTTGTGAGTATTTTGATACTTTGACTGTTACTATACGGTGCAAGTTTCTTTCAGCGTTATATCCGATATTCAGTCAAAAATACTATTCTTTTGAGGTAAGGGATGATATTTTATTCATAAATGATATTATTTCTTCAATATCATTATGCCAAAATATTGATATGAATATTATTTTGAAATTTCTATTTTTTTTGTTTCGGGGTTACTATTCACGTATACGGCACTATTCATGAATATGATACTATTCACCGAAAAATAAAATTTTCTTCTTTTTATCCAATTCGTCTATTATGGTTACTATCTTTGATTGTATCCATATTTTGATCTTTATTTTGAATTCTGCTTCATAATTAGTTATTATGGAGTATTTTTGAACTTGGATAAATCGAAGTACGAATCCCAAATATTTGTTCTTTTGTTTCACTGGATTGGTTTTCTTTAAAATATTTTTCATCATCCTCAGTCCTAAATGATGATATAACAGAATATATTTGGTATGTAGTGCAAAGATGAATGATTTTCTGAAGAATATCTTTGGCTGTAGTGCAATGATGATCATGTGTTTAGATGAACATGACCAACTGATGAATATCTTTGGCCTGTAGTGAAAAGATTAATATTTGATTCCAGATATATATATATATATATATATATATATATATATATATATATTGATTGATGTTACAGGGATAAAATATTGACGATGAACTTTTAAATTCATATATAGAAGATAGTAGATTTCATTCTTTACTTAACTCTTCTAATGAATTATTATTTTCGCTACGAATATTGATTTAAAACTGGTTGTCTATTGTATTCTATTAGATTTTTCCCTGTTGAGGACTAACAATAATTTTTTCTATATTATCTTAGTCATAATGTTTTTTACTGGGCTAGTTGAGCTCACCCTTTTTCTTTTTTGTTCCATTTTTCTTCTCAAGAGGTGAGAATGTAGCGAGTACTAGTCGAGGTATGGAATGATGGTTCTAGAAGTTGTTTTAGTAGTCCTCACTATTTTGTAAAATAGTGTATCAATAATTGTAACGAGGGATTATTTGAGTGTGGATATTGTTTAGATGACAATATTTGTATTTAAACTCACAGTTTGTGTTGTCGTATTTTGCACGACAATTGTATTAATAAAGTTGTAGTTATTTCTGTACCATGTATTTGCTGACTCAGAATGGGTGTTGTATAACTATTTTGGGGGCGTCACAAATATTATTGGTTATAGGTCTTTCAAAAGCAGATAAGTTTATTGTGTAGCTGTAATGAGCGGAAGAGGCAAGTTTCCTAACTCAACCTTGAGTTATATTCATTCAATTATTATAGTGGTTAATTATTGTTAATTATACCATGTCCAGGGAATTTATTGTTGATTATTCGCAATTAGTGCATGTTTAATCATTCAAATTGAATTACTGATTTGGAAAATATACATTTGTAGAATAACTGTTGTTGGATATTTATATCCGTAGAAGAAAGAATTGACAGTACATATAATTCCTGATATTGTCGAATTATATTGAGAAATGTCTTAGCTAATCATTCTGGCTAGACGAACATTTGTTAAAACTTGATAGGTTCGAGAAGAGAATTCAATTATTATTGACAAATTTATGCCAATTATTTTGGCTAGATCAAGAAGTAATTAGGAATTGAAATCACGGTATTTCGTTGTTAAATCAAAATCTTGATTCTGAGACTGAGAAGAACAACCTTTTATATAAAGGGAATATTTTATTGGTCGTATATTCGGCTTTTGCGCGCGATTAAGTATTATGCATAATATAGGGTATACTAAAGTTGATCACTTTATATACTTGCAGAGGGATATGATTTAACCTTTACGGTTATCTGATACACCTAGGTATATCAAAGTATAACTTTGATAGTTACTCGAGAAGAGAAGTTCAAGATCCAATGGATCGCTCAGCATAAATCTGGAAAACATTCCACTTTGCTATTTCGTAGAATTAATTCTTGATTTTTCATTTGAATATCATAGAAAACCTTAAAAGCATTGTATTCTTTCATTAGCAGATTATTGTTGCGTAGAATGATAGAAGACTTGATATTGATTTCTATACCTTTATTGTATGTCTTAACTTGCGGGGCAAACTTGTTACTCACCCTTGTTATAAATAAAACTTTTCAGCTAGGGACGAAGTTGCAGAAGGTGTTGCGAAGAAGAACAAAGGAAAAGGCATAGTTATAAATTAGTATAATGAAGTTTAGCATTATTAGTATATGTTATAATGTATTGTAAACCCTTTTTGTATACCTAAAGGGGTATGTTTGTAATTTAAGGTTAGCGGACCTGGGACTAATGTATTAACAACATATGTTAATGTGATATGTAATACTATTTCCATATGAATGGGTAGTTAGTTAGTATTATATTGTGGATCGTGAACACCAAACTCGGGAGTCAGGTAACCCGGATTTGGGGGTGTCATAGGTTGGTATCAAAGTTGTAGGTTATAAACCTTAAGTGGGGTGGGGAAAACCCTAGGAATATAACCATAAGCGAGATATAGAATACTCATTTAGAGTACTAAGTGAGGGATTGCCGAAGCGAATCAATAGTGAGATATGTGGACACATAGTGTGAGAATTTTGTACTGGTGAAGTACTAATCAAGTTATTTAAACTGATTGTAGGATGTCTGGATAAGATAAGATGAGTACGGAGATGCCAGCGGCTGTCGTACTAGTGCCAGTAGCCGAGGTGCCAGCACAAAGTGAATCAGTTGAAGAAGTAGGAAAAGATGACCCTATGGTTAATCTCAGGAGTGATCATGGTGATTATCCCGAGATGTATCTGAGTAGTGATGAGGAGGCGGAGTCTAAAGAAGCTAAGGTGGAGTTAAAGAATAAGATCAAAGTTGGAGAACATGATCAGCTATCTGCAGAAGTCCAGGAACTCCGAAGTAAAGTGTTTCTTCTAGAGGAGTTATGGAAGGTGGAGCGGGCGTTACGCGACATGACTGAAGAACAAAACGAGTTGAAGGCGCGGGTGGACAGAATGAAGGCTGAAGGTGGTGGATCATCTGAAGGAACCAGTAAGAAGGACAAGAAGAAGAGAAAGAGGGAAAAATATAGTGAAAACTCTGAAAATTCAAACCCGAAGAAGAAGCAAGCATGTAGTAAGTGTGGGAAGACTCACGTGGGAGAATGCATGATGTGGAAGAATGTATGTTTCAACTGTAAG
Organism: Panax japonicus; assembly: GCA_020205505.1. Lineage (NCBI taxonomy): Eukaryota > Viridiplantae > Streptophyta > Magnoliopsida > Apiales > Araliaceae > Panax > Panax japonicus. The sequence goes on from CM035107.1 coordinate 59,970,634, forward strand.
CAAGAAGGACAAATTTCTTTGCATTGTCCTAAGCTGAATATGAGGAAGTGTTTCTCATGTGGGAGAATGGGCCACGGATTCAACAAGTGTCCCAACAAGAAGAAGACTGGTGAAGGGAGTGGTCGGTAGACAACTTAGATATGTGTGATAGTATCTTTTGGTAGAAGTTTCTGATATTAAGTGTTGTAATATCGAGAATGATGTTTAAGCATATATAAATATATATGTTTTATGAATGAAATCTTTATTTTCTATATGAATATAAGATTAAGATTAATTTGTGTGTTCTTAAAACTCATTCTTATGGTAAGTTAATGACTCATAATTATATGAAATGTTCTGAAACCCTCAGCGAATGGACGCCAAATGTCTGACTAGGATAAGTTCATACACTTATATAATTGTGGCAAGTTCCTGAACTCATAAGTGTGGTAAGTTTAACGAACTGGTAATAATTATGTGTGAATGGAGAATTGCAACTTTTTGTGTAAATTTGTGTTGTTAATCCTGATATGAGTTAAAAAGTGATAGTAAATGTGTTAAGTACTAAATGTACTATGTGCTATTTGAATAAACATTCGATTATATGAAAAATATGTGTTGAATTCTTATTGTGCTAAGAATTTGTGTAAAGAAAGAGAATTAATATAAGATTTTTTATTTAAATCAGATCATGCCGCCTAGACGACAAAATCGAAACCAACGAGAAGAACAGTCAGTGAATAACAAAGGAGGTCAAGCGGACCCAATGCAGAATTTCGTTGATATGATAGCCGAAGCTATGGAAAATATGGCTCCAACAAGAGGAAGAGCGAGAAATCAGCCAGCTGATAGATTGGCTAACTTCAAGGGCTTTAAAGCGGTAGGACCACCGGAATTCAAGGGAACCATAGATCCGATTGAAGCCCAAACCTGGGTAAAGGAGATGAAAAAAGCATTCGTCATTGCACGTGTGGCAGAAGAGCAAAAGACGGATTTTGTAACTTATCTGATGAAGGGAGAAGACAATTATTGGTGGGAGACTAATCAGGCCAGAGCTGGTTCAACGGTGGTGTTGTGGACAAGATTCAAGGAGTTGTTCTTTGAGAACTACTTCCCGCTGAGTATGCAATCCAAGATGGAAGTTAAATTTCTAGAATTGAAGCAGGAGAACATATCGGTGGACATAGAATACGCTGCCAAATTAAATGAGTTAGTGAGAATTGTACCTCATCAGGTGGACACAGAAGCAAGAAAAGCGAGAAGATTTGAGAATGGGCTGAAACCAGGGATATTCAACAAGGTAGCGGTATTGCAGATCAATACGTTTACGGCGTTGATGGAGAAAGCGTTAATTGCGAAAGGATGGAGCGAGGTTGCGTCTCGATTCCATCAGGATAAGAAGAAGAAGACAAGTGACGGAGGAAGCAGTGGAGGTAGTAACCTAAATAAGAGGAAGTGGAGTGACAATACCCAATCGGGTAGCAAAACTGAAGGAAATAGGCAAGGGAGGGAGCCATATGCGATTTGTGGGAAGAATCATGCAGGTGTTTATCTGAAGAAGAAAGGAGTGTGCATAACTACAAGCAAGAGGGGCACATGTCACCCAAGTATCCCAATACGAAGAAGATACAAGGTTGCTTTGCATGTGGATCAACTGATCATATGGTTCGGAATTGTCCGAAGAGGAATGCTGAGAAGGAAAGTGTCAACAAGGGACCCGGTGGTGGTACCTTGGCAATTTGGGGACCTGCACAGCCAGGAAGACCAACAGCCCGTACATTCAACATGACAGCATAGGATACAGTGGTTGCCCAGGAGGTAGTAGCAGGTAACAATTTCGTTTACAACCTAAATTACGCGAGAATTATATGTCAGATATTTCTGTGAACTATTTTATTTTATAGATTCAAGTCACAGGTTAGAATTTGAAATACAAATTAATATTGTGTTGATAAAAATGAATTGATGATACAACTTTAAAATATTGTAGAGAATAAAAAAATGTGGTGATTCCGAGGACGAAATCCTTTTAAGTAGGGGTGAATGTGATAACCCGGGATTTCAAATAATCCAAATTTTACGAATAATTTTTTTTAATATAAATAATGATTATTAATTTTGTGACAAGTATCTATGATACGAGTCTCGAGAATTAGTCAATCTGTGTATTGACTGAGAAAATGGAGTAGAGTTGTGCTTAACAGCTATAAAAACCCTAACCCTAATTTTTGGATAGGGATTCAGTAAAAAATATAATTAAAATAATTATATTGATGAGAAGGTGTTTGTACTGCATGTTGATAATGATCAATAATTGATCGTATAAGGTTTAAAAATTTACAAACCCTAATAAGAGATTAGAAACCCTAATCTCAGATTTAGAAAACTAATTTTACAGTTAAAACCCTAATTATACGCCGGGGAAACCCTAATTTCATATTCGGAAATCCTAAACCCTAATTAGGAAACCCTAATCCTAATTGGTGAGCATAATGTGTTTATTAAACACTAATATGATTAAGAAAACCTAATTTAATTAGGAAACCCTAATTTTAGTTTCAAAATTTTAATTTTCTAAATTAAAACCCTAATTTAGAAAATCCTAGAAAGCTAATGTTTTAAAACCCAAGTGTTAGAACCTTAGGGTTAAACCCTAAGGGTATGGACATTGTCAACATTGCCCTTAAAATTATTTTACAAATGACAAAAATGCCCTTTTATATTTTTATTTTGGTAACGTGTATTATTGCTAGCAACTTTAGTTGGTAAGCAACCACATTGACTTTGTAAATCCTAGTTATCTAACATACAAGCTGAAAATCACAGATCTAGCAACAACACAAGAAATATATATAGATTCAACAGAGAAAAAGTCTCAAAATTCACTCATTTTGCTATCTTGCTCTCACCAACTTCATCTCTCACTAGAAGCTCCAAAATTCTAAGGTAGATCAGTCCTAAAAATAGCCCTTGATCAACTAAGATCAGTTAGGAGGATTAAGATCAAAGATTTGAAGAAAGAAGGTATAAACCTAATTTTATTTTTGATCCAAGTTGTTAAGAAAAATTTTCTGTTTTTGTGTTTAAAATCATGTTAAGGGATGTTTTATGGTGATCTATGATGATTTCCCATGGATCCATAGCATCAAAGTGGGTAAAAATCATGTTTTTCTAAATCTGTTCTTTAGCATTTTTAGTGGTCTGACAAGTAATGTCAGTGGTCACAGATCTTTGCTCGTATATGATTTGTGATGTTTTAAAGTTGTAATTAGTTGTCTGGTATGGGGTCTTAAATCTGAAAGTGGAATAAGTATCATAAGATGTCTGGATTTGATGTTATTCATGGTCAAAACCCGTTGACCAAGCCTGACCATGAACTTTCTGGGTAACCCAGAAAGCCTTTTACAACGTCTGACAACTATTTGTGAGGTCTGGATCTGACAGATTTTAGGTCATTTGATGTTGTGTTTGTAACCATATTGTAGCCTGTTATATGTTCTTTCATTCAATGGCTTTATATCATGTAAATGAACAACTTGTAGATCATGACATGTGGTCAAAGTAGACCACTCATTCTATTTTTGACGTTTCTGGAAAACCCAGAAACAGCTTAAGCAATTTTTCTGACAACGTTTGACCAAGTTTAATCTGGAGATTTGAATGTTATTTAACTGAGATGTTGTCATGTAAATGTACCTTGACACTAGTACTATAGATTTGGATCATAACATAATGGATTTGATGACCAGAACTGGAAGCAAATCGAATCACAAAGTAGACAGTCGAAGTTGTCTGGGTTTCTGGGTAACCCAGAAAGCCCAGAAGCTTCTGACAGCTACTTTGGGGCTTCTGATCTTGCATTTGAGATATTTTAATACCATGTTGAGGATTGATAATTGTAGTACTACATATTACAATATCAATGCTTGAGATAGCCCAGAACATGTTTAATCTGGGAATTGAGGCTGGTCAAACAAGCAACCTTGCTAAGCCGACTGTCAGTGTTCTTGAAGCTCAAGAACACCAACAGCGACTGTTACTGTCGCTAAAGGCTTACAGCGACGGATTAATTAAAATTTTGAATTACTAATTTTCTAAAAATTATTTAAAAATATAAATAAATTATAAAAATTATTAAAAATAGTTTTAAAAATTATTTTAAACTATGAAAAATAATTTTTGACCAATTAGAATATTTTTCTTTAATATTTATAATTATTTAAATATTAAAGGTATTTAATTTATTTAATTAGCGTATTAAATAAATTGGAGAAAAATGATTTAATATTATGAAAAATCATTTTAAATAAGAATAATGTATTTAAAATATTTTGAGTTATAAAATATAACTTTTAATATTTTTGGAGAATTTTCATTAATAATTTAATATTAATGATATTAGATTTATTTAATTATTAAATTAAATAAATAAGATAAAAATGATTTTATTAATTTAAAAATTATTTTTAAATGAGAATAAAGTGTTAGATAATATTTTAAATTATAAAATATAATTTTCAATATTTTTAGAGAATTCTTATGAATAAATTAATATTAATGATATTAGATTTATTTAATTATTATATTAAATAAATGAATTAAAATGATTTTATTGATTTAAAAATATTTTAAAATGAGAAAAATGAATTAAAAATATTTTAAGTAATAATTAATTACTTTTAATATTTGGATGATAATTTCATTAATATTTAAATATTAATGGTAATGATTTAAAAATTATTTTAATTATTTGAAAAATCATTTAAGTAGAATATTGATGATTTAAAAATATTTTAAGTTATTAAAAATAATTTTAATATTTTGACAAGTATGTTATTAATATTTTTATATTATTAAATATTAATGATAATAAGATTATTTGATAATTAAATCATTTAAAAATGATTTAAGTGTTTGAAAAATTATTATAAATAATAATAATTGTTTATAAATTATTAAAAGTTTCCAAAAAAAATTATAAATGATATTTGACTTATCTAATATAATATTGAAGCTTAAAAACCGAACTTAATTGATAATAACTATGTTAAATGGACCGAAGTCCTACCAGACCGAAATATTTAGACTTGATAAGTGTTAATGTGCCTAGGAGAAGTTTGACTGTGAATTACAGTGTTACGTGTTATGAAATATTGTGCTAATTGTGAGACCGATATTATTGGTTATAGGTCTTTCAAAAGCAGATAAGTTTATTGTGTAGCTGTAATCAGCGGAAGAAGCAGTTTCCTAACTCAACCTTGAGTTATATTTATTCAATTATTATAGTGGTTAAGTATTGTTAATTATACCATGTCTAGGAAATTTATTGTTGATTATTCACAGTTAGTACATGTTTAATAATTTAAATTGAATTACTAATTTAGAAAATATACATTTGTAGAATAACTGTTGTTGGATATTCATTTTCGTAGAAGATAGAATTGACAGTACAAATAATTCCTATTATTGTCGAATTATATTGAGAAATGTCTTAGTTAATCATTCTGGCTAGACGAACATTTGTTAGAACATGATAGGTTCGAGAAGAGAATTCAATTATTATTGACAAATCGATGCCAATTATTTCGGCTAGATCAAGAAGTAATTAGAAATTGAAATCACAGTATTTCGTTGTTATATCAAAATCTTGATTCTGAGACTGAGAAGAACAACCTTTTATATAAAGGGAATATTTTATTGGTCGTATATTCGACTTTTACGCACGATTAAGTATTATGCATAATATAGGGTATACTAAAGCTAATCACTTTATATACTTGCAGAGGGGTATGATTTAACCTTTATGGTTATCTGATACACCTGGGTATATCAAAGTATAACTTTGAGAGTTACTCGAGAAGAGAAGTTCAAGATCCAATGGATCGCTCAACATAAATCTGGAAAACATTCCACTTTGCTATTTCGTAGAATTAATTCTTGATTATTCATTTGAATATCGTAGAAACCCTTAAAAGCATTGTATTCTTTCATTAGCAGATTATTGTTATGTAGAATGTGAGAAGACTCGATATTGATTTCTATACCTTTATTGTATGTCTTAACTTGCGGGGCAAACTTGTTACTCACCCTTGCTATAAATAAAACTTTTCAGCTAGGGACGAAGTTGCAGAAGGTGCTGCGAAAAAGAACAAAGGAAAAGGAATAGTTATAAATTAGTATAATGAAGTTTAGCATTATTATTATATGTTGTATTGTATTATAAACCCTTTTTGTATACCTAAAGGGGTATGTTTGTAATTTTAAGGTTAGAGGACCTGGGACTAATGTATTAACAACATATGTTAATGTGACATGTAATATTGTTTCCATATGAATGGGTAGTCAGTTAGTATTATATTGTGGATCGTAAACACCAAACTCGGGACTCAGGTAACCCGGATTTGTGGGTGTCACTTCTTCTCCGTGTAGAGTCCGAGCAATAAAGGGTGCAATGAGCTTGGAGTGCTTGAAGACAAACTTCTTTCTCTTCTAAGCTAAAAAGCTTCAAAAACTACTCCTAATGTGTCTCCAATGATGTTGGAGGCTACCTCTGATTAATGGTAATGATTTCCTTATCTTTTAGGTCATTACAACCTAATTTTTGCATGGGCACCGGAGGTGGCGCTGTAGCGCCAAGTTTTAGCCTTGGAACAGTGGTGCGTCTAAGTCTTTTATTACCTTTTATGCTTTTAAGTTCAACAGAGTTCACGTATTTTCAAAACAATAACCATAAAAACTATATCAAAAATATAACTAGCTATAATAGTTGGTCAGTGCTTCCTAAGAAGAACAGATCAATAACAGTCTTAATTTTTCAACTAACTAACCCCTCATCCATACATGCTTAACATAAACTCTTAGAAATAGTCATAATCACCAATGTGTTTATCATTAGACACAATAAAAATTTTATAATCTATATAACCCATTCCCAAAGGGTAAATAAAAAACAATAGCATAATAAGATAAAAGATAAAGTAAACCCTTGTTCTAATATCAGCTCAAAATAGGGTACAACCATAATATAGCATCAAGTATACCGATTTGTGCAAATCCCAAAAGATGTCTATAAATAAAATATGCTAATACTAAAAACTGCTCATGCATCCATACAATGTTAAATAAAACCATATAATAATAAAAATTTATTCATGCGTCCAAACATCTTAAAACAGTAAACATAAGTCTGAGGCTACAACAACCCAAAAGATGTCATCTGCGGTTCATACATGACTGCAATACAAACACAATGCCCCCAAAATTTGCTTAAACATAAACAAAATACTACTGATGGCAACCTAATCATGGCAATAGATAGAAGAAACTGATTAAACACCCTCATAATTAAAATGAGCAACGCCTTCATTGCTAAGCATACATAAATCAATACGAGATGGCTTCTCTGAGGTCTGGTCACTCGACACCCTCATCATCCTCTTCTTCATCTGCAGTCGCCGATGGTGGTGGATATGGAGGGCATACAAGAGGCATAGGGAACTGGAACGGCATCGAGTCTGCTTCTTCCACACCAGATGCAACATAAATACTCTCTACCGTGTTGGAGAACTCCGCGTGATACTGCATAAAAAGATCCTACCTTTGAGCCATATCATCGATCCCCCTACCTTGTCGGTCCACCTTCTGGTGTAAGAGGTTCATAGAGGCCAATATCTCTACCAATTGTCCAACTGCAGAAGAACCTAGCTCTATAGGCTATGCAGATGTGCCGGCCTCTAAAGAAAGAGGTTGGGATTGAGAAAAAGGCAGGAAGACCTCACGGCGTGGATGGGAAGCTGCACCTTCCTAGACTCTGTATCGGGTAATGGTGGCGTGATCAATAATCGCCATAGGAGGTAGGAGTATCTCATCTGAAGCCACATGTACCTCATATATTTGGCAAAGAAATGTGATGACAGAAGGATGTGGTAGTCCTCCTGAAGTACTGCCTCTCATAGACTTAAGAATAGACTCCTGAATAAGTGACCCCACATCTATATTCAAACCCGTAACAACAGCAAACAATAACACCACTCTCTAGTCACATCACTAACATGCCTAGTCGGCATCAGGTTGTGGCAAATAAAGCAATACAAGGCTTTCCCGTAGCGTAAGAGCTCTGTGTGCGCAAAACTGGACTTCTCACCCGTGTACTCATTCATTTTCCATGTGGTGTCGGGCTTACACAACTTTGTGATGATGTCATCTGTGTTGTAGCGCCCACCGTCTGCTAGATAATCTCTTTCATAGCTAGGCATCTGGAAATAAGCATTGATTGTTCTCTTGTCAAACAGTACTGTCTTACCCCTGACTTGTACCGCCAAATTCCCCTTAGCCGAGGCGTTGGTGTAGAACTCCTTCACTAGAACTATGACTGGGGACAATAGTTGTCGGGTGAAATGAGTCCAGTTCCCATCGGCGGCCATAGTAAATAGTTCTCCATTAAGTCGTGCATCAGGCCTGAGACCTCTCTATGGCACTAGGCTCTTGCTAGCCAAAACTATGTAGCACTTGTCAGAAACCTCCTTGCTAATGAACCGTGAACATTCCCAATACGGAATTGATGAAGATGATCCCCTAATGCTAAGCTTTTGTTTCTTTGGTGCGATAACTATAAGACTAATTAATATTTTCAAAGTGTTCAAAATGCTGAAAATACACAAATGAACAAAAGATTTGGATAAAGAAAACTCTTTTTGTGAAGTTTTCTGGCTCCAACTCTTTTCTTCTCCGTGTAGAGTTCGAGCAATGAAGGATAAAATGAGCTTGGAGTGCTTGAAGACCAACTTCTTTCTCTTATAAGCTAAAAAGCTTCAAAAAATACTCCTAATGTGTCTACACTATTGTTAGAGGCTGCCTCTAATTAATGAAAATGATTTCCTTAGCTTTTAGGTTATTAAGACCTAATTTATGCCGGGGCACCGGAGATGGCGCTGTAGCGCCAAATTTTAGCCTTGGAACGGCGCTGCAGCGCTGAGTAAACTTTTTGGTCAGTAAGTGGCGCTGCATTTCCAGTTTGTGAAGGAACATGGGCACTACAGCGCTGCAATACTAGATATGAAGGGGTGCTGCAGCGCCAATTTTAAGCATGGCATAGGCGTTGCAGCACCGATACAAGAAAATTAACCTTAATGCTCCTGAAAGCTGGAAATGACCTAATAAGCCCTGAAACACATAGATTAAGCAAAATAATAACAAAATAATAGAAAAGATATATAAATTATGACGAATATGTAACTTCTTAAGCTACAAAGGATCTGATTCGGGGGTATAAATCCCACTCATCAGTCTCTTAAACACCAAATCCAGGATTTGATTGACAGTGGGGAAATTATGGTGACTACACAAGAGCAACCACACGTTCAAGATAGCCCTCTACCTCAACACAATAAGGATGGACTAACATGATCGGTATTGGAATGGGGAAAACTTCCAAGTACCTTTAATACATTAGAGAAACATAATAAGTAAATGATGGTACCCTGACGTAGTTGGGTTATTCCCAAGCTTGGGCTTTGATTAAGCATGAAATGAAGTCTATTAAAGACCATATTGGTCAACTAGCAGAGCTGGTGGTATATCAGCGCCAAGTAACTCGACAGCTGATCAGTTAGGGGCATATAAGTCTCCTCTCCTTTATCACAAGGAATCAACAACAAGTCCAAGAGAATGAAACTTTAGAAGAAAAACTTGCAAGAAAAATTAGAGCCCGGTCTCGATGGTACTACGCCGACCAAAGGAAGTTCACTCGCTTGAGTATATGTTGATCAATGAAGGGAAGATCACATAACTATTACCCCCAATCAATCCACGTTCTAAGAGAATTAATGCTACTGGGGTCTATCAATACCACTCCAATATTCGGGGTTATAAAACTGAAAGTTGTTGGAAACTTCGTCATCTAATCCAGAATATGATTGACAATGATGATTTGAAAATGGAAAATAATGGTACTGTATTTCCTGAAGAAAAGAAGATATTCCCTCCGAGAACACAGAGATGGAAGGTGTAACGCCCCCATATCTATACTCCTATGGTATCTGATATGGTGCTTACTACAAATAAATTAATATAACGCATTTAAATCTATACACTCATGGTATCCGATTATATGCTTATATTTAATTGAACGACTATACAATTATTTTAAGATACAATTCCCATAGATCCAAGGTTCACAGTGTTAGGTTTGTAATATTCATGAACGCAATTAAATTGCACAAAATAAGCGGAAGCATGGAATAACAGAGTTTTAAAATTTTACAAACCATATACCCGGATCATCCTTTATGCACAATTATTAATTAAACGAAAAGATAAAGAACAAGAATCATACCCTTGAAGATTCGAGATTCCTCATGTATAAGTTCACCTCCAAATCCTTTCGCGTTCAACATGAATTGTAAGACCCCAACTTTTATGAATAAATAATAATTTTCTCGAAATATATTTTTGAATATTATGGTGTGGATTTGATATAATGTTATAGTTGTGGGTAATATTTTCAAATTTTGCAAAGTAAACAAGTGGTTATATAATATTCGATTGGTCAGGGAATATTCATTTTAACAGGGAATATTCATACGACGGCACAATCATTGTTGGACCCCACAACGGAAGTATTTTCGTAGTTAGAAAACGATATAATTATCTTTTTATATAAAAATTACGACAAAAGTTTTACCGTTAAACTGTTGAACTACCCGGTAGTAAAAGTATAGTAATACGCGTGGTTACATAGTAGTACACGGTATTGATTATTGATGCTTACGTGAGAAGTCACTCAGTTATACTCAATTATTGCTACAGTAATTGTTGCATCATATCTCTCATATTATTGATTCAATTATTGTCACAGTATCATCTGCATAATAATTATTATTACTAAATCAATAATTAAGACGACAAATTTATTCATATTATTATTTGCAATATTGACAATGTCTAAAAATTCTGTCAGGGAGAGGTTTGGTCACCTAATTGCGTGCCAATAGGAGAAATCCTTATCAGAAAGCCTCCTCTTTCCTGGGAACGACCTGGTTGTTAAATATTGTGAGTTATAATATTAATTATGAATAAGTTATGTTGATTAAAGATGAAATTGATAGTTCCATTGTGTTGGGATTATTAGTGTTAGTAAAAATCGACATTTATTTCGATAATAATTGATGTCTAGAGGTTATATTGACCAATCGGGTAATTAATCGGATAAATGAGCAATTAATTGCTATTATTTCACATGCTGATAACTATTTGTTCATATGTGTATACTATTAGGGGAGGTGGTGCAATATTGATAATACTTGCATGACTAAATTAAAAATAGAGGTATAGATGAAGGTACTATACTGTAATTAGTTTTTTCAGATGATTATACTATTAAGTCACATGAATGAACTATTAATTCACATTATTTACTATTAGGGGAGGTGGTGCAAGTTTGATAATACTTGCAGGACTAAATTAAAATGAAGAAAAAGAGGAAGGTATTATACTGTAATATTTTGAGCCCCAAAACGTGTAATTATCAAAACTATATTTTCATATAAATAGAAGCTCATTCTTCCTTCATTACTCATCAATTCACTAAAGCTATAGAGCAATTATTATAGAGATAAATTATAGAGAGAAAGAAGAAGAGAAGTCTGCTACCTCACTATTCTAGTATCCAGTCTTCTTCTAAGGTAAGGGGTATTATTCTTTCGTATTCATGAAGATGGTTATTTTCTTTCAATACTCGTAAGGGTCGTTATTCCATTCTTTATTATTATTTTGGAATAACCTGTCTATGCGAAGTACCGCATACATGGTGAAATTCTTCTATTATTCCATTCTTTATTATTCTGTTGGAATAACCTGTCTGTGCGGTCTATCGCATGCCTGGTGAATTCTGTTGTTATTCCATTCTTTATTATTCTATTGGAATATCCTATCTGTACAGATTACGCATGATCTGGTTCCATTCTTTATTATTCTATTGGAATATCCTATCTGTGCGGGTTATGTATGACCTGGTTCCATTCTTTATTATTCTATTGGAACAACATGTCTATGTGGATTACTGCATGCATGGTGAATAATCCTTCGTATTCATTCCTTATTAAATTATGGAAATGATCTGTCTACGTGGATTACCGCATGGCGGGCAAAAATCCATTTACAGTTTCATATATTCTATTATACTCAGTTGGTTAAAGTTTTGGCTTCTATACTCCATGAAATTAGTAGAATATCCTGGATATTTGTGCTTCAGTAAGTATCTTTTCATGGAAATATTTTTCTGAGCATTCTTGAATTTTACTCCACAAAACTGTATCATGTTGACAATTTGGACGTTATTGAGTTCTGGATAAATTAAATTATAAATCTTTAAAAATTTATCCTTGAACTTTTTTTATTGAATTCTTATATCATTGTCATCATCCTCATGTTTATAATATGTTGAAAGTCATCTATGGCCTGTAGTGCATAGATGGACTTGGTGTGATTATGACCAGTGATTATTCGGTATAATCATGATCGTAATGTTACAAATAATGTGGTAAAAGTCCTCATTGGCCGTAGTGCATTGATGGATAGTTGTTGTCATGATCATAACCATTGCTGAATAGATGAATATCCTTGGCCCGTAGTGCATGGATAATTTATGGTCGTGATAATAATGAATATCCTTGGCCGTAGTGAAGGGATGATGTGGTTTATTTATTAAGTTGAGTCTCAGCGATAAAAGTGATGAAAAACCTTTTAAATCATAAAAGATAGAAGATTTTATTCTCTACTTGACTCTTCTAATGGATTGCTTATTCTGCTGCAGTTAAACTTGATGTTTGTTATATTTTATCAGTTTAACACTATTGAAGGCTAACGATAAATTATTCTGCATTATCTTAGTCATAATATTTCTTACTAGGCTAGCTAGTTTAGCTCACCCTTTCTTTCACCGTTCTCTTTAGAAAATGAGAATATAGCTAGGATGAGTCGGGGAATGGATTGATGGTCCAGATGGTTGTTTTAGTAGTCCTCACTATTCTATAAAATATTGTGACAATAAATGTAATGAGGACTCCTTTGAGTGTGGATATTGTCTAGATGATAATATTCTTATTAAAACTCTTAGATTATGTTTTGCCGTATTTTACACTACTGTTGTATAATTAAATTGTATTTGAATTTTGTACCATGTATTTGGCGAATCAAGATGGATGATGTATACCTATTTTTGGGGGCTTCACAGTTGGTATCAAAGCTTAGGGATATGATCTATGGCTAAGATGTGAGACTAGAACTAGGAGGGGAGAGACGGGTAATTCCTTCGCTAGTATGACCTACCTAGGTTTATTTGGTATTTAATTGGTCGGTCAGAGTATATGGATAATATGTTGCATGTCAATTAACCTTTGTTTTGTGGCAGTATTTGAAAATGACATCCGAGAATGTTGAGAATAGAAATGGAGCACAGGAGACAGTTGAGTCTCTACAGATCAATAATCAGGATAATGTACATCAGGAAGGCAACAATCCTCATGCGAACAACAACACTGACCAAATGATGAACGATGAAATGTTCAGAGGCTTTATCCAATTCATGCAACATCAAGCGAGAGCGGATCCTGTCCAAAATGCAGGTGGAAACACTGGAAACTCTCGGACGGTCACCGCTAAACAGTTCAAGGAGCTGGGACCACCGGAGTTTATTGGAGAGCCAAAACCACTTAAGGCTGAGACGTGGATAAAGCAGATCACCCAGATATTTGATGTCTTGGGATGCTCTGAGGAGCAAAAGGTTCCCTTTTCCACCTTTATATTGCGAGGAGAGCCAGATTACTGGTGGAAATCGGTAAAGCGTACTCAACCTGCCGCACTAAAGATGTCTTGGGAGAAGTTCCAAGAACTATTCAATGACAAGTACTTTCCCAAAAGTATTCGTCACATGAAAGAGATAGAGTTCATCAAGTTGGAGCAGAACAATATGACCGTGTCGCAGTACGAAACTAAGTTTGCCGAGTTATCCCGGTTTGCGTCTCACTTGGTTGACAATGAGGAGAGAATGACGCGGATGTTTCTAAGGGGTTTAAAACCCGAGATACTTCAATATCTAATTTCTCATAAACTGTGTTTGTATTCAGATGTTGTAAATAGGGCTCATTTATTGGAGTGCGATAACGAGTCAACTCAACCAAGAGAAAGAAGCCGACAAATGATAATACCAGTGGTAGCAGTCATCGAAGCGGTGACAACAAACGTGGAGGGAATCAACATGCCAGTAATGGTAATCACTTCGGTGGTAATCATGGCCAAGACAATAAGAATAGACATTTTAAGAAGAAGAGATTCAACAATGATGGAAAGACGTCAGCATCAGCACCCATGGTTAAGGAAGCAGAACGACCACCTATCATATACTTCAAATGTTGTGGGGAGGGACATATCAGTCCAAACTATGCGCAGCAGTCCAAAACGTGTTACAATTGTGGAAGAGAAGGTCACCTAGCTAGATTTTGTCGTACAGGGAAGCCAAGTCCAGTTGGAACGGTGACACCAAATGTCATCCCAGACAAGTCAAAACCAGTAGTTTAAGGGAAAACGTTTGTTGTGACCTCCCATAAAGCAAGGAATCCGGACGAGGTCATCACGGGTAAGCTAATCATCAACTCTAGCAAAGTATATACCTTATTTAATACCAGTTCTACCCATTTTTTTATTTCTCCTACTTGCGCTCAACGTTTAAATTTGACTTCAGAGAAATTAGACTTTAACTTATCTGTTGAAACACCGTTGGGAGAAACCTTCATTACATCCACTGTTTATAAGTCTTGTTTGGTTCAAATCGGTACCTCACATTACCTGTCGATCTTATTTCCTTAAAAATATTTGCATTTGACGTGATTCTAGGGATTGATTGATTAACTACTCATCATGCTAAAATTGATTATTTTCGTAAGGTTGTTAGCTTTCATATTCTTAATCAACCTATTATGCGAATTCGAGTGACCAAACCATTAAAATCAATCATGGTCATCTTAAGCCATAAAGCTATTCGTTTATTAAAAAACGGATGTCAAGCTTTCTTATCTCATGCACAGATTTAAACAAAAATGCGTCAAATTTGAATGATATTTCTATTATTAATAAATTCCCTGACGTATTCCCCGAAGAACTTCCTGGCCTACCCCCAGAGCGTGAAATTGAATTTGGTATTGACCTTGAACCCGGTACAAAACCCATTTCTAAAGCCCCATATCGAATGCCTCCTATTGAACTTCAGGAGTTAAAAACCCAACTATAGGAATTGTTAGACATCGGTTTCATTCATCCTAGTATGTCTCCTTGGGGTGTTCATGTTCTATTCGTGAAGAAGAAAGATGGAAGTATGCGACTTTGTATTGATTATCGGGAGTTAAATCATATCACCATAAAAATAGGTATCTGTTACCTCGCATTGATGACCTGTTTGACCAGATGCAAGGAGCCCAATTCTTTTCAAAGATTGATCTTCGTTCCGGATATCATCAGTTGAAGATTAAAACTGTTGACATTCCAAAGACTACTTTCAGAACTTGGTATGGGCATTATGAATTCCTAGTCATGTCTTTTGGATTGACTAATGCTCATGCTGCCTTCATGGATATGATGAACAGAGTATTCAAGGAATATTTGGATCACTTTGTGGTCGTCTTTATTGATGACATCCTCATTTACTCCAAAATCCGTGAAGATCATGAGCAACACTTGAGGTTGATACTCCAAAAGCTTCGTGAAAACAAGTTATATGTCAAGTTAAAGAAATGCGAGTTCTGGCTTGAAGAAGTAGCATTCCTTGGGCACGTGATATCAAATCATGGAATATTTGTTAACTCGACAAAGATTGAAGCAATTCAAAGCTGTGAGCAACCTAAGTCAGTGACTGAAATACGTAGCTTTCTCGGCTTAGCTGGTTATTATCGGAGATTCGTAGAAGGGTTTTCTCGAATCACTACTCCATTAACTCTGCTGACTCGAAAAGATACAAAATTCGATTGGAGCGAGTGTAACAATCCAATATTTTATTTATAATTTAAAATATTTATTAAATTAAATAAATATTTTATTGATGAAGTTGTTGTTTTGTAATTTAAAATATTTTGTAATTTAAAATATTTCTTAAATTAAATGAATATGTGATTTTTGTTAGTAAATATTTATAAAATATATTTTTTAGATAATATTCTAAATAAATTTAATTTATAGTAATATTGTTGTAAGATAACATGAGATGTTATATTGTTGTTGTGATGAGATAAATTAAGATGGTATATTAAATTATTAAATAAAATTATAATAAGGTTATAATTTTGTGATGTTTGTTTAAGTGGAGTATTTATTTAAAATATAGTATGTATAATTATTTTATTTGATTAATGTTCGATATGGAAATCCAAATAAGTCATATGTGGTTATAAATTATAAACTAAGCTGTTTATTAAAACAAATTAAAGTAGTTTAATTTAGTTTTACCCAAACAAGGCTTTAATGTATTAAGTCTTTAATTTTTAAATGGTTTTGCTAAACAAAGCCCTATGGCTTTTGGAATTCTTTTTTTTTTTTATTTTGAAATTATATAAATAAATTAAATAATAAATATAATATAATTATAACATATACGTTAATAGTTTGTAACTGGTATTATATTAAGCATGCGTATTAAGCCATATCAGTTTTTATATTTGTTATATGAACTGTAACATGTATGTTATGTTAGTACAGTGTTTATGAGATATATGTTGATGCATGTTATTATATGCTATGTGATGCATGAAAACTGTTAGATTTTACTGGGTTGTCGAGCTCAACCTTGCAAATAACCATTTTTGCAGGTTAAAGATTGAAGATGTCACTATGTGCTACTTGAATGTAGTGGTTCAGAAATAATATACGAAGATTTATATTTTAGCTAAAGTTGCTATTTCCTTAAACCAGGATTAAGACTCATGAGATGTATTAAATGTTTTATGATGTATAGTTTTATATTGAGTTGTAAAGCAAGAGTTAAAGTTATCTGATATGTAGAGGTTATAGGATTGAAATGTAAAATTTTATATGACAACATTGATAAAGCGAATCATAAAATAAGATTGATTCAAAGACATGTAGTTGATAAAGGTTTTGATTCAGGAAAATAAAAGTTTAAATTATTCCGCATTTTATAAAGTTTAACATCGAATAATGATGTAAAATCAGAAGGTAGATGTGTTATTAACGACCAAAGTTGAGAATTAAATTGTATGAATTTTGGGGTCGTTACAGAACCTATGACAAAAAATGCACGAAGAGGGTGTTCTTATTTTATTACTTTCATTGATGATCACTCAAGATTTGGACATGTGTATTTAATGAAATACAAATCTGAATCATTTGAAAAGTTTAAAGAGTTCAGAAGTGGAGTAGAAAAACAAACTGGTAAGAGTATCAAGATTCTTTGATCAGATTGAGGAGGATAATACTTAAGCAGTGAATTTCTTGATTGTCTCAAAGAAAATGGTATAATCTCACAATGGACTCCACCATGAACACCACAATTGAATGGTGTATCTGAAAGGAGAAATTGAACATTGTTGGACATGGGTCGTACCATGATGAGTTTTACCGATCTTCCAGTATCATTCTGAGGTTATGCTCTAGAAGTGGCTGCATATATACTAAATAAGGCCCACACAAAATCTATCCCCAAGACTCCATGTGAGATGTGGATATGGAGGAAACCTAATCTTAAGCATGTTAAGATTTGGGGATGTCCAGCTTATGTGAAAAGGTTTCAAAATGATAAGCTTGGGACAAGATCTAATAAGTGCATGTTTGTGGGATATCCTAAAGAAAGTTTAGGATACTGTTTCTATAATCCTACTAAGAAACAAGTGTTTATTTACAAACACGCTGCCTTCTTGGAAAAGGAGTTTATCCTTGAAGGGGTCAGTGCTAGGAAAATAGATCTTGAAGAAATTTAAGAACCACAAACCACTACTAGTCGAATGGATGAACTTGTCCAATAAGAGATACCTTCTGTACAACACCCTATTCGTAAATTTAGAAGAGTACTGAAGATACCTAATAGGTATGAATTCATCATAGAGGATGATGATGAGGTACGCATCATAGATGATGACGATCCATTGAATTACGACCAGGCTATGAGTAGTAAAGACTCGGGGAAATGGCTAGAAGCAATGAAATCTGAAATTGACTCCATGGATGAAAATCAAGTATGGACTTTGGTTTCACCACCTGAAGGCATTAAGCCTATTGGGTGTAAATGGGTCTTTAAAAGAAAGATTGGAGTGGACGGCAAGGTAGAGACCTATAAGGTCTGACTGATCGCAAAAAGTTTTAAACAAAGACAAGGAGTTGACTATGATGAAACCTTCTCACCAGTAGGTATGCTCAAGTCCATTCGGATTTTGCTTACAATTGTAGCTTACCACGACTACAAAATCTGGAAAATGGACGTGAAAACGACCTTCTTCAATGGGAAACTTGAGGAAGATGTGTATATGACACAACTAGAGGAATTTGTTTCAACGGTTGGAACAAATCAAGTCTGTAAGTTGCAACGATCCATTTATGGATTGAAGCAAGCTTCTCGTAGGTGGAACATCCGTTTTGTTGAGACGATCAAAGAGTTTGATTTTATCAAAAATGAGGATGAACCATGTGTGTACAAGAAGGTTAGTGGGAGCGTTGTTTCATTCTTTTTATTATATGTTGATGATAAATTACTGATAGGGAATGATATTCCTAAGCTACAATCGATTAAAATAGGGTTATCTAAGCACTTCTCCATGAAGAACTTGGGAAAAGCATCATATATTTTGGGGATAAAGATCTATAGAGATCGATCTAAAGGATGTTTGGCTTGTCTCAAGGAACGTACATTGACTCGATGCTAAAGAGGTTTAGCATCGAAGATTCCAAAAGAGGTCTCATGCCGATGAGCCATGGAATACATCTCTCCAAGAATCAGGGCCCAAAGACACCTGAAGAGAGAGGCCGTGTGAGTAAGATTCCTTATGTAAGACCCCAAATTTTATGAAATAAAAGTATTTAATTTTTCTTATAAATATTATTCTATATAGTATGGTGATAATTTAATAAATGTTACAGTTATGGGTGATATATACAAATTTTACAAATTAAGTAAGTTGTCATAAAATATTCGTTGTGTGGGGGAATATTCATTTGGTCGAAAAATATTCTTTTTGTTGAGGAATATTCGTAAAACGGCGCAATCATTTGTGGATCCCACAACAAAATAATTATCGGATATAGAAAGCGACAAAGATGACCTTTTTATAAAAATAACGGCAAGACTTTTACCGTTAAATTATTAAAATACCCAGTGATAAAAGTATAGTAATACACGTTGTTGCACAGTAGCACACGGTATTGCACAATCTCTTTGATTATTAATGCTTACGTAAGAAGTCACTCAGTATTTCATTCAATAATTACCACAGTAGTTGCAGCATAGTATCTCATGTTATTGATTCAATTATTATCACAGTAACATCTGCATAATATTTTATATTATTAAATCAATACTTGTCACAACATAGTAACTCATATTATTGAAATGGTATTATTAGATAAGCATTATTGACAACGTCTAGAAAGTTCTGTCGAGGAAAGGGGTTAGGTTATTTAATTACGCGCCAATAAGGAGAAATCTTTATCGGAAAGCCCCCTCTTTCCTAGGAACAATATGGTTGTCAATATTGTAAGTTATAATATTAATGATGAATAATTGTTGAAAGATTAAAAACGTTTTATGTATATTTATTAGTGATAAGTGATGAGATTTAATTTAATAGTTAGTCAAGACTAGTTAAATAGTTTGAACTAACTAAGAAAGCAAAAGTGTGTATAAAACACAAGAAAATAAAATCAAAGCTCGAATTTGAGTTAATAGAATTTGATGATCAGACTACTCGATTGAATCAGGAGCAATGAATCTAGTAAGAAGAGACTGCAAACTCGATATGGTTTCAAGGTTAACTTTTTGGTCAAAGTTAATAGTTGACTTTTATGTAGAAAAGTCAAATGTAGAGTTCGGAGTTGAATTTGGAGATGCAGACGATATATTTGAATCCGAGATGATAAAATTAGTTACAATAGACTATAAACACAAAATTTATAGGGGTTGACTTTTTGGTAAAAAGTCAACAGTTGATTTTTTTTCGGAATAAGTCAAACTTCAAAAATTCAAAGATGAAATTGTTCATAAAAATATTTCAATTGTGTTGGAAATATTAATTTTAGTGGAAATCAACATTTATTTCGATAATAGTTGATTTTTGGATATTAAATTGACCAAACAGGCAATTAATCGGATAAATGAACAATTAATTACTATTGGTTCACATGATATGAACTATTAGTTCACATTTAAGTACTATTAGGAGAAGTTATGCAAGATTAATAATATTTGAGGGACTAAATTAAAAATAGAGTCAAAGATGAAGGTACTAAAGTATAATTAACCTTGTAATTTGACACATTTTCCTAGCCTATAAAAACTATTCCATCCATTCATTATTTCCTACCATTTTTGAAGAGCAAAGTTATAATCACAAGCTATAGTGAAAGAAACTATAAAGAGAGAATAAGAGAGAAAGAAGAAGAGTATTATGCTACTAAACTATTGCAGTATTCAATCTCCTACTAAGGTAAGGAATATTATTTCTTTCGTATTCGTAAATGATGTTATTTTCTTTCAATACTCTTAAGGGTTGTTATTCTATTCCTTATTAATCTATTGGAATAACTTGTCTACGCGGACTATCGCATGCCTGGTGAATAACTCTTTGTATTCATTCTTATTAATCTGTGGGAATAACATGTCTAAGCAGACTAACGCATGCCTGGTGAATTCTGACACCCCTAAATCCGAGTATTTCAATTCCACGGGATTTGGTGTTCACTGTACAAATATCATCAATTTGTCTACCCATAATAAATGCAAGCCATGCAATAGATAGAATAAAAATCTTCCCCTTAAGGGTTACAACATCTGAATAATAATAATACAATCCCAGGTTAAACTAACCTTAAACATCTGTGCGGAATCATAAACAAATAAGTCTAAAATAACATCATTAACTCAAGTCTTAAACATAAATACATCATCTAATAAAAATAACAAGCCTTCATCACTTTCTAACTTTGCCCTTGCCTTTACTAGTGGAAGGTTCATCAGTTCTTTCGTTCTTAACTGCAATGTTATTATTAAGCAAGAGTGAACACTATTGCCCACAAGTATAATAACATACGAGTAAATCAAAGACAACTGAATGAAAGCTCAACTTTTGAATCAAGAATGAATAACAAGAATCAAAAGAATTCTGAGGGTCATAAGACCTTGAACTATGTCCTAGGTTATCAAGGGTTATACTTGAAACCTTTAACAGTAATAAGACTATGGACCTTTCTACTCGTACTTAGGGGGATCATCCCTTAGTACCATACTGCGCACAATATCTTAACGCTAACGCATAAGTAAATCCCTTTGTAGGGTTGTTCATCTCAGTTTGACATTCTGAACATTCTGGAGAGTGGCGCTGCGGCGCCACAGTTACACTGGTTCTTGGCGCGATGGCGTTGCGGCGTGGTCTTTGGCGCTGCGGCGCAGTGGCGCTGCGACACGAGTCTCAAGGCATGGAGTCGGCGCCGCAGTGCGAGGCTCCAGTTTCAGTTCTGCAATTCGCAAAAATTGCAGAACATGGCCAAAGAATTCCAATAAAATTATTACTACTCGAATTTAATCATACCCACATGATATAATTTATGTATAATCATAACCCAACATTTATATACTGACATTAACCAATTTAAACACTTAATAACAGATTTAAAGCATGTGAATTTCACTGACTTTGATGTTCTTGGAGGTTTTGAAAATAAAACATGAAAACTGTCACTACGGATTCGTTATAACACCGAATCCATTCATTTAAACTTTGGTCTCTTCGTATCAACATGCATAACAACATACAAGTGTAAAATTTAGGGATAATATACGATCAATACATAAAATATCACGTATAAGGCCATAAGGCCAAAACCCATACTCTGTAATTTTGTAGAAATCATATACGACATATTTCCATGAATTTAATGATATGGTTTACATAATATATATAATTAAACACGATTTGATATGTCATAACACACATATAACCCATAATCATTACTCCTAACCCAATTATAGAGGTTAAACCAAAAACTTTAAAAGCCATTTTTATGAAAACTAAAATACGTAAAGTAGAAATTGGGAAGGAGGAGATTACCCAAAGCATAGTGTGGATTTTAATAAGAGATGAATATCAATTTCTCTTTGACTTCTCAACTAATATTTTGTATCTCTCTCTGTGAAAGCTCTCTAGACTTAGCAATAATGAAGAAAAGAAAAGAAGACGTCTGGTATATTAAAGGAACTGACGCACTGAGTGGTCAGTTAACCCAGTCATGGGCAACTGCTAGTAACTCCCATTAAGGCCATGTTTGGCTAGGCTTAATAGATTTCAAAACCATTTAATTTAATAAAGCTTTATCATATGGTTTAATTAATGTCACACTCCTTCATAAAATAAATCAATATCTTATTTAATTTATTTTAAATAAAATATAATAATTTCTCATAATTTCACATAGTCACATAATTAAATTTCTCATTAATAATTAATGTCAAATTATTAGCTGTCTAATTAATAATTAAATTAATTAAAATAACATCATGCTTAATTAAATATTTCATTTAATTCAATAAGCTCACATAAATACATACTTGAATAATAAATTTTCTCTACATTAATTTAATAAATGTAACACATAATTAAATTAATCTACTACAATTGTATCAAATAATTATTTAATCCAATAATTAAATCATCAAAAAATATTTATTTAATTCAATAAATATTAAAATTAAATTATAAAATTCTCATTCGTCACATCTTTCCCCCCTTAAAAGGATTCTGTCCCCAGAATCACGACTCAATAATTTCAACCCATTACATTCTTCCCCCCTACAAAGATTTTGTCCCCAGAATCGCTTACAAATAATTAAATAAATAAATCAGGGTAATTCTTCATCATATTCTCTTCAAGTTCCAACGTAGCTTCTTCAGCATTGTGGTTCCTCCAAATTACCTTAACAGAAGGTATAACTTTATTTTTGAGAACTTGTTCTTTTCGGTCGACAATTTGGACAGGGATTTCTTCGTAAGATAAGTCTTTCTCAAAATGCAGGGGTTCGTATTCA
This sequence comes from Panax japonicus, assembly GCA_020205505.1. Classification (NCBI taxonomy): domain Eukaryota; kingdom Viridiplantae; phylum Streptophyta; class Magnoliopsida; order Apiales; family Araliaceae; genus Panax; species Panax japonicus. The sequence goes on from CM035107.1 coordinate 59,993,903, forward strand.
ATTACATGCTTATAATCAGCCTTTTAGGGTTGTAACACAGACACATGGAAGACGTTGTGGACATTCTCGAGTGCTGGAGGTATAGCTACCTCGTACGTGACTTCTCCGATTATGTGTAATACTTCAAATGGTACAGTAAATCTTGGGCTCAATTTTCCTTTCTTTCTGAACCTGATATTTCCCTTCCAGGGAGAGACCTTCAAGAAAACATAACTACCTAATTCAAACTCGATATTTTTACGATGTAGATCAGCGTATTTCTTCTGTCGATCTTGAGCCGCTACCAATCGTGCTCGGATCACTTTGACTATTTCTGCCGTCTGCTGTACCAATTCTGGCCCTAGCAATTGTCTTTTACCAACTTCATCACAGTAAAGAAGAGTTCTGCACTTTCTTTCGTATAACATTTCATAAGGCGGCATGCCAATACTAGCGTGGTAACTGTTGTTGTAGCCAAACTCTACTAACAGTAGGTGATCATCCCAATTTCTTTTGAAGTCCATCACACAGGCTCTTAGCATATCTTCTAACGTTTGAATTGTTCGTTTGCTCTGTCCGTTTATTTGAGGGTGATAAGCTGTACTCATTCGTAATTGCATACCCATGCATTCCTGAAGATGTTTCCAGAAATTTGATGTGAAGCGCTGATCTCTATCTGAAACAATTGATACCGAAACTCCGTGCCTCGAAATAATCTCTTTTACGTATAGCCTCGCCAACTGATCTAAGTTGAATCTTATTTTGATTGGAAGGAAGTGTGCAGATTTTTTCAATCAGTCAACGATAACCCATACTGCGTCATAGCCTTTCTGAGTCATCGGAAGGCCAACCACGAAGTCCAATGTAATATGTTCCCATTTCCATTCTAAGATCTCAAACTGTTGTAGCAATCCACTTGGTCTCTGATGTTCCGCTTTCACTTTCTGACAGGTCAGACACTTGGCAACACATTCTGCAACATCACATTTCAAAGTCGGCCACCAGAAATGTTGTCAAAGATCTTGATACATCTTGGTACTACCAGGGTGAATCGAATATCGTGAACTATGAGCCTCGCTCAAAATTTCTTCCTTAATCTCTTGTACTGGCGGTACCCAAATTCTACTCTCAAATCTCAGTATTCCTTCCTTATTCATCTTAAATTTTGGTTCGGTTCCTTCAGATATCTTCGTTGTCACCTTTTTATACTCTTCATCCTGAAGCTGAGCATCCTTAACTTTATCCAGCAGGGTGGTACCAGATTTCATCTGAAATAGCTTCTCATCAATTTCCATAGGATACTTCATCTCTAACTCCAGTTTCTCCATTTCTGAAATTAGCTCCTCCTGAGCAGTTAACATCATCAATTTCTCACGACCCTTTCTACTTAAGGCGTCGGCAACTACATTTGCTTTACCCGGATGGTATAAAATCTCACAATTGTAATCCTTAATTAATTCCAACCATCTTCTTTGACGCATATTCAAATCTTTCTACGTGAAAATATATTTCAGACTCTTATGATCCGTATATATTTCACACTTCTCCCCGTAGAGATAGTGCCTACAAATTTTCAAAGAAAAAACAACTGCAGCTAACTCCAAGTCATGGGTCAGATATCCCTTTTCGTAATCCTTCAACTGTCGTGATGCATACGCAATGACTCTGTTGTTTTGCATAAGCACACAGCCAAGTCCTTTATGCGACGCATCGCTAAAAATAACAAAATTTCCTGTATCATCCGGAAGAGATAACACATGTGGCGTACTCAACCTCTTCTTCAATTCTTGAAAACTTTCCTCACACTTATTCGTCCAAATAAATTTCATAGCTTTTCGAGTTAAATTCGTTAACAGAGTTACAATCTTGGAAAAGTCTTGTATGAACCTTCTATAATATCCCGCCAATCCAAGAAAACTTCTTACTTTCGATGGCGTTCTCGGCTGATCCCAGTTAATCACGGATTCTACTTTGGATGGATCTACCGAAATTCTATTTTTATCGATCACATGTCCAAGAAATTGTACTTGCTCGATCCAGAATTTGCATTTCGAAAATTTAGCGTACAACTTCTCCCTTTTCAATACTTCCAATGTTAACCTCAAATGTTCTTCGTGTTCTTCTTTGGTTTTCGAATATACCAAAATGTCATCTATAAATACCACTACGAACTTGTCCAAAAAGGGTTTGAATACACCATTCATTAGTCCCATAAATGCTGCAGGAGCATTCGTAAGACCAAACAACATTACTAAAAAATCGTAGTGACCATATCGCATTCTGAACGCTGTCTTCGGTACATCGTCTGGTCTCACCTTCAATTGATGATAACCGCTTCTCAAGTCTATCTTGGAAAAGTATCTCTCTCCCTTCAATTGATCAAACAAGTCATCGATCCTCGGTAATGGATATCTGTTCTTAATTGTGACCTTATCCAGTTCTATGTACTCAATGCAGAGCCGCATCGATCCATCCTTCTTTTTCACGAACAACACTGGCGCTCCCCACGACTATACGCTCGGTTGAATATACTTCTTGTCCAACAATTCTTGTAGTTGTACCATTAATTCTTTCATCTCTACCGGTGCCATTCGGTATGGTGCCTTCGATATTGGAGCAGTTCCGGGCGCCAAATCGATCATATAATCTACTTCTCTATCTGGTGGAAGTCCTATCAAATCATCTAGAAATACATCGACGAAATCCCTCACAATCGGTATCTCTTCTACCTTAGGATTCTCTTTTCGACTGTCGACTATGTAAGCTAAGTATCCTACATAGCCTTGTCTTAACAACTTCCTGGCCTGCATCATCGTCAAACAACTCGCTTGTCTAGACGACTTGCTACCATAAAACACAACCTTTGACGGAGTCATAAGGTTAATACGCTTCTTTTGGCAATTAATTATAGCCTCGAAATTGAATAACCAGTCCATTTCCAAAATAACGTCAAATTCCCCAAGTCGAATAGGGGTAAGATCTACGTTCATGATATTACCTTTAATATCCACTCTACAGTTCTTATGTACATACTTAACAAGGATTATTTCTCTATTCGCAATTTCTATGTTCATGGGGTAATCCAATTCATTCTTAGGCAAATCTAAATTCTTGGCAAAAGCATCGGATATAAAGGAACAAGTAGCACCCAAATCAAATAATACGTAAGCATTAACTTTATTGATCGGAATGATACCTGACACCACATCACGGGATTGAACTGCATCTTGCACCGTCATGTTAAAAGTCCGAGCGGTCGGTCGGTTTGTTGCGGTAGGTCCAGTGATGGTTAAGGCATTTCCACTGTTATTTCTCCGGTTTCCTCCTGATCCTGACCCTCCCGATCCCTTCTTGGGACAATCTCTTGCCATATGGTCCTTCGAACCACAAGTAAAACAAGCACTCTTCTTTGGGTTTGGACAGTTTTGTGCTATGTGGCATTCCTGACCACAATTGTAGCACACTCTTTTTCTTTTCATACAAACTCCCAGATGGGCTTTCCCGCAAGTCGGCATACTTCAATTATTTTCTTCTGATTACCTTGTTGATTCCCCGATGATAAGCTGTCGTTCCACCTTTTCTTCTGATTGAAATTTCCACCTCCTGTGCCACTTCCACTGGCCTTGTTATTAATTTCACCTTCACTCTTCTTCTTCTTCTTCTGATCTTGATTGTACTTGTTCACCGCATCGCTTCCTCCTTCAGCGAGGATGGCCTTTTCCAGTACTCCGGCAAATGTGTTTAGCTGAAACATTGATACCTTTCTGTACAACCAAGGCTTTAGTCCTTGTTCAAATCTTCTGGTTTTTCTTTCGTCCGTGTGTACTTGGTACGGGGCGAATCTTGATAACTCGTTGAATTTAGCTGCGTAGTCAGGTACACTTATATTTCCCTGCTTCAGTTCTAGAAATTGAACTTCCATCTGATTCTGTGAACTAGTTGGGAAATACATTTTGAAAAAAATTTCTTTAAATCTCTCCCACATAATTACACCTTCACCTCCTCGTATTTTGTTTACTTGCCACCAGTAGCTAGCCTCAGACTTCAGGATAAACGTTGCAAAAGCGGTCTTCTGATCTTCTTTAACCCTAGCAACGTCAAAAACCTTCTCCATTTCCATAACCCACATTTGAGCCTCGATTGGGTTCATAGAACCTTTGAACTCTGGTGGTCCCACCATCTTGAAGTCTTTAAACGTTGTGTTTGGTAGAGCTTGCGATTGATTATTCATGGCTTCAGTCAGTAAGTTAACCAACTGCTGCACGGGATTAGCGTTGGCATTATTTTTATTATTGGTTGACTCTTCCTGAGCCGGTTGACGTTGTTGTCTTCTACTTGGCGGCATTTTTCTGTTAAATAAACGCTTATTAGAACTTTATTTTTTTCTCTAAATAGTTAAGGCATTACTTAACAATTTAACATACTCATTTAACACATCATCTCAAATAACTTGATATATTTTCATTCAAATAAAAAGTTTTAACATTAAACGATAGCATAACTGCTATTTACATCAACTATCCTGGAATAAAGAATCCACGGGATTTAAAACATTTAAAATATTCCTTCGTTCATAAACACGTCAGAATTTACATCTAGAAAATAATTAAGTTCTTTACATAATTAAACAAATCATATCACTGCCAGTTAAGGTGCTGAATAGCCTTGTTACGCTCCTCTTCTAAGATGCGATACATCGTTCTGCGATCCATCATGTACAATGGTAGTCCTTCGAACTGGATTGGGTACCTCAAAACTAGATTCTGGGTCTCATTCATTTCCTTGGTAAGTGTAGAATATGTCTCCCCAATCTTCGACTTCTTTGCACGACATCATCTTCTGCACGATCAGCTCGACGTATTTCTCTTACCCAGCCTTCCTCTGCTATCTTTAGTCTATCGGAGGTTTCCTTCAGTTCCTTCTTCAGTTTCTCTATCTCCTCGGTCTTATCTTCGGTTTGACCCTTCTCATGGACCAAATCCCATCCTACATTTCCCAATCATGAGTGAAGAGTCAAAATCTCCATCTCCTTCTGCTCTAAAGTAATATGTTGAATAACCGCTCGTTCAGTCAAATCCTGGACCTCGTCTCATAACTCTACGTTACGGTCGTATAATGTGTCGTACATCTCAGCATCAACGGTCTAACGTGGTAACTCCTCTTCTTCCTCTTCCTCTTCATTTTCCTCAACAAATTCCTCTTCAGGATCCTCCTCAGGATCAGTCTCAGGTTCATGCTCCTGACCCACCACAGTAATCAATGGAGATGACTCCCTATGTACCAACTGTTCCCTAACGACATGAATTTCTCGAGGCTCCTCCTCTGTCGGTACTATAGGTACATGGGGTTCCTCCTCAGTAGGTACTATAGGTACCCGGGGTTCTTCCTCCCCAGCTTGACTAGCTTCTCAAACATTTGACATCCTGACAAAAAAAAAATTAAGTTTTAGTTTCTAAGTCGTATCATCTGAAGCATACTTTAACACATAAACACATAAGGTCTTTTATTATCTTCAATGAATTACATAAATTCATTTCTTATAACTCGATAAGAGTTTTCCATCACTATCTTCTTTCTATAAGGCTACTACCTAAGGTTGCTCCCCCACCTAATGTTCATAACCAGGCTCTGATACCAACTTGTAACACCCCCAAATCTGGCTATTTCAATTCCAAGGGATTTGGTGTTCACTGTACAAATATCATCTATCTATCTACCCATAATAAATACAAGTCATTCAATAGATAGAATAAAAATCTTCCCCTTATGGGTTACAACATCTGAATAATAATAATAATACAATCTCAGGTTAAACTAACCTTAAACATCTGTGCGGAATCATAAACAAATAAGTCTAAAAAAACATCATTAACTCAAGTCTTAAACATAAATACATCATCTAATAAAAATAATAAATCTTCATCACTTGCTAACTTTGCCCTTACCTTTGCTAGTGGAAGGTTCATCAGTTCTTTCGTTCTTAACTGCAATGTTATTATTAAGCAAGAGTGAGCACTATTACCCACAAGTATAATAATGAAATAACAGTATAATAACATGCGAGTAAATCAAAGACATCTGAATGAAAGCTCAACTTTTGAATCAAGAATGAATAACAAGAATCAAAAGAATTCTAATGGTCATAAGACCTTGAACTATGTCCTAGGTTATAAAGGGTTATACTTGAAATCTTTAACAATCATAAGACTATGGGCCTTTCTACTCGTACTTAGGGGGATCATCCCTTAGTACCATACTGTGCACAATATCTTAACGCTAACACATTAGTAAATCTCTTTGCAGGGTTGTTCATCTCAGTCTGACATTAGAGTCCGCACCAAAGGAAGTTTGGTTTGGATAATTCATCAAGGGTTCTGAAATTTAGAACGCTCATCAACTATGGACTAGTCGAATCAATAAGGGTTCGCTAGTCTAATAAGGTTCAATAATAATGATATTCAAATTGAATAATAATCTTAAAGAGTATACAATAGAACGATTATTTTATAACAAAATCATACTTTGAAAAGATAATCAATCTTTAATATAATAATTCGAACTTGAATAATAGTAATGATAATTACTCGAGGTAAATAATAAACTTGAACAATAATGACAAGTAGGGTTAGGAAACTTGCATCGTGCGTAGACTACACTTTAACTAAGCACATTCTTTGAATTTAATCCTACATACCATTCACATTCTCAATACCAGTTAATTATAACTTAACTAATCATCAATGATCATTCTTTTGTCTAAACTTTGGTTATGACTATACTTAGTCAAATTATCACATTTATTAACATATAATATCACCTCATGAATAATGAATTAATTATGTATTCAATAATTCAACCCACATGCAATTATGTTATTTACATGATAAACATCTATTTTATCTTCACATTATACTTCTAACATGTTTACATATTCATTAAATTAATTTACTAACACATTGTTAGACTTAAACATTTTTAAAAAAATCTCATTCTGAACATTCCAGAGAGTGGCGCTGCGGCGCCACTGTTACACTGGTTCTCGGCCCGATGGCATTGCGGCGTGGTCTTTGGCGCTGCGGCGCGAGTATCAAGGCCTGGAGTTGGCGCCACAGTGCGAGGCTACAGTTTCAGTTCTGCAATTCGTGAAAATTACAGAACATGGCTAAGGAACTCCAATAAAATTATTACTACTCGAATTTAATCTTACCCACATGATATAATTCATGTATAATCATAACCCAACATTTATATACTGACATTAACCAATTTAAACACTTAATAACAGATTTAAAGCATGTGAATTTCACTGACTTTGATGTTCTTGGAGGTTTTGAAAATAAAACATGAAAATTGTCACTACGGATTTGTTATAACACCGAATCCGTTCATTTAAACTTTGGTCTCTTCGTATCAACATGCATAACAACATACAAGTGTAAAATTTAGGGATAATATACGATCAATACATAAAATATCACGTATAAGGCCATAAGGCCAAAACCCATACTCTGTAATTTTGTAGAAATCATATACGACATGTTTTCATGAATTTGATGATATAGTTTACATAATATATATAATTAAACACAATTTGATATATCATAACACACATACAACCCATAATCATTACTCCTAACCCAATTACAGAGGTTAAACCAAAAACTTTAAAAGCCATTTTCATGAAAACTAAAATATGTAAAGTAGAAATTGGGAAGGAGGAGATTACCCAAAGCGTAGTGTGGATTTTAATAAGAGATGAATATCAATTTCTCTCTAACTTCTCAACTAATATTCTGTAACTCTCTCTGTGAAAGCTCTCTAGACTTAGCAATAATAAAGAAAAGAAAAGAAGATGTCTGATATATTAAAGGATCTGACGCACTGAGTAGTCAGTTAACCCAGTCATGGGCAACTGCTAGTAACTCTCATTAAGGCCATGTTTGGCTAGGCTTAATAGATTTCAAAACCATTTAATATAATAAAGCTTTATCATATGGTTTAATTAATGTCACACTCCTTCATAAAATAAATCAATATCTTATTTAATTTATTTTAAATAAAATATAATAATTTCTCATAATTTCACATAGTGACATAATTAAATTTCTCATTAATAATTAATGTCAAATTATTAACTTTCTAATTAATAATTAAATTAATTAAAATAACATCATGTTTAATTAAATATTTTATTTAATTCAATAAGCTCACATAAATACATACTTGAATAATAAATTTTCTCTAAATTAATTTAATAAATGTAACATATAATTAAATTAATCTACCATAATTGCATCAAATAATTATTTAATCCAATAATTAAATCATCCAAAAATATTTATTTAATTCAATAAATATTAAAATTAAATTACAAAATTCTCGTTCGTCACATAACTTTTCGTATTTATTCTTTATTAAGTTGTGAAAATGATTTATCTACGCAGATTACTGCATGACGGGTGAAAATTCATTTGCAATTTCTTGTATTATTTCATTTCATATTCCTAAATCTAAACTTACTATTGCTTCTATAATTCCTAAAATGATTAGAAATTTCTTGAGGTTTATGCTTTATCTAATATCATTTCACTAGAATATTGGTCTGAACTCTCTTATTAAAATTTTAATCTTTTCATGTCGGGGTACTATTTATTTGGGGTACTATTCATATAGTACTATTCATGGGTTCTATTCATACGATACTATTCATACGGTACTATTCCTGATTACTATTCATAATGGAATTTAATTTTCTTTTCTTTGTCCAAGTTATCTTTTATAAATCTTATCCTTGAAATTGAATCCATATTTTGATCTTCATGTTCACAATTTGGACATTCTTGAACTCTAGATAAATTAAATTATAAATATCTAATATTTATCATTGATTCACTTGATTCATTCTTTATATCATTGTTATAATTCCCAGACTTAAATTGAGGTTAAAGTTATCTTTGGCCCGTAGTGCAGAGATGAACTGTTGATTGGTATGATTATGACCAAGAACTGTGTATTGGTATAATCATGACCTTTAATGTTATATATAAAGACTTGTAATGAAAGTTCTCTTTGGCCCGTAGTGCAAAGAAGAACTGTTGATTGATATCTTTGGCCCGTAGTGCAAAGAAATACTGTTGATTGATATCTTTGGCTCGTAGTGCAACGATAGACAGGTGCTTTACATGATCATGACCACTGATGAAACAAATGAATATCTTTGGCCCGTAGTGAGAAGATAGACTATTGTTTGGCATGATCATTGGTTTTACAGTTGAACATCTTTGGGCGTAGTGCAAAGATAGACAATTCATTGGTATGATCATGACCATTGATATTACAGTTGAATATCTTTGGCCCGTAGTGCAAAGATAGACAATTGATTGGTATGATCATGACCATTGTTGTAACATTTAAATTTCTTTGGTGTACGGTGTAAAGTCGATATGATTATTGAGCGTCTTTAACCTTTATGGAAAGGACATTGAGTGAAAGTTTTATTAAGCCTTTGTGGCAAGGAGAAACTATTAATTTACATGATTATAAATAAGAATTGTGAATTTAACTATAAACTTTGGTGGTTAAGGTAAAGACAGATGATGAAAGTTCTCTTTGTCTTGGGTACAACAAAGAACTGTTAATGGGTATTACAAGAATGAAATATTAATGATGGACTTTTAATTTGGAGAAGATAGTAGACATTATGTTCTACTTAACTATTCTAATGGATTGTTGATTCCGCTACAATTATGGTTGAAAACTTTTATCATCTACCATATGTTCTAAATATCTAATTTATTACTGATGACGGCTATTGATAATTTAATTATCTTTAGTCATAATATTTTTTTACTGAGCTATTTGTGCTCACCCTTTTTCTTCACAATTCCTTTCAGGTAATAAGAGTGTAGCTGGGTCAAGCGGGGATAATAAGGAAATAGAGTGATGGTCTGCGACTGTTGAAGTTTCTAAATACATTATAAAATAGCATGACAATATATAATTGTATTGAGGACTTAAAATGTGTGTGTCGTATTTTATACATCATTTAATAGTTAATTTTGGTGAACAATAATAGGGTAAGGTCGACTCGAATTTGGAAGTGTCAAAAATGCACCCCATTAGAATGAGGAGGTTAGAATTATACTAGGAGCTTAAAGGGTGGGTTGCAACTATCATACATGATGTCTAACCACATACAAATTCATGTTATCATAAGATACGGTTGTTAGAGTTTATGTCCTAGAGGCCAATTATTTGATATAATTGCTTAACGTTTTGATATTATATTTGATGGGTCAGGATCAGGTAAGGACTCCTTACTTTGTTAAAATGCAAACTTTTTTTTTTGATTTTTTTTGGTTTTTTTTTAATAACTAAAAAAAATTTAATATTTTATGGAACTGAATTTTTTTCATAATACAGTGTTTTGGATGTGATTTGGGTACGTATAACAAAAATATGTATGTACAGTCTGTACCACCACTTTTTGGTATAGGTATTCAAAACACGCTCAAAACATTATATTATGAAAAAATATCAGTTCCATAAAATATTAAATATTTTTTTTAGTTGTTTAAAAAAAACCAAAAAAATCAAAAAAAAAAGTCCGCATTTTAACAAAGTAAGGGAGCCCTCACCTGATCCGTTCTGTATATTTGATTGAATAAATAAATGATTTTATTATGGTTTTATTTACTGCGTAATATAATTGTTAACATAATAAAAGTCCTTAGAATAGTGATACAAATTATATAGTTTCAAGTATGTGATTTGAACATGAGATTATATAATTACAATTAGTATCATTGTTCTTAAATGTCCCTAGTCGAGTATCATTGTTGATGGGACAAAAATGATGCATTGAGACTAGTATGTGGATTGACTGATGACCAAATCTCATTGGTCATAAATACATAAGATATTAAGTCAATGCATAGGTACATGTTAGAGAACGATGTACTGGACAGACCCACCATGAGAATTCTATATGGAGCATTATGCGAAGTGTCATTAGCAATTCTCATAGTGACAATGATGTAATAGTCCTCCGACCTGAAATCGCTATATTATTACACGAGAATTTATGTACTTTGATATCATCAAATGTCACCTTTAATAGGGTGGACTATAAAGGTGATTATTGGGTTCATCATGAATCGTGTGAGAAATATAAGTGATCTAGATGGAATTTAATCATCCTATATATTATGGGTGATATCTATAGGCCTCTTGATTGAGTAGGACTATGAAATGCATGGCCATGCTTAAATAGTGATTTGTTTCATATAGTCTACTAATTGATCAAGAAAACTCAGATTAAAATATGAAGAGTATGTCACATTCCATGACTCGAGTTTAATATAGCATATTAAGGTTAAAAGGATTAAATTACATTGAAACATTGGTCACGAAAAAGGTTGCATCGAATCATCGATCTTATTATTACTTGGGTAGCAGTGATGCATTACTAGATGCCGCTCACTGTTTATAATTTTATAATATGATTTTAAAATTATTGCCAACGTAATAATAACCTATAGGGTCACACACAAAGAATGTTATTAAAAGGGAATTAATTTAAATTGTAAGGATTTAAATATATCAATATGATTGATAGTATTTAAATCACGAATTTAAATTAAAAGGATGCTTTGTATATGTATATATATTAATTAAGTAAGACTTAATTAAGATATAATATATATATATATATATATATATAAATTCGGATTTTATTTTAATTAGATTAGGGTTTTGATTAATTCCGATTTATTGCTATATATATAATATATCAGCGTCTTTGGATTTTTTTAATCAAAACAAAAACCCTAGCCGCTCTTAAAGAGAGACTAGAGAAAACAGTTTTGAAAATCCTCATCCTTGGTGGCTAGTACCACGATTCCTTCTTCTGTAGATCGTAGGACGATTCGTGTGGAGCGTTCGTGTGGATACCGTAGAGACGCAGTCAGTTTGAATTGCGTTGGGATTCAGCTTTAACAATCGGTATAATTTCTAACCTCTAAATTAATTAAATTTTTTGCATGGATCCTGTTTTAGGGTTTCAAAAATTGGTTTAAAATTTTATTTCCACTATGCGTTTCTGTGCCAAAACCCAACGATGGTTGAAATATAATCCTTAGTTTGAGACAATGGAGATAGTTATATGGCAAGAAGATATATATCATAAGAATGAGCAGGATAGTAATCTTCTCATTCTTCTTTGGGGTCTATTGGGTCAACCAATGTTAATTCTCAAGTCCTATGATATCTATTATAACTTAGATGCATGGCCTCCCATGTATGAAGGCTTCCTTGAGCATTTTTCAACGATTTTAATTTCTAAAATAATTATCGACTGTAACTTTATGTAAAGTACAAATGTACTCATTAGTAGTTGATGTATGGTATCTGGCCTAAACAATTCCTTCATAGAGCGGAGGTATATATGAACTAGCAACTCGAAACCTAGTTTGTTAGTTGTTTGTGAGAACCCACTCAGCGTATCATATTGAAATTGTTACAGACTCATTGTGTACCAAGTATAGAAAATAGATACGTATAATGAAAATGTGGAACTCGAATGAAATGTTGAGTAATATAAATGAAGTTCGAAATTCTTTAAGGAAGAATTGTTATATAAAAAAGAAAATTCAAAGAAGAATCTTGAAGAGATATAAAGATAAGAAATGGGATTTATCTAACTCCAATAGTCAAGATAACGAATAATGATTAATAGATAAAGCCTGTGAGATTAAAAGCATAAATGAAATCGTAAATGTTGAAGAAAAAAAAGAAAGAGGATCGTAAAACAAAACGATCACGAGTTAAGAAAAGACTTCTAAGGGAGATGATTATAGAATAAGATCACGACGTGATCTGTTTAAGTTATAAAAGAAAGATGGTTTGTAATTTTTGAATAATTATAGGATGATGCTATGAAAATAATGTAATATGATATAGTACAAGATAAACTCACGATGAGTTATATATAATGTGATACGAGGAATTCGTATCGAGTAAAGAATAAGTTGTGAGCAAGATAGAGTTTGGTAGGATTTCAATTGAGGACTCATATGGTGACTAAGTTGTACAAACCTTTGTATAGGCAGAGATTTTGTGCATGTACTTGGTTTATCACATTGATAATCATTGGAATGTCGGTGTCGCGCTATCAATGTATATGTGGTGAAAAGGTGATTCTTTTCTCATGTGTATATTTGATAGTTAGAACAATTAAGATTAGTCAGATATTATTAGGATTAGGTGTGGTTCTTAAAACTAATGCATATGGTAAGTTCATGACTCACAATAATATGGTATGTTTTGAACCCCTCAGCGAATGGACGCCTATGGTCTGACTAGGATAAGTTCTTAAACTCAAATTATTTTGGCTAGTTCCTGAACTTCCAATATGCGATAAGTTTGATGAACTATACTGGGGTTATAGGAGGATTGTAAGTTGGAATACAAGAATATTTAATATAAAGATTGAAATTAATGGAGAAAATTAGATATTCCAAATTTTCTAGCTTTTCTAGATTTTGGAAATTTATTGACTTCGTGCCGATGGTTATACTTTTAATTTTTGAAAAATGTTGGATCACACTAGTGAACCAAAGAATTTTTCAAACAGTGTTATTATTCGCGTATCTATGATGTTTGTTTCGGCTAGATAAAAAATGATTTTTAAATTTTCAAAGTACATTTTAACTATACGTATCGGGTGATATGATAAATGATGGAGTCATCAATGCAATGGAACCTGGTGTTGGATGTGATCATATGATCGTCAGCCCACTATGGTGAGATGTAGTATGACAACGTCATAGTAATGACGCCATAAAAATATTTTTGAGATTTCTTTAAGATATGAGAATATATATATATATATATATATATATATATATATATATATATATATATATATATATATATATTGATTGATGTCCGAATTATTGTAGAAGTTTATGCTATTTGATTCAGCTAGACGAATATTGAAAGATATTCATGAAATTCAAGCGTTCTTTGTCAAACTATGCCAAACCAAATTGTTTTGGTGCGGATTTAGATGTTAAAAAGCTGAGATGAACAACTCTTTTATAGGGAATTACGCAGAGGCGTTTAGATGTTTGTGCACAATACATCGTACGAAGGGCTTAAAACCCTAAGTATGGGTGTCCCTATAGTTTAATGACTGTTAAGGTTTAAGTTGAAAGAGTACTTATATCTGTGGACATAGTTCAAGGTCTTATGACCCTTAGCATGATTTGGAATCTTTTAAATTCCTAAGTTATTCATACTATTTCCCAAGTATTGAGCAATTGTGGAAGATTTTTGTTATTCTAAAAGGCGAATATGGTAAGGATGATATTCCTTAGAAAGAAGTAACTCGTAGAATTCGACACTGAATGATAAATATATTAAATAAGTGAGAAAATAAATTTTGAAAGGAGAAGGAGATGAGTTATCAAAGAATAATATAAAACTTTTAATAGAAAATTTTCATAATTGTAGAAAGATCTTTGTGAAAAAAAGTGGTTATAGAACCCAATGAATGAATTAAGTATTAATGTAAAATTTATTTTGATAGATTGAATAAATTAAGAGTAATAAATAAAATTTCGAGGACGAAATTCTTAGATGAATGGATGAATATAATATCCCGAGTGTTTATGATAACGATCCTTAAAAAAAGGAAATGAATGGGTTAAAGAATATATAATACTCAAATATAATTGAGTCTAAGTAAAGATTATGAAATAAAACTTACAAGAATTTATTATGAAGAATAGTGATAATGGTAATAAATAAAACCTATATTAAGGTGATGTGTTTAAGATATTCAACGATAAATTTTGAAAAGAGATTTGGTGAAAATCGAGTAAGGGAGGTTTCGTTGATTCCGAGAACCAAATCCTTATAAGAGGGGAAGGATGTGACAACCTGAATTTTTATAAGTTATTAAAATAGAAATTTAATAATTAATGTTCTTATTATGAGATGTTTTGAGTTTGAATATGTATATATACGTGCTATATATTTTGAAATATGTGATCTGGTGTGAAGAGAAATATATATTCATATATTGGGAAAGTGAGGTTTAATAGTTAAGTTAACTATTGAAGAAATTAAATGAATTTTGTAATTAATTTTAAATATTTATTGAATTAAATAAGTATTTTAATTTATTTATTTTTTTATTGAGATAAATAAATAATTTATGAAATTGTAGTATAATAATTTAGTTACGTGTGTATAATAATTAAGTTAAAACGAAGGTAAATTTTATTCTTTGAAGATTTAATTTAATGAATTAATTAAATTAAATGAGTTGTTTAATATTAAAGAAAATAAGTAATTAAATAAAGTGATGTTTAAGTCTAATTTATTAATTAAATTAGATATATAATTATTTATTAATCATCAAAATAATTATAATAAAAATTATAATTATTATTGGAAGTTATGTAAAGTGGTTACATGTGTGACTAATAAAAACTATATAATATAATATCATTAAAATAATCTAGTATGTGGGAAATTGTGTGTAACCAAACGCAGCCCTATGGCTTTTGGTTTATTATAACTGACGTCTTTTTGTTTTTCACCTGACGTACATGGGGAAAAGGGAGTCAATGTATATTATGCGTGATTTTTCCCTAAGGCTAGATAACATAGAATTACAAAGAGGAAAACACATAGATTTTAGAGAAGGTAGAATCACAGTGGTTTTGAAAGAGGGTCACTATCTCTTGCTAGCATACAACTAGGGTTTGAAGGTATATTTTACTTCTAATGTTATGTTTTGAGTTTCTATTATCATCTTTTGTAAATTACTTAACCATGTTGGATTAAAATATATATATATATATATATATATATATATATATATATATATATATATATGGTGTTATACTCTGTTAATAATCAGGTATGAGTACTATTTGATGATCAAATTCGTGAAAAATTGTTTGTAGGAAGAAAAATAAATAACAATGATATGTTTGTATGAAATTGGCTTTAGAAAGTACACAATTTCATGTTTAATATGTGTGATAATCTGTAAATTGATGTTGGATTATGTTAGTATGTTAAGAAACGAAAGCGGCGTAGTTTGAATCGTATCAATTGATTAAGAAACGAATTCGTGGCGATCGAATTTGCTAAAAGTGTAAATATGATGAAATTGGAAAAAATGGGGTTTTGATTCCTTAAAATTGAATATATGTAATGTTTATGTAGTGAGAATGAAGAGTAGCATGTTTAGTGAGGTTATCACAAAATTTTAGATGTTAAGTTTTGTGAAATTCGGTGGAATTGGTTGAGTTGGTGTGACTGGTGCAATAACAGAGTTGCCGCAAGTTTCTGTTTGGGCGTGGCATAGCAGAGCCGTTACCACAGACAGAAACGGGCGCAACTGCATCGTTGGTCTTCTGCGAGTCTGCACCAGCACAGTTGCGTCGGTGTCAAGGCTTGGGGCAGCGCAGCTGCGCCGTACCCTAAGCCTTGGCAGAGAAGTCTGTTTATTTGAGAATTTTCATGCAAGGGTCTAATCTAGTTTAGCATACAAGATAATGATGTAGAGACAAAAGTGAAGAACTTAACCACATGTTAAGTACCAATTAAAAGAAATAACTTGAAATTATAAAATAAAATTTAAATAATGATAGGAAGGTTAAGTTAAGTAATTTAACTAACCTAATATACATCTAAAAGGTTGTAGATGCAAGATTATAAGAACTTGACTAAATGTTAAGTAACCATTTGAATGAAGTAATTTAAAAGCATGAGATGGAAGTTGATTTAATTAACTTTAATGAAGATAATACATTAATAGAATGTAATATCAAGTTATGATGACTTAACCGAATACTAAGTGTCAACTAAAAGAGTAGTATTGTGATAGCCCCGAATCCAAGCCCCAAATCACCGCGGATCCGGTATACTATTTCTATAACTATTTGCGAAAGATATAAACATAAATTGTTTATACAATACATTACACACTATTCCCCAAGGTCGAGTAACCTTAACTTAATACACAATTCATAAACTTTCAAACATATAACACATTTATCAAACTATACTATTACAAAATAGCCGTACATTTTATCACAAACTGAACTTGGCCTTAACCTTTTCCTGTATCTGAACGCATTCGCCTTATCTGCAATATTTTATCATGATATAGCAAGGGTGAGTATAAAAATTGCCCAGCAAGTTTAAATACAATAATATAACGATATATCATGATTGAAGAGTATGAATAATAAGCTGGCTATAATTCATCAATATAATTGAGAACTAACACAAACAAACTTTTTACTGAACAAGTTTTAAACATGAACAAACATTTTAGAACCAACTGGTAATGAAGGTGATCAGTCTTTCATACCTGACTTATACATGCAAGATGTACAAAGTACAATTTTTGTAGCAATCAGCAATGATTAACCATAAGCTTGAATAAAATACTCTTATTAGAGTTAAGTACAAAGAAACTTGCCTGAACCGTTGATTACTGCAACACAATTTATAACGTTTTACCACCCGAAGACCTAATATTAGTAATATAGATCTTCAATATTAGAATAATATCATCACAGTATAATACTGTTATATATACATATCCACAAAATAACCTAAACACATAGCACATAAGCCTATCAGTCTATACAACACATAAGACTTGGTATTAGGTCAAACTATTTCAGTTTGACTTGAAACCGACACAATTCTAACATCCCAACGGTCTAGTCGGTCAACACTCGAGTTTAAGTTCAATTAAACTCTTGCTTAAACACTTAACAATTATCCCAGATAATTATCTTATCAGTCAAAATAATTTTTAAAAACTTAAAAAAAATTCAGATAATTAATATCATTTATCAACAATTTCAATCATTAAAACCGTATTTAAATGAATTAAATACCACATAATTCCTTAATCATTAATATTCATTTAATATAAAATATTAATGAAAATCATTACATACTATTATAATATAATATCACAAATTATTTTTAATACCTTAAAGTCATAATTATATGATTTTTAAACACTTAAATCCATTATCCGATAATTGATATTAATATTAAAATATTAATATTCTCATGCCAAAATATTAAAAGTTATATTTATATCTTAAAATATTTTTATAACACTTAAATCATTTTTATATGATTTTTAAATCATTATTTCTAATTCTTCATAATTTATTTAATATATCTATTAAATAAACTAATTATCATTAATATTGATTAATTAATGAAATTCATCCCAAAATAACTTAAAATTTTTTTTATACCATAATATTATTTTTCATGAATTAAAATCATTTTTAAATCATTTATTTAATATTATAATTAAATAAATAAATACCTTTTATATTCCAAAAATATTAAATATTTTTTAAATATACTCAAAATAGTTAAAAACTATTTTTCAGAATTTAAAATAATTTTGCAGAATTTATTTAGTATTTTTAATAATTAAACCCATTTTTTTCTATTTTTAATTAATTTATAGAAAATAATAATAATAAATTGTCGTTAAAGGTCTATAGCGACACTTTCTATCGCTATAGGTGTTTTTGAGCTGCCCAGAACGTTCATAGGCAGTGTGCAACTAGGTAGGTTTGACCGGCTATGATTCTCAGTACCAACATGATTTTGGCTAACTAAGATTCTTATCATGTAGTAGAAATGTACTACTACAATAACCAACCATCATCTAGATCATAACACAACATCACAGCAAGATCAAAGCTAGCCAAATGTCTGACAACGTTGTTCTTCATTTCTGGGTTTTCCAGAAAATGAAGAACAGTCAGGGGTACTAGTTTTCGATCCTTATAACTGGTATTCTGTAATTTGTTTGGGTGAACTATTGGTTTCATAAGGTAGACCACATGTCAGGGTACACGACCATAACCCTAATTCACCCTAACAACATCACATGATCGCGATCTGGCATGGTCAAAGTGTTGTCAGAAAACCGGTTCTTGAAGATTTGGGTTACCCAGATTCTTCATCCGGCGAGTAGGTCAACGGTTGTTTGACCGTGATTATTTTACTATTCTGCTAGTGATATTCTTGTTCTAAGGACTAGGATATGTATTTCACATAACAGGCTACACAGATCAAACAACAACTGGGCCAAAATATGTGTCAGAAGCAAGATCAGAGTCATTGAAAAGCTTGTCAGTGGCTTTTAGGGATTTTGGCCTGCCCAGAATTGGTTTTTCGTGAACGGTCAACGGGTTTTGACCGTTTATATCAGGCGATCTAGGCCTGATCCGACCCTGTATCCAGTTTCAGATCAAAGCCTACATGACATAGGATAGATCTAAAACATAAAACACACAAAACATCAAACACCTTAAGATCTTGAGGCCCTGACATATGGCTGTCAGATGATTTTTTCTAACTTTTCCAGATTTGATAAATGTTTAGATTCGAGCATCTAGATGATATGGATCCGAGTTTTAACAATCCAGATCATCAAATGACACTCTAATACACATATTTAAACAATAATTTACAACTTTTAACATCAAATCATAAGATAAAAAAATTTAGGGCTCTTATACCTTCTAAGCTTGGTTCTTTAAATCTGACCTTGTTGATCTGTTATAGGTTTGATACGAACTGATGCTAACTTTGTTTATCACTCTCTCTCACTCTAGATTTCGAAATTTGAGGAGAGAGACGAAGCTCTTGGAGAGAATGAGAAATAAAGTAGATAATTTCTCTCTCTTAATCTATTTATCTAGAAATGAAATGCATAAGTGGCTAATAATTTCGGCTGGTAGCTTGTTATTTGAGTCACATGGAGTTGTTGGGGTTGATCACCCACTCTCACTTGGCAAGATTTGCACTCAACATCCAATAATGCACTAAAGAGCAAACTAGTCATTTTGCATTTAATTTTAATGGCATCATTGTCAATTAGTCAAACCCTTAGGTTTAGGGTTTGGTTAGGGTTTGGAAAATTTAGGATTTAGGGTTTGAAAAACTTTTAGGGTTTAAGGTTTGAACCCTTTAGGTTTTGACAATTAAATTTCCAAAATTTCCAATTTAGGTTTTCAAAATTAGAAAATTAACATTTCTAAATTAGAATTTTCTAATTACATTAAAATTCCTTAATCATACTTAAATCTTGCTAATTAGGATTAATATTTCCTAATTAAAATTGCTAATTTAGCAATTAAAAATGGTCATTAGAGTTTATAAACCATTAATTAAGGTTTTAAAATAGAAAATAATCTTTTCAAAAATAGAAATTAAATTTTCGTAATTAGATTAGGATTTTTTAATTACTCATAACTTCAAAAATTGGGATTAATATTTCCTAATTAACATTAAATTATTAAATTAAAACTTAAGTTTTCCCTAATTATAAAATTAGGGTTTCAATCCATAAATTAGGGTTTAATAAATAATTAAGCTTTACCCTAATTAACATTATACTTAATAGCACTTGAGAATTATAATTCTCCATTGAGTTCCCAGATTAGGGTTCCAAATATTCGAAACCTGAAATTAGGATTTTCATATCAAGTATTAGGGTTTTCAAAATGTGAAATTAGGGTTTTATAACCAATTTGTTAATATTAACCCTAATTAATCTTCTAATTATTTACACTTACGCCATTAAGTTCCCAATTTAGGGTTTCAAATTACCGAAATTTGAAATTAGGGTTTCCAGATCAGGTATTATGGTTTCTAATAATCAATTCGGGTTTCAGGTAATTCATTAGGGTTTTCCCTAATAAATTTATGTTTAACCTTCTACATATCATTGCATTCCCAATTTAGGGTTTTTAATATCTGAATTAGGGTTTTAAATCCCCGAAACCAAAATTAGGGTTTCAGAACCGGTTTTTAGGATTTCTTATCAGTCGTTAGGGTTTTCTAACTGAACGTTGGCGTTCTTAATATACGATTAGGGTTTGACACATATATAATTAATATGGTCAACCCATGACCCTTAACCACATTCTGAACATATACATAACCATATTCACAGAACTTTATCACATAAATCCTTAATCCCGAATAATTCACCTAAATCTTTCATAAAATTTTGAAATCCTCAAAATTCTATCCCAATAATATCAAACGCATACACTTATTTTTTGTCTAGGTCTATTATTTGACCTTAAATCAATCATTTAATATTTTAATAAATTGTCTAATTTCTCGGGTTGTCACATTCACCCCTCCTTATAAGAATTTCGTCCCCGAAATTCACCTTACACCTTACACCGTGCACCTTACACCATTTATACTGAGCGATCAACAAAGATCCTGAACTTATTTTCTCGGGTATCTATCAAAGATACTCAAACTACTCGGGTATCTATCAAAGATACTCAAACTCCTCGGGTATCTATCAAAGATACTCAAACTTCTCGGGTATCTATCAAAGATACTCAAAACACACGCAAAGGTTAAATTCACACTATGTATTCCTGTATTTACATCTCCGTCACATTTTTATCATCTCTGCACCAGGTTACATGGTACATGAGTGATAATTAAAAACAAATTTTGATATTTCAAATCATTTGCTTAAACATTCTATCTATTCATATTATCCTTAACACTTCATTCACACACAACTATACCCAGCTCATAAAATCACACTAATGAGTTCATAGCCTGGCCACAATTATATGAGTTTAAGAACTTACCCTAGTCTGACCTTTGGCGTCCGTTCGCTGAGGGGCTCATAAACATTTCATATAACTATGAGTCAAGAATGTCACATAAGTATGAGTTCTAAGAACTCGTACTTAATCCTATATTCTCTACCTATGACCTATTTATCTATATATAACAACTAGCGTGACACAACATTTCAATGGTTACCAATGCCACCAACTAAGTAGTTTTTACACCAAGTACAATTCCCCGCCCATACAAGAAATCATACAACTCAGTTGCCGACACGAGTCCTCATTGAAATCCCCACCTAATACTTAACCCCCTTTTTCAATACGAATTCTATTCGTATTCATAATCTATAACTCTTTCATGAGTTTTTATAGTACAATTTCATAGTACAACTGATACACAGCATCTTGCTGTAAACTTTTCAATCATCAGATTGATTCTTTCTGGCTGTCATAACCTTATCAGATCACGGGGTGATCTTATCGTATATATTACGATTCAATTCCATGCACTATGATCGTTTTATTTTACGATTTCCTATCCCTGCACTTTCAGTCTTTTAGACTCGATCTATTCACCATTACTGTTCAACTTTATTATCAGAGTTAGGGAACTCTGTGCTTTACACTCGGCGAGATTCGTCTTTGAATCTTACCGACCAACTAACTCTATTTGAGTTAGTCTTATCCTAATCACTGCGGTTATTGGTCTCAGGTATTCCTACCTAAGCTTCATAACCAACAGCTCTGATACCAACTGTGATAGCCCCGAATCCAAGCCCCAAATCGCCGTGGATCCGGTATACTATTTGTATAACTATTTGCGGAAGATATAAACATAAATTGTTTATACAATACATTACATACTATTCCCCAAGGTCGAGTAACATTAACTTAATACACAATTCATAAACCTAATTAATCTTCTAACTACATTATTACAAAATAGCCGTACATTTTATCACAAACTGAACTTGGCCTTAACCTTTTTCCTGTATCCGAACGCATTCGCCTTATCTGCAATATTTTATCATGATATAGCAAGGGTGAGGATAAAAATTACCCAGCAAGTTTAAATACAATAATATAACGATATATCATGATTGAAGAGTATGAATAATAAGTTGGCTATAATTCATCAATATAATTGAGAACTAACACGAACAAACTTTTTACTGAACAAGTTTTAAACATGAACAAACATTTTAGAGCCAACTGGTAATGAAGGTGATCAGCCTTTCATACCTGACTTATACATGCAAGATGTACAAAGTACAATTTTCGTAGCAATCAGCAATGATTAACCATAAGCTTGAATAAAATACTCTTATTAGAGTTAAGTACAAAGAAACTTGCCTGAACCGTTGATTACCGCAACGCAATTTATAACGCTTTACCACCCGAAGACCTAATATTAATAATATAGATCTCCAATATTAGAATAATATCATCACAGTATAATACTGTTATATATACATATCCACAAAATAACCTAAACACATAGCACATAAGCCTATCAGTCTATACAACACATAAGACTTGGTATTAGGTCAAAGTATTTCAGTTTGACTTGAAACCGACACAATTCTAACATCCCAACGGTCTAGTCGGTCAACACTCGAGTTTAAGTTCAATTAAACTCTTGCTTAAACACTTAACAATTATCCTAGATAATTATCTTATCAGTCAAAATAATTTTTAAAGACTTAAAAAAATTTAAATAATTAATATCATTTATCAACAATTTCAATCATTAAAACAGTATTTAAATGAATTAAATACCACATAATTCCTTAATCATTTCATTTAATATAAAATATTAATGAAAATCATTACATAATATTATAATATAATATCACAAAGTATTTTTAATACCTTAAAATCATAATTATATGATTTTTAAACATTTAAATCCATTATCCGATAATTGATATTAATATTAAAATATTAATATTCTCATGCCAAAATAGCAAAAGTTATATTTATAACTTAAAATATTTTTATAACACTTAAATCATTTTTATATGATTTTTAAATCATTATTTCTAATTCTTCATAATTTATTTAATATATCTATTAAATAAAATAATTATCATTAATATTGATTAATTAATGAAATTCATCCCAAAATATTAAAAGTCATCAAAAATAACTTAAAGTATTTTCTTATACCATAATATTATTTTTCATGTGGCAACCCGAGAATTTAGACAATTTATGAAAATCTTAAATGATTGATTTAAGGTCAAATAATAGACCTAGACAGGAAATAAGTGTATGGAATTGGCAGTTATGTAATGAAATTTCAAGAATTTCAAAAGTTTTGGACAAGACTTGAAGTATGTGATAGACTTTAAGTGATAGTCTAGTAATGAGGTATAAGATTATTGTAGATTTAAAATTCTTTTGAAGAATTATCAGGGATAAGTATCGAAGTGAATACTAGTTGGTATATTTGATTTCATATGTGAACCGAAATGATTTGAGATCAAGGATTGATCAGATAAGTTATAACTTTAGCAAACCCTAAAGTTATGCTAATCATACGTTGATTAAGTTAGAAAAAAATCTAACGAATTGTTAGAAACCCTAACGGTACACTCAGAAACTTTAATTTTAGTTTCGGGAACCCGAAACCCTAAATTTATGATATGAATATGGTGATTAAGTTAGAAAACCCTAACGTCTGATGAGAAAACCTAGAAATCGGTTCTGGAAACCCTAGTTTCAATTTCTAGAATTTGAAACCCTAATTTGGGAATCCTAAATGCAAAGTATTAAACCCTAAGGGTTAAAAAGTTGTGTGTAAGGAATATGGACATTAGGTGATGGTTTATATTTGTTTATTATATAAACAAACAAAAGAAACTAGTGTAACCCTAATTATATATTAGGAATGAAGGACTTAATAACTTAAGGGTTATGGGAAAAGAGAATTGTGGTATTTAGAATACTTAATAATTCTAGGAGATTTATTTTATATATCTCAAATGATTAATTTTATAACCTAATTATAGCAAGTTTAATTGGGTTAAGAAAATAAGTGTGTATGAGCAAGGATTGGTGTTATAATTGAGGAAGTAAAAACCCTAATTAAATGATTTGGGTTGAATAAGAATTTAAGGTATTGGATTATATATATTATAGCTCAAGTATTGGTGAAAGAAATTGATTAGATGATCAAGCAAGACATTAAAGGAATGGCTCAATTTTTAGCCCAAGTGGGAGAGGAAATTTTGGACATTTGTTAACTCAAATAAGAGGTAAAATAGAAAGCAAATTGGGAGCATTTTTTAGCCAAGTGGCCGGCCAAGAGAGAAGGATTAAAGGGGGGAAATGAATGTGGCATTAATGGCTCACTTTAGTTGGTTACCAACTCTCAACAACCCCTTCCCATGTGTCATTTTTTTTATGGTCCAACATATTAACATTTCTTGCAAGAAAAGCTTGGTAATTGAAAAGAAAGAAAGAGAGTTTGTGGGATCAAAAAGCTAAGGCCATATGGCCGGTTATTGCTCTAGAAGAAAAGGAGATTGGGAGATATCAAAATATATCTATAGATTCTCCAACACTTAGATCATATTTTTGTTTCCTTTCATCACTTTTATTATTCTTGCTAGAACACAAGAAAAAAGAGAGGGAGAGAGAAGAGGAAGCCATGTTCGGCCATCCTAAGAGGAGAAGGAGGAGATTTTGATCTTCATTCAATCAAGATCCATTTCATATGGTAGAAGGAGAAGAAGATAAAGCTAAGGTATAAATCCTTTTTGTTTAATTTATTTTTTTTGATGGTTGTAAATCAAAACTTGGAGTTCTTGATCTTCAAAACTCTAGATCTACATGATTTAGAGTGTTTTATGTATGGATCTATCCATTTTAAGTTTCAAAAGTTAGATCTATAGCATGAATTGGAGGATAGGTTTTCAAAAGATAGAAAACCTAATTTTTTTCTTAAGCTTAGATTGTGTTTGATGCTTGTTTGAGGAACTAAGAAACTTTGTTTATAAACTCAAAAACTAGGTATATACATGTTGATGAGTGTATCATGTTTAGATCTAAATATATTGGGTGTTAATTTGGTGGAAATCAAAAGGAATTGAAGAATGGAAATTTTCTGGAAAAGTTAAACTTTTAAAAAGTGTTTTGATATGGTGTTTTAGATCAAGTGTTGAACTTATGATTTTGAACCATATGAGGGAAGATCTACATGATCTATGATATTTTATGGTTAGATCTTGCCATTTTTGGGTTGATAAGCTTGAACAAAGAAGATTAACCAAAACAGTTTGTTGTTTTAAATGAGTTAGTGGACTGCTGCCCTAAAACAGAAAATTTCTGATTTGTTAGGTTGCTCTAAAAATTCTGGACTTGTGATATGTTATAGTACACTCAATAAGCTTTCCATAGACTCTGAAACGGACTAAATCCGACATCGGAGGAGGGAGTTATGGGATTTATCCCAAATTACACAAAATTAAGAAAACTGTTAAAAGGACAGTTCTGTAACAGCCACTTCCGGGCTAATTTCCGGGAGCTTAACATGTCCAAATATGGATTGTGATATATGAAAACTATATTTCGGAAAGATAGGAATCCAACAAAAGTGACAGATCATTAATCGGAGTTACAGAACTCGTTTTATATAAATTTTAGCAAAGGACTCCAAAACTGCCAAACGTCAAAAAGTTTCTGGCCAAAATTTTCTGAGGGCTGTTTCGGACATTTTTTTATGAGAAAAATTCCAGGCTTTTGGGAAATGAAAATATATGGTAATATGTAGCTCGTGTCCAAAAATGAGCTAATTCCACGTTAAAACGACCAAGTTATGATCGTTCCAATTTTTGTGATTTTCCGTCGGAAATCGCTATAAACGGAGTTCTACAACTCCGATTGCCACGAAATTTAAAATGGAGTATCACGTTAACATATATAAGGTTATGCCAAAAGATGGGCATTACTGGAGTTAAGCACGAGGTAGCTAATTTCTTAAGCTACGCACTAGTATTAATTTTTGAAAAAATATCAAAGGAAGTTAAATAAATTATGGAATAAAATAGAATTAATGTTTTAAAAATCATATAAAAATGATTTAAGTGTTATAAAAATATTTTAAGTTATAAAATATAACTTTTGATATTTTGACATGAAAATATTAATATTTTAATATTAATTATCGGATAACGGATTTAAGTGTTGGAAAATCATATAAAAATGATTTTAAGGTATTAAAAATACTTTGATATATTATAATTATATTAGAATATTTATGTAATGATTTTCATTAATATTTTATATTAAATGAATATTAATGATTAAGGAATTATGTAGTATTTAATTTATTTAAATACAGTTTTAAAATGGTGATAAATCATAAGGGATAGGATATCGTGATTGAATAATTATCAAAGGATGATAATAATATTGATGTGTTAAGCTATTATCTAATATTTGATTAAGTATTAGATAGTATTATGGAATAAAGCATGTTATACTGATTAAAAGATCAATCTTATAACTGATAGGTCTTTCGTGAGGGATTAAATTAAATTGCGTTGCGGTAATCAACGGTTCAGGCAAGTTTTTCAGTTCTATTATGTTTGTGGATGGAATGTGTTATGTGTTAAATTACATATTATGTTCTATGAATTGTTAAAAGTCAAAATATGACTAAGTTAATTGGGTTATGGAACTCAATCAATATGTGATTACATGTTGTATGATGTAACTTGATAAATTAGAAATGTATAATGCATGAATTAATGTTTTGTAAGAAATTATTGATGCATGTAGGATATGCATAGTAAAGAATATATGATGCATGTAAATATACATGTTAAAGGAATTGTAGTGCATATAGAATTGTGTGCTATGTGAAACATGATAGACTGTTAAATTTGTTGGGCTGTCGAGCTCAATCTTGCAAACATAAACTTTTTGCAGGTTAATGATGTTAGACAATATTATTTGCTATACGGATGATGAAGATTGAGCGATGCATAAAATGAATACATTTTCTTGATTTAGAAATGATATAGATCTATGATTGATAATTTGTCAAATGTAATTGTCAGCTATGTACAGTTTGGAAGTGTTGTATAGATAAATAAGGTTTATTTTGAAATGAGAATAGATATGATGCTTAAACAAATGAATTATCAATAGGAATGATAATGCCAAGTTCAGCTTGGGATATAAAGTGCGACTAGTTTGTAATAATGTATTTGATAAATATTATTGTGTAATAGATAATTGATGAATTGTATTTAAGTTATGGTTACTCGACCTTGGAGAATAGTGTGTAATGTAATGTATAAACAATTTATGTTTATATCTTCCGCGATTAGTGATAGAAATAGTATACCGGATCCGGGGCGATTCGGGGCCCGGATTCGAGGCTACTACATTTCATGAATTAAAATCATTTTTAAATTATTTATTTAATATTATAATTAAATAAATAAATACCTTTTATATTCCAAAAATATTAAATATTTTTGAAATATACTCAAAATAGTTAAAAACTATTTTTCAAAATTTAAAATAATTTTGCAGAATTTATTTAGTATTTTTAATAATTAAAACTATTTTTTCTATTTTTAATTAATTTCTAGAAAATAATAATAATAAACTGTCGCTAAAGGGCTATAGCGACACTTTCTGTCGCTATAGGTGTTCTTGAGCTGCCCAGAACGTTCATAGGCAGTGTGCAACTAGGTAGGTTTGACCGGCTATGATTCTCAGTACCAACATGATTTTGGCTAACTAAGATTCTTATCATGTAGTAGAAATGTACTACTACAATAACCAACCATCATCTAGATCATAACACAACATCACAGCAAGATCAAAGCTAGCCAAATGTCTGACAACGCTGTTCTTCATTTCTGGGTTTTCCAGAAAATGAAGAACAGTCAAGGGTACTAGTTTTCGATCCTTATAACTGGTATTCTGTAATTTGTTTGGGTGAACTATTGGTTCCATAAGGTAGACCACATGTCAGGGTACACGACCATAACCCTAATGCACCCTAACAACATCACATGATCGTGATCTGGCATGGTAAAAGTGTTGTCAAAAAACTGGTTCTTGAAGATCTGGGTTACCCAGATTCTTCATCCGGAGAGTAGGTCAACGGTTGTTTGACCGTGATTATTTACGATTCTACTAGTGATCTTCTTGTTCTAAGGACTAAGATATGTATTTCACATGACAGGCTACACAGATCAAACAACAACTGGGCCAAAATATGTGTCAGAAGCAAGATCAGAGTCATTGAAAAGCTTGTCAGTGGCTTTTGGGGATTTTGGGCTGCCCAGAATTAGTTTTTCGTGAACGGTCAACGGGTTTTGACCGTTCATATCAGGTGATCTAGGCTTGATCCGACCCTGTATCCAGTTTCAGATCAAAGCCTACATGACATAGGATAGATCTAAAACATAAAAAAACAAAACATCAAACACCTTAAGATCTTGAGGCCCTGACATATGGCTTTCAGAGGACTTTTTCTAACTTTTCCAGATTTGATAAATGTTTAGATTCGAGCATCTAGATGATATGGATCCGAGTTTTGACAATCCAGATCATCAAATGACACTCTAATACACATATTTAAACAATAATTTACAACTTTTAACATCAAATCATAAGAAAAGAATGATAAAGAAGTTAAAATAAAAAGTTATATTTAAGTATGGTGTAATTGTACTCTTTAGTAGTTGATTTATGGTATCTGGGCTAAACGATTCCTTCATAGAGCGGAGGTATATACGAACTAGCAACTCGGAACCTAGTTTATTGGTTGTTTGTGGGAAACCACTCAGCGTATCATATTGAAACTGTTACAGACTCGATGTGTACCAAGTATAGAAAATGGATACGTATGATGAAAATGTGGAACTCGAATGAAATGTGGAACTCAAATGAAATGTTGAGCAATATAAATGAAGTTCGAAATTCTTAAAGGAAGAATTGTTATATAAACAAGAAAATTCAAAGAAGAATCTTGAAGAGATATAAAGATAAGAAATAGGAGTTATCTAACTCCAATAGCCAAGATAACGAATAATGATGAATAGACAAAGCCTGTAAGATTAAAAGCATAAATGAAATCATAAATGATGAAAAAGGAAAGATAGAGGATCGTAAAACAAAACGATCATGAGTTAAGAAAAGATTTCTAAGGGAGATGATAATAGAATAAGATCACGACGTGATCTGTTTAAGTTATAAAAGAAATATTGTTTGTAATGTTTGAATAATTATAGCATGATGCTATAAAAATAATGTACTATGATATAGTACAAGATAAACTCACGAGGAGTTATAGATAATGTGATACGAGAAATTCATATCGAGTTAAGAGCAAATTATGAGCAAGATAGAGTTAGGTGGGATTTCAATTGAGGACTCATATGGTGACTAAGTTGTACAAACCTTGGTATGGGTAGAGATTTTGTTCATGTACTTGGTTTATCACATTGATAATCATTGGAATGTCGGTGTCGCGCCATCAATGTATATGTGGTGAAAAGATGATTCTTTTCTTATGTGTATATTTGATAGTTAGAACTATTAAGATTAGTCATATATTATTTGGATTAGGTGCGGTTCATAAAACTAATGCATATGGTAAGTTCGTGACTCACAATAATATGGTATATTTTGAACCCCTCGGCGAATAGACGCTTGTGGTCTGACTAAGATAAGTTCTTAAACTCATATTATTGTGGCTAGTTCCTGAACTTCCAATGTGCGGTAAGTTTGATGAACTATATTGGGGTTATAGGAGGATTGTAAGTTAGAATACAAGAATATTTAGTATAAAGATTGAAATTAATGGAGAAAATTAGATATTTCAAATCTTCTAGCTTTGCTAGATTTTCAAATTTTATTGACTTCATGCCGATAGTTATACTTTTAATTTTTGAAAAATGTTGGATCACACTGGTGAATTAAAGAATTTTTAAAAAAGTGTTATTATTCGCGTATCTATGCTGTTTGTTTCAGCTAGATAAAAAATGATTTTTAAATTTTCAAAATACATTTTAACTATACGTATCGGGTGATATGATAAACGATGGAGTCATCAATGCAATGGAACCTGGTGTTGGATGTGATCATATGATCGTCAGCCCACTATGGTGAGATGTAGTATGACAACGTCATAATCATGATGCCATTAAAAGATTTTTGAGATTTCTTTAAGATATGAGAATATATATATATATATATATATATATATATATATATATATATGTGTGTGTGTGTGTGTGTGTGTGTGTGTGTGTATATGTATATATATATATATATATATATATATATATATATATATATTTCGATTGATGTCCGAATTATTGTTGAAGTTTATGCTATTTGATTCAGCTAGACGAATATTGAAAGATGTGCATGAAATTCAAGTGTTCTTTGTCAAACTATGTCAAACCAAATTATTTTGGTGCAGATTCAGATGTTGAAAAGCTGAGATGAACAACTCTTTTATAGGGGATTACGGAGGCGTTTAGATATTTATGCACAATACATTTTACGAAGGGCTTAACACCCTAAGTACAGGAGTCCCTATAGTCTAATGACTGTTAAGGTTTAAGTTGAAAGAGTACTTATAACCGTGGACGTAGTTCAAGGTCTTGTGACCCTCAGCATGATTTGGAATCTTTTAAATTCCTTAGTTATCCATACTGTTTCCCAATTATTGAGCAATTATGGAAGATTTTTGTTATTCTAAAAGGCGAATGTGGTAAGAATGATATTCCTTAGAAAGAAGTAACTCGTAGAATGCGACACTGAATGATGAATATATTAAATAAGTGAGAAAATAAATTTTGAAAGGAGAAGGAGATGAGTTATCAAAGAATAATATAAAACTTTTAATAGAAAATTTTAATAATTGTATAAAGATCTTTGTGGAAAAAATTGGTTATGGAACCCAATGAATGAATAAAGTATTAACATAAAATCTGTTTTGATAGATTGAATAAATGAAGAGTAATAAATAAAATTTCGAGGATGAAATTCTTAGAAAAATGGGTGAATTTAATATCCCGAGTGTTTATGATAATGATCCTTAGAAAAAGGAAATGAATGGATTAAAGAATATATAATACTCAAATATAATTGAGTCTAAGTAAAGGTTATGAAATAAAACTTACAAGAATTTATTATGAAGAATGGTGGTAATGGTAATAAATAAAACATATATTAAGGTGATGTGTTTAAGATATTCAACGATAAATTTTGAAAAGAGATTTGGTGAAAACCGAGTAAGGGAGATTTCGTTTATTCCAAGGACGAAATCCTTATAAGAGGGGAAGGATGTGACAACCCTAATTTTTATAAGTTATTAAAATAGGAATTTAATAATTAAAATTCTTATTATGAGATGTTTAGAGTTTTAATATGTATATATACGTGCTATATATTTTGAAATATGTGATCTGGTGTGAAGAGAAATATATATTCATATATTGGAAAATTGAGGTTTAATAGTTAAGTTAACTATTGAAGAAAGTAAATGAATTTTTTAATTAATTTTAAATATTTATTGAATTAAATAAATATTTGAATTTATTTATTTATTGAGATAAATAAATAATTTATGAAATTATAGTATAATAATTTAGTTATGTGTGTATGATAATTAAGTTAAAGCAAAGGTAAATTTTATTCTTTGAAGATTTAATTTAATGAATTAATTAAATTAAATGAGTTGTTTAATATTAAAGAAAATAAGTAATTAAATAAAGTGATGTTTAAGTCTAATTTATTAATTAAATTAGATATATAATTATTTATTAATCATCAGAATAATTATAATAAAAATTATAATTATTATTGAAAGTTATGTAAATTGGTTACATGTGTGACAAATAAAAACTATATAATATAATATTATTAAAATAATCTAGTATGGGAGAAATTGTGTGTAACCAAACGCATCCCTATGGCTTTTGGTTTATTATAACTGACGTATTTTTGTTTTTCACCTGACGTACATGGGGAAAAAGGAGTCAATGTATATTATGCGTGATTTTTCCCTAAGGCTAGATAACATAGAATAACAAATAGGAAAACACATAGATTTTAGATAAGGAAGAATCACAGTGGTTTTGAGTTTCTATGGTCATCTTTTGTAAATTACTTAATCATGTTGGATTGAAATATATATGTATATATGGTGTTATAATCTATTAATAATCAGGTGTGTGTACTATTTGATGATCAAATTCGTGAAAATTGGTTTGTAGGAAGAAAAATAAATAACAGTGATATGTTTATATGAAATTGGCTTTAGAAAGTACACAATTTCATGTTTAATATGTGTGATAATCTATAAATTGATTTAGATTATGTTAGTATATTACGAAACGAAAGCAGCATAGTTTGAACCGTATCAATTGATTAAGAAACGAATTCGTGGCGATCGAATTCGCTAAAAGTGTAAAAATGATGAAATTGGCAAAATTGGGGTTTTGATTCCTTAAAATTGAATATATATAATGTTTATGTAGTGAGAATGAAGAGTAGCATGTTTAGTGACGTTATCACAAAATTTTAGATGTTAAGTTTTGTGAAATTCGGTGGAATTGGTTGAGTTGGTGTGACTGGTGCAATAACAAAGATGCCGCAAGTTTCTGTCTGGGCGTGGCGTAGCTGCGCCGTTACCATAGACAGAAATGGGCGCAACTTCATCGTTGGTCTTCTGTAAGTCTGCACCAGCGCAGCTGTGTCGGTGCCAAGGCTTGGGGCAGCGCAGCTGCGCCGTGCCCTGAGCCTAGGCAGAGAAGTCTGTTTATTTGAGGATTGTCAAGCAAGGGTTTAATCGAATTTAGCATGCAAGATAATGATGTTGAGACATAAGTGAAGAACTTAACCCATGTTAAGTACCAATTAAAAGAAATAACTTGAAATTATAAAATAAAATTTAAATAATGATAGGAAGGTTAAGTTAAGTAATTTAACTAACCTGATATACATCTAAAAGGATGTAGATGCAAGATTATAAGAACTTGACTAAATGTTAAGTAACCATTTGAATGATGTAATTTAAAAGCATGAGATGGAAGTTGATTTAATTAACTTTAATGAAGATAATACATTAATATAATATGATATCAAGCTATGACGACTTTAACTGAATGCTAAGTGTTGAGTAAAAGAGTAATATAAAGAAATACGAGACAAAGGTTAACTTAAATAATGTTAACAAACATTATACATCTAAGGTGATATAAAGACAAGGTTAAAGACTTAACTGAATGTCAAGTGTCAATTAAAGTAGAATGTAATGAGAAGGGAAAGCAATTTTAATGTAATTAAACTAATTGAACAAAGAGATGTCATAACAAGAATTAAACACTAGATTGAACATCGAGTTACGATTAGAAGGAAATGTTTTGAAATAAAAGGATAAGATGAAGAGTCAATGCAATCTAATTGATTTCATTGTGTATATATAACTGATGCTTGTATATATGAACTTCTAACTATTGTAGGATAAAAGCAAGGCAGTAAGCTGTAGTTGTTATGCAACGAATCAGGAAAGTCTTTCGGTTCCTATTTTCTACGTAGATTTGATGAGTTGTTTTAAATTGCATGATATGTTATATGTGTTGTAAGCGGGCATGATATGTTATACATGTTGTAATCATGAAATGTTAAAGTCAATTTATGACTACATTATTTTGGTTAAATAATGATGATTGAGTAAGGAACTCAATCTTTATATTTGCTATGTGAATTAAAGCATGTATGCCATGTTACTTTAATTATTAGGATATGTATGTTGGGCATATTATTATGTGTTATGTGATGCATGAAAACTATTAGAACTTGCTGAGCTGTCGAGCTCACTCTTGCAAATAATAATTTGTGCAGGATAAGATTTCAAGGTAAGGATATGTGCTAAGTGAATTATAGAGATCCATATTCACGAAGATTACTTTTGTTTTATGAGAAATGTATTTAATATTTTGAATGTAACATGTTGTTGATTTGTAAGTTGAGCTATCCGGTGTATATGGATACCTATTTATGATGTAAGACTTTGTATAGTTATTTTGTTGTAACGATTCATGATATAAATTTGAATCGAAGAGATGTAATGTAAAGATTGTGATTTAGGGCAATAAAGAAGGAAATGTATAAAAGTTTTAAATATTCCGCATTTATAGTGATTTTAATATCTAATAATGATGTAAAGATAGATTAAAGTTGTATTGTTAACGATCAAGAAGGAGAATATTATTGTATGAATTTTGGGGTTGTTACAGCAGTAGACTTGAGATCATCATAGTATCTTGTGTATAATGAATTATACTTTGACTTATTTCTTAAGACCCTTAGGGTATATCAAAGGGTATGCTTGGGTGTAATGAGTTATATATGGAGATAATGAATGATCAATAAAGAATCTATCGGTTCAGGTAAAAGAAGAGATATGTCATATGTGATTCGATAAATGACAACTCAGTAATCCTTGTCCAAGGTGGAATGAAATTAGAAAGAAGTTTCTAATTTGCATTTATTTGGAGTTGTGCATTTGGAAATCAAAATACATATAATTAAATAAAATAAGACTTGACAGTAATTCCAAGTCTTATATTTAATTGGGACATTGTATGGTGGAAGGATTGAATTGTACGAAAACTATTTACTCAAAGGTTCTTTTATGATTAATATTGAAATCTATATTATCTGAAAAGTCGTTAATCGGTAAAGAGGCTTATCCTTATTTTAGAATAAATATTATTTATTTAAATAGATTATTAGTTTAATTTATTTATTTAAATAAGATTAGAATTGTTCTAATTGATTTATTCACAACCGGTTTAATGTGGAGAACCTAAAGGGTCACACCATAAAAGGAAGAAAAATTATTTAAGAATTTAATGGCATAATCGTAATAATATGTTAAGTGTATTTAATTTAATTTATGGTAATAGAATAAATTAAATAGCTTAATATCTATTACTTAATATTATGGGAATATTAAATATAAATTAATAAGATGAGTCTTATTAATATTATTACAATTGTTATTATTTTAATTTCTAAAGGAGTTTGGGAATTAATTTAATATAAGTACTCTCATTTATTCCTAATAAGATTATGAGGTAAATTAATTAAAAAATTTAATTAATTATCCCTAATAAGATTTGAGAGCTTAATTAATTAAAGGATTTTAATTAATTAAATATAACCCTATTTCTAATTAGATTAGAAAGGTTGACTAATATATGCATAAGATGAGTCTTATGTCAGATATCAGTAGACGTAATTCCAATTGTTGGAAAGTACTCTTTTTTCTACAGAGATAGAAAAACTAGGGTCCAACCACCCTCCTTCTTGAATAATCTTTCTTCCTTGGTGGATCGCCTCTAGAGGCCAAACGCTTGGGTGACTAACGTTAATCAAAGGAAGGAATCAATCCCGCGTATTCAAGGAGAGCACAAACAAGACTAGGAGTTAAACTTATACATGAGGAAACTCGAATCTTCAAGGGTATAATTCTGATCTTCTACTCTTTTATAGGTTGATAATCAAGCACAAGAATTGATCATGGTTATTGGTTTGCAAGAAAAATTAAAATCCTATTTTATTACGCTTCCGCTTCGTTTATGTAATTTTGTTGCATATATGCGTTTCTAGCAAACCCAACAATTACAACAAACATTAGGTCACTGGAGCCCAACTAGAAGAAATTAGGTCACACACCTTGAAACGAGAACAACCGATGAACCTTATTCCCAGATCAGCATTTCCCTCTTTCCAAGCTACTCACATCGGTGCAACAATCCAACATCAGTATGTCATTGGAGTTCTAGGCATCTCCCAATCTTCGACGTGATTTGTGAAGTTATTTTCGCTGGAGCTCATGTTAGTTCCTCTCAAGCAGGAGTTGGAATCATTTTGAGAATAATTTTGGGGATAGAGAGTGTTTCGATTCCTCTCTTCAATTTCTCTTCATCGTCGGTCTACCTGATGCTGAAGAACAAATGATTTTGGGAATTTAAAGATTTAGGAATTTAGTTGGTTAAGAGATTTAGGGATTTAATCCACATAATATATTTAATCGATTGTCAATATTGCCAGTTATTGCCACGTCCTTTTTTTGTTAAATGGTCAACAGATATAGATAGCAAAATCACTTTTTGTAAATAACGTATAGTTCAATGAGTTGATCGTGTTACTTCCCAGAGGCACAATAGTTATCTAGAAGTGGGGGTTGAATAGATATTTTAAAATTCTTTTCGAAATACTTGTTAGTTTTGATAATGACTTAAACACAGCGGAATTGTGAGTTATTTGTTTCCCCTTTAAGATATAACAAGTTAATGATAGATAAGCAGTTATGGCAGTTATAGCAATAATGTAAAAGACACAGTGTTTTAAGTGGTTCAGAGCACTTAAAGCTCCTAGTCCACTCCTCTACTCCTCGAGTGGGAAATCCACTAAGGATATCTTTATACTTTCTGAATCTCACAGATTCCTTAAAGACCAGGAGTCTTGAAACTTCTTAGTTCACTTTTGAACTCTTCAAGTCCAGCAGACTTGGTTCTACATAGTTCGTTTAGAACTCTTCAAGTCCTTCTGACTTGGAAATTTCTTACTTCACTTGATAAAAGTTGATGAGTTCTTGAATGGTGCTACTCAGTTGCCGTTAAGATCTTGTTCGAAAGAACTGAGTAGCTGAGCAAGCTTTCTTTTTTCAAATCTTAGAGTTGAGTGTTAAGTGTTCAGTGTTCTTCAGCTTTTTTGTTCAATGCATGCTTGATTAATTTCATCTGCTGAAGCTTTGTATATATGATGTCTTTGAAATGTATCCGTTGAAGACATTTGTTGAAGCATTAAATGCATTTGACATTTATGAGCTTTGATGGAGACTTTTTGCATAATTTTTGATTAGCAGACTGTCCCACTGACACAGCAAACTGTTGTTTCACCTAACACCTGAAAAGGTGTTTTCTGCTAAGCCAGAGTACTTTATGTACCTTCTTCAATACGTTTCTTTGTTATATACTAAGAATGACTATTGTGTCATTGGGACACCTAAGGACTTTATTGTTTATAACTAATTCCATATTTGTTGTGATTTATCTTTAAACAAATGGATGAGGATCGATGCTTCTGACATAGACAGATGAAGCTCTATGATTCTGATCGTGGTGTCTTGCCACCTTGGTACTTGAACTGATACTGCTAAACGAGAACACTACGATTTCTCTTAAGTACTGGTACACTACGATCTTCATTTGCATAACTTGTAGACTCTACACTTCTGAGAACACATTACAACCTCTGATTTAGCTCGACAAGAGTTTGGACTACTCTACTACTTTTGAGAGGCCTTTCAAAGCAGATACACTACGATTATCGATGATTTATAATTCTGCCTTGTCTTCTGCAATCTCTTGATCATCTTGATAACCTTTGATTCAGTTGAAGATTATCTATTACATCTCAAGATATAGATCAACCTAACAGCTTTGATCTTTTCTTCTATACATTCATTTACAGATTGGTAAACATTAAAGTCCAGATCAACCTAACAAGTTTGATCTATCACTAAGTCCTTATACATGTGTTCCTTTGAAGGACTTTACATATAATCATGAATATTTACTTATAACATCAAAGTTTAAATATGAAATCTCCCAACAGTCTCCCCCTATTTGATGTTGATATAACCAAGGAGATTTGTATCATGATTATTAATTTCTAGATGCAGTTGTTAGAAAGTAAATATGACTTAGTGTTTCAGTGAACAGCTGAAACCTCTAGAGAATAAGCATGAATTTATTGATGTTTTTAAAGACAGATATTACAATTAAGCTTAGTTACATCAATAAGAAATGAGTTTCAACTTATCTCTATTTCTTCTGCCTTTTGTTCCGTTGAGGATTTGCATACTCTTGAGCTCTTCTTCTCCTACTGACTTCATCTCTCCATGTTATATCTTCCATCTCACTCTAACTTAGCCTTGGTGAATGATCGTATCTATTCATGAATGCAGGATCTCCAATTGGTATTCTTAGACTAGTGGTGGTCACTTATTGTGAGCTTGGAGAAGGCCTTTGACTCCTTAGTGGTTGTGCAATGAGAATTTGATGATGTTCAGGTCGTGGAGTCTGATGGCGAGACTGTCTTGCAGGAGAACTTGTGGGAGAACTTCTTGAGAAGTGAGCAATTTTACCTTTGCCTTTGCCTCCTTTGCCTTTTTCCTTTATCGCCTCCTTCCCCTTTATTCTCCCCCTTTATGTCAGCATCAAGGGTTCGAATATCTTCAGATAGGCGAGTCATTCCTTGTACGAGTTCGTTGAGTTGACCTCTGATTTAGCTCGGCAAACATTTGGACTACTCTACGAATTTTGAGAGGCCCTTCAAAGCAGATACACTACGATTATCGATTATTTATAATTTTGTCGTGTCTTCTGCAATCTCTTGATCATCTTGATAGACTATAATTCAATTGAAGCCTATCTATTACATCTCAAGATATAGATCAACCTAACAGCTTTGATCTTTTCTTCTATACATTCATTTACAGAATGGTAAACATTAAAGTCCAGATCAACCTAACAAGTTTGATTTATCACTAAGTCCTTGTACATGTGTTCCTTTGAAAGACTTTACATATAATCATGAATATTTACTTACAACATCAAATTTTAAATATAAAATCTCTCAACAATCTCCCCCTATTTGATGTTGATATAACCAAGGAGATTTGTATCATGATTATTAATTTCTAGATGCAGTTGCTAGAAAGTAAATATGACTTAGTGTTTCAGTAAGCAGCTGAAACCTCTAGAGAATAAGCATGAAATTATTGATGTTTGTAAAGACAAATATTACAATTAAGCTTAGTTACATCAATAAGAAATGAGTTTCAACTTATCTCTATTTCTTCTACCTTTTGTTCCGTGAAGAATTTGTATACTCTTGAGCTCTTCTTGTCCTACTGACTTCATCTCTCCATGCTATATCTTCCATCTCACTCTAACTTAGCCTTAGTGAATGATCGTATCTATTCATGAATGCAGGATCTCCAATTGGTATTCTTAGACCAGTGGTGGTCACTTCTTGTGAGCTTGGAGAAGGCCTTTGACTCCTTAGTGGTTGTGCCATGAGAATTTGCTGATGTTCAGGTCGTGGAGTCTGATGGCGAGACTGTCTTGCAGGAGAACTTGTGGGATAAATTCTTGAGAAATGAGCAATTTTACCTTTGCCTTTGCCCCCTTTGCCTTTTTCCTTTATCGCCTCCTTCCCCTTTATTCTCCCCCTTTATGTCAGAATCAATGGTTCAAATATCTTCAGATAGGCGAGTCATGCCTTATACGAGTTCATTGAGTTGACCTCTGATTTAGCTCGGCAAGCGTTTGGACTACTCTACGACTTTTGAGAGGCCCTTCAAAGCAGATACACTACGATTATCGATGATTTATAATTTTGTCGTGTCTTCTACAATCTCTAGATCATCATGATAGACTATGATTCAGTTGAAGTCTATCTATTACATCTCAAGATATAGATCAACCTAACAGCTTTGATCTTTTCTTCTATACATTCATTTACAGAATGGTAAACATTAAAGTCCAGATCAACTTAATAAGTTTGATCTATCACTAAGTTCATGTAAATGTGTTCCTTTGAAGGACTTTACATATAATCATAAATATTTACTTACAACATCAAATTTTAAATATGAAATATCCCAACAGTCTCCCCCTATTTGATGTTGATATAACCAAGGAGATTTGTATCATGATTATTAATTTCTAGATGCAGTTGCTAGAAAGTAAATATGACTTAGTGTTTCAGTGAGCAGCTGAAACCCCTAGAGAATAAGCATTAATTTATTGATGTTTGTAAAGACAGATATTACAATTAAGCTTAGTTACATCAATAAGAAATGAGTTTCAACTTATCTCTATTTCTTTTGCCTTTTGTTCCGTGGAGGATTTACATACTCTTGAGCTCTTCTTCTCCTACTGACTTCATCTCTCTATGTTATATCTTCCATCTCACTCTGACTTAGCCTTGGCGAATGATCGTATCTATTCATGAATGCAGGATCTCCAATTAATATTCTTAGACCAGTGGTGGTCACTTCTTGTGAACTTGGAGAAGGCCTTTGACTCCTTAGTGGTTGTGCCATGAGAATTTGCTGATGTTCAGGTCGTGGAGTCTGATGGCGAGACTGTCTTGCAGGAGAACTTGTGGGAGAACTTCTTGAGAAGTGAGCAATTTTACCTTTTCCTTTGCCTCCTTTGCATTTTTCCTTTATCGTCACCTTCCCCTTTATTCTCCCCCTTTATGTCAGCATCAAGGGTTCGAATATCTTCAGATAGGCAAGTCATGCCTTGTACGAGTTCGTTGAGTTGAGTCTGGGATTAAACAATGTATGCATGAATTTCCTGGATCAGAGAGTCAATTCGAGCTTCTCTCTTTTGTAGAATGGCCAAGACATTTTCTTGTTTGATGCATTTAACCCATGGAGAATGCTTGGAATTCTTTCATTTGGGTCTTTAGACTCGTGAGATTTTCCATCAGAAGTTGATTTTTGGGATTCTTGAGTATTTTGTAAAATAAGAACAGCATCCATGTGCTTCTTGGCTGCTAGAAAGTGGATTTGATCCCTTTCATTGATACTCTGAATCATCTATTTTATTATCTCCCTAAGCTTCTTTGTCAGTTCAGAACTTAGGTTTCTTGGGAGAGTATTGACAGTATCAATCAAATGAGTCAGCCTCATATGAACAAGTTTGGAGTGAACTTGAAGATCTTCTTGTATGTCATTGGTCACTTTCTTAGTTGCTTTTGACAACTCAGTTTTGGTAGGGAGATCGGATATAAGCTCAAGGAGTTGCGGATTATTTGGAGAAGAGGCTCT
Organism: Panax japonicus; assembly: GCA_020205505.1. NCBI lineage: Eukaryota > Viridiplantae > Streptophyta > Magnoliopsida > Apiales > Araliaceae > Panax > Panax japonicus. Next base: position 60,035,471 of record CM035107.1, read on the forward strand.
TGTGTATTGATCTTGCATGTTGCAGAGAGTAAGATTAAGATTGAAATATTCATTTGTTGATGAGGAAGGGACATCTGTTGGAGGGGCTGGTGTGTGTAATTGAGCTGTAGGAGAGGGTGACTCTACGATTAGATGTGGCTCAATGATCGTAGAGTAAGAGATGATAGGAGATGGGATTAACACAACATTTGGCACATTGAGTTCATCAGTTACAGATTGATGGAATTCTGCAACTGGAAATTAATTGATTGGATGAAGTATCACTTCCAACCATCTTGGTGATTCATAGAATTGATTGAAAATGATGGTGGACATTGATTTATCCTAAAAGAGATGGGAATAGTTTGTACCTCATGCCCATTTTCTGAAGAGAGGCTATTGGTGATCAGCTTTCGGGAAAAGTTGAGTTTACCTGGGAATCCGTGAGATAGCACCAAGATTGCTGGATAGGCTTTGAAGGTCCAGAACATGTGATCTCAAGAGTTGAGGATTTGGGCTTTGTAAAATGGCATCATAGGTAGATAGGAGAACAGTTGATTGTAGTTGGCTCTCCTATATCCATCATAGCCCACAACAATGATCTCAACTTCGTCATCCTCTTCTTCTTCTTTGTCTTCATTTGAAATTTCCACCACATCAATTATCTCCATTTGACTTCTTTGTTCTTCTTCTCTCACATCCTCTATATCTTCAATCCTTTCCATTTCTACAGTTCCTGCAGCTAGATTCTCTTGAGGGGCTGTGGAAGATTCTTAATGATCTCTTGGGAATTCTTCTTTTGTTGCAGTCTATTCTGATACAAGGACTTTATGAGGCTCCCCCTCAACTTGATCATCCATTTGAATTTCAAATGGTTCCCCCTCAACTGGATCATTCTCTAGTGAAAGAACTTCAGGAAACTCCCCCTTAACTTGAGCTGTATTTGCCTTATTAGCTTCGGGTAGTCCTTTGTTAGCAGCTATCCTTTTATCTTCTTCTTTTAACACCTTTTCATTTACAATGATGTACTTCTTGACCAGTTTTCTCTTTGACCTTTTAGGCTGAGCTACAGCCTTAGTACTTGTACCAGCTTCAGCTCTAAAAGGTTAATCAAACTGAGGAGTTTTTGCAACATCTTCTTCCAGAGTAGTGTCAAGTCCGGATTCTACGATCGGTAGAGACTCTACGATCAAAGAGAAAGAGGGCTTCTTTGATTTGTGACTCTACTTTCCTTTCTTGGGCAACTGAGAGATGGTAGCTATGTCTTCATCTTCCTCACACTGTTGTTCTTTACTTTTCAGTTTCTTCAGAGTTTTAGTGCATGAACTATCTTGAGGTGCCTCAGTAGTTGAGCCTTGAGGCGCTTCTGCCATTGGAGCCTTCATTTTTCTTTTACCCTTGCTTTTTCTAATTAAAGTAATGGGTTCTTCCTTGTTGATTTCTTTTTCTTCTTCTTCAGTTTCCTTTACAACAGACATATTTCCTGGTACTCCAGACTCCTTTGCATCACCAGTTCTTCCATTGGATTCAGATACCATTCTGACATTTTCAGCTAGATTTCTTTTCTAGTTTTCAAACAGCTAATGAGTCATCCTCTTGTTAGGATTGATGGATTCTCCTTCATTATCCCCAATTTTATCACCCAGTGCAGACTGCAGGATGATGCTTATAAATCGCCCGTGGAGCATCTTACCAGAGCTCTTTGATTTCTTCAAATTGAGAATCCACTTCCCAATCCAATCAATGAATAGGGCTCCAAAGTTGAGTTGGATCCCATAGCAGATTGTTGTCATAAGCTTCAGTTGTACTTCATTCACGGAGTCGTGGCTAGAGCTTTTGTAACATATGCACTTTCCAATAATGTCAGTCAAAAACTCATATTTTTGGGGAAACTCCTTCTTATACCCCTTGACAGTCTCATTCTTTTTGTGATGCATCCTCTTCAGTCATTCATGGAAGTCGATGACCTCTATTGATAAGAGTCCCTTTGACTTAAAACCTAGGGTCAGGTTTATATCCTCAGCTTTGAGTTTAATTTACACGTCCTTGACCCTTGTGGTGATGACATCGTTTTCAAACGTTCCATTTCTGTAGAACTCTTATACCAGCTTAGGGTAGATCCACGTGCTTGTACCCAGAGCCTCTTCAAGACCAAATTTCTTCAATAGAGTCAGAATCTTATGGAATTGAGAGTCAGTTGTCTTAAACTCGTCGAAACACAGTTTGTAACCAGAGATAACATTTAAAGTCGCCATTGATTTCTTTACACTGAGGTAGATTTAGCGTTTCTGAAGGTTAGGGTTTTTGTTGGTAGAGAGAGAGAGGAATAAGCTTTTTGAACTTCTGATTTCAAAAAGATATTTTCAAACTGTACTTGTAGCTTCCCTCTTCTCCATTTGCTTAGTGGGGCATGTGTCATGTTCTGTTTGGCTCCATGATTTTAACTGAAGTGGAATGTACTGAATTTCCCTTAGCTCTTCCTGAGCTAGTGTATTCTTTGGGAGGACTACGATCGTCGAGGTAGCACTATGTTTGTTGAGGTAGTCTTTATGATCGTTGAGTCTGCACTGCGATTGTTGAGTCCACTGTTGAGTCTGCTCTGGTCCTTGTGATGAACTTTTGACTTAGCATTTCTCTTGAGTTAAGGTAGCTTAGAAAGAGCCAACCTCTTAGAGTGAATTAAGGGTTAGGTTTGTTCCTGAGGCATTTGACAGAGAGATTGCTTTTATTTGTTAAAACTTTGTTGTCACAGGATGCTTCTTTGTTCTGTTGATGGAGCTCTATGATCGTTGTCTTTCATATCACTACAACTCTACGATCGTGGACTTCCTTTGGTCATGTCTACGATTTCTAACATAGCCTTTATATTTGCATGGTTAGCACAAATTAGAGCATAGATTTTATGGTTGTAAATTTAGCATGCCTAGCTCACTTATTAATTTATTAAATCTGGATTCATCTAGAAGCTTTGTAAAGACATCAGCAAGTTGATTTTCAGTAGGGATGTATTGTAAAGATATGGTTCCATTTTGAACATGATCCCTAATAAAATGATATATAATTTCTATATGCTTAGTTCTAGAATGCATGACAGGATTGTGTGTTATTCCTATGGCACTTGTGTTATCACAATGAACAGGTATAGTTTTGAAATCAAACCCATAATCTGCTAACTGATTTTTCATCCATAAGATTTGAGCACAACAACTGCCAGCAGAAATGTATTCAGCTTCTGTTGTTGATGTAGATAATGAGTTTTGCTTCTTACTGAACCAGGACACAAGTCTGTTTCCCAACAGTTGACAAGTGCTATTAGTACTTTTTTTATCTATTTTGCAGCCTACAAAATCAACATATGTGTATCCTGTCAGTTCAAAAGAGGACTACTTGGGATACCAAAGCCCAAAGTGAGGTATGCCTTTGAGGTACCTGAAAATCCTTTTTACAGCAGTTAAGTTTGATTCCTTAGGATTAGCTTAAAATCTAGCACATATGCATATTTCAAACATTATGTCTAGTCTACTGGAAGTTAGATATAGAAGAGAGCCTATCATACCTTTGTAATGAGTTATATCAATACTTTTACCTTTTTAATCTTTGTCAAGCTTTGTTGCTGGAGCAATTGGGGTTTTTATGGGAGAGGCTGATTCCATGACGTACTTTTTAAGTAAGTCTTTAATGTATTTGGCTTGGTATATGAAGATTCCTTCATCAGTCTACTTTACTTGCAATCTAAGAAAGAAGTTCAGCTCGCCCATCATGCTCATTTCGAACTTGCTCTGCATAAGCTTGGCAAATCTCTTACACAATTTTTCATCAGTAGAGCCAAAGATAATATCATCAACATATATTTGAACTACTAAGATTTTGTCTTTATGCTTTCTAAGAAATAATGTGGTATCTACTCTACCTCTAGTGAACCCATTTTCAATAAGAAAGTTAGTTAATGTTTCATACCATGCTCTAGGTGCTTCTTTAAGACCATATAAGGCTTTGTCTAATCTATAGACATAATTAGAGAGAGATGAATTGATGAAACCTGGAGGTTGCTCTACATATACTTCTTCTTGAAGTTCACCATTCAGGAATGCACTTTTGACATCCATCTGAAAGACTTTGAATTTCATGTGAGCAGCAAAGGCAAGGAATATTCTGATGGCTACTAATCTAGAAACAGGTTCAAAGGTCTCATCGTATTCAATGCCTTCTTCCTGGGAGTAACCCTTGGCCACTAGTCTTGCCTTATTCCTGGTTATTACTCCATCTTCATCCATCTTATTTCTGAAGACCCGCTTGGTCCCAATGACAGGATGACTCTTTGGTCTTGGAACTAATCTCCATACTTTGCTTCTTTCAAACAGATTTAGTTTTTCCTGCATGGCTTCTATCCAGCTGGAGTCTTCCATAGCATCTTCTATCTTCTTGGGTTCCATTTTTGACAGAAAGCTCAGATAGAAACACTCATTTTGGGTGGCGGCTCTTATTTTGACTCTTGCATTTGGGTCTCCAATGATTAACTTGAGTGTGATCTCTTGCTCATCTATTTCATGTTGGAACATCTGTACTGATGCCTTCTTGTCTGAGACCTTCAAGATCAATTTCTGCTTCTTGATGTGGAGGTTCGTTGTCTTGCATAGTTCTCTCGACGATCTCCTCTTCTTGCTCGATGATTTCATTTTTTTGAACTACGATTGTGGTGCTGAGCTCTACGAATTCATCTGGATTGACTTTTGTAGTGTCATGAGGCATTGTTTTTCCTAAGTCTGTTTCATCGAAAATGATGTGGATCGAGACTTCAACACTCACTGTCTTTTTGTTGAACACTCTATAGGCCTTACTATCTGTGGCATATCCAAGAAAGATTCATTCGTCTGACTTGGGTTGGAACTTTGTCAGATACTGCTTCCCATTGTTGAGAATATAGCATGCACAGCCGAATAAATAGAAGTAGCTGACATTTGGTTTTCTTCCTTTCCACAGTTCGTAGGGAGTTTTCTTTATCGTAGAGTGTATCAGCGATCTGTTCTAAGTGTAGCATGCAGTGTTGATAGCTTCTGCCCATAAGTATTCAGGCAGATGGGCTGCTGCTAGTAGAGTTCTTCTCACCTCTATCAACGTTCTGTTCTTTCTCTAGTTACTCTATTTTGTTGAGGAGTTCGTGGAGCTGAAAAGTTTTGACTGATGCCATTGTCTGTGCAGAACTGGTCCATCTCAGGGAAGTTAAATTCTCTGCCATGATCACTCCGTATAGCCTTGATTTTCTCCCCTTTCTCGTTCATCACTAGTCTGAACATCTTGATTAGTTAGGAGTTTGTTTCATCTTTTGAGTTTAGAAAGAACACCCATGTGAGTCTATTGTAATCATCCACTATGACTAGTGAGTATCTCTTCCCTCCAAGGCTTGTTGTTGGAATTGGCCCAAATAGATTCATGTGAAGCAGCTGTAGAGGCTTGTCAATTGAGTTGGCAGTTTTGCTCTTAAATGAGCTTCTAGTCTGCTTTACAAGCTGACAGGCATTGCACGGACTTTCTTTGACGAAGCTGAACTTGGGTAAGCCTGCAACTAGATCTTTTGAGGCTAGTTTATACATGCTTTTGAAGTTAAGATGAGACAGTCTTCTATTCCATAGCCAGCTCATTTCTTCAGATGCTTTAGCCAGAAAGCATATCGTCTCGTCTGGGCTTAGTTTACCAAGATTTATAGTGTAGACATTTCTTTTTCTTGTTCCGGTCAGCTTTATAGCGGATATCTTCAGATCTCTGACTTGACATTGATTGTTGAGGAATGTGACTTGATGACCCTTGTCGCAGAGTTGGCTTATGCTCAGAAGATTGTGTTGTAGTCCTTCCACATAGGCTACTTTACTGAAGGACACTGTACCATTCCCAGCTGAGCCATATCCTCTTATCTTGCCAGAGCCATTGTCTCCAAAGATAACTGAAGGACCCTCCTTCTCAATGTAGTTAGACAGAAGGGCTTTGTTCCCAGTCATGTGCCTTGAGCATCCCATGTCAAGATACCAGGTTGTGATCGTGGAGCTCTGTTCCTATGGTAATATTAAACTTTCATTTTGGTACCCATACTTGCATGGGTCATACTTTTTTAGTACCCTTGGGAACCCAAATCTGCTTAATTTTGGGTTTTACATGCATAGGATTATGATAGCACATTGCAGCCTTATGACCAACCTTATTGCATACAAAACATCTAATATGATGCATGCTTGTGTGTATATGTGGATTCTTCCTCCATTTGGACTTATGTGGGTTCTTAGCCATCCTTCTTTTAAACTGGTTTTCCTTTTTCCATGTATCCTTATGTTTCATGATTTGTGAGGAGTGTACATTTCCTCTATTGTTCCTTCCCAGTTGGCCCATGGAGTTGATTTTACTCGACTCTACGATCCTTCGAGGTTGGAAAGTAGTGGCTAGGTTACTCTTCTCTTTTCTGAAACCCAGGCCAGCATGAGATCTTTTATTCCTTGGAATATGGATTGAATCAGAAAAGTAGGGTTGGACTGGTTCTTCCTTCTGTGAGGATTTCACAAATATAATGCTTCTATTGAAACTTGGAGCATTATTAGGGCTAGTTTCCTTTATCTTTTCCACATATGGCTCTGAGGTGGATTCCACAAAGCCTAAACATGTTCTGTCAGATGCACTTCTCTGACTGGAGATCAGGGAGTCCATGGATGAAGAGGATTTATTCCATGTATAGATTGTCCTTTCTAGTTCCTCAATTTTAGTGGTTAGACTTGACTCTCTTTGTACATTGAGCTCATTAGTCTGTTTTAAGAGCTTATTCTTAGCTTCAAACTTAGAGAGAGAGTCAGTACTCAGAAGGATTGTTTCCAGTTCTTCCTGGACTTTCTCTTTCTCCTTTTGAAGATGAGAATAATCTTTATACAGAACTCTGAATCATTTCATGTATTGATACAGATCAGATGTTATGCCATGTAGTGCAGTTCTTAAATCATCAATGTCTACATCAGGAGAGTTAAAGTCAAATACTTCATCTATACTTACTTCATGAATGTCAGAGCTCTTCTTATCCTTTTCATGTATGGCCATCAGGCATGGGTTTGCCATTTGAGGATCCTCGTCACCTCCAGATTCGGGAGTTGTGTCGTTGTTTGAGTCACTCCACGATCCTCCAGTGACTAGACATTTATCTTTCTTCTGAGGTCTTTTGTTGCCATTGAATTCTGTCTTTGATTTCTTCTTCAGTTCTTCTCTAAGAGGTTTGTTGCAGTTTGCAATGAAATGGCCAGGCTTTTTGCAGTTGTAGCATAAATCGTTTGTTTGCTCCTGACTGTTGTAGTTGTTGATTTTCTTAAGTTTGCTGATTCTGCCTTGATACATGAACCTTCTAAGTCTTTTCACCAGCATTGCAAAGTCCTCATCATCATCTTCATTATCGCCCGAGTCATTTTCAGCATTGGCTTTGGAGATGTTGTCAGTTACTTTGAGAGTAACTCATTTATCCTTCTTTTTTCCTTCAGATAGAGTTTTTTCTCGTTGAGTCAGCTCCAGTTCATATGTGAGAAGGTTGTCATATAACTGTTGAACAGTCATTTCATAGAGATTCTTTGACTCTCTGATGGCAGTGGTTTTGGCATCCCACTTTCTAAGTAAAGCTCTCATGAACTTTATGATTAGATCTTTATTTGGATATATCTTTCCATATGCTCGGAGAGAGTTGAGCAGTACATTGAATCTTTCGTAGGTGGAAGTGACATTTTATCCTTGAACGTGTGCAAACATTTCATATTGCTAAGTCGAGAGAGATTGTTTGTTTTCTCTGACTTCTTTTGTTCCTTCATGCATGATGAGCAATGCTTCCCATACTTCTTTTGTTGTTTTGTTATTGACCACATTCTCAAACAGGTCATCTTCTAAAGATTGGAACAAAATGTTCTTGGCCTTTTTTTTAAGTTGGATAGCTTTCTTTTCGTTGTTTGTCCATTCTTCTTTAACCTTGATCTGGATTCTGTTTGAATCATCTGAAGTTGGTGCAAGCTTTGTAGGAATGTAGGGTCCATTCTGAACAGTCTCAAATAGATCTTCATCTATTGAGTCCATGTAGGCTTGTATACGAACTTTCCAGTTGGCAAATTTGTCTGTGTTGCACATAGGAGGCTTGCTACCTCCTCCAGTATTTGATTCGCTTATCAGATGTGTCATTGGATCTACTTAAGCTTTGTAGGCTATTTGATAGAACCTTCTTTGATACCAATTGTTAGTTCCCAGAGGCACAATAGTTATCTAGAAGGGGGGTTGAATAGATATTTTCAAATTCTTTTCGAAATACTTGTTAGTTTTGATAATAACTTAAACACAACGGAATTATGAGTTGTTTGTTTCCCCTTTAAGATATAACAAGTTAATGAGAGATAAGAAGTTATAGCAATAATGTAAAAGACACGGTATTTTAAGTGGTTTAGAGCACTTAAAGCTCCTAGCCCACTCTTCTACTCCTCGAGTAGGAAATCCACTAAGGATATCTTTACACTTTATGAATATCACAGATTCCTTCAAGAATAGCAGTCTTGGACCTTCTTAGTTCACTTTTGAACTCTTCAAGTCCAGCTGACTTGGTTCTTCACAGTTCGCTTAGAACTCTTCAAGTCCTTCTGACTTGGAAACTTCTTACTTCACTTGATAGTAGTTGATGAGTTCTTGAATTATGCTACTCAGTTGCCGTTAAGCTCTTGTTCGAAAAAACTGAGTAGCTGAGCAAGCTTTCTTGTGACGCCCCCAAAATAGGTATACATCACCCATTCTGAGTCGCCAAATACATGGTACAAAAGCAAATACATCTTCAGTAATACGATTGTAGTGCAAAATATGACAACACATATACTGTGAGTGTGAATACAACTATTGTCTAATAGAGAGTATACAAACTCAAAAGGAGTCGTCATTAAAATTATTGATACAATATTTTATAAAATAGTGAGGACTACTAATACAACTATCGTGAACCATCACTCCATACCCCGGTTAGTTCCTGCTATGTTCTTACCTCCTGAGAAGAAAAATGGAACAAAAAGGACAAGGGTGAACTCAACTAGCCCAGTAGATAATATTATGACTAAGATAATATACAACAATTTATCATTAGTCTTCAACATGGAAAATTTGATAAAATATAATAGACAACAAGTTTTAGATCAACAACTGCAGTGGAATAGCAATCCATTAGGAGAGTCAAGTAGAGAAAGAATTCTACTATCTTCTAAGATTTAAAAGTCCACCATTAATATTTTTTCCCTGTAACATCAATCAATATACATCTTGAATCAAATATTCATCTTTACACTACGGGCCAAAGATATTCATTTGTATCACCAGTTGGTCATGTTCATCTCAACACCTGTTCATCTTTGTACTACGGGCCAAAGATATTCATTAGGTAATCATTCATCTTTGCACTACAGGCAAAAGATATTCAGTAATATCATCTTTTAGAACTGAGGATGATGAAAATATCTTAAAAAATGAATCCAATGAGATAAAAGATCAAACATTAGGGATTCGTACTTTAGTTTATCCAAGTTCAAAAATACTCCATAATAACCAATTGTGAAGCAGAATTCAAAAATAAAGATCAAAACATGGATACAATTAAAGATAGTAACCATAATAGACATCTTGGACAAAAAGGAGAAAATTTCATTTTTCGGTGAATAGTGTCGTATTCGTAAATAGTGTCATATACGTGAATAATATCGTATACGTGAATAGTAACCCCGACATAAAATGGTAGAAATTCCACAATAAAATTCATACCAATATTTCGGTATAATGATATTAAAAGAATAATATCATTAGGAAGAAAATAACATCTCTTACATCAAAATAGCAGTACTTCTGATCAGAATATCGGTATAAGGCTGAGAAAAACTTGCACTGATGAATAGCAACTCACAAATTATCTAAATACTCACAAAATGCGCTCGATAATATAGAGAGAGAAAGAGAGAAAACTTGTTTCTAGTGTGATTTTCAATTCTAACTAAGCACCTTATTTATAAAAAAATGCTTAGAATGTCATAACAGACTAACCTGCTACCTGATGGCTTTATCTGCTACTATTCAAGCACACCAATTTTGAAAATAAATTCCAGCACATTTTATTTCTCACCAACCAAAAGTGGGGCCCACCATATTTTTAATAAAAATATTTATTTCTGAATCTTCAATAATTCATAATAAATAGCCCTTTATCAGAAAAAAAATCAAATCTCATGTCTATTCCATAGGAAATTAAATTCTCTACAACTTTGTAAGTTTATGTTTTTTCAAATTCCAAATGAAAAATGACCGAAATCCACATACGGACGATTTTCAAAACTTCCATTCCGATAAAATACTGATAAAACACCTCAGCAATAAATTCTTTATTTATAACCACAATAAATATATCCATCATTTATATTCACATAAAATAAATATTTCATTATCATATAAATCAATAATTAATTATTCACAAATAATATTACAGAATCATAATTATGACAACTAGGTCGTTCCCAGGAAAGAGGGGGCTTTCCTATAAGGATTTCTCCTTATTGGCGCGCAATTAGATGACCAAACCCCTTTCCTAGATAGAACTTCCTTAGACATTGTCAATAATGCTATCTAATAATATTATTCAAATAATATGAATTATTGATCTAATAATGGGAAATATTGTGTAGTGACAATTATTAAAACTACAATAATATAAAATATCAACGTAGCAATTATTGAATCAATAAAATAAAATATTGAACAGTAATTACTGTAATAATTATTGAGTAGTGCCTTCTTACGTAAGAATCAATAATTCAAAAATATTGTGCAATACCGTGTGCAACTATGCGTATTATTGTATTTTAACCACCGGGTATTCCAACAGTGTTAACGGTAACAACTACGCCGTTATTTATAAAAACTCAAACTTGTCATTTTCTTCATCAGACCATTTTCTGTTATGGGGCCCACAAATGGCTGAACCGTCGTACGAATATTCTCCGACAGCAAGAATATTCCACGACCAAACCAATATTCCCCGACAACAATGAATATCTTATAACCACTTGCTTATTTTAAAAAATTTGTACATTTCACCCATAACCAAAACATTATATCAATTTAACACCTTATTATTCACAATAATAAATAGAGGAAATTTAATTTTATTTATAATAAGTTGGGGTCTTACAACCTCCCCTCCTTATGAAATTCCGTCCTCGAAATTGACGTACGTACCTAGTGTTTCGAAAAGGTGGCATACCTCACTTTCATTTTTGATTCCAACTCCCAGATCATTTCTTCAATAGCATGGTTTCTCCACAAAACCTTAACTTGTGGTATAACCTTCGTGCGTAGGACATGCTCTTTCCTATCCAAGATCTTAATAGGTACCTCTTCGTACGTTAAATCTTCGGCTATCTTGTCTGGTTCTAACTCAATAATGTGGTTCGGGTCTTTCACATATTTACGAAGCATAGAAATATGAAAAACATTATGAACATGAGACATGCTTGGAGGTAATGTGAGTCTATATGCCACATTTCCTATTCGACCAAGAATCTCAAATGGACAAACAAATCATGGATTGAGCTTTCCTCTCTTCCCAAATCTTGTAAATCCCTTCCATGGACCGATACGTAACAATACATGATCCCCAATATTAAATTCCACGACCTTTCGATGAAGTTCCACATAACTCTTTTGTCGATCATATTCCGTTTGTATACGTTGTTGAATTATTTGGATCTTTTCTGTAGTTATACGTACCAATTCTGGTCCCAACAACGTTGTTTCACCCACCTCGTCCCAGCATACTGGAGAATGACATTTTCGTCCATATAATGCTTCAAATGGATACATGCCTATACTTGCTTGATAATTATTATTGTAGGAGAATTCCACTAATGGTAGTTACTTATCCCAACTCCCTTTGAAATCTAGGACACAGAGTCTTAATAGATCTTCAAGAGTTTGAATAGTCCACTCTGATTATCCGTCCGTTTGAGGATGGTATGCCGAACTAAATCGTAAATTCGTGCCCATAGCTTTCTGCAAGCTAACCCAAAATCGTGAAGTGAATCTTGGGTCACGATCCAAAACTATGGATACTAGCATGCCATGCAATCTCACAATCTCATCTACGTGCATACGAGCAAGAATTCAAGGGAATAAGTCTCTCGTATAGGCAAGAAATGGGCAGACTTGGTTAATCTATAAATAATGACCCAAATCGCATTTATGCCTTGAGAAACCTTGGGAAGACCCATAACGAAATCCATAGTAACGTGTTCCCACTTCCATTTTGGAATCTCAACTGGTTACAATGGACCATTTGGCACTTGATGCTCCGCCTTTACACGTTGACAAGTTAACCACCTCGAGATAAACTCTGCGACATCTCTCTTCATATTGCTCCACCAAAATGTATGTCGAAGATCATGATACATTTTGGTACTACCAGGATGGATTAAAAATGGTGTGTTGTGTGCCTCTATCATGATTCTATGTATCAAATCAGAATCGTTAGGAACACAAAGTCTAGAGTTGACTCAAAGTATTCCTTCTTCATCGATTCTTGCTTTAGGAATAGCACCTTCTTGCACTTTCTTCTTCATACGCATCAACTCCATGTCTGTAGCTTCAGCAGCTTTTACTTTATCTATTAAAGTCAGTTCTACTCGTATACTAGATATCATTACGTGGGTACTTAGAGCCTTTACCTCTATCTCCATCCTTTGCAAGTCATACAAAATGGACCTTTGTGTTAACAACATTGCACTCGTACCCGCATATGATCTTCTACTGAATGCGTTAGCTACCACGTTTGCTTTTCCGGGATGATATTGGATGGTATGGTCATAATCTTTCAACAACTCGAGCCAACATCGTTGTCGCATGTTGAGTTCCTTTTGGGTGAAGAAATATTTGATGTTTTTATGATCTGTATAGATCTCCACTTTCTCCCCATACAGGTAGTGTCTCCATATCTTTAATGCTAAAATGACTACTGTCAACTCCAAATCATAAGTAGGATAATTCCTCTCATATTCTTTAAGTTATCGCGAGGCATAGGCTATGACTTTCCCATGTTGCATGAGAACACATCCTAACCCTTTGCCTGAAGCATCGTTGTAGATAACAAATCCATCCGAACCAAATGGTATTGTCAGAACAGGTGCCGAAATAAGTCTCCTCTTGAGTTCTTGAAAACTCTTCTCATAATCCTCGCTCCAACCAAATTTTGTATCTTTACGAGTCAGTTGAGTTAACAGAGTAGCAATTCGAGAAAATCCTTCCACGAATCTCCGATAGTAACTAGCTAAGCCCAAAGGCTGCGTACTTTGGTTGCTCCCAACTTTTTATTGCTTCAATCTTCGCCAGGTCGACAGATACTCCATGTTTTGACACCACGTGCCCAAGGAATGCTACTTCCTCAAGCCAGAACTCGCATTTCTTCAGCTTGGCATATAGTTTGTTATCACGAAGCCTTTGCAGTAACAACTTTAAATGGTGTTCATGATCTTCATGGCTTTTGGAATATATGAGGATGTCATCAATAAAGATAACAACGAACTGATCCAAATATTCTTTGAACACACGATTCATCATATCCATAAAATCAGCAGGAGCATTAGTCAATCCAAAAGACATGACTAAGAATTCATAATGCCCGTACCGAGTTCTGAAGGCAGTCTTTGGAATATCCTCAGTTTTAATCTTCAGCTGATGATATCCAGAACGAAGATCGATCTTTGAAAAGAATTGTGCTCCTTGCAACTAGTCAAATAGGTCATTAATGCGAAGTAACGGATACCTATTCTTAATGGTGACAAGGTTCAATTCTCGGTAGTCAATACAAAGTCGCATACTCCCGTCTTTCTTCTTTACGAATAACACATGAGCACCCCAAGGAGATGTACTAGGACAAATGAAATTGATGTCCAACAACTCTTGAAGTTTGACCTTTAACTCCTGATGTTCAATAAGAGCCATTCGATATGGGATTTTAGAAATGGGCTTTGTACCCAGTTAAAGGTCAATAAAGAATTCAACTTCACGTTCTGGGGGTAGACCGGGAAGTTATTCAGGAAATACATCAGAAAATTCACTAACAATATATATATTATTCAAATCCGACGTGTTTTTGTTCAAGTACGTGACATGGGCTAAGAAAGCTTGACATCCGTTTTTTAATAAATGAATAACTTTATGGCTTGATATGACAGTGATTGACTTTAGTGGTTTGGTTATTTGAATTCGCATAATACGTTGGTTAGGAATATGAAAACTAACAACCTTACGAAAACAATCAATTTTAGCATGATGCGTGGTTAACCAATCAATCCCTAAAATCACATCAAATGCAAGAATTTTCAACGAAATAAGATCGGCAGGTAATGTGATGGTACCAACTTGAATCAAGAAAGATTTATATACAGTAGATGTAATGAAAGTTTCTCCTAACGGAGTCTCAACAGATAAGTCAAGGTCTAATTTCTCCGGAGTCATGTTTAAACGTTGAGCACAAGCAGGAGAGATAGAAGAATGGGTAAAACCGGTATCAAATAAGGTATAAACTTCTCAAAAGTTTATGATAAGCTTACCCGTGATCACCTCGTTTAGGTTTCTCGCATTTTAGGCGGTCACGACAAACGCCCTTCCAGGAACCACCGACTTTAACTTTTCTGGGATAGCCTTTGGAGTCACCATCCCTGTTGAACTTGGTTTTGCATCTAGACAATCTCTAGCTATATGACCTTCCTTTCCATAGTTATAACAAACCTTGGATTGTTGTGGGCAGTTTGGACTGATGTGTCCCTCTTTCCCGCATTTATAACAAACAACCGATGCTCGTTCTCCTCCCCTAGAAATATTTGATGTTTGTGTTGACATCTTCACGTTATCATTGTTGTACCTTCTCTTCTTGAAATCTCCTCCCGACTCGCTTCTTCTATTTTTATGGCCACAATTACCACCAGAGTGGTTATCGCTTTTGTCCGAATATTTTCCTCCACGCTGGTTGTCATTGCTCTGATGACCGCTGCCACCGGTATGACCTTGGTTGTGGTCCCTCGGTTGAACATACTCAATATCTCACTCTAATAATTGAGCCCTATTTACAACATCTGAATATAAAGAAAATTTATGAGAGATAAGATATTATCGAATCTCGGGTTTTAGACCTCTCAGAAACATCAGCGTCATTCGTTCCTCATTCTCTACCAAATGAGATGCAAACCTGGATAACTCTGCGAACTTCGCCTCGTACTGGGACACCATCATGTTGTTTTGTTCCAGTTTGATAAACTTTACCTCCTTCATATGATGAATACTTTCAGGAAAGTACTTATCATTGAACAGCTTCTGAAACGTTTCCCAAGACATATTGAGTGCGGCAGGCTGGGTACGCTTCACAGACTCCCACCAGTAGTATGCCTCACCACGGAACATAAAGGTGGCGAAAGGAACCTTTTGTTCCTCCATTCATCCCAAGACATCGAATATCTTGGTAATTTGCTTGACCCACGTTTTCGCCTTAATCGGATCCGGATTTCCCATAAATTCTGGTGGTCCCAACTCCTTGAACTGCTTGGCTGTGACAAGCCGCGCATTGCTATCATTTCCACCCATATTTTGTGCATGAGTCTCCCTCGTCTGATTTTGCATGAACTGCAAAAAGCTTCTAAACATCCCATCATTCATCATTTGTTCTGTAGTGTTGTTTACAGGAAGAATATTATCTTCTTGTTGCACGTTCCCCTAGGTGGTTATTAAAGGTGTCTCCACGGTCTGATTAACTCCATTGTTAATATTTCCAGCTGCCATTCTCAAATACTGCCACAAAATAAGGGTTAATTGACATGTCACATATTATCCCTATACTCTGACCGACCAAATAAATTCCAAATAAACTTAGTCAGGTCATACTAGCGAAGGAATTCCATGTCTCTCCCCTCCTAGTTCTTGTCTCACATCTCAGTCAAGGATCATATTCCTAAGCTTTGATACAAACTGTGACGCCCTAAAAATAGGTATACATCACCCATTCTGAGTCGCCAAATATATGGTACAGAAATAAATACAACTTCAGTAATACAATTGTCGTACAAAATACGACAACACATATACTGTGAGTTTGAATACAACTATTGTCTAATAGAGAGTATACAAACTCAAAATGAGTCCTCATTACAATTATTGATACACTATTTTACAAAATAGTGAGAACTACTAATACAACTATATTAAACGATCACTCCATATCCCGGCTAGTTCCTGTTATGTTCTCACCTCCTGAGAAGAAAAATAGAATAAAAAGAAAAAGGGTGAGCTCAACTAGCCCAGTAAAGAATATTATGACTAAGATAATATACAACAATTTATCATTAGTATTCAAAAGGCAAAAATATGATAAAATATAATAGACAACAAGTTTTAGATCAACAACTGCAGCGGAACAGCAATCCATTAGAAGAGTCAAGTAGAGAAAGAATTCTACAATCTTCTAAGATTTAAAAGTCCACCATCAATATTTTAACCCTATAACATCAATCAATATACATCTTGAATCAAATATTCATCTTTTCACTACAGGCCAAAGATATTCATTTGTATCACCAGTTGGTCATGTTCATCTCAATATCTGTTCATCTTTGCACCGCAAGCCAAAGATATTCAATAGGTAATCATTCATCTTTGCACTACATGCCAAAGATATTCAGTAATATCATCTTTTAAGACTGAGAATGATGAAAATATCTTAAAGAAAACGAATCCAGTGAGATAAAAGATCAAAGATTAGGGATTCGTACTTTAGTTTATCCAAGTTCAAAAATACTCCATAATAACCAATTATGAAGCAGAATTCAAAAATAAAGATCAAAACATGGATACAATCAAAGATAGTAACCATAATAGACATCTTAGACAAAAATAAGAAAATTTTATTTTTCGATGAATAGTGTTGTATTCGTGAATAGTGTCGTATACGTGAATAGTAACCCTGACACAAAAAAGGTAGAAATTCCACAATAAAATTCATACCAATATTTCGGTATAATGATATTGTAAGAATAACATCATTAGGAAGAAAATAACATCCCTTACAACAAAATAACAGTACTTCTGATCGGAATATCGGTATAAGGCTGAAGGAAACTTGCACTGATGAATAGTAACTCACAAAGTTTCTAAATACTCACAAAATACGCTCGATAATATAGAGAAAGAAAGAGAAAACTTCTGGTGTGATTTTTAATTCTAACTAAGCACCCTATTTATAAGAAAATACTTAGAACGTCATAGCAGACTAACCTGCTACCTGATGGCTTTACCTGCTACTATTCAAGCCCACCACTTTGAAAATAAATTCTAGCACATTTTATTTCTCACCAACCAAAAGTGGGGCCCACCATATTTTTAATAAAAATATTAATTTCTGAATCTTCAATAATTCATAATAAATAGCCCTTTTATCAGAAAAAATTTGAATCTCATGTCTATTCTATAGGAAATTAAATTCTCTACAACTTTGTAAGTTTAAGTTTTTCCAATTGAAAAATGACTAAAATCCACATACGGACGATTTTCAAAACTTCCATTCTGACAAAATACTGATAAAACACCTCAGCAATAAATTCTTCATTTATAACCACAATAAATATATCCATCATTTATATCCACATAAAATAAATATTTCCTTATCATATAAATTAATAATTAATTATTCACAAATAATATTACAAAATCATAATTATGACAATCAGGTCGTTCCCAAGAAAGAGGAGGCTTTTCGATAAGGATTTCTCCTTATTGGCGCGTAATTAGGTGACCAAACCCCTTTCCTAGACAGAACTTCCTTAGACATTGCCAATAATGCTATCTAATAATATTATTCAAATAATTTGAATTATTGATCTGATAATGGAAAATACTGTGCAGTAACAATTATTGAAATAACAATAATATAAAATATCAACGTAGCAATTATTGAATCAATAAAATAAAATATTGAACAATAATTACTTTAACAATTATTGAGTAGTGCCTTCTTACGTAAGAATCAATAATTCAAAAATACTGTGCAATACCGTGTGCTACTGTGCAACCACGCGTATTACTGTATTTTAACCACCGAGTATTCCAACAGTGTTAATGGTTAAACTACGCCGTTATTTATAAAAACTCAAATTTGTCATTTTTTTCATCCGACCGTTTTCCGTTATGGGGCCCACAAATGGCTGCGTTGTCATACGAATATTCCCTGACAGCAAGAATATTCCACGACCAAATGAATATTTCCCGACAACAATGAATATTTTATAACCATTTGTTTATTTTGCAAAATTTACACATTTCACCCATAACCAAAATATTATATCAATTTAACACCTTATTATTCACAATAATAAATAGAGAAAATTTGATTTTATTTATAATAAGTTGGGGTCTTATATTTCTCTTTTCAGATCGTAGAGTTGAGCGTTGAGTGTTCTTCAGCGTTTTTGTTCAATGTTTGCTTGATTACTTTCATCTGCTGAAGCTTTGTATATATGATGTCTTTGAAATGTATCCGTTGAAGACATCCGTTGAAGCATTAAATACATTTCACATTTTTGAGCTTTGATGGAGACTTTTTGCACAATTTCTGATTAGCAGACTGGCCCGCTGACACAACAGACTGTTGTTTCACCTAACACCTGAAAAGGTGTTTTCTGCTGAGCTAGAGTACTTTCCTTAGCTTATTCGATACGTTTCTTTGTTATATACTAAGAATGATTGTTGTGTCATTGGGACTCCCGAGGACTTTAACGTCTATAGCTTATTTCATATTTGTTGTGATTTATCTTTAAACAAATGGACGAGGCTCGATGCTTTTGACACGGACAGATGAAGCTCTACGATTTTGATCGTGGTGTCTTTCCACCCTGGTGCTTGAATTAATACTGCTAAACGAGAACACTGCGATTTCTCTTAAGTATTAGTACACTACGATCTTCACTTGCTTAACTTGCAGACTCTACGCTTCCGAGAGCACACTACGACCTCTGATTTGGCTAGGCAAGCATTTGGACTACTCTACGACTCCAGAGATGCCCTTCAATGCAGATATACTACGATCTTCGATGCTCTACGATTATGCCTTGTCTTCTGCAGGAAAAGTGTGTCGAGAAAGCTTGGAGAGCATGCCCAATCTGAAGGGTCCCATGTAGTTGTATCTTGATTGGTGTGAAAATCAAATGATGGGGACACTGTCTGCTGTATATTAAATCTCGCGAAAAAGTTTGATAAATGGATTTATTTATTTTCAGCCCATAAAGAAAATCACTTTATTCTTAAATTTTTGACATTTTCAATTTTTAAATTAATATAAAGTTTATATACTTTCAGTCAGTATAATTGTGATTATTGTTATTTTGTTGTTTAAAATTCTAGTCGCGTATTTACTTCTTAAAGTTAAATTGAGATACTTTTCGTGAATTGAATGGAATATCATTGTACTTGAAAAAATTAAAATCAATTTTAAAATTCTAGACGCGCATTTACTTCTGAAAGTTAAATTGAGACACTATTCGTGAATCGAATGGAGTATCATTGTAGTAAAATAAATGTAAAGAAAAGATTAGTCCAATTTTTTATTTATATGCACTTTTCAGTTGCGAAATTTATAAATTTTAAGGATATATTTTGCTTCCATGTTAATTTCTAAATATAATAAATATTTAATTTAATACTAATGACTTAATAATTAAATTTTATTGTTATACTTGAGAAGATTATGTCAATTTATAATTTCATCGGTTAAAAAAAATTATTCTTGTAAAATAAATTTTTCCACAAATGAATTTTGTGTGGAATGGATGGAGAATATCTTTGATATTTAAAAGGGTCCTTAACACTAATATACAACAATTAGAAAGTAATTACAAAAATAAAACACACACAACATAATTACAAAAATAACTCATATTAATAAGGAAACCTAAAATTAAGGAGAAATATTTGCTATAACTAATCAGTCAAATTCAAATATCTGGGATCTAACCACAAAAATAAATTCAAATTCAAATTTCATAGGAAAGACTGCACAAATTTTGTAATTTGCAGGAGGTGGCGAAGACAATTTTCAGAGAAGGTGGAAGCTTTGGAGGAGGTGACAGCTTCGGAGGAGGTGGTAATGGTGGCTTCAGAGGCGGCGATGATGGTTATGGAGGAGGTAACAATGGCGGTGGCGGTGGTGGCGGAGATGGCGGTGGTGACTCAAGTGGTGGTTACAAAAACGGTGGAGGTGGAGGTGGAGGTGGAGGCTGGGGCGGTAGTGGCTGGAGCAACCATTTTCTGGTAGTAAAAGAAATTCTCGAGATACTACAAAGAAGAAGATCATTAGTAATATCATGGTAACCAAACTTTTATAACAAGGTAATTAAACTTTTATACTAAGGTAACCAAACTTTTATATCAAGGTAACCAAACATTGGTAATTACCAAGGTAACCAAACTTTATACTGAGGTAACCAAACTTTTATATTAAGGTAACCAAACTTTTATATTAAGGTAACCAAACTTTTATATAAAGGTAACCAAAACTTTTATACTAAGGTAACCAAACTTTTATACTAAGGTAAACAAACTTTTATACTAAGGTAACCAAACTTTATACTGAGATAACCAAACATTTATATCAAGGTTACCTTGGTATGAAGATTTGGTTACCTTGGTGTGAAGGTTTGGTTACCAACTGCATTATGAAAAAACTGATGTTGTGGAGGTGGATTGGTTACTTTGGTATAAAAGTTTGGTTACCTTAGTATAAAAATTTGGTTACCTTAGTATAAAAGTTTGGTTACTTTGGTATAAAAGTTTGGTAACCAAACTTTTATACTGAGGTAACCAAACTTTTATACTAAGGTAAACACCAATCAACAAAAAAAGTGATCATAAATTCATAATCAAACGCACATTTTGCATAAAATTAAGATCATAAACCCCAATTGAATGAAATTAAAGAGAAAATCTTAAAAATTAGTGCTCGAGATAGAAGAGGTAAAATAGAAGTACTTACAAAAACAAAGTACAAAGAAATATGAAAAACAATTGGAAGAATTAAAGAGATAGAAAAAATGGCAGAGTAAAAGAAAATGGCAGAAATGACGTCTTCATCTTTTATAAATAAATGGCAGAAATGACGTCTTCATCTTTTGAAGAAAAAATGGCAGAATAGAAGAAAATAAGAGAGAAAATGGCAAAATGGCGTCTTCATCTTCTCTCTTCACTCTTCAGCTTTTGTCTTTAAATATGAAAATGAAAGAATAGAAGTGTAGTGACGTACAGAAAATGAAAGTAGGAGTAGATGAGAGACAAAATGGCAGAAAAGAATAAAATGACAGAATAAGAGGAGATGAGAGAGAAAATGACACCTACCAAAACTAATCCCCTAAATTTAGGAATCCTAATTATACTAATACCGTCATGTCAGCCATTACATATTAATCCCTTAATTTAAGGACCTTTAATTATGTTAAGATTGAAAATAAAAACAAAAAAGTGTAATACTTTTGTAATTATTTTATAGGTGTATGATTTTTGTAATTATTTCTAAAAATGTACTATTATATGTAATTTACCCTATTTAAAAGCACCCTAAATTCAAACAAGACCAAAATTATGTTATCTTGAATTACTTTGAATTGAACTACCAAATAGGACAATTGCAATTGATAATATTTGTGTAACAAATATGATTCAAAATACAACAATCTATTATGAAAAAGAAAATAATATATATGTTAATAAATTTGATGAGGAAGTTGAATTATAGTAAATATAAAATTTTAAGTTATAAAATAAAATAATAATATTTGAATTATTTTGTAATTCCTTCCTATCGATTTCCAAATGAAGTGTCCATTTTAAATGGCTGAATCCCTAGTTACTTTCCCAATAGCACCTCAGCTGTACTTATCCAAATTCACAAAAGAAGACCCTCCGACCCCAACAGCCACCTCAGCCTTTCTCTTCCACTCCACCACATTCCTCTTCATCTCCTTCCCCTTCTCCCCATCCATCAACTCCCTCACAAGCCCCTCCACCTCATCCTTCTTCACATCATTATCAATCTCCATCCCAATCCCCCACTCCACACAACTATACCTGCAATTCGTCTGCTGCTCCGCGAAAAACGGCCAACAAATCACCGGAACACCGACTGAAATACTCTAAACGGTCGAATTCCCCCCACTATGCGCCAAAAACTCGCCCACCGTCGGATGCTTCAATATCTCCTCTTGCGGGCACCAGCTTGCCAACATTCCCCTTTCTTCCGTCTCCGCCACAAACTCCGGCGGCAGCATCGCCGATTCGCCGGCGACTAAATCAGGTCTAATAATCCACAAAAAATGCTTTTTGCTATTGGCAAGTCCAAATGCAAATTCAGTTAATTGTTGAGAATTCATGACTGTGATGCTACCAAAATTAACATAAACAACAGAATTTGGTTCTTTTTTGTTGAGCCAATCGATGCAAGTTGGTTCCTCTTTCCACAAGTTAGACCCAATTGATTTTAGGGCATGATTATTATTTGGAATTTGATGGAGCATTAAGGGACCAATTGTGTAAATTTGGTGTTGGACGGCTTTGATGGCGTCCACGGCATCTTGTTCGAGGGCGTCGAATGCGTTGAGAATGAGAGCAGAAGCTTTGGCAATGGCTTCGGATTCTCCCCCGAGGTATTTGATGAGGACATAGCATGCGTGGATTCAAACAAGACTAAAGGGACGTGGGGATCAAGCAAAGCTAGAACAAAGATATTCAAACAAAGTCTAAATGGATTGATCCAAGATGTTTGGGCTGAAGCTAATGCAAGAAAATCCAACGAGGAGGCAAAAGAGCAAAAGACACAAATTTGGGTCAATTTAATGCAAGCCCAATTTTTTTAGCAAAGTCCACATATATTACATGCAACCGAATGGAATGATTTAATTAATTTCATGTGGACTACAATTTACTTGGCAAGATTGTTTCACGTGGGCCATGCGTATTTTTTTTATTCAAGTTATCAGGATTAACATGTTGGTTATATAGATGATGTTGGCAAGTGTTATTAGCTGATTTCGGCAAGCGTGCCATTAGCCCATTACTGATAACTCCATGATCCAAGTCACGTGGGAATTGGATTTAGCAGCTCAATATTTGATTTCAATTTAGCAGCTCACGCGGAGGAGATTTTATTCACGCGGCAGTTATTTTTTTCATGCCAAATTGCATATTTTTCATTTGTAGAATTTTATTGTAATTAGAATTTCTTTTTAAATGGACTTCTATTAGGGTTATAGTTTATTCCTATTAGGATTTGGATGATTTTGAGTAGTATAAATAGAGGTCCAAGTTATGTAATCAATACATTATTTTTTTATTCAATATAATTGAGAGTTTATTCTCTACTTTTGGTTCTTTGAAGAATTCCAAAGAAATTAGTAGTTTCTTAGTTTTTTCTTTGAGATTCAATTTGACTTATCATACAACAATTCATAGTTGTGTGTGGCGTCTTCTACCGCATCAATCGTCGATTGTACCGAGATTACCGCTTCAATATAAGCGAGGGGTCAAGGTGTCGTTGGTGTCCATTCAACACAGATTTCCAAACGCGAGCAATTGTACCAAGATTACCGTCTAAAGTATAGACGAGGGGTTAAGGTGTTGCAAGCAATTCATCCAACAACTGTGCTAGAAACGGTCCGGGCAACGACCACCTCACGCAAGCGTGCCGTGGAGTCTATCATTTGGTATCAAAGCCAAGCCTTCTTCTAGCGAGTTACCTATCTTTATTTTTCTGCCGAATTATATATTGCAAAAAAAAAAATTAAAAAAATATATATAATATAAAATAAAAAAAAAATCAAATTCTATTTCCATTCTGCTAACCAAATTTGTAGCACACCATCAAATCATTAAATTGCAACCAAGAGTTCATACCGTTCCATCATCATCAATTCTGAAACGGAGCTACAATTTACAAATCTAAAACGTACAAGAGGAGTACAAGGCAATCGATCGGTGATTTTGTGATATTCTGATAGTTACACCATCTATAATTTTGGTTTCGTGATAAGTAATTTTGAATTGATTAGTAAAACCAAGAATTTTGCTAGGGAATTCAATAAGAACCTATTAGAGAGAATATTTGAGGTAAAAGGCTTAGTGGTGAGATTAATCGAGGGTAAAAGCCAATTTATTGAGAGTATACACGAGTGCACCATTGATTCGAGCGAAACACGCAAGGGAGTGGTGAGAAATTATTTTCTACTAACCCTTATTTTGCAGGAAATATGTCTAGCTCGAAAGATAAAGGAACTTATGAGGAACAACCCTCAACAGCTGAATTAAAATTCCAGATAGAAGCCATGCATAAAGAATGGGATCGAAGATTGAGAAAGACTATGGAGCAAATGCAAGAACAATTAGAAGAGATGAGAGTGTCTATGGCGGAGCTATCCCACAACACTAATGGGATGCATAACAAGAAGAGGGGACAACAAACTGACGCAAGAAAGGAAGACCCTTACGATGAAGACAGCAGTGCAGCGGAAGATCGTGAATCTAATTTTTCACATCAAAGACACCGAGGTGCTAGGGAAAGAGGAGGTCGGTACAGAGAAGATGGCAATTTGGATAGCATAAAAATGAAGATTCCAGCTTTCCAAGGCACGGGTGATCCTGAGGCCTATTTGGATTGGGTAACCAAGATGGAGCAAATCTTTGACTGTCACAATTATTCTGACCTTAAGAAAGTCAAACTGGCCATTATAGAATTTTCTGGATATGCATTGATATGGTGGGATCAGTTGACAGCTAATCGGAAAAGGTGTGAAGAGTGGCCGATTACAACTTGGGCGGAGATGAAAGCTATCATGAAAAAGAGGTTTGTACCAGCATACTATCAACGGGAGATCATTCGTAGTTTACAAACTCTTAAACAAGGGAGTCGAAGTGTGGATGAATATTACAGGGAGATGGAGATGTTGAAGGATCGGGCTAATGTGATTGAGGATAATGAAACAGCGATGGCTAGGTTCTCGGCAGGACTAAACTGGGAGATTGCAGACTTGGTTGAACGGCAACATTATTTAGAGTTAAAAGAATTGGTCCATATGGCTACCAAGATAGAGAAACAACTCAAGAGGAGAGGAGGACAACGAAGACAATCTAATGCTAGTTCATCATGGAGACCTAATTTGGTAAAACGAGAGGAAAGGACATTTGCGATCAAACTAAAGGTGGAACTTAAACAAGGATCAACTAGCCGAGAGATACAAGGTAAAAATGAGCAACCTTCTTTTGGTCGTAATCAGGATATTGTATGCTTCAAGTGTCAAGGTAGGGGACATATTTCTAGCCAATGTCCAAATCAGAGGAAAATGTTGTTACTTGACAATGGAGATGTGGAGACCGAAGGGGAAGAGAGCGACACTGATTCTATGCCACCATTAGAGGAGATAGGGGAGGATGCGATACATGGTGAAATTCTAGTTACAAGAAGAGCACTTAATACGCAGGTTAAGGAAGATAGTAGTGAACAGCGAGAAAATTTATTCCATACTCGATGTCTTGTGAATGGAAAAATTTGTTGTGTAGTCATAGATGGAGGCAGCTGTACAAATGTGGCAAGCACTACGATGGTGGAGAAATTAGGGTTATCTACTACCAAACATCCACAGCCGTATCGTTTGCAGTGGCTCAATGATAATGCAGACATTAAAGTAACCAAACAAGTCTTAGTTCAATTTACTATTGGTCGGTATGTTGACAAGGTATTGTGTGATGTGGTGCCTATGCAGGCAGGACATATATTGTTGGGTAGACCATGGCAATTTGATAGGAGGGTTCAACATGACGGGTTTACCAACGTATATTCATTCGTTCATTACAAGAAGAAGATCTCTTTGCGTCCTTTATCACCACAACAAGTATATGAAGATCAAATTCATTTGCAGAAAGATAATGTACAAAGAAAAGAGAGTGAAGAAAAGAAAAATCAAGAAGAAAAAAAGAGAGAAAAAGAAAAAGAGAAAAAGAAAGATGAGAGAAAAATAAATATACTGGCAAAAAAGAGTGATGTGAGAAGAGCTTTGATTTCTAAACAGCCTATGATTTTACTTCGGTATAAAGAGGCGCTTCTGAATACTAACGCTAATGATTCTTTGCCTAGTGTTGTTTCATCTCTCTTACAGGAATTCAAAGATGTATTTCCCAAAGAGCTTCCTCTTGGACTACCACCTATTCGGGGAATTGAACATCAAATTGATTTGTTTCCCGGTGCAACGATTCCAAACCGCCCAGCTTATCGGAGTAATCCTGAGGAGACGAAGGAGTTACAAAGGCAAGTTGACGAGCTGATGGAAAAAGGATTCGTGAGAGAAAGTATGAGCCCGTGTGCAGTTCCGGTGATTCTAGTGCCGAAAAAGGATGGAAAATGGAGGATGTGCATCGATTGTCGAGCGGTAAATAACATTACGATAAAATATCGACATCCCATTCCTCGTTTAGATGACATGTTAGATGAATTACATGGGTCTTGCATATTTTCAAAAATTGATTTAAAAAGTGGTTATCATCAAATTAGAATGCAAGAGGGTGATGAATGGAAAACAGCGTTTAAAACTAAATATGGTCTTTATGAGTGGTTGGTATTACCTTTTGGTTTAACTAATGCACCCAGCACTTTTATGAGATTAATGAACCATGTTTTGCGTCCATTCATTGGAAAATTTGTCGTAGTTTATTTTGATGATATCTTGATTTATAGCAAAAACTTGGAAGATCATGCATTGCATTTAAAATCTGTTTTAGATGTACTTAGGAAAGAAAAGTTATTTGCTAACATGGAAAAATGCACGTTTTGTTCGGATAGAATTATTTTTCTTGGCTTTGTTGTGAGTTCACATGGAGTCCAAGTTGATGCGGAAAAAGTACGTGCGATCCGAGATTGGCCGAGTCCAACCAATGCGAGTCAAGTACGAAGCTTTCATGGACTCGCAAGTTTCTACCGACGTTTTGTTCGAAATTTCAGTGATATTACAGCACCATTGACCGAGGTCATCAAGAAAAGTGTGGGCTTTAAGTGGGGTGATGAACAGGAAAAAGTATTTAATTTGATTAAGGATAAATTGACAAATGCTCCTTTACTTATTTTGCCTAACTTTGCTAAAACTTTTGAGATTGAGTGTGATGCTTCAGGTTTAGGGATTGGAGCTGTGTTGATGCAAGAAGAGAAACCAGTTGCGTATTTCAGTGAAAAATTGAGTGGGGCAGCGTTGAACTATCCTACCTATGACAAGGAGATGTACGCCTTGGTTAGAGCTTTGGAGACATGGCAACATTACTTGTGGCCTAAGGAGTTTGTGATCCACACCGATCATGAATCGTTGAAATATTTGAAGGGTCAACACAAGTTGAATAAAAGACATGCACGATGGATGGAATTTATCGAGACATTCCCATATGTTATTCGATATAAGTAAGGTAAGGAGAATGTCGTTGCAGATGCTTTGTCTCGCAGGTATGTTTTGTTAAATACTCTTGATACAAAATTGCTTGGGTTTGAACGAATTAAAGATTTATATGATAATGACCTTGATTTCGGTGAAGAGTTTAAAACTTGTGAAAAGAATGTTGTGGGTAAATACTTTAGAATTGATGGATTCTTGTTTCAAGAAAATAAACTATGTATTCCTGCATGTTCTTTGCGTGAGTTGTTGGTTAGGGAATCACATGACGGTGGTTTAATGAGACATTTTGGTGTTGATAAAACTTTTGCTGTTTTAAAAGAACATTTTTATTGGCCTCATATGAAACGAGATGTGGAAAGAATATGTGATAGATGTATTACTTGTCGCCAAGCTAAATCTCGTGTTCAACCCCATGGATTGTATACACCATTGCCTATTCCTAATGAACCTTGGATTGATCTTTCTATGGACTTTGTGTTGGGTTTACCTAGGTCTAAACATGGTTATGATTCGATATTTGTGGTCGTGGATAGATTTTCAAAAATGGCACATTTTATTCCATGTCATAAAACTGATGATGCATCTCATGTTGCTGATTTATTCTTTAGGGAGATTGTGCGTTTGCATGGTATGCCTAAAACTATTGTTTCTGATAGAGATACAAAGTTCTTAAGTTACTTTTAGAAGACCTTGTGGTGTAAATTAGGTACTAAACTGTTATTTTCTACTACTTGTCATCCACAAACTGACGGTCAAACTGAAGTAGTAAATAGGACTTTGTCGGCATTATTACGGGCTATCATTAAAAAGAATATCAAGCAATGGGAAGAATGTTTGCCACATGTTGAGTTTGCATATAACCGTTCTGTTCATTCTGCTACTAATTTTTCTCCATTTGAAATTGTATATGGTTTTAATCCTTTAACACCGTTGGATTTATCACCGTTACCTGTTTCTGAATATACTAACATGGATGGAAAGAAAAAGGCCGATCTTGTTAAGCAGATTCATGAAAAAGCCAGACTAAACATTGAACGGAGGACGGAACAGTACATTAAGCACGCGAACAAGGGACGACATCAAGTGATCTTTGAGCCCGGAGATTGGGTGTGGTTACATATGCGGAAAGAAAGATTCCCAGTTCAAAGACGGTCAAAATTGCTTCCGAGGGGAGATGGTCCATTTCAAGTTCTCGAGCGTATCAATAACAATGCCTATAAATTGGATTTGCCAGGTGAGTATAATGTTAGTGCTACATTTAACGTTACTAATCTAAGTCCGTTTGATGTAGGTGACGATTTGAGGACAAATCCTTTTCAAGAGGAGAGGAATGATGATGACATAGCATGCGTGGATTCAAACAAGACTAAAGGGACGTGGGGATCAAGCAAAGCTAGAACAAAGAGATTCAAACAAAGTCTCAATGGATTGATCCAAGATGTTTGGGCTGAAGCTAACGCAAGAAAATCCAACGAGGAGGCAAAAGAGCAAAAGACACAAATTTGGGTCGATTTAATGCAAGCCCAATTTTTTTAGCAAAGCCCACATATACTACATGCAACCGAATGGAATGATTTAATTAATTTCATGTGGACTACAATTTACTTGGCAAGGTTGTTTCACGTGGGCCATGCGTATTTTTTTTATTCAAGTTATCAGGATTAACATGTTGGTTATATAGATGATGTTGGCAAGTGTTATTAGCTGATTTCGGCAAGCGTGCCATTAGCCCATTACTGATAACTCCATGATCCAAGTCACGTGGGAATTGGATTTAGCAGCTCAATATTTGATTTCAATTTAGCAGCTCACGCGGAGGAGATTTTATTCACGCGGCAATTATTTTTTTCATGCCAAATTGCATATTTTTCATTTGTAGAATTTTATTGTAATTAGAATTTCTTTTTAAATGGACTTCTATTAGGGTTATAGTTTATTCCTATTAGGATTTGGATGATTTTGAGTAGTATAAATAGAGGTCTGTAATCAATACATTATTTTTTTTATTCAATATAATTGAGAGTTTATTCTCTACTTTTGGTTCTTTGAAGAATTCCTAAGAAATTAGTAGTTTCTTAGTTTTTTCTTTGAGATTCAATTTGACTTATCATACAACAATTCATAGTTGTGTGTGGCGTCTTCTACCACATCAATCGTCGATTGTACCGAGATTACCGCTTCAATATAAGCGAGGGGTCAAGGTGTCGTTGGTGTCCATTCAACACAGATTTCCAAACGCGAGCAATTATACCAAGATTACCGTCTAAAGTATAGATGAGGGGTTAAGGTGTTGCAAGCAATTCATCCAACAACTGTGCTAGAAACGGTCTGGGCGACGACCACCTCACGCAAGCGTGCCGTGGAGTCTATCAGTATTTGACCATGAAATCATTCGGGTCTGTAGTTCTGATGAAACTTGGGATATCCCTCAGTTTGATGTCTTTTTTCATTCCTTGAACCCAATCTAATGTTGTTTCTAGATACCCATTTGCTACGTAGCTCATATCTGCAAATTAATCAAACAAATTAAATATTAACAACAAAAAAATTATATTGTGACAAAAGAATAACTTTTGTTACAAATAAATCTATAATATAAAGGAGAGCAGAGAGAGAAATAAGACAAACGTCCCATCCAAATCCACGTCAGCTACTCTCCTTATTACTCCAATTTCAAATTTTAAACCCTCTTGCTGTTCTTACACAAACACACAGAGCTGAGAAATAAAATTAGATTAAAGAGAGGAAGAGAAACCGTAGCATACAAGGGAGAAATAGAGGCCAAGCGGTCACGAAGGCAACGGATTTGTCTGGCTCGTACGGTCACGAAGGCAACAGGTCTGCTCCACCGCCAAGCGTCGGAGGTGAAGGTGGAGGCAGAGTTAATTACGGTGGTGGATATGGCAGAAGTGGAGGAGGCGGAGGATATGGTTCCAGCGGTGGAGGCGGAGGATATGGTTCCAGCGGTGGAGGCTATGGAGGAAGTGACGGTGGATACGGTGGAGGTGGCAGTGGAGGATCTGAATGTGGAGGCTATGTCTATGCCCTTGCTGTTCTGGTTTCCACTTTTCATTATTACAAGAACCCATCAGCAATTGATCAGATTTGAGCTTATTTTCATGTTCCAGGGTTTTATTTTTGGTGGTAACTTTTTCCCATTTGTGTTTTTATGTTTTTTGATCATTTGGGAGTAAAGCCAGGGAAGAATTTGAGAGGAAACATCAGTGGATACGGTGGAGGTGGCAGTGGAGGATCTGAATGTGGAGGCTATGTCCATGCCCTTGCTGTTCTGGTTTCCACTTTTCATTATTACAAGAACCCATCAGCAATTGATCAGGTTTGAGCTTATTTTCATGTTCTAGGATTTTATTTTTGGTGGTAACTTTTTCCCATTTGTGTTTTTATGTTTTTTGATCATTTGGGAGTAAAGCTAGGGAAGAATTTGAGAGGAAACATGGTTGGACAATAAGAACAATGGAGAGAGATGCTTCACCTTTTCGGGATGAGTATGTGCTGGTGATATTCTCTCAAGAAACTGTTTCCTACATTGAATCACTTGATATGATGTCAGGAGAGATAATTCATTCATTTTTCAATTTGGGAATTATTTTTTAGGTTTACATAAAATTTTCATTTCATTTCAACTTTTATATGTTCATATTTGATGTAGGAGGACCGTGAAAACATATTGAGGGCTAGGGCGACTGGGAAAGCAATTCTTACCAGCCCCTGTTTACAAATTCAAGCTTGCCCCAAATCCATCTGTGGAACAACGAATTGAAGCAATTGCTGGGTAATCCCTTTGTTTTCTTTTATTTATAAAATTTATTGGTGTTTTTTATTTTGAGCATTTTACAGCCTCTCAAGATTCTTTTGATCGGTTTCTATGGCTCAGAGTTCAACCTGTATTTAATTCAATGGGGCCCATTTGCCATTGTAGGATTCCTATGGAATAAAATACCAAGAGAAAATTTGCATTTTGTCAAGGTACAAGTTTCTGAGCTTTTATTACCTCTTGCTAACAAAGTCCTTTGATGAGACTTTAACAGTAAGCCAAGCTTATGGAGGAAAAGGGATTTTATTAAGGGCCAGAAAAAGGGAGCACTGAGGAAAACAGATGTCATTGTGTCCCTGATTGTTGCATCTGTAGGCACTGAAGATACTTGGTGTAAGTTGTAAAGAATACGAAATTGTTTCTCTATTTTCTTCATGTGTATATTTTTTGTGTTCCGTCTTTTGTAAAGTTAACTAATAATTTTGGGTATGGAATGATGGTTGTTTTGGTAGTTTGAATATTTATTGATGATTATAAGTTTTGTAGACAAGTTTAGATTTTTTTGGATACCTATTTTTAAAGGAAATTCTGTCGAAATTTATTGAAATTAGTAGCGACTAGCTCGATATTTTGATGGTTGGATATGTATTGATGATTGAGTATGTATGTTTTTAGATAATGTAATTTTTTTGATTTTTAATTTAATTTTTCGTTACGTCGTGCCTTTAGGCACGGGTTATAACTAGTATATCAATAAACTATGCATGTATTTGTAATGTATTTGTATTAATATACAGACAATATCATTGTATCTAGTTTTAGACTTAAAAATTTAATGTAAATGTTTTTCATATATCCTATATATTCAACAACAATATTTTTTTCTTTCTAGTTAGTATCATTCCACTATATTTGTTTATAATTAGGGCTGAGCATTCAGTTATTAACCGAACCGAATAAGTTATTTGGTTATAACCGAAAATTAAAATTCTCCTATTTTAAATATCCGAATTACAACTCGAAATATAAGATAACAGAATAACCGAATTAGTAATTCGGTTATTCGGTTAAAAATTGAATTTAATAGTTTCCTATTTAAACTTCTGCAATCACTACCAACGAATTGACATATGAATAAATTGACTTCAGTGAGAAAATGATGCAGGTTTATTATAATCCAAAAAGATCAAAAGTGAAGGAATTGACAAGTACCAGTAAGTAAGATGAAGAAAATAAGTAAAGGAGCAAGACTAAGTTGAGCGATTTTGTCTTCTGGCTTAACAATTCAATCTATTCACATGTCTATTTCGGTTATTAGGTTAATTTAAATAACAAAAAATGAAAATTATACCCGAACCGAAAATCAAAAATAAAATCGGATATAACCGAATTATAAAAAATAATTGAATAACCAAAAAAATCAATTAAAAAAATTCAGTTCGATTCGGTTTTTCGGTTTTATCCATATTTTGTTTAGTCCTTTTTATAATAATTATGTTTCAATGAAGCTATAGTTATGTGGATAGTAAAATGCAAAAATGACCTTGTACTATAGTGGTATTTGGATATTGCGTTAATTTTTTAGTCAATACAAAACGAATCTTTTACTATCTGAAAATTTGGATTGTGAACTCTATTGTGTCATGTGGCGTTGACTTATACATATGATACGTTGATATGTCAATTTAACACATTTGAATTAAAAATATCTATTCTCTCAATATTTGAACTCAAAACCTCATACTCCAAAATTTAACAAAACTTTTGAGTACCAACTAAGTTACGCATATTAATGTTCTCTTAGAAAATTATTAGTAACAATAATAGTATTAATACAACTTATTAGTTATTAGTAATATTATTAATAAGTTGTTATTAATTATTTATTAGTTATTATTAATTCTCTTTAACTTGATTTTGCTTCTTAGCTAAATAAAAAATATGTTATCTTAATAATATTACTTATTCGATATTAGGATATATTAATGTTATTAATAATATTAATATATACTTACAATATTATTGTTATTAATATGCATCAATGTTACTGAAAAAATAAGATAATTTTGACAAAAGGAAGAGATAAATTCAATTTTTCTTTCTCTATGTCTATTTTCTCCTATAGAAACGGGTGAGAAAAATCAAGACCGTGAATAAGAGTAATCTTAGGGTTTTTATTATTTATTTGTTTGCTATTCTATTAATTATATTTCTCTAACTTCGTTACTTATTGCAAAAGATAAAATCTAAAAAGTCATTTAAATATTTTGAATAAATAAAGTACTTATTATTTTTACAAAATATGCGGTCACAAGATTAAATTATTTATTTATTATAACTATTTTATTATTGTTATTATCATAAATTATTCTTATATACATTACTTCAATTATTATTTTTGTTAAAAAAATATAAAATAAAATAAATTAAGGTTCGTTTTTTTAACATTAATGTAGACTATAACAATAATGCTATTAGAATATTAATGTTACTAATACCATTAATATATACTAATATCTAATAAGAATGTTATTAAGATAATATATAACAAGTATAGATCCAAGTAAACAACATTATGTTAAAGAGAATTATTAATAACTAATAAATAATTACTAACAACTTATTAATAATATTACTAATAACTAATAAAGTTGTACTAATACAATTAGTGTTAATAATAATTTTCTAAAAAATAATATTAATTCTTAGCTTAGTTGGTAATCAATATTTTGTTAGCGTTAAGTATATGATGTTAAGTTCAAATCTTGAAAGAATAGACATTTTTAGCTCAAATGTGTTAAATTGATGTCAATATGTCATGTATACAAGTCAACGCCACATGACATAATATAATTCACAATTCAAATTTTCAGATAGTAAAAAATTCGTTTTGCATTGACTAAAAAAAAGAGAGCATCCAAATAATCCTATAATACATGAGTCAGTTTTGCATTTTAATTGTTATGTGGATTATAATTCAAAAGTGTTCATTTAGCTCAAATATAAGATTTCACAAATAGATCCTTAAATTTTCAATAAAAAAATCATTTAGAGCGTGAATTTCTATCCTATTCTATTTTATTTAAGAAGTTTGATGGGGAAATTCTTTGTTTCTATATTTTTTAGAATATGTAGATGAAAAAATGTGATATTTTTTGTAATGCATGTAACAATCAATACAAACAACCTATCAAATTAAATAAACGTGAAGATTGTTTTTTCTTATGATTTAAGATACCGAAATCACATTTATTATCTCATCTTCTGTCTCGTTTTCATGTATCGATTCGATACGATAAAAGTTTAAACTACTTACAAATTAACTGTAAATTAATAAAAGAATGAATAACAATTCACATATATATAAAATATGACAGCAGATGATATACACAAGGCCGGTCCAATACTTAAGTCATTTAAGCAAGAGTCTTTAACACTAATATACAACAATTAGAAAGTAATTATAAAAATAAAACACACACAACATAATTACAAAAATAACGCAATTCATATTAATAAGGAAACCTAAAATTAAGGAGAAATATCTGCCATAACTAATCATTCAAATTTAAATATCTGGGATCTAACCACAAAAACAAATTCAAATTCAAATATTCAAATTCAAATTTCATAGGAAAGACTGTACAAATTTTGTACTTTGCAGGAGGTGGCGGATGTAATTTTCAGAGGAGGTGGAAGCTTTGGAAGAGGTGACAGCTTCGGAGGAGGTGGTAATGGTGGCTTAAGAGGCGGCGGTGATGGCTATGAAGGAGGTAACAATGGTGGTGGTGGCGGTGGCGGTGGTGGCGGAGATGGCAGTGGTGGCTCAAGTGGCGGTTACAGAGACGGTGGAAGTGGAGGCTGGGGCGGTAGTGGCGGAAGCAACCATTTTCTGGTAGTAAAAGGAAATTCTCAAGATACTGCAGAGGAGAAGATCATTAGTAATGTCATGGTAACCAAACTTTTATAACAAGGTAATCACATTTTTATACTAAGGTAACCAAACTTTTATACCAAGGTAACCAAACCTTGATAATTACCAAGGTAACCAAACTTTTATACTTAGGTAACCAAACTTTTATATTAAGGTAACCAAACTTTTATACCAAGGTAACCAAAACTTTTATACTAAGGTAACCAAATTTTTATACTAAGGTAAATAAACTTTTATACTAAGGTAACAAAACTTTTATACTGAGGTAACCAAACCTTCATACCAAGGTTACCTTGGTGTGAAGGTTTTGTTACCAACTGCACTATAAAAAAATTGATGGTGTGGAGGTGGATTGGTTACCTTGGTATAAAAGTTTGATTACCTTAGTATAAAAGTTTGGTTACCTTAGTATAAAAGATTGGTTACTTTGGTATAAAAGTTTGGTTACCAAACTTTTATACTGAGGTAACCAAACTTTTATACTAATGTAAACACCAATCAACAAAAAAATTGATCATAAATTCATAATCAAACGCACATTTTGCATAAAATTAAGATCATAAACTCCAAATAAATGAAATTAAAGAAAAAACCTTAAAAATTAGTGCGAGAGAGAGAGAGGTAAAATAGAAGTACTTACAAAAACAGAGTACAAAGAAATATGAAAAACAATTAGAAGAATGAAAGAGAAAGAAAAAATGGCAGAATAGAAGAAAATGACAGAAATGGCGTCTTCATCTTTTATAAAAAAATGGCAGAAATGGCGTCTTCATCTTTTAAAAAAAAATGGCAGAATAGAAGAAAATGAGAGAGAAAATGGCAAAATGGCGTCTTCATCTTCTCTCTTCAATGACGTCTTGATCTTCTCTCTTCACTCTTCAGCTTTTGTCTTTAAATTTGAAAATGGAAGAATAGAAGTGCAGTGGCGTACAGAAAATGAAAGTAGGAGGAGATGAGAGAGAAAATGACAAAAAAAAATAAAATGACAGAATAAGAGGAGATGAGAGAGAAAATGACACATACCAAAATTAATTCCCTAAATTAAGGAATTCTAATTATACTAATATTGTCATGTCAGTCATTACATATTAATCCCTTAATTTAAGGACCTTTAATTATGTTAATATTGAAAATAAAAACAAAAAAGTGTAATACTTTTTTAATTATTTTATAGGTGTATGATTTTTATAATTATTTCTAAAAATGTACTATTATATGCAATTTACCCAAAAATGGAAGAATTACATATATTAGTACTTTTTTAGAAATAATTACAAAAATCATACACCTATAAAATAATTACAAAAATATTACATTTTTCCATATTTATTTACAATAATAGTGTAATTATGATTCTTTAATTTAAGGGATTAGTATTAATGGGCTGATATGACAAATCTGGTAGTTTTTTTTTAAATGCGTGAAATCTTCTTCTTCTTCTTCTTCCTTCTTTTTCTCCCAACTCCCATATCTTTTGTTCTGGTATTTCTCTCTCTAAAATCTTCTTCTTCTTCTCTCCGCCCTTACTATTTCTCTCACTCCTCTTGAAGCCACTCGTCGTCAACGGACTGAATCTACTTCTTCAGAAGATGCAGTTTTTGCTTTGATAGAACCGCCTCCTTTTGGAATCTACCATGCGATATGTACATGTTTGAAGTGATGTTATCATACTCTAAGTTTGTACTTCTGGCGACATTCTGTTTATGTTAATTTTTATTATTGAAGGAATTTTTCTTTATCTCTATGACTGGGTTATTTGTGATAGACATCATTTAACAGCATAATATTTGCTAAAGTTGATAGTTATTTTAAAATTGTTTAGACTCTTAACATATCTAGTCTGCTTTTGAATGATCATGATTGTCTCATCTTCATTTTGTCATTTTATTTCTGTATCATATACTGACACAAGACCAATTTATGGGGGCTTGATGTAATACTTACGTTGTAGCTACGTCAAGTAATAAAAAATAGATACTATCATATAACTGTTTGGTTACTTCTGCATTATGTTTTGGTTACTGTTAGCTTAAAATTCGGATACCATTTTTGTTACCTTGATTTGATATTTTGGTTACTTTTTTATTTTGTTATGGTTACCGTGTATTTGCTTAGTATATATGGTTGACTAAACTGGTTTTGGTGTACATGTTGTTTATGTATTGGTTACCATTAAAACATGTTTTGGTTACTATCATATAAATATTTGGTTATTTCTTTAGTATGTTTTTGGTTACTGTTATTTTCGGATTTGGATTTCATTTTTGTTTCCTTGAGTAGGGATTTTGTTTCAATTCGTGTTCCCTCAATTTGGGATTTTGGTTACTTTTTATGTTATTTTGGTTACCTTGTATTTGCTTAGTATACATTGGTTGACTAAACTGGATTTGGTCTACATGTTTTTTTTGTGTTGGTTACCATTAAAACATGGTTTGGTTACTGTCATATAACTATTCGGTTACTTTTTAGTATGGTTAAACCATATATTTTCTTAGTATACATTGATGTATTATTTTTTTAAATTCCTTCAGATATCTTCTACAAGGTTTATGTTCTTCTAGTTCTACTTTCATTTCCACAAACACATCCTACATGGGCTCTCTATTCACTAATTCCAATGTATTTTTCTTCCTCCCACAGGTTCATAATGTAGAAGTCGTTTCTAGAGAATGAGAGCAACCATGAAGAAGTAAGTAGCAGCAGCCAAAAAGCTCAAGTTTCAGGAAGATTTGTACCAGATTTTGATTAGTTCGATTGTCGTTGTCTTGTCCTTCTGAATTGTGTTTCGTTCTTTGATTTTTGTTGGATATCCATAACCATTTGTTATGGTTAGTGAGTATGTAATGTTTTATTGGAGCTTATGTAAATGGAATTACATATTTGATTATATAATCAATTATTTGACATTGTTTGTTGGTTCGTATTAAGTTGTGTTTGATACATTATTTGAAAGGTGAAGTTGGTAACCAAACATGCATAGAAGGGTATCCATTTTATTTTCTGGTAGTAACCAGATAGTTACAAACTTGTATCAGGACATATATCAAGTGTTAAATGTACATGTGAGAGTATACATGGGTTGCCTAAACTGGGTTGGATATACAGGTTATTTCTGTTTTGGTTACTATTAAAACATGTTCTGGTTACTTTTCATATAACTATTTGGTTACTTCTTTATTTTGTTTTGGTTACTGTTACCTTATGGTTTGGCTACTATTATTGTGCCCTCGATGTGGGATTTTTGTTACTGTTATTTTTATTTTGGTTAATATGTAATTGTTTAGTATACATGGATTGCCTAAACTGGGTTTAATTATATGAAATTTATGTTTTGGTTACCATTAAAACCTATTCTGGTTACTATCATACAATTATGTGGTTACTGTTTTATTATGTTATATTATGGTTACTGTTATTAGTAAGCAGATAGTTACAAGCTTGTATCAGGACAAACATCAATCGTTAAATGTACATGTGAGAATTTTTATTTATATATATGGTTACTTATAGATCTCATATTAAAATAAAAATAGTTTGAGAGGTGCAGTTGGTATCCAAACATGCATATAAGGGTAACCATTTTAGTTCTTGTTAGTAACCAAATAATTAAAAACTTATATCAGAACAGTTATAAAGTGCTTAATGTACATGTGAGGGTTCCCATTTATCTAGCTGATGGATACTTTTAAATTACATAGTTATAAAAGTTATTTGGAA
Organism: Panax japonicus; assembly: GCA_020205505.1. Classification (NCBI taxonomy): domain Eukaryota; kingdom Viridiplantae; phylum Streptophyta; class Magnoliopsida; order Apiales; family Araliaceae; genus Panax; species Panax japonicus. Next base: position 60,074,400 of record CM035107.1, read on the forward strand.
ATGTCTATGCCAGTTGGTAACTAAATATGAATATAGAGGTAACCATTTTATATTAGATGGATAACCAAATTTACATAAAAATATTTCAGAACAGTTACCAATTGTTCAATGTATATGTTTACACAGTAATATAATGCAGTAACCATGATAATATTACACAGTAACCAAGTCAACATTATATACTAAACAAATCCAAATTAGACATTAACCAACATATATTTACTTAGTATACACAAGATAAATACATTATGCATTGTATTTTTATAGTAAAAAATAACTAGTATAATTTGTTTGTTACCAACTAAAGACAAACTTTTGTAAGAATGTAGCTAACAAGTAACCATTAATATAAAAAACATAAGTAGAAGTATACATTAATATGCTTCAGCAACCAATATTACAGTAACCAATTAATCATTACAGTAATTAAGTTTGCATTAGTCAGTAATCAAGTCAGCATTAGTTAGTAACCAAGTCAGCACTATAATTTTACAAAGTAACCAAGTCAGAATTAGTCAATAACCATTATAGTTTTACACAGTAAGCAAGTCAACATTAGTCAGTAACCAAAATAATGTTACATAGTAACCAAGTCAACATTAGTCAGTAACCAATTCAACATTAATTAGTAATATTATACAGTAACCAAGACAACATTAGTCAGTAACTAATACAACATTAGACAGTATAATGTTACACAGTAACCAAGACAGAATAGTCAGTAACCAATACAGCAGTATACAGTAACCAATTAATTTAACCTTAGTAACCATAATATAAAACATGTTTTGAAATATATTTTGCAATCAAAACATTCAGTATTCTTACTTTGTGACAATTTTAAGTGCGAAAAACTTAAGAAGAGGTAACCAATATAGTAATTCGTAGTAACAATAGGTAACCATGTGCTTATAATTTTTAAACTCAAATACCTCAGTGTTTGTATCGAAGTTGATGTTGATCTTGTATTTAACAATCACTGCAGTAATTAAGTTTCTGGTTACTAAACTCGAAGGCGTTGTTGATTTTGTATACTTTTTTCGATCTTAAAGATGCGTCACGTCCACAGGTTTCGTCTTCTCCGATTTCGAGTTGCGTCGCGACAGGAAGCTTCGTCTTCTCCGATTTTGGCTTCTCCGATTGATTTGGCGTTGATCTGTTATTCCGATTGATTTGGAGTTGCATGTTTCATCAGTTGCTTGAATTTAGGTGCGGTGGGTTACAAATATGAAAGGAAAATAACTGACGTGTAGGAGTTAATGATACGTGATTTTAGGAATAGTAATATATTGTGTTTTGTTATTTTTGTAATTATTTTGTGTGTGTTTTATTTTTGTAAATACTTTCTAATTGTTGTATATTAGTGTTAAGGACCCTATAAAAATTGGCTGAGATGGTAGCAGGTTAGACATGACAATATAGTTGGTTAACTGCCGGATCAACCTATATTCCTACCTACCACGCCACCCCACGTCACCCCACCCACCCACCCACCCACCCACCCACCCGAAAAAAATTTATTAAGCGATTATGTATACACCACCCATCCCACTCCACCCCACCCCACCCACCCCACCCTACCCTCCCCAAAAAAATAATATTTAGTGATTATGTATAAATGATATATCTAATAATAATTTATTTAATTGGATCATAACCTAATATTGAAAAAGAAGCTCCAATGGCTCACAACTCTTTTTTTATTTCTGTATCAAAACGACGTCATTTTGATAGGAATTTTTTTTTACAAGTTGACAGAAAATTGGAAGCTACCAAACGCCGTTTACTTTTACCAAACAAACGAAATAAAGTAAAAAAGAGTATATTTAAAATAGTATTTTTGTGATGGTGATTGTCTCCGTTGAGTAGTGGATTAAGAGATGTAAAGTAGAACGATTATTAATAATAAAAAAAGATATAAAGGAATATATAAATAATAATAATTGATAGGTCTAGAATATTTTTTTGGATGACCCAGACGGCCCAATGGTTAGATTAAATAATAATAATATTTTTAATGGTGAGAGTAAAAGATAAATACAAATTATAATAATAATAAATAATAATATAAATAAACAAACAAAAACAATAATAAACGAAAAATAACTAAAGCCACATTGAAAACATTAACGATAATTATAACGATATATTTATTCATTTTTTTGAGTCAAGTTTGTAGTTATCCTAATATTAATAGCAAGCTAAGTTATTAAATATAAAAAAATTATATACAGAATAATCAAGAAATTTAAAATAATTCTATGTAAAAATAAACGGCGTTTGGTGGATTCTAATTTTTTGTCAACTTGTAAAAAAAATTTCATATCAAAACGACGTCGTTTTGATACACAAACAAAAAAAAAAGTTATGAGCTATTAGATTTTTTTTAATGTATTATCAACCACATAACAAAACTCTCATACGATCCTCACACAAAAATTCATATAGGATCCTGATCCTATTTTCATGGCTTTGGGCTAACCTCAACACTCAAACACATGCTTGGAGGATCTTTCTTGGGGAAAGTTTTAGGATCCATTCCGGGCAGTCATATACACGTTATACGAACGAATTCAAAGTACAGTTCATTATTTTCTTTTTCTTTTTGTCTTATTACAATGCATGTGGTTTCAATTCTGATAACATGTTACCCACCAGTCGTTTCACTTTTTTTTGTATATATAAACATATGTTCATGTGATGGTCATGTCAGTTTTCAAAAATCAAAAATCTTGGTCAATGCATGGAGCAATAATATTACTATTTTTGTTTAATTGATTGGTTACACATACTTACATACTAGAAAGAATAGTAGGAAATCTTTTGATAACACATATTCTTATTTATCAAAAATATTTTACAATCAGAATAATTAGCTGAATCTCATAAAATCATTTTATAATGAATAATGTTAGAGACACAAACTATTTTATAAATATTTTATAAACTGCTGATGTGACATACTCCACATCAGCATATTGTGTGGGACTGAGGACTACATTAAACAATTTGTTGGTCAATAGGCTGACGTGGAGTATGCCACATCAGCATTTTGTAAAATGTTTGTAAAATAGTTTGTCTCTAGCACCACTCTTTTATAATAACTTATTGATATCTTCTTTTTATAAAGTAAATCGAGTTCAACACCATTAGATTGTGTTTGTACGTTTGTCAATATGTAGATGCGATAGAACTAATTTAATACTACTAATTTTCTTCCTCCATCCTTCGAATAATACATGATGTTCACATATAACATAATGTTAGTGTTAGTATCAATTCAATTATTAAGGGAACACAAGTTCATTTTTATTTGTGCTTTCCACATTCCAACTTTGAAGTTTATAAAGAATTTTTTGGTGATTCAACATGATTTCTTTTATGTTGATGTTCTTAACTCTTAAATTGACAGAGTCAAGTTATTTTTAGATGAAGAGAAATAATGTAGGACAACGAGATTTAGTTAGAACAAAATAAAATATTTTAAAAATCCATAAATAAAATAAAAGAATTTGTTTTTTATTGATTTATAATTTTAATAGTTATCTTAATTCAATTTAAATTAGGAAAATTATATAGAATTATCATAAATAGTCATGTAGGCTATTATTGTTGACGTGTTAAATTTTAAGAATTAATTGAGGTTTGTGGAAAACTTATTGTGTGAAATTTTTCCTTCTCCCAGCTCGTCCCATCTTGCCAAAGCCCACTTTAAAATAAAAATCCTTCCAATTGCATAAACTTGTAATCAATGCCTATCTGTATGTATTTATTTACTTTTCTCTAATTTTTGTTGTTGTCCTCCCACAATATCTATCTAATAAAATACAAATGATTTTGAATTTCCCGCTCACTCAATAAATCATCTGGACCGTCCAAAGTTTGTGATAAATCCCACTGTCCATACAGTGCCGGAGGCACGGGACACATCTATTATATATATATATATATATATGAATCCATCCATGACAACCGGTTGTCATAGACACTGTACTAACAACCTTTTTTCGGACTGTGATCAATTGATTTGAAGGCTGAGATTGGAATATAAATTGACAAAGCCGACACAGGTTGTTGTGCCTAATTATCAAGCTGTACCGGCTTCTATTTTAATAAGAGAGCCTCACATATATATTCAACATATTGTCAGTATAGTTAAACAAAACTAATTTTTAATATTAAAAAAGTCTAGCCGGCACAGCTTGTACCGACCGGGTAATTTTTTTTATTTATTTTTTACGTATTTGTCCCTTAAATGTCATGACTCAGCACATGACTAATTTTTAATATTAAAAAAGTCAAGCCGACAAAGCTTGTACCAACTAGGTATTTTTTTTTTACGTATTTGTCCATTAAATGTCATGACTCAGCACATCAAAATCAAGTAAAAAAAGTCAATTGATTTTGATGTGCTGAGTCATGACATTTAATGGACAAATACGTAAAAAAATTAAAAATAGCCGACCGGTACAAACTGTGCCGACTGGACTTTTTTAATATTAAAAATTAGTCATGTGCTGAGTCATTACATTTAATGGACAAATACGTAAAAAAAAAATTAAAAATACCCGGCCAGTACAAGCTGTGTCGGCTGGACTTTTTTAATATTAAAAATTAGTTTTGTTTAACTATACTGACAATATGTTGAATATGTGGCGCCCTCTTATTAAAATAGAAGCCGGTACAGCTTGATATTTAGGCACAACAACCTGTGCCGGCTTTGTCAATTTATATTCCAATCTCAGCCTTCAAATCAATTGATCAACGGTCCGGAAAGGGGTTCCATGGCAACCGGTTGCCATGGATGGATTCCATATATATATATATATATAAATACACACACGGAAAGGATCAAGGTCATACCTCTTAATCTTACATACCTTCTTTAGCGACGGACCGGAAGTAGCGACGGACCGGAAGATGGTTCGGTCCGTCGCTATATGTTGTTCGTCACTAAAAGCTAAGATAACGATTCTCTGATATAACGACGGACCGAACAGTTGCCCGATCCGTCGCTAAAGGAGGTGAGCATGGTATGTAAAATAAAGAGGTGAGCCATTGGAATGGACTGTGTGTGTGTGTATATATATATATATATATATATATATATATATATATATGTATTGGATTGATCCATTGACAACGTTATCAATTTAAGTTAAGATTTACAACAGATCGTGACCGTCCATCCGTAGATCAAACAGTTAATAGGGCTCCCATCCGTAGTTTAATACTGCAGACATGACAGAAGACTAAAATGCACCTCCTTGTAAATGTCTCCGTCCATAGTATTAAACTGTGAACGTTAGGTGTGGTCAAGTGGCCAACTGGGAAACGACACCATTTGTAAATAAGTCTCGTTTGTAGTATTAAACTGTAGATGCCAAATTCATTTTTTTTAATTTTCAAGGCTCCGATCAATTCTAACAACTCTTCAAAACAGATAGATCAAAGAAGACGACAATAGATCATATATTGTAATAGATCAAAGAAGGCAAAACTAGATCAAACAAAGAAGAATTGTAATATACATACTAACATGATGATACAACAAAGGCAAAGTAGATAGTTCCTGAAAACATAATTTACATATTATTCTTTAATTTACAACTCTAGAATTCCCAATATCATATATTTCCTTGTTCCTCATGTGGTGGCTTGGTTTAGTTTATATTGTAAACAACAAGGCTAAAGTTTTGGATTTACTTTTTTGTTATTGGATTATTTGATTACATGCATATTTTACTTCTTCATGAAATTATTGTTAGGAGGCAGAAACATCTCTTTATGACTTCTTCTAAAGTTTTGTACGTATATTACAATATGTTAGTTCCTAGAGGCACAATAGTTATCTAGAAGGGGGGGGGGAGGGTTTGAATAGATATTTTAAAATTTTCTTTTTCAAAATATTTTGTCATATTTGTTAATAAATTAACCACAACGGAATATATGATTCACCACAGGAAAAACCTCTATCCGTGACCAAAGTTTTCAGCGACCGCCCTATTCGGTCGCTGATAGTGGTAATAGCGACTACCCTCTGTGACCGATATTAATTCTAGTCGCTAGTTTATATCAGCGACCGCAAGCGGTAGCTAGATTGAATTTCCCTCCCAAAATTTGGTACGAAATGTTGGCGCGGATGTCTTGTGCGACCAATCTCTAGCAGCGACCGCCTAGCGGTCGCTGACACATCCACGTCATTAAAAAGTAGCGACCGCTTGCGGTAGCTAATGGTGGTCACTAATTCTCCTAAACATAATCAGATTCAGGCATTCGCTCGATCAACAGAAGAAAAGAAAAGAAAAAGAGGGAGAACATAAGAGGGGGAAGAGGGAAAAGGGGGAGAAGAGAAGAGCTAGGGAGGGAAATTGCAAGCCACCCCCACCGCGTGCCCTTCTCGACAACTCAGGTATTAACTACAAATTTTTCATCTTCTCTCTTAAATAAGCCTTGTCGCTTGTTATTTTCTTTCTTCCGTCTGCAATAGTATGTGATGGTATTATTATTTTACTATGTGGGTGTTGACATTTTCTCAATCATATTTTATTTTCAGTGTTTATATGGAAACTTTTGTTGTGTATATATTTATTAAACTATGAAACGAAGTATTGGCAATATATGATAGATGATGTTCTTCAAAATTTAACTTTATTTCACTGCTGTAACTCATATTTTGTGTGACAAAGTGCTCCAATGTGAGGTGAATTGATTGAGAAGAAAAATATTCTAATGCTATTTGGAGCAGTTATGAATTTGAACAAGTTAATTATTTCAGACATCTATTTAATATTTTTATTCCATTTTGGCTTTAGCCTTGATAAAATTAGTTCTACAAGATAAATAGCATCAAAAATCTGTTGAGGTATAACATCAATGGATGAAGCTTCAATGAAGATATAACTTAAAATACAACTGATTTAAGTATGTGTGGTTGAAGAACGTTAGTTGACAAAAGCAAAAAAGGAGTATATAATGTGGTAAAAGTAGAACTGACATTGAATAATTTCTTCAATTTTCACATCTTCTCCTATAAATATCATTCAATTGAAATCATAGAATAGTCCAGAGCATTGGGAACATTTCCCAAAAGGATAAAACAAAGTGTTTTCTAGTAGATTATTAGAGGTTACAACATGGAATTGTTGTATTTGAAATACCATCTCCGAGAAGCGTTATTGTCAATATTTTGTTAGAGAGAAATGCAGGACATCCATTTTAAATTGTAGTGTTGCATTAGAAGAGAGATTGCTTGATGTTTCTCGTGAGTGAATTAAATGTCTTCACCTTTTAAACTGGCATTTGAAAAAAAATCAGTATTGCATTTTAAAAGTTCTCTCAAATCAGAACTTTTGCAAAGTATTGTTAGTGTGATTTTTGTGAATTTGTTACCTATGATAGCTGAATATTGTAGTGAATAGTATGATGCTAAAATAATTTCATCTTCTTCAATAATGTTTCTTTTTTGTTGTTATTTGCATTGGTTTTGATTTGGTGATGTGAGAATCAATAATAGTGCAGGAACAATAAGGATTAATGCTTATTTTGTGATGAATTTAATTCAGTAAGCTAGGAACTTATGGAAGTGTCTGGTTTAAGTTATATTTTGGTTTACTTGTATTGCCATATACAGATTAATAGTTCAAGTACTTAATGTTAAATAAATTTTGCATGGAGTTTTCAGTATTTTGTGTTTATCTAAATATGTTAGAAATGTATATTAGGAGAAGGTCCATTCCACATGCTGATCATACCTTGACTTGAGCTGATTAGACTAGCACCCTATTTATTTTATACCATGACTGAAGTTCAAATCATCGAAAGTGGTACAAATGTACTCTTTTATCTTGCACTAGTTATTTATAAATATTAATAGATAAGTTCTGTAATAGCCCCGAATCCGGGCCCCAAATCGCCGCGGATTCGGTACACTAATTCTTTCACTAATTGCGGAAGATATACACATAAATTATTTTTACAATACATTACACACTATTCCACAAGGTCGAGTAACCTTAACTTATACACAATTCATAAACTTTTTATCACACAACAATATTTATCAATGTATACTATTACAAACTAGTCGCACATTTTATCTCAAGCCGGACTTGGCATTATCTTTTCCTGTATCCGAACGCATTCGCCTTATTTGCAATATTTTATCATGATATAGAAAGGGTGAGCATGAAAGTTTCCCAACAAATTTAAATACAATAATATAACGATATATCCTGATTGAAGAGTATGAATAATAAGTTGGCTATAATTCATCAATATAATTGAGAACTAGCACGAACAAACTTTTAACTGAACAAGTTTTAAACATGAACAAACATTTTTGAACCAACTGGTAATGAAGGTGATCAGCCTTTCATACCTGACTTATACATGTAAGATGTACAGAATACAATTTTCGTGGCAACCAGCAATGATTAACCATGAGCTTAAATAAAGCACTCTTATTAGATTTTAGTAAAAAGAAACTTGCCTGAACCGTTGATTACCGCAACGCAATTTATAACGCTTTACCCGAAGACCTAATATTAGTAATATAGATCTCCAATATTAGAATAATATCATCACAGTATAACACTGTTATATTTATACACACAGAATAACCTAAACACATAACACATAAGCCTATCAGTCTATAACACACATAAGACTAGGTATCAAATCAAACTATTTAAGTCTGAGTTGAAACCGACACAAATTTAACATCCCGACGGTCTAGTCGGACTTTTATCGAGTTTAAGTTCAATTAAACTCTGACTTAACAGTTAACAATTATCACAGATAATTTTCTAAGCAGTCAAAATAATTTTCATTGACTTATAATCATTTTTAGATAATTAATATCATTTATCGCGTATTTTTAATCATTAATAACGTATTTAAATGAATTAAATACCACTTAATTTCTTAATCATTAATATTCATTTAATATAAAATATTAATGAAAATCATAACATAATATTATAATATAATTATAATATATCAAAGTATTTTTAATACCTTAAAATCATAATTATATAATTTTTAAACACTTAAATCCATTATCCGATTATTAATATTAATATTAAAATATTAATATTTTTATGACTAAATATCAAAAGTTATATTTTATAACTTAAAATATTTTTATAACACTTAAATCATTTTTATATGATTTTTAAATCATTAATTTCATTTTTCCTTAATTTATTTAATATATCTATTAAATAAACTAATTACCATTAATATTGATTAATTAGTGAATTTCATCACAAAATATTAAAAGTCATGAAAAATAACTTAAAATATTTTCTTATACCATAATATAAGTTTTCATAATTTTTCATGAATTAAAACCATTTTTAAATAATTTATTTAATATAATAATTAAATAAATAAATACCTTTTATATTCTCAAAATACTAAATATTTCTGAAATATACAGAAAATAATTAAAAACTATTTTTCGGGCTTTAAATTAATTTTTCAAAATTTATCATTTATTTTTAATAATTAAAAACTATTTTTTTCTATTTATTTAATTAATTTCCAGAAAATAGAAAATAAACTGTCATTAAAGGGCCCTATAGCGACAGACCCGTCGCTATAGGTGTTCTTGGTGCCTTTTCCAGAATTCTTGTCAGTTAACCGGGTGGCTACTTTGACCAACAATTAAACAGTGTTCTTTATATTATCTGGGCTGGTTATGGTTCTAATGTTGTAGTGTTAGTGTAATACTGCAACTAGAAACAAGTTTCAAGGCCATATATCAACAAAACGAAGAGTTATTAGTTCTCAAACATCATGTCAGATGCTGTTCTTCATTTCTGGGTTACCCAGAAATGAAGAACAGTTCGAGGGTCTAGTTTCTGGGCCATTGATCATTGCGTTCCTGGATATTTTTGTAAGATATAGTGGTGCAATCCTATACTATTGATTACTGGGTACAACAACATGTCATCCGATCTGTCTAACAACAACACTAAGTGAACATTTGATTCAGTCAAACTACCTGTCAAGGTTATGTTCTTGAAGAATCTGGGTTTTCCAGAATGTTCATCTGTGGATATCGGTCAACCTAGTTTGACCATAATTATCAACTATCCAGTGCATGATCTAGTGGATATAAGGGCTTTTGTGTGTAGGTCTCATGTCATACTATCAAGATCTAACACTAACATGGTAAGTAACATTAACAGTAACAAGATCCGTGGCTTAGAAAATCGTTGTCAGATTTCTGGGAATTTTCTGGGCTGCCCAGAAAGCATAGTCGTGATCGGTCAACGTGTTTTGAATGTCTGTATTTTTCAATATAAACTTGATCTGGGCTTGATTCAAGTTCCAGATCATAGCCCCAACAACAAAGAACACATTTATAACATAAAAGAACACAGAAAAAAAAAAACAGAGAAGGATTTATAGGCCCTGACATATGGCTGTCAGGCCATCATTTTCAACATTTTCCAGATTTCCAAAAATGCTTGATTCGTAAATCTAAGTGTTATAGATCCATGATCCAACAACCCATATCATTAAAAGACACCCCTACCACATATTTAACCTATCATTAACAACATTTAACATCAAATTAAAAGATTTTAAAATTTAGGGTTTATACCTCTTGAGCTTTGATCTCTTGATTCTGACTTTTTGATTCTGTTCTTAAGTTGCTATGAACTGATCATGCTTCATCTTTTCTTTCTCTCTCACTCTAGATCTCGAAAATGAAGAGAGAGAATGGCTAGGGAGAAAATGAAAATGAAAGTGTGTGGTTTTCTCTTTCTAAATCTATAAAAATTATTGTTGCAATGAAATGGATGATGTGTTGGCTGATTTATGTGGAGTTAAGGCACATGGCTAGACTAGGGTTTGGTCACCAACTTCTATAGGACACCTCTTACAAGTTAGCTCAAATAATGCACAAAGGGCTTTTTGGACTTTTTGATTTTTAATTTTATGGCATTTTTGACATTTGATCAAACGCTTAGGGTTTAGGGTTTGAGTTAGGGTTTAGGGTTTGGATTATTTTAGGGTTTATGTTTTAACCCTTAACTTCCAAATTAAATTTCTAAAATTTCCAATTTAGATTTTCAAAATAAATAGAAATTTAATATTTCTAAATTTTAATTAGGATTCTATAATTATAATTAAGATTTACTAATCATAAATTCAATCTTTATAATTAGGATTAGCATTTCCTAATTACAATCGCTAATTTAGCACTTAGGGCCAAAATTGTAGATTAGGTTTCAAAACCACATCTTAGGGTTTTAAATAAAAAAATAATATTTCAATTTTAGAAATTAGATTTCCTAATTAGATTAGGGTTTCTAATAACTTGACAATTAGGATTTATAATTCCTAATTAATATTGCTAATTTGGCAATTAAATCCGTCACTGTACAATTAGGGTTCAAAATGGTCATTAGGGTTTTCAATCCCACAAATTAGGGGTTCTAATAGAAAATAATTTTCTAAAATAGAAATTAAATATTCGTAATTAGATTAGAGTTTTCTAATTACTTAACTTTAAAATTAGAATTAATATATCCTAATTAACATTTAAAGTATTAAATTAACACTTTCGTTTTCCATAATTATAAAATTAGGGTTTCAAATCCCGGAATTAGGGTTTTCTAATAATTAAGCTTTACCCTAATTAGTATATAATTAATACCACATAAGCATTATAATTATTCCTTCTATTCCCAGATTAGGGCTTCAATTTATCAGAATCTGAAACTAGGGTTTTCAGATCTGGTATTAGGGTTTTCTAATAATCAATTAGGATTTCTAGTAATTCATTAGGGATTTCCCTAATTAAATTATAATTAATGACGTTTAACCTTATACATATCATTGCATTCCCAATCTAGGGTTTTTAATATCCAAATTAGGGTTTTAGATTCCCGGAACTGACATTAGGGTTTCCAGAACCAGTTTCTTGGATTTCTTATTAATCGCTAGGATTTTCTAACTGAACATTAAAGTTCTTAATATATAATTAGGGTTTGTTATAGATATCGTTTATCTGGTCAACCATTGACCCTTAACCACATTCTGTACACATACACAAATATTTTCATAGAACTTAATCACATAAATCCTTAATCCTGAATAATTAACCTATATCCTTTATAAAATTTTGAAATCATCAAAATTTCACCCTAATAATATCAAACGCATACACTTATTTTCTGTCTAGGTCTATTATTTGACCTTAAATCAATCATTTAAGATTTTAATAAATTGTCCAAATTCTCGGGTTATCACAAGTTCTCCATGGATGAGTAGTATTACAAATATTCTATCAAAGATAATGTACTAAATTTTTTTCCAAATACAATTAAAGTAGGGAATTAATATTACCACATGGAAAAATGTTATTTCCACAAGACCTCACTCAGATGAATGTGGGCCCCGTTTATTATTCATGTGAGGGGAGACTTGTGGAAATATCAACAAGTAACAACCAGAAACCCACAACTAGCTCACTACAACAACAAGACATTTTAACAAGTAACTATTGGGATTTCGGCACATCAAAGCAACACACAACGGAATATAAATTGAGCAAAACAACATAATTTCCGAAACCCAAAATAGGATCCATGCAAAACAGACCTTAATTCAGTGTTTAAGAGATTATACCTTTGGCGCATAAAAGTTTTCCCATGTACGGTATGTTCATACTTAGTCGGGAATCCAAACCAAAATAATTCTGTAAGACACCAACTTTTATGAATAAAGAATAATTTTCTCGAAATATATTTTTGAATATTATGGTGTGGATTTGATATAATGTTATAGTGGGTAATATTTTCAAATTTTACAAAGTAAGTAAGTGGTTATATAATATTCGATTGGTTGGAAAATATTCATTTTAACAGGGAATATTCGTACGATAGCACAATCATTGGTGGACCCCACAACGAAAGTATTGTTGTAGTTAGAAAACGACATAATTATCTTTTAATAAAAATAACGGCGAAAGTTTTACCGTTAAACTGTTGAACTACCTTGTAGTAAAAGTACAGTAATATGTGTGGTTGCATAGTAGCACACTGTATTGATTATTGATGCTTACGTGAGAAGTCACTCAGTTATACTCAATTATTGTTACAGTAATTGCTGCATCATATCTCTCATATTATTGATTCAATTATTGTCACAGTATCATTTGCATAATATTTATTACTATTAAATCAATAATTAAGACGACAAAATTATTCATATTATTATTTGCAATATTGACAATGTCTAGAAGTTCTGTCAAGGAGAGGTTTGGTCACCTAATTGACCGCCTATAAGGAGATATCCTTATTAGAAAGCCCCTTCTTTCCTGGGAATGACCTGGTTGTTAAATATTATGAGTTATAATATTAATGATGAATAAATTGTGTTGATTAAAGATGAAATTTATAGTTTCATTGTATTGGAATTATTAATGTTAGTGGAAATCGACATTTATTTCGATAATAATTGATGTCTGGAGGTTATATTGACCAATCGGGTAATTAATCGATTAAATGATTAATTGATTGCTATTATTTCACATGCTTATAACTATTTATTCACATGTGTGTACTATTGATTCACATTCATGTACTATTAGGGGAGGCGGTGCAAGTTTGATAATACTTGCAGGACTAAATTAAAAATAAAGAAAAAGAGAAAGAGAAAGGTAGTATACTGTAATATTTTGAGCCCCAAAACGTGTAATTATCGAAACTATATTTTCCTATAAGTAGAAGCTCATTCTTCCTTCATTTCTCACCAATTCACTAAAGCTATAGAGCAATTATTATAGAGAGAAATTATAGGGAAAAAGAAGAAGAGAAGTCTGCTACCTCACTATTCCAGTATCCAGTCTTCTTCTAAGATAAGGGGTATTATTTCTTTCGTATTCATGAAGAGATTTATTTTCTTTCAATACTCGTAAGGGTTGTTATTCCATTCTTTATTATTCTGTTGGAATAACCTGTCTGTGCGGTCTATCGCATGCCTGGTGAATTCTATTGTTATTCCATTCTTTATTATTCTGTTGGAATATCCTGTCTGTGCGGATTACGGATGACCTTGTTCAATTATTTATTATTCTGTTGGAATATCCTGTCTATGCGGGTTACGCATGACCTGGTTCCATTCTTTATCATTCTGTTGGAATAACCTGTCTGTGCGGATTACGCACGCCTGGTGAATTCTTCTGTTATTCCATTCTTTATTATTCTGTTGGAATAACCTGTCTATGTGGATTACCGCATGCATGGTGAATGATACTTCGTATTCATTCCTTATTAAATTGTGGAAATGATCTGTCTACGTGGATTACCGCATGGCAGGCAAAAATCTATTTGCAGTTTCATATATTCTATTATACTCAGTTGGTTAACGTTTTGGCTTCTATACTCCATAAAATTAGTAGAATATCCTGGATATTTGCGCTTCATCCAGTATCTTTTCATGGAAATTTTCTTCTGAGCATTCTTGAATTATACTCCACAAAACAGTATTATGTTGACAATTTGGACGTTATTGATTTTTGGATAAATTAAATTATAAATCTTTAAAAAATTATCCTTGAACTTGTTTTATTGAATTCTTATATCATTGTCATCAACCTCATGATTATAATATGTTGAAAGTCATCTATGGCCTATAGTGCATAGATGGACTTGGTGTGATTATGATCAAGGATTATTCGGTATAATCATGATCGTAATGTTACAAATGATACGGTAAAAGTCCTCATTGGCCGTAGTGCATTGATGGACAGTTGTTGGCATTATCATGACCATTGATGAATACACGAATATCTTTGGCCCGTAGTGCATGAATAATTTGTGGTCGTGATACTGATGAATATCCTTGGCCGTAGTGCAGGGATGATGTGGTTTATTTATTAAGCTGAGTCTCAGCGATAAAAGTGATGAAAAAACCTTTTAAATCATAGAAATAGTAGATTTTATTCTCTACTTGACTCTTCTAATAGATTGCTTGTTCCGCTGCAGTTAAACTTGATGTTTATTATATTTTATCAGTTTAACACCGTTGAAGGCTAACGATAAATTATTCCGCATTATCTTAGTCATAATATTTCTTACTGGGCTAGTTGAGCTCACCCTTTCTTTCACTGTTCTCTTCAGGAAATGAGAATATAGTTGGGACGAGTCAGGGAACGGATTGACGGTCCAGATGGTTGTTTTAGTAGTCCTCACTATTCTATAAAATAGTGTGACAATAAATGTAATGAGGACTCCATTGAGTGTGGATATTGTCTAGATGACAATATTCTTATTAAAACTCTTAGATTATATTTTGTCGTATATTACAGGACTGCTGTATAATTAAGTTGTATTTAAATTTTGTACCATGTATTTGGCGACTCAAGATGGGTGATGTATACCTATTTTGGGGGCATCACATTTCGGTTGGATATAAGTAAGGTTTTATCTTGTTCGAAAATAATTTATAAGTCAACATATATATATATATATATATATATATATATATATATATATATATATATATATATTTATACTGGAAATTAATAAATGTATATCAACATGTGATTAAATACAATGATTATCCAAGTGGAGACACTTGTATAACCTTATATAGAAATTAACGAACAAAATATATATCTGAATTACAATATAATACCATGTTGATAATCAATGATCAGATATAATATATATAACAATAGGATTAATAATCTGGTACAATAGCAATATAATTATGAGACTTTCTTACTTATGTCCATTGCATAAAGTAAATGCAAAGGTAGGATACTTACCTGAGTTGCTGCTTACAATACGCAACTTAGTTAATCTTTTATAAAGCAACCTATCATTAGTAAGATTATTCTACTGATTAGAATAACATATCGTATCACATAATACTGCTTTTTGCAGTCAGCAGATAACCTAACCACATTGTCACACATGTTTAACAATTATTGGATTATAAACAAACACATATCTAATCAAATTATCTAAGTCCAGATCAATTTCTAAAATATGTCAGTGTACCGATGACTTGTATCGGTTAATTATCGAGTCTAAGACTCTATCCTGTAGTTCAATAATTGAAAATATCATTCATATTATTATTCATTGACTAATAATAATTTTTAAATAATTATTATAATTTATCATGATCTTTCAATCACTGAAATCATTAATAAATGATTTAAATATTAATTAAGTCTATTATAATTAATATTAAACTATTAATGAAACCATTATTAAAATATTAAAGTTATTTATAATAACATAGAATATTTTTAAAATATTGATATTACCCTTAAATAATTTTTAAAACAATTAAAATTATTTTTAAATAATTACCATTAATATTAAAATATTAATGTATTATTTATTAAAATATTAAAAGTCATTAATTATAACTTAATATTTTTAATTCATTTATATCCATTTTAAATGATTTTTAAATTAATAAAACCATTTTAAAATTATTTATTTAATATAATTATTAAATAAATTTAATGCCATTAATATTAAATTAATATCATTAATATTAAATTATTAATGAAAATATCCTTTAAATATTAAAAGTTATATTTTATAACTTAAAATATCTTTAAACACTTTATTTTCATTTAAAATGATTTTTATAATATTAAAATCATTTTTAAACTACATTATTTAATATAATTTATTAAATAATTCTAAAATCATTAATATTAATTTAATTAATAAATTTTACCTTTAAATATTGAAAGTTATATTTTATAACTTAAAATATTTTTAAATAATTTTTAATATAATAAAATCATTTTAGTTCATTTATTTAATTCATTTATTAAATAAATTAATTATCATTAATATTAGTTTAATTAATGAAATTCATCAAAAAATATTAAAAGTCATTAAAAATAAGTTAAAATATTTTCTTATATCATAATAAAATTTTAAATAATTTTTTAATTATTAAAATCATTTTTAAATGATTTATTTAATATAATAATTAAATAAATTAAATACCTTTAATATTTCAAAAATATTAAATATTTATTAAATATATTCAAAATTATTAAAAACTAATTTTTAGGCTTTAAAATAATTTTTAAGAATTTATTATGTATTTTTCATAATTAAAAAATAATTTGTTTGTAATTATTTAATAAAATTAATATTTTTATAAAGAAACCGTCGCTAAAGACTGCCTATAGCGACATAACTGTCGCTATAGGTGTTCTTCATGTTCTTGGCCAAACCCAGAAACTCATAAGCTGTTACCGAGGGGACATGTTTGACCATATATATCTGCCAGATCTTGATGTTTGAGGGAATGTTTCTTGTCAGATAGTGTAGTGCAAATGCAACACTACAAGACCCAACAAGAAACATGATCAAACAACATCACAATAAGTAGATATAAGCCTTCAAAGTGGCTGTCAGAGCTGTTCTTCATTTCTGGGTTTGCCCAGAAATGAAGAACAGTTCGTGAGGCCTACTTTGGGCTTCCACAACTTGTTGATCGTGTAATGTTTTGTTGATCTATCGATTTCAAGTTGTAGACAATATATACTACGTACTACAGATCTATTATATAACATCATCATAACATCAACAAACCAAGCAGATAAGGTCCAGTCAAACTGTTGTCAGAAACATGTTCTTGAAGTTTTCTGGAATTTCCAGAAAACGTAATCGTGAACTTCTGTACCACTTTGACCAGCCACTACAATCGAATAGTTTAAATTTTAAGGAGATTTTAAGGCATAATCATGGAGTTCATATACAAGACTACAATCTGGATGCAATAAAAACAACAAACAAACAACAACCAGAAAGATCAAAGGCCATGAATTTATTGTCAGACCTATCTAGGCATGTTCTGGGCTGCCCAAATTTCTTCTGGTCAATGTTGGTCAACGTGGTTTGACCACGAATAATGTGCAATCTAGACCTGATCTAAGTCTGATTCTTGATGAAGATCAAAGAGAAAATACCAGAATACATATCTAAAATGTAAAACAACCAAAATCATGATCAGGCAAGAATCTAGAGGCACTGACATTCATTGTCAGACCATAGTTTGAACTTTTTTCTAGATTTTCAAAAACTTTAATTTCGAGTACTTAGATGTTATGGATCTAACATGTGCCAACCCAGATCATCATTATACACTATATTTAACATGTTTAACATAAAAAAACTAATATCTAACAACAACTCAAAGGTCAGAATATAAGTTAGGGTTTATACCTCACTTTGATTTTTTTTTTATTCTAGCTTTCTGATTTGTTAAAGGGGTTTGTGGGGCTTGAATTTTGAGCTGATAAACTACTAAATTTTGTAGGTTAGAGAGAGAGGGACTTGGATGGGTATTATGATCAAATGAGCTAATAATTGTAATTTCTCTCTCTTAGATCTATATATACTATTTATATACAATGTATTTGGCTGACATAAGTGGCTGATTGCTGGTATTGTAGTCACATGAGGTTGGTAAGAGTTGTTGAGCAACTCAAATTTTGCTAGATTTACAAGTAAGCTTCAATTATACAAGAAGGGTAAAATAGTCAATTGGCTTGGGATTTTAAGGATATAAAAGTAATCTTGACAAACCCTTAGGGTTTCCAAAAACAAGATTTCTAGGATTTCATTTAGGGTTTAAAAATAAAAATAAGAATTAGTTTCCTAAAAATACAATTTAGAGTTTTCCTAATTACAATTACTTTTCTAATTACATTATACATGAACATTAGGGTTTAAAATCCACTAATTAGCATTAAGCTTTATCATTTAGCGATTAAGGTTCCTATTTAACAAATTAGGGTTTCTTAATTAGCTAATTAGGGTTTTTAACTTTTAGAAATTAGAGTTTATAAATTTTAATCTGGGTTTACCTAATCAACTCTATAATAATTAACATTAATCACATAACACAATTACAAAACAACATTGTACTCTAATTTGGGTTTCAAATTAGGGTTAAATAACTTAATATTAAAATTTTCTAAATCTGCACCATAATTGACCAGCCATTATCAATGCGTACATACAGTACAATTTTATAGCAGTGAAAAATCAAAATATAATTAATATTATATTATTATTCTCATTCATTTATCAAAATCCAAAATTAGGGTTTGGATTCCATATATGATTTATCTTACATATTTAATATTATTAATTAAGTAAAAAAATAATTAACTTAACTAATCAGAAATAAATTCATAAAATAAAATAATTATTATAAGTATTCTATAATCATTTAATATATTATTTAAATAATATATAATTATATTTTCATGGAAAATAATTAATAAAACATTTCTACTATAACATTAATTATTATAAGAATATAATTTTTAATGATCATTAATTCTTAAATAAAATTATTTGTAATTATTCAGGAAATAAATAAAATTTTATTTATCACTAAAATACATACACATTACCTGGCTCATATTCCCACCTTTAAAATAATAATAAGAAATTCTATGCAAAATTATTTATTTATTTATATAGAAAATATCGGGTTGTTACATTCACCATCCCTTATAAAGATTCCGTCCCCGGAATCATCGTTTTAAAACCTATACATACAAGGGTACATAGCATACATAATCATTGCAAGTAGATCTCGATTATAATTGATCGAATTGATCTTTAACTATTCACATAAAGCTTGTCTATCTGATTAAACGGAAAAATTAATTTCTAAAAGAACTTAAATTCCTTCTTCAAAATTTCTTTATAAAATAATTTACTATATATAGGAAAATCATGTATAATAAAACAAAAGTTGTACGAATAATACCTGGAGTTGCACCACCAGCTACCACCGTATCCTGGACCATCATGTTGAAGACTATCGCAGTTGATTTGGTTGGCTTGTTTGATGATATTGGTCCCGTGATCGCCAGAGTCCCGCTGCTCTTGCCAGTAGTCAAACTCCCTGCTTCCATTCTCTTTTTGGGCAATCCTTCACCTTGTGCTCTATTGACCCGCATATAAAACAACTAGTGTTCATCCTTGGATTGGGGCAGTTGGGAGAGATATTGCCCTCCTGCCCGCACTTATAATATACAAACTTTCCCTTCAGACACTCACCTGTATGGTTCTTTCCATAATTCTTACACGACACCACCTACTTCTTCATACCTTTCTGTTTCACCTGGACATTTCAAAAATAGTTTCCCTTCATCTTTTCATTTCCACTCCTGCTCCAACTATTGATTTCCTCCTTCCCAGCTCCTACTACCTTGCCTTTGTTCTTCTTCTCCTTGTTGTAGAGGCTCATGGTGTAACGTCCCCAAAATAGGTCCAATCCAACCAACCTATTCTGAGTCGCCAAAAACATGGTACAGAAAACAACTATAACTTTATTACTACAATTGTCGTGCAAAATATAACAACACATATATTGTGAGTTTTGATACAAATATATACCAACTGTGACTCATGTCCCAACCTTGAATAGCACGTCACCATGGCACCTCACATAAAGGTACATTCAATAACTGTTTTAGAAATTAAAATCTTTGGGAAGTGCTCAAGGAAACCTTTGTACATGGGAGGCCATGCGTCTAGGTTATAATAGATATCATATGCCCACAGAATTATCCTTGGTTGACCCAATAAACCCCAAAGAAAAATGGGAAGATTGCTATCATCTTCTTTCCAATGGTGAGTCTTCTCTTGACATATCATTATCTCCACCGTCTTTAATTTAGAATTATACTTCAACCAAACTCCAAGATCATATAGGTAGTGCTTGTAGATATACCCAGCAAGTGGATGTGCACAACCTTTTCTTATGATAACACGAAGTTGCGTGTCATTAGACATCTTGTATGATAGTGGCAAAACACCTTTCCAAACGTTGGGTTTGCCTTGCCCTATTTGATTCACCAAATATAACTACTAAATGATGTATAAAATACAACACACTTTTCTATACTGTTTAGGGAGAACCTCCACAGCTAGAGACCACCGTTCTATTCTCCTGTTACATCCGTTCGACCCAGCTACACTCTTATTACTTGAAAGGAATTGTGAAGCAAAAGAGTGAGCACAACTAGCTCAGTAAAGAATATTATGACTAAATATAATTAAATTCTCAATAGCCTTCATCAATAATAAATCAGAGATTTAGAACATATGGTAGATGATAAAACTTTTCAACCATAGTTGCAGCGGAACGAGCAATCCATTAGAAGAGTCAAATAAACCATAAAGTCTATTATATTCTCCATGCTAAAAGTCCACCAATAATGTTTTATCCCTGTAACATCAATCAACAGTTCTGGTCCACAATCATATGAATAACTCATAATCATAATTGTGGTTCTAAATTTCTCTTCTCATCCAAGACGAAGATAATTTCCATCACCTGTCTTTACCTGAAACATCAAAGATCATGGTCATACCAAATCACAGTTCCTGTTCATAATCATACTAATAAATTCATCTTTGCACTATGGGTCAAAGATATTCATCAACAGTTCATCTTTGCACTACAGGCCAAAGATATTCAACAACAGGTCATCTCTGCACTACAGACCAAAGATATTCATATCTCAAAGAAATACATAATCATTTCATAATTTATATAAACCATAATTATAACCATGTTGATCAATTCACCTTGCACTTAAGCTAAAAATATTTCATTGTAAATTCAATTGTCATGATCATACTAGTCAACAATTCAACTTTGCACTACTGGCCAAAGAGAACCCATAGTCACGATCATACTAATACTTTACCCATCTTTACACTCAAGTCAAAGAGAAATTCTATCACCAGGGTTATAAAAATGTTATATATGATAATAAAAACAATAGGATCAACAACTACATTTAATTTCAAGAGCAATATTCATAAATCAACGATAATTTGGTCAGAAAAAGAAACCAATTTTGTCGTGAATCGTACCTGTGAATAGTAACTTATGAATAGTAACTCATAAATAATAACTCGTGAATAGTAACTCATGAATAGTACTCTGTATTCGTATATAGTGCCGTATACGTAAAAAATGTCATATACATGAATAGTATCGTATACGTGAATAGCGTCGTATACGTGAATAGTGTCGTATACGTGAATAGTAACTCCAACACAAAAAGGTAGAACTTCCACAATAAAATTCATACCAATATTTCGGTATAATGATATTGAAAGAATAACATCATTAAGAAAAAACATCCCTTACAATCCCTTAAAATCCCTTATTATCTCTTACCTCAAAAGAGCAGTACTAAAATATCGGATATAACGCTGAACGAACTTGCACCGTATAACAACACTCAAGATATCTAAATACTCACAAAATACGATCGATAATATAAAGAGAGAAAACTTCAGTTTCTGGTGTGATTTTCAATTCTAACCTAAGCACCTTATTTATAGGAAAATGTTTAGAACACCAAAGTAGAAAATTTAATAAAATATTAATATATTTATATAAATTTTCCTTAGCACAATTTTTTGGTCTAGACATCAGCCACCAACCCACCAAAATCACAAAAAATGTTTTTGTTAAAATAAATATTTAAAACTTCCAAAAATCAATTATTTTGGAACTTTGAAACTTTATTAATTCATAATAAATAGACCTTTTATCCGAAAAATTTTAACATCATGTCCTTTCTTAGGAAATTCCCTTCTCTACAACTTTATAGAAGAAAGTTTTTCCAAATTCCAAACAAAAATTGACCGAAATCCACAAACGGGCGATTTTACAGGCTATAATCAAATTTCAGTCAAGAAATGGGGTCTACCGACATGAAAAACATGTTTTTAACATTTATTGTAACAAAAATACTCTTCCTCCTCGTATACTCATATATCCCACATTCATTGCAAAAATATCACCATTATTATATTATTAATATATAATAATATATTTAAATGAATTATTTTATCAAAAAAAGATAAAATATTAATTTTCAACAATTGTCACATTAAAAAATTTTCTCCATCTATATCCACATAAAATAAATATTTTCCTTATCATATAAATCAATAATTTATTATTCACAAATAATATTACAGAATTACAATACTGGTAACCAGACCGTTTCCACGAAAGAGGGGGCTTTCCAATAAGAATTTCTCCTTACTGGCGCGCAATTAGGTGACCAAACCTCTCCTTAGACAGAACTTTCTAGACATTGCCAATAATGTTATCTAATAATATTTTTCAGATAATATTAATTATTGCTTCGATAATGGAAAATACTGTGTAGTGACATTATTGAAATAACAGTAATATAAAATATCAACGTAGCAATTATTGAATCAATAAAATAAAATATTGAACAGTAATTACTGTAACAATTATTGAGTAGTGCCTTCTTACGTAAGAATCAATAATTGGTGCAATACCGTGTGCTACTGTGCAACATCGCGTATTATTGTGTTTTAACCACCGGGTATTCCAACAGTATTTACGGTAACAACTACATCGTTATTTATAAACAATTTATACTTGTCATTTTCTTCATCTAATCGTTTTCCTTTATGGGGCCCACACAAGACTGCGCCGTCATACGAATATTCCCCGACAGTAAAAATATTCCACGACCAAACGAATATTTCCTGAAAAAATGAATATTTTATAACCACTTGCTTATTTAAAATATTTACATATATCACCTTTAACTTTAATCTTTTATCAATTTAACCATTTACTGAATAGTAATTATAAGAAAATTGAATACTTTTATTTCATAAAATTCGGGGTCTTACACAAGGCCTCACTCCCCTCCTCGCCTATGATAGCCTTTTCCATAAGTACTGCAAATATAGGGATCTGTAACACCGCCACCTTATTATAGAGCCAGGGTTTTAATTCCAGCTCAAATCTCCTTGCCTTCTTAGCCTCCGTATCACTTGATGCGGAGCGAACCTAGCCAACTCATTAAACTTCGCGGCGTATTCTGACACCGTCATATTCTCCTGCTTTAACTCCAGAAACTTTACCTCCATCCTAGCCTGCATACTGGACGAGAAATAATTCTCGAAAAATAGAGTTTTGAACCTATCCCAAGTAACTACTCCTTCTCCTGCCCTCGCCTGATTCGCTTCCCACTAAAAGTTTGCCTCCCCTTTCATCATGTAGGTGGCAAAAACGGTCTTATGCCCCTCAGCTACCCTAGATATCACAAACGTCTTTTTTATTTCCTTAACCCAACTTTGGGCTTCAACAGGGTCATTTGTCCCTTTGAATTCTGGTGGTCCTACAACCTTGAAATCTTTGAAGTTTGCTAAACGATTATCCGGCTAGTTCCTTGGGGATGGCATTCCTTGTTGCATAGCCTGTGCTACCATGTTTGCAAAGTGTCGCATCGGGTCTACTTGTTATTGTCCCTCAGCGTTGTTGATAGATTCTTTTGCCCCTTGATTTTGAGTTTGACATCTTGGCGGCATCATCTGATTAAATAAAACATAATATATACTTTATTAACTTACATTCTAAACCTTATCGTATATATTAAACTTGTTACATTACTCGAACATAGATTCATATTCATTCAATAATTTCAAACTACTTTACATAACATATCACATACTACTTTAAACCTCTGCTATCCCTTCTTTACTACAAAATTCGGGATTTGCTACATCACTCATACAAAATTTTTAGAATATTACATTACACAGACATACTTATCATATATATTACATTAAACACACCTACACAACAGAACCTATACTACCTATTTACTAAGCCCTTTTCTTAGACAACCTTTCGCCTGATGACCTTCCAATCTACAAATAAAACATGCACCTGGTTTATAGTCGGGACAATAAAGAGTGGTATGTCCCCTCATAACCACAAATGTAACATATCCTTTTCCATTTCTTCTTATCGAGTTTTCCTAAGTCGCGATCTTCTATCTTTCTTTTCCCCTTATTGCTCGGAGCTGCACATAATGTGTTGCTTTTGGCTCCCATTTGATCAATTTAGATTTTAATCTTATCTTGTTCTTCCATTATTTCTATTAAGGCTTTTCGCAATTGGCTATTTAACAACTTTTCTATTTCTAACAGCTTTTCCAGAGAAGGAACCTGGTCCTTCAGATTCTGCACCCCCGTTGATGCTTGATCAGCTTCAACTTTAGTGTCTGAATTATTATCTGTCAGTTCCACCATTTCTGGATCTGGTACTACGTTTTCCAAAATAACCACCTCATCTGAGTTGGTTTCATTGTGAGCCTCTATTTTAGCTATCGGCTTCGATATTAGTTCTGTTGTATGGATTTGATCCTTCTCCATGCTATAAGCATATAACAAACCTTTTCCACCAGACATCTACACACATAAATTATCCTGATTAACATATAGTATATACACACAACAAATAATAGTTTTATATAAGTTATCTTTTATTTTGTTTGATGATGTATTTATTCAATTCATCTCTTTTTAAACTCTATATGAGTTATTTATATTTTCAACATTTTCTTATGTTCTAAGGTTATAGCCTAAGGTCTATCCCACCTAAGATTTCTAACCCTAAAGCTTTGATATCAACCTGTAACGCCCCCAAATTTAGGTACTTGAAACCCGAACTCGGTGCTTTACGATACCATTTCTATGAGCGGAATAATAATAATAATAATAACAATAATATGAATATCAAACTTAATTTACATACACCAGAGTCTGAATCTCTGGTACGCGACCTTTAAACATTCATTACATGATACTTAATATATATCATCTTTAATAAAGTCTAGTTATTACATAACATAAAACTCATTCAGCAACCTTTCCTTTTACCTTGTTCTTAGCAGAGGCTTCAGGTTGTTCACACTTAGCTGAAAACATTTAAATTAAGCAATGATGAGCATTTAAGTGACCAACAAGTAATAACAATTATAAATATTAGCTGAAAGGATTAAATATTTTCTTTGTACTACACTTCTACAACGAATTAACAGTTGTGAAGTAATCTGAACCAATATTAACAATATATTAATTCTATATCAAAATTTTGAAATTACGTACTGACTATAACTGGAGATTAGTCGACAGACTATGAATATTGTTTTTTATTTTCAAAAAGGTTAAACAAAACTTCATCTGCAAACCATTATAACTTACGGGCACGGGGGGTGATCAGCCCGTTATGCCCTGTATTGATCAATACTACATTCAAGAACGATATTATCGTTCATCTGATCCGCCTTTGGTGCATAAACGTTTTCCCATGTACGAGATATTCATACTTAGTCGGGAATCCAAACCAAAACAATTCGGTTGGATATAAGCAAGGTTTTATCTTGTTCGACGATAATTTATAAGTCAACATATGTATACGGGAAATTAATAAATGTATATCAACATCTGATTAAATACAATAATTATCCAAGTGGGGACACTTGTATAACCATATATAGAAATATAATCTGGTATAATAGCAATATAATTCTGAGACTTTCTTACTTATGTCCATTGCATAAAGTAAATGCAAATGTAGGATACTTGCATGAGCTGCTGCTTACAATACGCAACTTAGTTAATCTTTTTATAAAGCAACCTATCATTAATAATATCATTCTACTGATTAGAATAACATATCGTATCACATAATACTGCTTATTGAAGTCAGCACATAACCTAATCACATTTTCACACATGTTTAACAATCATTCGATCACAAACAAACACATATCTAATCAAATTATCTAAGTCCAGATCAATTTCTAAAACATGTCGATGTACCAACGGCTTTTATCGGTTAATTATCGAGTCTAAGACTCTATCTTGTAGTTCAATAACTGAAAATATCATTCATATTATTTTTAATTGACTTATAATAATTTTTAAATAATTATTATAATATATCACGATCTTTAAATCACTGGAATCATTAATAAATGATTTAAATATTAAATAATTTTATTATCATTAATATTTAATTAATATTAAACTATTAATGAAACCATTGCCAAAATATTAAAGTTATTTATAATAACATAGAATATTTTTAAAGTATTAATATTACCCTTAAATTATTTTTAAAACAATTAAAATTATTTTTAAATAATTACCATTAATATTAAAATATTAATGTATTATTTATCAAAATATTAAAAGTCATTAATTATAACTTCAATATTTTTAATTTATTTATATCCTTTTAAATGATTTTAAAATTAATAAAACTATTTTAAAACTATTTATTAAATATAATTATTAAATAAATTTAATGCCATTAATATTAAAGTAATATTATTAATATTAAATTATTAATGAAATTATCCTTTAAATATTAAAAGTTATATTTTATAACTTAAAATATCTTTAAACACTTTATTTTCATTTAAAATGATTTTTATAATATTAAAATCATTTTTAAACTACATTATTTAATATAATTTATCAAATAATTCTAATATCATTAATATTAATTTAATTAATGAAATTTACCTTTAAATGTTGAAAGTTATATTTTATAACTTAAAATATTTTTAAATGATTTTTAATATAATAAAATCATTTTTAATTCATTTCTGAAATAACTTAATTATCATTAATATTAATTTAATTAATGAAATTCATCAAAAAATATGAAAAGTCATTAAAAATAACTTTAAATATTTTCTTATATCATAATATAATTTTAAATAATTTTTCAATTATTAAAATCATTTTTAAATGATTTATTTAATATAATAATTAAATAAATTAAATACCTTTAATATTTCAAAAATATTAAATATTTATGAAATATATTCAAAATTATTAAAAACTAATTTTTAGGCTTTAAAATAATTTTTCAGAATTTATTGTGTATTTTTCATAATTAAAAACTATTTTTTTCTAAT
This sequence comes from Panax japonicus, assembly GCA_020205505.1. NCBI lineage: Eukaryota > Viridiplantae > Streptophyta > Magnoliopsida > Apiales > Araliaceae > Panax > Panax japonicus. The sequence continues at coordinate 60,102,217 of CM035107.1, forward strand.
TATTTAATAAAAATAATAATTTGATAAAGAATCTGTCGCTAAAGACTGCCTATAGCGACATAACCGTCACTATAGGTGTTTTTCATGTTCTTGACCAAACCCAGAAACTCATAAGCAGTTACCGAGGGGACATGTTTGACCATATATATCTGCCAGATCTTGATGTTTGAGGGAATGTTTCTTGTCAGATAGTGTAGTGCAAATGCAACACTACAAGACCTAACAAGAAACATGATCAAACAACATCACAATAAGTAGATATAAGCCTTCAAAGTGGCTGTCAGAGCTGTTCTTCATTTCTGGGTTTGCCCAGAAATGAAGAACAGTTCGTGAGGCCTACTTTGGGCTTCCACAACTTGTTGATCGTGTAATGTTTTGTTGATCTATCGATTTCAAGTTGTAGACAATATATACTACGTACTACAGATCTATTATATAAAATCATCATAAAAACAACAAACCAAGCAGATAAGGTCCGGTCAAACTGTTGTTAGAAACACGTTCTTGAAGTTTTCTGGAATTTCCAGAAAACGTAATCGTGAACTTCTGTACAACTTTGACCGGCCACTACAATCAACTCGTTTAAATTTGAAGGATATTTTAAGGCATAACCATGGAATTCATATACCAGACTACAATATGGACGCAACAAAAACAACAAACAAACAACAACCAGAAAGATCAAAGGCCATGAATTTCTTGTCAGACCTATCTGGGCTGCCTAGATTTCTTCCGGTCAATGCTGGTCTACGTGGTTTTACCACGAATAACTTGCAATCTAGACCTTATCTAAACCCGATTCTTGATTAAGATCAAAGAGAACATACCAGACTACATATCTAAAATGTAAAACAACAAAAAATATGATCAGGCAAGAATCTAGAGGCACTGACATTCATTGTCAGACCATAGTTTGAACTTTTTCCAGAATTTTAAAAACTTTATTTTCGAGTACTTAGATGTTATGGATCTAACATGTGCCAACCCAGATCATCATTATACACTATATCTAATATGTTTAACACAAAAAAACTAATATCTAACAACAGATCAAAGGTCAGAATATAAGTTAGGGTTTATACCTCACTTTGAATTTTTTTTTTGATTCTAGCTTTCTGATTTGTTAAAGGGGTTTGTGGGGCTTGAATTTTGATCTGATAAACTACTAAATTTCGTAGGTTAGAGAGAGAGGGACTTGGATGGGTATTATGATCAAATGAGCTAACAATTGTAATTTCTCTCTCTTAGATCTATATATACTACTTATATACAATGTATTTGGCTGGCATAGGTGGCTGATTGCTGGTATTGTAGTCACATTGGGTTGGTAAGAGTTGTTGAACAACTCAAATTTGGCTAGATTTTACAAGTATGCTTCAATTATACAAGAAGGGTAAAATAGTCAATTGGCTTGGGATTTTAAGGATACAAAAGTAATCTTGACAAATCCTTAGGGTTTGACCCTTAGGGGTTAACCCTTAAATTTTCCAAAAATAAGATTTCTAGGATTTCATTTAGGGTTTAAAAATAAAAATAAAAATTAGTTTCGTAAAAATGTAATTTAGAGTTTTCCTAATTACACTTACTTTTCTAATTACATTATACATGAACATTAGGGTTTAGAATCCACTAATTAGCATTAAGCTTTATCATTTAGCGATTAAGGTTCCTATTTAGCAAATTAGGGTTTTTAATTAGCTAATTGCATATGAGATGTTCTTTATTTTTGGTTGGTGTGCTACTGAATCGCCACCTAGTTATGCATATGTGCATGTGGACTGTCCATTTTACAAAGGAGACTCTGACGAAATTTTTTCACGAGTCTAGGCATGCAATTTTAACTCTACTGTGCATGTTAACACAATGCATGCTTTAGAATTTAAACCAAATATGAAGCAGTGATTTAAATTTAATAAGCTTTAAGTTTGAAACTTATCTCACCCTTTCTGAGGTGATTTGAAGACTTTGTTCAGATTATGGATCAAGATTAGCCGAGTAGCTCTTATAGGCCTCCACATGTGTGAGGAGGAGAACTTCTGAGGTTCCTCAGCCTCGTCCTGCCCGACAACCTTACTGGTTGACTGAGTTAGTAATTCTCCCTATCCGGGTTAATAGGTCGGATGGTATGGATGAGGAGGAGGATGTCCCCATTGTGGATTATGCTCCTTCTACTTCCATTCCCCGCTGGTAGCTTCTATCTATTAACGTGACGATTCCAGTTCTTTTGGATGATTTTAGTCACCATCCCTCGATTTACCTTCATACGAACGAGGTAATAGCTATTACCAATTTTACCTTTCCTATTTTCCCACTTTCGGGGCAAGGGTTTTTTATTTTGATTTTGAACTTGATGTAGGTTCCCAGCTTTACTCAGCCTAGGGGGAACTTATTGGCTTGTTTTGGTGTTAACAAAGTAATCACATACACTCAAGTGCACGCAGTCCACAAGTAATATAAGGTAAGAAAAGTATCGATCCCACGGAGAAAAATGATTATTTTTAGTCTAACATGCAACAACTTTATAATTATTTTAGCCTGCTTAAACGAATGATTAAGATGTGAATTAACTATCTAGAATGATTATCAACTAATAAACTAACTAACAAGCAAATGATTTAAATTAAGAAGATATGGTATTCTAACTTCACTTAGTGCCTTATTTAAATTATATACCTCTTGTTGAGTCTAACTGATTACTACGGATTGCTAGTCGAGAACACAACGGTAAAACATGGCTATCTCTCGATATACCATGATCATATCACATACAATCCACAAAAGATAGAATATATATGAACATCCAATATTACCTAAACCAATATATTTCTATGTGACTTAAAGAGTAATATGAATTTAAGCACAAGACCTCTCAATTGACTACATGCGGTAATACAGTATATGTCTATCCGGATTACGAATAATGAAATCTATCACATGTAAAAATCATGAACACATGCTAATATGGATAAATATGAATTTGTACTTTATTTTCCAATTTCATACAAATTAATAAGGTAGATGGTGATCAAACATCTAAATAATTAAAACAACCATATTAGGCAATCCATGCATAATCATTCATATCCAACAAAGAGGCATAGAAATCTGAACTAAGAAAAACGGTCCATTAGAATCCCATAATGGAGATTAGTTCATCACTGAAGCAATAACCATTATGGGAATCTGTTCAAGCATGAGATTATAATATGAAAACAAAGAGAACCAAGAGATTAAGAAAGTGCCATGCTGATATTTCTTTGTCCAATGAAAACCTTCAAGCTAAATCAGTATTCTAAAATCAACCAAATTAAAACCCTAATTACGAAAATCTAACAAAGAGACATGGGATAAGCCTAAAAAGTAGAAGTAAAAGCTATGAACTCTCTCTATCTCTCCAAAACCCTAGAATAGTAAAAATAACGATTAAAGCATAAGTCTATAACATCTAATTACACCCTTTAAAGGAAAAATACGTAAACATAATTTTTAATGGAAAATCAACACTGGTTAAGATTTCTCTGGCGCAACCGCGCTATCCTGTAAGCAAAATGGGGTGCGGTTGCGCTATTCCTGGTTGAGATTTCCCCCTGGCGCAGGCACGCCATGTCTAAGCTCTATAAGGGCACGGCCGCGCTGATGTGTTTTTTTGCAAGATGTTTACCAGTCCTTTGCTGGTACACTTTTGGTCCTTTAGTTGTTGCTGCTGCTAGCTTCAAGCTTTTTCTTCTTCTCACTTCCTTGTTCACTTTCATATGCCAGTTCCATCTTCATTCCACCACAAGCTCGCCTATACGCTGTTTCCATGCCATTTCCATCTACGATGCTAACAAAAGAGTTTCCACCATATAAACTAAAAAATGAAGATAAAACGCATAAAAAGTAACTAAAACAATTGATATTAAGTTATAGTTACAGCAAGTAGATAGCTAATAAGTAGGTATAAAATCTACTTATCAAATACCCCCAAACTTGAACTATTGTTTGTCCTCAAGCAACAAATACAAATGCAATCTACATGCTATACAAACTACGCTACTATGACAATGAATCCAAAATTTTCAGCAAAATATGAATTCCAATAGGAGTTGTCTCAGAGAAATTACAAGATCTATGAACAAAGCATCAAACCAAGCTAAAGTCATAAAGTCATACAATCTAAAAATCCAAACCTGTTGACAATAATGTAGTGTGTGTGTGTGTGTGTGTGTGCTAATATCCACAAATAAGCTTGATAAAGGTAAACATTGTACATGCTATGTTTTTAAGAAGGAAAAAATAAGGCTTAAGTCTAGAAAACTGAGACATATGAAATAACAACCAATCCAACACATCAATCCAAACTAAAGGTCAACAAAGGGCTTATTCTACTTTTATTCACTCACGAGGGCGATATTCACACTTTCCCGCTTTTACACCTGATTGTGCAATGTCTAGTCCTCTTAGGCTTTTTAGTGATACCCCTTAGGAAACTTTCAGCCAACGACTCCTAAATCATAATGCTTTATGGCGCTAGGTGTAGAGACATCCCCTCGGGCGTACTTACTCAAGTATCAAAGGCCACAAAACTAAACTAGCCAAAGTGTTTATTCATATAACAATTTTTTCTCTTTCTAGATTTTCTATTTTCTATTTTCTATTTTCTATTTTTATTTTTTATTTTTTATAGCATACATACCCAATATTTTCCCCCAAACTTGAATTTCTGTGTCATTATGGTCATTACTCATTTTTTACAAAATTGTATTTTTAAAAATAGAATTTTTTTCCTCAAAAGACAAACATGTGCTAATCTAAACTACAAGCTCATAATAAAAAACGTGCTATTCGGTAACATCAAAGTAGTAGGTAAAGACTGCATCATGTATGAAACTATGACTAAGCTTAAGCTATCAACAGAGTTCAAACATCTATAAAATTTCAATATCATCATCGGCCAGACTGGAATTCAACAGACTCAATCACGGGATCATGAAAGGCAATGCAATGAAACAAATAACTAAGTAAACAACTAAATGAAAACTAAAAAAAAAATCATGCAAACTTAACTAATAAATAATAAACTGCAGACTATCATTCAACCTAAACATGCACTAGTACCATATGAACCTACTATAATGTAATACAACAAACTACAACCCAATACCCACAAACTTAAGATATACATTCTCCTCAATGGAGATAAAGGGTTAGAAAACTCCCCTAAGCGTCGATATGGCCACCTGACTGTGACATGGGTGGTGAATCTGGCAGCGGATAAGGCATGGAAAAACTGAACACTGGGAACTCCACAATCGTCCCCTGCTGAGCAAATGCCTCCCCTAGGGAACGAGACATTCCATCTGCATAGGAAGCAAAGTTGAAATATAGAGCATCCATCCTCGTCTGTAGTTGCCTAATCTAGCGATCCTGTCTGACTGTACTAGCGGTAGGAGGTCCTGCTGCCTCTGATGGTTGTGGTGGAGCCTCTGGTGGAGGAGTGGGCGATATGAATCTTCGTCTTCTCGGATCTGCCATACCACTATTCCACTCTGCATATTTCTTAATCATGGCATGGGTAATGTCCTGGCTAGGTATCTGCACCTGTTCGTCATCCCATTCAACTCCCGCCTGTGCACACAGCCGCGTCACCACTGAGGTATTTAAAATCCCACTGGTGGTACTGCCTCGCATGTAGCGCAATGCGGACTAATGTAGCAAGTGTCCAATGTCAATATACTTGCCCGTGATGATCCCCACAGAATAATGGCTCTGTCAACCCGAACATCATGCTGGTGGGTGGAGGGCATCAAATTTGCGCATATAAAGTGATTCCAGGCCTTGGTATATGTTGGGTAAAATCTAATTACGCACAACACACAATTATACGTGGTCAACAAGTAATAAAGTGAAAGTAGAGTATCGTTCCCACGAGGAATTATTTAATAAAAATCATCAAGTACTAACCCGTAACCAACTCAATCTTATTTAAACGAATGAATTTCAATTTATAAGTAAACTAATTCTAATTACCACTAGTTAAATTAAGATTATGGAGATTTAAGATCACAACTTCACTTATTGGTTCATTTAAGTTAACACACTTCTCTTCAATTATTCTCTATATTGAATTGTTAATCAAGAACACTAAAGTAGATAAAACCACCTCTCGATGCATAATACCCATACTCACTTAAATCCACAGATGATAGAATTAAGTAAGACACCCTAATTAACTAATCCACTATATCTCTATGTGAATTACAAATAAAAAGGATTTAAAGCACATGTTCTCTATAAGATTACATATAGCGTAAAGGCATATCTCTATCCTAAACACGAATCATGAATTCCATCTATCCAGAAATCACAAACACATGCTATCATGATCAGATCTAAATCTAAACTTCATCTCTCGAGTTCATATAGATTATCACAGTAATTGTTAGCTAGGCAATTAAGAAATTAAGTCCAAATCACAATAGACAATCCTCACAATAGAACATAATAATTGATAGCGAAGTATATTAAAATAAACTACACAATAAGATCCATTGTAATCTTAAACAAAGAATTAGTTCATTAAATTAAAACTAAGAATCCACACTTCAATACACATTAAAAGACAACGATAGAAGAAGATAGAATCTGTTGTCTGCAGATTTGAAGCTCCCTCCTCGCTCCTATTTTGAAACTTTAATGGTCTCCAAGTTGCTTCAATATATAAATCTCATAAGAACTAATGTTTTCTCCTATTTTACTCTAATCTAATCTAATGGAATCTTCCCTCTCTCTTCTAATCCTTGTGATTCTCCTCATTTTTCTTTATATGTCTTTAAGTCCTCTTGGAAGTCCTTGAGTCAATCGGATCGAACCAATCCTTTTTGAACTCAAATTTGGACAAAATTCACTTTTTCTACACATACCCCCGCCCCCTCGGGGGTTTAGCCTTGTAAAGGGTCCACCCTCGGCGGGCCAGGGTTCTATTTTCTAGCTAGTACCCCCGCCGAGGCGGGGGTTTTATGAAGTGTCCTTTGGTAAAATGACCATAAATTTTGATCCGGGAAGAGTTACGAGGCCTGCCACCTATCAAATCAAAGATATCAACGAGCTATACAACTTTTATTCTTTAATAATTGAGAAATAACAGACGGATGAAGGTCGAAATTGGGCTGAAAATGACTGATATGCGAACGACCACCCAAAACCGTGAAGTTCGATGTTCATTACAAAGATCATAACTCTAGCATCCGAACTTCGATTGGAATGATTCAAGATGTTCCAAAAAGCTAAGAAGAAGCTCTACAATATAATCTAAGTTCCAAGACAAGAACATAAAATAAACATTAAAGCCCAAATGATGTCCAGATTACTTTTCTTTGCGATTTCATACCAATAATCACTCACATAGCTCTCGAGCATAAAATCAACTAAATGAACACAAAATGCATGAAAATTAACTACAAAACATTAGTTTAAACAATTAATTCAAGTAACAGATACCGGATAAGTAGGTATAAAAACTACTTATCAGTATATCGATTGAGCACTGCATGTGGAAAATTGGTCTTTGTATCTGTGTTGGGCTTGTTAGCCCACTAGGTGCCTGGCACGCATAAATCTGTGATAACCTGGTCCAAGTAGGTCTCAAACCGCTTAGCAACAACCCAATTTTCTTGGCCAGGCAGGATAGTAAGAAAATGAAACACTTCACGGATCGCCGGTGGAAGATAATTAACTTGTATACCCCGGACGAATGAAATGCCACTTTGTGTCTCCTTGGCTTTAGCATAGAATTCCCGCACTATAGCCGATGGTGCAGCTGCATGTGTTGCCACAACCCCAAACCAAGCCTTTTCTCTGATCATATCTAACATCTTCCCATCCGCTTTGATTGGCTTCAACCCCCTTTCCTACACAAACGACTTTGTCACCAACTTGTAATATTTAGTCTGGGCCGAAAGGCTGATGAACCTAGACGTGTCCTGCACATTCTTGTCCTGACTTCTATTAGAGGACGAGGAAGGAGTGACTGATCGTTCCCTCTTTGGACCCATAATATTTTGCAAAAAAGTTCACTTGCAATCCTTAACTTGTGAATCCAAAAGACAATCACCCAATCCCCTAACTGAAGAAATAGTGAAGAATAACCCCCAAACTTGTGCCTTGAACTCATTTGTCTGTAAACCCTACTATGTTGCTAAAATTAGAAATGGAGCGATTGTATGGTGGAAGGTAGGGTTAGGGTTATGTGGAGAATTTTCGATTGAGAAGAAGAAGGAGAAGGAGAAGGAGAGTAGGTTTTGAGAGGTTATGGTAGATTAGGAGAGGGACTGTGTATATGATATGGTTTATTATGAAGTTTCGACAAAATGAAGTAGTTATAAGGGTTGGGTCAAATTTTTACGACTTTAAAAACTGGCAGTTTCTGGGTATTGACGCGAGCACGCCATGTTTGGCCTTGAGGAAGGCGCGGCTGCACTTAGCAGGGCAGTTCTATGGCTATTGGCGCGGGCAAGCCGAGTTTTGCCTTTATGAGGGCGTGGCCGCGCTGCCCTGGTTCTTGCACTAAAATTTCTACAACAATATATAACTTGGAATCCAAGTAGCGTATGAACTTTATTTCCTGCACAAAAAGTATTCACAAATGAGACATTTATTCCTCAAAATTGGACTATGCAAGTTGAATGCAACTATTATCAAAAATGTTATATGCGACATCATTCTATACTATATGTGATGAGTAAGTTTTATACACATGAATTGGATACATTCGGGCTTAATTTATTGTTGTTCTCAAGTCTTTTAGGATGTTTTTATGTGTTTGTGTCTATTCAAGCATGTTTTATATTGTTTTGTAGGATTTGGGACAAAAGTTGCATGGATCAACGTTCGGGGAGGCTAGATTTGCGTTTTCGGCTTGCAATTTACACAGCAGTTACTTCAGAGCCAATATGACTATAGCTCCGGACATTATTTCGAAAAACTTCAAGAATGAAAGTTGTAGATCTACTTCTCCTATTTCCAGAACATCTTGAATCATCGAAATCGGAGTTCAGACGAAGAAGTTATGACCGTTTTCCCAAAGGACGTCGGAGCAGAAAATATCAAGTTTTTGGCCCAGCGCCGGGGCGCTATTTCTAGTGTATTTGGCAGCGCCGGGGCGCTGGGGGGCATAATGGATTTTTTAAGGATAATACTAGTTTGAAGGAATGAAAGACATGAATAGGCGGAGATGGCTAAATTTTGATAAAAACTTAAGTTTGGGGGGAAATTTTGGGGTATATAAGCTTTAAAAAAAACATGTTGAGTCTTGTGAAGGGTTGAGGAGAAACACTCCCCATAAACACAAGCGTGAGATGGAGCGTAAAACGCACTCACCAACCATCTATCAAAAAAAAAAGAGTGAAAAAGAAAAAAAAATTACCGTGGCTAGTTTTGTTTCGGGGCCTTTTTTACTTGAGTAAGTACGCCCGAAGGGGTATCTTAAAACCTAGCGCCCTAAGGTCTTATATGGTCTGGGAGTCGTTGGTTGAAAGATTGCTAAGGGGTGACACTGTTAGCCTAATGGAATGAGACATTGCACAGTCATTGTTAAAAAAAATAATAAAACGGGAAAAGAGCAAAAAGCCCCCATAATGAAAAGTAAAGCATAAGTATCCCAGATTGGACTCTTGAACTTGGTGAATGTTTGACTTTAGTTGGATCTAGCTAGTTCGTAAATTTTGTGAGTTTTCACTGTATGATGCCTTTGAAGATATCTATTATGTCTTAAATTTGATTTTATATCAGTTCACATTGTTGTGGAGCACACACGCACTATATCAGTGATAACAGTCTAAGATTTGATGATTGATTGGGAAATTACTGATTTGTTTTAATATGATGTATTATCATGTTTACTTGATTTCTCTAAGGCCGGTTGAATAGACTTGTTTCTGTCATTACTGTTGGAGTCATAGGCATATAGATTAGTTTCATTACATTGCATTGCATAACATTTTTGTGTTTTTGCTTGAGGACAAGCAAAGGTTTAAGTTTGGAGGTATTTGATGAGTAAGTTTTATACACATGAATTGGATACATTCGGGCTTAATTTATTGTTGTTCTCAAGTCTTTTAGGATGTTTTTATGTGTCTGTGTCTATTCAAGCATGTTTTATATTGTTTTGTAGGATTTGGGACAAAAGTTGCATGGATCAACGTTCGGGGTGGCTAGATTTGCGTTTTTGGCTTGCTATTTACACAGCAGTCACTTCAGAGCCAATTTGACTATATATCCGGACATTATTTCGAAACACTTCAAGAATGAAAGTTGTAGATCTACTTCTCCTCTTTCCAGAACATCTTGAATCATCAAAATCGGAGTTCGGACGAAGAAGTTATGACCATTTTCCCAAAGGACGTTGGAGTAGAAAATATCAAGTTTTTGGGCCAGCGCCGGGGCGCTATTTCTAGTGTATTTGGCAGCGCCGGGGCGCTGGGGGACAGAATCCCAGCGCCGTGCCCAGCGCTGGGGTGTTGGGGAAGGGCCTGGTGATGGCCTGGACGCGTTTTGGGCGAATTTTGACATCTTTTTGACTCCAAATAGGATTGGGTTTGTTCCTAAGCTAAAAATTAGACTTGTAACCTATAAGTACATGATGTAAGGCATAAAATAAGAGGGAGATTACATAGCTTAGACTAGATTAAACACTCCTTTAGATTAGAACATTAACCCTAGTTCTTATTAGTTTTGGAGATTGAAGCAACTTGGAGATCATTGAAGATCAAGAGCAAGAGCAAGAGGGGAGCATCAGATTTGCTGACAACATATTCTATTCTCTTCTCTCATCTTACTTTTATCTTTTAATGTCTATTCAATTGTGGATTCTTGATTTTAATTCATTAATTATGAACTAATTCTTTTTATTAAGATTTCAATTGAACTTTTTATGGCTATGAATTAGTTATTCATTATATTCCAGTTATTTATGTTAAAGTGAGTTGTTTATCTTGTCTTGTGCATATTGCTTAATTATCTGATCAGTAATTACTTTGTTACTCTAGAAGGAATTGGAAGAGGAATTCTAGGGTTAGAACTGGGCATGATATCATGTGACTTAGTTATTTACAAAGTGAATAATTAGGTTTGTGAATTGAATGGAAATATCTGTTCACCGCATGTAACACATAAGGAATTGGGATTGTAACGAGTTTAATTCAATTGTTTTGCATAGGAATATAGAAAAATTAATCTGGATTAAATAGAAGGCAATTGATCACTTGGAAAAGGGCTTTTGGCATTTGAGAATTCCTGTTAACAATTCAGTAGACATAATAATTAGGATAATTGGATAATTGATTTATAGTTCATAATTGGGGATATTGGAGTCTTAATCTTTATTTACCTAAAGTCAATCAAATCTTAGTTTTGTTTATTTGCTTTCTTTTAGACTAATCTCTTTTAATTATTTAATTTAGTTTTCTTAATTAGAAAATTCACAATTTGCAATTGTTTAAATAAAATTGATTTGGTTAAGATTTAGTATTTGGTAATTTTTATTAAATAATTCCTCGTGGGAACGATACTCTACTTTCACTTTATTACTTGTTGACCGTGTATACTTGCACGTATTCATTGATTGCGAAATCGATCAACAATATGCAATATGCTCTTAACTCAAAAAATTTCAGAATTAAATATGAAGGGTGGGGGGATAAAGATATAGAACAAGAATTAAACAAGACGGAGAAAAGAATTGATGAGTTGCCTCCCATCAAGCACTTGTTTATATTTAATTAGCTTGACTTTCTCAGATATGTTCATGTATTGGAAAAGGTCATGCAAGACTTCTGCCAATCGACGTCGCCCCCAAAGTAGTGCTTCAACCACTGCGCATTAACCTTGAACGGCTTGTCTGGGTCTTAACTGAAAATCTCAACTGCACCGCGCAGATACACGGTTTTCACCGTGAATGAACTCGACCATCTTGACTTGAGTTTGCCCGGGAAAAGTCAAAGACGTGAGTTGAACAACAACACCGCTTGCCCTGGCTCAAACTTCCTATCCATAAATTTATGGTCGTGCCACTTTTTCACCTTTTCCTTGCACAATTTCGAATTCTCATAAGAATGCAGTCTGAATTCATCCAGCTCATTTAATTGAAGAAGTCTCTTCTCCCCTGTGGCTTTGAGGTCAAAGTTCAGCTTTTTAATGGCCCAGTATGCCTTGTGCTCAAGTTCCATGGGAAGATGGTAGGCTTTCCCATATACCAGCTGATACGGTGACATCCCCACCGGTGTCTTATATACAGGTTTGTATACCCACACTGCATCATCGAGTTTAAGTGACCAATCTTTCCTCGTAGGATTGACAATTTTCTCAAAGATCCTCTTTACTTCACGATTGGAGACCTCAGCTTGGCAGTTAGTTTGGAGATGGTAGGCTGTGGCGACACAATGATTCACCCCATACTTAGCCAATAACGCTATAAACTGTCTGTTACAAAAGTGAGTGCCTTCGTCACTGATGATATCCCTAGGTGTCCCGAATCTTGTGAATATACTTTTTTTGTAGAAATCTCAAGACTACCTTAGCATCATTCATTGGCAAATCCGCCACTTCAACCCACTTGGAAACATAATTCGACTCCAGTAGAATGTATAAATTTTCGCACGATGAAACAAATGGCCCCATGAAGTCTATACCCCAAATGTCAAATATCTCAACCTCAAAGATCATGTTCAAGGGCATCTCATTCCTCTTGGAGATGTTGCCTAGCCACTAACATCTATCACAGTTCTGCACAAAATTATAGGCATCTTTAAAGAGTGTCGGCCAATAAAATCCTGCTTGAAGCACCTTGGTTGTTGTCCTCTCTCCCCCATAGTGTCCCCCATAGACTAATGCATGGCAGCCCTATAGTATGCTCTTCGTCTCACTGTGTGGGATACACCTCCTGATCATTCTCTCTACGCACTACTTAAACAGATATGGCTCATCCCACATGTACCATTTGACATCATGTATAAACTTTTTCTTTTGGGGTCGTGTCAAATCAGGAGGGAGAATGTTGCTCACCAAGAAGTTTACAAAATCAGCAAACCATGGGATATCTCCTTGCACAAAAAATAGTTGTTCATCTAGGAAAGACTCATTAATCAGGACTCCATCATCCATGTCTTTCCCCGGGTTCTCTAGTCGGAACAAGTGGTCTGCCACTTGGTTTTCAGTACCCTTTCTGTCTTTGATTTCCAAATCAAACTCCTACAGTAGAAGAATCCATCGAATGAGACAGGGCTTGGCATCTTTCATAGATATCAAATACCAAATGGTAGCATGATCTGTATACACTACTACTCTCCTGCCAATCATGTATAAACGCAATTTATTGAATGCATATACCATTGCTAATAGCTCTTTCTCTGTGGTAGTGTAATTAAGTTGAGCATCCGTTAGGGTCTTACTGGCATAGTAGATGACGTGAAAAATATTTTCCCCACATTGCCCCAAAATAACTCCCACAACGAAGTCACTTGCATCACACATCAGTTCAAAAGGTAGAGACCAATCGGGCACTGTGATAATCGGTATTGTAGTCAATCTTTTCTTTAAGTGCTCAAAAGCTATCAAACACTCCTTGTCGAACTTAAACGGGACATCCTTATCAAGAAAACTACATAATGGCTTTGTGATCTTCGAGAAGCCCTTTATGAATCGACGATAGAACTCCGCATGCCCAAGGAAGCTGCAGACCACCTTAATTGAAGTTAGTGGTGGTAAGCTCTCAATAGTCTCCAATTTGGATTTATCAACCTCCAATCCATTCTCTAAAACCGGATGCCCGAGGATAATTCCCTCTTGTACCATGAAATGACACTTTTCCCAATTCAGCACTAAATTGGTCTCAACACACCTCTTCAATACCATAACCAAATTCTCCAAGCATATGTCAAATAAGTCCCCAAAGACTGAAAGTCGTCCATGAAGACTTCCATATCTTGCTCAACCATGTCGGAGAATATCACCATCACACATCTCTAAAATGTGGCTGGAGCATTGCCTAAGCCAAGAGATATCATCCTAGAATGTAAAAGTGCCATAGGGGCACGTGAAAGTAGTCTTTTTATGATCTTCTGGGGCTATAACTATCTGATTATACCCCAAATATTGATCTAGGAGGCAGTAGTAGTCAAGTCTTGCCAACCTATCCAACATTTGGTCAATGAATGAGAGAGGGAAATGATCCTTTTTGGTCGCCTTGTTCAATTTACGATAATCAATACAGACTCTCCACTTTGTGACTGTTCTAGTAGGAATTAATTCATTGTTTTTGTTGGCTACTACAGTCATTCCTCTTTTCTTCGGTACACACTACACCGGGCACACCCATGACCTGTCTGATATTGGGTATATGATATCGGCATCCAACCACTTATGGATTTCTTTCTTGATGACCTCTTTCATTATAGGATTTAGTCTCCTCTGTTGCTCTACTATCGGCTTACTGTCATCCTCAAGAAGTATCTTATGCATGCAGAATGAGGGGTTTATCCCCTTGATATCCGCTATGATCCACCCAATACCAGATTTGAATTCCCTTAAAACTTACAACATCTTACTTTCCTAACAAAATGATATTGTAGAGGCAATTATAATCGGTAACGTGGCAGATTCACCTAAAAATGCATACTTTAGATGGTTAGGAAGAGGTTTAAGATCAAGAATAGGATTCATCTCAACAGAAGGTTTAAGACGCTCATATGTCTCCCCTGTGTGGTCGAGTGGTTCAACCGGACTCTTGAATTTTCTCATTTGTGGCACTGTATTCAAAATTTACACATACTTAACCACATCTATATCCTCCATGTCAAAATCCCCCAGTAAGGCACTCTCTAAAGGATCACTGCTCATCACTTGCATAGCCTCTTCATTCAATACCATGTCGACTGCATCAATCAGGAAACATTCTTCTTCATCAGTGGGGAAGTTCATAGCTTTGAATACATTAAACGTAACCTCTTGGTCATGAACTCTCATTGTAAGTTCTCCCTTCTATACGTTGATGAGACTTCATCTAGTAGCTAGGAAAGGTCTCCCCAGAATGATCGGTATGTCCTTGTCTTCTTCATAGTCAAGAATAATGAAGTCGACAGGGAAGATAAACTTATCCACTTTAACCAGGACATCTTCTACAATACCCCTCAGATATATGATGGATCTATCGGCAAGATGCAATGATATGTTTGTCAGCTTAAGAGCTAACAATCCCAACTGTGTAAACACCGATAGAGGCATAAGATTAATGCTCACCCCAAGTCACACAAACACTTGTTGAAGGATAACTTCCCAATAGAGCAAGGTATCGTGAAACTTCCAGGGTCCTTGAGCGTAGGAGGTAGCTTGTATTGCAAAATCGCATTGCACTCTTCAATTAAATCAACTGTCTTATAGTCTTCTAGTTTCTTCTTTCTCGATAGAATGCCTTTCATGAACTTAGCATAGCTCAACATTTGTTCCAATGCCTCTACGAAAGGTATGTTGATTTGCAACTTCTTAAAAACCTCTAAGAATTTAGTAAACTATTTATCTAATTTTTGATTCTGGAGTCTTTGAGGGTATGTCACAGGAGGGTACATAATTGGTGGTATAACATTGGATTTCTCAGTTGATTCCTTCTTTCTGGTGCAACTACATGCTTCCCATCACTTTTATTAGTCAAAACTAGCTCTAAATTTTCTGCACATTGGCGCAGGCGCTCCGCATTTCCTTCTTCTTGGGGCACGACCGCGCTAGGCCTTATTTTAACAGTCTTTTTTCCACTCCTTAGAGTGATAGCCTGACACTGTTCCTTTCTGTCCCTTCTCAAATTTGCCTCTTTATTGCTTGGTAGTGCTCCATGTGGTCTATTATTCAACATGTTGACCATTTGGCCCATTTGGTTTTCTAAGTTATTAATTGCCACAACTTGGTTCTTGATTAAGACTTCGGTGTTTGCCATATACTTCAACATCATATCCTCTATTTTTTATTTCTTTTCCGGCTGAGGAACTAGGGGATGTTCATGTTCATGTTGTTATTGCTGAAATTTGGGAGGGTAAGGCGATCTTGGAGCATACTTTTTTTGTGGGTGTTATGGTTGTTGTTGAGGTTGGTGTTGTTATTAAGAACCTTTATTGTTACTCCAACTAAAATTGGTATGATTTCAATTGTTCGGATGGTACAAATTTTGAAATTGATTGGGTGGCCTTTGGTAGTTTCTCACAAATTGAACCAACTCTGCAGTGATATCACATTGATCTGTCGGGTGTTCTCCCGTACATAACTCACAGACGAAGGCAACTTGTTGTACTTTGGTCTCGGCCAAAGAATCAATCTTCTTCGACATCGCCT
Source organism: Panax japonicus (assembly GCA_020205505.1). Lineage (NCBI taxonomy): Eukaryota > Viridiplantae > Streptophyta > Magnoliopsida > Apiales > Araliaceae > Panax > Panax japonicus. Next base: position 60,118,567 of record CM035107.1, read on the forward strand.
CCATTTGGGTTGATAATGCCGTGATGGCATCCACTTCCATTACCCCATCAACTTTTGGTTGAGGCATTCTAGATGACAGATTTTGGAATTCATTTGCCGCCATAGTTTCTATCAAATCATAAGCTTCCTCATAGCTTTTTCCCCATCAAGCTCCTCATACAGATACATCAATGCTCGGCCTAGATTACCATCCCAAACAATTATAGAATGTATTGATCACCATTCAATCTGGCATCCCGTGATGAGGAAACTTCCTTAGCATCTCCTTATATCTTTCCCAAGCCTCATACAAAGATTATCCTTGTTGTTTCTCAAATTGAGAAAGAGCACTCCTCATCTTCGCAGTTGTAGCCATAGGAAAGAATTTTGCTGGAAACTTCTGTGCTAAGTCCTCCCAAGTAGTCACCAAACCCGCTGGTAACGAGTGAAGACAACTCCTAGCTTTATCCTTCAAAGTGAATGGAAATAGCCGAAGCACCACCGCATCATCTGACACATTGTTATACTTGAACGTGTCACAAATCTAAATAAAACTCAAAAAATGTTCGTTCGGGTCATCATTAGCCAAACCCCCAAACTGGACTGTGTTCTGCACCATCTGAATTGTCCCTAGTTTGATTTCAAAGGTGTTCGCGGCTATTGCTGGCCTAACTATACTCGACTGTAGCTCATTAATTTTCAACATAGAATAATCTCTCAATGCTCTATGTTCATCGGCCGCCATCTGTACCGGTGTTTCAGTTCCCTCTCGTGTATTAACAGTAATGGTATTCAATCTCCAAGATCTCCTGTTGATTTTGTCCTATCTAAGCACGAAAGCAGATTTCTGAGATCGAGTTTGCATAAACTAACCAAGAGTACCTGAAACCAAAAGAAAAATAAAATAGAAATGAGATAAGATGTGAATTTTTTAAGTCAGACAAATTTAACTTAAGTTGATGTTAAAAGTAATAAAAATAAACATAGTTCCCCAGCAACGATGCCAAAAACTTGTTGGCTTGTTTCGATGTTAACAAAACAATCACATACACGCAAGTGCACACGATCCACAAGTAATATAAGGTAAGAAAAGTATCGATCCCAAATAGAAAAATGATTATTTGTAGTCTAACATGCAACAACTTTATAATTATTTTAGCCTGCTTAAATGAATGATTAAGATGTGAATTAACTATCTAGAATGATTATCAACTAATAAATTAACTAAGAAGCAAATGATTCAAATTAAGAAGATATGGGATTTTAACTTCACTTAGTGCCTTATTTAAATTATATACCTCTTGTTAAGTCTAACTGATTACTATAGATTGCTAGTCGAGAACACAAACGTAAAACATGGCTATCTCTCGATATACCATGATCATATCACATACAATCCACAAAAGATAGAATATATATGAACATCCAATATTACCTAACCCACTATATTTCTATGTGACTTAAGAGTAATATGGATTTAAGCACAAGTCCTCTCAATTGACTACACACGGTAATACGGTATATATCTATCCGGATTACGAATCATGAAATCTATCACATGTAAAAATCATGAACACATGCTAATATGGCTAAATCTGAATTTGTACTTCATTTTCCAATTTTATACAAATTAATACGGTGGATGGTGATCAAGCATCTAAACAATTAAAACAACCATATTAGGAAATCCATGCATAATCATTCACATCAAACAAAGAGGCATAGAAATCTAAACTAAGCAAAAAGGTCCATTAGAATCCCATAACGGAGATTAGTTCATCATTGAAGCAATAACCATTATGGGAATATGTTCAAGAATGAGATTATAATATGAAAACTAAGAGAACCAAGAGATTAAAAAAGTGCCAATCTGATATTTCTTTGTCCAATGAAAACCTTCAAGCTGAATCAGTATTCTCAAATCAACCAAATTAAAACCCTAATTATTAAAATCTAACAAAGAGAAATGAGAGAAGCCCAAAAAGTAGAAGTAAAATCTATGAACTCTCTCTATATCTCTCCAAACCCTAGAATAGTAAAAATAATGATTAAAGCATAAGTCTATAACATCCAATTACACCCTTTAAAGGAAAAACACGTAAACATAATTTTTAATGAAAAGTTAACACTAGTCAAGATTTCTGTGGTACGACATCGCTACCCTGTAAGAAAAATGGGGCGCGGTCGCGTTGGTCCTGGTTGAGATTTCCTCCTGGCGCACGCGCCTCGTGTCCAAGCTCTATAAGGGTACGACCGTGCTGCTGTGTTTTTCTGCAGGATGTTTGCTAGTACTTTACTGGTGTAATTTTGGTCCTTTAGCTGCTGCTGCTAGCTTCAAGCTTCTTCTTTTTCTCACTTCCATGTTCACTTTCATATACTAGTTCCATCTTCACTCCACCATAAGCTCGCCAATACTCTGTTTCCATGCCATTTCCATCCACGATGTTAACAAAAGTGTTTCCACCATGCAAACTACAAAATGAAGATAAAACATATAAAAAAGCAACTAAAACACTTGAGATTAAGTTATAGTTCTAGAAAATAGATAACCAATAAGTTCTTATAAAACCTACTTATCAGAACTGGTTTAGCATTCACTCTTTGTACCAGACCCTCCATCCAAAATACTGGGAGATTGTCCATTCATGTGGCTTTCAGGATTTCTTTTATATTCATCCCCGTAGCTGTCCTTGTGGTTATCTGAGGACTTTGTCTGAGCGCTGGTTCCACCAGACTCAATCTCTTCATTTTCTGGATTATGAGGTGATGATGACACCAATGGACTGGCGGTTCATCACTGGGTTAGAGTTTATAAGGGCGCTAGTGCCTTTTGTGGTTGACATTTCACCAGCTGTAGTTCAATCCCTTTTGGGAGTTCCTACCACGACTCTCAAGGGTCGGGCCGTTCGCTCTGGGCCGTTGAGTGTAGATGACATAAGTGGGGTTTTGACTGAACCTTTGCCTAATGATCAGAGGGTTAGAGTTTGTATTTTTTTAAGATTGTTCATGATCATCATCAGGGGTTGTTTCCTAGCGGACAACTCCTCGACGTTCTTTTTCTCTTTAGTGAGTGCCAATCGTGAGATGGATCGCATCAGAGACTTTGATTAGGGCTCATACACTTTTGCCTATTTCCTTAGACGAATGCGTCTACGCTTAGAGGGTGTGACAGAGGCTTGGCTAGGCTTTTTCTCATTTTTGTTGGGGAGTATTTTCTTTATCTTTTGATTTTCCCTTGCTAAAGTTGTCAATTTTTATGACTGAAGATATTTGATCTTTGTATTTTTAGTTTTGGGCCTATAAGAGGCTTCACTGTCTTCATCCCATTACTATATTAGGTCTAGATACCTATCCACGGGGACGACAATGGCATCATTCCACTCTTGCAGAGGTTCTTGTGTAGCAGAGGTGTTTACCCATTCTCGTTTACAGTTGGAGTTATTGACAGCTGATGTCATCACATGGGTTCCCTACTCCGAGGACCATTTAACAGTAGGCTTTGAGGATGGCTTTCCAATTGGGGTAGAGTATGTATTATCCAACTTTTAGATTCCTCTATTGATCGATGCAGGCTGAGAGCTCTATTTAGTAAAGCGAGCTATCAAGAGCATCACATGGGAGATTCACATTCCATTTTTTCCTCCTGCTAGGCGACATTTGTCTTATCTCAGCCAATCACCGAGATTCCCCTGATGGTTTAGATGGCTTCACTTTATCAGAGGGCCATTTTACTCAGGAGGCTTTCTACCGCTGATGGTTCCCTCGTACCATTGGGGCTCAGACCCGTGCCACTCAGTTCATGGGGGATATGGTTCCTGGGTCTGTTATGATGATAGACTGGATCGCCTGTATCCTAGAGCCCACTCATTTAGCATAGATTGATAGCTTGACCCAGAGGTTGGATCAGACACATTTTTTTATCGGACATTAAGGTAGAGATCCAACAAAGCCAGATTCTTTTGATCCCTCTAACTCTGGTGCTGGCCTTCCAGGTGGCCCCTATTCTGACAGCTTTACCGGTGCGAATCCCCCTTTGTATCACCCTGATGTTCCATTTACTGGAGATACAGTGACTCAGGAGGAGTTACAGCATGTTGATCGATTGGATGATGTGGACATCATTGATTTCTTTTGATAGATTTCTCGTTATCTCTTTTGATAGGCCTTTGTTAGATATTGGGCAACTGTGCCCCATTTCTCATTATATCTTTTGATAAGCCTCTGTTAAATATTCGGTGGTTGTGTACCATTTCCCTGTACTTTTTATTTTTAGTTATAGACAGATAATGTTTTAGATGATGATGTATTTAGGAATGTATGTATAATATTTTCAATTACTTGCATCATATTATCATTTATCATGATGCATGCATTATGTCATGGATATGCATTCACATAGGTGAGTTTAGAATTGATACGATCTTATGATATGGTTCTATAGATGTCTTCGTCTATCGTAAGTCAGATTGAGCATACCCCACCCATACTAATAGCCTCTTCTCTGAGATCATGGTATGAAAGTTTTCCTCCCAGAGATAAGGTGACAGTTTATCAGATGTTGAGACATTCTATGACCCTCCTGACGTTCCAGGTACCGTTGGGCTTTGTAGAGGACATAATATCTTGGATACCAGAGAGACAAATTTTTATTTTTGATATCCATAAGCTGACCCCTACATTGGAGGAGTATGAGCGCCTCACTGATTTGCCCTTGGATCGGCCTTGTGCTATGATGGCCGTTGGTGATATGAGTCAGTAATTTATGACCTTGAAGGGCTTACGACACATAGTTATCATGGACGAGATTACTTCAGGGCATGTGGTGTCCTTGGATTTTTTGATTGACCGATTTGGGTCACTGGACTTCTATCTATGACATTCAAGGGACTTCACCATTACTGAGGGTGAGTGGAAGTTGCCCGCGTAGGCATTTAATTAATGTGTGTCATGGCCTATCTGTACATGCCGCTATATATGGATCTTCTGGACATTGGCCTGATGACAGTAGTTCATGCTCTCGGGGAGGGTTGCACTATCTTTCCAATGATATTGGCAGAGACCTTGAGGTCAACCACATTTTGCCATACCCATCCTGTGGGGTTTTTTAAGGAGAGTGCCATCTTATTGTATGTGTGGTTTAAGACACACTTGAGACCGATCGGCACCTTTAGACGTCATGGGTACTGCTTTACCCTTGGGATAGCCATGTCTTATTCTTTTCGACTGACTGAGTGTATAGATTTAGCATTGTGGTTAGATTTTCTTACAACGATTGATGATTCATTTGCTATCTTGACTTGTTTAGGACCCAACTCTCCTTGTAGCTTTATTACTCATGATTTGGCATGGACTATTTATTCTCGGCTGGTTTGAGAGGGGTGACCGCGTATCATCCACTGGCTGTCCTGGGATAGTTTGATCAGTTTCAGGATATTCACCTCTTTGACGAGGCCTTAGGTTAGCGACTATCAGCTCTGTTTTTCTCAGCAGATGACTTGACCAGGATTTACGATTGTTGGACTCGTCGAAAGAGGGCTAATTTTTTGACTAGTCATCCGGGCCAATCTTTAGAGTATTCTACATGGTAAGAGGCAGATATTGCACTGGCTATGGTTGTTTACTCAGATCCGAGTATTTATTCTGATGACGAGGAGCCTATGGAGGACCCTGATTCTCCCACTGAGGATGAGTTATTTGTTGGTTTGACAGTAGTTATGGTCAATGAAACCCCTAGCCCTTCTGCTGCATCTCCTATAGAGTATTTAGAACAGAGGCTACATCTTCTAAAATTTGAGAGGGATCAGGCTTAACACTGATGTTAACAACCTTTTCTGGCTGGGATGCTGCTTTTACTAAAAGGGATGATTCTCAAGCTAGTCGGGATGCAACTTTTATTGAGCGACATGATACTCAAGCTACTCGGGACGTAACTTTGGTTGAGAGGGATGAGGCTCGAGCAACTCAGGATGCTGCTTTTGTATATCGGGATAAGGCTCGAGCTACCCGAGACGCATCTATTACTGATGGTACTGCACTTAGATCCTACATGGCTAGTATTATTACCTATATGAGTGCATTCATAGATGATAATGGTAACACTATATAGATGGCTATGGATTTACTGGCTCGCATAGAGACCTTAGTGAAGGAGCTTATAGATTCACCTCCATCTTCTGAGAGGGACACCATGTTGGACTTGCTGGCCCGTTTATCTACGGGTTTATAGACTAACTTTTATTTTCTTGCATAGACTAGGTGAGCCATTTTTGTGATGCACATGATACATTGTATATATCAAACAATATTATATGACAGAGAAATATATTTTTATTCACTTCCCTTTTAGATATGCCTTGTCCCTTGCTTGATAGTTGTAAAGACCCCAAACTCGAGTATTTGAAACCCGAACTCAGTTCTTCACGATACCATTTCTATGAGCAAAATAATACTAATAATAAAAATAATAATATAAATATTGAACTTAACTTACATTTATCAGAGTCTAATCCCAAGTACGTAACCTTTACTATAATTCTTTACATGATATATAATACATATCATTATCATAATACAGTCTAACTATTACAAAAGATACCATTAAACATATTCTGTTTGCTTTCCTTTTTACTTGTTCTTATTTGAACCTTCAAGTTGTTCATGCCTAGCTGAAAACATTTAAATTTAAGCAAGGGTGAGCATTTGGGTGCCCCGTAAGTAATAACCATTAGAAATATAAGTAGCTGAAAGAAATAAATGTTTTCTTTGTACATCACTTCTACAAAGAATTTATAGTTGTGAAGTAAACTGAACCGATAATAATAACATAACAATTCTATCTCCAAATTTTGAAACTACGTATTGACTATATATATAGGTATTAGTCGACAGGTTATGAACATTATTTTTAGTTTTCAATAAGCTTTAGCAGAACTTTATCTGCAAATCATCATAACTTACGGGCTTTAGGTTGTATTTCCCACGGGCCCTGTATTGATCAATACTACATTGCTAGAACGATAATATCGTTCATCCTTTGTCCGCCTTAGCGCAAAAAATTTCTCGTGATCGGGATGTTCATACTTAGTCTGGAATCCGAACCAAAATAATTTGATTGGATACAAAAAGGTTTTTATCATATTCAACGACATTTCGAAATTTATGTCTAGCTGATCAAGTAGCTTAGACGGCTTATATATATATATATATATATATATACCAACATGTGTTTAAATACAATGATTATCCAAGTGGGGACACTTGTATAACCATATTTTAAAATTTACGAACATAATATATATATGAATTACTATATACTAACATGTTGATAATCAATGATCGGATATAGAATATATCACAATAGGGTTAATAATATAGCATAATAATAATATAATTCTGAAACTTCTTACTCATGTCCATTACATAAAGGAAATGCAACGATAAGATACTTGCCTGATGCGCTGCTTACAGTTCGTAACTTAGTTCTATCTTTATATAACACATATCAGTAATAAGATCATTTGATCGATTAGAATAACATACTATAACACATAACACTACTTATTGCAGTCAGCACATAACCTAATCACATTGTCACATATGTTCCACAACCATTGAATCACAAATAAACACATATCTAATCAAATTATCTAAGTCCAGATCAATTTCTGAAACATGTCGGTGTACCGATGGCTTTATCGGATAATTATCGAGTCTAAGACTCTGTCCTGTAGTTTAATATCTGTAAGTATCAGTCATATTATTTTTAAATGACTTATAATAATTTTTAAACAGTTATTATCTTTTATCACGCATTTTCAAACACCGGAATCATAATTAGATGATTTAAAAATTAGATAATTCTTTTATCTTTAATATTAAACTATTAATGAAACCATTGCCAAAATGTTAAAGTTATTTATAATAACTTAAAATACTTTTAAAGTATTAATATTACCCTTAAATAATTTTTAAAAGAATTAAAATCATTATTAAATAATTATCATTAATATTAATATATTACTGCATTATCTATCAAAATATTAGAAGCCATTAATTATAAATTACAATATTTTTAATTCCTTAATATCCTTATTAAATGATTTTTAAATAAATAAAACCATTTTAAAACTATTTAATTAATATAATTATTAAATAAACTTAATATCATTTATTATTAAATTAATATCATTACTATTAAATTATTAATAAAATTATCCTTTAAATATTAAAAGTTACATTTTATAACTTAAAATATCTTTCAACACTTTATTTTCATTTAAAATGATTTTCCTAATATTAAAATCATTTTTAAACTAATTTATTTAATATTAAAAGTTATATTTCATAACTTAAAATATTTTAAAACTATTTATTTTCATTTAAAATGATTTTTCTAATATTAAAACTAATTTATTTAATATAATTATTAAATAAATTGAATATCATTTAATATTAAAATATTAATATTTTTCATGACAAAATATTAAAAGTTATATTTATAATATTTTTCATGACAAAATATTAAAAGTTATATTTATAACTTAAATTACTTTTATAACCTTTAAATTATCTTTCTATAATTTTTAAATCATTAATTCTATTTTTCATAATTGAATTAATATATTAAATAAATAAATTAATAATCATTAATATTAATTAATTAATGAAATTCATCACAAAATATTAAAATTTATCAAAAATAACGTAAATTATTTTCTTATACCATAATATAATTTTAAATGATTTTCATGTATTAAAATCATTTTTAAATATTTTATTTAATATTATAATTAAATAAATTAAATACTTTTAATATTCCAAAAATATTAAATATTTATGAAATATATTCAAAATAATTAAAATATAATTTTTCGGACATTAAAACAGTTTTTAATTATTTATTTTGTATTTTTAATAATTAAAAACTAATTTTCTTATATTTATTTAATTAAAATAATTAATTTCCGAAATAAGTGTCGCTAAAGGGCCCTATAACGACGAGACTGTCACTATAAGTGTTTTGGAGGTGTTCTTCATGAAACCCAGATCACCATGTCAGTGTCGAGGGTGCTAAGTTTGACCATACGTAAATCTCAATCTGTGATGTTTCTTGACATGCTTGTGATCGGATATTATAGGTCTAGTGCTGGACTTCATTATCAAACAACAAACATAATTATAACATCAAATATCAACAATATCTAGCCATCCAAAATTCATGTTAGAACTGTTCTTCAATTTCTGGGTTTTCCAGAAATGAAAAATAGTCGAGTTACTTACTTTCCAAGCCTTGATTCAACCGTTCTGGGCTTGATATTTTCATTCTAATGGTTCATACATATAGAGTACATGACATGGAACAATACCATATCATCAGATTATCAAAACATCAATACAAACAAAAGATATGAGCCGGTCAAAGTAGTGATCGAGAACTGTTCTTGAACATTTCTGGGTTTTCCAGAAATGTTCTTGAGCAGTTTCATCAACACAACTTTGACCACTTATTACTTTGATTCTAAGAAGGATCTAACGATTATGGAGCGATGGATTGCTAGTATTCATGTCAGACAACAACCTTCAAACAATCATATGGACAAAATAGCAACCAACAACAAGATATAAGCTATGCAAAAATACTGTAAGGCGTTCTGGGCAAATATGGGCTGCCCAGAAATAGCCAGTCAATGCCGGTCAACGCACTTTGACCCTTAATAACTTATAATCTACACATGATCTGAGCTTGATTCAAGTTCCATATCACAGCCCTTACAGCATAATACAAGAATAAACATTTAAATAACACAAAACATTAACCGACAACGATCTACAGCCACTGACATATGATTGTCAAAACACAAAATAAACTTTTCCCAGATTTTTGAAATCTTTAAATCTGAGCCTCTAGATGTTATGGATCTAACATCTAGCAACCTAGATCATCTATTTACATCATATACTACATGTTTTAACAAAAAAATCTAACATCTAACATAACATACATGATCAGATTTCTTGGGTTAGCTTTATACCTTATATGAACAAGCGTTGATTCTGGCTTCTAGATCTGTTAATGGTAATCATGGGGCTTGAATTGGGGACTGATAAACTACTAAATTTCATAGGTTAGAGAGAGAGTGTTGGTGAGAGCTTTGGAAAGAAATGGAGCAAGTTTAGTTACTTTCTCTCTCTTATAACTTATATAATAATTTGGTACAATGAATGATCTGATATTGCTGGCAATAATGGACTGATTTGTTGAGATATACATCAATTTGTCAACATTATTTGGTCACCAACCCACATTTTGGCTAGATTGACAAGTTATCTAAATAATTAAATGAAAAAGGGCATTTTGGTCTTGTGTAATATAATTTTAATGGCACCTTGGTCATTTGGCAAACCTTTAGGGTTTTACCCTTAGGGTTTAACCCTAAGGTTTTGCATAAAGAATTTGTAGAATTTTCAATTAGGGTTTGTAAAAAATAAAAATTTAGTTTCTAAAATTGGTAATTAGGGTTTCCTTAATTAGATTAGGTCTCTAATTACCTTATACATGAACATTAGGACTTACAGTCCACTAATTAACATTAAGCTTGCTTAATTAGAAATTAGGGTTTATAATTAGCAAATTTAGGGTTTATATTTTTAAAAATTTGGAGTTTTGATAATAATTAAGATATCACAATATTTACTTTCCCATTTAAATTTGAAAATAGGGTTTTAACATTATACACCATAATTGACCAACCATTGTCAGTCCACAAACATACAGTACATGTTTATAGCATTTAAAACTCAAAATATAATATTATTATATTATTATTCTTATCCATTAATAAAAATCCAAAATTAGGGTTTGGATATCATATCTGATTTATTCTTCATATATAATGTGACACCCCCAAAATAGGTACACATCACCTATTATGAGTCGCCAGATACATGGTACAGAATTCAAATACAACTTAATAACACAACTGTCGTGTACAATACGACAAAACATAAGCTGTAAGTTTGAATACAAATATTGTCTAATATGTATTATACAAACTCAAAAGGAGTCCTCATTACAATTATTATCACACTATTTCATAGAATAGTGAGGACTACTAATGATATCATCTGGTCCGTCACTCCGTTCTCCGACTAGTCCCTGCTACGTTCTCATTTCTTGAAGAGAACAATAAAAGTAAAAGGGTGAGCTCAACTAGCCCAGTAGGAAATATTATGACTAAGATAATGCAGAATATATTATCGTTAACCTTCAACAGTGTTAAACTGATACAATATAACAACCATCAAGTTTAACTGCAGCGGAACAAGTAATCCATTAAAAGAGTCAAGTAGAGAATAAAATATACTATCTTTTATGATTTAGAAGGTTTTTTTTATCACTTTTATTGATGGGACTCAGCTTAATAAATAATCCACATCATCGAATCATCCCTGCACTACGGCCAATGATATTCACGACCACAATTATCCAAGCACTACGGGCCAAGAATATTTGTGTATTCATTAATAGTCATGATCATGCCAACAATTGTCCATCAATGCACTACGGGCCAATGAGGACTTTTACCACATCATTTGTAACATTACGATCATGATTACACCGAATAATACCTGATAATAATCATACCAAGTTCATCTATGCACTATAGGCCACATATGACTTTCAACAAAATATAAACATGATGATGATGACAATGATATAAGAATTCAATAAAACAAGTTCAAGAATTATTTTATCTAGGATCTAATAACGTCCAAATTGTCAACATGATACTGCTTTGTAGAGTAAAATTCAAGAATGCTCAGAAGAATATTTCCATGAAAAGATACTGGATGAAGCGCAAATATCAAGGATATTCCACTAATTTCATGGAGTATAGAAGTCAAAACTTTAACCAACTTAGTATAATAAGGAATGGAATAACAAAAGAAATCACCAGGCATGCGATAGACCGCACAGGCAGGTTATTTCAACAAAATAATAAATAACAGAATCTGGTCCGGTGTAAAACGCACAGACAGTATATTCCAACAGAATAATGAAGACGGAATCAAGTCCGGCGTAAAACGCACAGACAGGATATTCCAACAGAATAATAAAGATGGAATCAGGTCCGGCGTAAAACGCACAGACATGATATTCCAACAGAATAATAAAGTCAGAATCAGGTCCGGCGTAAAATGCATAGACATGATATTCCAACAGAATAATAAAGACGGAACTAGGTCCGGCGTAGAACACACAGACAGGATATTCCAACAGAATGATAAAGAATGGAATAACAGAAGAATTTCACCAAGTATAGGGTAGCCCGCGTATACATGTTATTCCAACAGAATAATAAAGAATGGAATAACAGAAGTTCTTCATAGATTAGAAAGAAATAATACTCCCTACCTTGGAAAAACTGGATACTAGAATAGTGAGGTAGCAGACTTCTCTTTTCTTTCTCTCTATAATTTCTCTCTATAATAATCGCTCTAATGCTTTTGTGAATTGGAGAGAAATGAAGGAAGAATGAGCTTCTATTTATAGGAAAATATAGTTTTGATAATTGCACGTTTTGGGGCTCGAAAAATTACAGTACAATACCTCCAACTTTTCTTTTATTTTTAATCTAGTCCTGGAAGTATTATCAATCTTGCACCAACTCCCCTAATAGTAAATAATATGAATCAATAGTTCAATTATGTGAATCAATAGTATAATCATGTGAAAAATACGAATTACAGTATAGTACCTCCATCTATACCTCTATTTTTAACTTAGTCATGCAAGTATTATCAATCTTGCACCAAATCCCCTAATAGTAAATAATGTGATTCAATAGTATACATATGTGAACAAATAGTTATATAAGCGTGTGAATTAGTAGCAATTAATTGCTCATTTATCCGATAAATTACCCGATTTATGAATATAACCCCTAGACATCAATTATCATCGGAATAAATGTCGATTTTCATTAACACAAACAATTCCAACATAATGAAACTATTTTTATCAAAATATAAATTTTGAAATTTCAAAGTTTAACTTTTCCCGAAAAAGTCAAATGTTGACTTTTTGACCAAATAATGAATCTCAGAAAATTTTGTGTTTATAGACTATTTTTACTAATTTCGTCGTTCCGGACTCAAATATCATGTTCGTGTCTCCAAATTAAACTCCGAACAACATTCATCATTAATATTATAACCCACAATATTTATCAGCCAGGTCGTTCCCAGGAAAGAGGGGCTTTCTAATAAGGATTTCTCTCTATTGGCGCGCAATTAGGTGACCAAACCTCTCCTTGACAGAACTTCTAGACATTGTAAATATTGAAATTTATAATATGAATAACTTTGTCGTCTCAAGTATTGATTTAATAAAAAACATTTTATGCAGGTGATATTGTGACAATAATTGAATCAATAATATGATAGATATGCACTGAGTGACTTCTCACGTAAGCATCAATAATTAATACCGTGTGCTACTATGAAACCACGTGTATTACTGTACTTTTACTACCGGTTAGTTCAATAGTTAACGGTAAAACTTCCGCCGTTATTTTTATAAAGTATTTTTTTTGTCGTTTTCTCAATCCGACAATAATTCCGTCATGGGGGTCCACCAATGATTGTGCCGTTGTACGAATATTTTCTGTTAAAATGAATATTCCCCGACCAATTGAATATTATATAACAACTTGCGTACTTTGCAAAATTTGTAAATATTACCCACAACTATAACATTATATCAAATCCACACCATAATATTCAAAAATATATTTCGAGAAAATTTAATCTTTATTCAAAAAGTTGGGGTCTTATAACCTCCCCTTCTTATGAAATTTCATCCTCGAAATTAGGGTGCGTACCTGGTATGTCGAAGAGGTGAGGATACTTTGATTTCATTTCAGATTCTAACTCCCAGGTCATTTCTTCCACATCATGGTTTCTCCACAAAACTTTGATTTGAGGTATAACCTTGGAGCGTAGAATATGTTCCTTCTTATCCAAGATTTTAACAGGAACCTCTTCATACGTTAAATCTTCCTCTATCTCGTCTGGTTCTAATTCAATAATGTGGTTCGGGTCTTTCACATATTTACGTAACATAGATATTGAAAAATGTTATAAACACGAGATATACATGGCGGTAAAGCGAGTCTATACGCCACAGTTCCTACTCGATCGAGAATTAAAAATGGGCCAATGAATCGAGGGTTGAACTTTCCTCTCTTTCCAAACCTCGTAACTCCCTTCCATGGAGCAACACGTATTAACACATGATCTCCAATATCGAATTCCACGTCCTTTCAATGAAGATCAGCATAACCGTTTTGTCGATCTTGTGAGGTTTTTATACGTTATCGGATCGTTTGAATCTTTTTTGTAGTCATACGTACCAACTCCGGTCCCAACAACGTTGCTTCACCCACCTCATCCCAGCATACTGGAGAACAACACTTTCTTCATTACAACGCCTCGAATGGAGCCATACCAATACTTGCTTGATAACTGTTGTTGTAGGAAAAATCCACCAATGGTAAGAACTTGTCCCAACTTCCCTTGAAGTCAAGGACACAGAGTCTTAATAGATCTTCAAGAGTTTGAATCGTCCTCACCGACTGCCCGTCTGTCTAAGGATGATATGCCGAGCTAAATCATAAATCCGTGCCCATAGCTTTTTGCAAACTAACCCAAAATCTTGAAGTGAATCTTGGGTCTCGATCAGAAACTATGGATACTGGCATACCATGCAATCTTATAACCTCGTTTATGTATATACGAGCAAGATGTTCAAGTATATAAGTTTCTCGTTTCGGTAAGAAGTGAGCAGACTTGGTCAATCTATCAACAATGACCCAAATCTCATCTATGCCTTGAGAAACTTTAGGAAAACCGGTAACGAAATCCATGGTAATGTGCTCCCACTTCCATTCTGGAATTTCAAGTGGTTGCAATGGACCTTTTGGTACTTGATGCTCCACTTTAACTCGTTGAACAATTAGACACCTTGAGATAAATAGCGCTATCTCTCTCTTCATATTGCTCCACCAAAATGTATGACGAAGATCACGATACATTTTGGTACTCCCAAGATGGATTGCAAACGGTGTGTTGTGCGCCTCTATCATGATTTTATACTTTAAATCGGGGTCATTAGGAACACAAAGTCTGGAGTTTACTCTACGTATTCCTTCTTCATCCATTCTTGCTTCCGGCATAGCACCTTCTTGCACTTTCTTCCTCATACGCATCAGCTCCAGGTCTGTAACTTGAGCAGCTTTAACTTTATCGATTAAAGTCGGTTCTACTCGTATATTCGAAATCATCACATGGGTCCCTGGAGTCTTTAACTCTATCTCCATCCTTTGTAAGTCACACAAAATGGGCCTTTGCGTTGACAATATCACACTCGTACTTGCATATGATCTTCTACTCAATGCGTTAGCTACCACGTTCGCTTTTCTAGGTTGGTATTGGATGGTATGATCATAATCTTTCAACAGTTCAGGCCAACGTCGTTGTCGCATGTTGAGTTCCTTTTGAGTGAAGAAATATTTGAGGCTTTTATGATCCGTAAAGATCTCCACTTTCTCTCCATACAAGTAATGCATCCAAATTTTAAGCGCAAAAACGACAGCTGCCAACTCTAGATCATGAGTAGGATAATTCCTCTCATATTCTTTGAGTTGTCTTGAGGCATAGGCTATGACTTTCCCATGTTGCATGAGAACACATCCAAACCCTTTGCTCGAAGCATCACTGTAGATGACAAATCCCTCCGAACCAGATGGTATTGTCAGAACAGGTGCTGGAATGAGTCTCCTTTTGAGTTCTTGAAAACTCTTCTCACATTCCTCGCTCCAACCAAACTTTGTATCTTTCCGAGTCAACTGAGTTAATGGAGTAGCGATTCGAGAAAATCCTTCCACGAATCTCCGATAATAACCAGCTAAACCGAGAAAGATACGTACTTCAGTAACTGATTTGGGTTGCTCCCAACTTTGAATAGCTTCAATCTTTGTCGGGTCAACGGATATTCCATAACTTGATACTACGTGCCCAAGGAATGCTACTTCCTCAAGCCAGAACTCGCATTTCTTTAACTTGGCATAAAGCTTATATTTACGAAGCTTTTGGAGTATCAGCCTCAAGTGTTGCTCATGATCTTCACGGCTTTTGGAATAAATAAGGATGTCATCAATAAAGACGACCACAAAGTGATCCAAATATTCCTTGAATAGTCGGTTCATCATATCCATGAAGGCAACAGGAGCATTAGTCAATCCAAAAGACATGACTAAAAATTCATAATGTCCGTACCGAGTTCTGAAGGCAGTCTTTGGAATATCCTCAGCTTTAACCTTCAGCTGATGATATCCAGAACGAAGATCGATCCATTGAAAAAAATTATGCTCCTTGTAATTGATCAAACAGGTCATCAATACGTGGCAATGGGTACCTATTTTTGATGGTGACATGATTCAACTCCCGATAATCAATACAAAGTCGCATACTCCCATCTTTCTTCTTCACGAATAGAACAGGAGCACCCCAAGGAGACGTACTAGGACGAATGAAACCAATGTCTAACAATTCCTGCAATTGGGTCTTTAACTCCTGAAGTTCAATAGGAGCCATTCGATATGGGGCTTTGGAAATAGGTTTTGTACCGGGTTCAGGGTCGATACAAAATTCAACTTCACGCTCTGGGGGCAGGCCAGGAAGTTCTTCAGGGAATACGTCAGGAAATTTATTAACAATAGAAATATCATTCAAATCTGACGTATTTTTGTTTAATTCCGTGACATGAGCTAAAGAAAGCTTGACATCCATTTTTCAATAAATGAATAGCTTTATGGCTTGAGATGACCGTGATTGATTTTAATGGTTTGGTCACTTGAATTCGCATAATAGGTTTATTAGGAATATGAAAGCTAACAACCTTACGAAAACAATCAAATTTAGCATGATGAGTAGTTAGCCAATCAATCCCTAGAATCACATTAAATACAAGTATTTTTAAGGAGATAAGATCGACAGGTAACGTGCGGTTACCGATTTGAATGAAACAAGACTTATAAACAATGAATGTAATGAAGGTTTCTCCTAATGGAGTTTCAACAGATAAGTCAAAGTCTAATTTCTCCGGAGTCAAATTTAATCGTTGAGCGCAAGTAGGAGAAATAAAAGAATGGGTAGAACCGGTATCAAATAATGTATAGACTTTGCTAGAGTTTATGATAAGCTTACCCGTGATGACCACGTTCGGGTTCCTTGCTTTCTGGGAGGTCACAACAAACGCTCTCCCTTGCACTACCGGCTTTGAATTTTCTGGGACGGCCTTTGGTGCCTCCATCCTAGCTGAACTTGTATTCGGTGAACAATAAAATCGGGCTAGGTGACCTTCTCTTCCAAAATTATAACACACTTTGGATGGTATCGCGCAGTTTGGACTGATATGTCCCTCCCCTCCGCATTTGAAGCATATGATAGGTGGTCGTTCTCCTTCCTTAACCACGGTTGCTGGTGCTGACGTCTTTCCATCATTGTTGAATCTCCTTTTCTTGAAATGTCCATTTTTACTGAAAGGTAAATCAGATATGAAATCCAAACCCTAATTTTGGATTTTGAGCTATGAATGAGAATAATTAATAATATTATATTAAATATAATATTATTTTTCGGTGTTATAAATATATACAGTATATGTGTAGATTGTTAATGGTTAGTTAATTATGATGTATCACGACAAACCCTAGTATTACTATCATAAACCATGAATGGAAATTTAAAACTAAAAATTAAGATCGGTCAGAAATTGTGTTATATGAAGTATGTGCATATTATAGAATTAATGTTAATTAGATAAAACCCTAATTAATATTTGAATGCCCTAATTTAAAATTAGAAACCCTAATTGCTAAAATTATAAACCGTGATTATTATTTTAGTAAATTGAAATGTTAATTTAGGAACCCTTATGATAATTAAGGAACCCTAATTATTTAAACCCTAATTTTTATTAAAAACCCTAATTTTAATTAGTATGTTTTAATTAAAATTTGACTACACTTTAATTTTTAATTATCCAAACCCTAGTAATTATTTGGGAAACTTTAAGGTTTAAATTCTAGTGATTAAACCCTAGATTCAAGCACCTTGGACAAGAATACCCTTTGACTTATTTGCAAAATTACCATTATGCCTTTTTTGTCCCATTAATGCATTATTGCTAGACAAATCATATCAATATCTTGTAGCCACCCTAGTCTAGGCTATGTTGAGCTATAGCATTGCCAGCAATCAGATTCAACTCACTTGCCATGTGCATTGTACCATTATTTACATAGATCAAGAGAGAGAAAAAGTCACATTCAAGCTCATTTTGCACAAACACTCATCCAAGACTTTCTCTATCTAAAACCCACGAGATTGCTTTGCTAGATCAATCCTAAATCAAGCCTCACTAACTCCAACATCGAATCAGAAGCATAGAAATTAGATTTTTTGCACTTAAAGGTATGAACCCTAAAAAAGAAATCTAATCTTGAACCCTATGTTAGATGTTAGATTTTTTGTGTTAAATGTGTAGTATGGAGTCTAACAAAGTGATCTGGGTTGCTAGATGTTAGATCCATAACATCTAGATACTCGGATTTGTCATTTTTCAAAATCTGGAAAAAACTTATTTTGTGTCTGACAAGCCAAAGTCAGAGGCTGTAGATCTCTCTCTGTTTATGATTTGGTGTGTTTTATGTTTTGGATTTGTAGTATGTTATGAGGTTTGTAATCTAGAACTTTTAGTAGGACCATATCATGCTTAGAATGTCAGATAATCATGGTCAAAGGTCGTTGACCGACCATGCCTTTCTAAAATCTGGAAAACCCAGATAGTGCCCAGACAGGGCCTGACAACGTTTTCAAGCGACTAGATCTGCCAGTGTGTTGTTGTTTTGATTATGTTATGGTAACTAAGTTGTATCTTGTTATCTTTACTATGGATATATGCCTCTATATCCCTTATATCATCATTGTATTGAACACAGTGGAAGGTCAAACTAGCTTACTAATCCACAAAATCTGTTTCTAGAAATTCAAGAAAATTCAAGAACTTGTCTTCTGACATGGTTTTACCGGCCTAGATCTGCTTTATCTGTTTTTGTTATATTGTTTATATGTAATGGATATATAGTATTACATGTTAGCTACAACCTGGAATCAATAGATCACGTAGAGCAAACTCACAACGCGAGATATAAGGATTCAAAGTAGCATACTCGTTATGTTCTTCATTATGGAAAAACCCATAAATGAAGAACAGACTCTGACACGATTTTTTTAGCCCCAACTCGTTTTGATTATATATATTTAGACTTGACCATGGATTGCAACATGTTCTCTGATAGTTTGGCTAGACAGCCCGATGAGCAGAAAACACTTAACATGAACAGATTGACAGATTTAAGGCCATCCAAATCGTTGATCGGGCACGACTTCGTTTTCTGGGCAGCCCGGAAACGTCAAGAACAGCTCTGACAGCTTGTTCTTGAGCTTAGATCTTGCATATGATGCATGTTTTGACAATGTTTGTTGTTCGACTGTGTAGTATTACATCCGTACTATAATATCCAATCATTACCTCGACCAGAAACACATTACACAAGGAATGATTGATGGTCAAACAAACAAGCTTGAGCACTGACTTTGAATGCCTGGGTTTGTCAAGAACACCTAAGGCGACACTTACTGTCGCCAAAGGGCTTTAGCGACAGACTTATTATAATTAATTAATTTAAATTCTAAAAATCATTTAAAAATAGTAAATAAATTCTGAAAATTTCAAAAATAGTTTTAAAAATTATTTTAAGTTATAAAAATTACCTTTTCATAATTTGACATATTTTTCGTAAATATTAATATTTATTTGGATATTGTTTGTATTTAAATTATTTAATAAATGCATTAAATAAATTAATGAAAAATGATTTTAATATTATAAAAATCATTTTAAATGAAAATAAATAGTTTAAGAATATTTTAAGTTATAAAATATAACTTTTGATATTTTAAGGTAAATTTCTTTAATAATTTAATATTTATGATATTAAGTTTATTTAATAATTATATTAAATAAATAGTTTAAAAATAGTTTTATTGAATTAAAAATCATTTAAAAAGGAAATAAATGAATTAAAAATATTTTAAGTTATCACTAATAATTTTTAATATTTTGATAAATAATAAATTAATATTCTAATATTAATGGTAATTATTTAAAAATGATTTTAAATGTTTTAAAAATTATTTAAGGGTAATATTAATACTTTAAAAATATTTTTAGTTATTATAAATAACTTTGATATTTTGGCAATGGTTTCATTAATTGTTTAATATTAATTAAATATTAATGATAATAGAATTAGTTAATATTTAAATCATTTAATAATGATTTAAGAGTTTGAAAATTCATGATAAAGTATAATATTATTTAAAAATTATTATAAGGCTATGAAAAATAATATGACTGATATTTAGAATATCTAAACGAATATTGAACTACACGGTAGAGTCTTAGACTCGATATTTACCCGATAAAGCCGTCAGTACACCGAAATATTTCAGAAATTGATTTGGACTTAGATAATTTGACTAGATACGTGTTTGTTTATGATGTAATGATTGTTAAACATATATGACAATGTGATTAGGTTACGTGCTGACTTCAATTAGTAGTACTATGTGATATGATATATTATTCTAATCGAACGAATGATCTTATTAATGATAGGTTTTGATATAAAAGATAGAACTAAGTTGCGTTATTGTAAGCAGCAGCTCAGGCAAGCATCTAAACCTTGTGCACTACTTTATTTCGTGCAAGCAGGTATATCATGTTATGCAAGTTTCCTAAACTTACTCCAATTATTATTGAGCAAGTATCTAATCTATTATTTACATTGTGCAAGTATCCTACCTTTGCATTTCCTTTATGCAATGGACATGAGTAAGAAAGTTTTCGAATCATATTATTGTGCCAGATTATTAACTCTATTATTATTGATTATGTATCCAATCTTTGTATTCATACAAGTTCTTACATTATCCAATCATTGTATTATTGTATAATTCAGATATTTATTCTGTTCGTTAATTCGTATATAGGGTTAGACAAGTGTCCCCACTTGGATAACCATTGTATTTAATCATATGTTGATACATACTTATTGATTTCGAGTATGTATATGTTGACTTAAAAGCCATCTAAGCTATTTGATTCAACTAGACATAAAAATATTGTTGAACAAGATAGAACGTTATTGTATCCAACCAGATTCTTTTGGTTCGGATTCCCGACTAAGTATGAACATCCCGAATATGGGAAAACTTTTGTGCACCTAAGGTGGATAGAGTGAACAATAATATCGTTCTTGCGTGTAGTATTGATCAATACACGGCGTACTGGGATGATCACCCTCGCGCACATAAGTTATGAGGGTTTGCGGATCAAGTTCGGCTAAACCTTAGCAAAAATTTAAAATTATGTTCATAGTCTGTCGAATGCTCTCCAGTTATAGTCAGTACGTAATTTCAAAAATTTGAGATAGATTTAGTATGTTGTTATTATTGGTTCAACTTACTTCACAACTATTGATTCGTTGTAAAAGAGTTATTCAAAGAAAACATTTAATCCTTTCAGCTTATATTTATTGTTGCTATTACTTGCTGGGCAATCAAATGCTCATCCTTGCTTTAAATTTAAATATTTTCAGCTAAGCATGATCAACCAGAATGTTCAAGCCAGAACAAGAGAAAGGGAAAGCAATCAGAATAATTCTATGTTATCTTTTGTAATAGTTAGACAATATTAAGACAATGTTATTTATTAGCTATCATGTAATGTATTGTAGTAAAGGTTGCATACTTGGGATTAGACTTTGATATATGTAAATTAAGTTTGATATTTATATTATTGTTATTATTATTAGTATTATTTCGCTAATAAAAATGGTATCGTAAAGCACCGAGTTTAGGTTTCAAGTACCCGAGTTTGGGGGCGTTACAAACTCAGTCACTACTCTCCAACCTCGAAGGGTCGTAGAGTCGAGTAAAATCAACTCCACGAACCAACTAGGAAGGAACAGTAGAGTTAAGCCTCATTTCTCACAAATCATGAAACACAAGGACGCACGGAAAAAGGAGAATTAGTATAAAGGAAGGATTGCTGAGAACCCACATAAGTACAAATGGAGGAAGATTTCATACACACACAAGCGTGCATCATATTAGATGTTTTGTATGTAATAAGACTGATCATAAGGCTACAATATGCTACCATAATCCTATACACGTGAGACCCAGAATTAAGCAAATTTGGTTTCCCAAGGGTATTAACAAAGTAGGACCCATGCAAGTATGGGTACCAAAATGAGAGTTTAATCTTACCACATGAACAGAGCTCCATGATCACAACCTGGTATCTGGACAGTGGATGCTCAAGGCACATGACCGGGAACAAAGCCCTTATGTCTAACTACATAGAGAATGAGGGTCCTTTAGTCATCTTCGGAGACAATGGCTCTGGAAAGACAAGAGGATATGGCTCAACTGGGAATGGTACAATATCTTTCAGTAAAGTAGCCTATCTGGAAGATTTACAACACAATCTTCTAAGCATAAGCCAACTCTACGACAAGGGTCATCAAGTCACCTTCCTCAACAATCAATGTCAAGTTAGAGACCTGAAGAGATCCTCTATAAAGCTGACTGGAACAAGAGAAGGAAACATCTACACTGTCAATCTTGGTCAACTGAGCTCGAACGAGACAATATGCTTTCTGGCTAAAGCATCTAAAGAAATAAGTTGGTTATGGCATAGAAGATTGTCTCATTTCAACTTTAAAAGCATATCAAAACTGGCCTCCAAAGATCTAGTAGTAGGCTTACCCAAGTTCAGCTTTGTCAAAGAAAGGCCATGCAATGCATGTCAACTTGGAAAACAGACTAGAAGCTCATTCAAGAGCAAAATTGTCAACTCAATTGACAAGCCTCTACAGCTGCTTCACATGGATCTATTTGGGCCAATTCCAACAACAAACCTTGGAGGAAAGATATATTCTCTGGTCATAGTGGATGACTACACCAAATTCATATGGGTGTTCTTTCTAAACTCAAAATATGAAATGAGCTCCCAACTAATCAAGATGTTCAGACTGGTGATGAACGATAAAGGGGAAAAATCAAAGTTATAAGGAGTGATCATGGCAGAGAATTCGACTTCTCTGAGATAGACCAGTTTTGCATAGATAATGGCATCAGTCACAACTTTTCAGCTCCACGAACTCCTCAACAAAATGGAGTAGCTGAGAGAAAGAACAGAACTTTGATAGAGGCTGGAAGAACTCTACTAGCAGTAGCCCATCTGCCTGAATACTTCTGGGCAGAATTTGTCAACATTGCATGCTACACTCAGAACAGATCGCTCATACACTCTATGATAAAGAAGATTCCCTACGAACTGTGAAAAAGAAGGAAGCTAAGTGTCAGCTACTTTTATGTATTCGGCTGTGCATGCTACATTCTCAACAATGGGAAACAGTATCTGACAAATTTCCAACCCAAGTCAGACGAAGAAATCTTTCTCGGATATGCCACAAACAGTAATTCTTATTGAGTGTTCAACAAGAAGACGTTGAGTGTTGAAGTCTCGATTCACATCATCTTTGATGAAACATACTTGGACAAAACAGTGTCACAAGACACCATAAACGATAATTCAGACACTATGAATGAGGTCGTCGAGCTCAACACCACGATCGTAGTTCCAAAAAATGAAATAGTCGAGCAAGGAGAGAAGATCGTAAAGAGAACTATGCAAGACAACAAACCTCCACATCAAGAAGCAGAAATTGATCTTTAAGGTCTCAGACAAGAAGGCATCAGGACAGACGTTCCAACAGGAAATAGATGGGCAAAAGATCACACTCAAGACTTAATCATTGGAAATCCAAATGCAAGATTCAAGATAAGAGCTGCCACCCAGAATGAGTGTTTCTATCTAAGCTTTCTAACACAAATGGAACCCAAGAAAATAGAAGATGATATGGAAGACTCCAGCTGGATAGAAACTATGCAAGAAGAACTAAATCAATTTGAAAGAAGCAAAGTATGGAGATTAGTTCCAAGACCAAGAAGCCATCCAAACATTAGCACCAAGTTGGTCTTCAGAAATAAGATCGATGAAGATGGAGTAATAACAAGGAATAAGGAAAGACTAGTGGCCAAAGGTTACTCTCAAGAATAAGGCATTGACTACGACGAGAGCTTTGCACTTGTTTCCAGATTAGAAGCCATCAGAATATTCCTTGTTTTTGCTGCTCACATAAAATTCTAAGTATTTCATATGGATGTCAAAATTGCATTCCTGAATGGTGAACTTCAAGAAGAAGTATATGTGGAACAACCTCCAGGTTTCATCAATCCAACTCTCTCTAATTATGTCTATAGATTAGACAAAGCTTTATATAGTCTTAAACAAGCACCTAGAGCATGGTATGAAACACTAACTAACTTTCTTATTGATAATAGTTTCACTAGAGGCAGAGTAGATACCACATTATTTCTTAGAAAGCATAAAGACAAAGTCTTATTAGTTCAAATATATGTTGATGACATTATTTTTGGCTCTATTGATGAAAAATTGTGTAAGCGATTTGCCAAGCTTAGGTAGAGCAAGTTCGAAATGAGCATGATGGGTGAGCTGAACTTCTTTCTTGGATTGAAAGTAAAGCAGACTGATGAAGGAATCTTCATAAACCAAGCCAAGTACATTAAAGACTTACTTAAAAAGTATGGCATGGAATCAGCCTCTCCCATGAATACCCCAATTTCTCCAGCAACCAAGCTTGACAAAAATGAAAAGGTAAAAGTATTGATATAACTCAATATAGAGGTATGATATGATCTCTTCTATATCTAACTGCCAGTAGACCAGACATAATATTTGCAAAATTCATATACGGTAGCTTTTAAGATAATCCTAAGGAATCTCACTTAAGTGTTGTAAAAAGGATTTTTAGGTATCCTAAGGGTACACCTCACTTGGGACTTTGGTATCCCAAAGAGTCCTCTTTTGAATAAACAGGATATACAGATGTTGACTTTGCAGGTTGCAAAATAGACAGAAAAAGTACTAGTGGCATCTGTCAGCTACTAGGAAACAGACTTGTGTCTTGGTTTAGCAAGAAGCAAAACTCAGTATCTACATCAACAACACAAGTTGAATACATTGCTGCTGACAGCTGTTGTGCTCAAATCCTATGGATGAAAAAATAGTTAACAGATTATAGGTTTAATTTCAAATATATATGTGTTTATTATGACAACACAAGTACCATAGCAATAACACACAATCCTATCATGTATTCTAGGACTAAGCATATAGAAATAAGATATCATTTTATTAGGGATCATGTTCAAAATAGAACCATATCTTTACAATACATCCCTACTGAAAATTAACTTGCTGATGTCTTTACAAAGCCTCTAGATGAATCCAGATTTAATAAATTAGAAAGCGAGTTAGGAATGCTAAATCTACAACCATAAAATCTATGATATAGTTTATGATAACCATGCAGATATAGAGTCTAAGTTCAACATCGTATTGATGACTAAAGAAAGTCCACGATCGTAGAGTTTCCTTGACATAAAGGACCACAATCGTAAAGTCTCCTCGACATGTCAAAGAAGTATTCTGTTATGATAACATCTCCAACAAATCCAAGCAATCTCTCTGTCAAATGCCTCAGGGACAAACCTGATCCTTAGTTCATTCTAAGAGATTGGCCCTTCCTGAGATACCTTGATTCGGAAGGAATGCTAAGTCAAAGTTTATCACAAAGACCAGGGCAGACAACGTTCGTAGAGCAAATTCAGCAATGGACTCAACAATCATAGTGCAAACCTCAATGATCGTATTGCTACCTCGACGATCGTAGTCCTCTCAAAGGATACAGTAGCTCAAGAGGAGCTAAGGGAAAATCAATATATTCCACATTAGTTAAAATCATGGAGCTAAGCAGAATGTGACACATGCCCCACTAAGAAAATAAAGAGGACGGAAGTTATAAGTACAGTTTGAAAACATCTTTTTAAAAATTCATCTCAGAAGTTCAAAAAGCTTATTCCTCTTTCTCTCTCTCTCTACAAGCAAAAACCCTAGCTTTCTGAAAAGCTCAACCAACCTCAGTGCGAAGAAATCAATGGTGGCTTCAAATGTTATCACTAGTTACAGACTCTACTTTGACTAATTTAAGACAGCTGACCCTTAATTCCTCAAAATTATGTCTTTGTTAAAGAAAGCCGGTCTTGAAGAAGCTCTGGGTACCAGCACATGGATCTACCCTAAGCTGGTAAAAGAGTTCTACAGAAATGGAGCTGTTGAGAACGATGTTATCACCACAAGGGTCAAGGGCGTGGAAATTAAACTCAAAGCTGAAGATATAAACCTAGCCCTAGGTTTCAAATTAAAAGGATTTCCATTTATGGATGGCATCAATTTTCA
Source organism: Panax japonicus (assembly GCA_020205505.1). NCBI lineage: Eukaryota > Viridiplantae > Streptophyta > Magnoliopsida > Apiales > Araliaceae > Panax > Panax japonicus. The sequence goes on from CM035107.1 coordinate 60,145,127, forward strand.
TGAAGGACTGAAGAAGATGTATCATAAGAAGTTTCTGACTATCAAAGGGTAAAAAAGAAAGAGTTTCCCCAAAGGTATGAGTTTTTGGCTGACATTGTTGGGAAATGCATATGCTGCAAGAGCTCTGGCCATGACTTTATGAACAAAGTGCAACTTAAGCTCATGACAGCAATCTGTTGTGGGATTCAACTTAACTATGGGGCCCTACTCATCAACTAGATTGGGAAATGGATACTCAGTTCGAATAAATCAAAGAGCTCTGGAAAGATTCTCTATGTGCAGTTTATAAGCATCATCATGCAATCAGCACTGGGTGACAAATTTTGGGATAATGAATTAGAATCTATCAATCCTAATAGAAGGATGACCCAGCAGCTATTTGAAAATTGGAAAAGAAATCCAGCAAAAAATATCGTAATGATGTCTAAACCAGTGGAAGAACTGGTGATGCAAAGGAGTCTGGGGTACCAGGAAGCATGTCAGTTCTGAAGGAAACTGAAGAAGAAGAAGAAGAAGAAGAAATCAACAAGGAGGAACCCATTGCTTTGATCAGAAAAGGCAAGGGTAAGAGAAACATGAAGGCTCAAATGACAGAGGAGCCTCAAGGGTTAACAACTGATGCACCTCAAGAGAGTTCAGGAACTCTAAGGAATTTAAAGAGGAAAGAACAGCAGTCTGAGGAAGATGAAGACATTGCTACCATCTATCAGCTACTTAAGATGGGAAAACGCAGCAACAAACCAAAGAAGTCTTCTTCATCGATCATAGAGTATCTACCGATCGTAAAGTCCAGACTTGACCCCAATCCAGAAGAGGATGCTGCAACAGCTTCTCGGCCTGATCAACCTTTCAGAGCTGAAGTTGATGTAATAACCCGAGATTTTCTATATAAAATAAATAAGAAATTTTGTGTATAAATTTTTATTTATTTATTTAATGACGAGACTAAGTGTCAAGTAAAGTGAACGATAAATGTGAATATATTTATTTCTTGAAAAATTAGAAATAATTTTGGAATTATTATTTACCACAAATTATATGGTAATAAATTTCTGTAAGCCGGAATGTTTTTACTAATTATTTTCCATGAAAACATGATTGGAAATAATATATGAAGTGATAATTAGATTTATATAATAAATATTTTATTATATGAATTGTTCAGAATATTTAAGTTAATTATTTTAACTTGATTATTGATGTTGTGTACGAAGAATAAGTCAGATATGAGATCCAATCCCTGGATTGGGATTGTGATCAAGAGATGAGAATAATAACATTATATTATTTATATAATGATTTTACAGTACCATAATTACGTATTGTGTATGTGCGGACAGATAATATTTAGCAATGACGGTCAATTAGGTCATAGCATATTACCATGCTGTGAAACCCTAATTATTAAACTCAGTTATGAGATATGACTGAGTAGTGACTGTGTATATGAAGTTACTGTGTATAAGAATATCAGTAATTAGAAGAAACCCTAATTACTGTTGTACGTCACTAATTAGGAAAACCCTAATTATTATAACCTTAACCAGTTGAAGTTAGAAACCATAACGACTATGTTAATAACATACACAGATAATTATAGAACCCTAATTTTAATTATTAAATTCGATGTTATTTGATGCAATTGACTGTTTAAAATTGTGTAATTGGATGTTAATTGATGATATGTGTTGATAAATCAAAGACCCATAACATCAAAGTACACGAATTTGAAGATTTAAGAAATTTGGAAAATTTCATTTCTGTGATTTTTCGTCAAATGTCAGAGCTTATAGATCTTTGATCGATCATGATTTTTGTTGTTTTTAAGTTTTTATGTGTAGCTTGTTATATGGTCTTTGATCTGCAAAAATAATCAAGTTCATATCATGTATAGATTAGAAGTTATAGATGGTCAAACATGGTTGACCGATCATGATAAACTGTTTTTGGGCAGTCTGTAATGGGGGCATTCTCGTCCACTTTTTATGCTTTAAATGGTTTGGGCTTTTGATATGTTGTAGTGCACTGAGTTAGGAAACCATAGGCTTTGGAATGACCTCATTCCGACCTCGGATGAGGGAATTACGGTGATTGGAAGGAAATGTGTCAAATTTCTCAAAACTAAAAGTCAGCGGCGAGATGTGTTATTCGGGACACTGTTTCGATCAGTTAATGTTTCCAAAACCATCTGGAATTTTGTTATGTTGTAGTACACTGAATAAGCTTTCCATAGACTCCGAAACGGACTAAATCCGATATCGGAGGAGAGAGTTATGACATTTCAAAGTAGTAGTGTCAAAACTGTCAAACAAGTGCGGTGCAGTCCACTTGAACGGAATTTCAGGGCTGATGTGTTTGGAATTTGGAAATGGTCAAAGAATAAAAGTTGTAGCCCCAGAAGTTAGCTTCGCGTGGGCTCAAGAATCGCTCAAAAATGTTTTGAAACGAAAACGTTATGACTATTTTAACGAGAGAGGGTAATGCTGAAACGAAATTAAAAACTGTTATGAACGTCTACTTTTGACGCACTGTTTGGGCTACCTAATGAACCCGAATTGGGTAATTCGTATTTTTTAAAAATACTTTAGTATACCATGTATAACATATCCAAAGTTGGGAATGTTCTAATAAATGAGCAAGGCGTGAAAAAATCGTAAAATGAGCTATTGAAAGATTAGTTTAAACCAAGTCCCACATCGACTAAATTGATAAGTTCACCATTTTCTAAACTTATAAATAGAAGGGCTTGGCCTTTGTTTCATTCACCAACAATAAGGCTTCCAATTTTTGAGAAAGGCTTTGTTGGGGGATGATTTTTTATAAAGATCTCCTTAGTTAAATTTTGGCGTGGAAGTGCATATTCAGTTTGTGGAATTCGTATTTCCGGGTATGTTTTCTTATTTAATTTTTGTAATGTATTTAATTGTTAGTTAAAGTTAGAATTTTTGAAGTTTAGTTAGTTTGTTAATAAACTTGTTAGTTTACTATGTTTATTTTGGCTTGGAATTGATTATGTAAATGAGTTATTTGTGATGACTTTTAATATTTTGTGATGAATTTCATTAATTAATTATTATTAATGATATTAAAGTTATTTAATGATTATATTAAATAATTTAGTTTAAAAATGATTTTTATATTATAAAAATCATTTTAAATGAAAATAAAGATTTAAAAATATTTTAAGTTATAATTAATAACTTTTAATATTTGGATAAATAGTACATTAATATTTAACTATTAATGGTAATTATTTAAAAATAATTTTTATTATTTTAAAAATCATTTAAGGGTAATATAAATGTTTTAAAAATAGTTTGAGTTATTATAAATAACTTTTATATTTTGGCAATGGTTTCATTAATAGTTTAGTATTAATTAAACTATTAATGATAATGGAATTGTTTAATGTTTAAATCATTTAATTATGATTCCGATATTTGAAAGTTATAGCCGGCCAAACTAGCTGACTTGAGAACCGATTATGAAGTTATGAAGCTTTGAAGAACACCTATAGTAACAGTCATACCACTATAGGCCCTTTAGTGACAGATTTGAATTATTTTAAATTTTTCAATTTCTGGAAATTCTGAAAATGTTTAAAAATAAAATGTCTGATATTTACAGATGTTGAAGTACAGAATAAGAGTCTTAGACTCAGTATTTACCCGATAAAGTAGTCGGTACGCCGAGAAGTGTCAGACCTTATAAAAGAAAGAAAAGGCTACTGTAAGAGCATGGATGAGATATATGAAAAATGTATAATAATATTTCAAGTATAGAATAGGAACTAAAAGTATGATCACTGTGATTATGTGATTAGACTATGTGCTGACTGTAATAGACAGTACTAGGTGTTAAGATATATTGTTCTAATCGAACGAATGATCTGATTATTGATAGGTTGTGATAAAGAGATAAAACCTAAGTTGAGATTTATAATCAGCGAATCAGGCAAGTATCCTACCTTTGTATTTCCTTTATGCAATGGACATGAGTAAGAATATTTCAGAATTATTCTATTCCTATACAGATTATGTACGCTTTGATTATCAACATGTTAATTCAGATATATATATATTCTGTTCATTGATTTCTAAATGGTTATACAAGTGTCCCCACTTGGATAATCATGGCATTTATTCACATGTTGATACACTTTTGTCAATTACCCATATATACATATATGTTGAACTACATATTATTGTTGAGCAAGATTAAAAACCTTCGGGTTTGGAACCAGACATGTATGAACGTTTCTATATGGGAAATTTTGCGCCCAAGGCGGATAGAGTGAGCGATGAATTTCGTTCAAGTTATGTAGTATTGATTAATACAAGGTACAACGGGACTGATCACCCTTCGTGCCCGTAGGTTATGACGGTTTGAGGATGGATTTCTGCTAAACTTTTTCAAAAATGAAAAAGAATGTTCATAGTATGTTTCGTAAACCCTATTCAAGGTTAGAGCCAGAGCCAAATTTAAAGAATGTGAAAGAGAGTTGTTATGTGAATTTTTTATCAGTACAGATTACTTCACAACTTTCAATTCGTTGTAGAAGTGTTATGTAAAAAAAAGAATACTTATATTCTTTCAGCTTATATATATAATTGTTATTACTTGCTGGGCACTCAAATGCTCATCCTTGCTTAAATTAAATGTTTTCAGTTATGTATGAGCAACCTGAAGGCTCAGGCACGAACAAGGAGAAAGGAAAGCTGTTCGAATGAGTTATATTATGAGTTAATGGTTATAGTCAGAATTGGTATCTATTCAGGTATCGTATAGAATGTATTTGAAGGTTTCGTACCTGGGGAGTAAACTTTGATGTATGTAAATTAAGTTTGAATGTAATATTATTATTGCATTATTCAGCTTATTGAAATGGTATCATGAAGCACCAAGTTCGGGTTTCAAGTACCTGGATTAGGGGTCGTCACAAATTGGTATCAAAGCTGTTGGTTATGAAGCTTAGGTAGGAATACCTGAGACTAATAACCGCAATGATTGGGATAAGTACTAACTCATATAGAGTTAGTTGGTCGATAAGATTCAAAGATGAATCTCGGCGAGTGTAAAGACACAGAGTTCCCTAACTCTGATAATAAAGTTAAACAGTAGTGGGGAATAGATTGAGTCTAAAAGACTGAAAGTGCAGTTATGAGAGATCGTAAAATAAAACGATCAAGATATAGAATTAAATCGTAATATATACGATGAGATCTTTTCGTGATCTGATAAGGCTATGACAGCCGGAAAGAATCAATCTGTTGATTGGAAAGTTTACAGCAAGATTGCTGTGTATGAATTGTACTATAAATTAGTACAGATCCAGAAGAGAATTATAAATACGAATTAAATTCGTATGTAGAAGGGGTTAGTGTTAGGTTGGGATTCAATTGAGGACTCGTGTCGGCAGCTGAGTTGTATGATTCTTCGTATGGGAGCTAAATTGTACTTGGTGTAAAAACCACTTAGTTTTTGGCACTGATAATCATTGAAATGTTTATGTCGCGCTATTTGTTATATGCACATTAAGAGGATGACTCAATTCTCAGGTGTATTATAACAGGTAGATAGGTCATAGATAGAGAATATAAGATTAAGTACAAGTTCTTAAAACTCATACTTATGAGACATTCTTGACTCATAATTATATGAAATGTTTATGAACCCCTCAGCGAATGGACGCCAAAGGTCTGACTAGGATAAGTTCTTAAACTCATATGATTGTGGCAACTTATGAACTCATAAGTGTGGTTTGACGAACTGGGTATAGTTATGTGTGAATGAAGAATCGAGGATTATAGGAACAGATAGACTGTTAAGCAAATGATTATTAGTAAAGGTGTTAGGTTTTCCTAAACTCCTAGCTATGCTAAACTTTGAATTTTTGACATCAAGCTAAATACGCACTATGTGCTTTTGAAAACAAAAATGTAGACTCGTAATCATTTTTGAAACGGTTTAAAGTACGGTCTATGCTACTTATTTCGGCTAGACGCAAAAGATTTAAAATGTCAAAAGTTATTTTTATTTATCACCTATGTACCATGTAACCTGGTACAGAGATGATAAAAAAATGATGGAGTCATCAATGCAGTATTACTTAGTGGGATGTGATCTCAGGATCGTCAGCCCACTACGGCATGATGTAGTATGATAAAATCACCAAATGACGAAATCCTCAACGGACTGTAAATACAGTGCGGCATCATGACGTCATTCTCGAAAAATGTTTTCAAAAAGTTTAATTTGCCAACGGGGTTTGGCTATACTTAAATAATTCGATTGAATTGATTTATTGATATGAGTCTATGCTATTTGAATCAGCTAGACTAATGTTTATGAAAACTCTAAGTGTTCATTGAAAGAAATTTCCCGAACCAAATTGTTTGGTGCGGAATCCTATGATAAGACTGAGGTGAACAATGTTGTTTGGATAAATGATCCAATCTAATAGCGTAAATATTCGCTAGGTATGATTAATACGTTATGCATGACGTAGGGGTACAATAGGCTAATCAACTAAAGTACTGTTAATGGTAGTTTACCTTCTTTGTGATTGTAAACATACCAGGTAATGTTTTGTTTTGCGGTATGAATACGGTTAAAACTCCGTGTTCAGTGTCTATATGACCCCTCAGCACAATTTGAAAACTTTACTCTTGTGAGAGGTGTATTGGGTAGAATGTGATGATGTATATGAAATAGTGTAAACTCGTTACGTACGAGTGGAATCTGAGATGATTAAATAAAAGTTATTGTGACAACCTAGTTTTTGTGAATGTTTAGAATATGTAAACTCCTAGTGAGTAGTTATTGTAAGATATGAAGATAGAAAAGTTGCTGCGTCAGACGTTAATGGAAATAATGGAAGAGCGTGATAAGCTCAAAATCCAAATTGACCAGATGGAGCCTCAAGCAACACATCGTGTAAAGAAAGAAAGATAGAAGATCCTGACTTAGGAAAACCTGATAAGAAGAAAGGGAAGAAAATATGTATGTTTGCGGCCGTGAAGGACATACCTCTCCTCGTTGCCCCGACTATAGGAAAGGTGGATGTTTTAATTGTGGGATGGAAGGACATCGAGCGAATGAATGTCCGAGAAAAAGGCTTGGTAAATAAGTAGTATGGGTTATGTTATGTAATATGTGTGATAAATAATGAACTATTTTCAACTTTTAGGTTGGTCAATATTTTAAATCCTGACTTTTGTAGTCACAAAGGGATATTTGTTGATTAAAGAAGGATGTGCTATGTAAATATTCGATAAATGAATATGAATCTAAGTTTGAGAAATGAAACGAGTTTAATACATTAATCTTATTGCAATAAGGTTTAAAATGTAAGGGTATAATTTATGGTTTTATTTAACCAGATAATGCCGCCAAGACGTCAAACTCGAAACCAAAGGATAGAAGAATCTACTAATGCTGGGGAACGACAGCCAGAACTGATGCAAAACTTTGCAAACATGGTAGCTCAGGCTATGCAGCAGGGAACACCAGTTGCGGAAAACCAGCCAGACAATCGCTTGGCAAAATTCAAAGACTTCAAAGTCGTAGGACCACCAGAATTCAGAGGATCAACTAACCCTATAGAAGCCCAGACTTGGGTGAATGAGATAGATAAGGCGTTCATAATCGCTAGAGTAGATGCGGGGCAAAAGACCGCTTTTGCCACTTATATGATGAAAGGGGAAGCTAACTTTTGGTGGGAGGCAAATAAAACTCGGGCAGGAGAAGAAGAAATTACTTGGGATATGTTTAAGGATTTATTTTTCGAAAACTATCTCTCTGTTAGTATGCAGTCTAGAATGAAGGTGAAATTCCTGGAGTTAAAGCAGGATAACATGACTGTTGCGGAGTATGCCGCAAAATTTAATGAGTTGGCTAGGTTTGCTCCACATCAAGTGGATACAGAGATTAGGAAGGTATGGAGATTTGAGTTGGGCTTAAAACCCTGGCTCTGCAATAAGGTATCAGTACTACAAATCAATACTTTTGCAGCACTCATGGAGAAGGCTATCATAGCTGAACAGGGAAGTGAGGCAATGAGCCTCTACCACAAGGAGAAGAAGAACAAAAGCAAGTCAGGAGAAGCAGTAAAGATAGAAAGTAGTAGTAGGGGTGAGAAAAGAATGAGGAATTTTTCTTAGAACATGCAAGTGAAGCAAGAAGGTTCAAAGAAGCAGGTAGTGCAGTGCAAGAACTGCGGGAAGAATCACTCTGGCGAGTGTCTGAAGGGAAAGTTTGTATGCTACAAGTGCGGGCAAGAGGGTCATATCTCTCCCAACTGCCCCAACTCAAGGATGATCAGTGGATGCTTCATATGTGGATCGACTGAGCATAAGGTGAGGAACTGTCCACAGAGGGGAATGGAGGCAGGAAACGTAACCACGGGGAGAAACAGTGGGACGTTAGCAATTTCAGGACCAAACTCAACCAGTAACCCAACGAAAGTAACTCTGAGGGTTTACAACATGACGGTCCAGGATACGGTGGCAACTGGAAACAGAACTCCAGGTGCTATTTGAATAACTTATATATCTTATATTTCTGCTTAATCGGATAGACAAGTGTTATGAAGAATAATTAAAGATCAGTTCGATCAAGTATGATCGAGATCTACGTACAATGATTATATGCTATGTACCCTTCTGCATATGAGTTTTTAAAGCGGTGATTCCGGGGACGGAATCCTTATAAGGGAGGGTGAATGTAATAACCCGAGATTTTCTATATAAAATAAATAAGAAATTTTGTGTATAAATTTTTATTTATTTATTTAATGACGAGACTAAGTGTCAAGTAAAGTGAATGATAAATGTGAATATATTTATTTCTTGAAAAATTAGAAATAATTTTGGAATTATTATTTACCACAAATTATATGGTAATAAATTTCTGTAAGCCGGAATGTTTTTACTAATTATTTTCCATGAAAACATGATTGGAAATAATATATGAAGTGATAATTAGATTTATATAATAAATATTTTATTATATGAATTGTTCAGAATATTTAAGTTAATTATTTTAACTTGATTATTGATGTTGTGTACGAAGAATAAGTCAGATATGAGATCCAAGCCCTAGATTGGGATTGTGATCAATAGATGAGAATAATAACATTATATTATTTATATAATGATTTTACAGTACCATAATTACGTACTGTGTATGTGCGGACAGATAATATTGAGCAATGACGGTCAATTAGGTCATAGCATATTACCATGCTGTGAAACCCTAATTATTAAACTCGGTTATGAGATATGACTGAGTAGTGACTATGTATATGAAGTTACTGTGTATAAGAATATCGGTAATTAGAAGAAACCCTAATTACTGTTGTACGTCACTAATTAGGAAAACCCTAATTATTATAACCTTAACCAGTTGAAGTTAGAAACCATAACGACTATGTTAATAACATACACAGATAATTATAGAACCCTAATTTTAATTATCGGGTTTAAATTCGATGTTATTTGATGCAATTGACTGTTTAAAATTGTGTAATAGGATGTTAATTGATGATATGAGTTGATAAATCAAAGACCCATAACATCAAAGTACACGAATTTGATGATTTAAGAAATTTGGAAAATTTCATTTCTGTGATTTTTCGTCAAATGTCAGAGCTTATAGATCTTTGATCGATCATGATTTTTGTTGTTTTTAAGTTGTTATGTGTAGCTTGTTATATGGTCTTTGATCTGCAAAAAGAATCAAGTCCATATCATGTATAGATTAGAAGTTATAGATGGTCAAACATGTTTGACCGATCATGATAAACTGTTTTTGGGCAGTCTGTAATGGGGGCATTCTCGTCCACTTTTTATGCTTTAAAAGGTCTGGGCTTTTGATATGTTGTAGTGCACTGAGTTAGGAAGCCATAGGCTTTGGAATGACCTCATTCCGACCTCGGATGAGGGAATTACGGTGATTGGAAAGAAATGTGTCAAATTTCTCAAAACTAAAAGTCAGCAGCAAGATGTGTTATTCGGGACACTGTTTCGATCAGTTAATGTTTCCAAAACCGTCTGGAATTTTGGTATGTTGTAGCAAACTGAATAATCTTTCCATAGACTCCAAAACGGACTAAATCCGATATCGGAGGAGAGAGTTATGACATTTCAAAGTAGTGGTATCAAAACTGTCCAACAAGTGCGGTGCAGTCCACTTGAACGGAATTTCTGGGCTGATGTGATTGGAATTTGGTAATGGTCAAAAAATAAAAGTTGTAGCCCCAGAAGTTAGCTTCTCGTGGGCTCAAGAATCGCTCAAAAATGTTTTGAAACGAAAATGTTATGACTATTTTAGCGAGAGAGGGTAAAGCTGAAACGAAATTAAAAACTGTTATGAACGTCTACTTTTGACGCACTGTTTGGGCTACCTAATGAACCCGAATTGGGTAATTCGTATTTTTAAAAAATACTTTGGTATACCATGTATAACATATCCAAAGTTGGGAATGTTTTGATAAATGAGCAAGGCGTGAGAAAATCGCATAATGAGCTATTGAAAGATTAGTTTAAACCAAGTCCCACATCGACTAAATTGAGAAGTTCACCATTTTCTAAACTTATAAATAGAAGGGCTTGGCCTTTGTTTCATTCACCAACAATAAGACTTCCAATTTTTGAGAAAGGCTTTGTTGGGGGAGGACTTTTTATAAAGATCTCCTTAGTTAAATTTTGGCGTGGAAGTGCATATTCAGTTTGTGGAATTCGTATTTCCGGGTATGTTTTCTTATTTAATTTTTGTAATGTATTTAATTGTTAGTTAAAGTTTGAATTTTTGAAGTTTAGTTAGTTTGTTAATAAACTTGTTAGTTTACTATGTTTATTTTGGCTTGGAATTGATTATGTAAATGAGTTATTTGTGATGATTTTTAATATTTTGTGATGAATTTCATTAATTAATTATTATTAATGATATTAAAGTTATTTAATGATTATATTAAATAATTTAGTTTAAAAATGATTTTTATATTATAAAAATCATTTTAAATGAAAATAAAGATTTAAAAATATTTTAAGTTATAATTAATAACTTTTAATATTTGGATAAATAGTACATTAATATTTAACTATTAATGGTAATTATTTAAAAATGATTTTTATTATTTTAAAAATCATTTAAGGGTAATATAAATGTTTTAAAAATAGTTTGAGTTATTATAAATAACTTTTATATTTTGGCAATGGTTTCATTAATAGTTTAGTATTAATTAAACTATTAATGATAATGGAATTGTTTAATGTTTAAATCATTTAATTATGATTCCGATATTTGAAAGTTATAGCCGGCCAAACTAGCTGACTTGAGAACCGATTATGAAGTTATGAAGCTTTGAAGAACACCTATAGTAATAGTCATACCACTATAGGCCCTTTAGTGATAGATTTGAATTATTTTAAAATTTTCAATTTCTGGAAATTCTGAAAATGTTTAAAAATAAAATGTCTGATATTTACAGATGTTGAAGTACAGAATAAGAGTCTTAGACTCAGTATTTACCCGATAAAGTAGTCGGTACGCCGACAAGTGTCAGAACTTATAAAAGAAAGAAAAGGCTACTGTAAGAGCATGGATGAGATATTTGAAAAATGTATAATAATATTTCAAGTATAGAATAGGAACTAAACGTATGATCACTGTGATTATGTGATTAGACTATGTGCTGACTGTAATAGACAGTACTAGGTGTTAAGATATATTGTTCTAATCGAACGAATGATCTGATTATTGATAGGTTGTGATAAAGAGATAAAACCTAAGTTGAGATTTATAATCAGCGAATCAGGCAAGTATCCTACCTTTGTATTTCCTTTATGCAATGGACATGAGTAAGAATATTTCAGAATTATTCTATTCCTGTACAGATTATGTACGCTTTGATTATCAACATGTTAATTCAGATATATATATTCTGTTCATTGATTTCTAAATGGTTATACAAGTGTCCCCACTTGGATAATCATGGCATTTATTCACATGTTGATACACCTTTGTCAATTACCCGTATATACATATATGTTGAACTACATATTATTGTTGAGCAAGATTAAAAACCTTCGGGTTTGGAACCAGACATGTATGAACATTTCTATATGGGAAATTTTGCGCCCAAGGCGGATAGAGTGAGCGATGAATTTCGTTCAAGTTATGTAGTATTGATTAATACAAGGTACAACGGGGCTGATCACCCTTCGTGCCCGTAGGTTATGACGGTTTTAGGATGGATTTCTGCTAAACTTTTTCGAAAATGAAAAAGAATGTTCATAGTATGTTTCTTAAACCCTATTCAAGGGTAGAGCCAGAGCCAGAGCCAAATTTAAAGAATTTGAAAGAGAGTTGTTATGTGAATTTTTTATCAGTACAGATTACTTCACAACTTTCAATTCGTTGTAGAAGTGTTATGTAAAAAAAAGAATACTTATATTCTTTCAGCTTATATATATAATTGTTATTACTTGCTGGGCACTCAAATGCTCATCCTTGCTTAAATTAAATGTTTTCAGTTATGTATGAGCAACCTGAAGGCTCAGGCACGAACAAGGAGAAAGGAAAGTTGTTCGAATGAGTTATATTATGAGTTAATGGTTATAGTCAGTATTGGTATCTATTCAGGTATCGTATAGAATGTATTTGAAGGTTTCGTACCTGGGGAGTAAACTTTGATGTATGTAAATTAAGTTTGAATGTAATATTATTATTGCATTATTCAGCTTATTGAAATGGTATCATGAAGCACCAAGTTCGGGTTTCAAGTACCTGGATTAGGGGTCGTCACAGTTGAGGAATATACTAAGGCAGTGGCTCATCCTAGGAAGCTAAAGAGAAAGTTGGTCAAGAAGTACATCATTTTCAATGAAGGAGTGCTAAACGAAGAAGATAGAAGGATAGCTGCTGAGAAAGAGCTTCTTGAAGCTCTTACACTAGAGAATGCTCCACCTGAGGGGGGAGCTGCTTGAAATTTAGATGGATGATCGAGTTGAGGGGGAGCCTCATGAAGTTGCTATGTCAGAAGAGGTTGCAGTTGAGGAGGAATTGCCAAGAAATCATCATGAATCTCCCTCAGTCCCTCAAGAGAGTCTAGCTTCAGAAAATATAGAAATGGAAAGGATTGAAGCTATGGAGGATGAGAGAGCAGAAGAGCAAAGAAGTCAAGTGGAGATAATTGATGTAGTGGAAACTTCAGATGAAGACAAAGAAGAAGAAGAGGATGATGAAGTTGAGATTATAGTTGTGGGTTGTGATGGTTATAGGAGAGCCAACTACAATCAACTGTTCTCCTATCTACCTATGATGCCCTATTACAAAGTCCAAATTCTCAACTCCTGGGATCACATGTTCTGGACCTTGAAGGCCTATTCAGCAATTTCGGTGCTAGCTCATGGATTCCTAGGAAACCTCAACTTCGCCTGATAGCTGATCACCAATGGCCCCTCTTCTAAAAATGGGCATGAGGTACAAACTATTCCCATCTCCTTCAGGGTTAATCACTGTCCACCATCATTTTTCAACCAATTCTATGAATTACCAAGATGGTTGGAAGTGATACTTCATCCACTCAATCAATTTCCAGTTACACAATCCCAACATTCTATAATTGATGAAACAAATGTGCCCAACTATATATTGACCCAATATCCTATCATCTCTCACTCTACGATTACTGATCCAAATCCAATCGTCGAGTCACATGCTCAATTCGGAGAGTCTGTAACAACCCGATATTTTCTATATAAATAAATCATAAATTTTGAGTATAAATTTTTTTTTATTTTAAGGATGAGGATTTGTACAAGATTATGTGTATATGTATTTATGTGATAACTAAAAATATATTTATTACATGAATATTTACAAGTAAATTTATTTTAGAATTATTGATTATTACAAAGTGTATTTTATAATAATTAATTTTAAGATAGAAATGTTTTTATTAATTATTTTCCATGAATATATAATCATATATTATTTAAATAATAAATTAAGTGATTTTTAGAATAAATATAATTATTTTATTATATAAATTTTTGTACAGATTATTAAGTTAAATTATTTTACCTTAAATTATTAAGGTTAAATAGAAAGGATAAATCAGATATGAAATCCAAACCCTAATTTTGGATTATTGTCAAGGTATTAGAATAATAATATAATATTACTTATAATTTGATTTTTCAGTGCTATGAATATGTACGGTATGACCGTATTGATAATGGTTGGTCAATTACGGTGTATTTTGACCAAACCCTAGTAATGATGTTAAACCCTAATTTGAGATCCAAATTAGAGTACAAGATTATTTTATAAGTGTATAATATTAATTATGTCATGTATTAAATATATTAATTAGGTAAACCCTAATTAAAATTCTGGAAACCCTAATTTGTTATAATTAGTAACCCTAATTTAAAATTAGAGTTTGAGATTGTTGGTAAGTATTGATAATGTGATTAATTAGCAAGTATTATGATTATAATTATTAAATTTGGAAACCCTAAATTATTAAACCCTAATTACTAAACTAAAACCCTAATTTAGTAATTAAAAATCCTAATAGTTATTTGGTAACCCTAATTACCAAAAGAATAAACCCTAATTGCTATAATTAGCAAAGTTAATTATAATTAGAGATGGTAAACTCTAATGTTCATGTATTAAGTAATTAGAAAATTAATCTAATTAACAGACCTAAATTGTCTAATTTTAGAAACTAAAATTTAGTTATTTTATTTTATTATTTTTGTAATAAACCCTAATTGCTAAATCCTAAATTTGGAAATTTTTGAAATCCTAGTTGCTAAATCTTTAAGGGTTAAATGTTAAACCCTAAACACTAAAATGTCTAAACCCTAAACCCTAAGGAAATTTTCTAGAAATTTAAAGAAATGACAAAAATGTCCCTCTTGTATAATTAAAGCTACAAACTAGGTTTTGACAATAGGTTGGAGTTGTTAACCAACCCCAACCACTCCATGTGACAAAATGGCCAGCAAACAAGCTCCAAATCTCAGCATTCATGCACCATGATGGTCTATAAATAGATTGAAGAGAGAGAAAATCATTTTGTTCACAAAATTTGGCACAAAAACCTACTAAACTATCTCAAGCCTCTCACCTCCGAAATTATCTAGCATTTCAGTCCCTTAGATCAGCCCCACGAAGTCCCATAACAGATCGGAAGCCAAAAATCAGAAAAATCAAATATTGGATCAAAGAAAGGTATAAAATCTCAAAAATTAGAAATCATTCGATTCCATGTTAATTGTTGAAATTGATTGTTTAAAATTGTGTAATAGGGAGTTTATTAATGTTCTGGGTTGTTAGATTCATGACCCATAACATCAAAGTGCTCAAAATCAAAGTTTTTCCAACTTTTAAAAAAACCGAAATCTGTTATTTTTAGGCAAATGTCAGGCCTTATATCTCTATGATTATTTAGTGTTTTTGGTGTTTGTAAGTTTTTATATGTAGTATGTAATATGCTCTTTAAGGTGCCAAAAGAATCAAGTTCATATCTCTTATAGATCGAGAGTTATTCATGGTCAAAACCCGTTGACCAAAACTGTGAAATTACCGAACCCAGAATTTTTATGAACAATTTCCGTGGTGAACTTTGACCGGCTATTTCCTGTTAGATCCGTTGTTTTTATATGTATGTTAAGTGTTATAGTTGTAGTCCTACATGATTTCTACACACTGGAAGTGATATATCACAAAAACGTTACACGGATTGCAAGTTATAGAGGTCCAAAGTAGGCACCTCGAACTGTTCTTCGTGAAGAACAGCTCTGACAACTACTTTGATGGCCAATATCTCCCAGATCTTTTGTTGTTAAGCCATGATGTTTGTTGGTAATTGTAGTGTTACATGATTACTACAAGCTGTATGTGTTAGATCGCCTAGAAACATTTTGTACAGAAAGTTATTCATGGTCAAACCACCCCCCTAGCACACTGGTTTATGTTTCTGGAAATCCTCAAAAACACGTATAACGACAGAAAGTGTCGCTATAGCCCTTTAGCGACAGTTTTATTAATAATTTTCGGAAATTAATTAATAAATAGAAAAAATAGTTTTTAATTATTAAAAATACAAAATAAATTATTAAAAATTATTTTAAATTCTGAAAATTAGTTTTTAATTATTTTAAATATATTTCATAAATATTTATTATTTTTGGGAATATTAAAAGTAATTAATTTATTTAATTATAATATTAAATAAATTATTTAAAAATGATTTTAATATTTGAAAAATCATTTAAAATTATATTATGGTATAAGAAAATAATTTAAGTTATTTTTGATAACTTTTAATATTATGTGATAATTTTCATTAATAAATTAATATTAATAATAATTAAGTTATTTATTAAATGAATTAAATAAATGAATTAAAAATGATTTTATTATATTAAAAATCATTTTAAATAATAATAAGGTATTTAAAAATATTTTAAGTTATAAAATATAACTTTTAATATTTAAAGGTAAATTTCATTAATTAATTATGATTAATGATAATAAAGTTATTTAATAATTATATTAAATAATTTAGTTTAAAAATGATTTTATTATTATAATAATCATTTTAAATAAAAATAAAGTGTTTAAAGATATTTTAAGTTATAAAATATAAATTTTAATATTTAAAGGATAATTTCTTTCATAATTTAATATTAATGATTATTAAATTATTATTAATGATATTAAATTTATTTAATAATTATATTAAATAAATAGTTTAAAAATGGTTTTATTTATTTAAAAATCATTTAAAAAGGATATTAATGATTTAAAAATATTTTAAGTTATAATTAATGACTTTTAATATTTGGATAAATAGTTCATTAATATTTACATATTAATGGTAATTATTTAATGATAATTTTAAATGTTTTAAAAATCATTTAGGGTATTATAAATACTTTAAAAATATTTTGAGTTAATATACATAACTTTAATATTTTGGCAATGGTTTCATTAATAGTTTAATATTAATTAAATATTAATGATAATAGAATTTTTTAATATTTAAATCATTTAATAATGATTCTGATATTTCAAAAATTATAATAAATGATAATAATTATTTAATAATTATTATAAGGCCATGAAAAATAGTGCGACTGATGTTTAAGTTATCCAAATGGATATTGAACTACGGATTAGAGTCTTAGACTCGATATTTAACCGATAAAGCTGTCGGTAGACCGACATAAATCAGAAATTGATCTGGACTTAGACAAATTGGTTAGTTAATTGTTTATTTGTGATTCAATGGTTATTAAGGTTGTATGACAATGTGATTAGGAAGGTGTTGATGTTTGATTATGAGTCAACGATTGTTGAACATGTGTGATAATGTGGATAGGGAATGTGCTGACTGCAATATGCAGTGTTGTATGTACGATATGTGGTACTAATCAGTAAAATAATCTGATTAATGTTAGGCGATTTCATAAAAGATAAAACTAAGCTGCAAAGTGTAAGCAGCGCATCAGGCAAGTATCCTAACTTTGTATTTTCTTTATGCAATGGACAGAAGTGAGAAGTTTAGAATTATTATTATTATTATACAGATTGTTAAAATTATATTATATACGCCCTTTGATTATCAACATGTTAGTATCTGATAATTCGAATATATATATTCTGTTCGTTAATTTCTATAAATGGTTATACAAGTGTCCCCACTTGGATAATCATTGTATTCAATCACATATTGATATACCTTTGATATACATATATGTTAAATTATATAAGACCTTTGTTATGAAAACCCGACAGGTATGAACATCCCGATAATGGGAAAATTTTTATGCGCCCAAGGCGGACAGAGTGAACGATAACATCGTTCTTATACATGTAGTATTGATCAATACAGGGTACAACGGGGCTGATCACCCTCCGTGCCCGTAAGTTATGACAGTTTATAGATGAATTTCTGTTCAAACCTTTTCGAAAATGAAAACAATGTTCATAGTATGTCACAGAAACCCCATGCATAGTCAATACGTAGTTTCAAAAATTTGAAAGAGGGTTGTTATGTTATTATTATTGGTACAGATTACTTCACAACTACTGACTAGTTGTAGAAGAATATTATAAAGAAAACATTTAAATTCTTTCAGCTTATATATATATATATATAATACTTGCTGGGCACTCAAATGCTCATCCTTGCTTAATTTAAATGTTTTCAGCTAAGTGTGAAGGACCAGAAGGATCTGTCAAGAACAAAGGAAAAGGAAAAGTTGCTGAATGACTTTATATGCTACTGTTTGTAATAGTTTTAGATTATGAAGTCTATGATATATATATTTATATATGTTATGAAATGTAATGAATGATTAAAGGTTATGTACTTGGGAGAAAGACTCTGATGTAATTATAATTTAAGTTTAAGTTTTATATTATTGTTATTATTAGTAGTAGTATTCCGCTCATAGAAATGGTATCGTGAAGTACCGAGTTCAGGTTTCAAGTATCCGGGTTCGGGGACTTTACAGAGTCCCCTCCTCCTGAAGCTCAACCCCACACACCAGACCCTCCATCAGATATCCCTTCCTCATCAACAAATGAGTATTTTAATCTGGATCTTGTTCTCTACACTATGCAAGATCAATACACAAGAGCCACTCCTCCAAATAATCAGCAACTCCTTGAGCTATTAACATATCTTCCAACCAAAATAGAGTTGTCTAAAGAATCCAAGAAGGTGACCAAGGACATACAAAAAGAACTTGAAGTTCACCTTAGGCTCATTCATTTGATAGATGATGCCAACATATTCCCCAGTAATCTAAGTTCTGATCTTTCAAAGAAGCTTGGGGAGATTATAAAGGAGACGATTTAGAGTATCAATGAAAGGGATCAAATCCACTTTCAAGCTGTTAATAAACACAGGGAAGTTGTTCTTGTCTTACAAAATACTCAGGAATCCCAGAACAAACTCATAATGGAAAGTCTCACGAGTCTACGAACTTCAATGAAAGAATTCCAAGGATTCTCCATGGGCCAAATGCAACAGACAAAAAATGTCTTGGCCATTCTCCAAAAGAGGGAAGCTCGAACTAATTTTCTGATTCAAGAAAACTGTGAAGATATTGTTCAATCCAAGAATCAACTCCACGAGCTTGTACAAGGCATTACTCGCCTATCTGAAAATATTTGAACCCTTGTTACTGACATAAAGGGGGAGGATAAATGGGAAGGAGAGAAAGGAAAGGGCATAGGCAAAGGAAATTCATCGCTCAATCGTCAAGGAGTCCTCTTGCAGGACAGCCTCGCCATCAGAATCCACGACCTGAACAATAGCAAATTCTCATGGCTCAACCACTAAGAAGTCAATAGCCTAGCTCATAAGGTGCAACCACTACACACCTATACTTGCCTATTGGAGATCTTATGTTCCTGAACAGACACGGGAATAGGGAACCGCTAAGTCAAAGTGAGCTGGAAGATATAGCATGGAGAAATGAAGCAAGCGGGAGAAGGAGAGCCCAAGAATATGCCAATACTCCAAGGAGCAAAAGGCAAAAGAAATATAGATAAGTCAAACTCAATTCCTATTAATGTAACTAAGCTTAATTGTAATATATGTATTTATAAACATCAATAAATTCATGCTTATTCTCTAGAAATATCAGTTGCTCACAAAAATACTAAGTCATATTTACTTTCTAGCAACTACATCTAGAAATTGATGATCATGTCACAAATCTCATTGGTTATGTCAACGTCAAATAGGGAAGATTGTTGGGAGATTTCATATTTAAATTTTATGTTGAAAGTAAATGTTCATGATTATATGTAAAGTCTTTCAAGGAATATATCTACAAAGACTTAGTGGTAGGTCAAATTTGTTAGGTTGATCTGAGCTTTTAATGTTCATCATTATGTAAATGAATGTATAGATGAAAATATCAAAGCTAATAGGTTGATCTATATCTTGAGATGTAATAGATAGGCTTCAACACAGTCGTAGTCTATTGAGCTGATCAAGATATTACAGAAGCCAAGGCAAAATCATTGAGCATAAAGAATTGTAGTGTGTCTGCTTTGGAAGGCCTCTCCAAAAAATGTAGAGTGGTCCAAATGTTTGAAATACCAACTCAGAGATCGGAGTGTGCTCTCAAAAGTGTAGAGTCCGCAAGTCAAGCAAGTGAAGATCGTAGTGTCCCGGTACTTAAGAGAAATCGCAGTGTTCTAGTTTACTAGTATAAGATCAAGCACCAAGGTGGCAAGGCACAACGATCAGAATTATAGAGCATCATCTGACTGTATCAGAAGCATCGAGCCTTGTCCATTTGTTCAAAGAATAAATGACAAAAAATATGGAATGGGTTATAAACGTTGAAGTCCTCAGGAGCCTCAATGACACAACAGTCATCCTTAGTATATAACAAAGAAACGTATTGAAGAAGCTAAGGAAAGGACTATGGGTCAGTAGAAAACACCTTTTTAGGTGTTAGGTGAGACTGCAGTCTGCTGTGTCAGTGGACCAGACTGTAAATCATAAGTTGTGCAAAAAGTCTACATCAAAGCTCAGAAATGTTAAACACATTTAATGCTTCAACGGATGTCTTCAACGGATACATTTCAAAGGCACCATATATACAAAACATCAGCAGATGAAAAGATTAAGCAAGCACTGAACAAAAATGTTGAAGAACACTCAACGCTCAACTCTACAATCTCAAGAAGAAAGCTTGCTCAGCTACTCAGTTCTTTCAAATATAATCTTAACGACAACTGAGTAGCAACATTTAAGAACTTAACTATTATCGAGTGAAGTAAGAAGTTCAAAGTCAGAAGGACTTGAAGAGTTCTAAGTGAACTGAGAAGTGCCAAGTATGTTGGACTTGAAGAGTTCAAAAGTGAACTAAGAAGTTCCAAGACTGTTGGTCATAAAGGAATCTATGAAATTGAAAAAGTGTAAAGATATACTTAGTGGATTTCCTACTCGAGGAGTAGTAGAGTGGACTAGGAGCTTTAAGTGCTCTGAACCACTTAAAAACATTGTGTCTCTTATATTTTTGCTATAACTGACATAACTGCTTAACTTCCATTAACTCGTTATCTTAAAGGGAAAACAAATAAATCACATGTCTGCTGTGTTTAAGTCATTATCAAAATTAACAAGTATTTCAAAAAGAATTTAAAATATCTATTCAGCCCCACCTTCTAGATAACTATTGTGCCTCTGGAAACTAACATAAATGTTTCCCAAGACATATTAAGTACGGCTAGCTGGGTACGCTTCACAGATTCCCACCAGTAATCTGCCTCACTACAGAATATAAAGGTGGAGAATGGAACCTTCTGTTCCTCCGTGCATCCCAAGACATCAAATATCTTGGTAATTTTGCTTAACCCACATTTTCGCCTTGATTGGATCCGGCTTTCCCAAAAATTCGGGTGGTCCCAACTCTTTGAACTGCTTGGCTGTAACAAGCCGCGAATTACCATTGTTTCCACCTGTATTTTGTACACGAGTCTCCTTCGTCTGATTTTGCATGAACTGCAAAAAGTTTCTAAACATCACATCATTTGATCAGTGGTGTTGTTTACAGGAGGAACATTGTCGTCCTGTTGCACATTCTCCTGGTTGGTGATTAAAGGTGTCTCCATGGTCTCATTCACTCCATTTTTAACATTCTCAGCTGTCATTCTCAAATACTGCCATAAAACAAGGGTTAATTAAAGAAATCAATATGCTGCGTATTATCCCTATATTTTGATCGATCAATTAAATACCAGATAAGCTTAGGTAGGACACACTAGCGAAGGATCTACTCGTCTCTCCCCTCTTAGTTATATTTCCTAATCTCTGCCAGAGACCATATTCCTAAGCTCTGATACCAACTGTGACGCCCCTAAAATAGGTCAACACAACCCTTTTTGAGTCACCAAATACATGGTACAGAAAATAACTACAACTTCATTATTACAATTATCGTGCAAAATACGACAACATAAATGCTGTGAGTTTAAATATAAATATTGTCTTCTAGACAGTATTCAAACTCAAATAAGTCCTCATTACAATTATTGATATACTATTTTACAAAATAGTAAGGACTACAAAAATAACTGACTTAGAATATAACTCCACACCCCGACTAGTTCCCGCTATATTCTCTCATCCTAAGAAGAAAAATAGAACAAAAAGGAAAAGGGTGAGCTCAACTAGCCCAGTAAAGAATATTATGACTAAGATAATGTACAACAAATTATCGTTAGCCTTCAATAAATCATATAAAATATAATGGACAACAAGTTTTAGATCAATATTGGCAGCAAAAATAACAATTCATTAGAAGAGTTAAGTAG
The DNA here is from genome assembly GCA_020205505.1 of Panax japonicus. Classification (NCBI taxonomy): domain Eukaryota; kingdom Viridiplantae; phylum Streptophyta; class Magnoliopsida; order Apiales; family Araliaceae; genus Panax; species Panax japonicus. Next base: position 60,167,495 of record CM035107.1, read on the forward strand.
AGAATGAAATCTACTATTTTCTATGACTTAAAAGTTCATCATCAATATTTTATCCCTGTAACATCAATCCAAACATATCTTGAATCAAATATTCATCTTTGCACTACGGGCCAAAGATATTCATTCATATCACAAGTTGGTCATGTTCATTTCAACACATGTTCATCTTTGCACTATGGGCCAAAGATATTCATCAGATAATCATTCATTTTTGCACTACAGGCCAAAGATATTTAGTTTTATCATCATTTAGGACTGAGGATGATGAAAAATATTTTAAAGAAACGAATCCAGTGAGATAAAAGGACGAAGATTAGGGATTCATATTTTAGATAATTCAAGTTTAAAAATACTCCATGAAGATCAAAACATGGATACAATCAAAGATAGTAACCATAATAGACAACTTGGACAAAGAATTTTATTTTTATTTTTTTTGTGAATAGTGCCGTATACGTGAATAGTGCCGTAAATGTGAATAGTAACCCTGACACAAAAAGGTAAAAATTCCACAAGATAATCATACTTCGTGAATAGTACTCGTGAATAGTACCGTATTCGTGAATAGTGTCGTATACGTGAATAGTAACTTCGACATAAAAAGGTAAAAATTTTATAATAAAATTCTTACCATTATTTCGGCATAATAATATTGAAAGAAATAACATCATTTACAAAGAAAATAACATCTCTTACCTCAAAAAAATAGTACTTCTGACTAAAATATCGGATATAATACTGAAGGAAACTTGCACTAAATAGCAACTCTAAAAGTATCTAAATACTCACAAAATACGCTCAATATTATAGAGAGAAAAAACTTCTGATTCTAGTGTGATTTTCAATTCTAACTAAGCACCTTATTTATAGAAAAATGCCAGAATGCCAAAGAAGACTAAATTAATAAAATATTAATATTTTTTCTACGCACACCCCTTGACAAATTCAGCACTCCACTTTTGAAAAAAAAAACTCAGCATATTTTCCATCAAAAACAAAAGTGCGTCCCACTCATATTTTTTTAAAAAAAATTTATTTTCGAAACTTCAATAATTCATAATAAATTGCCCTTTTATCAGAAAAATATGAATTTTATATCAAATTTAATTCTCTACAACTTTGTAGAAGAAATGGTTTCTAAATTCCAAACAGAAAATGACTGAAATCCACATACGGATGATTTTTAATACCTCTATTCCGACAAAATACTAATAAAACTCCTTAGCATTAATTTCTTCATTTATATCCACATAAAATAAATATTTCCTTGTCATATAAATTAATAATTAATTATTTACAAATAATATTACAGAATCACAATAATGACAAGCAGGTCGTTCCAAGAAAAGAGGGGGATTTTCGATAAGGATTTCTCCTTACTGGCGTACAATTAGGTGACCAAACCTTTTTTCTAGACAGAACTTCCTTAGACATTGTCAATAATACTATCTAATAATATTATTCAAATAATATGAATTATTGATCTGATAATGGGAAATATTGTGCAGTGACAATTATTGAAACAACAATAATATAAAATATCAACGTAGCAATTATTGTATCAATAAAATAAAATATTGAACAGTAATTACTATAACAATTATTGTGTAGTGCCTTCTTATGTAAGAATTAATAATCTAAAAATAATGTGTAATACCGTGTGTTACTGTGCAATCACGCGTATTATTGTATTTTAACCACCGGGTATTTCAACAATGTTAACAGTAACAATTATGTCGTTATTTATAAAAACTCAAACATGTCTTTTTCTTCATCCGACCGTTTTCTGTTATGGGTCCTGCAAATGGCTACGCCATCGTACGAATTTTCCCTGAAAGCAAGAATATTCCACGACCAAACGAATATTCCCCGACAACAATGAATATTTTATAACCACTTGCTTATTTTGCAAAATTTTCACATTTCACCCATAACGAAAGAATTATATCAAATTAACACCTTATTACTCAAAATAATAATTAGAGGAAATTCAAATTTATTTATAAAAAGTTGAGGCCTTACAGAAGGTGTGTTTAGGAAGGAGGGTTCCCCCCTATTTATAGTGCAACGGAGGGAGAAAAGTAAAGCATGTTTGCCTAACTTTCAATTTTTCTTCCCTGCCTAACTATTCGCCTAACTCTTTTTTCTTCTTTACAAGCCTAACTTTGCTTTTCCTTTTTTTCCTTCTTTGCATACAATTTCTTATGGATGAGGCCCACACTTTTGCAACAATTTAAAGCTTTGCAGGAGAATTGCGCGCAATTGTTTTGGAAAAAGTTCAAAACCAAAATGATAATCTTCACTGCACTTTTATTCACATGCTGAAAATTATATATCATTATAATAATGTTACCATTATAAAAATTTATATTATTATAGTATCATATTATTATAATATAATATTATAATAATATATTTAAATGAAGTTTTAGACATTTCTAATAATGCTAACTAATAATATGAATAATTGTGTTGTATCAATTATTGATTTAATAATATAAAATATTATGCAGATGATACTGTGACAATAATATGAAATACTATGCAACAATTACTATGGCAATTATTGAATGAAGCTGAGTGACTTCATACATAAGAATCAATAATCAAAAATACTGTGCAATACCGTGTGCTACTGTACAACCACGCGTATTACTGTACTTTTATTGTCGGGTATTTCAACAGTTAACGGTAAAAGTTTTGCCGTTATTTTTATAAAAAGGTTATTTCTATCGTTTTCTATATCTGATAGTTATTCTGTTATGTGGTCCACTAATGATTGCGTCGTCGGGGAACGTCATACGGATATTCCCCGACAAAAAGAATATTCCCCGACCAAATGAATATTTTATGACCACTTGCTTACTTTGCAAAATTTGCACATTTCACCCATAATTAAACATTATATCAAATCAACACCTTATTATTCAAAATAACAATTAGAGAAATTAAATCTTTATTCATAAGAGGGGGGGGGGTCTTATAACCTCCCCTCCTTATGAAATTTCATCCTCAAAATTGATGTACGTACCTACTATGTCGAATAAGTGAGAATACCTTGTTTTCATTTCAGATTCTAACTCCCAGGTCATTGCCTCAATATCGTGGTTTCTCCATAAAACTTTGACTTGAGGTATAACCTTTTAGCGTAAAATATGTTCCTTCTTATCCAAGATTTTAATAGGTACCTCTTCATACGTTAAATCTTCTGCTATCTCATCAATTTCTAATTCAATAATGTGGTTTGGGTCTTCCACATATTTACGTAACATAGATTTATGAAAAACATTATGAAGACGAGACATACTTGGCGGTAAAGTGAGTCTATAAGACATAGTTCCTTCTCGATCGAGGATTTTAAATGGACCAATGAATCGAGGGTTGAGCTTTCCTCTATTTTCGAATCTCGTAACTCCTTTTCATGGAGCAACACGTAACAATACATGTTCTCCAACATTGAATTTCACGTCCCTTCGATGAAGATCAGTATAACTCTTTTGTCGATCTTGTTAGGTTTGTATACGTTATCGGATTATTTGAATCTTTTTCGTAGTCATGCGTACCATTTCTGATCCCAAAAAGGTTGTTTCACCCACCTCATCCTAGCATACTGGAGAACAACACTTTCGTCCATACAACGCCTCGAATGGAGTCATCCCTATACTTGTTTGATAATTGTTGTTGTAGGATAATTCCACAAATGGCAAGTACTTGTCCCAAGTTCCTTTGAAGTCTAGCATGCATAGTCTCAATAGATCTTCAAGAGTTTGAATAGTCATTTCTGATTGTCCGTCTGTCTGTGGATGATCTGTTTATACTGAATTAGGTTTACCTGCTCCGAAGCCTACAAATATATCGTTGCAGTTAGCAGAAAGATCGGTAACTTATCCAAGAGGAATTGTGGAAGATATTTTGGTCAAGGTGGATAAATTCATATTTCTAGCAGATTTCATAATTATGGACTATGAAGAAGACAAGATCATCCCCATCATCTTAGCGAGACCATTCTTGGCTACGGGTAGGACTCTCATTGACGTACAAAAAGGGGAATTAACCATGAGGGTTCAAGATCAAGGAGTCACATTCAACGTATTTAAAGCCATGAAGTTCCCTACTGATGAAGAGTAGTGCTTCCAGGTAGATGTCATTGACCGGTTAGTTAATGATGATATGGTAAAAGGTTTGGTCAGTGATCCATTGGAAACTACATTACTGGGGGATTAAGATTTTGATGGTCCAGAGTTTGTGGATTAGTTGCACATGTTGGATGTTTTGCCTCGAGTTAGTAGATTCAAGGTGTCGTTCGAGCCACTTCACATAGAAGAAAAAGCTTCAGCTCAAATGAATCCATCCCTTGAGGAGCCGCCCACTCTTGAGCTTAAACCGCTTCCTAAACACCTCAAGTATGCTTATTTGGGTGATTCAAATAGTTTACCTATTATTATTGCATCTACACTTAATAAATTGGTAGGAAAATAAAATTTCTAAGGATTTTAAGAGAATACAAGTCTGTAATAGGCTGGACCATTGCCGATATAAAGGGGATCAACCCCTCCTTTTGTATGCACAAAATTCTCATGGAAGAGGATGCAAATTCAACAGTGGAACAGCAGAGAAGGCTAAATTCAATCATGAAAGAAGTGGTAAAGAAAGAAATACTGAAGTGGTTGAATGCAGGAATTATTTACCCAATTTAAAACAGTGCATGGGTCAGTGCAGTACAGTGTGTGCCAAAAAAGGGTGGAATGACAGTGCTTAAGAATGAAGATAATGAGCTGATTCCAACGAGGACAGTGACCGGATGGAGGGTGTGCATGGACTACAAAAAGTTAAATAAGGCAACCTGGAAGGATCAATTTCCTCTACCCTGCATTGATTAGATGTTGGACCGACTAGCTGGACATGAATATTACTGCCTACTGGATGGATACTGGGGTACAACCAAATCATCATAGCTCCCGATGATCAAGATAAGACCACCTTTATATGCCCATATGGCACCTTTGCATTCAGAAGGATGTCCTTTAGGTTATGTAATGTATAAGCGACATTTAAACAATGTATGATGGCCATCTTCTCGAACATGGTGGAGAAAGATGTTGAAGTTTTTATGGACAGCTTTTTAGTCTATAGCAACACTTTTGATAATTGTCTAGAGAATTTGATCATGGTCTTGAAGCGGTGTGTGGAAACTAATTTGGTACTCAACTGGGAGAAGTTCCACTTTATGGTTGAAGAAGGGATAGTTCTGGGGCACACGGTCTCTACTAAAGGTTTAGAGGTTGATAATGTAAAGTTAGACACGATCGAGAACCTTCCACCGCTGAATTCAGTAAAGGGAATCCGTAATTTTCTTGGGCACACCAGGTTCTACAGAAGGTTCATAAAGGATTTCTCTAAGATTGCAAAACCATTGTGTAGTCTTTTAGAGAATGATGAAGTATTCATATTTAATGAGGAGTGTAAAAAAGCATTTGAGATGTTGAAAAATAAGTTGACCACAGCCCTAGTGATCATCGCACCGGATTGGACTATCCCCTTTGAACTAATGTGTGATGCAAGAGACTATGCATTAGGAGCTATTTTGGGTCAACGCTGAGATAAAATATTTCATGCCATATACTATGCAAGTAAAACCCTTACAGATGCACAATTCAACTACATAACTACCGAAAAGGGGTTACTTGTAGTGGTATATGCCTTTGACAAATTTAGAGCATACTTGATTGGGACAAAGGTGGTGGTTTATATGGATCACTCAGTGATTCGCTATTTGATTTCGAAGAAGAATGCTAAGCATAGATTAATCAGATGGATCCTTCTCCTTTAGGAATTCGATTTGGAAATAAAGGATAGAAAGGGAACAAAAAAGTAAGTGGCAGATCATCTTTCGAGGCTGGAAAATCCGAATAAAGATGGAACAGATAAGTGTGTGATCAATGAATCGTTCCCAGATGAACAGCTCTTTGGAGTTAATTGCGAGTTTATATGGTATGCGAATTTTGCTAACTATTTGGTGAGCAACATCCTTCCCCCTGATCTGAAGCACCAATAGAAAAAGAAATTCCTACATGACGTCATGTGGTACATGTGGGATGAGCCATACTTATTTAGACAGTGTGCAGACAAGATGATTCGAAGGTGAGTTGCATAAAGTGAAGTGAAGAATATTCTACACGACTGTCATTCATCTTCATATGGGGGACATTATGGTAGTGAGCGAACAGCGGCCAAGGTGCTTCAGTCAAGATTCTATTGGTCTACTGTGTTTAAGGATGCCCACCAATTTGTGAAAACTTGCGACAGATGCCAAAGGGTGGGTAATATTTCAAAGAGGGATGAAATGCCGCTACACACTATCGTGCAAGTGGAAATTTTTGACGTATGGGGAATAGATTTTATGAGACCATTTCCTCCTTCATTTAACAACATGTACATCTTACTAGCTGTAGATTATGTGTCAAAATGGGTTGAAGTCGTAGTACTCCCCACAAACGATGCCAAGGTGGTTCTCAAATTCTCACATAAGAATATTTTTACAAGATTTGGCATGCCAAGAGCAATTATTAGTGATGAGGGTAGTCACTTCTGTAATAGATCGTTTACAACTCTTTTGGCGAAATATGGGGTCAATCATAGGGTGGCTATGGCTTATCACCCCCAAATAAGTGGTCAAGTTGAGGTTTTTAACAGAGAAGTGAAGAAGATTTTAGAGAAGGTAATGAATCTAAGCAGAAAAGATTGCTCTCTAAAATTGGATGACGCATTGTGGGCTTACAGGATAGCATACAAGACACCAATTGGGATGTCTCCGTATCAGTTATTGTGACGCCCCCAAAACAGGTATACATCACCCATCTTGTGTCTCCAGATACAAGGTACTGAATACAAATACAACTTAATTATACAACAGTCGTGTGAAATACGACAAAACATATGCTGTGAGTTTTAATACAAATATTGTCATCTAGACAATATACACACTCAATGGAGTCCTTATTACATTTATTATCATAATATTTCACAGAATAGTGAGGACTACTAATGCACCATCTAGGACCATCACTCTGTTCCTCGACTAGTCCCAGCTACGTTCTCATTTCCTAAAGAGAACAGTGAAAGAAAGGGTGAGCTCAACTAGCCCAGTAAGAAATATTATGACTAAGATAATGCTGAATAAATTATCAATAGCCTTTAATAGTATAACAACTGATTGAATATAATAGACAACAAGTTTTAGATCAAAAACTGCAGCAGAATAAGCAATCCATTAGAAGAATCAAGTAAAGTATAAAATCTACTGTCTTCTATGATTTAAAAAGTTTTTCATCAACTTTATCGCTGAGACTCAGCTTAATAAATAAAATTGAATCATCCCTGCTCCACGACCAAGGATATTCATGTAATCATCAATGGTCATGACTATACCGAATAATCCCTTGTCATAATCATACCAACAACTGTCCACCAATGAACTACAGTCCACTGAAGACTTTTACCACATCATTCGTCACATTACGGTCATGATTATACCGAATAATCCCTGGTCATAATCATACCAAGTCCATCTATGCACGTAAGCCAAAGATGACTTTCAACATAATATAAGCATGAGGATGATGACAATTCAATAAAAATAGGTTCAAGAATAAATTTTAAAGATTTATAACTTAATTTATCCTGAACTCAATAACGTCTAAATTGTCAACATGATACTTCTTTGTGCAGTAAAATTCATGAGTGCTCAGAAGAATATTTCCATGAAAAGATACTGGATGAAGCGTAAATATCAAGAATATTCCACTAATTTCATGGAGTATAGAAGCCAAAACTTTAACCAACTGAGTATAATAGAATATATGAAACTGCAAATAAATTTTCACCCGCCATGCGGTAATCCACGTATACAGATCATTTCCACAATTTAATAAGGAATGAATACAAAGGATCATTCACCATGCATGTGGTAATCCACATAGACAGGTTATTCCAACAGAATAATAAAGAATGGAATAACAGAAGGATTCACCATGCGTGCGGTAGAATACACAGACATGTTATTCCCAACAGAATAATAAATAATGGAACCAGGTCTAGCGTAAACGCACAGACAGGATATTCCGACAAAATAATAAATAATGGAACCAGGTCCGGCGTAAACGCATAGACAGGATATTCTGACAAAATAATAAAGAACGGAATATTAGAAGAATTTCACTATGTATGCGGTACTTCGCATAAACAGGTTATTCCAATAGAACAATAAGAATGGAATAACAGAAGAATTTCACCATGTATGCAGTACTTTGCATAGACAGGTTATTCCAACATAATAATAAAGAATGGAATAACAGAAGAATTTCGCCAAATATAGGGTATCCCGCATATACAAGTTATTCCAACAGAATAATAAAGAAAGGAATAACAGAAGTTCTCTTCATGAATAAGAAAGAAAGAATACCCATTACAAGTACAACAAATAATATCCCCCACCTTAGAAGAAACTGGATATTGGAGTAGTGAATTAGCAAAATACTTTTCTTCTTTCTCTCTAAAGTTTCAGTGAATTCGTAAGAAATAATGAAGGAATGAACTTCTATTTATAGGAGAATGGACTGAATAGTAACTAATTCATGAACGGTTCAGATTGATTTACTTTTAAATGGATGGTCCATACTGATTCACTATTAAAACTTTAAAGCAACGGTCCATACTGATTCACTATTAAAACTTTAAAGCAACGGTCCATACTGATTCACTATTAAAACTTTAAACCAGCGATCCATATTGATTTACTATTAAAACTTTAAACCAACGAACTATATTGATTTACTAATATAATTTCAATCAACGGTCTAAAAAATTAGTACATCTCCTCATGGAATAATATTGTACCCAAAAATGATTTGGACCAAAAAGAAATATATCTTATGGGTGAATAGTACCTTGTGAATAGTAACTTATGAATAATAACTCGTGAATAGTAACTCGTGAATTGTACTCCAACATGAAAAGTGCCCCGAATACCCGATTAAACAATATAACCTCCAGACATCAATTATTATTGAAATAAATGTCAATTTCTACTAACATTAATAATCCCAACACAATGAAACTATAAAATTCATCTTTAATCAACACGAACTTATTCATCATTAATATTATAACTCATAATATTTAACAACCAGGTCGTTCCCAGGAAAGAGGGGGCTTTCCAATAAGAATTTCTCCTTATTGGCGCACAAGTGGGTGACCAAACCTCTCCTTGACAGAACTTCTGGACATTGTCAATATTGCAAATAATAATATGAATAACTTTTTTGTCTCAATTTATGATTTAATATTATATCATATTATACAGATGATACTGTGACAATAATCGAATAAAAAATATGAGAGATATGATGTAGTAATAATTAAGTATAACTGAGTGACTTCTCACGTAAGCATCAATAATCAATACCGTGTGCTACTATGCAACCACGTGTATTACTGTACTTTTACTACCGGGTAGTTCAACAGTTTTAACGGTAACACCTCCGCCGTTATTTTTATAGAAAGATAATTTTGTCGCTTTCTAACTACGACAATACTTCTGTTGTGAGGTCCACCAATGCTTGTGCCGTCATACAAATATTCCCCGACAAAAAGAATATTCTCTGACCAATCGAATATTATACAACAACTTGCATATTTTGCAAAATTTATAAATATTACCCACAACTATAACATTATATCAAATTTACACCATAATATTAAAAAAATTATTTCGAGAAACTTAAATCTTTATTCATAAAATCTGGGATCTCACAGTTAGTCTACAGGAAAGCGTATCACCTCCCAGTGGAATTACAGCATAAGGCATATTGGGCCATTCAGAAACTTAATTTTGACCAAGCAGCGGCATGAGAGAAAAGATTGCTCCAATTAAACGAACTCGACGAGTTTCGACTGCAAGCATATGAGAACTCAAAGTTGTACAAAGAAAAGGTTAAGAAGTGGCCCAACTAAAAGATCATGTAGAGAAAGTTTGAATCGGGACAATCAGTGATATTGTTCAATTCACAACTACGGTTGTTCCCAGGAAAGCTCAAATCTAGATGGTCGGGGTCATTCATAATTAAGAGGGTTTTCCCATATGGCGCCATTGAATTATATAATAGGAATCCATTGGAGACATTTAAAGTCAACGAACATCGGTTGAAGCATTACTGGGGTAGCGACGTCGACAATGAAGTCACCACAATCACACTAGCCGACACGCCATGAGCAGGGAGTAGTCAGGCTGAAAGACTTAAAAATAAGAGTTAATTGGGAGGCACCCCAATTTTACTTTCAATTTCAGTATTTTTAAATATGTTAATTATTTTGTAGTTCAGAGTATAAGTTTAGTATAAAGTAAATTTATTTCGATTCATTAGACAGTTAGTTGAGTCATGATTTCTAGTGAATTCAACCTTTAATGTTCAATGTTCATGATGTTATCTTAAACTTATAATTTTATTGTGTTTCAGGCACTTGGGTAGCTCGTGGATATGTGTTGGATGTAAAGAATTTGAAATTTTGAACCCATCTGCAAAACCACCTCCCGCCGGGGCAGATAATTAAAGATGGATACCCCCCGCCGGGCCGGGGGTCTTGGAACAAAAATAGAATACCACCCCCCCTGCCGGGGCGGTCATCTGTAAAAAATTACCCCCCGCCGGGGCGGGGGTACGGGAATGTTGAAAGATTCTACTCAGCAATTACACAAATTAATCCCACTTCTCCACTTTCTTCTCCCACAACTGACTCCTATACCCCCCATTAACTCATGAATTAGCTACAATAATCCCCACTTACACACTATATTAACCCACCAAATCTCTATACTATCTCCTCTCTATAAATTCAAACCCTAACTACACCACATCTCCATCTAAGTACATTTAATTTCAGTTATCACACAGTTAGGGTTCTTCAAGTGCAATTTTGGGCAGCAACAAGGAAGGGGAGAATCAACAAATTTGTCAACACCAATTAGGAGTTCATACTTCAACTGGGCATTTATACTGTGGGTAAGAACATTCTTCCAATTTCTCATCATATATCACCATATTCGAAGTTTTATTACAAATTTTGGGGGTATTGTGAGTCGTGCACGCCACGTGTTCGACGAGTTGTTCAAGTGAAGTTTGGGGGGATTTTGGCTTGAGTTCATCCATTCGATTACCATGGCACCAAAACCAGCATCAAAGAGAAAGCGAGGCGAGGGCTCAGGGTATACACCACCGGCTCGGGCCCTTGACAGGTGAAAATTCGTGAGTGACAACGCCGCTGATCGATATGATTATCTAGTGTCTAAGGCACTAACTCCAGAGCGAGGCTTGGACCCGACAACGTAGATGGCCAAATGAAGAGACAAATTTATGAAAAAGGATGGGATAGGTTTACTAACGAACCAGAGCCAATGATCGTCAATGTGGTAAAGGAATTTTATATAAATGCAGAGGATAAGGCCCCATTCATTGCATTCGTGAGGGGTAAATAGGCGTTGTTCAGTTCTAAAGCCATTAACGAGTATTACAGCCTGTGAACTCCTGTGGAATGCCAGTATGCCTATTTACATGACTATGATCCTGATTACGAGGGGATTTTAATAGAAATAACAAAGCCTGGCACCACTTGGGTATAGGGAAGAAAAGGGGGCACAATCTTCCTCAGCAAAGACCTGAGCCATTATGGAAAAATTTGATATGCATTCGTGTGCCCAAAACTATTCCCAACCACGCATACTACTGAGGTGACAAAAGAGAAGGTAATTATGTTGTATGCAATTGTGCAAGACTTCTACATCAACATGGGTGTCATCATCAACTTCTCGATATGAAAATGTCTGTGTGGGCCATTTTTCGACGGTCTGCCATACCCATCCCTCATATGTGGCTGTGCAGCTTTTGATTTTATGTGGATATAGATGGAGAAAATTTTTAAAGTGACAATTGTTAAAAATTGATATTTTATCTTTTCTGATAAAATAATATTCTATTATATTATTATAATATAATAATGGTGATATTTTTACAATGACTGTGGGATATATGAGTATATGAGGAGGAATAGTATTTTTATTGCAAAAGTTATTTAAAACATATTAAACATGTCGGTGGACCCATTTCTTGACTGAAATTTGATTATAACCTGTAAAATCGTCTGTATGTGAATTTTGGTCAATTTCTGTTTGGAATTTGGAAATACTTTCTTCTACAAAATTGTAGAGAATTGAATTTACTATAAAAAGCCGCGTGATTCGAATTTTTTGATAAAAGGTCTATTTATTATGAATTATTGAAGTTCCAAAGTTCTGAAATAATTGATTTTTTGAAGTTTTAATTATTTTTTATATGAAAAACGTTTTTTTGCCATTAATTATGGGTCTTGCATGTGATATAGTTGCTGAATTCAGATTCAAGAAGTGGGCGTAGGAAATTTGTTTATATATAATTTTTTTAGATTAAATTTTCTGCTTTGGTGTTCTAATCAATTTCCTATACATAGGGTGTGATAACCCAGGATTTCGAATAATCCAAAATTTGCGAATAATTTTTTTTTTAATATTATTATTAATTATCAATTTTGTGACAAGTTTCTGTGATACGTGTATCGAGAAGGTTAATTTATGTATTGACTAATAATATTAGAGTAGAGTTGTGCTTAACGGAGAATAGAAACCCTAACCCTAATTTTTGGAACGGGATTCGATAGAAAATGTAATTAAAATAATTATATTACTATGTATGTGTTTGAACGGTATAGAATTTTTGATCAATGATTGATCGGATAAGGTTTAATATTAATAAACCCTAATAAGAGATTAGAAACCATAATCTCAGGATTAGAAACACTAACGTACCGTTAGAAACCCTAATCAAAAGCCTAGAAACCCTAATTTCAAAACTGGGAGTTATAAACCCTAAATTAAGAAACCCTAATCCTTATTGACGAGCCTATGGGTTCATTAAACCTAAATATGATTAGAAAACTCTAATTATATTTTTGTATGATAAATTTCTATTTTTGAAACCCTAATTTTATTTTAGAAAATTTATTTTTCTAATTAAACCCTAATTTTGAAAATTGTGGGAACTAGAAATTTTTAAAACCTTAAAGAGTTCAAACCCTAAACCTTAATGTCCAAACCCTAAGCCCTAAGGGTTTTATCAAATTCAAATTCTAGAGAAAAAATTGGAAAAGACCAAAATGCCCTTTATGGAGATTTTATTATATTTCTTGTGAATCTTGCCAAATCAAGAGTTGTTCACCAACTATGTTGACTTGGTGGCACAAAATCTCAGCAAAATCAGCCCTATATGACAGCAAGATCAGATCTAGCAACATATCATAATATATATAAGATTTAGAGAGAGAAAGTTCATAAAAGTTGCTCATTTGCTATCAAGCTCTCACCTACTCTCTCTCTCACCAAAAGCTCCGAATTATACAAGTAGAACAGTCCTATATTAGTCCTTTAAAATGTCTAGATCAGATTGTTAAGACAAGATCAAAGATTTGGCAAGAAAAGGTATAAACCCTAACTTGAGTTTGATCTTTCATGCTAAGAAATTTTGTGTGTTTATGTGTTTAGATTCATGCTAGAATATGTTTTTAGTTGATCTATGATGATCCATCATGGATCCATAGCATCAAAGTGTGATAGAATCGAGTTTTTCAAAATCTGTTCTTGAACATTTTCAGTGGTCTGACAAGTAATGTCAGTCGCTCTAGATCATGGTGTCTTTATGATTTGTGATGTTTTATTGTTGGAATCTGTAGTCTGGTAGATGTTCTATAATCTGGAAGTGGTAGTACTAGTAAATGATGTCTAGATCGTGATTTGTAAGCGGTCAAAGACCGTTGACCGGCCATGACCGGGTCGAATTCTGGGTAACCCAGAAATAGAAAACGGAGTCTGACAGTGAGTTCTAAGGTTCGGATCTGTCTGGTTTTAAATGATTTGATGTTGTTGTTGTAACACTTTTGTAGCTGGTTATGTGTACTATAACTTTAGGTCTTTATATCCCTTATAACCTCAGCTGATCGATTGTGGAAGGTGGTCAAAGTAGACCACCCGGTCTGTTCTTTAACTTTCTGGAAAACCCAGAAACGGTTAAGAACAACTGTTCTGACATAGTTTGACCGGATAAAATCTGGCGATTTAGATGTTTATTATCTGACTTGTTGTGATGTAAATGTACCTTGACACTAGTACTACAGGTTTGAGCCATCTAACCACATAAAACATGACCAGGATATAGATTAAATTAAGCTTGAAAGTGAGCACTCGAAACTGCTGGGTTTCTGGAAAACCCAGAAACCGTCTGACAACAACTTTGGAGGCTTTGATCTCCTTGTTGTGATGTTGTTTGACCAATGTATCGATTAGGTATTGTAGTGTTACATTAATACTACAATACCAAAGTTTTAGATAGCCCAGAACATGAGCAGATTGGAAATTAAAGCCGGTCAAACATGACCCCTTGAGCTGCCGGCTGTCAGTGTTCTTGAGCTCAAGAACACCAACAGCGACGTTTTGTGTCGCTAAAGGGCTTTAGCGACGGTTTTATTTATTTATTTTCTGAAAATTTTAGAAATTAATAAAAAAATAGAAATAAATTATAAAAATTACCAAAAATAGTTTTAAAAATTATTTTAAATTATAAAAAATAATTTTTGACCAATTGGAATATTTTTCTTTAATATTTATAATTATTAAAATATTAAAGGTATTTAATTTATTTAATTATTTTATTAAATAAATTAGAGAAAAATGATTTAATAATATAAAAAATCATTTTAAATAAGAAAAATGTATTTAAAAATATTTTGAGTTATTAAATGTAACTTTTAATATTTTTGGAGAATTTTCATTAATAATTTAATATTAATGATATTAGATTTATTTGATTATTAAATTAAATAAATAAGATAAAAATGATTTAAATGATTTAAAAATCATTTTAATTTAGAATAAAGTGTTAAAAAATATTTTAAATTATAAAATATAATTTTCAATATTTTTGGAGAATTTTCATTAATAAAGTAATATTAATGACATTTGATTTATTTAATTATTATATTAAATAAAGGAATTAAAAATAATTTTATTGATTTAAAAATCATTTAAAAATAAGAAAAATAGTTTAAAAATATTTTTAGTTATAATTAATGACTTTTAATATTTTGATAATAATTTCATTAATATTTTAATATTAATGGTGATGATGTAAAAATGATTTTAATTATTTTAAAAATCATTTAAGTAGAATATTGATGATTTAAAAATATTTTAAGTTATTAATAATAACTTTAATATTTTGACAAGTATGTTATTAATATTTTGATATTATTAAATATTAATAATGAAACGATTATTTGATAATTAAATCATTTAAAAATGATTTAAGTGTTTGAAAAATTATTATAAATAATAATAAATGTTTATAATTATTAAAAGCTTCCGGAAAATATTATAAACGATATTTGACTTATCTATAATAATATTGAAGCTTAGAGACAAAGTTTAATTGACAATCAATGTGCTAATTATCGGATAGGGTGACCAGAACACCGAGAATGGACCGAAATCCAACCAGACTGATATAGTTAGACTTGTTAAGTGTTTATATAGGTTATAAATACTAATGTGGCTATGTGGTAATGTGCCTAGGAGAAGTTTGACTGTAAAATACAGTGTTATGTGTTATAAATGTTTGTACTAATTGTGAGACCGACATTGTTGAATATAGGTCTTACGAACGCAGTTAATTATATTGTGTAGCTGTAATCAACGTGGAAGGCAAGTTTCCTAACTCAACCTTGAGTTATATTTCCTTCAATTATTATAGTGGTTAATTATTGCTAATTACACCACATCCAGGGAAGTTATTGTTGATTATTCGCAGTTAGTGCATGCTTAATAATTCAATTTGAATTACTGATTCAGAAATATACATTCGTAGAATTACTGTTGTTGAATATTCAAATTTGTAGAAGTTAGAATTGACACTACAGATAATTCCTATTCATTGTCAAATTGTGTTGAGAAATGGCTTAGCTAATTATTCTAGCTAGACAAACATTTGTTAGAACTTGATAAATTCAATAAAATAATTCAATTGTTATTGGTAGAATCGATGCCAATTATTTTGGCAAGATCGATAAGTGAATAGAATTTGAAATCACAGTATTTCGTTGTAAAATCAAAATATTGATTCTAAAACTGAGAAGAACAATCTTTTATATAAAGGGAACATTTTGGGTCGTGAATTCGACCTTTGCGCGCGTTTTGAGTATTATGCATAATATAGGGTACAAGGAGTTGGCCGGCTCTAAGTACTTGCAGAGGGGTATGATTTAATCTTTATGGTTATCTGATACTCCTGGTATGTATCAAAGTAAATCTTTGATAGATGCCCGAGAAAATAAGTTCAAAGATCTTGTGTGATCACTCAGTATAAATCTGGAAATTATTCCACTTTGTTATTGTGTAGAATTGATTCTTGTAGAATTTCGAAAGCGTTGTACTATTTCATTATCAAATTATGGCGTTGCATAGAAAAGGAGAAGCCTTGTTATTGAATAACAAATTGTTCAGCTATTTCAAAGTTCCCCAAACTTTGGTTTCATTCTATCAAAATAGATAGGATATTATTGTTGATTCATATACATTTATTGTATAATCTTAACTTACGGGGAAAATTTGTTACTCACCCTTGCTATAAATAAAATATTTCAGCTAGGGACGAAGTTGCAGGAGGTGCTGTGAAGTAGAACAAGGGAAAAGTCGTAGTTATAAATTAGTTATGTTGAATGTATTTATTATGTTGTATTGTAAACCCTTTTTGTATATCTAAAGGGTATGTTTGTAAAGTTAAGGTTAGAGAACCTGGGTGATGTATTATTATTAAACTCTGATAAAAACTTATGTAAGATACTATCTATATATATTATGGGTAGTTAAATGTTAATTATAGTGTGGATCGTGAATACCAAACTCGGGAGTCAGGTAACCCGGATTTGGGGGTGTCACAGGTTGGTATCAGAGCTGTAGTGACCAAGGTGTCACCAGCTGGTAGTAGAGCTGTAGGTTATAAACCTTAAGTGAGGTGGGAAAAAAAACCCTAAGATTATAACCATAAGCGAAATAGAGAATACTCATTTAGAGTACTAAGTGAAAGATTGCCGAAGTGCAACGATAGTGAGAAATGGGGACATATAGTGTGAGGAGTTTGTACTAATGAAGTACTAATCAAGTTATTTAAATTGATTGTAGGATGTCCGGAGAAGATCAAATGAGTACGGAGATGCTAGCGGCTTTTGCACCAATGCTAGAAGCTGAGGTGCCAACGCAAAGTGAATCGGTTGATAAGGTGGAAGAAGATGAACCTATGGTTTATCTGGGGAGCGATCATGACGATTATCCCGAGATGTATCTGAGTGGAGATGAGGAGGTAGAGTCTGAGCCAGCTATGGTAGAAATAAAGAATAAGACTACAGTTGAAGAACAAGATCAACTAGTTGCAGAAGTTCAAGAACTCCGAAGTAAGGCGTTTCTCTTGGAGCAGCTATGGAAGACAGAACGAGCGTTATGCGAAATTACTGAAGAAAGGAACGAACTCAAGGCGCAGGTAGATAGAATGAAGGCGGAAGGTGGTGGATCGTCTGAAGGGATGATCAAGCAGCAGAAAGACAAAAAGAAAAGGAAGAGGGACAACGATAGCCCTAATTCAGAAAAGTCAAGCTCAAAGAAGAAGCAAGCATGTGGCAAGTGTGGAAAGAGCCATTTGGGGGAATGTATGTGGGGTCAGAATGTGTGTTATAATTGTGGCCAGAAAGGACATCTATCCCCAAATTGTCCTAAACCAAAGAAAGAAGGATGTTTTGCATGTGGTGGAACGAGTCATAGGGTTAAGAATTGTCCTAAAAAGAAGAAGGATTAAGTGTGTGGAGAATAATATTTTCTTTGGTAGGAGATAACTTTTGTATGCCTCCACTTTTTGTGTAAAGTTGTAGTAATGAATCCCGACTTTTGTCGCAAAGGGATAGTACCTATTTGTAGTTGTATGGGTAATGTACTAAAAATTACTATGTAATATTTGCATGAATATAAATGCAATGATATGTTTGTATGAATGAAATCTTTATTTTCTATATGAATATAAGATTAAAATAAATTTGTGTGTTCTTAGAACTCATACTTATGGTAAGTTAATGACTCATAGTTATATGAAATGTTTTGAACCCCTCAACGAATGGACGCCAAAGGTCTGACTAGGATAAGTTCATACACTCATATAATTGTGGCAAGTTATTGAACTCCTAAGTGTTGTAAGTTTGATGAACTGGATATAGTAATGTGAAAATGGAGAATAACAACTTTTTGTGTAAAGTTGTGTTTTTAATCCTGATATGATTTAAAAAGGGTTAGTAATATGTGAAGTACTAAATGTACTATGTGCTATTTGAATAAATATGCAATTACTTGAGAAATATGTGTTGAATTCTTATTGTGTTAAGAATTGGTATAGAGAAAGAGTATTTATATAAGATTTTTTATTTAAATCAGATCATGCCGCCTAGACGACAGAATCGAAACCAACGAGAAGAACATTCAGTGAATAACGAAGGAGGTCAAGTTGACCCAATGCAAAATTTTGCAAATATGATAGCCGAAGCTATGGAGAATAGAGCTCCCGCGGGAAGAGGAAGAGCGAGAGAACCGCCAGCTGATAGATTAGCTAACTTCAAGGATTTTAAAGCGGTAGGACCGCCGGAATTCAAGGGAACCACCGATCCGATTGAAGCCCAAACTTGGGTAAAGGAGATGGAGAAAGCATTCATCATTGCACGTGTGGCAGAAGAGCAAAAGACGGCTTTTGCAACTTATCTGATTAAGGGAGAAGCCAATTACTGGTGGGAGACGAACCAAGCAAGAGCTGGTACAGAGGTGGTGTTGTGAACAAGATTCAAGGAGTTGTTCTTTGAGAACTACTTCTCACCGAGTATGCAAGCTCGGATGGAAGTCAAATTCTTAGAACTAAAGCAGGAGAACATGTCTGTTTCTGAATACGTGGCTAAATTTAATGAATTGGCACGATTTGCACCTCATCAGGTGGATACAGAAGCAAGAAAGGCACGAAGATTAGAGAATGGGCTGAAGCCGGGGATATTCAACAAAGTAGCTGTGCTGCAGATCAACACTTTTGCGGCTTTATTGGAAAAAGCGCTAATTACTGAAGGAGGGAGCGAAGCAGCGTCTCGATTTCATCAGGAAAAGAAGAAAAAGACAAATGACGGAGGAAGCAGTGGAGGAAGTAATACAAATAAGATAAAATGGAATGAGAATACCCAGTCGGGTAAGAAGTTAGAAGATAATAGGAAAGGAAGGGAGCCATGTTCGAATTGTGGGAAGCACCATGCTAGAGTTTGCTTGAAGAAGAAGGGAGTTTACTATAAATGCGGGCAAGAGAGGCATATGTAACCCAATTGTCCCAGTCCAAAAAAAATTCAAGGTTGTTTTGGATGCGGATCGACCGACCATATTGTACGAAACTATCCGAAAAGAAATGCTGAGAAGGAAAGCGCCAGTAAGGGACCTGGTGGCGGAAGCTTGACGATTCGAGGACCTGCACAGCCAGGAAGACCAACGGCCCGTACATTCAACATGACGGCGCAAGATATAGTGGCAACTCAGGACGTGGTAACAGGTAATGATTTAATTACGCGAATAATAGGAGTTAGATAATTATGTGAACTATTTTCTTTTATAGACTCAGGTCACAGGTTAGAATTTGAAACCAAAATTTATATGGTGTTGAATAAAATAAATTGATGATACAACTTTAAAAGATTGTAGAATATAAGAAAGCGGTGATTCCGAGGACGGAATCCTTTTAAGGAGGGGTGAATGTAATAACCCAGGATTTCGAATAATCCAAAATTTGCGAATAATTTTTTTTTAATATTATTATTAATTATCAATTTTATGACAAGTTTCTGTGATACGTGTATCGAGAAGGTCAATTTATGTATTGACTAATAATATTAGAGTAGAGTTGTGCTTAACGGAGAATAGAAACCCTAACCCTAATTTTTGGAACGGAATTGATAGAAAATGTAATTAAAATAATTATATTACTATGTATGTGTTTGAACGGTATAGAATTTTTGATCAATGATTGATCGGATAAGGTTTAATATTAATAAACCCTAATAAGAGATTAGAAACCCTAATCTCAGGATTAGAAACACTAACGTACCGTTAGAAACCCTAATCAAAAGCCTAGAAACCCTAATTTCAAAACTGGGAGTTATAAACCCTAAATTAAGAAACCCTAATCCTTATTGACGAGCCTATGGATTCATTAAACCTAAATATGATTAGAAAACTCTAATTATATTTTTGTATGATAAATTTCTATTTTTGAAACCCTAATTTTATTTTAGAAAATTTATTTTTTTAATTAAACCCTAAATTTGAAAATTGTGGGAACTAGAAATTTTTAAAACCTAAAAGAGTTCAAACCCTAAACCTTAATGTCCAAACCCTAAGCCCTAAGGGTTTTATCAAATTCAAATTCTAGAGAAAAAATTAGAAAAGACCAAAATGCCCTTTATGGAGATTTTATTATATTTCTTGTGAATCTTGCCAAATCAAGAGTTTTTCACCAACTATGTTGACTTGGTGGCACAAAATCTCAGCAAAATCAGCCCTATATGACAGCAAGATCAGATCTAGCAACATATCATAATATATATAAGATTTAGAGAGAGAAAGTTCATAAAAGTTGCTCATTTGCTATCAAGCTCTCACCTACTCTCTCTCTCACCAAAAGCTCCGAATTATACAAGTAGAACAGTCCTATATTAGTCCTTTAAAATGTCTAGATCAGATTGTTAAGACAAGATCAAAGATTTGGCAAGAAAAGGTATAAACCCTAACTTGAGTTTGATCTTTCATGCTAAGAAATTTTGTGTGTTTATGTGTTTAGATTTATGCTAGAATATGTTTTTAGTTGATCTATGATGATCCATCATGGATCCATAGCATCAAAGTGTGATAAAATCGAGTTTTTCAAAATCTGTTCTTGAACATTTTCAGTGGTCTGACAAGTAATGTCAGTCGCTCTAGATCATGGTGTCTTTATGATTTGTGATGTTTTATTGTTGGAATCTGTAGTCTGGTAGATGTTCTTTAATCTGGAAGTGGTAGTACTAGTAAATGATGTCTAGATCGTGATTTGTAAGCGGTCAAAGACCGTTGACCGGCCATGACCGGGTCGAATTCTGGGTAACCCAAAAATAGAAAACGGAGTCTGACAGTGAGTTCTAAGGTTCGGATCTGTCTGGTTTTAAATGATTTGATGTTGTTGTTGTAACACTTTTGTAGCTGGTTATGTGTACTATAACTTTAGGTCTTTATATCCCTTATAACCTCAGCTGATCGATCGTGGAAGGTGGTCAAAGTAGACCACCCGATCTGTTCTATAACTTTCTGGAAAACCCAGAAACGGTTAAGAACAACTGTTCTGACATAGTTTGACCGGATAAAATCTGGCGATTTAGATGTTTATTATCTGACTTGTTGTGATGTAAATGTACCTTGACACTAGTACTACAGGTTTGAGCCATCAAACCACATAAAACATGACCAGAATATAGATTAAATTAAGCTTGAAAGTGAGCACTCGAAACTGCTGGGTTTCTGGAAAACCCAGAAACCGTCTGACAGCAACTTTGGAGGCTTTGATCTCCTTGTTGTGATGTTGTTTGACCAATGTATCGATTAGGTATTGTAGTGTTACATTAATACTACAATACCAAAGTTTTAGATAGCCCAGAACATGAGCAGATTGGAAATTAAAGCCGGTCAAACATAACCCCTTGAGCTGCCGGCTGTCAGTGTTCTTGAGCTCAAGAACACCAACAGCGACGCTTTGTGTCGCTAAAGGGTTTTAGCGACGGTTTTATTTATTTATTTTCTGAAAATTTTAGAAATTAATAAAAAAATAGAAATTAATTATAAAAATTACCAAAAATAGTTTTAAAAATTATTTTAAACTATAAAAAATAATTTTTGACCAATTGGAATATTTTTCTTTAATATTTATAATTATTTAAATATTAAAGGTATTTAATTTATTTAATTAGTTTATTAAATAAATTAGAGAAAAATGATTTAATAATATAAAAAATCATTTTAAATAAGAAAAATGTATTTAAAAATATTTTGAGTTATTAAATATAACTTTTAATATTTTTGGAGAATTTTCATTAATAATTTAATATTAATGATATTAGATTTATTTGATTATTAAATTAAATAAATAAGATAAAAATGATTTAAATGATATAAAAATCATTTTAATTTAGATAAAGTGTTAAAAAATATTTTAAATTATAAAATATAATTTTCAATATTTTTGGAGAATTTTCATTAATAA
The DNA here is from genome assembly GCA_020205505.1 of Panax japonicus. Taxonomy (NCBI): domain Eukaryota; kingdom Viridiplantae; phylum Streptophyta; class Magnoliopsida; order Apiales; family Araliaceae; genus Panax; species Panax japonicus. Next base: position 60,189,976 of record CM035107.1, read on the forward strand.
AGTAATATTAATGACATTTGATTTATTTAATTATTATATTAAATAAAGGAATTAAAAATGATTTTATTGATTTAAAAATCATTTAAAAATAAGAAAAATAGTTTAAAAATATTTTAAGTTATAATTAATGACTTTTAATATTTTGATAATAATTTCATTAATATTTTAATATTAATGGTGATGATTTAAAAATGATTTTAATTATTTTAAAAATCATTTAAGTAGAATATTGATGATTTAAAAATATTTGAAGTTATTAATAATAACTTTAATATTTTGACAAGTATGTTATTAATATTTTGATATTATTAAATATTAATAATGATAAGATTATTTGATAATTAAATCATTTAAAAATGATTTAAGTGTTTGAAAAATTATTATAAATAATAATAAATGTTTATAATTATTAAAAGCTTCCGAAAAATATTATAAACGATATTTGACTTATCTATAATAATATTGAAGCTTAGAGACCAAGTTTAATTGACAATCAATGTGCTAATTGTCGGATAGGGTGACCAGAACACCGAGAATGGACCGAAATCCAACCAGACTGGTATAGTTAGACTTGTTAAGTGTTTATATAGGTTATAAACACTAATATATAGTTATGTTGAATGTATTTATTATGTTGTATTATAAACCCTTTTTGTATATCTAAAGGGTATGTTTATAAAGTTAAGGTTAGAGAACCTGGGTAATGTATTATTATTAAACTCTGATAAAAACTTATGTAAGATACTATCTATATATATTATGGGTAGTTAAATGTTAATTATAGTGTGGATCGTGAACACCAAACTCAGGAGTCAGGTAACCCGGATTTGGGGGAGTCACATAGGATGCTTAGGTTAGAATTGAAAATCACACCATAAACTAAAGTTTTCTCTCTCTTTCTCTCTCTATAATATTAAACGTATTTTATGAGTATTTTAGTACTTTGAGTATTGTTATACGATGCAAGTTCTTTCAGCACTATACCCAGTATTCCAGTCAGAAGTATTATTTTTGCGAGGTAAGGGATGTTATTTTATTTGAAAATGATATTATTTCTTCAATATCATTATGCCAAAATATTGGTTGAAAATTTTTATCAAATTTGGAAGTTTTCATGTAGGGGGTTACTATTCATGAGTTACTATTCATGAGTAACTATTCACGAGTTACTATTTATGAGTTACTATTCACGAGTTACTATTCACGAGTACTATTCACGAAGCATTATGATTTTTTTTGTGAAATTTCTATCTTTTAGTGTCGGAGTTACTATTCACATATACGGCACTATTCACGAATACGACACTATTCACAGAAAAATTAAATTTTCTTTTCTGTGTCCAAGATCGTCTGTTATGATTCCTATCTTGGATTGGATCTATGTTTTGGTTTTCATTCTTGAATTTTACTCCACTCTGGTTATTTATGAAGTATTTTTGAACTTGGATTGTTTAAAGTACGAATCCTTAATATTTGTTCTTTTGTTTCACTGGATTCGTTTTCTTTAAAATATTTTTCATCATCCTCAGTCCTAAATGATGATATTAATGAATATATTTGGCTTGTAGTGCAAAGATGAATGATTTTATGATGAATATCTTTGGCCCGTAGTGCAAAGATGAACAGGTGTTTAGATGAACATGACCAACTGGTGAATATCTTTGGCCTGTAGTGCAAAGATGAATATTTGATTTATGATGTATATTGATTGATTTTACAGGGATAAAATATCGATGATGGACTTTTAAATTCATAGATGATAGTAGATTTTATTCTCTACTTAACTCTTCTAATGAATTGTTGTTTCCGCTGCAGTTGTTGATCTAAAACTTGTTGTCTATTGTATTTTATCATATTTTTCCCTATTGAAGACTAAAGATAATTTGTTGTACATTATCTTAGTCACAATATTCTTTGTTGGGCTAGTTGAGCTCACCCTTTTCTTTTTTGTTCCATTTTTCTTCTCAGGAGATGAGAATATAGCGGGAACTATTCGGGGTGTGGAGTAATGGTTCAAGATAGTTGTTTTAGTAGACCTCACTTTTTTGTAAAATAGTGTATCAATAATTGTAATGAGGACTTATTTGAGTGTGGATATTGTCTAGAAGACAATATTTGTATTTAAACCCACAGTTTATGTGTTGTCGTATTTTGCACGACAATTGTATTAATAAAGTTGTAGTTATTTCTGTACCATGTATTTGGTGACTCAAAATGGGTGATGTATACCTATTTTGGGGGCGTCACAGTTGGTATCAGAGCTTAGGGATATGATCTCTGGCGGAGATCGGGGAATAGAACTAGGAGGGGAGAGACGAGTAAATCCTTCGCTAGTGTGTCCTACCTAAGCTTATTTGTTGGTCGGTCATAATATAGGGGTATTATGTGATATGTTAATTTGTTTAATTAACCCTTGTTTTATGGAAGTATTTGAGAATGTTGACTGAGAATGTTAACAGTGGAGTAAATGAGACAGTGGAGACATCTTTGTTCACCAACGAGGAAAACGTGCAACAGGCTGGCAATGTTCCTCCTATGAACAACACCACTGAGCAGATGACGAACGATGGTATGTTTAGGAACTTTCTAAAATTCATAAAAAACCAAACGAGAAAGACTACTGTTCAAAATGCAGGTGGAAACACTAGCAACTCACGGATGGTCACCGCTAAGCAGTTCAAGGAGTTAGGACCGCCAAAGTTTTTGGGAAAGCCAGAACCACTTACGGCAAAGACGTGGATAAAGCAGATCACTAAGATATTTGATGTCTTAGGATGCTCAAGGGAGCAAAAGGTTCCTTTCGCCACTTTCATGTTACGAGGAGAGACAGATTATTGGTGGGAATCTGTAAATCGTACTCAGCCTACCGCACTGAAGATGTCTTGGGAGAAGTTCCAAGAATTATTCAACAACAAGTACTTTCCCAAAAGTATTCGTCACATGAAGGAGGTAGAGTTCATCAAGTTGGAGAAAAACAATATGAAGGTGTCGCAGTACGAAGCAAAGTTTGCCGAGTTGTCCCGATTTGCATCCCATTTGGTTGATAATGAGGAGAGAATGACGCGAATGTTTCTGCGAGGTTTGAAACCCAAAATACGTCAATACCTCATTTCTTACAAACTTTGTTTATATTCAGATGTTGTGAATAGGGCTCAGTTATTGGATCACGATAATGAGTCAGCTCAACTAAAGAATAATGACCAACAACTCGATGAAAATCGTACCGGTGGCGCCGGTCATCGGAACAATGATAACCATCGTGGAGAAAATTATCATGCCAGAAATGGTAACCACTTCAGTGGTAATCATGGACAAGGTAATAGAAGAAATAACTCAAATGGAAATTTAAGAAGAGAAGATTTAACAATGACGGGAAGACGTCGGCACCAACACCAGCAACGAATTTTAGAGGAGGAGAAAGACCGCCAGTTAGATGCTACAGATGCGGAGAAAAGGGACACATAAGTCCAAACTGTTCACAACCTTCCAAGGTATATTATAATTGTGGAAAAGAAGGTCATATCGCTCGAGATTGTACGGTAGTGAAACCCAATCCAGCGAGGATGGTGACTCAAAAGGTTGTCCTAGAAAAGTCAAAGTTAACGGTTCCTGGAAGAGCGTTTTTTGTGACTGGTCAGAATGCGAGGAACCCGAACGAAGTTAGCATGGGTTAGTTAATTATAAATTCTTACGAAGTTTATACCTTATTAGATACCGGTTCTACCCATTCATTTATCTCACCTGCTTATACTCAACGTTTAAACTTGACTCCGGAGAAAATTAGACTTTGACTTATCTGTTGAAACTCCGTTATGAGAAACTTTCATTACATTCACTATTTATAAATCTTGTTTGATCCAAGTTGGCACCATCACATTACCTGTTGACCTTATTTCTTTAAAGATACTTTCTTTTGATGTGATTTTGGGGATTGATTGATTAACTACTCATCATGCCAAAATTGATTGCTTTCGTAAGGTTGTTAGTTTTCATATTCCTAAGCAACCTGTTATTCAAATTCAAAAAACCAAACCATTGAAGTCAAACACTTTCATATCAAGCCATAGAGTCATTCATTTATTGAAAAAATGGATGTCAAGTTTTCTTAGCCCATGTTATGGACTTAAACAAAAATATGTTAGATTTGAATGATATTTCTATTGTTAGTAAATTTCCTGATGTATTTCCTGAAGAATTTCTTGGCTTATTCCCAAAGTGTGATATTGAATTTTGTATCGACTTTGAACCCGGTACAAAACCCATTTCTAAAATCTTATGGCTCCTATTGAACTTCAGGAGTTAAAAATTCAACTATAGAAGTTTGTACCCGAGCCTTTATCTGGTGACTTCCTTTGTGGAATGCACCGAAGTCAGACTCTCCATAGGGGACGCCATATTTGAGTGATAGTATACTTATAGGTACCATTGTGACGTGCTATCTAAGATTGGGATATGAGTCATAGTTGAGAGCAACCTAAGTCAGTAATCAAAATACGTAGCTTTCTAGGCTTAGTTAGTTATTATCGGAGATTCGTGGAAAGATTTTCTCGAATCGCTACTCCATTAACTCAGCTGACTCGTAGAGATAAAAAATTCGAATGGACCGAAGAATATAAAAAGAGCTTCCAAGAACTTAACATGCGGCAACGACGTTGGCTCGAGCTGTTGAAAGATTACGACCATACCATTCAATACCATCCTGGAAAAAAAACGAACATGGTAGCTGACGCGTTGAGTAAAAGATCATATGCGTTTACGAGTGCGATATTGTTAACACAGAGACCAATTTCGTATGACTTACAGTAGATGGAGATAGAGTTAAAGATTCCAAGAACCTGCGTGAAGATAACGAATATACGATTAGAATCGACTTTAATCGATAAATTTAAAGTTGATCAAGCTACGAACTTGGAGTTGATGAATATGAAGAAGAAGATGCAAGAAGTCATTATTCCAAAATTGAGAATCGGCGATGTGAGGAAAGCTCAAACCTTCATTTTATTAGTCCATTTGAAATCCTCGATCGAATAGGAACTGTGGCCTATAGACTCGTTTTACCGCCATGTATGACGCGTGTTTATAACATTTTTCACGTATCGATGTTACGTAAATATGTGGACGACCCGAACCATGTTATTGAGTTAGAATCGGAAGAGATAGCCAAAGACTTAACGTATGAAGAGGTACCCGTCATGATTTTGGATAGGAAGGAGCATGTCCTACGCACGAAGGTTATACCACAAGTTAATGTTTTGTGGAGAAACCATGCTATTGAGGAAATGATCTGGGAGTTGGAAACGGAAATGTAAGCGAGGTATCCTCATCTTTTTGAAACACCAGGTACGTACGTCAATTTCGAGGACGAAATTTCATAAGGAGAGAGGTTGTAAGACCCCAAATTATTAATAAATGAAATTTAATTCCTCTAGTTATTATTTTAAAATAGTAAGGGTTGATTTGATTAATGTGGTTAGTTATGGGTAAAATGCGCAAATATTTTAAATAAGCAAGTGGTTATAAAATACTAATTGTTGTCGGATAATATTCGTTTGGTCGTGGAATATTCTTACTGTCGGAGAATATTCGTACGACGGCGCAGCCTTGTGTGGGCCCATAACGAAAAGCAATTGGATGAAGAAAACAACAAGTATAAGTTGTTTATAAATAACGGCGCAGTTGTTACCGTTAATACTGTTGGAATACCCGGTGGTTAAAACACAGTAATACGCGTTGTTGCACAGTAGCACACGGTATTGCACCAATTATTGATTCTTACGTAAGAAGGCACTACTCAATAATTATTACAGTAATTACTGTGTAATATTTTATTTTATTGATTCAATAATTGTTGCGTTGATTTTTTATATTACTGTTGTTTCAATAATTGTCACTACACAGTATTTTCCATTATCGAAGCAATAATTCATATTATCTAAATAATATTATTAGAAAACATTATTAACAATGTCTAGAAATTTCTGTCTAAGGAGAGGTTTGGTCACCTAATTGCGCGCCAGTAAGGAGAAATTCTTATTGGAAAGCCCCCTCTTTCCTCGGAACGGTCTGGTTGCCAGTACTGTGATTCTGTAATATTATTTGTGAATAATTAATTATTAATTTATATGATGAGGAAAATATTGGTTTTATGTGGATATAGATGGAGAAAATTTTTAAAGTGACAATTGTTAAAAATTGATATTTTATCTTTTCTGATAAAATAATATTTTATTATATTATTATAATATAATAATGGTAATATTTTTACAATGAATGTGGGATATATGAGTATATGAGGAGGAAGAGTATTTTTGTTGCAAAATTTGTTTAAAACATGTTAAACATGTTGGTGGACCCATTTCTTGACTGAAATTTGATTATAGCTTGTAAAATCGTCCGTATATGGATTTCGATCAATTTCTATTTGGAATTTTGAAAAACCTTTCTTCTGGAAAGTTATAGAGAATTGAATTTCCTATACAGAGACGTGAGATTTGAATTTTCTGGTAAAAGGTCTATTTATTATGAATTATTGAAGTTCCGAAGTTCCGAAATAATTGATTTTTTGAAGTTTTAATTATTTTTTATATGAAAAACGTTTTTGTCATTAATTGTGGGTCTTGCATGTGATGTAGTTGCTAAATTCAAATTCAAGAAGTGGGCATAGGAAATTTGTTTATATATAATTTTATTATATTAAATTTTCTACTTTTGTGTTTTAAGCAATTTCCTATAAATAGGGTATTTAGGTTAGACTTGAAAATCACACCAGAAACTAAAGTTTTCTCTCTCTTTCTCTCTCTATAATATCGAACGTATTTTGTGAGTATTTTAGTACTTTGAGTATTGTTATACGATGCAAGTTCTTTCAGCAGTATACCCAGTATTCCAGTTAGAAGTACTGTTTTTGCGAGGTAAGGGATGTTATTTTATTCGAAAATGATATTATTTCTTCAATATCATTATGTCAAAATATTGGCTGGAAATTTTTATCAAATTTGGAACTTTTTCATGTCGGGGTTACTATTCATGAGTTACTATTCATGAGTTACTATTTATGAGTTATTATTCACGAGTTACTATTCATGAGTTACTATTCATGAGTACTATTCACGAAACATGATGATTTTTTTGTGAAATTTCTATCTTTTAGTGTCGGAGTTACTATTCACGTATACAACACTATTCACGAATACGACACTATCCACAGAAAAATTAAATTTTCTTTTCTGTGTCCAAGATCATCTGTTATGATTCCTATCTTGGATTGGATCTATGTTTTGGTCTTCATTCTTGAATTTTACTCCACTCTGGTTATTTATGAAGTATTTTTGAACTTGGATTGTTTAAAGTACGAATCCTTAATATTTGTTCTTTTGTTTCACTGGATTCGTTTTCTTTAAAATATTTTTCATCATCCTTAGTCCTAAATGATGATATTACTGAATATCTTTGGCCTGTAGTGCAAAGATGAATGATTTTATGATGAATATCTTTGGCCCGTAGTGCAAAGATGAATAGGTATTTAGATGAACATGACCAACTGGTGAATATCTTTGGCCTGTAGTGCAAAGATGAATATTTGATTTATGATGCATATTAATTGATGTTAGAGGGATAAAATATCGATGATTGACTTTTAAATTCATAGATGATAGTAGATTTCATTCTCTACTTAACTCTTCTAATGAATTATTGTTTCCGCTGCAGTTGTTGATCTAAAACTTGTTGTCTATTGTATTTTATCATATTTTTCCCTATTGAAGACTAAGGATAATTTGTTTTACATTATCTTAGTCATAATATTCTTTACTGGGCTAGTTGAGCTCACCCTTTTCCTTTATGTTCCATTTTTCTTCTCATGAGACGAGAATATAGCGGGAACTAGTCGGGGTATGGAGTAATGGTTCAAGACAGTTATTTTAGTAGTCCTCACTATTTTGTAAAATAGTGTATCAATAATTGTAATGAGGACTTATTTGAGTGTGGATATTGTCTAGAAGACAATATTTGTATTTAAACTCACAGTTTATGTTTTGTCATATTTTGCATGACAATTGTATTAATGAAGTTGTAGTTGTTTCTGTACCATGTATTTGGTGACTCAGAATGGGTGATGTATACCTATTTTGGGGGCGTCACAGTATTATTTCTTTTGTATTCATGAAGAGAACTTCTGTTATTCCATTCTTTATTATTCTGTTGGAATAACCTGTATACGCGGGCTACCCTATACTTGGTGACATTCTTTTATTATTCTATCTTTACTATTCTGTTGGAATATCCTGTCTGTGCGTTTTACGCTGGACTTGATTCCGTCTTTACTATTCTGTTGGAATATCCAGTCTATACGTTTTACGCCGGACCTGGTTCCGTCTTTATTATTATTCTGTTGGAATATCTTGTCTTTGCGTTTTACGCCGGACCTGATTTCGTCCTTATTAGTATTCTGTTGGAATAACCTGTCTATGCGAAGTACCGCATGCATGGTGATTTCGGTTGTTATTCCATTCTTTATTATTCTGTTGGAACATCCTGTCGGTGCGAATTTCGCCTGACCTGGTTTCGTTATTTAGTATTCTGTTGGAATAACTTGTCTATGTGAAGTACCGCATGCATGGTGATTTCTTTTGTTATTCCATTCTTTATTATACTCAAATGGTTAAAGTTTTGACTTCTATACTCCATGAAATTAGTGGAATATCCTTGATAATTGCGCTTCATCCAGTATCTTTTCATGAAAATATTCTTCTGAGCATTCTTGAATTTTACTCTACAAAGCAGTGTCATGTTGACAATTTGGACGTTATTGGTTCTTGGACAAATTAATTCTTGAACTTGTTTTATTGAATTCTTATATCATTGTCATCATCCTCATATTTATATTTTTTTTGAAAGTCATCTATGGCATGTAGTGCATAGATGGACTTGGTATGATTATGACCAGGGATTATTAGGTGTAATCATGACCGTAATGTTACAAATGATGTTGTAAAATTCCTCATTAGCCCATAGTGCATTGATGGACAGTTGTTGGCATGATCACGACCATTAATGAATACACAAATATTCTTGGCCCGTAGTTCATGGATAATTGTGGTCGTGATACTAAAGAATATCCTTGGCCGTAGTGCAGGGGTGATTCAATGATGTGGATTATTTATTAAGCTGAGTCCCAGCGATAAAAGTGATGAAAAACCTTTTAAATCATAAAAGATAGTAGATTTTATTCTCTACTTGACTCTTTTAATGGATTACTTGTTCCGCTACAGTTAAACTTGATGTTTATTATATTGTATCAGTTTAACACTGTTTAAGGCTAATGATAATTTATTCTGCATTATCTTAGTCATAATATTTCTTACTGGGCTAGTTGAGCTCAACTTTTCTTTCACTGTTCTCTTCAGGAAATGAGAATATAGTTGGAATGAGTCGGGGAACGGAGTGATGGTCCTAGATGGTGCATTAGTAGTCCTCACTATTCTGTGAAATAGTGTGATAATAATTGTAATGAGGACTCCTTTTGAGTTTGTATACTCTCTAGTAGACAATATTTGTATTCAAACTCACAGTTTATGTTTTGTCATATTGTACACGACAGTTGTATTATTAAGTTGTATTTGATTTCTGTACCATGTATCTGGCGACTCAAGATAGGTGATGTATACCTAATTTTGGGAGCGTCACAGTTGGTATCAAAGCTTAGGGATATGATCCCTGGCTAAGATGTGAGACTAGAACTAGGAGGGGAGAGACGGGGAATTCCTTCTCTAGTATGACGTACTTAAATTTATTTTGTATTTAAATTGGTTGGTCTGAGTTTAGAGATAATATGTTTCATGTCAACTAACACTTGTTTTGTGGCAGTATCTGAAAATGACATCCAAGAATGTTTAGAATAGAAATGGAGCACAAGAGACTGTTGAGTCTCCACATATCAATAATCAGGATAATGTGCATCAGGAAGGCAACAATCCTCATGCAAACAACAACACGGACCAAATGATGAATGATGGATTATTCAGAGGCTTTATGAAATTCATGCAACATCAGGCGAGAGCGGCTCCTATCCAAAATATAGGTGGAAACACTGGAAATTCTCGGATGGTCACCGCTAAACAGTTCAAGGAGCTGGGACCACCGGAGTTTATTGGAGAGCCAAAACCACTAAAGGTAGAAGCATGGATAAAGCAGATCACCAAGATATTTGATGTCTTGGGATGCTCCGAGGAGCAAAAGGTTCCCTTCACCACCTTCATGTTGCGTGAAGAGGCAGATTACTGGTGGGAATCTGTAAAACGTACCAGCCTGACGCACTCAAGATGTCTTGGGAGAAGTTCCAAGAACTATTCAACGAAAAGTACTTTCCCGAGAGTATTCGTCACATAAAAGAAGTGGAGTTTATCAAATTGGAATAAAACAATATGATCGTGTCGCAATACGAGGCTAAATTTACGGAGTTATCCCGGTTTGCATCCCATTTGGTTGATAATGAGGAGCGAATGACGTGAATGTTTTTAAGAAGTTTAAAACCGGAGATACGTCAATATCGTATTTCTCATAAACTGTGTTTGTACTCAGATGTTGTAAATTGGGCTCAGTTATTAGAGTGCGGTAACGAGTCAATGCAACCAAGAGAAAGAAGCTGGCAGCATGAAAATACCAGTGGTATCAGTCATCGAAACGGTGACAACAAATGTGGAGGGAATCAACATGCCAGATATGGTAATCACTTCGGTGGTAATCATGGCCAAGACAGTAAAAATGGACATTTCAAGAAAAGGAGATTCAACAATTATGGAAGAACTTCAGCACCAGCACCCGTTGTTAAGGAAGGAGAACGACCACCTATCATATGCTTCAAATGCGGAGGGGAGGGACACATTAGTCAAAACTGCGTGATGCCGTCTAAAGCATGTTATAATTGTGGAAGAGAAGGTCACTTAGCCCGATTTTGTCTTTCACCGAAGACAAGTTCAACCAGGATGGAGGCACCAAAGGCCGTCCCAGAAAAGTCAAAGCCGGTAGTGCAAGGGAAAGCATTTGTTGTGACCTCCCAGAAAGTAAGAAACTCGAATGAGGTCATCACGAGTAAGCTTATCATAAACTCTAGCGAAGTCTGTACCTTATTTGATACCGGTTCTACCATTCTTTTATTTCTCCTACTTGTGCTCAACATTTAAATTTGACTCCGGAGAAATTAGACTTTGACTTATCTGTAGAAACTCCGTTGGGAGAAACCTTCATTACATCCACTGTTTATAAGTCTTGTTTGGTTCAAATTGGTACCCTCACATTACCTGTCGATCTTATTTCATTAAAAATACTTGCATTTAACGTAATTCTAGGGATTGATTGGTTAACTACTCATCATGCAAAAATTGATTATTTTCGTAAGGTTGTTAGCTTTCATATTCCTAATCAACCTATTATGCGAATTCATGCAACCAAACCATTAAAATCCATCACTGTCATCTCAAGCCATAAAGCTATTCATTTATTGAAAAACGGATGTCAAGCTTTCTTAGCTCATGTCACGGATCTAAACAAAAATACGTCAGTTTTGAATAATATTTCTATTGTTAATGAATTTCCTGACGTATTTCCTGAAGAACTTCCTGGCCTACCCCCAGAGCGTGAAATTGAATTTTGTATCGACCTTGAACCCGGTACAAAACCCATTTCCAAAGCCCCATATCGAATGGCTCCTATTGAACTTCAGGAGTTAAAGACCCAATTGCAAGAATTATTAGATATTGGTTTCATTCGTCCTAGTACATCTCCTTGGGGTGCTCCTGTTCTATTCGTGAAGAAGAAAGATGGGAGTATGCGACTTTGTATTGATTATCGGGAGTTGAATCATGTCACCATCAAAAATAGGTATCCATTGCCACGTATTGATGAATTGTTTGACCAGTTGCAAGGAGCCAAATTCTTTTCAAAGATTGATCTTCATTCTGTATATCACCAATTGAAGATTAGAACCGATGACATTCCAAAGATAGCTTTTTAGAGCTTGGTACGGGCATTATGAATTCCTAGTCATGTCCTTTGGATTGACAAATGCTCCTGCTGCCTTCATGGATATGATGAACCGAGTATTCAAGGAATATTTAGATCACTTTGTGGTCGTCTTTATTGATGACATCCTTATTTATTCAAAAAGCCGTGAAGATCATGAGCAACACTTGAGGCTGATACTCCAAAAGCTTTGTGAATATAAACTTTATGCCAAGTTGAAGAAATGCGAGTTCTGGCTTGAGGAAGTAGCATTCCTTGGGCACGTGGTATCAAGTAATGGAATATCTGTTAACCCAGCAAAGATTGAAGCTATTCAAAGCTGGGAGCAACCTAAATTAGTGACTAAAGTACGTAGCTTTCTCGGCTTAGCTGGTTATTATCGGAGATTCGTAGAAGGGTTTTCTCGAATCGCTACTCCACTAACTAAGCTGACTCGGAAAGATACAAAGTTCGGTTGGAGCGAGGAATGTGAGAAGAGTTTTCAAGAACTTAAGAGGAGACTCATTTCAGTACCTGTTCTGACAATACCATCTGGTTCGGAGGGATTTGTCATCTACAGTGATGCTTCGGGCAAAGGGTTAGGATGTGTTCTCATGCAACATGGGAAAGTCATAGCCTATGCCTCACGACAACTCAATGAATATGAGAGGAATTATCCTACTCATGATCTAGAGTTGGCAGTAGTTGTCTTGGCACTAAAGATTTGGAGGAATTACTTGTATGGGGAGAAAGTGGAGATATTTAGGGATCATAAAAGCCTCAAATATTTCTTCAATCAAAAGGAACTCAACATGCTACAACGACGTTGGCTTTAACTGTTGAAAGATTATGATCATACCATCCAATACCATGCTAGAAAAGCGAACGTGGTAGCTGACGCATTGAGTAGAAGATCATATGCGGGTATGAATGTGATATTGTCAACGCAAAGGCCCATTTTGTGTGACTTGCAAAGGATGGAGATAGAGTTAAAGACTCCAGGGACCCATGTTATGATGGTGAATATACAAGTAGAACCGACTTTAATTGATAAAGTTAAAGTTGCTCAAGCTACAGACCTAGAGCTGATGCGTATGAGGAAGAAAGTGCAAAAAGGTGTTATGCCGGAAGCAAGAATCGATGAAGAAGGAATACTTCGAGTCAACTCCAAACTTTGTGTTCCTAACGACCCTTATTTAAAGTATAAAATCATGATGGAGGTGCATAACACACGTTTGCAATCCATCCTCGAAGTATCAAAATGTATCATGATATTCGTCATACATTTTGGTGGAGCAATATAGAGAGAGAGATAGCGCTGTTTATCTCAAGGTGTCTAACGTGTCAACGAGTCAAGGCGGAGCATCAAGTATCAAAAGGTCCATTGCAACCACTTGAAATTCCAGAATGGAAGTGGGAGCACATTACCATGGATTTCGTTACCGGTCTTCCCAAAGTTTCTCAAGGCATTGATGCGATTTAGGTCATTGTTGATAGATTGACCAAGTCTGCTCATTTCTTACCGATACAAGAAACTTATACACTTGAACGTCTTACTCGTATGTACATAAACGAGGTTGTAAGATTGTATGGTATGCCAGTATCCATAGTTTCTGATCGAGACCCAAGATTCACTTCAAGATTTTGGGTTAGTTTGCAAAAAGCTACGGGCACGGATTTATGATTTAGCTCGGCATATCATCCTCAGACGGACGAGCAGTCGGAGAGGACAATTCAAACTCTTGAAGATGTATCAAGACTCTGTGTCCTTGACTTCAAGGGAAGTTGGGACAAGTTCTTACCATTGGTGGAGTTTTCCTACAATAACAGTTATCAAGCAAGTATTGGCATGGCTCAATTCGAAGCGTTGTATGGAAGAAAGTGTCGTTCTCCAGTATGCTGTGATGAGGTGGGTGAAGCAACGTTGTTGGGATCGGAGTTGGTACGTATGACTACGAAAAAGATTCAAACGATCCGACAACGTATAAAAACCTCACAAGATCGACAAAAGAGTTATGCTGATCTTCATCGAAAGGACATGGAATTCGATATAGGAGATCATGTGTTGTTACGTGTTGCTCCATGGAAAAGGAGTTACGAGATTTGGAAAGAGAGGAAAGCTCAATCCTCGATTCATCGACCCATTTTTAATCCTTGATCGAGTAGGAACTATGGCCTATAGACTCGCTTTACCGCCAAGTATGTCTCGTGTTCATAACGTTTTTCACATATCCATGTTACGTAAATATGTGGAAGACCTGAACCACATTATTGAGTTAGAACCGGACGAAATAGCGGAAGATTTGATGTATGAAGAGGTTCATGTTCAAATCTTGGATAAGAAAGAACATATTCTACGCTTCAAGGTTATACCTCAAGTCAAAGTTTTGTGGAGAAACCATGATGTTGAGGAAATGACTCGGGAGTTAGAATCTGAAATGAAATCAAGGTATCCTTACCTCTTTAATATACCAGGTACGTACCCTAATTTTGAGGGCAAAATTTTATAAGAAGGGGAGATTGTAAAACCCCAACTTTTTGAATAAAGATGAATTTTCTATAAAATATTATTTTTGAATATTATGAAGTGAAATTGATATAATGTTATAGTTGTGGGTAATATTTATAAATTTTGCAAAGTACGCAAGTTGTTATATAATATTCGATTGGTCGGAGAATATTCGTTTTAACAGGGAATATTAGTACAACGGCACAATCATCGGTGGACCCCACAATAGAATTATTGTCAGATTGAGAAAATGACAAAAATACTTTATGAAAATAACGGCAGAAGTTTTACCGTTAACTGTTGAAACACCCAGTGTTAAAAGTACAATAATACGTGTGGTTGCAAAGTAGCACACGGTATTAATTATTGATGCTTACGTGATAAGTCACTCAGTTTTGTTGGTATTATTAATATAATAATACAGAAAATCTTTTTATATAAAACAGAATACTTTTATAAAGTTATTCTATAAATAGAATATATTATATTCTATTATGCATAGTGTTGTATAGTGTCTGCATAGTGTTTTGCATTGTAAAATCTTTTTATATAAAACAGAATACTTTTATAAAGTTATCTGTTTTAATAGACAATAATTAAAATATATTATATTTTAATATTCATAGTGTTTGCATAGTGCCTGCATAGTGTTTATATAGTAAAATCTTTTATAAAGTTATTCGTTTTATTAGATTATAAATAGAATATATTATATTTTATTTAAAAGATTTTGCTTTAAATATGAACCGTCAGATTAAAGTAAATCAATCTGGACCGTTCATGAGTTAGTTACTATGCAGTCCATTTTTCTATAAATAGAAGCTCATTCCTTCATTATTTTCTTACGAAATCACTGAAACTCTAGAGAGATAAACTATAAAGAGAAAAAAAAAGTATTTTTCTACTTCACTACTTATATATCCAGTACTCTTCTTCTTAAGGTATGGAATATTATTTGTTGTACTCGTAGGGAGTATTATTTCTTTTGTATTCATGAAGAGAACTTTTGTTATTTCATTCTTTATTATTCTGTTGGAATAACCTGTATACGCGGGCTACCCTATACTTGGTGACATTCTTCTATTATTCCGTCTTTACTATTCTGTTGGAATATCCTGTCTGTGCGTTTTACGCCGGACCTGATTTCGTCTTTACTATTTTGTTGTAATATCATGTCTGTGCGTTTTATGCCGGACCTGGTTCCGTCTTTATTATTATTCTATTGGAATATCCTGTCTATGCGTTTTACGCCGGACCTGATTCCGTCCATATTAGTATTCTGTTGGAATAACCTGTCTATGTGAAATACTACATGCATGGTGATTTTTGTTGTTATTCCATTCTTTATTATTCTGTTGGAACATCCTGTCAGTGCGAATTTCGCCTGGCCTGGTTTCGTTATTTAGTATTCTGTTGGAATAACATGTCTATGTGAAGTACCGCATCCATGGTGATTTCTTTTGTTATTCCATTCTTTATTATACTCAGTTGGTTAAAGTTTTGACTTCTATACTCCATTAAATTAGTGGAATATCCTTGATAATTGCGCTTCATCCAGTATCTTTTCATGAAAATATTCTTCTGAGCATTCTTGAATTTTACTCAACAAAGTAGTGTCATGTTGACAATTTGGACGTTATTGGTTCTTGGACAAATTAATTCTTGAACTTGTTTTATTGAATTCTTATATCATTGTCATCATCTTCATAATTATATTTTTTTGAAAGTCATCTGTGGCCTGTAATGCATAGATGGACTTGGTATGATTATGACCAGGGATTATTTGGTGTAATCATGACCGTAATGTTACAAATGATGTTGTAAAATTCCTCATTGGCCCGTAGTGCATTGAGGGACAGTTTTTGGCATGATCATGACCATTAATGAATACACAAATATTTTTGGCCCGTAGTGCATGGATAATTATGGTCGTGATACTAAAGAATATCATTGGCCGTAGTGCAGGGGTGATTCGATGATGTGGATTATTTATTAAGCTGAGTCCCAGCGATAAAAGTGATGAAAAACCTTTTAAATCATAAAAGATAGTAGATTTTATTCTCTACTTGACTCTTTTAATGGATTGCTTGTTCCGCTGCAGTTAAACTTGTTGTTTGTTATATTGTATCAGTTTAACATTGTTTAAGGCTAATGATAATTTCTTCTGCATTATCTTAGTCATAATATTTCTTACTGGGCTAGTTGAGCTCACCCTTTCTTTCACTGTTCTCTTCAGGAAATATGAATATAGCAGGAACGAGTCGGGGAACGGAGTGATGGTCCTAGATGGTGCATTAGTAGTCCTCACTATTCTGTGAAATAGTGTGATAATAATTGTAATGAGGACTCCTTTTGAGTTTGTATACTCTCTAGTATACAATATTTGTATTCAAACTCACAGTTTATGTTTTATATTATTGTACACGACAGTTGTATTATTAAGTTGTATTTGATTTCTGTACCATGTATCTGGTGACTCAAGATGGGTGATGTATACCTAATTTTGGGGGCGTCACATCTATTTCTTTTTGTTATATGTATCCAATATATATATATATATATATATATATAAATCACAGATATTTTAGTTTGTATTGTGTTAATCTTGCATGAGTCCAGTTGTTTGATATGTTAAAGTCTATTTTGGCCAATGATGAGACTGACTTTAAGTAGATAAGGATAGTACTGACTATTTGAACTTTGATGTGATTGCTTGTTATGAATTGAATCTTTTCCTGTTTGAAACTGATACAACAAGGTTAGCACAGCCATATGTATCTAAAAAATGAATAAAACGGGAAATAAGAGCAAAAAGCCCCCGTAAATGAAAATTAAAGTATAAGTACCCTATTTGGACCCTTAATATTGGTAATTATTTGATTTTAGTTGGATCTTGATTGTTTTTGAAATTCTTGAGTTTACACTGTATGATGCCTTCAAAGAGACTTGTTATGTATTAAATTTGAATTTGTATCAGTTAGCATGGGTGTTGAGCACACGCGCACTATATCAGTGATAATAGTTTAAGATTTGATGATTGATAGGAATTTACGAATTGGTTTTGATATGAAGTATTGTCATGTTTGCTTGATTTCTCTGAGGTCGGTTGAATTGACTTGTTTCTATCACTAATGTTGGATTTGTAAGGATGTAGATTAGTTTCATTCCATAGCGTTGCATTACATAGCATTTTTGTTTTGTTTTGTGCTCGAGAACTAGCATGGGTTTAAGTTTGGGGGAGTTTGATGAGTGGGTTTTATACCTACGAATTGGCCTCTAATTCGAGCTTAAACGGTGTTAATTCTCTATATTTATGATTCGTTTTACTTGTTTATTGTTGTTTTATGTTTAGGTGTGGTGGTGTAGCATTTGTGGTTTAAACGGTGGCATTGTGTCAAAACTTGGCAAGTAAATGAGCAATAATTAGACATCTACAGAAGCACCCCCCCCCCCGCCGGGGTGGGTACTATACAAGTAAAAACCCAGGCCTGGGCGGGGGTACTTAACCAAGAACAAAAGGACCCCCGTCGGGGCGGCCTTTTGAGAAGAAAAAACCCCGTCGAGGCTGGGGTACGGGGCAAGACCAAGAATCCTAATTAAATTGTAATGCTGCAGTGGCATGAAGGAAGGAAGTTGGTATGGTTTGGAACTGTATTTGGCATCAGTTTATGGCCTAATTACGTGTCTTATGCTGGAGATTAACAAGAAACAACATAGGGAGATTAACACATACAATCAATCAACATTTTAAAGCCCTAATCTTGAGAAAAGCATTGGAGGACGGATTGTAGGTCAGAGTCACAAAAATTGCAAATTGGAGAGAAGAAGAGGGGTGGTTTTGTATTCATTCTACTTCATTAATTAAATTATTGGAATTGGGATGATGATTTCTTTTATGATTTTAGTTTCTATTTCATTAGTGATGAACTACTTTAAATGTTCGACTTATGATGGATCTTTATGGTTAAAAGATGATAATGTAGCCTTAATTTTAGTTTGATAATCTATCATTTAGTGTATCTATTGTGATTTGTGCTTTAATTTAGGAATTGCTTGATCACCAATTCTGTGTGGATTTGTATGGATTCGAGAGATGATATATGAATCTAGACTTAATCACTTTAGCATGTGTTCTTGAATTCTATGATTGAATGGAATCTTGATGAATGTTGATTGTAATTCACATAGAGATATAGTGAATTAGTTGATTAAGGTGTTTAGCTTAATTCTATCTAATTTTTGGATTTAAGTTAATATGGTATTAGTGCATCGAGAGATGGCTAGTTCTACTCAAGTGTTATTGATTAATAAACTGGGATAGTGAATTGAACTAGATTAAGGTGTAATAATCAGAGTGAGACTTAAAGTGAAGTTGTAAGCCTAATTCCACATTATTTGTTTGAAATTATAGGTTTTTAGTTGTGTTGATTGCTTGGTATTTTCATATTTCAGATTTTAATACTTATAATCATTGAATTGGATAGTTTAATAAAATTTGGATTAATATAAAGCTGGTAATTGTTATGATTAATTTCATACTATTCTTTGTGGGAATGATACTCAACTTATCATTATATTACTTGTTGACCACGTGCACTTGCGTGTGAGCGTAATTAGATTTCAACCAATAATCTTCTACTCAATCCGTCAGCTACCATGTTCGCTTTTCCAGGATGGTATTGAATGGTATAGTCATAATCTTTCAATAGCTCGAGCCAATGTCGTTGCCGCGTGTTGAGTTCCTTCCGGGTGAAGAAATATTTGAGGCTTTTATGATCTATATAGATCTCCACTTTCTCCCCATACAGGTAGTGCCTTCGGATCTTTAGTGTGAAAACGACTGCTGCCAACTTTAGATCATGAGTAAGATAATTCCTCTCATATTATTTGATTTGTCATGAGGCATAGGCTATGAATTTCCCATGTTGCATGAGAACACATCCTAAACCTTTGCATGAAGCATTGCTTTAGATGACAAATCCCTCCGAACCTGATGGTATTGTCAGAACAGATGCTGAAATGAATATCCTTTTGAGTTCTTGAAAGCTCTTCTCACATTCCCCACTCCATCCGAATTTTGTATCTTTTCGAGTCAGCTAAGTTAGTAGAATAGCGATTTGAGAAAATCCTTCCACAAATCTCTGATAATAACCAGTTATGCTTAGAAAGCTGTGTACTTCGGTTACCGACTTAGGTTGCTCTCAACTTTGTATTGTTTTGATCTTTATCGCGTCCACTGATATTCCATACTTTGATATCACATGCCCAAGGAATGCTACTTTCTCAAGCCAAAACTCACATTTCTTCAACTTGGCGTAAACTTGTTTTCACGAAGCTTTTGGAGTATCAGCTTCAAGTGTTGCTCATGATCTTCATGGCTTTTGGAATAAATGAGGATGTCATCAATAAAAATAACCACAAAATGATCCAAATATTCCTTGAATACTCGGTTCATCATATTCATGAAAGCCGCAAGAGCATTAGTCAATCCAAAAGACATGACTAAGAATTTGTAATGCTCGTACTGAAAGCAGTCTTTGGAATGTCATCAGTTTTAATCTTTAACTGATGTTATCGGGAACGAAGATCGATCTTTGAGAAGAATTTAGCACCTTGCAACTTGTCAAACAGGTCATCAATACGAGGTAACGGGTACCTATTTTTGATGGTGACATGGTTCAACTCCCGATAGTCAATGCAAAGTCGCATACTCCCATCTTTCTTCTTTATGAATAACATAGGAGCACCCCAAGGACATGTACTAGAACGAATGAAACCAATGTCTAACAACTCCTGTAGTTGGGTTGTTAATTCCTGAAGTTCAATAGGAGCCATTCGATATGGGGTTTTGGAAATGGGTTTTATACCGGGTTCAAGGTCAATACAAAATTTGATTTCACGCTATAGGGGTAGGCCATGAAGTTCTTCAGGAAATTCATTAACAACAAAAATATCATTCAAATCTAACGTATTTTTGTTTAAATCCATGACATGGGCTAAGAAAGCTTGACATCCGTTTTTCAATAGACGAATGGATTTATGGCTTGATATGACAGTGATTGACTTTAGTGGTTTGGTCACTTGAATTTGGATAACAGGTTGGTTAAGAATATGAAAACTAGCAACCTTATAAAAACAATCAATTTTAGCATAATGAGTAGTTAACCAATCAGTCCCTAAAATCACATCAAATGCAAGTATTTTCAAAGAGATGAGATCAACAGGTAATGTGATGGTGCCAATTTGAATCAAGCAAGATTTATAAACAGTGAATGTAATGAAGGTTTCTCCTAACAGAGTTTCAATAGATAAGTCAAAGTCTAATTTCTCAATAGTCAAGTTCAAACGTTGAGCACAAGCAGGTGAAATAAAAGAATGGGTAGAACCGTTATCTAATAAGGTATAGATTTCATGATAAGTGGATTTTATATCCACGAATCGATGTCCATTTTAAGCATAATCGTTGTTAATTCGTTATATTCATGTTCATTCTTACTTGTTTCTTGTTATTTCATATGTAGGGTGGTTGGTGTGGCGAATGATACGAAACAGAGGCGTTTAGATCATATTTTGGGCAAGTTTGGAAAATGGCACCAGTCAACTAACATTGGTCATGCCCACCGGGGCGGACTGTTCTGCCTTGTATACCCCCACCGGGGCGGGGGGTGCCAGATTATGAGTCTCCTGGCTTGATCGAAAGTCTGCTGGATTGAGGATTGAGGGACACGGATAGCATCTGGACTCTATTTGCTAAGGGACTTCGACCAAAACTTTGTGATGGATATATAGTGCACTACAAACAACAAATTAAGCATCATGCAAAGCAACTAATGAAGATTAATCACAGATTTTCATAGCGAGCAACGGAATGGAAATTTTGAAGAACGATCGTATTAATTGTGGATTGAGATTAATGTCAAGGGTGTTCTGCATTATTCTTCTACATTAGTTTATTTCTGTAATTAAGAAGATGATATCTTTGATTTATTCATTTTTATTTTATTTATTATGAACTAATTACTTTTTAGGCTTAAGACGGATCTTTAAGTGGAACGATGGTTATGTAAACTTTGATTTCAGTTTAATAAGTTATTCTCGAGTTTATCTATATTAATTTGAGCATGAATTTATGAATTTCCTGATCAACGATTCTTTGTGGACTTGTATGAACTCGAGAGATGAAATACAGTCTAGACTTAATTAATATAGTGTGTGTTCTAGATTTATGTGAATGAACAGAATCTTGATGAATGTTAGGGTAGAGATAAGCTTGACATCGTATGTAATCTGAAAAAGAACTTGAACTTTAACATTCTTTAATTTTAATTCACATAGAGATATAGTGAGTTAATTAATTGAGGTGTTTAACGTAATTCTATCTTAATTGTGATTTTGGGTTAATACGGTATTAGTGCATCGAGAGGTGGCTAGTTTTACATACGTGTTCGTGATTAATAAACTAGGATAGTGAATTAAACTGGAATAAATGTGTAATAATCTGAGTGATACTTAGAGTGAAGTCGAAAGCCTAATTCTCCATTATTTGTTGAAAATTCAGTGTTTATCGTTTATTAATTGTGTGGTGATTTTAATAGTTTTAATACTGTTAGTTACAAACTGGAAATTGATTAGTTTAATAAAATTAGGATTAATAGGAAATTGGAAATTATGAGGTTTAAATTCTTACTAAGTTTCTAAGGGAACGATACTTTACTTACTATTATATTACTTGTTGACCACGCATACTTATGTGTTGTGCGTAACTAGATTCTACCCAACAAGTTTTTGGCGTCGTTGCCAGGGACTTTAGTATAGATTTTATTATTTTTACAATATCAGTTTAATTAGTCCAGTTTTACTAAAACACTTTTTGTTTTTGTTTTGTCCTTATTTCAGGTTTTTGATGTTGGTTTACGTAAACATGATCCAAAAATCCTGACTTGCTTCTTTTTGAGGACGACATTGAAAGAAGGTTTCAGAGGTTAAGCAAGTGGATCAAGGAGACAAAGGATGACTTAGAAAACTCTGACAAAGAAGAAGCAATGGCTGCCGAAGACCAGAAAGCATTGAGGGACCTTCCAACACCTAAGGTGACTGAACTGCAGTCGAGTATCACCAGGCCTGTAATAGCTGTGAATACTTTCAAAATCAAGCCTGGGATAATTTAGATGATACAGAACTCGGTCCAGTTTGGGGGACTTGCAGATGACGATCCTAACGAGCATTTGATCAGATTTCTAGAGATATGCGACACTTTCAAGTACAATGGGGTGTCGGATGAAGCAGTTAGACTTCGCTTGTTCCCATTCACTCTGTGGGACAAGGCGAAGAGTTGGTTACATTCTCTACTAACAAGTTCGATAACGACATGGGATGACCTAGCTTAGAAATTTTTAGCAAAATTCTTCCCGCCGGCGAAAACTTCAAAGATGAGGAACGAGATTACCATGTTTGATCAGCAACATGGGGAGTCATTGTATGAGGCATGGGAGAGATACAAAGAATTTCTCAGAAAATGCACACATCACGGATTTCCTAAGTGGTTGCAGATGAATACATTTTACAATGGACTACATGGGAATCTCAGGACGAGTATTGATCCAGCATCGGGGGGAGTTTTTATGGCAAAGAACTATGAGGAGGCATATCAGTTGATAGAGACGATGGCTGCTAACAACTATCAGTAGCCCACGACAAGAATGACACAACCTACAGTCGCTGGAGTGTTAGAGGTAGATGGAGTGATAGCAATAACAACACAGATTTTAGCAATCTCGAAGAAGTTTGACGTTTGGTCAGGGGGAAGACACAGCAAGTTGCAATCATTTGTGAGTTGTACGCGGGTGAACATTCGACGGATCAATGCGCAATCAACCCAGAGTCAGTACAATTCATGAGTAGCTACAACAGAATTCCTCAGAATACATATCAGAATGCATATAATCAGGGGAACAGGAATCTTCTGAATTTGTCGTGGAATAATAATCAGAATTAGCAAGCTCCACAACCATCGTATCCCCCTGATTTCAGAATCAGCAACAACCAGTTCAACGTCAAGAGAGGGAATCAAATTTAGAGGAGTTGTTACCAAAATATATAACGAGCAATGAGGCAGCGATAAAAAACCAAGCAATGGCCATCAAGAACTTGGAAAATCAGATGGGACAAATTGCCTTAGCATTGAACAACAGAGCACAAGGGACTCTACCGAGTGATACCGGCCAAAAGAAATCCAAAGGGAAATCATGAACAGTTTCAGGCAATCACCTTGAGAAGTGGAAAACAGTTGGATGGGAAAGATGCAGAAAATTCAGCTATCTCAAATGATAAAATTAATGACAACAAGGTGGTGGAAGAAAAATAGGGTGAGAATACGCAAACTGAGAAAATGAAGTTAGAAGACAAGCCAGTTGTGTATCCTCCACCGCTGTTTCAGCAGAGAGTCCAAAAACAGAAATTAGATAAGCAGTTTGCGAAATTTTTGGAAGTTTTTAAGAAACTTCATATTAAAATCCCGTTCGCAGAAGCCCTAGAGCAAATGCCAAGTTATGCAAAATTCATGAAAGTGATCTTATCCAGGAAAAAGAATTAGAAGATTTTGAGATAGTGGCACTAACAGAGGAGTGTAGTGCAGTTTTACAGCGAAAATTGCCACCAAAGTTGAAGGATCCGGGGAGTTTCACCATTCCATACATGATCGGAAATATAGCTTTCAATAAGTGTTTATGTGATTTGGGGGCGAGTGTGAACTTCATGCCGTTATCAGTTTACATAGAATTGGGTGTGCCAGCTCCAAAGCCTACGAATATCTCATTACAGTTGGTGGATAGGTCAGTCACGTACCCGAAAAGCATTGTAGAGGACATATTGGTCAAGGTTGACAAGTTTATATTCCCTGCGAATTTCATCATTTTGGATTTTGAGGAAGATAAGAACATCCTGATTATCCTAGGGAGACCATTTTTAGCCACGGGTAGGACACTCATTGATGTACAAAAAGGTGAACTAACGATGAGGGTCCAAGATCAAGAAGTTAAGTTTAACGTTTTCAAAGCCATGAAATTTCCTACGGATAAAGAAGAGTGTTTTCGGATGGATATCATTGATCAAATAATCAGCGAAGATATGGGAAAGAGTTTGGTTAACGATCCATTGGAAATGACTTTATTAGGAGATGAAGAATTTGTGGACTATTTGCATATTCTAGACTTTCTACCACGAGTCAGCAGATTTAGAGTGCCATTTGAACCATTACCCACGGAAGAAAGATCAACAATCAGAATGAAACCGTCATTAGAGGAGCCACTGACTCTTGACCTTAAACCACTACCTAAACACCTCAGGTATGCGTATTTAGGCAATTCAAATTCTTTACCTGTTATTATTTTTGTTGCAGTTAACGATTTGCAGGAAGAAAAGTTGCTGAGGGTGCTTAGGGAACACAAATCGGCTATAGGATGGACAATCACAGATATCAAAGGAATCAGCCCATTCTTTTGCATGCACAAAATTCTAATGGAAGACGATGCAAAACCGACGGTGGAGCAACAATAACGACTCAACCCAATTATGAAGGAAGTTGTAAAGAAAGAAATTCTAAAATTATTGGATTCTGGTATCATCTACCCAATTTCCGACAGTAAGTGGGTTAGTCCAGTTTAGTGTGTGCTGAAAAAGGGAGGAATGAATGTGGTATAAAATGATGACAACGAGCTAACTCCGACAATGACAGTGAATGGCTGGAGGGCTTGCATGGACTATAGGAAGTTGAATAAGGCAACCCGCAAAGATCACTTTCCTTTGCCCTTTATCGGTCAAATGTTGGACAGATTAGCGGAACATGCGTACTACTGCTTATTGGATGGATATTCGGGTTATAATCAGATCATTGTCGCTCTTGAAGATCAAGACAAGACTACTTTCACGTGTCCATACGGCACATTCGAATTCAGGAGAATGTTGTTCGGTTTGTGTAATGCACCCCCTACCTTCCAACGGTGTATGATGGAAATTTTCTCAGATATGGTGGAGAAAAACATGGAAGTCTTCATGGACGACTTTTTGTTATATAGGGACAATTTTGATGCTTGCCTAGAGAATCTGATAATGGTGTTACAAATATGCAAAGACACGAATCTTGTACTTAACTGGGAAAAATGCCACTTCATGGTTGAGGAAGGCATAACTTTGGGTCACAAGGTCTCGGTTCAAGGATTAGAGGTAGATAAGGCGAAGCTTTAAACTATTGAAAAACTTCCTCCACCATGCTCAGTTAAGGGAATTCAAAGTTTCTTGGGACATGCCGGGTTTTACAGAAGATTTATAAAGGACTTCTCGAAAATTGCAAAATCGTTATGCAGTCTTTTAGAGAAGGATTCGGTTTTCAATTTTGACGAAGAGTGTAATTTGGCATTCGAGTTGCTAAAGAAGAAATTGACCACAGCTCCCGTAATCATCGCATTGGATTGGTCAATGCCCTTCGAGTTAATGTGTGATGCAAACGACTATATTGTTGGGGTTGTTTTGGGGCAACGCCGAGAAAAGGTATTTCACGCCATATATTATGCAAGTAAGACACTCACGGAGACTCAATTGAATTACACAACAACGAAAAAGGAGTTGCTAGCAGTGGTATATGCTTTCGATAAATTCCAGGCATACTTGATCGGCACAAAGGTAGTAGTTTATACGGATCACTCGACAATTAGGTACCTAATTTTGAAAAAAGATGCTAAGCCACGACTAATTAGATGGATTCTTCTCCTTATCCAAGAATTCAACGTGGAAATAAAAGATAGGAAGGGTACGGAGAATCAAGTTTCCAACCATTTATCGAGGCTGGAAAATCAAGATAAAAAGGAAGAAGACATATGTGTAATCAACGAGTCATTCTCGGATGAGCAACTATTTGGATTAAATGTAGAATTTCCATGGTATGCGGATTTCACGAATTATCTAGTGAGCAACATGTTTCCCCCTAATCTTACACGATAACAGAAAAAGAAGTTTCTTCATGACGTCAAGTGGTATATGTGGGATGAGCCTTATTTATTCAAATAGTGTGCCGACAAGATGATTAGAAGGTGTATCCCCTACAGTGAAGTGCATAACATACTGCATGAATGCCACTCATCGGCATATGGGGGACATTATGGGAGTGAATGTACAGCGGCAAAAGTACTTCAAGTTGGGTTTTATTGGCCTACATTGTTCAAAGATGCCCACCAGTTTGTTAAAACATGTGATCAATGTCAAAGGGTAGGCAACATATCGAAAAAGAATGAGATGCCCCTACAAACAATTCTAGAAGTTGAAATTTTTGATGTATGGGGCATTGATTTCATGGGGCCATTCCCTTCTTCATTTACCAATCAGTATATTTTGTTTGCGGTGGACTATGTGTCAAAATGGGTTGAAGCAGTAGCACTTCTGACTAACGATGCCAAGGTGGTTCTTAAATTCTTGCAGAAAAATATTTTTACAAGGTTTAGCATGCCAAGAGCCATTATAAGTGATGAAGGTAGTCACTTTTACAACAAATTGTTTACAGCTCTCTTGGCAAAGTATGGGGTCAACCACAAGGTCGTTATTACATATCATCCCCAAACAAGTGGGCAAGCTGAGGTTTCGAACAGGGAGGTGAAGAGAATTCTAGAAAAAGTAGTGAATCCGACTCGAAAGGATTGGTCGCTCAGGTTGGATGATGCACTATGGGCGTACCGGACTGCGTATAAAACACCGATTGGTATGTCACCATACCAACTACTATACGAGAAAGCGTGTCACCTACCTATGGAGCTACAGCACAAGTCCTACTGGGCCATTCAAAAACTGAACTTTGATCAAGCAGTAGTGGGTGAAAAGAGGCTACTTCAACTAAATGAGCTCGATTAGTTCCGACATCATGCATACGAGAACGCTAGATTATATAAGGAAAAATTCAAGAAATGGCACGACAAGAAGATCATGCACCGAACATTCGAGCCGGGGCATCAGTACTGCTGTTCAACTCACGATTGAGGTTGTTCCTAGGCAATATTAAGTCGAGGAGGTCAGGACCATTTACTATCAAAATCGTTTTCCCACATGGCGCCGTTGAACTCTACAGTCGAAATCCATTGGAAATGTTCAAGGTTAACGGTTGAAACACTATTGAGGTGACGAGTCCAATTGGGATTTCATCGCAATTACATTATCCGATGTTCCATAAACAGGAAGTAGTCAGGCTGAACGACTTAAAATCAAGCGCTAATTAGGAGGCAACCCAATCGTTTATTTTTGATTGATTTTCGTACTATTTATATTATAGCTTAGGATATTAGTTTCATTAGGTAGTTATTGCGTTCTATGATTCTTTAAAATCTCTCAATCATGCTCAAATCGATCAACAATATACTCACGTATGTGTTTTATGGTGTGCAGGAGGTTTAAATAGTGAGTAATTGGAGCAACATGCAAGAAAAGAATTAGGGTTCCTAATGGGAGAAGTACGCGTGCACCTGCGAGTGAGTACCACTATTATAAATTCTTCATCTTCTCCTCCCATATTTACCCAATAATTGACATGTTTGGGGGAAGGAACTTCTGTGCACACCAAGTGTTTGAGAGTTTATGTGAACCAAGTTGAGGGGAAGGTAGTGTGTTTGACAGTGTGTTCAGGCATTCGGATTTGATGGCGGCTCAACCTACATCCAAACGACAACGCGGAGAGAGTTCAAGGCCAACCCCACCATCCCGCACATTCAACCGCCGCAAGTTCAAAAGTGTCACCGCCGATCGGTACGATTCATGGTCACAAAGGCTCTTACACTGGAGCGGGGGTTGGCAATAGAGGCTCACGACGGTGAAATAATGAAACAAATTTATCAAAAAGGGTGGGTCAAGTTCACTGAGGAGCCCGAGTCCGTCGCCGTTAATGTGGTCAAGGGGTTCTATGCGAACGCTGAGGACAAGGCACCATTCAATGCTTTTGTACGGGGTCGAATGGTTCCATTCAGTGCCGATGCCATCAACACGTATTATCAGTTGTGGGTGCCTCAACAGTGTCAATATGCTCATTTGAGGGATTTCGATCCTGACTTTGAGGAGGCTCTCAAGGAAATGATCAAGCCGGGAACAATATGGATAAAGGGTCGAAAGGGAGGCATGGTGTTTCATAGTAAAGATCGCAGTCGGTATGGGAACATTTGGTACGCCTTCTTATGTGTAAAATTATTTCCATCCACGCACTCCTCAGATGTGACCAAAGAGAAGGCACTACTCCTATATGCTATTATGCAAGACTTCATCATCTACGTCGGGGCCATAATCAGTTTTTCCATTCGTCGATGTCTACGGGGAAATATTTTGGGCGGCTTGCCACACCCATCCCTCATTTGTGGATTGTGTCGTCAAGTAGGAGTTCGATGGTCCGATGATGAGCCAACTCAGATGCTGCTATAGCTACTAGACAATAGAATGATCGCACGGTATTCAGTGTGGGCCGGGGGTGAATCTCATCCTAGAGGTTTAGGTTTTGTATTTCCATCAACTTCAGAGGACGAAGCTGACGCTGAAGATACCTTCGATGATGAGGACGAGACAATGGGTGATTAAGGGACTGAGGCGGAACCATCTTCTGACGCCATATCTAACCCTCAATTTCTAGCATTTCAACACCACATGGAGGAACACAACAAAGCAGCACGACGGGAGATGAGGCGGCTTGCAATACGACAAGACCATATGTTTGATGCCATGAACATGTCGTTCGTATCCTTGAATACGACACTCCAGAGTTTCAATCCAGCTGCACAATTTCCATATCAGCAGCCAATGCCAAGGTTTCCACCAAGCGGCTCAGAGGGAGAAGATCAACTACCACCACCCCAGACTTTAGAAATTATAGGGAAGTCCTCACTCATTTTATTGCTATATCCATACAATGAGGGCATTGTTGTTATTTAGTTTGGGGGAGTTAGTTTTATTTTTGCATGCATAATGTCTTTATTTAGTATTGCATTTTAGTTTGCATATTAGTGTTAGCATTTATGTAATCATATAGTTGCATAGTAGCTTAGGAGCATATTTAATTTTAATTTTTGTTGTTTAATGTTGCATTCATGATATAAAAAAAATAAAAATAAAAAAATATTTAATTTAGTTAGCTATTGTGTTCATTTTGCATATGTCCAGCAGTGTTGTAGTCATGTTTATTATGGCCAATGATGAAATTGAGATTAAGTAGACAAATACAGTACTGATTGTTAGAACTGTGATGTAGTTTTGAATCATAATTTAGATTTTGTGCGTGTTTGAAACTGGTATAAAAGGTTAGCACGTTAATGACATCTGTGTTGACTGATTGGCTTAAATCGATGCATAAATAGTTTCTAAAGGATAATGCTAGTATAGATATGAGAATGAGAAGAATAGGCAGTGAAGACAACAAATTAGGCAAGAACCTAAGTTTGGGGGAAAACGAATCGTGTGTAAGCTTCAAAAAAAAAATGGAAATGAGTTGAGTCTTATGGTTAGTTGAGGAGAAATACTCCCCATAAACACAGCGTGAGATGGAGCGTAAGATGCACTCACCAACCATCTATCAAAAAAGAGAAAAAAAATGGGAAAAAAGGATAGAAAAGAAAAATAAAGAGAAGACGGGAAATAAGGGCAAAGAGCCCATGTCAATGGAAAAAAAGAGCATGAATACCCTATTCAGATCCCTAATCTTGGTAATTGTTTGATTTGAGTTTGAATTATTTGTTTTTGAAATTTTTGAGTTTATTTTGTATGAATCCTAATAAGAGATTGGTTATGCGGTGAATTTAAATTTAAATCAGTAACATAGATGTTGACCACACACACACGATATTATTGATAAGGTGTATAAGATTCGAGGAATTGATGAGAAGTTATTGATGGGTTTTATTATGAAGTATTGTAGTGTGTGCTTAATTATTCTGAGGCTGGATGAATAAATTTGATTCTATAGTACTGTTGGATTCGTAATCATTTAGTTAGATACATCTCTTTGCATTAAATTGCATAGCATGTAGTTTTTTTGTGCACGGGGACTAGCACGGTTTAAGTTTGGGTAGAAACTAGTTACGCACAACACGCAAGTATATGTGGTCAACAAGTAATATAATAGTAAGTAGAGTATCGTTCCCTCAGAGACTTAGTAAGAATTTAAACCTCGCAATTACCAATTTCCTATTAATCCTAATTTTATTAAACTAATCAATTTCCAGTTTGTAACTAACAGTATTAAAACTATTAAAATCACCAGACAAACAATAAACGATAAACACTGATTTTTAACAAATAATGGAAAATTAGGCTTCCGACTTCACTCTAAGTATCACTCAGATTATTACACCTTTATTTCAGTTTAATTCACTATCCCAGTTTATTAATCAAGAACATGTATGTAGAACTAGCCACCTCTCGATGCACTAATACCGTATTAACCCAAATCCATATTTAAGAAAAAAATTACGTTAAACACCTCAATTAATTAACTCACTATATATCTATGTGAATTACAATTGAAGAAGGTTAAATTTCAAGTTCTTTTTTAGATTACATGAGATGTCAAGCATATCTCTACCCTAACATTCATCAAGATTCTGTTCATTCACATAAATCTAGAACACATGCTATATTAATTAAGTCTAGACTGTATTTCATCTCTCGAGTTCATACAAGTCCACAAAGAATTGTTGATCGGGAAATTCATAAATTCACGCTCAAATTAATATAGATAAACCCGAGAATAGCTTATTAAACTGAAATCAAAGTTTACATAACCATCGTTCCACTTAAAGATCCTTCTTAAGCCAAAAAAGTAATTAGTTCATAACAAACGAAATAAAAACTGAATAAATCAAATATGTCATCTTCTTAATTACAGAAATAAACTAAAGTAGAAGAATAACGCAGAACACCCTTCACTTTAATCTCAATCCACAATTAAAACGATTGTTCTTCAAAATCTCCACTCCGTTGCTCGCTATGAAAATCTGTGATTACTCTTCATTAGTTGCTTTGCATGATGCTTAATTCATTTTTTGTAGTGCACTATATATCCACCATAGAGTTCTGGTCAAAGTCGCTCAGCAAATAAAGTCCAGATGTTATCTGTGTCCCTCAATCCTCAATCCAGCACACTTTCGATCAAGCCAGGAGACCCAGAATCCGGCACCCCCCGCCCCGACGGGGGTATACAAGGCAAAACAGCCCGCCCTGGTGGGCATGGCCACTGTTAGTTGACTGGTGCCATTTTCCAAACATGCCCAAAATATGCTCCAAACGCCTCCTTTTCGTATCATTCGCCACACCAACCACCCTACATATGAAATAACAAGAAACAAGTAAGAATGAACATGAATGCAACGAATTAACAACGATTATGCTTAAAATGGACATCGATTCGCGGATATAAAATCCTCTTATCACTTCACAAGAGTTTATGATTAGCTTACCCGTGATAACTTCGTTCGGGTTCCGCCTTTTGGGACGTCACGAAAAACGCTCTCCATTAAACCACCGGCTTTATTTTGTCCGTAGTCGCCTTTGGTGCCATCGTCCCAGCTGGACTTGACTTCGCTACCAGACAAAATCGGGCTATGTGACCGTCCTTTCCACAACTGAAACACACCTTGGAAGGCTGTGAATAGTTTGGACTTATGTGTCCCTCCTCTCCACATCTGTAGCATCTAACTGGCGGTTGTTCTCCTCCCCTATAACCAACTTGGACCATTACTCCACTCCCCGACTAGTCCCAGCTACATTCTTGCTCCTGAGAGTTACAATGGAACCAAAAGGAAAAGGGTGAGCTCAACTAGCCCATTAAAGAATATTATGACTAAGATAATATAGAACAAAATATTTGTAGTCCTCAACAAGGAAAAAATTGATAGAATACAATAGACAACAAATTTTAGAATACAACTGCAGCGGAAATAGTAATCCATTAGAAGAGTCGTGCATGATATCTACTATCATATATGATTTAAAAGTCCATCATCAATATTTCATCCCTGTAACATCATTCAATAAATATTTCAAATCAACGAATTATCCATGCACTACGGGCCAAGGATATTCGTTAGTATCACCGGTGGTCATGATCATACCAAACAAATGTCTATCTATACACTACGGCCAAAGAGGACTTTCACCACAAACCTTATCTTTAACATTAAAGGTTATGATTATACAATAATTCATGGTCATAATCATACCAATCAACAGTCCATCTTTGAACTACGAGCCAAATATGACTTTCAACACAATATAAGCATGAGGATGATGATAATGATATAACGATTCAATCAAGTGAGATAAATGATAAATATTAGATATTTATAATTCAATTTATCTAGAGTTCAAAAATACCCAAATAGTCAACAGGATAACTATTTGTGGAGTAAAATTCAAGAATGATCATCATGTATCAAAAATAATTTGGACAAAAAAAATTAAATTCTGTTGTGAATAGTACCATATGATTAGTACTGTATGAATAGTGCCCATGAATAGTACCGTATGAATAGTACCCAGACATGAAAATATTAAAATTTAATAAGAAAGTTTAGACCAATATTCCAGTGAAATGATATTAGATGAAGCGCAAAACTTAAAGAATTTCTAATCATTTCAGTAATTATAAAAGCAATACTTACCATAGTGAGTTTAAATTTAGGATTATGAAATGAAATAATGTCCCTTACATAATATGGGGCATGAAAAAAAATAATATTTCTTACGAGTATTGAAATAAAATAATATCATTTACCTTAGTAGAAACTTGATTTGACTGGAATATCGGATATTATTCTGAGAAAATCTTGCACAAAAAGCTACACTCAAAGTATCTTTATACTCAAGAGAAATACTCACAATACTATAGAATAAGAATTTTTGATATTGAAGGTGTGTTTAGGAAGGAGGGTTACCCCCTATTTATAGTGCAACAGAGTGAGAAAAGTAAAGCAAGTTTGCCTAACTTTCAATTTTTCTTCCCTGCCTAACTATTCGCCTAACTCTTTTTTCTTCTTTCCAAGCCTAACTTTGTTTTTCCTTTTTTTCCCTTCTTTGCCTGCAATTTCTTATGGGTGAGGCCCACACTTTTGCAACAATTAAAAGCTTTGCAGGAGAATTGCACGCAATTGTTTTGGAAAAATTTTAAAGCCAAAATGATAACCTTCACTCCACTTTTATTCATATTCTGAAAATAATATATCATTATAATAATATTACCATTATAAAAAAATTATATTACCATATTATTATAATTTAATATTATAATAATATATTTAAATAAATATTTTATCGGAGAAGATAATTGTCAAATTTTCAACAAATATTTCATGCAAAATTCTTTCATTTATATAAAAATTGAACGAATATCCACCGCATAATAATTATTCACAATTAATATTATAAGCCCACAATATTAACAACCAGATCATTCTCAGGAAAGATGGGACTTTCCGATAAGGATTTATCCTTATTGGCGCGCAACTATATAACTTAACCTCTTTCCTTAAAAGAATTTTCTAGACATTACCAATAATGCTAACTAATAATATGAATAATTGTGTCGTGTCAATTATTGATTTAATAATATAAAATATTCTGTAACAATCTAGAATTTTAATTATAATATTTAAATATTTATTGAATTATATAAATATTTAGTGGATGTATTTATCGTGAATAAATGTTTGTTTAATTTGAGTTGAGTTGATTAATTAATTATTTAATAAATAATTAATGAGTTAAGGAAATTATGAGATAGTATTCTAGTTTAATAATTAAGTTAGAAAGTTTATAATGATTAAATAAATTATTATATTATGCAATGAATTGTTATTAGAATTAATTAAATTAAGTATGAAAACTTAATTAATTAGAAGTGTGACAAATAACTTTATTATAAGTGGTTATTAAAATAAATTAAAGGAGTTTAATTTAGTTTTGCCAAACAAGGCTTAAATATATTAAGTCTTTAATTTTTAAAGAATTTTGCCAAACAGAGCCTTATGGCTTTTGGATTTCTAAATTTTGAATTTTAATACTATAAATTGAATAAACAAAATATAAATAATATATATTAAGTTTGTTAACTGATAAAATTAATAGAGGCAATTATTATAACGTCGATTTTTAAAATGTTTAAAAAAGTGTGTGTTGGTTTTTGTTTTGATCTTTACGTTTAGTGTATTTGGCCTATACTGATAACTAAGAAAGGAAAAGAGTTTACAGAGGTTTGATAGAGTCTGAGAGAGAATCAAGAGAGAGAGTTCCTGAGCCTTTCAAATAGTTAGCTATGGTTAACAAGGATTTCATAAGCAACAAAAGGTATGTTACATAACCTTAACATATATGTTTTAAGTTATAATCTCTAAGTCTTTGTGTTTTTGAATTTGACGGTAACATAAAATTCTTTACAAACTTTCTGTAAAACCATGATTTTATAATTGGTTAAGAAATTATGTGTATTTATAATTTTAATGGTTATACTAGCATAAATATATATATATATATATATATATATATATATATATATATATATATATATATATATATATATATATGGTTGTATGCTTAACATATAGATAAATTGTATGCTAAATTAAGTCTACAAGAAAAGAAATTGGTTTTACAGTGAACACATGTAAGAACGTGTTTTGTAGGATAACAAAAAAATCAGTATTGAATTTTGATCTAATATGTGAAATTGAACTATGGCTATGCTAATTAGTTTGTTAATAATTACAAAGAACATAGTTTAAAAGCATCAAATTGGTTTATCATTAGCATTTACAGTGTCACTGTGTCAAAAAATATCAAACATGGAGTTTTGGTCTTTAAACTATGGTTTCAAGGATTTAATTTTTCTGAAATTATTGTTTGATTGCTTCAAAATTGGTAGATGTATGATAAGTAAATATTTATGAGCAATCTATATAAGTTTTACGTCTTAATTTAGATGTTAACAATAGTAATTAGTCCAGAATTTAGTTATTATGTTCTTCGTGGTTGCGTGTTCAGTAATTCGGAGCCCAGCGCCAAATTTCGCGCCCAGCACTGAAATTCGCGCCCCAGCGCCAAAACTAGGCCAGAAGTTCACGCCCCGGTGCTGGAATTCGTGCCCCAACGTCACTGTCTCACGCCCCAGCGCTGGAATTTTGGTCTGGGTAGGACAGTTTTGACCTTCTGTAGTAAAACGGCCATAACTTTCTCATACGAACTCCGATTAAGGTGATTCAAGATGATCCGCAACGAGAACAAGTAGACCTACAACTTTCGTTCTTTAAGTTTTTCAATTCGAGGTCTGTAACAGTAGTTAAAATAGTCATCTTAAGGACTTTTGTATTTTCGGGGGCAATCAGAGGGTGTCGGGCATGCACATATGCATGTGTAATGCTCCTGATGATAAAAGATGATATTCTAAGTTATAAAACTTGATTATTAGTAAATATATTGATGTTTAACATTAATAAATGATGTATTAAATAAGTTATAGAAGCATAGTAAGCATACACAAGAGAGACAAATCGAGCGTGTGACGAATGAACGTCGTAACGATGTGCCAAGTGTTAATGAACTTAAAAAGTATTTCAATTCAATTGAAATGAATATTATAGGATATGAAATGGGTTTAATATAAAACCAATAAGTAGTCCTTGTAAGACTTAAGCACTTGAATGAACTTCAAGTTTGACTAAAAAGAAATATAGTGAGTCATATGTCGAAAAGTTAACACAATCTAATTGAACATTGTGTGCTAATTAATAGGAAAGATTATGAGATGAGGAGTAGAGTTTATATTACAATTACTATGTGTTGTTATGTGACTAATAGTTGATGTGTATGGTTATATAATTGTGTAGGGCACGTGAAGTGCAGATAACTGTAAGTTGTTAAACTGTTACTGGTAAACAACGATCAAGGAAAGTCTTTCGGTTCTTATTTGTTACGTGGACTTGATGAACTATTTTAAATTGCATGATATGTTATACATGTTGAAATCATGAAATGTTAAAGTCAATATATGACTGGATTGTTTTGGCTAAGTAATGATGATTGAGTAAGGAACTCAATCTTTATATTTACTATGTGGATTAAAAGCATGTATGCCATGTTACTTTAATCAGATGTATATGCATGAAAACTGTTAGACTTTGATGGGCTGTCGAGCTCACTCTTGCAAATAACCACTTTTGCAGGTCAAGATTTTAAGGTAAAGATATGTGCTAAGTGAGTTATACAGATCTATATTCACGAAGATTACTTATGTTTTATGAGAAATGTATTTCATATTTTGAACGTAGCATGTTGTTGAATTGTAAGTTGAGTTATCCGATGTATATGGATATTTAGTTATGATGTAAGACTTTGTATAGTCATTTTGTTGTAACGATTCATGATATAAGATTGAATCAAAGAGATGTAATGTAAAGGTTGCGATTCAGGGCAAGAAATAAGGAAATGTATAAACATTTTAAATATTCCGCAAATTTAGTGTTTTTAATATCGAATAATGATGTAAAATTAGAGATTTAATGTATGGTTAACGACCGAAGTTGACATTTAAATGGTATGAATTTTGGGGACGTTACAAGTTGGTATCAAAGCTGTAGATTATAAACCTTAGGTAGGAGTACCTTAGGCTATAACTTTAGAGAAGAGAGGTGAAGATAATGAAAGAATAATCTCAAATAGAGTTTGAATTATAAGAAGTAATTTAAGAAATTTATAAAGAAGGGATTTAAAACATGCTAAAGAGGATTCAAAGAAGAATCTCGCAGAGTTATACGGAATATGAATGTGGGGTTACCCAACTCCCATAATAAGGATGTAAGGTGATAATAAATAGACAATGTCTATAAGAAAAGAATGATAAAGAAGTTAAGAATAGAGAGTTATATCTAAGTATGGTGCAATTGTACACTTTATTAGTTGATGTATGGTATCTGGGCTAAACGATTCCTTCATAGAGCGGAGGTATATACGAACTAGTAACTCGGAACCTAGTTTGTTGGTTGTTTGTGGGAAACCACTCAGCGTACCATATTGAAACTATTAGAGACTCGATGTGTACCAAGTATAGGAATGGACACGTATGATGAGAGTGTAGAACTCGAATGAAATTTTGAGCGATGTAAATGAAGTTAGAAATTCTTAAAGGAAGAATTTTTATATAAACAAGAAGATTCAAAGAAGAATCTTGAAGAGATATAAAGATGAGAAATGGGAGTTACCTAACTCCAAATCCAAGATAATGAATAATATCGTAAATGATGAAAGGAAAGAAAGGGGATCGTAAAACAAAACGATCATGAGTTAAGAAAAGAATTTTAAGAGAGATGATTATAGAATAAGATCACGACGTGATCATTTTAAGTTATAAAAAAAAGATGGTGTGTAATGTTTGAATGATTATAGCTTAATGCTATGAAGATGGTGTACTATAAAATAGTATGAGATAACTCATAAGGAGTTATAGATGATGTGATACGAGGAATTTGAATCGAGCAAATAGCAAGTTATAAGCAAGATAAAGTTAGAAAGGATTTCAATTGAGGACTCGTGTGATGGCTGAGTTGTACAAACCTTTGTATGGGCGAGGGTTTTGTGCTTGCACTCAGTTTATCACATTGATAATCATTGGAATGTTTGTGTCGCACTATTTGCTATATGCCTGTTGAGAAGGTGATTCTTTTCTCATGTGTATAACAGATAGGTAGAGTATAGTTAGATAATATTATCAGGTTAAGTGCGAGTTCTTAAAACTCATACTTATGGTAGGTTTGTGACTCATAATTATATGGTATGTTTTTGAACCCCTCAGCGAATGGACGCCTATGGTCTGAATGGATAAGTTCTTAAACTCATATGATTGTGGCAAGTTCCTGAACTCATAACGTGTGGTAAGTTTAACGAACTGGGTATAGATAAGTGTAAATGGAGTATTGAGGATGATATGAATAGATAGACCTATTAAGCAATGGATCATTATTGAAAGTGGAGTTGATGGTGGAAACATAGGTATTCTAAATCTACTAGCTATGCAAGACTTTTGAAATTTATTGACTTCGTGCTGACGTTTAAACTTTTATTTTCTTGAAAAACATTGGATCAAATGATGGAACCAATGAGTTTTAACAACAATACTGTTATTCGCATGTCTATGTTAATTGCTTCGGCTAGACAAAAATGATTTGCAATATATAAAAATGTATTTTATATCATTAATGCATCATGTAACTTGGTGCAAAGATGATAAAAATGATGGAGTCATCAATGTATTATTACCTAGTGTTGGATGTGATCTAAGGATCGTCAGCCCACTATGGTATAATGTAGTATGATAAAATCACCAAATGACGGAATCCTCAACGGACTGTAAATACAATGAGGTATCATGACGTTATAAAAAGATTT
Organism: Panax japonicus; assembly: GCA_020205505.1. Classification (NCBI taxonomy): domain Eukaryota; kingdom Viridiplantae; phylum Streptophyta; class Magnoliopsida; order Apiales; family Araliaceae; genus Panax; species Panax japonicus. The sequence continues at coordinate 60,228,920 of CM035107.1, forward strand.
TTGAGATTTTTTAAGATATGAGAATATATATATATATATATATATATATATATATGTATATTTCGATTAATGTCCGAATTGTTGTAGAAGTCTATGCTATTTGATTCAGCTAGACAAATATTGAAAGATGTTCATGAAATGCATGCGTTTCTTGAGAAGTTATGCCAAACTAAATTATTTTGGTGCGGATTCAGATGTTGAAAAGCAGAGATGAACAACCCTTTTATAGGGGATTACGCGGAGGCGTTGAGATGTTTGTGAACAATACATTATACGAAGGGCTAATCACCCTAAGTACGAGGAGTCCCTATAGTCTTATGACTGTTAAAGTTTAAGTTGAAAGATTACTTATAATTATAGACATACGCATAGCGTTTAAATGTTTGTGCACAATACATCGTACAAAGGGATTAACACCCTAAGTATAGGGGTCCTTATAGTCTTATGACTGTTAAAGTTGAAGTTGAAAGATTACTTGCAATTGTGGACATAGTTTGTGGTCTTATGACCCTCAGCATGATTTGGAATCTTTTAAATTCCTGTTATTCAAATCGCTTCCCAATTATTGAGCAATTGTGGAAGATTCTTGATATTCTAAAAGGTGAATGTGGTAAGGATGATATTCCTTAAAAAGAAGTGAGTCGTAGAATGCGACACTGAATGATGAATATGTTAAATAAGTGAGAAAAGAGATTTTGAAGTGAGAAGGATATGAGTTATCAAAGAATAATGTAAAACATTTAATAGAAAAGTTAATAATTGTAGAAAGATCTTTGTGGAAAGAAGTGGTTATATAACCCAAGAAATGAATATAGTAGTGACGTAAAAATCTATTTTGTTAGATTGAATGAATAAAAATTTCGAGGACGAAATTCTTAGAAGAAAGTGTGAATGTAATATCCCAAGTGTTTATAATAGTGATTCTTAGAAAAGAAAATGAATGGGTTAAGAATATAATACTCAGAATATATTGAGTTCAAGTGAAAATTATGAAATGAAACCTACAATTTGTTAAAGTAATGAATGTAGTAGGAAATATAAAACCTATATTAGATAAAATGATGAAAGATTACTCTGAGTTATTTATTTAATTTGTGTCTTCGATTTTGGGGACAGAATCTTTGTAAGTAGGGAAGATTGTAACGAATGAGTGGTTTGAGTTGTGATTCTGAGGACAGAATCCTTGTAAGGAGAGAATGATGTAACAATCCATATTTTTAATTATAATATTTAAATATTTATTAAATTATATAAATATTTAATAGATGTATTTATCGTGAATAAATGTTTGTTTGATTTGAGTTGAGTTGATTAATTAATTATTTAATAAATAATTAATGAGTTAAGGAAATTATTAGATAGTATTCTAATTTAATAATTAAGTTGGAAAGTTTATAATGATTAAATAAATTATTATGTTATGCAATGAATTGTTATTAGAATTAATTAAATTAAGTATGAAAACTTAATTAATTAGAAGTGTGACAAGTAACTTTATTATAAGTGGTTATTAAAATAAATTAAAGAAGTTTAATTTAGTTTTGCCAAACAAGGCTTAAATATATTAATTCTTCAATTTTTAAAGAATTTTTTCAAACAGAGCCTTATGGCTTTTGGATTTCTAAATTTTGAATTTTAATAATATAAATTGAATAACAAAAATATAAATAATATATATTAAGTTTTTTAACTGATAATATTAATAGGGGCAATTATTATAACGTCGGTTTTTAAAATGTTTGAAAAAGTGTGCGTTAGTTTTTGTTTTGATCTTTACGTTTAGTGTATTTGGTCTATACTGATAACTAAGAAAGGAAACAGTTTACAGAGGTTTGATAGAGTCTGAGAGAGAATCAAGAGAGAGAGAGTTCCTGAGCCTTTCAAATAGTTAGCTATGGTTAACAAGGATTTCTTAAGCAACAAAAGGTATGTTACATAACCTTAACATATATGTTTAACGTTATAATCTCTAAGTCTCTGTGTTTTTGAATTTGACGGTAACATAAAATTCTTTACAAACTTTGTATAAAACCATGATTTTATAATTGGTTAGGAAATTATGTGTATTTATAATTTTAATGGTTATACTAGCATAAATATATATATATATATATATGGTTGTATGCTTAACATATAGATAAGATTGTATGCTAAATTAATTAGTTTGTTAAGAATTACAAAGAACATAGTTTAAAAGCATCAAATTGGTTTATCATTAGTATTTACAGTGTCACTTTGTCAAAGAAATATCAAACATGGAGTTTTGGGCTTTAAACTATGGTTTCAAGGATTTAAATTTTCTGAAATTATTGTTTGATTGCTTCAAAATTGGTAGATGTATGATAAGTAAATGTTTATGAGTAATCTATATAAGTTTTACATCTTAATTTAGATGTTAACAATAGTAATTAGTCCAGAATTTAGTTATTCTATTCTTCGTGGATGGGTGTTCTGTAATTCGGAGCCCCAACGCCAAATTTCGCGCCACAGCACTGAAATTCGCACCCCAGCGCCAAAACTAGGCCAGAAATTCGCGCCCCATCACTTGAATTTGTGCCCCAGCGCCACTATCTCGCGCCCCAGTGCGGGAATTATGGTCTGGGTAGGACAGTTTTGACCTCCTGTAGTAAAACAGCCATAACTTTCTCAAACGAACTCTGATTGAGGTGATTCAAGATGATCCGGAACGAGGACGAGTAGACCTACAACTTTTGTTCTTTAAGTTTTTCAATTCGATGTCTATAACAGTAGTCAAAATAGTCATCTTTAGGACTTTTGTGTTTTCAGGTGCAATCGGAGGGTGTCGGGCATGCACATATGCTTGTGTAATGCTCTTGACGATAAAAGATGATATTCTAAGTTATAAAACTTGATTATTAGTAAATATAATGATGTTTAACATTAATAAATGATGTATTAGATAAGTTATAGAAGCATAGTAAGCATACACAAGAGAGACAAATCGAGCGTGTGACAAATGAACGTTGAAACGCCGTGCCAAGTGTTAATGAACTTAAAAAGTGTTTCAATTCAATTAAAATGAATATTATAGGATATTAAATGGGTTTAATATAAAACCAATAAGTAGCCCTAGCAAGACTTAAGCACTTGAATGAACTTTAAGTTTGACAAAGAAGAAAAATAGTGAGTCATAAGTCGAAAAGTTAACACAATCTAATTGAACATTGTGTGCTAATTAATAGGAAAGATTATGAGATGAGGAGTAGAGTTTATATTACACTTACTATGTGTTGTTATGTGACTAATAGTTGATGTGTATGGTTATATAATTGTGTAAGGCACGTGAAGTGCAGATAACTGTAAGCTGCTAAACTGTTATTGGTAAACAACGATCAAGGCAAGTCTTTCGGTTCCTATTTGTAACGTGGACTTGATGAACTATTTTAAATTGCATGATATATTATACATGTTGAAATCATGAAATGTTAAAGTTAATATATGACTGGATTGTTTTGGCTAAGTAATGATGATTGAGTAAGGAACTCAGTCTTTATATTTATTATGTGAATTAAAAGCATGTATGCCATGTTACTTTAATGAGATGTATATCGAGCATGTTATTATGTGCTATGTGTTGCATGAAAACTGTTAGATTTTGCTGGGCTGTCGAGCTCACTCTTGCAAATAACCACTTTTGCAGGTCAAGATTTTAAGGTAAAGATATGTGCTAAGTGAATTATAGAGATCTATATTCACGAAGATTACTTATGTTTTATGAGAAATGTATTTCATATTTTGAACGTAACATGTTGTTGAATTGTAAGTTGAGTTATCCGATGTATATGGATATTTAGTTATGATGTAAGACTTTGTATAGTCATTTTGTTGTAACGATTCATGATATAAGATTGAATCAAAGAGATGTAATGTAAAGGTTGCGATTCAGGGCAAGAAAGAAGAAAATGTATAAAAGTTTTAAATATTCCGCAAATTTAGTGTTTTTAATATCGAATAATGATGTGAAATTAGAGATTTAATGTATGGTTAACGACCGAAGTTGAGATTTAAATGGTATGAATTTTGGGACGTTACATATTGTGCAGATGATATTGTGACAATAATTGAATCAATAATATGAGATCATCTTATACAACAATTATTGTGGCAATTATTGAATAAAATTGAGTGACTTCTTACGTAAGAATCAATAATCAAAAATATTGTGCAATATCATGTGCTACTGTGCAACCACGTGTATTATTGTACTTTTATCACCTGGTATTTCAACAGTTAACAATAAAAGTTTTGTCGTTATTGTGACAACCCAAAAATTTGGGCAATTTATTAAAATCTTAAATGATTGATTTAAGGTTAAATAATACACCTAGACAGAAAATAAGTGTATGCGTTTGATGTTATTGGGAAGGAATTTTGAGGGTTTCAAAATTCAGTGAAGGATATAGGTGAATTATTCAGGATTAAGGATTTATGTGAATATGTTTTGTGTTTATGGTTATGTATGTGTTCAGAATGTGGTTAAGGGTCAAGGGTTGACCAGATAAAGAATATCTGTAACAAACCCTATGAATATATTAAGAACGACAACGTTCAGTTAGAAAACCCTAACGTCTAATAAGAAACCCTAGAAATCGGTTCTGGAAACCCTAGTTTCAGTTCTGGGAGTCCGAAATCCTAATTCGGATATTGAAAACCCTATATTGGGAATGCAATGTTATGTACAAGATTAAACGTCATTAATATTAAATTAATTAGGGAAAACCCTAATGAATTATTTAAAATCTTAATTGATTATTTGAAAACCCTAATACCAGATCTGAAAACCCTAATTTCAGAGTCTGATAAAATGAAACCCTAATCTGAGAATATAACGGAGAATTTTAATGCTTTAGTGCTATTAATTAAGTACTAATTAGGGTAAAGGTTAATTAATTAGCAAACCCTAATTTCCAATTTTTGGAACCCTAATTGTTCCGTCAGAAACCCTAATGCTCAATTGTAGATTTAATTGATAAAATTAGCAATGCTAATTAGGAAACTCTAATCCTAATTATTTCAATTTATGAGTAATTAGAAAACTCTAATCTAATTACGAGATTTAATTTCTAAAATTAGAAAATTTATTTTCTATTAGAAACCCTAATTAGTGGGTTATAAACCCTAATCTGTGATTTTGACCCTAATTGCTTAATTAGCGATTTTAATTAGGAAATATAAATCCTAATTAGTAAGATTTAAAGTATGATTAAGGAATTTTAATATAATTAGTAAATCCTAATTATAAGTTAGAAATATTAATTTTCTATTTTTATAACCGAAATTCGGAAATGTTAGAAATTAAATTTGCAAAGTTAAGGGTTAAAAACCTAAACCCTAAAATGATCTAAACCCTAAACCCTAAGGGTTTGGTCAAATGTCAAAAATACCATTAAAATAAAATGGAAAATGACAAGAATGCCCTTTGTTGTATTATTGAAGCTTGCTTGCAAAGGTTGCCCTAAGGTGAGTTGCTCACCAACCCTAGTACTAGCCTGGAGCTACAAACACTGAATTCAGCCGAAATTGGCCAGATCATAGCAACAAGGCAACAAATATAAGAGATTTAGTGAGAGAATGGCCACTTTATGTTTCATTTTTCTCCTAACCCTCCTCTCTCTAGAAATTCGGGATATAGAGTGATAGAGAGAGAAAAGATGAACCTTGATCAGTTCCTAGCAAGCCAATAACAGATCCATAGACCAGAAATCAAAAATCAAGCATGAATGAGGTATAGACCCTAAATTCTAGAAATCCTTGAAAATCTGTGTTAATGTTGTTGTTTATTGCTTAAATATGTGTTAGATGGTGTCACTTAGTGATCTGGGTGGTTAGATCTGATATCTATATCATCTAGATACACGAATTTAATGTTTTCTAAATTCTGGAAAATTTGAAAAATATGGCCTGACAACCATATGTCAGGGCTCATAGATCATTGCTTGTTAATTGTTTTTGTTTTGTAAGAGTTTATACTTGTAGTATGTTGTAAGGACTATGATCTAGAACTTGAATCAGGTATAGATCATGTTCAGATTGAAAGTTACAAGCAGTCAAAGGTCGTTGACCGTTCACAGAAACTGAAAATCTGGGCAACCCAGAATTTCCAGAAAACTCTGACAAGGTTTTGAAGGCCATGAATCTTGCTGTGGTTTGATTATTTGGTCTTGTTGTTGTTTTCATGTTATAGACTGGTATAGGAACTTTACAGGTATGCCTTTAGATCACCTAGATCCGTATTAAAATGATAGAAATTTGAGGTCAAACAACCGTTGACCGAACTGCTCAAGAACATTTCTGGGTTTTCCAGAAATGTTCAAGTACAGATCTTCGTATGTAGTTTGACCGGCCCTGATCTCTTATTTATGTTGTTGTTAGACAAGATTGGTGATATATTATGGTACTCTGTCATGTGGTCTACAGTATTGAATCAATGGTTCACCAAAACAAGTTGCAGGATTCACGTTATAAGGATCGAAAACTAGTACCTCGATTGTTCTTCATTTTCTGGAAAACCCAGAAAATGAAGAACAGAGTTGTCAGATATTTTGGAGGCCCAGATCTTCCAAGTGTAATGTTGTATGACATAGTTGATGACTGATTCGTGTAGTATTACATAAACCCTACACGATCAATGTTTAACATGACCCAGAATCATGATAGGCAGAAAATTATTGCCGGTCAAACCTACCCACCCAAACACTGTCATGAAGGCTCAAAAACACCTATAGCGACGGTTCTGTCGCTATAGGGCCCTTTAGCGACGCTTATTTTTGGAAAAATGCAGAAAATGATTAAAAAATTAGAAAAAATGGTTTTTAATTATTAAAAATACAAAATAAATTTCGAAAAATTATTTTAAAGTCTGAAAAATAGTTTTTAACTATTTTGAGTATATTTTAAAAATATTTAATATTTTTGGAATATAAATGGTATTTATTTATTTAATTATAATATTAAATAAATTATTTAAAAAAAGTTTTTAATTATTAAAAATACATAATAAATTCTGAAAATTTATTTTAATTTCTGAAAAAATAGTTTTTAATTATTTAGAGTATATTTCATAAATATTTAATATTTTTGGAATATAAATGGTATTTATTTATTTAATTATAATATTAAATAAATTATTTAAAAATAGTTTTAATTCATGAAAAATCATGAAAAATTATATTATGGTATAAGAAAATATTTTAAGTTATTTTTGATGACTTTTAATATTTTGGGATGAATTTCATTAATTAACTAATATTAATGATAATTAGTTTATTTAATAGATATGTTAAATAAATTATGGAAAATTAGAAATAATGCTTTATAAATCATATAAAAATGATTTAAGTGTTATAAAAATATTTTAAGTTATAAATTATAACTTTTGATATTTAATCATGAAAATATTAATATTTTAATATTAATATTAATTATCGAATAATGGATTTAAGTGTTTAAAAATCATATAATTATGATTTTAAGGTATTAAAAATACTTTGTGATATTATAATTATATTATAATATTATGTAAAGATTTTCATTAATATTTTATATTAAATGAATATTAATGATTAAGGAATTAATGTGGTATTTAATTCATTTAAATACGGTTTTAAGGATTGAAAAATGTTGATAAATGGTAATAATTATCCGAAAATTATTACGAGCCTAGGTAGAATGTTTTGTCTGATTAGAAATTATCTGTGTTAATGGTTAAGTATTTAAGCAGAGTTTAATTGAACTTAAACTCGGGTTTTGTCCGACTAGACCGTCGGGATGATAGAATTGTGTCGGTTTCAAGTTAGACTGAAATAGTTTAACTTGATGCTATGTCTTATGTGCTGTATAGACTGATAGGGTTATGTGCTATGTGTTTAGGTTATTCTGTGTGTATAAATATAACAGTATTATACTGTGATGATATTATTCTAATTATTGGAGATCTATATATTAATATTAGGTCTTCAGGTAAAGCGTTAAAAATTGTGTTGCGGTAATCAACGGTTCAGGCAAGTTGTCTTTGTACTTAACTCTAATAAGAGTGTTTTATTCAAGCTTATGGTTAATCATTGTTGATTGCCATAAAAATTATACTCTGTACATCTTGCATGTATAAGTCAGGTATGAAAGGTTGATCACCTTCATTACCAGTTGGTTCAGAAATGTTTGTTCATGTTTAAAACTTGTTCAGTCAAAAGTTTGTTCGTGCTAGTTCTCAATTATATAGATGAATTATAGCCAGCTTATTATTCATACTCTTCAATCATGATATATCGTAATATTGTTGTATTTAAACTTGCTGGGCAACTTTCATGCTCACCCTTGCTATATCATGATAAAACATTGCAGATAAGGCGAACGTGTTCGGATACATGAAAAAGGTTAAGGTCAAGTTCAGCTTGGGATATAAAGTGCGGCTAGTTTGTAATAATATATTTTGATAAATATTGTTGTGTAATAGATATTTTTATGAATGGTGTTTAAGTTAAGGTTATTCGACCTTGGGGAATAGTGTGTAAAGTTTAATGTATAAACAATTTATGTTTATATCTTCCGCAAACAGTTATAGAAATAGTATACAGAATCTGCGGCGATTTGGGACCCGGATTCGGGGCTGCTACAGTTATTTTTATAAAAAGGTTATTTCTGTCGCTTTCTATATCCGACAGTTATTCTGTTATGTGGTCCACTAATGATTGCGTCATCGTACGAATATTCCCTGACAAAAAGAATATTCCTCGACCAAACGAATATTTTATGACCACTTGCTTATTTTGCAAAATTTACACATTTCACCCATAACTAAAGTTTTATATCAAATCACCACCTTATTATTAAAAATAATAATTAGAAAAATTAAATCTTTATTCATAAAAAATTGGGGTCTTATAAAAGATCTAGTAAGGATCAGTATTAACTTTTACTTTATTTATAGTAAAAGAGGACAGGCTTGCAAAATTAATGACAAACATTCAACAGGCTTGCAAAAATGCCAAACATTCAACATGTTTGGTCATTTGTACTTATATTAGTTATATTGCTATGCACTGATTATAATTTTACAAACATGATGTAACTATTACATTCATCAAATATTCCAAATGATGCAACTTGCTGAGGAAATCAAACACATCAAATAAAATTCAAATTTAAAGTTTTCAAATCAAACATAATCAAATACAATCCAAACTTTTAGTTTTCAACCAATGTCATTGTATCAAAATGATAAACATATATGAAAATACATCAAAACCATTCAAATTCTGTCAAACTTTTACTCGTAAACTTTCTTATTTTACTACTCCTTAAATGGTGTCCCAGAATTTGTATGATTGTTAAGACCATATTCACCATTCCAAAATGGGTATTGATAACCAGCCAACTGAGTGGAGAGACTTGTTGAATACACATTTCCAATTGGGAAGCCTCCAACATTACCAAGAGGGAAGTTTTCAACATTAGGTACCAACAAATGAAGTTAAATTATATAAAAATAAGACTCAAGAAACTAAACAAAACTACTTTTTACAAAAAATAAAAATAAATGAAACTACTTAGTACAATAAATAAATAAATAAATAAATAACACATGCTGACCTAAAACAACAATGGATGACCTCTAAAGTTGATAAGCATTGAATGTAATCAAGTTGCTAGGATTGTTGAGGTCTTGTGAAACATGAATTATAGAGTCTTGTGAATCAATATATCCAATTTGAGAAGCCTATACAAAAAATACCAAATGACACTTAAAATAATTGCATGAAGTTGTAAAAATAAAATATAAAAAAAAGAACTGAAAATTTACATTTTCCAAATTTATATCATCCATTTTATTTTCAATGGCCTTTGTCCCTTTCTCTTTCTCAATCCTCCCTTTATCCTCCTTTTTGTCCTTCACCTTCTTAATAGCTTTCTCCATGTTACCTAACCTTTTAAAACGGGGTTGACCTTTACCACGAACCGCCAAAGGACTGCAAATATTAGAACTTTCTTTTGATATATTATTATTATCACCACTTGGCAATGGTGTGCTGACTTCACTACCCACTTCCAAAGGAGTACTATTTTTACATGTGTCATCTTTTTTCTTTAATTTATTAGTCAACCACTTAATACAACGAAGAACCAATTTTGTCTTATCTTCATTGTTCATCGCCAAATTTGCCGCTTCATAAACGATATTGCACATTCTATTAAAACGTTCATTTTCAGGATTTAACATCCAATAAGAGTATATGATTTTAACCTTCGTATGATATCTCTTCACATCTTTCCTCCACCTTCTGAGAATAAATTTCTCTGGTATGGTATGAACTCCTTGTAGACACTCGAAATTTTCTGCCCACATGTCCCTAATATTGCAGGAGGACAGATTCGTCTTTCAAGAGGGAACCCTGAAAGACAGCTCATATCCTGTCTGGATACTATCGGAAGTTTAGCATCAACCCCAGGACACACACTGGGAGTAACAATTCCAACCTCGGAGATAACCCCGAGGCGTACAGATCCAATACCGGAACAGACACCGAAGAAGACCGATTAATCTCGGATATAACCCCGAGGTATCCAGTTTCAGTCCCAATCATGGGAATAGCCATCAACCTTGGTGATCAGCCCAAGGAATACAGTTTCGGCGATAACCCCAGAAATGCTTGTTTCAAATACAACCAGCTTCAATGTTGGCGCTCACAACGAGATACCCAGTACCAAATCGGAGATAACACCGGGAGGATAGGCACACCTTAGAATTGACACTGAGGACCTTCAACACTTGCAGTAGTCCAATCTCAGCAATAACCCTGAGCTACGTCTACTTTATCAGCCCAAACCGGTGATAACTTCGGTGATGGGCAAAGGCATCATCTCGCCGCTCTAAGGCCACATAACGTCGTCTCAACATCTCATACATACATTTCTACACCACGATGTCCCATAAGAATCCAGGAAAACCAATCCCGATTGATTATTGTGAAGGGTAACAAATAGAATTTGAGGCTTGAAGACCGAAGGGCATCATCCCATCTTCATGACTTCGTACAACCTCTAATCACATGCCATTGTACAAGTCTCAACAACGGCGGTCCAAAATAGGTCCTATATACCTCAGTCGGATGCCCGGATTGCAATTCTAAAAGTTCGAGCGGACATTGTAGTTCCTACGTGCACGTACTACGAGACGACCCGACCCGAGAAACCCGGGGAAACCCGGGCAGCCTCAAGTACACCTGCGACTGGCCGCAGGTACACCTGCGACTCCCCCCTCTATAAATAGAGGGCTTGGGGTGGCCATTTTGAAAAGAGAAAGAGCGAGGAAGCAATATCAAATTTGCTATGTACTTACAATATACTGAGTGTTTTCCCATTTTAAACACTTGTGATCTCACTTATAGCTACTTTTGTACCGGCGGGAGACGAGTTTAATCCATTTTAAAGATATAGAAGCCTTCTTTGGCAGCCCACTGTAAGCCTTCTCACACACTTTAAAGTCTTTCTCTTCATCTCTGCACACACCCTTCTCCACGTTGAGAGTCGTGTTGCGTGCGTTTGCCCAGACTTCGGTCCGTGATTTTATTTTCAGTTTGTATATACATATATATTTATATATATGGACTAACATTATCGAGTTATGCCTCAATTGAGCCTAGACTTCGGTCTGGAGCGTTTACTGCATTAATATATATATATATATATATGTACTTATATAAATATGAACTATGTGTTGGACTCTGTTCGATGAGCAGAGATTTTACATCTGGAGCGTTACTTGCTTTCATATATATATATATATATATATATATTCGTCCCACCTGGAGTTCACTTCGTGGTGGTTGATCGCTTTTACATCTTTCTTTACGTTTCGTCCTGCCTAGAGTTTACTTTGTGACAGTTGATCGCTTTTACAGCTTTATTTACATTTTTTCCCGCTTGGAGTTTCCTCCGTGGTGGTTGATAGTTTTACAGCTTTATTTACGTTTTATCCCACCTGGAGTTTCCTCTGTGGTGGTTGATTGCTTTTATAGCTTTATTTACATTTTTTGATCCCCCGTGGAGGTGCTTTGTGGTTGGTGATCATGTCTGTATATATATATTAACAACTTTTAAATATATACCTACTTACTGCTATCATACAAATTGCGGTATCCTGTGCGCCTAGGAATCATGTGATCACAGATTTAGCCTATTGGATCTAGATTCAGTTCCCGTGACGGACATTTCCACCTGTAAGCAGCTTGTAAATTATTTTGCGGTGTCTGAATTTCCTCATATGGTTTTCATACCCATGAAGAAATCGGCATTATTTTTGTACATTATTTTCTTATAGATGCTTCGCATCTCGAAAATATAATCAATCAAGCCGAACACTTAATAAAATGGAAGTGTACAAGGTCTCAATTATTATTGAGCATCAGGATTTGAAAAACCTTTTTTATAAAACATCATTTCTATATCTTGCTAAAAACTGAATTTTTACATAAATTCAAACCATGTGTATATAGGTGCGAACGAGGCCTCACATTACTTCCAAACAATAGCTCATTGACCCATACACACACATTCAAATGATAGTTTCTTGAAAAGAGGCGGTCACCGTGGTAACATGGATGTCGGGGGGTGCCTAACACCTTCCCTCCGTATAATCAAGTCCCCGGACCCTAATGAATCTCGGTTTCACCGACCCGTTTAGCAGTGTCACATCACTAGGTCAATGTGCAAACCTTTTCTCAGTTGTATTGGTACATCTATTTAAAAAACCAACTGGCGACTATTAACAGTCCATCATCAAAATTATACGTGTCATACCTTTTTCACTTGTTTTTCAAACAAATCTCACCTAAAATGAGAACACCAAAGAACAAGTAACGGAAAGGGACAATTAAAAATCCCGACCTCGACAAGTGGCAACTCTGCTGGGGACACTAGTAAGAGGACTTAAGCCGCTATTACAATCTTTTCAAAATTGTTATATGCTTGTGTGTGGATGTTGCATTTACATTTATGATGAATGTGTATGAATGCATTTACTAATTGCACTTAGTGCTTCGCACCATATCTGCTTGTGATATTATTGCTTCTCACAAGTCATCATTTTCATACGGTGAGACGCGATGTATGTGAATGTATGTTGTGTGGTCCCTCCACCAGGAGGCTATCCCATCGGTGTTTGATTACTGGACTCGTAGGAAGACTAATTCTCGCGAGGCTCAGGAAAGGCACCACCCAAATTCGCCCCAGTTGAAAAACTGGATTAATTTTCCGTTGAGTAAATTGCGATGATTTGGGAACCTTCATGCCAAAAAGCCACGAGAGTAACCTAAGATAGGTCAGCCTGTGATAAACCCAAAACGGAGGAAAGTCTCTTCATGCTCTCTCATTTCAATTACTTGTAAACACAATTACTTGTAATTTCATTCCATATCTATCTCCATGTAATGAGAATTATGAAGAAATGTGTACATAAAATGCTATCCTGTATTACAAAATAGCTGACATCCGTTTTATAGGATAAAATTCCTAAAATGGACATATCACATAGCATGTTATTATACACACATTCCCTAAAGACTAAACTATGCAAGTCTTTTGCAGGGAACCAATCGGACCTACTACCCGGTCAAAATCCAAAAAGGTTGCAAGCCTACAGTCAATCATGTCGTCATCTGACCAAACTGACCTTAATCCAGTTTCTCGCAAAGAATTCGACGGATTAAGTAAGCAAATTACAGATTTGGCTGTTCTACTCAAAGAACTACACCAGTCTACTCAGGGTACAAAAATGCCCGTACATGTTGAATCCTCTACACAATGGGGAAACCAGGTCATTATAATACCTGAACTACAGTTGGACACGACCAACAAAACTAATGATGCCACCCATCTCATAGGAGATCCAGACACCGGTGACATCAAAAAGAAAGTCCTCCAAATGGAAGAGACCCTTCGTGCTATCAAAGGAATTGGAATACACGAAAGTGTTTCATATGCTGATCTTTGCATTTTCCCTTGTGTTCATTATCCAGAAAAATTTAAGACTCCTAACTTTGAAAAATATGACGGGTTAGGAGATCCTTACACATATTTAAAAGTGTTTATTGGAGAACTTGTATCTTATGCAGAGGATGAGAAGCTCATAATGCAACTGTTCCAGAAGAGTCTGACTGAAGAAGCCCGTTCGTGGTACACAAGATTAGACAACTCAAAGATCCATAGCTGGGAAGAGCTAACACACGCCTTCCTCACTCAATACAGCTTTCAGTCTCAGATGGCTCCTGATCGGTATCAAATTACCAAGATCAAGAAATAGTCTAACGAGTCTTTCAGAGAGTATGCTTAAAGGTGGAGACGCCTGGCTACCCAAGTTATTCCTTCCATGACAGAATCAGAAATGGTCATGACTTTCATAAACATACAAGAAGCGCCTTTCTATGAAAGAGTTTTAGCCAGAATCGGTAAACCATTTTCTGAAATGGTCAAACATGGGGAGATGGTTGAGATGGGATTGAAGTCCAGAAAAATTCAAGACCTAGTTGGCCTTAAAGCTATTGTTGATCACATCCAATTCGAAAATTATAGAAACAACCCCCGGAGGGTCCATAAAAAGAAAAAGGAAGATGTTTCCCTGATACTACAGGGTCAAAAAGGCAATCAGAACAGGCCTATTCAAAGGAGAAACTACACTCCCTTTCAAGCACAATCTTCAAACCCTCCAATACCAAAAGGTGGAGAAGTCAAACGCCCTTGAGTGTTCACACCCTTAGGGGACACACTCGAGAATATTCTCACTCTTCTGACAACACATAAGAAAATTACACATCTTCTTCCACCAGCAAGCCCTAATGGACGGGGTTTCAATGATTCTCGGAAATGTGCTTATCATGCCAGGGCACCTGGACATGATACTCAGGATTGTTGGGCCTTGAAACACAAGATCCAAGACCTGATAGACAACATTGAGATCGTAGTCACAAAACCAGATCAACCTCACGTTCAAGACAACCCTCTTCCTCAACACAAAAAAGAAGATGTCAACATGATCAATTGGAGCAATGGACAGAGTTCCAATTTCAACTGTGAATCCTGCGAGACCCTCAAAGACGGTGTTAACAAGTGGGATTATGCCAAGTTTCAGTTCACAATGGAACGTAAGATGAAAGCTCTATGCAAGCAAATTGAACAATTGGCAGAACTGGTGACCTATCAACATCAAGTGACACGCCAGTTAGTCAGCCAGGAGCATGCTAGTCTCCTCCCCCTTGTCACAAATATACTCTTATCACCTTCAGAAAATGAAATGCTAGAAGACAAAGTGATAAAGAGAGCGAATGCCAAAGCCCGTCGGGATTTTGCTAACAAAAGGGAATTCACATATCTGGGCCAACCTGTGGAGGAAATCCGTCAGATGCTAATTAATGAAGGAAGGATCACTTCCCTTCTACCTCCAATCAATCCCCGTTTAGGGCAGTACAATTCTGATGGAGTATGTCAATATCACTCCCATTCGCGCGGTCACAGCAGAAAAGAATGTTGGGCACTCCGCCATCTTATCCAGAATCTCATTGACAGCGGTGTCCTACAACTAGAAGACGATGATACCGTGTTACGTACAAGTGAGAATACATGTCCTACTAAGTGGAAGAGTTTGGTAGGAGTCATATCCACTGAGACTGATGGGACTAACAAATCACTCACAATACCAACAATTCAACTCAGGGGAAGCAACAATCCTTTAAAAGTATCCACTCCCGAGCCCATCAACTTGCCATATAGAGCACAATATCCTATTGTTAGCTTACATAAAGTGCCATGGAATTATGGAGAAGGTGAAGGATCCACCTCACATACCACAGCTACAGTGTCGAAGGAAAATCCATTTTATCTTCCCCAACGGTTGATGAAGTCTACCATTAAATCAAATGGAAAAATACCCATGGAGAAGATTGAAAAATTCCTCCGCACTATAGGTCATAATGAAGCCAAGGTGGTTTTAAGCTTAAAAAAAGCTCCACACCAAATATCAATTTTGGACTTGGTCCTGACTTCCGAGGATCACCGGAAGATCTTGTTGAAGGTTTTAGAAGAAGCCTATCTACCAACATCAGTTGATACGGAAAAATTTCAACAATTAGTTGATCACAATTTCAAAAACAATGTGATATCATTCACTAATGATGACATACCGCCCGAAGGGACTGGTCATTGCAAGTCGTTGCACGTAGCGGTCTTGTCCTCCGGATACATGCTAGCTGGAGTCTTGATAGATGGAGGCTCATCTCTAAATATATGTCCATACGATACCTTGGTGAAGATGAATATCAATCTCAACCGAATCTGGAGTAGCCATACAGTTATCAAAGCTTTTGATAGAGCCCGCCAGAATTCGGTCGGAGTAAATGGAATAATAATCAAAATTGGTCCCCATACATTCTGCGTATCTTTCCACGTACTCAAGATAGATTCGTGATACAACCTGCTCTTGGGACGACCATGGATTCATATGGCAAGGGCAGTCCCCTCCACCCTTCATCAACAGTTGATATACATTATCCACGATAGCCTAGTCACAGTCAACGCTGAGCCAGAGTGTCCTCAACACGGGGATATGCCATTCATCATTGCCAATACAGATGTTGAACCGGTCAGTTTTCATGCCTTGGAAGTAAGCAATACCCAATACCATGTTATTGGAATGCCATTTCCCGAACCCAAGGTTTCTGCCGAGGTAATGTCGGTTACTCAAGAAATGATGTCATTGGGTCATCAGTCGGGACAAGGGCTGGGTAAAGATCATCAAAGCATCAAATACCCGATCCAAGTTATCAATCAAACTGGGACAGCAGGGCTAGGCTATTCTGCCACTTCTAGTAACAGGAATCCACATAAACATCCTCAGATTCCTCCAGCTTCAGTTACACGACGTTCGTCCACACTTATAACTGTTGAGTCCGTACAACCTCCTGTAAAGGTGCCAGCCAACATGATGGCTATGTTATTTCCCAAGTCGGTACCGGTAAAGAAGAAAGATATCTTTGTTCCAGATCCCGTCGTGGAGAAAGAAAAACAAAGAATCAAACAAGACATCATTCGAATGATGTCGGTCATACGCATCATCGTTCATGATGAACATACAAATGGATACACCCCAGACGATGATTGCTCAGAAATAATGGCCATCATTTGGGATAGAAAGGACGATGACAGCCCCTCCATCACAGCAGTCCATCCGGACTTTGCCCTTGCCAATTGGAGCAGCACTCCTTGCATTGGTCAACAAGGGTAAAACGGGCAGAAACTATTTCTGCCCTGTAGATATTATAACTGCTTACTTTTTTGTATAGTATTAGCAGTCGTTTTGCCAGTACATGCTAACACTTTGTATGATCAAACCTTTTCATATATACTAAGTGAAAGCATATTTTGTTGCAGGACCCTGAATTTAGATGTGCATGTAATTGCTGATACGGTGCCTCTTCACCACAAGGATTTTACCTTTGATGTAGAGATGAATTCAGCCTTGATGGAAGTACATGAATACATTGAGGTGCCTCCAGAAATTCAAGAATGGGTCAAAGACAAACCTAAACCCAACCTTGACCAAACCACTTCCTTTAATCTCGGAACCTTAGAAAGCCCTAAGTTAATCCAGATTGGTTCAGACCTTACCCCAAACCAGCGGAATGACATGGTTACGCTACTAACCCAATTCCAGGATGTGTTTGCATGGTCTCACGAAGACATGGTGGGTTTGTCCACTGGCATTGTTCTTCATCGCTTTCCCATTAAAGAGGGATTTAAGCCAGTCAAGCAGAAGCTCAGGCAATTGAAACCTGAGTGGAGTTTAAAGGTGAAAGAAGAAATTGTGAAATAGTTTCAAGCTGGCATCATCATGGTGTCCACATATCCTGAGTGGATATCCAACATTGTTCCTGTACCTAAACCCGGAGGAAAGGTGCTAGTCTGCGTGGATTACTGGGATTTGAACAAAGCTTGCTTAAAAGATAGCTTTCTCATGCCATTTATCCACATTCTCATTGACAATACTGCTCAATACTGTATGTACTCCTTTATTGATTGCTTTGAGGAGTACCATCAGATCATGGTTGCTGAGGAAGATCGTGAGAAAACTGCTTTCATCACGCCTTGGGGAACCTTTTGTTATAGACGGTTATCATTCGGCCTCATCAATGCCGGAGCCACCTACCAGCGAGCTATGATGGCTCTCTTCCATGACTTAATCGTGGAAGGAGGAAGACCACTTAGACCATCTCAGAAAGCTATTCAACAGGTTGCGTAAGTACAACTTGAAGTTGAATCCAGCCAAATACGCCTTCGATGTTAAATCAGGCAAGTTGTCAGGATTCCTAGTCAGCCACAAAGGGATTGAGCTGGATCCTACCAAAATCCAGGCCATCACGGAAATGCCCATTCCTCAGACAGAGAAGGAAATACAGGGATTTTTGGGAAGAATAAACTTCATTAGCAGGTTTATCTCTCAACTCACAACAACCTATGACACAATCTTCAAGCTATTAAGGAAGAACAGCTAGTCAAAGCTCCTATTTTGGTACCACCCAGGGATGATGTTCCCCTATTCATGTACTTATCCATAAGTGACAATGCCATGGGCTGCATGCTAGGACAGATAGATGATAGAGGCCAAGAACAAGTTATCTATTACCTCAGCAAAAGATTTAGTAGCAGTGAACACAAGTACACTCTGATCGAAAAGACGTGTTATGCTTTAGCATGGGCTTCCATGAGGTTACAACATTACCTCCATGGTCACACAACCCATCTCATATCCCACGTGGATCCTCTCAAGTACGTTTTCAATAAACCCATGTTAAATTACCGACTGTTCATATGGCAGTTGATCCTACAATAATTTGACATCGTCTACGTGACTCAAAAGTCCATCAAAGGTTAAGGAATCGCGGATCAACTGGCCATTGTACCTTCAGGGGATTTCAAACCGTTGGAGACATACTTCCATGATGAAGGAGTAATGACAGTTAAGCAACACCATCAGTACGATACACGCCAATCATGGAAGATGTATTTTGATGGAGTTGTTAATATGGAAGGTTCTGGAGCTGGAGCAGTTCTAATATCCAATACGGGGGAGCAGTATCCCGTCGCCGTCAAATTGCAGTTTGTCAGCACCAACAACATAGCTGAGTATGAAGGCTGTCTCATGGGGCTAAAACTTTCTCGTTCAATGGGCATCAGCTGGTTAACTTTCTTTGGGGATTCAGAGTTCGTAATCAGACAATCCACCAGAATCTATCAAACCAAAGAGCTACATTTGATGCCTTACCATAGGTAAGTGTTGCAGATGGTTTTGGAGTTCAAAGAAATCTCCTTTCAACACGTTCCTCATAATAGGAATGACTTTGCAGACGCATTAACAACTTTGGCCTCCTTGATTCGTATATCTGACAAGGGACACTTGCCAAGCGTCACAATTTTCCTGCACAAGGCCCCAGCTTATGGGAATTACATTGGAGAAGTATCGGATGAGCTACCTCCCATCCAGCATCCTTGCTATCAATATATCAAGGAATACCTACGAGATGGATCTACACCCGCTGAGGCAAGGTCGACTGAGGAAAGGCGGATCCATCGACTTGCTATAAAATTCTACCTGAGTGGAGATGTGCTCTACAAAAGAAATGCAGGACTAGGTCTCCTCAGATGTTTAGATAAAGATAAAGCCCAAAGGCTTATGGATGAAATCCATCGTGGAGTCTGTGGCCCCCACATGAGTGGCCCTCTCCTTGTCAAGAAAATCCTCAGGATAGGACATTACTGGCTATCACTCAAAGCTGATTGCAATGACCACATCAGGAGATGCTATCAGTGCCAAATTCATGGGAATGCTATACACGCCCCTCCACGGGAACTACACAATATGAGTTCACCTTTGCCCTTCTCAATGTGGGGAATAGACGTTATTGGGCCGATTAAGCCTAAAGCCAGTAATGGACATCGATTTATCTTCACTATGATCGACTACTTCACCAAGTGGGTAGAAGCAGTCTCCTTCCCCAGGGTTACCAAAGAAGTCATCATTGCTTTCATCAGAAACAATGTCATTTGTCGATATGGACAACCAGAGGTGATTGTATCAGACAATGCTAAGAACCTCAACACTAAAATGATGGAGGAATTATGCAGTAAATTCCACATCAAACATCTTTACTCTGTCATCTATCATCCGAAGATGAATGGTGTTGTTGAAGCGGCTAACAAAAACATCAAGAAAATCATGCAAAAGATGTCTGCCAATCACAAAGAATGGTTTGACTTATTGCCTCTTACTCTATTAGCCTACAGAACGTCAATGCGCACTTCTACTGGGGCAACCACCTACGCATTAACCTATGGGATGGAAGTAGTGCTCCCCATAGAAGTTGAAATGGAATCCCTCAGAGTGTTGATAGACGCTCAGCTGGATAAAGACCAATGGGTACAAGACAAGTATCACCAATTGTCTCTGATAGACGAAAGGCGAACCGCGGCTATCTTCCATTGTCAATTATATCAACAAAGGATTGCCAGATCCTACAACAGAAAAGTCTGACTACGGCAGTTTAAATAACATGACTTGGTTTTGAAGAAGATCCTTGACAACCAAGATCAATCTAAGGGGAAATTCACTCCTAACTGGGAAGGCACATTCGTTGTCAAGGAAGTATTGACAGGAGGAGCTCTTAGATTGCAAGAAATGGACTACGATGAATTTCCACAACTCATCAACTCAGACGCCGTGAAACGGTACTATGTCTAATGTTGCCATCAATCAAACATCCTGTTGTTGGATCATTAGATCACCAGTCATTCCGGTTCTTTGACCCTTTACCACATACAAATCTTCCACACTCTTCCCCTCAGGAAAACATACTTTTCAAGCTAGCATCCTGGCTTCTTTGCATTCCTACAACTTAGGTCATCCCACTTCGGATTAAACCTCTCGTGTTTGCAGTTTGGCTACCCATACATGGGATCAAACTTCTCATACCTGCAGTTTATCCTCTACCTAGGATCAAACTTTCTCCTCCCCGCAATCTGACCTGCACATGGGATCACGCTTTTTACATCGCCCTGAGGGGCGAACTACGCCGACCTGATCTCCTCTTCAATAGGAATACGTAGGCAACCATGTTACATGGCCCGGTCTCAATAAAACAAAAACCGCAAAAACATTTCTACCCTTTTCTCCTTACAAAAACAAAAACAAATTCCTACACCATTCCTGCCACATACAGCGTTGAACCTCTTACACCAGGTTCGAACTACGCAGACCTGATCTCCTCTTCAATAGGAGTACGTAGGCAGCCATTCATGGTGCGGTCTCACCCCCTACCAAAACATAAAAACTTGTCAACTGGTACTGGGATCACCCTTCAATCCACTACATTTCATTCGGCTTCAGACCAAAGGGATGGAATTACCTGAACTCCTCCTAAATAGGAGATTCGGCGACCATCTAAACTGCGGTTGTGCCTCAAAGAGCAACACCAATCCGTAAGAGATGGAATTAACTAGGCTTCTCCTAAATAGAAGTACTGGCAACCATCTGTGGTGCGGTCCATCTCAGAGAGGAAAGCCACACTCCTCTCCACAATTCCATACAGAAACTAGTCCCAAGACACCAAAGATGGTAGGGATACATACAGATCAATGATCCATTCTGAACTATCTAGAGACAACTCAATTTCCATCCGTCAAGGAGGAATTCAGAATACATCAAGATCACCAGCCCTGAAGAAGCAGGCAAATATCAAGCAAGCAACGGACATATCTAAAAGGGAAGTGATCAAAAATATATTTCCAAGCTATATATAATGTTGTTTGATATACACAATGTAAACTGTACAGGACAAAATAGCTATGCTAGTCTGTGCAGAAAAATGTCAAAGCACCAGCTACAACTCAGGATATATGCGAGCTAACAAGCCCAACATGGCATCCCTCTCAGAAGAAGGAGGCAAAGCTGTGGTCTCCTGTACGAGAGTATCCACACGACCCAACAGATCTGCTTCCATCTGCATGGTGACCATATTCTCATCAATGTAAGTGATCATCTCTGCAATCATGCTAGTGGTAAGGGACCTCACTGCAATACTATCTATAACAGTGACATCCCGAGCAGATATGGCACTATCCCGTTCAACTATCACTGCATCTCTGGCTGATATAGCCTCATCCCGCTCAACGACAGCGGCATCTCTGCGAGCTAATGCCTCATCTCTCTCTAACAGAGCTGCGTCTCTCCCATCAAGGGCAGTCAACATCAAGGCTCTAGCCTGGTCTATCTCGAATGTCATCAGATGAAGACTCTGCTCAAAATATTGTGCTGAATACTAAATCACAACAGTGCTAGTACTGGGAGAATCTAAAGGAAATGCTGGCAACCCAGCAAATGGCTCCTCCTCGATGTAGGAATTAATGTCCTCCAGAGGCTCTACATCGTCTGAATCACTACTCGGCAATGTGGATACTACCACAGCCGATGTAATCTTTGTATCCATCCATGTGGAATACTCTGCAGAACAACCCGGATGGCTCACAGAAAAAGCAGTTATCTCACGCTGATCCCAACAAGCATACACATGGGATCGGTCCTCTGCTGAAAGATAACGAGAAGTAGAACGCTGACCCGACACCCCCTCAAAAGGATGAAAGTCCTGAAACTGGTCAAACTGCGACATCATGGCTAGCGGGTTGTAGGTAGTCATGCCCCTCAAACCAGCCAGAGGGAAATAATCAATGCCCGGAGCATGAGTAATAAAGTTGTAAGGTGAGCTAAGCCCCGAGCACGACAATATACTAAACAGATCCCTGATATCCGCCAAGAACATAGACCAAGCCAAAGCGTCCGTACACTCTGATGGCTGAAAGGAGTATGACATGGCTATGTCATGGGTGAAACAATACCCATGCCATCTAAAAGTGCCAATCGGTCTCAAGTGTGACATAAACCACACGTATAGCATGACCGAGCTACCCATGAACACTCCTGTCGGATAAGCACAGCAGTATGTAGCTGACCTCAGAGTCTCTGCTATAATCATGGGAATGATGGTATGACCCTCCCTGAGAGCTCTCACTGCCATGATGACTCGAATGTCTATCTCATCCATGTACCGTGGCATATAGACATACGACAGCACGTACAATATCAGTACATCCACTCTGGCTAGACGCCAATGATCCTCCGGTGCGGTGAAATCCCTGGAATGTCGTGTATAACTATACTCAGAGCCAAATCTATCAAATAGAAAATGCTGGGATATAATATGGCTCGATGTAAGCTCATCCTGCACCACTCTATGCCTCAATCCAGTGATGGTCATGAACCGTCGACTCATGTCCCCCAAAGCCATATTTACGCAAGGTCTGTCTAGTGGCAGCATCGTCAACCGTGCATACTCCTCCAGAGTGGGAGTCAACTCCTGGGTTCCAAATCGGAAAACCTACCTCTTCGATACCCAGTGCTCCAGCATGTCATCCACAAATCTTGTGGGAACTTAATACATCAACAAGGTCATAGTATGCTGCAACAAATGATCTACGGTCACCCTGTCTGATGGTGACATGCTATCATACCACGATCGCATACCCGATGCCACCAATTATGGTGGAGTATGATCAATACGGCTAACTATCGAAGAAGAAATCTGTACGGGCCGTGTCACAAGACCATCCAGGGGTCAATGCTAAAAATCTCTGGACATGCATAAATATGCATAACATGATACATGCATTGTAAATAATAGATGGCAATATGAAATAGGGAATGAAAAATTGTGCATACATTCCTAAGTATATCAACATCTAATACATCATCTCTCTACAGCTAAAAATACAGGGAAATGGGGCACAGACGCTCTACTACTAACAGAGGCCTATCAAAAGATATAGCGAGAATGGGGCACAACCACCCAATAGTTAACAGAGGCCTATCAAAAGATATAACAAAAATACACATCAGGAGAAGATAATGGTGTCAATGTCTACATCATCAATCCTGTCCACCTGATGTAACTCCTATTGAGTCACTGGATCTCTATCAACAGGGATGTCAGGCCTATATAAAGGAGGATCTACGCTGGCAAAACCAAATGGGTCGTCTGAGGGGCCAGCGCCTGAGCTGGAAGGATCAAACGAATCTACCTCTGCCGAATCTCTACCCAAATGTCGGATAAAGAAATGTGTATGGTCTAGTCGCCGGGTCAAACTATCAATCTGTGTCATATTAGTCGGATCTTGGGCACATGATATCCAATTTGTCATCATCACAGATCTTGGAACCATATCCCCCATGAACTAAGTGGCGCGGGACTGGGCTCCAATAGTACGAGGGAACCACCAACGCTGGAATATCTCCTGAGTGCAAGGACCCTTTGATAATGCAAAGCTGTCAACCCCAAACAATGGGATATCAGTGATGGGTGACTGCGATACAGGCCAATGACGCCTGGTAGGAGGCAAGATCGGCATACGAATTTCCCCTGCGGTACTCCTAATAGCACGTTCTTCTAAATAGAGCTCCCATCCTCCATCTGTAAAGAGAGGAACTCTCCGGGTGGAAATTGCATACTCGAGGCCAGTCGGGTACCCATCCTCAAATCCCCGACAGGGGTTACGATGTACATCCCCGACGGGGATTACAACATACATCCCCGGCGGGGGTTACAACGCGTGTTCATCCATTGACACGCATCTCAATAAAGGTCAAGCAGCCTTGATATCAGTATGACCATTGTCAAGTAAATCCAATGAAGCGTCAAAAGCCATCCGATGATATCAGCCGTTGAAGCACACATCAATAAGGTCACAACGCATTCCCCGGATGGGGGTCAACACGTGTTATCTTCATTGATGTATCAATGAAGGTCAATCAGCCTTGACGTTATTTCAGCCGATGGCAGGTAAACCCATTGAGGCGTCGAAAGTTGTTCGATGATTGCGTTCTGTGATATTCGCATTCCCCAACGGATCCCCGACGGGGGTCACAACGCATAGCAGCCGATTCATATGTCAATGTAGGTCAAGCAACCCTGACAATCTATCCCAAAGGGTTTTCATCCGTTGATGCACACGTCAGTGAAGTACACATCAACGAAGGTCAGGCAATCCTAACAGCATCTGCAGTTGGCTATAAATCCAACAGAATCTTGACATATCCTAGCGATACAAACTAGGAAAAGTCAACATCATCAAGGAGGATTGATGATGGAATATGTTATACACATCCTCAAAACAAACAAAGCTTTATCCCCACAGATCTCTTACACATAAGAGGTACCTCTTCAGAATGAAGTCTGTATCAAAGCTACAGGACTTTGGTGATAACTCCAACATCAACATCCTAACAGATTCGGATCACACATCTGATCAAGTCATATTTGTCAATCCTCAGTAAACATTACAAGGATTCAGTAATTATCCTCACCAAGTTGGGCAACAACCCCGCACACATGCATCATACATTTGCATCATGTTGCTACATATAGTATCATGTTTGTCTTATGGCATTTCAAGTGTCTAGGATTCTTTATCCTACTCATACATTGCACTGTATGAGTATTATAAAGAGGGGCATCTGTAGACACTCAAATTTTCTGCCCACCTGTCTCTAATATTGCAGGAGGACAGATTTGTCTTTCAAGAGGAAACCCTGGAAGACAGCTCATATCCAGTTCGGATACTATTAGAAGTTCAGCATCAACCCCAGGACACACACTGGGAGTAACAATTCCAACCTCGGAGATAACCCCGAGGCGTACAGATCCAATATCGGAACACACACTGGAGAAGACCGATTAATCTCGGAGATAACCCCGAGGTATCCAGTCTCAGTCCCAATCATAGGAATAGCCATCAACCTTGGTGATCAGCCCAAGGAATACAATTTCGGCAATAACCCCGGAAATGCTTGTTTCAAATGCAACCAGCTTCAATCTCGGCGCTCACAACGAGATACCCAGTACCAACCCAGAGATAACACCAGGAGGACAGGCACACCTCAGAATTGACATTGAGGACCTTTAACACTTGCAGCAGTCCAATCTCAGAAATAACCCTGAGCAACGTCTGCTTTATCAGCCCAAACCGGTGATAACTCCGGTGAGGGGCAAATGCATCATCTCGCCGCTCTAAGGCCACATCACGTCGTCTCAACATCTTATACATACATTTTTACACCACGATGTCCCACAAGAATCTAGGAAAACCAATTCCGAGTGACTATTGTGCAAGATAACGGATAGAATTTGAGGCTTGAAGACCAGAGGGCATCGTCCCATCTTCATGACTTCGTACAACCTCTAATCCCATGCCATTGTACAACTCTCGACAACGGTGGTCCGAAATAGGTCCTATATACCTCAGTCGAATACCCGGATTGCAATTCTAAAAGTTCGAACAGACATTTCATTGCCTATGCGCACGTACTGCGAGACGACCCGACCCGAGAAACCCGGGGCAACCCGGGCAGCCTCAGGTACACCTGCGGCTGGCCGCAAGTACACCTGTGGCTCCCCCCTCTATAAATAGAGGGCTTGGGGTGGCCATTTTGAGAAGAGAAAGAGCGAGGAAGCCCTGTCAAATTTGCTCCGTACTTGCAATATACTGAGTTCTTTCCCATTTTAAACACTTGTGAGCTCACATATAGCTACTTTAGTACCGGCGGGAACCGAGTTTCATCCACTTTTAAGATATAGAAGCCTTCTTTGGCAGCCCACTGTAAGCCTTCTCACACACTTTAAAGTCTTTCTCTTCATATATATATATATATACTTATATATATATGAACTGTGTGTCGGACTCTGTTCGATGAGCCTGAATTTTATATCCGGTGCTTTTACTCGCTTATATATATATATATATATATATATATTTATATATATATAGGGATTCCATCCACAGCAACCAGTTGTTGGGAGCAACCCATTTTTGGCCAGCCGCTACAGCCTGTAGCGGCTTATAAAAAAAATTTACATAAGGGCCGGTACAAGCTGTAGCGGCTGGCCAAAAATGGGTTGCTCCCAACAACCGGTTGCTGTGGGTGGAATCCCATATATATATATATATATATATATATATATATATATATATATATATATTCATCCCACCTGGAGTTCACTTCGTGGTGGTTGATCGCTTTTACAACTTTCTTTACATTTCGTCCTGCCTGGAGTTTACTTCGTGGCAGTTGATCGCTTTTACAGCTTTATTTACATTTTTTCCCTCCTGGAGTTTCATCCGTGGTGGTTGATAGCTTTACAGCTTTATTTACGTTTTGTCCCACCTAGAGTTTCCTCCGTGGTTGTTGATAGCTTATACAGCTTTATTTACATTTTCTGATCTCCCATGAAGGTGCTTCGTGGTTGGTGATCATGTCTATATATATATATATATATATATATATATATATATATATATACACACCTTTTATATATATACCTGCTTACTGTTTTCATACAAATTGCGGTATCATGTGCGCCTAGAAATCATTTGATCACAGATTCAGCCTATTGGATCTAGATTCGGTTTCCATGATGGACATTTTCTGCTGTAAGCAGCTTGTAAATTATTTTGCGGTGTCTGAATTTCCTCAGATGGTTTTCATACCCACGAGAAAATCGACATTATTTTTGTACATTATTTTCTTATAGATGTTTCGCATCTCGGAAATAAAATCAATCAAGCCAAACACTTAATAAAATGGAAGTGTACAAGGTCTCAATTACTATTGAGCATCGGGGTTTAAAAAACCTTTTTTTATAAAACACCATTGCTATATCTTGCTAAAAACTGAATTTTTACATAGATTCAAACCATGTGTATATAGGTGCGAACGAGGCCTCGCATTACTTCCAAACAACAGCACATTGACCCACACACACACACATTCAGATGATAGTTTCTTGAAAAGAGGCGGTCACCGTGGTAACACGGATGTCGGGGGGGTGCCTAACACCTTCCCTCCGCATAATCAAGTCCCCGGACCCTAATGAATCTCAGTTTCACAGACCCGTTTAGCAGTGTCACATCATTGGGTCAATGTGCAAACCTTTTCTTGGTTGTGTTGGTACAATCATTTAAAAAATCAACTGGCGACTCTTAACAGTCCATCGTCAACATTATACATGTCGGACCTTTTCGCTTGTTTTTTCAAACAAATCTCACCTAAAATGAGAACACCAAAGAACAAGTAATGGAAAGGGACAATTAAAACTCCCGACGTCGACACTCCTTTTTGAAGCAAGACAGTTAGGTCGTGACAACATAAGATTCACCTAAACTCAAATAATTGACAGTTGCACCTAATGTCACAATCATCCTCTTTAAAAACAAACCTTAAAAGTGGCTTTACGATCTGTCCCCCCATCCTATCTTACGAAATTTCATACACTCGAGTCCCACACTCCTCTTTCTCTAAAGAAATACTATAGTAAAGCTTGTTTTTTTATCTCACATTGAAACTCTTTGAATTTTGAAGCGGTTTAAGCTTTTTAAAATTGTTTCTCTAACAGATAAGAAGTGATGCATGGAATCTTAAGAGTTAAAAGAATCTAAATCCACTTTAGCCTCTTTTGCACCTTGCTTCTTAGTGCATTCTTATATTGCTCAACAAATTGTTTTAAGCTTGTCTTAGACTTGACATAACCATCGAAGAATGCATTCATGCTTTCACTTCTTTGAGTCGAAGACATTCCCGCCCAGAAAGTATTTATTAAAAATGTTTGGAACCAACGACTCCTTTCATTGTATAAACCAGTCAACCAATCATTTGTTTCATGTTTAAACTTTTCAATGAATCTGCTCCAATTTTCTTCAAATCCTTCACAAGTAAAAGAATCATAAACCACTTTTTGCATCGTATACTTAATTGATTCATATTCATTACAACCTCGTAATTTTTCAGGTAACTTCTTCATGATATGCCATAAGCACCACCGATGACGTGTGTTAGGAAAGACATTTTCAATAGCCTTTTTTATTGCTTTGTCCTTATCAGTGATTTTTGCTGTAGGAGCGCGACCATTCATATATGCAAGACAAGATTTAAAAAGTCAAGTAAACGACTCAACATCCTCACTTGAAATCAATCCACATCATAAAAATTTAGACTAACCATGATGATTCACTCCAACAAAAGGAGCAAAGGGCATGTCATACTTATTAGTCAAGTATGTTGTGTCAAACGTAATGGCATCCCCGAATCCCTCATACGCTGCTCTACTCCTAGCATCTACCCAAAATACATTCCTTAGCCTCCCCTCCTTATCCAAATCCATCAAATAAAAGAAATTAGCATTATTAGCTTGCATTTTAAGAAAGTAGTTCTGAACTGTCGTAGTATCCCCATCACCCAGCCTTAATCGTCTCAGTTTCTCAATATGATTATAACAATCTTTCTCTAAAAATGAAACATTCTTATGACCACTAGCTTCAATCAAAAATGAACTAAAGTTTTTATTTGGTCTAATACCTGCCCTATCATTAACTTCAAGTCTCCTTTTAACGTACATCCTCATAACCCTATTCTTCTTATAAAATCTAGATTTTTCTAGGCTCAAAGCATGATTGTGATCAAGGGTTATTTGTGAGGCTCGCCACTTACCATCAAGGCATAATACAATCCTAATATTAGCTTTACATCCTATTTTACTGTTTGGAGGCTTTTTTAAGACATTCTTTGAATTGCTTACTATTTGTCCGGTTCGAAAGCATGAAAGAACCACACAATTAACCTTCCCATCGTCACCCTTTTCCGAAGATCTTTTCTTCATTGGGAACCCTTGTTTGTTAGCATATTTAATGTAGTCAATATTGTCAAATTTCATTCCTACTTCCGAATCTTTTCTCTCATCTACAGCTACTGCACTCTCCA
Organism: Panax japonicus; assembly: GCA_020205505.1. NCBI lineage: Eukaryota > Viridiplantae > Streptophyta > Magnoliopsida > Apiales > Araliaceae > Panax > Panax japonicus. The sequence goes on from CM035107.1 coordinate 60,258,837, forward strand.
CACACTCATCAAATTCTTAATTATTATTCATATCATTCTCCTCAATGTGTTCATTCATCTCTTTACTTAAAGATATATTCAATGATTCTGTTTCCGTTTGTGCCAAAAAAAACCTGTACAAAAAAAACGGAAAAAAAAACACTTAATCCAAAATTAGGGCTTTTTCTTTGTAATGTTTTTTTTGAACCATGTATGGAGAGGGTAAAATGATATCAATTAAAAGAGAGAATGTTTTTTGTTTGAACCATGTTTTTCGATATCAATTATTCCATTTGTGCACAAAATTAAACCTAGATCCAAATCTCAAGAGGGAAAAAATATTACCTGAGATTGAGATCGTCGAACTTGGGAGGAAGGGCGAAATGCCCGAAATCGCTAGGATGGAGGGAGGATTAAATTTCGTAGTAGATGTTTGAGATGGTCAGATGATTATATTTCGCAAGAATATTTTGCCTAGATGTAGCCTCCAATATGTTTGTCCGCTTAGACTTATTGTTTCTATATTTCCAAGTGATCCCCTCTCACATTAAGGTAGAACCCACTTTCTTATCACATGAGAGAGATAATTATGTGAAATATCAGCTTAGACTTATTGTTTCTATATTTCCAAGTGATAGAACCCACTTTCTTATCATGTGAGAAAATTATGTAAAAATATCAAAAATATATGTACAAATATCAAAAATACAAATTTATTCGGAGACAGGGTGTAAACAGTAAAATTCAAATTATAGTCATTTACTAAATTTTCTAAAAAATTAAACAAATACCATCATACAAATTTATAGCTTATTTCCAAAATCTACCACAACAGAAAATCAAGTACACAGCTCTCTCTGATTTCTGCACAACTACCTTGCTATTCAAAAATACAAAATTTGGAAATTGAAAGTTAAAACAATTGATACATGTACAGGATACCCTTATCTATAAACAATTCTGGGAGAACCCAAAAATGGAACTATAATCTTCACCTGCTATTATATTTTTCTGTCATGTCCATAAAACAAAGATGTGAGGAATATACATCACTGACGAATACACATGCATGTAACCATAGTATATTTCTAGAACATATCGAAACTGTGATCCACAAAATTCCAATTTGGCGATCCAAATCGAGATGTTTCATTAGCCTATTGGAACCGTTGGAAGATTGAGTAATTCTTTTCACCAGTTCTGTAATTGAGAGGTAATACTTTTTACGACAGGGTGGTATTCCGTGTGCAAGTGTTTCTTAGCTAGGTCTGAACCAGGCTGCTGAAGCCACTCATCATACAAGTTTTTTGCAAGGGGATTATCAAAAGGATTAGCTATCAAAACCTGAAAATTGTGGAAGTAATCAATTTGGGAACATAGTAGAAAGTATAATAGATTCTATAAATAAATGTATATTCAACTTCAATCCTTCATTAATTTGTTTCATGTAGGTAACAGTTATGCTACGTTTGGATCGATAGAATAGGAGGGAGAATGGAATGAATCATTCTATTGGAATGATAAAAATGTTGTTTGGTTTGTTTATTCCAACGGAATAATGTATTCCTAGTGGAATAGGTGTTAACTTAAAATTATACTTTTTACCCCCACCCCCCACACACCCCACCCACACCCCTAGTGGAATAGGTGTTATCTTAAAATTATAATTTTTATTCCTGAAAGGGGGGTCAGGAATAACTTATTTCATCTATTATTTTTAAGTAATTGACAAATATGCCCCTTAAAAATAAAATAGGGTTCCATGTTCTTTCATTCAATCAATCTATCGATCTGCGAAAAAGGAGCAGAGACGAACGAAAGAGGAGCAGAGCCACCCCCCACCTCCCACACCTCCACCCCCCACCTCCCACCTCCCACCTCCCACACCCCCCACCCACACCCACCCAAAAAAATTAATATTATGTGATTATGTATACACCCCACCCCACCCCCACCTCACCCCCACCCCTACCTAAAAAAATAATATTATGTGATTATGTATACACCCTTACCATCACCCCACCCCACCCCCCACCCCACCCACCCCACCCACCCCACCCCCCACCCCACCCCACCCCACCCCACCCCACCCCCCATCCCCATCCCCATCCCCATCCCCATCCCCCACCGCACCCCAAAAAAATAATATTATGTGATTATGTATACACCTCTTACCACCACCCCTCCCCTACCCAAAAAAAATTATATGAAAAAGTATATGAAAAATTATAATAAAAAAAAGAATATAATTATAAAAAAAAATCTAGAGAAATGTGTTAATTTTTTAATATAAATTGAATTTAAGTTAAATTTGAACATTTGAGGGTATTTAAATCACTTTCTAATTATTTATTTCATTCGTAGATGTATTCATAACATCAACCAAACATGTACATGGAATATTAAAAAATCATTCTATTCCCTTCCTTATTCCATTCCCTCATCTATTCCATTCCCTACTCTATTTCATTCCTTCAATCCAAACGTAACTACAGGGTAATGTATTCTTGAAATAACACATGAAACCTCAAGTTTCCAGAAGAATCAAATCCATGAAAATGATACCTAGCTTAGTTATGCACTGCACCCTAAAGAAGTCTACAATCCAAAAGCAGTCAAAATACTTACATTTTCCATATATATGGTCTCTAGCAATTGAATCAAATCTTTACCAGATTGCCCAGACTTTGGCTTGATTTGGCCTCCACCATTCAGGCACCCTGTTAATAATAGTAAAGTACATTCATATTAACTTCAAGCATGATGATATAAATAGCAATAAGTTTGTTATGAATAAAACTATACATCCCAATTTTTCATCAAAATTGATGTCATGCTACTTTGCAATTAGAATTAGTGTTATACCTGAAGGGCATGCCATAACCTCCAGAAAATGGTAGTCACATTTTCCTATTTTAATTTTCCGCACAATGTTTTGCAGATTCCTGAAGCCATAGCATAGTGCGAACTTTAATACAGTTTCACCCTCTACCTGCATCAAAAGACGATGGGACGGTCCCCAAAATTTTAACAAAAAAAGTACCGAGAGGGCTCACCTCCCTTTCTGAATTTCAAGAGATTGCATAAAGTAAATCTGATATTAATTGTAGTTTTCCAGAGGATTCTACAATTTTAAACATCTAGTCCCACAAACAGTTTTTTAATGGGCAAAAATAAACTAAACCCATCCAAGTTGGCATGTTTTGTGTAATAGCCTACTGAACTAAAAAAAACTGCAATTAGAAAACTAAACTATTAAAAACACCGCAATTGTCCCATTTCGACAAATTAATCAAACAGTCATCCAAATTAAATCTTATTTTTCCTATGCGGCCAACTGGAATAAAAAGAAAAATGACACAGTAAAAAAACAAGAGCCAAGTCACTTGACTCACATGACCTGGAATGAACTTACAGAACCTAAAAAAAATAAGAGAAAAAGGTACCACTTTTTTTTAGTAACATTTGTAACATTAATTTACCTAGTCATATTAATTTAATTATTTTAATATATAATGAATCTCTTTAGTAACTATTAAATTTAATAAGAAAAATAAATTTAGGTTAATATTATTAATTAATACTAGCATTAGGTTTCCATCTTCTTCCTTTATGTTCAGATTCATCTAAAGAAAAAAGGGTCAGATCTGAAATTAAACTTTGATGTTCCTTGATGTTCCGATCATCTTCTTCATTATTTGTTCCGATCATTTTCTTCATTAAATGTTCCGATCATCTAACCTTGCTAGAAAAAAGGAGAGAGATGTTAAGAGGAAGAGAAGAGAGAAGACGAGTGTGTGTTTTAAGTTTTGTAAAATTTCAGATATGGAACTTAAAAGAAGATGGGAAGACGTTGAATCGTCCAGCCTAACTGGAGAAGAGAGGAAGAAGGGAGTTTTCTAGCAAGGTCAGAGATGTTCCATTAAAGCTCTAGACACTCTAGAGGTACCTTGGAGGTTTTGGTGCTCGATTTGGATCCAAGTGACCAGTTTGCCCTCTGAGAAGAGCACGTGGTTCCATTTTCATGGATCTGGTCCAAGTTCTGGTGGAGGGTTTAGAGCTTTTTGAAGAGCTAACATGACTGCAACATCATTTGGGTCGGTTTGAGACTTTGTACGGAGGAAGAATAAAAAAGAAGCAAGAAGACAAGTACAAGCTTGAGGCCAAGATGACTAATCATCTTAATGAGCTAGAAAGAGAGAGATTAGGAAAGCTAAAGAGATTAGAGGTGGTGAGCTTTAAACAATTTCCGTAAAAAGGGGTTTTAGGAGCTTTGGATGCTAAAGAGAGAGAAAGAGGAAGAAGGGTGTTTATGTTCTGGATGGGCCACGCAATTAACAACTCATTTTAATTTATTTTTTAAAAAGCCACACAGGAAATTATTGTACCCAATTTGACAAACGTTTAAAAAAATTGAATGGGATAATTGCAATGTTTTTAAAAGTTCATTTTTCTAATTGCAGTTTTTTTTAATTCAGTTGACCTATTGCACAAAACATGCCAACTTGGATGAGGTAAAGTATATTTTTGCCTTTTTTAATGTGTATATACCATTGCCTCGCTCAACTAAATGTCTAAATATATGAAATGAATACATATATTACCAAAAAGCTGTTGGCTCAGCAGCACTAACTACTATTTGTTGCAGAAAAACTGCAATATGAAAAATGAAGATGTGGAACAACGACAATCAAAAAACCGACCATCTCTTTGTAGGACCTGTAAAGGCTTCTTAAGGTTTATCAGAATCGCTTACCCTAACCCAAAAAAAACTGTACGTAGTGAACAGCATAGAAACAGTTAACAAGCAGGTCAGAATGACTAAAATTAAGCATCATTTTTTAGTAAGATATTATTAACAGTGGCACCAAAAAGGGCAACAACGTTTTGAAGAAAAAACATTATCAGCTAACCACTAAACAGTGCCTTTGCTCCGCACATTCCGTTCTGAAATATAGATCAAAATTGACCTTTTGAAGTTAATTGAGATATTTTCAAATTCAAAATTGATAAGAATTTTTGCATTTAATTTTTTGACAATACAATTATGATAATCTAAAACTATCTAGGATATTAAACTATATATATCTATATCATTAAGGGAGAGTGAGAAAAATAACTAAGGTGATGTTTGATAAAACTGAGCAATTAAGATCTGAAAAGTATATCTTAATAAATTATATCCGAGTGAATAGCACCTGAACTTAAAAAGTTGTTTGATAACTAAATATAAAACATCAGAATGACTTTTAAATTTAAAAATATCTCAAATTGACTTTTCAAAACTCAATAATGATCTTAAAATTTGGAATGGAGGGAGTACAATATCAATAGACTCCATATATTTAAATTTTTCATTAAGAGACGACTTTTAATGATTTAGATTTATATCTTTCTCTTACCGATTAAGAGACGATAAGATACAAACAAAATTTTACCAAACAACTTTAACGTCTTACCGATCAGATGTGTAGAGGTATTAAGAGATAAACAAACACCACCTACTCTTGAGACTGTGTTTCAAATTTCTTTTCTTTTTGACCTTATAAGTTTGATTTTATTACAATTTCGTCATTCTTAAAAAAGTTAAAATTTTATTCTATTTTCTCAATTTGATAAAAATCCTACCATATTCTGATGGTAATTACGCACACAACGCATATGTGCACTGGGACTAGTTAGAATGTTCGAGCGAAATAACAATTAGAGAAAGAAGAATAGTAAGAACGAAAGATTAGGGGAAAACGGACACGATGCAAAGAAATACTCATCAACATAATTTTGTAGTGTCCGCACAATAGTTGTGTGGACTAGACCTTTTAAATAGAGGGCAAATTTAGGTTTTACTCCACATGGACCCATCCGCACAATAGTTTGTTACCGTCCTAATAATTGTTTTGCGAATTAGATTAATTTTGACCTTTTATTATTGATTTGGACGGTACAAAATGAGTTGTGATTGGGGGTTTAGGGCCTGTGATGGGTGGATAGCTTCTCTCTTATCTTTTCATTCTATTCAGGGGTGGGGTTGTGATTGGTTGAGGGCTATAGTAGGTGACTAAAGATTTGGTGGTGGTGACTGCCATAGAAGTTGTGATGGGGTTGTGGTAATTTAAATATTTGAGATTGATTTTTGTTGGCTCGGGTAAGATTGGCCATCGTTGTCACGGAAAAAATTAAACCGTCCCCACCCGTTGGTGAAAGCTTGATGTCATCCGCTAGTTCATAACCTTTGTGTATATGTCTATAGTTATATATGGAAAATATACACCTGTTTGCATGGACAAGAAGTAACCCAAATGGTTTGAATTTGAATTATTGATTTTTTTCCATCTTTATGCTCTTCCTCTTTCTCTCCTTTCAATTGCAAATTGATTTTGTTTTTTTGTTCTCTTTCTTTCTTTCTATATCCATGGTGTACTGCTTGGTAAAAGAGAAGAAGTCCTTGTAGCTTCCGAAATTCTGCAAACTGAAAAGGTTTTTGAATGCCTGCACAACAATTGTGCGGATGGAACTTTTTTTTTTAATTGAGAATAAATATGTCATTTGATTATGTGGGTCCTCATTTGCAATTTAATTTGTTCCATCCGCATAACACTATTGCGGATTCCTCATAACAATACGGCTGATTGTTTAATTTTTAAGCCACACGATTTTATTGTGAACGGTCTTAGATAGGTTGGATGGATAATGCCTCGCATCCAACTTTGGACCTGGATAGGAGGCAATATATATAGGGTAAAAGTAATCTAAGGCATGTTATTGGCTAAGGCTACTTAGTAAAACTTTAGTAAAACGACGTAATTTTACCCCTGGGGTTAAGTTTTCCATTTTTGGGTTTTATATTAAAAAACTTTAATTATAATTTTTATACAAAACTACGTCGTTTTATTTAAAAGCCTTAGCCAAGCTTGGCTACATATATATATACACCCCCTTGTTCCAAAACATAAATCAAAAGGTCTTCATATTATAGATTTAGAAATTAAAATTCATTTTATCTTTATCTTATGCAAGATCACAAATGCTCCTTGACTAGGACAGAACAAACTTACCTCTAGACTCACTTCTCGGAAATCTGAATTCCTTATAGTCTTGAAGACCAGAGGCTCTTTAATTTCTCTACCATAAAGAACTTTAGCAGCATGTCGGAAAATTGTCTCTGCATATCCTCCAGAGCTTCCACTAACGCCATAAAGATGCCCTTCTTCATTAACGTTTGTTAGCCTGCATAAATGACATATAAAATGATTTTCTCACAGTTTATCTTAGGGGAGAGTCTTCCAACTTGAAGAAAAAACAGAAAAGAAAAATATTCAGACAATAAAATGAAGTTCTTACAGTTTATCTAGCGGGGACTCTTCCAAGGCTTTAAAATCTACTGATTTTGACTGCAACAATCAATAATATCAAATGAAATAATTGCATCCGACCAGGATAATTTCTATAAGAAACTGTGAAATCGCTATATTGTGATTTTGTCCCTCCTATGTCCCCAAAATATCACTTTTGGGTTTAAAAATTGACTTCCTTAAATATCTTGGGCAAACCAAAATTGACATTATTGGGGGACAGCAGGAATAATAAATTCAATAAACTACAAGCAGTCTTCTCTTACCTGTATTAAATCCAAAACCTCTCCAGATGTCAATACCGAATCTACCTCTGTAACATTTATGCTAGTATTCATAGGATTTTCACCTTGATATTCTACTTCGAAGACAAAGTCATCCCTTGAAGCCTCCAGCTTTTTGTCATAACATGGCATCACTGTTACATGGTAGACCTCTTCGGGCCTGCCAGCCAAAAGTTCAACCATCAAACATAATCATATCCAAACTACTATTCTTCTACATGCAGGTATGTACTGACCTTCAAGACACCATAAGTATAAGCTATATCGTTACCCCCATCAACTTTGGGCCACATCATTGTATATATCACAAACATATATGTGAAGTTTTGAAAACGGCAAATGCACACCAGAAATAAGAATCAAATTGAGATTGGAATTTAACAACTACGGAGCTACAACCTATTTCTCAAAATGAGAAACCCAGTTGACTTGCAACCATTTTTTACACACATTAAGGTTTCTCGTAGACTCGTCAAGACATATTTTCTCTTTGATATTATTTCCTCAGCAACAAAAGTTAGTTTTAAAATTTAATATTGGAAAGACATCATCACAACTCACTATTGACAAGTGTGTTTACAACAAATCTTAACATACCAAAAAATAAATCACAAGTCAAATGGGAGCATCATTTAGGGATGGAGGGAGTCTCATATTGTAAAAGTGGACATTTGTGGACCATGTCCGAAATGAATTAAGGTGTCCTCATTAATGCATGTTTCATTGCGACTTATAGCATATACAGCCTCTCTTTTTTTAGGTATGGCTTATCCAACCTATTTGTAGCATTTCACATTCTGTTAGACTTTCTCACAAGTATTAAAACATGAACATTAATTGAGAAGAAAGGTAAAGTCATCGAGGGTGTTTGGGATTTGCTTATTTAAAAAGTAAAAAAGTTTTTGGTAAACTGTTTTGAATACTACTTATAAGCAAATTTTATGAAAATAAGCAGAAGCATCAAGTTTTTGCTTCGGCTTATAAGGAAAAAAACAATAAGCAGCTTTGACCAAGTATATTAACTATCTTCGCTACTTTATTACTATTATATCCCTACTTTATTAGATGTAATATATATTTTTTATGGAAACAAGTGATAAGCAATGTCTTCAATACCAAACATTTACTTCATTTACTTGTTTTTATCTTTTAAGTACTTTTTGATTACCAAACACAATTTGTTTTTTTAAAACTGCTTATAAGTAGAGCAATAAGCAAATGCGCTAAAAACATTCTTTACGCACCCCAAACAACCTCTTAAGTTCTATGTCCATCGTTCAGAAAGATTAAAATAAGCACTTGAGAAGTATTTTACAAAAAAATAGCTGTCCCAGATAGAACGAGACAACAGTTCAATTATAGGAGTGCCATACAACACGACTGATATAAGCAATAGGCTATTTTAGCTGTTCACAAGATAAGAAGAACCTAGGTTTTGGACAATTATTTCAACCTTTAAAAAGTGGCTGCACTAAAATTAAATCAGACTCCACTCAGCAAAAAAATAAAAATAAAAAATGAATTGAAGCATCTAAAAAATGGATGCAGAAGGCAAAAACTCGAGGGATGACTGCAACCCCCATTTTGTAGGAGAAAGTTGCTATTAGTAATGTTTAGATAACAAGATACCCCCAACCATGAGTACAATTTAAAAAGAAGAAAATGTTAGACAAGTAAATCCTCACGCATATAAACCCATAAAAACATGTTTCACTTCATAATCTTCATCATAACCTTGAATCTTGATACAACATGTATTAATTGGGAGTCTAATATAAGCCCCAATAAAATAAATTACCTAAGGCACAATTTCTGGCATAAGTGTTGCTTAATGATAGCTCCGATAGTTTGTTGAGGGCTCTTAACTGAAGAAATATAAGGTAGAATATAGGAGCCAAGAGTTTTCTCAGCATAGCATATCCAACCTGGAAAATACATGACGATGTTTATATCACACATTATAGCAAGTTTCAGGTATGAATCATTCATTAAAATCGCAAGCCAACTTGCACAGAAAAGAAAGAGGGAAAGGGAGGATAGGGGAGAGAGAGAACTTTAGTTTATATACCTTTATTTAAAGTACTCTAGTGTATAAACTTTTTGTGTCAGTATGTCATGTTTTATAAGTACTTTAGTTTATAAACCTTTTGTTTCAGTTTGTCATGTTTACAGGATATTTTGTAGGACATAGTTGGAAAATTATTTGTATTAGGATGGATCTGTACCTGGGCAAGCAGAGGATATCATGGGTAACATCGATTTATGATTCTCATCATAACTTGATTGCCTTTGCTTATAACGTGCTATAAATTCATTACAAGATTCTATAAGAGCTAAGTCTCTACTGCAGCTGGTATCCAACAAGGCCTTCACTCCTAGAGACTTGAAAAATGTGGTAAGTTTCCTGAACACCTGAAAATTGTAAAAGAACTCACAGCATTAGAACATCGTGTTGACTAACTAAAATCAAATACTTATTCTTTATGATATTATATTGAGAATAAAAAACATAAACAGCATATTGTCAAGGCCCAGCAATTTGAATTGTTAGTTAAGGTTATTTTGGGAAAGTATTTACTAATAGTGGTCTCTAGAATCAACATACTCCATGTGAGTTGGTTACTATGTGGTGTAGGATAAGTGAGTAGTTGTAGTTTAAGCTTAATTTTCCAGCTAGTAAGTCTGGTATAAATATGTAAGGAATGAGATGTTTCCATTATGTTGATGAATATATGAAATTGAGAGAGCTGTGAGCCCATCTCCCTTCCCCATTTCTCTCTTTTTTCTGTCCCTTTCTTCCTTCTCCTACTCTGGTTTAGTCTGGCTTAGGCCAACCTATCCATTTTAATTGTTCAAGACCTTAAGGTCCTGACAAGATCATAGAACATGTACAATACAACTGCAGAAGTACAAACTATCCAATGTAAAGAGATGTATGCTCATGCTATAAGATGGCTCCACATTTAAGTTCATGTTTTATGGCTATCTGATCATATCAACAGGGTACTGTGCTAAAGAAAGTTGAGATAGGGAACAGACTAAATTATAATATAACACACCTGTAGCGGAGAAAGGCCATAATACTCTGAAAGGGAAACCCTGGATTGGGGAGAAAGGGAGACAATAACAGTCTTCCCTTTGTCAATATTAGAAAGAAACTCATCCAAGCTTTGCTTCTCGAGCATAACCGTCTCTGCAGAAGTTATGCACCCACTGTATGATCACATGCAAGAAATCAGTTCTGCACCTTTTTGAGAGATCAAGGTGCAAAGATTAAATAACTCAATGCAAGAATCAGGACAAACAAAGTCACAAACACAAAAACCATTTCAATAAGCAATTCAAGCAGAGCACTACCAAAAACCTGAGCATTTATATTGTACGGCATGTAAAACATCTCATCACAATTTTACAATCACGTGTCCTTAACTCCTGATGAGGATAGCAAGACCAGATAGACGTGTCCACAGCTATTAATTAGGCACAGTTTAGCACGATCATGATTCATGGTAGAACGTGTTATGTAAAGCCTTCCAGACAACACATTCTAATTCAAATTTTCTTTTCTAAGAATTCAAGATTTACATCAATTATTTCAATTTCTTGAAAGAATTAATCAGGTTTAATTTGACTTCTCTTAAAATAATATCCATTTAATATATACTACTCCATGTTTTTATATATAACTTAGAGAGATTTACCTTTCTTTTCCTCATTCCTCTATATCTTATATACACAAATAAATGAGGGTACAACCCTGCTCTAAGAAATTAACCCTATTTACAACTGAGGCCTAAGAGAAAATATCCATTTCAAAGAACTTCAAACTTCATCAACCAACACTCCAGCCACCTTGAATTTCATTGTTTTACTAGAGAGAAAGAGCGAGAGACAGAGAGAGTACCTGCATGCTAAGCAGTCCTTGAGGGATATTTTCACTGGTTCTGCTTGCATTAGTTTAGTAGAAGCATTTGCAATTTTCGAGAAATCCTGCTTAAAGTTCAAGACAATAAATTAAAGCAATATTATTTTACATACAAGGTGAAAATTTCATCATGCTTACTTTCAAAAGGGTTACACTTTCAAAAGGATAAATCAAGGTTATCATAGTAAGCATGGATTAAACACTTGGTCATCAAGAAAAGTTCTTCCAAAATTCCAACCATATACCAACTAATTAATTTACTTGATCAAGTGGTTAAACTATAACATTCTGACCTAATTTAAGATCACTTCAACAAATATTCATGCTTTGGAAATTAAATATTAGCTAAAAATCAAATTTATCTAAAACATACAGATTCCATTACGATGGCTAAGTAAAGAATTGACCACTATTCAAAAAAAAAATATACCCCCAATTTATCGAGCTTCGCTTTGGAGTTAGCCTTTAAAGAAACAACACAGCCCTGTGATGGCGCTATGTAATCATTCAGGTCGCCGATCCTCAGCGTTGCTGAGAATTTCTCCGACATTTCTTCTTTCTTTCTCCCCCAATATATATATTTAGTTGTATATATATGCGATTGTCAACTGTATAGATTGATACAGATAAATAAAAAAATTAAGTATAAAAGACTTAAACATAGGTGAAATTGATAAGATTGGTCTGCAAATTAGGGTTTCAAATGACATAATAACAAGTGAAGAATTAGAGGGTTTTTTGTTACGGTCCAAGGCGGTGTAGGACTGATCATTCGGTTACTATTCGGTTCGGTTATAACCGAATAACGAAATATTCTTATTTTCAATATCCGAACTAATAACCGAATTTTGGTACTAATCGAATAACCGAATACCGAATTACCGAATTGTAAATTCGTTATTTCGGGTAATAACCGAACACTACTATTAAAAATAACACCCAAAAATGATTCCACAAAAGCAAAAGCAGGTAACAAAATCTGGGCTGGGATACAAACAATTATTAAATACAGAAGTATATTTCTACACCAAAACTTTAACAAAGAAAGAACAATTGCTTCTGGGCAATCATCACCGAAAATTAGAAAGAACAACTTTGAATAGAAAATACAACATCACAAGCAAATCCAATTCCAGAATCCAGACACCGTCTCTAAGAAGAGGAACCAAGTACAAATCTATGATTTTTACCCACGAATTGAGTCCTCGAAGTCGAAGGCACTCCAAATCCATAGCTGCGAGAGACGAGAGTGGATTTATCGAAGCAGTGAGATCTGAGGGTTCGCCGGTTCGGTGCTTGTGATTAGTGGAGAGAGAAAGCGGGAGGAACCGAAGAAGTGAAGAAAGGGGCGAAGGTGCCGAACGAAGAGAAATACATATATATGCAGACAAAGAGGGAGAAAGAGGGTGAGCTCACCGGTTTTTAAGAAATCTAAGGTAGCCGCCGCGTGCAGTCCAACACCTTACTGACCTTAGTGAAGAAGAGAGGAGAAAAAAGAGAGGCTTTGCTGCTGACTTTTTAATGTACAACAGTACAAGATAAAAGAATTAGTTAATGTTAATAACAAGGTAAACAGTTTTAATAACCGAATAAATATGTTCCTTCCGATATTAAATTCCTTTTTTTAATAAATAAGTTCAATTAATAAGTTTAAGATGATTTTAATAACCGGACCTGAATACCGAATACCGAATAAGAATTCGGATATAACCGAATTACAAAAAATAACCAAATTATCAAGAAATTTCGGTTAAAAATGCTGTTCGCTTCGGTTATTCGGTTATTCAGTCCTAAGGCGGTGGATGAGAAAGAAAAAGGGTGTTCAAAATCCAGACCAACCACTCAACTAGACCGGACCGGTTTATTTCGTTCAAAGGTTGGTTTTTAGTCCAAGACAAAATACCTAGTCTCTTACTTAACACCAATTAATTCTAAAATTAAATAAAAGAAAATTTAAGTGGGGGACACAAGGGTAGGACTGATCATTCGGTTATAACCGAATAGAAAACTGAAATTTATATAATTTTGGTATCCGAACAAGTAACCGAATTATCCAATAATTATTCGGTTGTTCGGGTAATAACCGAAATTAAGAAGTATATTTCTAATTCTCAAACAAACCCAAGGGTGAATACTGATTCTGAAACAAATCCAATCGTGAATACTGACTGAAACCAAAAAACCCCAAATGAGTTGAAACCAAAAACCCCAACTGCAGAAAACCAATTCAAACCCATTTAGAACCCCAAATTCATACATAAAACTCATTTAGAACCCCAAATTAAACCCCCAACTGCAGAAAACCAATTGAAACCCATTTAGAACCAATTGAAACCCATTTAGAACCCCAAATTCATACATGAGTTGAAACCAATACCAACCCCAAATTAAGCAGAAGAAGTAATCAACCAAACAGGATACCGTCAGAAGCTCGGAGATAAGGTTCCGTCCAGCCGTTCGGAGGTCGATCGGAGTCGATTTGGGGCAGTTATCTCGGGTCAGTCCTCATATCTCCCATTCTCGCTCATCCGTCCATCTTAAATTTCTGGATCTCTCATATTTTGATCTCTAATATCTCAGTCTCTCAGTCTCTCATCTTGATAAGCCCTAGCCCCAAATCACAGCAGTCTCTCACCTCGATCTGCCCTAGTAATTTGTAGTTGAATAGAAAAAAAATTCTAGCATTATTTAGTAATAAAGTAGATATATGTTGGTAATTTATTAAGCCTGAGAAAAAAACGTACTTTAAACGAAAAATAAAATACACGCCCCGGGACTCGAACCCACAATCGCCTGATTAGAAGTCAGACGCCTTATCCATTAGGCCACGGGCGCAGTTGAAGAATTTTTCTGCCATAATTGTTAATAGTTGTTACTGTACTGCCTATTTTATTTGCAAATATAACGGGAATATTATTTTTTATTATTAGTGCAAGCTATTTTATTCCTTATTTCGTCTTTTATTTGCTGATTATATTTTATCATTTTTAAGATCATTTAATGATAAAATATAATCTAAGTGAAAATGTGAAATTATATAATTCATCTTTTGATGTATCAACTGACCATAAAGCATTTGTTACAGTTTACAGTGTTTTTTCAATAAAAAACGTACTTTTTTTTACAATTTTTTGTTCAAACTTGCTCTATTATTTTTTTTCTCATAATTGTGGGAAAAAAACAAAAAAAAGGGGGGGCACCGGACGTTCCGGTCGTTAAGGTACCGGACGTCCCCCCACCCCAATTTCCTAAAAACACTACTTATATCTGATTACAAGTAATACAAAATAATTATATTATGTCATTTCTATTTGGTATAAAATATGTGATCATCAGTAATTAATATTGTGACTATTTGATATGTGAATTCAAGACTACTGGATTTTTTTTTAATATTGATCTTTTACTAAAATATCCTTATACTAATTTTAGTTGAATGATTCACTCATATAATTATTGTCAAATGTAATCACCAATCATCAAAGTACTATCGAACTAATTAATTTTCGTATTAAAATTTTTAATATGTTTATAAAATAACAATTTATGATTTATTCAATTATTAAACACAAAATTTTCAAGTATGTCCTTAATAATAAATTAAACTTACAGTAATAAATAACAAACTACATCACATATTTGTATGAACAATAAGTTATTTTAGTTAAACTAAATATGTCAACGAATAAAGAAAATTAATTAATTAAATCATGTAAATTATGTGACTAATAAGGATATTTATGTCTCAATATTAAATATAAAAAATATTTTTGTCTAAATAAAAATTCTAAGGGGTAATCTCAGATTACCACCTATTTTTTGGTTATTTGATTACCGAAAATCTTGACACTCTGTAAGATGTATGTGATTACCGACTGTTGGGCCATGATACTTTAGACATGTTGGGTTGGGTCTTGAAAGTATTGGGTCGGTTCATTGGGCGGACCCATTGGGTAGATGATATCTTTATTTGGGTCCTATGGAGTTATTGGGTCGAGACAGTGGGCCGAACTATTGGATAAGTATGATTCCACTTAGGCTTTGACCGGTGATGATTATGGGGATAGAACTTTGACTGTCATCTCTGTCTTGTATTTAATAAAGATTGGACAGGGCTTAGTCGGCTAAAGGTTGTGGGCCCGGGAAGTCAGTTGCATACATGACAAACCGGACTTTGGAGTATATGTTAGCAAGGATCACTCAATCTAAAGGTAACGAATTCATTTTCTCTCTCAAGCACTAGATATTATTTTCATCCATTGTTAACCTTGTGATCGCCTGTACTGACTCTCACGTCGAAGCTATCCCCCGACTGTCCAAGCCGTCAAGCTTTTAGTGTTGTTGTGTTTACTGTGCAGGATATCGGACGTGTCTTGCATGATTGGAACGCGAGGAAAGATCTTGGTGTTAACATTGGCGCTAAAAGGAGGGGCTGTGTTCTAGTGTCCTTGATATTTTCAATCACAACTCTTAACTGTTCTACGTCGGAAGTTATGGTGAATAGTTGAACAGTTACCCTTGAAAGACAACCGTTGGCTGTTTCGGAAGATTCTCGTTCGAGAGTTCATGGTGATGCCAGAAGAAGATTAACTTATGTTGCTAGCAAAAAACCTGATTAGGATCAAAAAAGGGCAGAAGGCACACTGCTTAGAACCCTACACCGAGATGGTCAGACTGACAGAGCGTCCAAATTGGCCAAGATGGCCGAAGAAGATGATAAAGTTTTAGAAGTTCTTCTGAAACAACGGAAAGAAGCCTATGCACTCTGAAGATACATCTCGGGGCCGACCTCGGGATAGACGGAGACCCAACAACCATTCTCCAGATTGACCGAAGAGGGTACTCTACCCTATTGGTTCTCAGGATTATGGTCAAAGCAGATGGAGACGAAGACCCAACAACCATTCTCCTAATTGACCGAAGAGGGTACTCTGCCTTATTGGTTTTCATGATTATGGTCGAAGCAGATGGAGACGAAGACCCAACAGCCATTCTCCTAATTGACCGAAGAGGGTACTCTGCCCTATTGGTTCTCAAGATTATGGTCGAAGCAGATGGAGACGAAGACCCAATAGCCATTCTCCTGATTGACCGAAGAGGGTACTCTGCCCTATTGGTTCTTGGGATTATGGTCGAAGCAGATAAAGATGAAGACCCAACAACCATTCTCCTGATTGACCGAGGAGGGTACTCTGCCCTATTGGTTCTCGGGATCATGGTCAAAACAGACGAAGAAGCAGATCCAGGGAGTACACACATGAGCATACAAAGAAGGTACACCGCCTTGAGTTTCTCTCACCACAGTGACAGAAAATCCACTGAGGGCACACCGCCATGTGGATACTCATTTTCGAAGAAGCTCGTTTAAAGCTGCAAGTTCGGATGGAACAAGCCAGACTAGTCAGAGGGAGCTTTAAGGAAGGTTTATGTCCAAATCGGCATAAAGATGTTTGCCGATCTTTGATATGTGGAAAGGGCCAAAGAAAACTAAAATGTTCCAGTATACTTCAGAATGTGAAGACGCCTTCCAAGGAATCAAGACATATCTTTCTTCGGTACCTTTGATGGCGAAGCCCGTTCCTGTTAAACCGTCATACTTGTATTTGACACCAAGTTTGTCGATAGCATGAACAGTTTTGGTGCGTGAAGTTGGGGGTAAGCAGCACCTAGTTTACTATGTAAGTCGTGTCCTTAGGGATGATGAAATAAGCTGATGAAGGTTAAGGAGAAGCTGAAGAGTCTGACAAAACCGTTGCAGTACTTCGGTAGAAGCAGAGTTGGTGGACGCTATTTGCAGACGGGTTTTCTACTTTGGGCTCATCTCCGTTATTGAGGAGTTTTGGTGCCGTCCGAAGCTGGGGATATTCTTCGGAAGGTTCATGTGGGTATTTGTACCAGCTGAATAGTTCGATCCCACATCAGCCACCAAAAAGGCTATATTCAATTTTATCTCCTATACCTTTTGCTGTCTGGGGGTAGTCATACTGGGTCCATTGCCTAGGGGTTAGGTTAACAGATGCCAGTTCATGGGATCAAGGTTTGAAGCATTTATGAAGTACTTCGTCAGCTCATCCATAGTCTAACAGGCACGGACAGATTCCACCTCAGTGTAAGGAGGTTCGGGTGGACTCGCTGACCATTCGATGGTAGCCTTTTCGGCAGGTGGTCTTTATGAATTTGTCAGGCCCTTCGTGATAGGCAAACTTCATCGGTGTAAGGAGGTTCGGGTGGACTTGGTGGCCATTCGATGGTAGCCTTTTCGGCAGATGGTCCTTATGAATTTGGCAAGCCCTTCGTGGTAGGCAAACTTCATCGGTGTAAGGAAGTTCGGGTAGACGCGCTGACCATTCGATGGTAGCATTTTCGGCATGTGGTCCTTATGAATTTGTTAGGCCCTTCGTTGTAGGCAAACTTCATCGGTGTAAAGAGGTTCGGGTGGACTCGCTGACCATTCGATAGTAGCCTATTTGGTCGGTGAAATCATGTGGGTTTGTTAGGCCCTTCGTGGTAAACAAATTCTCTATGATGCAGATCCACCTCACACTTCGGTAGTCCTAAAGTTACGGATGGATTAGTATCTTTAAGATTCCTTATTGTCTTCGCTATCTGAAGAGTCGAGGAGAGCCAGGTTTATTTTGGCCACTACAAGTTTAGCTTTGTATTTACTTCGGCAGACCTCGTACCCTTCAGAGTAATTGTGGACAATTTCATTGTTCAGCTCGGCAGACTTCCTGTAATTTGCTTCAATCTCCTTGTGAAGATGGTCAGTTAATGGTGAGCCCAAATCCCTGAGAGCCCGGAGTTCTCGAAGTTCCTCTTCAAGCTTTTGACGATAGGCCATATGTTTTGCTTCTTTAGCTTGGATATCTTTATTTTGCTTCGATAGGACTGAGTTGGATTGGGCTAGATCTTCGACCTTCTTCGTTAAAATTTCATTTTTCTTTAGAAAATCGACATTTATATCAATGATAACTTGATGAGTGGCCCTAGACGTCTTCAAATCTTCTTTGGTTTGAGCAAGATCTTTCTGAAGGCTCTCATTATAGAGGAGAACAATTTCAAGATTGCTTATCTCTTTCGCCAAAGCAGACTTAAATGTGGCATTCTCTCTTCGAGCGGTTTTCTCTTCGGCTTCGGCCTCTTTATACTTGGGACGGAGGCGCCCGAAGACAGCGTTTGCCTGCAAATGATCAATGTTAACCAATCAGTTCATTTTGATGGGCTGAGATGTAAGTGGATAAGTCAAATAGTAGCTTACTCTAGCTTGGTACTTCATTCCCTCGTCGATCAAGTCCATGATGGAGTTGTTGTCGAACCGATGGTCATCGGTATCACGAACGAAAGAGTTGTAGAGTTGAAATGGAAAATTCTCATTGGATTCTGACCAGAGAGTGGGGGATCCCATGGCTTCGGGACTAGATTCCTAAGAGTTTGGTTTTCTTTTGCAATCATGTTTGGGTGTTCGCTTTCTTTGTTCTTCGGGCTCTTCGTCAGAAACAACGATTTCAACCGGGGTGCCCGGCGGAGGATCGGCTTCTGTGGAAGGCACTTGTGGTTCTTCGGAGTTTGGAGGATTTGCTTGAGTTTTCCTCTTTTTGGCACAAAGAATTCGGGTCCGTTCGTTTAGGGGCATGTCGAGGAGGCACCCGTGGTTTTGTGTGGGGGTGTGCTTGGGTTTTTGGCCAACTTGCTTTCTTCTGCGAGGTTGGCTTATTCCTTCAGTGAGTGGCTCGATGGTTTGAGCTTCGAAAGTGGAAGGCTTTTAGGTTAGTACTTCGGTAGGGGTCGACGAAGATGTGCCCGAAAGGAATCTGTATAGATCCCTTCGGTCAATCGACGTCGGTTTGATCAGAGACACTGCGAAAGATGAAGAACAATTTTCAGAATAAGTTATTGATGGAAATTGGGAGTTATACAATAAATTGGGTTCGTGACTTACGTTTATGGTCATACAACCATGCTTGCTTGCTCAGAAGTCCGGAACTCCATTCCTTCATAGGAATCTTCTCCAGAAGACTTACCATCTCTCTCACACGTTCTTTTGAAATATATCCGAAGTTTGCAAAGGTGGCATACGTCTTTGGTCTTAGTTGTTAACTGGAATGGGCCTCTCATTTGGGCTTCCAGTTTTTATTTAAATTAACTGTTTGAGATTCATCAGTTGGGCCTCAGTCAACTTTATTTGTTGGGCCATTTATACTCTTTCATTAAACATCCTGTTTAATAAAAGACAAGGGGCAAAAGAATGTGGGTCTTAAAAGTATTGGGCCGGTTCATTGGGCCGACCCATTGGGTGGATGATATCTTTATTTGGGTCACGTGGAGTTATTGGGCCGAGACAATGGGCCGAACTATTGGATAAGTATGGTTCCACTTAGGCTTTGACCGATGATGATTATGGGGATAGAACTTTGACTGTCATCTCTACCTTGTATTTAATAAAGATTGGACAGGGCTTAGTCGGCTAAAGGCTGTGGGCCCGGGAAGTCAGTTGCATACAGGAAAAACCGGACTTTGGAGTATATGTTAGCAAGGATCACTCAATCTAAAGGTAACAAATTCATTTTCTCTCTCAAGCACTAGATATTATTTTCCTCAATTGTTAACCTTGTGATCGCTTATACTGACTCTCACGCCGGAGCTATCTCCCGACGGTCCAAGCCATCAAGCTTTTGGTGTTGTCGTGTTTATTGTGTAGGATATCAGACGTGTCTTACGTGATTGGGATGCGAGGAAAGATCTTGGCGTTAACACTAACAATGTAAGATTAACGAACAAGATTTTATAAAATTACCATGCTTTGAGATACAAAACCATATAAGTGCATTTTGAAAATTAACATCTAATTGGAGAGGGGGAGATAGAGAGGAGAGACCTCGCAGCTCTTCCAGATGAAGTGAAGCATATAATAGCAGATGCCTTCACCATGATGGCAGCTCGCACCTAGATTTAAATTTGGACAATCAGGAATCATTTTCTACTACTTACGTGTATCTCAATAACCCATATCTTTCCTCTCAATAGAATGCCTAGGTAGAGCATTAGACATCTGACTGGAACTATTACAATCACCAGTTAAAGACAACACAATGACATATATATACCTTGCACAAAGCAAAAGCTTAACCTTTATGAAAAAATTTGAACGGACTAAAGCTATAAACTAATTAACAAACCCCAACCATTTATTATTTTTAATGGGAAGTGTAGGAATTTTTTTTCAAATAAATTAATAATTTTTATTTTTAAAAATTATTATCCCAAGATCTTTCTCATAATTTAGTATAATCAAAAAATTAAATAAATTATATTACATACATCATGCTTTGTTGTAGCACAATGGAGAATTTTTGCACAATGGAGAATTTTTTGTTTATTCTGATGATGTCTTTTCTTCCCTGATGATCTTTCTCTCTATGACCCTTATTTTGATATTACGTACTTTTCTGAGTGTGGTGCTCAAAATACTACAGAGTGATATAATATATTTAGTCTGTGACAACCCAAATTTTTATAAGTCATTAAAATAAGAATTTAATAATTGAAATTCTTATTATGAGATGTATATATTTTGAAATATGTAATTTGGTACGAAGAGAATTATATATATTCATGTATTGGGAAAAAGATGTTTAATAGTTAATTAAACTATTGAAGAAATTAAATATAATTTTTATGAAAAGGAAATTAACCGAATAATATTAGTTAATTAAGATAGAAAATTATATTATGGAATAATATAATTTATTTGATATGCCTTGTTTGTAATGAAATTATTATGAATTAAATCTCGTAAATAAAACAAGTAATTCACTTAATTTAAATAGTGAATTAGTGTAAGCATATTTGTTTTAATAAATGAGGAAGTAGAATATTACATATGAGTGTAATATGTTAAAGTAATACGATTGTCAATATTGTAAATAGTTAAAATATTTATCGAATAAAATAAATATTTTAGTTGGAATAGTTACGGTATTAAATAAATATTTGATGGAAATTATTTAAGTGTGATAAAATTGATGTGATTTATGCGTATTTTATTACGCGAGTATAATGGTGATATTCTAATTTAATTAAATAATTAAATTAGAGAAGTGAGAATTTGTTAAATAAAGTTATAATTATAATGGTTGAATAGAAATTATAATTTAATTGATAAGATCAATATTATTTCTTAAAGATTTAAGTTTAATTTAATTCAATTTAAATTATTAGAATTTAATCAAACAGTGTGACATTTAGAGAAAAGAAGATATACTATATGATAAGGAGAATTATCAAAATAAATTAAAAGAAGATTAATGGTTCTATCCAAACATGGCCTTGTGATCTTTTGCATTTGTAACATCCACGTTAAGCCATCAGTTGTAACACCCACATTAAGCCATCAGTTTATTTTGTTTACGTGGTTTAGCAAAATAGAGAGAAAGAGAGAAACTTAGAGAGAAATTAAGAGAAAAGAGAATTCTCTATGAAGTTGAGAGCAAAAATTTGAGGATCAAAGAAGGGGAAGAAGAGTAATCAAGTAATCTTCATCTAAACTAATGAAGGAATCAAGAGGTGATGATAATCCAATTCTAGTTTCTTAAGTTTTTATTTTCTTGAGTTCTTCATTATAAATTATTGTAATGGGTTGAATTGATGAGGAAGTGGTAATATATTTTTATGGATATATATAATTTGTTATGTATCATCTATAAGTGGTTTTGGGGGAATCAAATTCGTCTAAGTGTATTAAATAAGAATAATTGAACTTTTAGGTGTAATATGTACATTAGGGCTTATTTTGGAATAAAAAATTGATGATGAATTCATGATATAATCTAAAACTGATTATAAAAGTTATTAATATGATGAAAAACGAAAACAACCCAAGTTGAACGAATCAAAATGGATGTAAAACGAATTCGTAGTGAATGAATTTGCTAAATATGTTTAAAACATGAAAATATTGCATGAACTTAAACTGATTTGTTAAAGTTTTTGAAATGTTAGAATTATTATGTAGATGAGTAGTTCAGTGTTTCACGAGTTCATAGAGTCGAAAGCCAACAAATTCTGACTTAAAATGAAGAAGTTATGAATATTAGAAGTAAAAACATCGCAAAAACTGTAATCTGTGTGAAGCCTAGCGCGGGCGCACTTCCCTAGAGTGCAGGCGCACTGGGGTTGTGAAGGAAATGGGTGCGGCCGCGCGCATAGTGTGCCAGGTGTGACTACTTTGACCTGGTTTGGTAAAATGGCCATAACGTTTTCATACGAACTCCGATTAAGGAGATTCAAGATGATCCGGAACGAGAATGAATAGACCTACAACTTTTATTCTTTAACATTTTCAATTGGAGGTCTTTAGAAGGGGTGAAAATGTCCATCTTTGGGATTGTTGTGTTTTCGGAGGCAATCAGAGGGCGTCGGGCATGCCTGTATGCAAGTGTAGTGCTTCTGACGATAAACGATGTTGTTCTAAGTTATAAGACATGAATATAAGTAAATAAAATGATGTTTAACATTAATAAGTGATGTATTAGATATGTTGTATAAGCATACTAAGCATACACAAGAGAGACAAATCGGGCGTGTGACGAATGAAAGTCGAAACTCCGTGACAAGTGTTAATGAACGTAAAAAGTGTTTAAGACAAATGAAATGAATATTATAAGATATGAAATAGGGTTAATATAAAACCAATAATGATTCCTAGAAAGACTTAAGCACTTGAATGAACTTTGAGTATGAAATATAGTGAGATGTAAGTCAAAAGTTAACACAATCAAATTGAACATTGTGTATTGATAATAAGAAGGGTTATGAGATATAGAGTAAAGTTTACATTACAACTACTATGCATTTCTATGTGACTAATAGTTTATGTGCATGATTATATAATTGTGTAGGGCGCGTGAAGTGCAGATAGCTGTAAGCTGTTAAACTATTATTGGTAAACAACGATCAAGGCTAGTCTTTCAGTTCCTATTTTCTATGTGAACTTGACGATGAACTGTTTTAAATCTTTATTATAAATAGCATGATGTGTTATATATATGTTGAAAGTATGAATGTTAAAGTCAATTTATGACTACGTTGATTGAGTAATGAATGTTGATTGAGTAAAGAACTCAATCTTTATACTTGTTATATGAACTGCAACATATTTGTTATGTTAGTCTAATGTTTATGAGATGTATGATAAGCATGTTATTATGTGCTACGTGATGCATGATAACTGTTAGATCTGCTGGGCTGTCGAGCTCAACCTTGCAATTAACTATTTTTGCAGGTTAAGGATTGAAGGTAACACTATGTGCTACTTGAATGACGTGGATCAGAAATAATACACGAAGATTAATATTTTAGCTAACGTTGTTATTTATTTAAACCATGATTAAGGTTCATGAGATGTATTTAATGTTTTATGATGTATATTTTGTGACGCCCCCAAAATAGGTATACAACACCCATTCTGAGTCGCCAAATACATGGTACAGAAACAACTACAATTTTATTAATACAACTGTCGTGCAAAATACGACAACACTTAAACTGTGAGTTTAAATACAAATATTGTCATCTAGATAATATCCACACTCAAATAAGTTCTCATTACAATTATTGATACACTATTTTACAAAATAGTGAGGACTACTAAAACAACTTCTAGAACCATCATTCTACACCCCGACTAGAATTCACTACATTCTCGCCTCCTAAGAAAAAAAATGGAACAAAAAGGAAAAGGGTGAGCTCAACTAGCCCAGTAAATAATATTATGACTAAGATAACATAGAATAAATTATCGTTAGTCCTCAACAGGGAAAAATTTAATAGAATACAATACACAACCAGTTTTAAATCAATATTCACAACGGAAATAATAATTCATTAGAAGAGTTAAGTAGAGAATGAAATCTACTATCTTTTATATATGAATTTAAAAGTTCATCGTCGATATTTTATCCCTGCAACATCAATCAATATATATCTGGAATCAAATATTCATCTTTACACTACAGGCCAAAAATATTCATTAGTTGGTCATATTCATTTAAACACCTGTTCATCTTTGCACTACGGGCCAAAGATATTCATCAGAAATCATTCTTCTTTGCACTACAGGCCAAAGATATTCAGTAATATCATCATTTAGGACTGAGGATGATGAAAACTATTTTAAATGAAACGAATCCAGTGAAACAAATTAATAAATATTAAGGATTCGTATTTCGGTTTATCCATGTCCAAAAATACCTCATAAATAATCATAGTGGAGTAAAATTCAAGAATGATCAAAATATGGATACAATCAAAGCTAGTATCCATAATAGATATTTTGGAGGAAAAACAAAAATTTAATTTTTCTGTGAATAGTACCGTATACGTGAATAGTGTCATATACGTGAATAGTAACCCCGACACTAAAAGACAAGAATTTCATAAGAAAAATCTTACTAATATTCCGGCATAATGATATTGAAAGAATTAATATCATTTTAAAAAAAATAATATCCCTTACCTCGAAAAGACAGTACTTCTGACTGGAATACTAGATATAGAACTGAAGGGAACTTGCACCGTATAACAACACTCAAAGTCTTAAAATACTCACAATAATACGCTCGATAATATAGAGAGAAAGAGAGAGAAAACTTGTGTTTTTGGTGTGATTTTCAATTCTAACCTAAACACCTTATTTATAGGAAAATGCTTAGAACAGCAAAACAGAAAACTTAGCATAATAATAATATAAATTTTCCAAATCTTCCTACGCACACCACCAGCTAAATTCAACCACTAACACATGTCCCACAAATGAAAAAAAATATTTTTCTTAATTAAAATATTTTAAACTTTAAAAATTAATTATTTTGGAACTTCGGAACTTCAATAATTCATAATAAATAGCCCTTTTTCAGAAATATTCGAACCTCATGTTTTTTCCATAGAAAATTCCATTATCTACAACTTGCAGAAGAAAGTTTTTTCAAATTTCAAACAGAAATTGACCGAAATCCACAAACGGGCGATTTTAGAAGCTATAATCAAATTTCAGTTAAGAAATGGGGTCCACCGACACACAAAAATGTGTTAATCATTTAATACAACAAAAATACTCTTTCTCCTCATATACTCATATATCCCACATTCATTGTAAAAAATATCATAATTATTATATTATTAAAATATAATAATATATCTAAATGAATTATTTTATTAGAAAAAGATAAAATATTAATTTTCAACAATTGTTCCATTAAAAATTTTCTCCATCTATATCCACATAAAATCAATATTTTCCTCATCATATAAATAAATAATTAATTATTCATAAATAATATTACAGAATCACAATAATGAGAACCAGGCCGTTCCCAGGAAAGAGGGATCTTTCCAATAAGGATTTCTCCTTACAGGCGCGGAATTAGGTGACCAAACCTCTCCTTAGACAGAACTTTTTAGATATTTCCAATAATGTTATCTAATAATATTATTCAGATAATATGAATTATTGCTCCGATAATGGAAAATACTGTGTAGTGACAATTATTGAAACAACAGTAATATAAAATATCAACGTAGCAATTATTGAATCAATAAAATAAAATATTGAACATCAATTACTGTAACAATTATTGAGTAGTGCCTTCTTTTGTAAGAATCAATAATTGGTACAATACCGTGTGCTACTGTGCAACAACGCGTATTACTGTGTTTTAACCACCGGGTATTCCAACAGTATTAATGGTAACAACTACGCCGTTATTTATAAACAACTTATACTTGTCGTTTTCTTCATCCAATCGCTTTCCGTTATGGGGCCCACAAAAGACTGCGCCGTCGTACGAATAATCCTCGACAAGAAGAATATTCCACGACCAAACGAATATTTTCTGACAACAATGATTATTTTATAACCACTTGCTTATTTGAAATATTTGTGCATTTTACCCATAACTAACCACATTAATCAATTCAACCCTTACTATTTCAAAATAATAAATAGAGAAATTCAATTTTATTTATAATAAGTTGGGGTCTTACAACCTCCCTTCCTTATGAAATTTTATTCTCGAAATTGACGTACGTACCTGGTGTTTCGAAAAGGTGAGGATACCTCACTTTTATTTCCGTTTCCAAATCCCAGGTCATTTCCTCTATAGCATGGTTCCTCCACAAAACTTTGACTTGTGGTATGACCTTTATGCGTAGGACATGCTCTTTCCTATCCAAGATCTTGATAGGTACCTCCTCATACGTTAAGTCTTCGGCTATCTCGTCCAGTTCTAACTCAATAACGTGGTTAGGGTCTTTCACATATTTATGAAGCACAAATATATGAAAAACATTATGAACACGAGACATACTTGGAGGTAACGCGAGTCTATAGGCCACATTTCCTACTCAGTCAAGAATCTGAAATGGACCAATAAATCGTGGATTGAGTTTTCCTCTTTTCCCAAATCTTGTAACACCTTTCCATGGAGCGACACGCTACAATACATGATCCCCAATGTCAAATTCTACATCCTTTCGATGAAGATCTGCATAACTCTTTTTGTCGATCCTATGCCGTTTGTATACGTTGTCGAATCGTTTGGATCTTCTCTGTAGTCATTCTTACCAACTCTGGTCCCAACAACGTTGCTTCTCCCACCTCATCCCAACATACTGGAGAGCGACACTTTCGTCCATACAATGCTTCAAATGGAGCCACACCTATACTTGTCTGATAACTGTTGTTGTAGGAGAATTCCATCAATGGTAGGTACTTATCCCAACTCCCTTTGAAATCTAGAACACAAAGTCTTAATAGATCTTCAAGAGTTTGAATAGTCCTCTCTGATTGCCCGTCCGTTTGAGGATGGTATGCCGAACTGAATCGTAAATTCGTGCCCATAGCGTTTTGCAAGCTAATCCAAAATCGTGAAGTAAATCTTGGGTCACGATTCAAAACTATGGATACTGGCATGCCATGCAATCTCACAATCTCATTTACGTACATACGAGCAAGACGTTTAAGGGAATAAGTCTCCCATATCGGCAAGAAATGAGCAGACTTGGTTAATCTATCAACAATAACCCAAATCGCATTTATGCCTTGAGAAATCGTGGGAAGACCCGTAACGAAATCTATGGTAATATGTTCCCACTTCCATTTCAGAATCTCAAGTAGTTGCAATGGACCCTTTGGCACTTGATGCTCCGCCTTTACACGTTGACAAGTTAAACACCTCGAGATAAACTTCGCGATCTCTCTCTTCATATTGTTCCACCAAAATGTATGTCGAAGATCATGATACATTTTGGTACTCCCAGGATCGATTGCAAACAGTTTGTTGTGTGCCTCCATCATGATTATATGCTTCAAGTCAGAATTGTTAGGAACACAAAGTCTGGAGTTGACTCGAAGTATTCCTTCTTCATCGATTCTTGCTTCTGGAATAACACCTTTTTGCACTTTCTTCTTCATATGCATCAGCTCCATGTCTGTAGCTTGAGCATCTTTAATTTTCTCAATTAAAGTCGGTTCTACTCGTATACTTGATATCATCACGTGGGTACTTGGAGCCTTTATCTATATCTCCATCCTTTACAAGTTATACAAAATAGGCCTTTGTGTTAACAACATTGCACTTGTACCCACATATGATCTTCTACTCAATACGTCAGCTACCACGTTTGCTTTTCCAGGATGGTATTGGATGGTATGGTCGTAATCTTTCAATAACTCGAGCCAACGTCATTGCCGCATGTTGAGTTCCTTTTGAGTGAAGAAATATTTGAGACTTTTATGGTCTGAATATATTTCCACTTTCTCCCCATATAAATAGTGCCTCCAGATCTTTAGCGTGAAAACGACTGCTACCAACTCTAGATCATGAGTAGGATAATTCCTCTCATATTCTTTAAGTTGTCGTGAGGCATAGGCTATAACTTTCTCACGTTGCATGAGAACACTTCCTAGCCTTTTCTCTGAAGCATCGCTGTAGATAACAAATCCATCCGAACCAGATGGTATTGTCAAAATAGGTGCCGAAATGAGTCTCCTCTTAAGCTCTTGGAAACTTTTCTCGCATTCCCCGCTCCATACGAATTTGATATCTTTCTGAGTCAGCTGAGTTAATGGAGTAGTGATTCGAGAAAATCCTTCCACGAATCTTCGATAATAACCAGCTAAGCCTA
Source organism: Panax japonicus (assembly GCA_020205505.1). Classification (NCBI taxonomy): domain Eukaryota; kingdom Viridiplantae; phylum Streptophyta; class Magnoliopsida; order Apiales; family Araliaceae; genus Panax; species Panax japonicus. The sequence continues at coordinate 60,287,558 of CM035107.1, forward strand.
GAAAGCTACATACTTCAGTCACCGACTTCGGTTGCTCCCAACTTTGTATTGCTTCAATCTTCGCTGGGTCAACAGATACTCCATGTTTTGACACCATGTGCCCAAGGAATGCTACTTCCTCAAGCCAGAACTCGTATTTCTTCAACTTGACATATAAATTATTTTCACGAAGCCTTTGGAGTACCAGTTTCAAATGGTGATCATGATCTTCACGACTTTTGGAATATATGAGGATATCATCAATAAAAACAACAACGAACTGATCCAAATATTCCTTGAATACTCGGTTCATCATATCCATGAAAGTCGCAGGAGCATTAGTCAATCCAAAAGACATGACTAAGAATTCATAATGCCCGTACCGAGTTCTAAAGGCAGTCTTTGGAATATCCTCAGTTCTAATCTTCAGCTGATGATATCCAGAACGAAGATCAATTTTTGAAAAGAATTATGGTCCTTGTAACTGGTCAAACAAGTCATCAATATGAGTTAGCGGATACCTATTCTTGATACTGACATGGTTTAATTCCCTGTAGTTGATACAAAGTCGCATACTCCCGTCTTTCTTCTTTACGAATAAAACAGGAGCACCCCAAGGAGATGTACTAGGACGAATGAAACCGATGTCCAACAACTCCTGTAATTGGACCTTTAACTCCTGAAGTTCAATGGGAGCCATTTGATATGGGGTTTTAGAAATGGGCTTTGTACCAGGTTTAAGATCAATAAAGAATTCGACTTCACGTTCTGGGGGTAGACCGGGAAGTTCTTCAGGAAATACGTCAGGAAAGTCAATAACAACAGGAATATTATTCAAATATGACATGTCTTTATTCAAATCCATAACATTGGCTAAGAAAGCTTGACATCCGTTTTTTAATAAACGAATAGCTTTATGACTTGATATAAAAGTGATTGATTTTAATGTCTTAGTTGCTTGAATTCGCACAATAGGTTGGTTAGGAATATGAAAACTAACAACCTTATGAAAACAATCAATTTTGGCATGATGAGTAGTTAACCAATCAATCCCTAAAATCACGTTAAATGCAAGTATCTTTAAAGAGATAAGGTCAACAGGTAAGGTGATGGTGCCAACTTGGATCAAACAAGATTTATAAACAGTGGATGTGATGAAAGTTTCTCCTAACGGAGTCTCCACAGATAAATCAAAGTCTAATTTCTCTGGAATCAAGTTTAAACGTTGAGCACAAGCGGGAGAAATAAATGAATGGGTAGCACCTGTTCCTCTTTGTACTACGGGCCAAAGATATTCATCAAAAATCATTCATCTTTGCACTACAGGCCAAAGATATTCAGTAATATCATCATTTAGGACAGAGGATGATGAAAAATATTTTAAAGGAAACGAATCCAGTGAAACAAAATAACAAATATTAAGGATTCGTATTTCGGTTTATCCATGTCCAAACATACCTCATAAATAATCATAGTGGAGTAAAATTCAAGAATGATCAAAACATGGATACAATCAAAGCTAGTATCCATAATAGATATTTTGGAGGAAAAACAAAAATTTAATTTTTCTGTGAATAGTGCCGTATACGTGAATAGTGACGTATACGTGAATAGTAACTCCGACATTAAAAGACAAGAATTTCACAAGAAAAATCTTACCAATATTCCGGCATAATGATATTGAAAGAATTAATATCATTTTTAAAAAAATAATATCCCTTACCTCGAAAAGACAACACTTCTGATTGGAATACTGGATATAGAGCTGAATGGAACTTGCACCGTATAGCAACACTCAAAGTTTTAAAATACTCACAAGAATACGCTCGATAATATAGAGAGAGAAAGAGAGAGAAAACTTGTATTTCTGGTGTGATTTTCAATTCTAACCTAAACACCCTATTTATAGGAAAATGCTTAGAACACCAAAGCAGAAAATTTAATATAATATAATATAAATTTTCCAAATCTTCCTACGCACACCACCAGCTGAATTCAACCACTAACACATGTCCCACAAATGAAAAGAATGTTTTTTAATTAAAATATTTTAAACTTCATAAATTAATTATTTTGGAACTTTGAAACTTCAATAATTCATAATAAATAGCCATTTTTTCAGAAAAATTCGAACCTCATGTCTTTTCCATAGGAAATTCCATTATCTACAATTTGCAGAAGAAAGGTTTTCTAAATTCCAAATAGAAATTGACCGAAATCCACAAACGGGCGATTTTACAGGCTATAATCCAATTTCAGTCAAGAAATGGGGTCCACCGACACACATAACATGTGTTAATCATTTAATGCAACAAAAATACTCTTTCTCCTCATATACTCTTATATCCCACATTTATTGTATAAAAATCACCATTATTATATTATTAAAATATAATAATATATTTAAATAAATTATTTTATCAGAAAAAGATAAAATATTAATTTTCAACAATTGTCACATTAAAAATTTTCTCCATCTATATCCACATAAAATCAATATTTTCCTCATCATATAAATCAATAATTAATTATTCATAAATAATATTACAGAATCACAATAATGACAACCTGGCCGTTCCCAGGAAAGGGGGAGCTTTCCAATAAGGATTTCTCCTTACTGGCGCGCAATTAGGTGACTAAACCTCTCCTTAGACAGAACTTTCTAGACATTGCCAATAATTTTATCTAATAATATTATTCAGATAATATGAATTATTGCTCCTATAATGGAAAATACTGTGTAGTGGACAATTATTGAAACAACAGTAATATAAAATATCAACGTAGCAATTATTGAATCAATAAAATAAAATATTGAACAATAATCACTGTAACATCTATTGAGTAGTGCATTCTTACGTAAGAATCAATAACTGGTGCAATATCGTGTGCTACTGTGCAACAACGCGTATTACTGTGTTTTAACCACAGGGTATTCCAACAGTATTAACGGTAACAACTACGCCGTTATTTATAAACAACTTATACTTGTCGTTTTCTTCATCCAATCGTTTTTCGTTATGGGGCCCACAAAAGACTGCGCCGTCGTATGAATATTTCCTGACAGGAAGAATATTCCACGACCAAACGAATATTTTCCGACAACAATGAATATTTTATAACCACTTGCTTATTTGAAATATTTGCGCATTTTACCTATAACTAACCACATTAATCAATTCAACCCTTACTATTTCAAAATAATAAATAGAGAAATTAAATTTCATTTATAATAAGTTGGGGTCTTACATATTTTATGTTGACTTGTAAAGTTAAAGTTTGAGTTGTCCAATGTATAAAGGATATCGATTTGATATGTAAGTATATATATGTTAACTCTGATAAAGTGAATCATGGGTTATATATGATTCAATGACATGTAGATGATAAAGGTTTTGATTCAGGGAATTAAAGTAAGAAGATAGAAAAGTTTAAATTATTTCGCATTTTATTAAGTTAACATCGAATAATGATGTAAAATCAAAAGTTAGACGTGTTATTAACGACCGAAGTCGATAATTGAATTGTATGAATTTTGGGGTCGTTACAGTTGGTATCAGAGCAGTACGTTATAAAGCTTAGGTAAGAGTACCCTAGTCTATAACCTTAGAGAATAAAAGGAAAGATGTTAAAGAATAAACTCAGATAGAGTTTGATCAATAAGAAATAAATTTAAGAAATGTATAGAGAAGAGATTAAAATATACATGAGAAGGTTCAACGAGGAATCTTGAAGACTTATAAAAGACATGAATATGGAGTTACCTGACTCTAGTAGTAAGATGTTAAGTGTTATTAAATAGATGATATCTACAAGATGAAGGTGATTAAAGTAATAATAATGAACTCAAATAGAGTTTAATTGATGATATATTCAGAGAATGCTTATGAAACAAGTTAAGATAATATGTTTGGGTTCAAAGAAGAACCTGAAGAGTTAAAATTGAGTCGAATAATCATAAGACTACTTAATTAAAGAGGAAATAATGAGATCGTGAAACCAAAATGATCATAATATAAGAAAGGAATCATAAAGAAGATTATTGTAGAATAAGATCACGACGTGATATGATTAAGTTGTAAAATGATAAATGATCTGTAATGAATTAATATGTATAGCTTGATGCTATAAGAGAATGTACTATAAAATAGTACAAAGCAAACTCACGAGGAGTTATAAATGATGAGATACAAAAAATTCGTATTGAGTAAAGAGCAAGTTATGAGCAAGATATAGTTAGGTGGGATTTCAATTGAGGACTCATTTGATGGCTGATTGTACAAACCTTTGTATGGGCGGAGGCTTTGTGCTCTCGTTCGGTTCCTCACAATGATAATCAATGGAATGTCGGTGTCGCGCTATCGATATGCTTATGGTGAGAATGTGGTTCTTTTCTCATATTTATATTTGATAGTTAGAGACTATTAAGATTATGTTAGAAAATATTAAAATTAGGCACGAGTTCTTAAAACTCATTCTTATTGTATGTTTATGACTCATAGTACTTTGCATGTTTTTGAACCCCTCAGCGAATGGAAGCCTATGGTCTGACTAGGATAGGTTCTTAAACTCATATTATTGTGGCAAGTTTCTGAACTTCCAAAGTGTGGTAAGTTTGAAGAACTATATTAGGTATAAAAAACTTACGAGGTAAGAACTAAGAATCTTTGGTATGGTAAGCATTGATGGTGCTAAAGATTAGCAGAATTAAGTAACGAAGCAGTAGTGTAAGTGTGACGCCCCCAAAATAGGTATACATCACCCATCTTGAGTCGCCAAATACATGATACAAAATTCAAATACAACTTAATTATACAACAGTCGTGTAAAATACGACAAAACATAATCTAAGAGTTTTAATAAGAATATTGTCATCTAGACAATATCCACACTCAATGGAGTCCTCATTACATTTATTGTCACACTATTTTATAGAATAGTGAGGACTACTAAAATAACCATCTAGACCGTCAATCCGTTCCCCGACTCATCCTAGCTATATTCTCATTTCCTGAAGAGAACAGTGAAAGAAAGGGACAAGTTTAATGCAGAATAATTTATCGTTAGCCTTCAACAGTGTTAAACTGATAAAATATAACAACATCAAGTTTAACTGCAGCAGAACAAGCAATCCATTAAAAGAGTCAACTAGAGAATAAAATCTACTATCTTCTATGATTTAAAAGGTTTTTCATCACTTTTATCGCTGAGACACAGCTTAATAAATAAACAACATTATCCCTGCACTACGGCTAATGATATTCATTAGTATCACGACCACAAATTATCCATGCACTACGGGCCAAGGATATTCGTGTATTCATCAATGGTCATGATCATGCCAACAACTGTCCATCAATGCACTACGGCCAATGAGGACTTTTACCACATCATTTGTAACATTACGCTCATAATTATACCGAAAAATCCCTGGTCATAATCACACCAAGTCCATCTATGCACTACAGGCCACATATGACTTTCATCATATTATAAATATGAGGATGATGACAATGATATAAGAATTCAATAAAACAAGTTCAAGGATAAATTTTTAAAGATTTACAATTTAATTTATCTAGAAATCAATAACGTCCAAATTGTCAACATGATACTATTTTGTGGAGTAAAATTCAAGAATCCTCAGAAGAATATTTTCATGAAAAGATACTGGATGAAGCGTAAATTTCCAGGATATTCTACTAATTTCATGGAGTATAAAAGCCAAAACTTTAACCAACTAAGTATAATAGAATATATGAAACTGCAAATGAATATTTTGCCTGCCATGCGGTAATCCACGTAGACAGATCATTTCCACAATTTAATAAGGAATGAATACGAAAGATCATTCACCATGCATGTGATAATCCACATAGACAGGTTATTCCAACAGAATAATAAAGAATGGAACCAGGTCATGTGTAACCCACACAGACAGGATATTCCAACAGAACAATAAAGAATGGAACCAGGTCATGCGTAATCCGCACAGACAGGATATTCCAACATAATAATAAAGAATGGAATAACAACAGAATTCACCAGGTATGCGATAGACTTCACAGACAGGTTATTCCAATAGAATAATAAAGAATGGAATAATAGAAGAATTTCACCATGTATGCGGTACTTCGCATAGACAGGTTATTCTAACATAATAATAAAGAATGGAATAACAACCCTTACGAGTATTGAAAGAAAATAACTCTCTTCATGAATACGAAAGAATAATACCCCTTACCTTAGAAGAAGATTGGATACTGGAATAGTGAGGTAGCAGGCTTTTCCTCTTCTTTCTCTCTATAATTTCTCTCTATAATAATTGCTCTATAGCTTTAGCGAATTGGTGAGAAAAGAAGGAAGAATGAGCTTTTATTTATAGGAAAATATAGTTTCGATAATTACACATTTTGGGGCTCAAAATATTACAGTATAATACCTTCCTCTTTTTCTTCATTTTTAATTTAGTCCTGCAAGTATTATCAAACTTGCACCACCTACCCTAATAGTAAATAATGTGAATTAATAGTTTATTCATGTGACTTAATAGTATAATCATGTGAAAAAACTAATTACAGTATAGTACCTTCATCTATACCTCTATTTTTAATTTAGTCATGCAAGTATTATCAATCTTGCACCACCACCCCTAATAGTACATGAATGTGAATCAAAAGTACACACATGTGAACAAATAATTATAAGCATGTGAAATAATAGTAATTAATTGCTTATTTATCCGATTAATTATCCGATTGGTCAATATAACCTCCAGATATCAATTATTATCGAAATAAATGTCGATTTCCACTAACACTAATAATACCAACACAATAGAACTATCAATTTCATCTTTTATCAACACAACTTATTCATCATTAATATTATAACTCACAATATATAACAACCAGGTCGTTCCGGATAAGGTGACCAAACCATGTCGTTCCCGAAAAGGGGCTTTCTGATAAGGATTTCTCCTTATTGGCGCGCAATTAGGTGACCAAACCTCTCCTTGACAGAACTTCTAGACATTGTCAATATTGCAAATAATAATATGAATAACTTTATCGTCTCAATTATTGATTTAATAATAATAACTATTATACAAATGATACTGTGATAATAATTGAATCAATAATATGAGAGATATGATGCAGCAATTACTATAGCAATAATTGAGTATAACTGAGTGACTTCTCACGTAAGCATTAATAATCAATACCGTGTGCTACTATGCAACCACACATATTATTGTACTTTTACTACCGGGTAGTTCAACAGTTTAACGGTAAAACTTTCGCAGTTATTTTTATAAAAAGATAATTCTGTCATTTTTTTACTACGACAATACTTCCGTTGTGGGGTCCACCAATGATTGTGCCGTTGTACGAATATTCCCTGTTAAAACGAACATTTCCCGACCAATCGAATATTATATAACCACTTGCTTACTTTGCAAAATTTGAAAATATTACCCACAACTATAACATTATATCAAATCCACACCATAATATTTAAAAATATATTTCGAGAAAATTATTCTTTATTCATAAAAGTTGGTGTCTTACAACCTCCCCTTCTTATAAAATTTTATCCTTGAAATTAGGGTGCGTACTTGGTATGTCGAAGAGGTGAGGATACCTTGATTTCATTTCAAATTCTAACTCCCAGGTCATTTCCTCAACATCGTGGTTTCTCCACAAAACTTTGACTTGAGGTATAATTTTAGAGCGTAGAATATGATCCTTCTTATCCAAGATTTTAACAGGTAACTCTTCATACGTTAAATCTTCCTCTATCTCGTCTTGTTCTAATTCAATAATGTGGTTCGGGTCTTTCACATATTTACGTAACATAGATATAAGAAAAACGTTATGAACACGAGACATACTTGGTGGTAAGGCGAGTCTATAGGCCACAGTTCTTACTCGATCGAGGATTATAAATGGGCCAATGAATCGAGGATTGAGCGTTTATCTCTTTCCAAATCTCGTAACTCCTTTCCATGGAGCAACACGTAACAACACATGATCTCCAATATTGAATTCCACGTCCTTTCGATGAAGATCATTATAACTCTTTTGTCGATCTTGTGAGGTTTTATACGTTGTCGGATCATTTGAATCTTTTTCGTAGTCATACGTACCAAATCCGGTCCCAACAACATTGCTTCACCCACCTCATCCCAACAACATTGCTTCATCCACCTCATCCCAACATACTGGAGAACGACACTTTCTTCCATACAACGCCTTGAATGGAGCCATGCCAATACTTGCTTGATAACTATTATTGTAGGAAAACTCCACCAATGGTAAGAACTTGTCCCAACCTCCCTTGAAGTCAAGGACACAAAGTCTTAATAAATCTTCAAGAGTTTGAATAGTCCTTTCTGACTGCCCGTCCGTTTAAGGATGATATGCCGAACTAAATCGTAAATCCGTGCCTATAGCTTTTTGCAAACTAACCCAAAATCTTGAAGTGAATCTTGGGTCTCGATCAGAAACTATGGATACTGGCATAACATGCAATCTTACAATCTCGTTTATGTACATACGAGCAAGACGTTCAAGTGTATAAGTTTCTCGTATCGGTAAGAAATGAGCAGACTTGGTCAATCTATCAACAATGACCCAAATTGCATCTATGCCTTGAGAAACCTTGGGAAGACCAATAACGAAATCCATAGTAATGTGCTCCTATTTCCATTCTAGAATTTCAAGTGGTTGCAATGGACCTTTTGACACTTGATGCTCCGCCTTGACTCGTTGACAAGTTAGACACCTTGAGATAAACTCCTCTATCTCTCTCTTCATATTACTCCACCAAAATGTATGTCGAAGATCATGATACATTTTGGTACTCCTAGGATGGATTGTAAACTGTTAGAATTTATGCCTTAGAGGCCAATTATTTGATATAATTGCTTAACGTTTTGATATTATATTTGATTGAATAAATGAATGACTTTATTATGGTTTTATTTACTGCGTTATATAAATGTTAACGTAATAAAAATCCTTAGAATATTGATACAAATTATATAGTTTCATGTATGTGACTTGAACATGAGATTATATATTTATAATTAGTATCATTGTTCTTAAATGTCCCTAGTCGAGTATCATTGTTGATGGGACAACAATGATGCATTAAGACTAGTATGTGGATTGACTGATGACCAAATCTCATTGGTAAATATATGAGATATTAAGTCAATGCATAGGTACATGTTAGAGAATGATGTACTGGACAAACCCACCATGAGAATTCTATGTGGAGCATTATGCGAAGTGTCATTAGCAATTCTCATAGTGACAGTGATGTAATGGTCCTCCAACCTGAAATCACTATATTTATACACGGGAATTTATGTACTTTGATATCATCAAATGTAGCCTTTAATAGGGTGGACTATAAAGGTGATTATTGGGTACATCATGAATCGTGTGAGTAATATGAGTGATCTAGATGGAATTTAACCCTCCTATGTATTAGGGGTGATATCCATAGGTCTCTTGATTGAGTAGGACTATGAAATGCATGTCCATGCTCAAATAGTGATTTGTTTCATATAGTCTACTCATTGATCAAGAAAAACTCAGATTAAATTATGAAACATTCCATAACTCGAGTTTAATCTAGGATATTAAGGTTAAAATGATTAAATTACATTGAAACATTGGTCACTAAAAGGTTGCATCGAATCATCGATCTTATTATTACTTGGGTAGCAGTTATGCATTACTAGATGCCGCTCACTGTTTATAATTTTATAATATGATTTTAAAATTATTGCCAACGTGATAATAACCTATAGGGTCACACACATAGAACGTAATTAAAAAAGAATTAATTTAAATTATAAAAATTTAAATATGTCAATATGATTGATAGTATTTAAATTATGAATTTAAATTAATAGGATAATTTATATATATGTATATTAATTAAGTAAGACTTAATTAAGATATATATAAATTCAGATTTTATTAAATTAAGTTTTTGAATAATTCCTTTTAATCGCTATATATATGATATGTAGCAACCATTTTAGGAATTATTTATTAACCAAAACCCTAGCCGCTCTTAGAGAGAGACTAGAGAGAAAATAGTTTCAGAAAATCCTCATCCTTGGTGGCTAGTACCGCGTTTCCTTCTTCTACAGATCGTAGGACGATTCATGTGGAGCGTTCATGTGGATACCGTAGAGACACAGTCCGTTTGAATTGCGTTGGATATTCGATCGCATCGATTCTAGCTTTAACAATCGGTATAATTTCTAACCTCTGAATTAATTGAATTTTTCGCATGGATCCTGTTTTAGGGTTTCAAAATTGCCTTTAATTGGTTTATTTCCGCTGCGTTTCTATGCTAAAACCCAACACAAACGGTGTGTTGTGCGCCTCCATCATGATTTTATACTTTAAGTCAGAATCGTTAGGAACACAAAGTCTAGAGTTGACTCGAAGTATTCCTTTTTCATCGATTCTTGCTTCCGAAATAGCACCTTCTTGCACTTTCTTCCTCATACACGTCAGCTCCAGGTCTGTAGCTTGAGCAGCTTTAACTTTATCGATTAAAGTCGGTTCTACTCGTATATTCGCCATCATCACATGGGTCTCTGAAGTCTTTAACTCTATCTCCATCCTTTGTAAGTCATATAAAATGGGCCTTTGCGTTGACAATAATGCACTCGTTCCCACATATGATATTCTACTCAATGCATCAGCTACTACGTTTGCTTTTCCAGGATGGTATTGAATGGTATGATCGTAATCTTTCAATAGCTCAAGCCATCGTCATTGTCGCATGTTGAGTTCCTTTTGAGTGAAGAAATATTTGAGGCTTTTATGATCCGTATAGATCAGACCTTCTCTCCATACAGGTAATGCCTCCAAATCTTAAGCGCAAAAATGACAGCTGCCAACTCTAGATCATGAGTAGGATAATTCCTCTCATATTCTTTGAGTTGTCGTGAGGCATAGGCTATGAATTTCCCATGTTGCATGAGAACACATCCTAACCCTTTGCCTGAAGCATCACTGTAGATGACAAATCCCTCCGAGCCAGATGGTATTGTCAGAACAGGTGCTGAAATAAGCCTCCTCTTGAGTTCTTGAAAACTCTTCTCACATTCCTCGCTCCAACCGAATTTTGTATCTTTTCGAGTCAGCTGAGTTAATGGAGTAGTGATTCGAGAAAACCCTTCTACGAATCTCCGGTAATAACCAGCTAAGCCGAGAAATCTACGTACTTCAGTCACTGACTTAGGTTGCTCCTAGCTTTGAATTGCTTCAATCTTTGTCGGGTCCACAGATAATTCATGATTTGATATCATGTGCCCAAGGAATGCTACTTCCTCAAGCCAGAACTTGCATTTCTTTTACTTGGCATATAACTTGTTTTCATGAAGCTTTTGGAGTATCAGCCTCAAGTGTTGCTCATGATCTTCATGGCTTTTAGAGTAAATGAGGATGTCATCAATAAAGACGACCACAAAGTGATCCAAATATTCCTTGAATACTCGGTTCATCATATCCATGAAGGTAGCAAGAGCATTAGTCAATCCAAAAGACATGACTAGGAATTCGTAATGCCCATACCGAGTTCTGAAAGCAGTTTTTGGAATGTCATCAGTTTTAATCTTCAACTGATGATATCCGGAACGAAGATCAATCTTTGAAAAGAATTTAGCTCATTGCAACTGGTCAAACAGGTCATCAATGCGAGGCAACGGGTACCTATTTTTGATGGTGACATGATTCAACTCCCGATAATCAATACAAAGTCGCATACTTCCATCTTTCTTCTTCACGAATAGAACAGGCAGGAGCACCCCAAGGAGACGTACTAGGACGAATGAAACTGATGTTTAACAATTCTTGTAGTTGAGTTTTTAACTCCTGAAGTTCAATAGGAGCAATTCGATTTGGGGCTTTGGAAATGGGTTTTGTAACTGGTTCAAGGTCGATACCAAACTCGATTTCACGCTCCGGGGGTATGCCAAGAAGTTCTTTGGGGAATACGTCAGGGAATTTATTAACAATAAAAATATCATTCAAATCTGACGTATTTTTGTTTAAATCTATGACATGAGCTAAGAAAGCTTGACAACCATTTTTTAATAAACGAATAACTTTATGGATTGAGATGACTGTGATTGATTTTAATGGTTTGCTCGCTTAAATTCGCATAATAGATTGATTAGGAATATGAAAGCTAACAACCTTACGAAAACAATCAATTTTAGCGTGATGAGCTGTGATATCCCGAGTGTTTATTAGTTGAATAAAAGATAATGGATGGGTTCAAGAATGTATAATACTCATAATATAGTTAAGTCTAAGTAAATGATATGAAATAAAAACTTTCAAGAATTGTTGAGAGGAACAAAAAATATGGAACCTATGTTAAGGTAATGCGTTGAAGTTGTTCTACAATAGACTTCTAAATGAGACGAGATGAAAACTAGGTAAGGGAGATTTTGGTGATTTCGAGGATAGAATCCTAATAAGGAGGGAAAAATATAACGAATGTGATTTTTATAATTAATTAAAATATTTATTTGAGTTAGATAAATATTTTAGTTGATTTATTTATTGAATAATAAATATTTGATGTTGGTTGTTATGACTTAATTTAATTAAGCGTTATAATTTGATAGATAATTTTATAATTGATGTGCATTTTATTATTAAAGTTTAATTGATTTTACTAATAAAATAACTTTAAATTATTTAAGTGTGACATTAGAAATATGTTATATGTCATAGTAAAGTAATAATAGAATATAATGAATAGCCTAACCATTGTGTTGCTAAACTAATGATGAAAAAGTGAGGTTATGCTACTAAGATAGCTTAATGTGATATTGGTCATGCATGTAAGAGTTTTGTAACATAAGCCTTATGTTATTAGTGGGAGTTACTATTATATTAATTATTAACATAACTATTACCGAAATGAGGAGTTACACAAGAAGAAATCCTAGAGTTTTTTAGAGCAAGAGTCTTGGTGGAAGAGAGAAATAGAGAAAAAGAGAAATTGAGAGAGATAGAAAGAAATAGAGGAATTGAGAGGAGCTAGAAGAAAAAGAAAAAGCTAGAAGAAGGTAACTTCTAAACTCTTATTTAATCTTTGATTTTTTGGGTAGATTTATGTTATAGGGTAGTAGATAATGCCTAATCTTGTTTGTATTGGTTTAATCTTGGATTATCAAGAATCAAACAAGAGGATTCAAGAAAGAAAATGAAATGGAAAGAAAATTTGAAGAACAAAATTCGTAGGTTTTGAGTAATTGTGGACATATCTTGTGAAATTCATACCTCTTTGGGTATAATGAGTTAGAAAGTGAGCCTTATATCAAATCAAAGATATGGAAGTAAGCTATATTCTGAAAGTGGAATCACATAAAAACTCTTTGTACATTTCTTGCAATGTCTGTTTTAGTAAGGCTGGTCCGTAGGGAAAATAATCTTCCCAGAAAATCAAAACTGTTACGGTTTTTGACTTTGAACAATTCATATAAATTCGTGTGTTTTGAATCTGAAAAAACGTTAAACTGAAAAGTTGTAGATATGGAAGTTTACTAGCCAGACTCACTAGATTGAGCCATTTTATGGATCAGATCATGTTCGAAATAAATTATTTAGTAAGGATGTCCAGAAAATGAATTTTCTAGACTAGATGGATTGCTGAATCTGGTTTAGGTGGACAAGGGTATGACTTTAAGGCCTATATGAGGTTGTAGTATACTGAGTAAGGGTTAATTCTATATAAGAAGGAACAAAAATGGATATTCCCCAACAATAATGAATATTTTATAACCACTTGCGTATTTTAAAAAAATTCATATATCACCCTTAACTTTAACCTTTTATCAATTTAACCATTTACTAAATAGGAAAATTGAATACTTTTATTTCATTAAATTTGGGGTCTTACAACACAGACATGATATTCTAACAGAATAATAAAGAACGGAACCAGGTCATGCGTAACCCGCACAGACATGATATTCTAACAGAATAATAAAGAATGGAATAACAACAGAATTCCCCAGGCATGTGATAGACAGCACAGACAGGTTATTCTAACAGAATAATAAAGAATGGAATAACAGAAGAATTTCACCATGTATGTGGTACTTCGCATAGACAGGTTTTCCAACATAATAATAGAGAATGGAATAACAACCCTTACGAGTATTGAAAGAAAATAATTCTCTTCATGAATACAAAAGAATAATATCCTTTACCTTAGAAGAAGACTTGATACTAAAATAGTGAGGTAGCAGACTTCTCTTCTTCTTTCTCTCTATAATTTCTCTCTATAATAATTGCTCTATAGCTTTAGTGAATTGGTGAGAAATAATATTCCTACGAATATTGAACGAAGATGATATTCCTTACGAATATTAAACGAAAATAATATTCATATGAATACGAAAAATAATATCTCTTCAGAATATGAAATAAATAATACCCCTTACCTCAGAAGAAGACTGGATACTGGAATACTGAAGTAGCAGACTTCGTTTCTTCTTTCTCTCTAAAGCTTCTCTCTCTATAATTGCTCTTGTGAGACTTAATGAATTGGTGAGAATGAAATAAGAATGAGCTTCTATTTATAGAAAAATATAGTTTCGATAAATTGTACGTTTTGGGGCTCAAAATATTATAGTATAATACCTTCCTCTTTTTCTTCATTTTTAATTTAGTCCTGCAGGTATTATCAAACTTGCACCACCTCCCCTAATAGTAAATAATATGAATTAATAGTTCATTCATGTGACTTAATAGTATAATCATGTGAAAAAACTAATTACAGTATAGTACCTTCATCTATATCTCTATTTTTAATTTAGTCATGCAAGTATTATCAATCTTGCACCACCTCCCCTAATAATACATGAATGTGAATCAATAGTACACACATGTGAACAAATAGTTATAAATATGTGAAATTAAAGCAATTAATTGCTCATTTATCTGATTAATTACCCGATTGGTCAATATAACCTCCAGACATCAATTATTATCGAATTAAATATCTATTTCCACTAACACTAATAATCCCAACACAATGGAAATATCAATTTCATCTTTAATCAACACAACTTATTCATCATTAATATTATAACTCATAATATTTAACAATCAGGTCATTCCCAAGAAATAGAGGGCTTTCCGATAAGGATTTCTCCTTATTGGCGCGCAATTAGGTGACCAAACCTCTCATTGACAGAACTTCTAGACATTTACAATATTGCAAATAATAATATGAATAATTTTGTCGCCTCAATTATTGATTTAATAATAATAAATATTATGCAGATAATACTGTGACAATAATTGAATCAATAATATGAGAGATATGATGCAGTAATTACTGTAGCAATAATTGAGTATAATTGTGACGCTCCCAAAATAGGTATACAACACCTATTCCGAGTCGCCAAATACATGGTACAGAAATAACTACAACTTTATTAATACAACTGTCGTGCAAAATGCGACAACACTTAAACTGTGAATTTAAATACAAATATTGTCATCTAGACAATATCCAAACTCAAATAAGCCCTCATTACAATTATTGATACACTATTTTACAAAATATTGAGGACTACTAAAACAACTTCTAGAACCATCATTCCACATCCCGACTAGAACTCGCTACATTCTCGCCTCTTGAGAAGAAAAATGGAACAAAAAGGAAAAGGGTGAGCTCAACTAGCCCAGTAAAGAACATTATGACTAAGATAACATAGAACAAATTATCGATAGTCCTCAACAAGGAAAAATTTAATAGAATGCAATAGAAAACCAGTTTTAAATCAATATTCACAGCGAAAATAATAATTCATTAGAAGAGTTAAGTAGAGAATGAAATTTACTATCTTCTATATATGAATTTAAAAGTTCATCGTCGATATTTTATCCCTGTAACATCAATAAATATATATCTGGAATCAAATATTCATCTTTGCACTACAGGCCAAAGATATTCATCAGTTGGTCATGTTCATCTAAACACCTGTTCATCTTTGCATTACGAGCCAAAGATATTCATCAGAAATAATTCATCTTTGCACTACAGGCCAAAGATATTCAGTAATATCATCATTTAGGACAGAGGATGATGAAAAATATTTTAAAGGAAACGAATCCAATGAAACAAAATAACAAATATCAAAGATTCATATTTCGGTTTATCCATGTCCAAAAATACCTCATAAATAATCACAATGGAGTAAAATTCAAGAATGATCAAAACATGGATACAATCAAAGCTAGTATCCATAATAGATATTTTGGAGGAAAAACAAAAATTTAATTTTTCTGTGAATAATGCCATATATGTGAATAGTAACCCCGACACTAAAAGACAAGAATTTCACAAGAAAAAATCTTACCAATATTTCGGCATAATGATATTGAAAGAATTAATATCATTTTTTTAAAAAAAAATATCCCTTACCTCAAAAAAATAGTACTTCTAACCGGAATACTGGATATAGAGCTGAAGGAAACTTGCACCGTATAGCAACACTCAAAGTCTTAAAATACTCATAAGAATACGCTCGATAATATAGAGAGAGAAAAAGAGAGAAAACTTGTGTTTCTGGTGTGATTTTCAATTCTAACCTAAACACCATATTTATAAGAAAATGCTTAGAACACTAAAGAAGAAAATTTAATATAATAATAATAAAAAATTTCCAAATCTTCCTACGCACACCACCAGCTGAATTCAACCACTAACACATGTCCCACAAATAAAAAAAAATGTTTTTCTTAATTAAAATATTTTAAACTTTAAAAATTAATTATTTTGGAACTTCGGAACTTCAATAATTCATAATAAATAGCCCCTTTTCAGAAATATTGGAACCTCATGTCTTTTCCATAGGAAATTCCATTATCTACAACTTGCAGAAGAAAGTTTTTTCAAATTTCAAACAGAAATTGACCGAAATCCACAAACGGACGATTTTACAAGTTATAATCAAATTTCAGTCAAGAAATGGGGTCCACCGACACACAATACATGTGTTAATCATTTAATACAACAAAAATACTCTTTCTCCTCATATACTCATATATCCCACATTCATTGTAAAAAATATCATAATTATTATATTATTAAAATATAATAATATATTTAAATGAATTATTTTATTAGAAAAAGATAAAATATTAATTTTCAACAATTGTTCCATTAAAATTTTTCTCCATCTATATCCACATAAAATTAATATTTTCCTCATCATATCAATCAATAATTAATTATTCATAAATAATATTACAGAATCACAATAATGACAACCAGGCCGTTCCTAGGAAAGAGGGGGATTTCAAATAAGGATTTCTCCTTACTGGCGCGCAATTAGCTGACCAAACCTCTCCTTAGACAGAACTTTCTAGACATTGCCAATAATGTTATCTAATAATATTATTCAGATAATATGAATTATTGTTCCGATAATAGAAAATATTGTGTAGTGACAATTATTGAAACAACAGTAATATAAAATATCAACGTAGCAATTATTGAATTAATAAAATAAAATATTGAACCGTAATTACTGTAATAATTATTGAGCAGTGCCTTCTTATGTAAGAATCAATAATTGGTGCAATACCGTGTGCTACTGTGCAACAACGCGTATTACTGTGTTTTAACCATCGGGTATTCCAACAGTATTAACGGTAACAACTACGCCGTTATTTATAAACAACTTATACTTGTCATTTTCTTCATCCAATCACTTTCCGTTATGGGGCCCACAAAAGACTGTGCCGTCATATGAATATTTCCCGACAGGAAGAATATTTCACGACCAAATGAATATTCCCCGACAACAATTAATATAATATATTCCACTTGCTTATTTGAAATATTTGCGCATTTTACCCATAACTAACCACATTAATCAATTCAACCCTTACTATTTCAAAATAATAAATAGAGAAATTCAATTTCATTTATAATAAGTTGGGGTCTTACAACCTCCCCTCCTTATGAAATTTCGTCCTCGAAATTGACGTACGTACCTGGTGTTTCGAAAAGGTGAGGAAACCTCACTTTCATTTCTGTTTCCAACTCCCAGGTCATTTCCTCTATAGCATGGTTCCTCCACAAAACTTTAACTTGTGATATGACCTTTGTGCGTAGGACATGCTCTTTCCTATCCAAGATCTTGACAGGTACCTCCTCGTACGTTAAGTCTTCGGCTATCTCGTCCGGTTCTAACTCAATAACGTGGTTCGGGTCTTTCACATATTTATGAAGCACAGATATATGAAAAATATTATGAACACGAGACATACATGGAGGTAACGCAAGTCTATAGGCCACATTTTCTACTCGGTCAAGAATCTAAAATGGACCAATAAATCATGGATTGAGTTTTCCACTTTTCCCAAATCTTGTAACTCCTTTCCATTGAGCGACACGCAACAATACATGATCCCCAATGTCAAATTCTACGTCCTTTCGATGAACATTCACATAACTCTTTTCTCGATCCTGTGCCATTTGTATACGTTGTCGAATCGTTTGGATCTTCTCTATAGTCATTCGTACCAACTCTGGTCCCAACAACGTTGCTTCTCCCACCTCATCCCAACATACTGGAGAGCGACATTTGCGTCCATACAATGCTTCAAATAGAGCCACACTTATACTTGCCTGATAACTGTTGTTGTAGGAGAATTCCACCAATGATAGGTACTTATTCCAACTCCCTTTGAAATCTAGAACACAAAGTATTAATAGATCTTCAAGAGTTTGAATAGTCCTCTCTGATTGTCCGTCCGTTTGAGGATGGTATGCCGAACTGAATCGTAAATCCGTGCCCATAATTTTTTACAAGCTAATCCAAAATCGTGAAGTGAATCTTGGGTCACTATTCAAAACTATGGATACTGGCATGCCATGCAATCTCACAATCTCATTTACGTACATACGAGTAAGAAGTTCATGGGAATAAGTCTCCCGTATCGGCAAGAAATGAGCAGACTTGGTTAATCTATCAATAATAAACCAAATCGCATTTATGCCTTGAGAAATCGTGGGAAGACCCGTAACGAAATCTATGGTAATATGTTCCCACTTCCATTTCAGAATCTCAAGTAGTTGCAATGGACCCTTTGGCACTTGATGCTCCGCCTTTACACGTTGACAAGTTAAACACCTCGAGATAAACTTCGCGATCTCTCTCTTCATATTGTTCCACCAAAATTATTGTCGAAGATCATGATACATTTTGGTACTCCCAGGATCGATTGCAAACAGTTTGTTGTGTGCCTCCATCATGATTCTATGCTTCAAGTCAGAATCGTTAGGAACACAAAGTCTGGAGTTGACTCGAAGTATTCCTTCTTCATCGATTCTTGCTTCTGGAATAACACCTTTTTACACTTTCTTCTTCATACGCATCAACTTCATGTCTTTAGCTTGAGCATCTTTAACTTTCTCAATTAAAGTCGGTTCTACTCGTATACTTGATATCATCACGTGGGTACTTGGAGCCTTTATCTATATCTCCATCCTTTACAAGTTATACAAAATAGGCCTTTGTGTTAACAACATTGCACTTGTACCCACATATGATCTTCTACTCAATGCGTCAGCTACCACGTTTGCTTTTCTAGGATGGTATTGGATGATATGGTCATAATCTTTCAATAACTCGAGCCAACGTCGTTGCCGCATGTTGAGTTCCTTTTAGGTGAAGAAATATTTGAGACTTTTATGGTCTGAATATATTTCCACTTTCTCCTTATATAAATAGTGCCTCCAGATCTTTAGCGCAAAAACGACTGCTGTCAACTCTAGATCATGAGTAGGATAATTCCTCTCATATTCTTTAAATTGTCGTGAGGCATAGGCTATAACTTTCCCACGTTGCATGAGAACACATCCTAGCCCTTTCCCTGAAGCATCGCTGTAGATAACAAATCCATTCGAACCAGATGGTATTGTCAAAACAGGTACCAAAATGAGTCTCATCTTAAGCTCTTGGAAACTTTTCTCGTATTCCTCGCTCCATACGAATTTGATATCTTTCCGAGTTAGCTGAGTTAATGGAGTAGCGATTCAAGAAAATCCTTCCACGAATCTCCGATAATAACCAGCTAAGCCTAGAAAGCTATGTACTTCAGTCACCGACTTCGGTTGCTCCCAACTTTGTATTGCTTCAATCTTCGCCGGGTTAACAGATACTCCATGTTTTGACACCACGTGCCCAAGGAATGCTACTTCCTCAAGCTAGAACTCGCATTTCTTTAACTTGGCATATAACTTGTTTTCACGAAGCCTTTGGAGTACCAGCTTCAAATGGTGCTCATGATCTTCACGACTTTTGGAATATATGAGGATATCATCAATAAAAAGAACAACGAACTGATCCAAATATTCTTTGAATACTCGTTTCATCATATCCATGAAAGTCGCAGGAGCATTAGTCAATCCAAAAGACATGACTAAGAATTCATAATGCCCGTACCGAGTTCTAAAGGCAGTCTTTGGAATATCCTCAGTTTTAATCTTCAGTTGATGATATCCAGAACGAAGATCGATTTTTAAAAAGATTTGTGCTCCTTGTAACTGGTCAAACATGTCATCAATACGTGGTAGCGGATACCTATTCTTGATAGTGACATGGTTTAATTCCCAGTAGTCGATACAAAGTCACATACTCCCGTCTTTCTTCTTTACGAATAAAACAGGAGCACCCCAAGGAGATGTACTAGGACGAATGAAACCGATGTCCAACAACTCCTGTAATTGGACCTTTAACTCCTGAAGTTCAATGGGAGCCATTCGATATAGGGTTTTAGAAATGGGCTTTGTACCAGGTTCAAGATTAATAAAGAATTCAACTTCACGTTCTAGGGGTAGACCGGAAAGTTCTTCTGGAAATACGTCATGATAGTCAATAACAACAAGAATATTATTCAACTATGACATGTCTTTATTCAAATCCATAACATGGGCTAAGAAAGCTTGACATCCATTTTTTAATAAACGAATAGCTTTATGACTTGATATAACAATGACTAATTTTAATGGCTTAGTTGCTTGAATTTGCACAACAGGTTGGTTAGGAATATAAAAACTAACAACCTTACGAAAATAATTAATTTTGGCATGATGAGTAGTTAACCAATCAATCCCTAAAATCACGTCAAATGCAAGTATCTTTAAAGAGATAAGATCAACAGGTAAGGTGATGGTGCCAACTTGGATCAAACAAGATTTATAAACAGTGGATGTGATGAAAGTTTCTCCTAACAGAGTCTCCACAGATAAATCAAAGTCTAATTTCTCTGGAGTCAAGTTTAAACGTTGAGCACAAACAGGAGAAATAAATGAATGGGTAGCACTGGCATCTACTAAGGTATAAACTTTGCATGAATTTATGATTACCTTACCCGTGATCACCTTGTTTGGGTTCCTCGCATTTTGACCAGTCATGACAAACCCTCTTCCAGGAATCGTTGACTTTGACTTTTCTGGGACAACCTTTTGAGTCACCGTCCTCGCTGAACTTGGTTTTGTTACCGTACAATCTCGAGTGATATGTCCTTCTTTTCCACAATTATAGCATACCTTGAACTGTTGTGGGCAGTTTGGGTTGATATGTCCCTCTTTTCCATATTTATAGCATACGATCGGTGGTCGTTCTCCTCCCTTAAAACCAGTTGCTGCTGGTGCTGACGTCTTCACAGTATCATTGTTGAATCTACTCTTTTTAAAATCTCCCCTCGACTCGCTTCTTCTATTTTCATGGCCACGATTACCACCAGAGTGGTTACCGCTTTTGTCCGAATGTTTTCCTCCTCGCTGGTTTTCATTGGTCCGATGACTGCTGCCACCAGTATGACCCTAGTTGTGGTCCCTCGGTTGAACATACTCATTATCTCGCTCTAATAATTGAGCCCTATTTACAACATCTGAATATAAAGAAAATTTATGAGAGATAAGATATTGCCGAAAAACATCCTCGTCATTCGTTTCTTATTCTCTACCAAATGAGGTGCAAACCTGGATAACTCTGCGAACTTCGCCTCATATTGGGACACCGTCATGTTGTTTTGTTCTAATCTAATAAACTCTACCTCCTTCATATGGCGAATACTTTCAGGAAAGTACTTGTCGTTGAAAAGTTTCTGAAATGTTTCCCAAGACATGCTGAGTGCGGCAGGCTGAGTACGCTTCGCAGATTCCCACCAGTAGTCTGCCCCGCCACGGAATATAAAGGTAGCGAATGGAACCTTCTATTCCTCCGTGCATCCCAAGACATCGAATATCTTGGTAATTTATTTAATCTACATCTTTGCCTTGATCGGATCCGGCTTTCCAATAAATTCTGGTGGTCCCAACTCTTTGAACTGCTTGGTCATGACAAGCCGCCCGTTGTTATCATTTCCACCCGTATTTTGTACACGAGTCTCGTATTTCCACCCGTATCATTTCCCCGACAATAATGAATATTTTAAAACCACTTTTTTATTTAAAATATTTGCGCATTTTACTCATAACTACCCACATTAATCAATTCAACCCTTACTATTTATTCATTGTTGTCAGGGAACATTCGTTTGGTTGTGGAATATTCTTCCTGTCGGGGAATATTCGTACGACAGCGTAGTCTTTTGTGGGCCCCATAACGGAAAGCGATTGGATGAAGAAAACGACAAGTATAAGTTGTTTATAAATAGCGGCATAGTTGTTACCGTTAATACTGTTGGAATACCCGGTGGTTAAAACACAGTAATACACGTTGTTGCACAGTAGGACACGGTATTGCACTAATTATTGATTCTTACGTAAGAAGGCACTTCTCAATAATTATTACTGTAATTACTGTTCAATATTTTATTTTATTGATTCAATAATTGCTACGTTGATATTTTATATTACTGTTGTTTCAATAATTGTCACTACACAATATTTTCCATTATCGGAACAATAATTCATATTATCTGAATAATATTATTAGATAACATTATTGGCAATGTCTAAAAAGTTCTATCTAAGGAGAGGTTTGGTCACCTAATTGCGCGCCAGTAAGGAGAAATCCTTATTGGAAAGCCCCATATTTCCTGGGAACGGTCTGGTTGTCATTATTGTGATTCTGTAATATTATTTATGAATAATTAATTATTGATTTATATGATGAGAAAAATATTAATTTTATGTGGATATAGATGAAGAAAATTTTTAATATGACAATTGTTAAAAATTAATATTTTATCTTTTTCTGATAAAATAATTTATTTAAATATATTATTATATTTTAATATTATAATAATGGTGATATTTTTACAATGAATGTGTGATATATGAGTATATGAGGAAAAAGAATATTTTTGTTGTATTAAATGATTAACACATGTTTTGTGTGTCGGTGGACCCCATTTCTTGACTGAAATTTGATTATAGCCTGTAAAATCGTCCGTTTGTGGATTTCGGTCAATTTCTGTTTGGAATTTAGAAAAACTTTCTTCTACAAAGTTATAGATAATGGAATTTCCTGTGAAAAAGGCATGATGTTCAAATTTTTCTAAAAAAGGGTTATTTATTATGAATTATTGAAGTTCCGAAGTTCCAAAATAATTAAATTTTGAAGTTTAAAATATTTTAATTAAGAAAGACATTTTTTTTTCATTTGTCGGACATGTGTTAGTGGTTGAATTCAGCTGGCGGTGTGCGTAGGAAGATTTGGAAAATTTATATTATTATTATTATATTAAATTTTCTGCTTTGGTGTTCTAAGCATTTTCCTATAAATATGGTGTTTAGGTTAGAATTGAAAATCACACCAGAAACACAAGTTTTCTCTCTCTTTCTCTCTCTATATTATCGACCATATTCTTGTGAGTATTTTAAGACTTTGAGTGTTGCTATACGGTGCAAGTTCCCTTCAGCTCTATATCCAATATTCCAGTCAGAAGTACTGTCTTTTCGAGGTAAGGGATATTATTTTTTTTAAAAATGATATTAATTCTTTCAATATCATTATGCCAGAATATTGACAAGATTTGTTCTTGTGAAATTCTTGTCTTTTAGTGTCGGGGTTACTATTTACGTATACGGCACTATTCACGTATACGACACTATTCATAGAAAAATTAAATATTTGTTTTTCCTCCAAAATATCTATTATGGATACTAGCTTTGATTGTATTCATGTTTTGATCATTCTTGAATTTTATTCCACTATGATTATTTATGAGGTATTTTTGGACATGGATAAACCGAAATACGAATCTTTAATATTTGTTATTTTGTTTCATCGGATTCGTTTCCTTTAAAATATTTTTCATCATCCTCAGTCATAAATGATGATATTACTGAATATCTTTGGCCTGTAGTGCAAAGATGAATGGTTTCTGATGAATATCTTTGGCCCATAGTGCAAAGATGAACATGTGTTTAGATGAACATGACCAACTGAAGAATATCTTTGGCCTGTAGTGCAAAGATGAATATTTGATTCTAGATATATATTAATTGATGTTACAGGGATAAAATATCGACGATAAACTTTTAAATTCATATATAGAATATAGTAGATTTCATTCTCTACTTAACTCTTCTAATGAATTATTATTTCTGTTGCGAATATTGATTTAAAACTGGTTGTCTATTGTATTCTATTAAATTTTTCCCTGTTGAGGACTAACGATAATTTGTTCTATGTTATCTTAGTCATAATGTTCTTTACTGGGCTAGTTGAGCTCACTCTTTTCCTTTTTGTTCCATTTTTTTTTCTCAGGAGGCGAGAATGTAGTGAGTTCTAGTCGGGGTGTGGAATGATGGTTCTAGAAGTTGTTTTAGAAGTCCTCACTATTTTGTAAAATAGTGTATCAATAATTGTAATGAGGACTTATTTGAGTGTGGATATTGTCTAGATGACAATATTTGTATTTAAACTCACAGTTTAAGTGTTGTCGTATTTTGCACGACAATTGTATTAATAAAGTTGTAGTTGTTTTTGTACCATGTATTTGGCGACTTAGAATGGGTGTTGTATACCTATTTTGGGGGCGTCACAAGTATTAACAATCTTGCACCACCTCCCCTAATAATACATGAATGTGAATCAATAGTACACAATATGAACAAATAGTTATAAGCATGTGAAATAATAACAATTAATTGCTCATTTATCCGATTAATTACCTGATTGGTCAATATAACCTCCAAACATCAATTATTATCAAAATAAATGTCGATAATAATCCCAACACAATGGAACTATCAATTTCATATTTAATCAACACGAACTTATTCATCATTAATATTATAACTCACAATATTTAACAACCAGGTCGTTCCCAGGAAAGATGGGGCTTTTCGATAAGGATGTCTCCTTATTGGCGCGCAATTAGGTGACCAAACCTCTCATTGACAGAACTTCTAGACATTGTCAATATTTTAAATAATAATATGAATAACTTTGTCGTCTCAATTATTGATTTAATAATAATAAATATTATGCAGATGATACTGTGACAATAATTGAATCAGTAATATGAGAGATATGATGCAACAATTACTGTAGCAATAATTGAGTATAACTGAGTGACTTCTCATGTAAGCATCAATAATCAATACCGTGTGCTACTATGCAACCACGTGTATTACTGTACTTTTACTACCGGATAGTTCAACAGTTTAACGGTAAAACTTTCGTCGTTATTTTTATAAAAAGATAATTCTGTCGTTTTCTAACTATGACAATACTTTCGTTGTGGGGTCCACCAATGATTGTGCCGTCGTACTAATATTTCCTGTTAAAACGAATATTCCCCGACCAATCGAATATTATATAACCACTTGCTTACTTTGCAAAATTTGTAAAAGTTGGGGTCTTACATATATATACTAAATAACTTTAATTCAACCGATTATTTTAAAAAATGGGTAAATGGGGTCCAAATAATAATCAAAAGTTATAACAAATACTTCATAAAAATTCCCTCAATATCTTAACAACATTTATTCATCATTATTATAACTCGCAATATTAACAACCAGATCGTTCCCAGGAAAGGGGAATTTTCGATAAGGATTTCTCCCTATTGACGCGTAATTAGGTGTAGGGGTGCTCAAAAAATTTGGTTTTTTCGGTTTTTTACCGAACCGGTTGAAACCGGTACCGGCGGTACCGGTTTTTTTTCGGTTTCGGTTTTTT
The DNA here is from genome assembly GCA_020205505.1 of Panax japonicus. NCBI lineage: Eukaryota > Viridiplantae > Streptophyta > Magnoliopsida > Apiales > Araliaceae > Panax > Panax japonicus. The sequence goes on from CM035107.1 coordinate 60,313,758, forward strand.
CGGTACCGGTTTTTCGGTTTTTTTATACTTTTCGGTACCGGTAGCGGTAATGAAAATTTTGAATTCGGTAATACCGAAAAACCGAAAAAAGAACCGAAAACCATACAAATAATATATTAACAAATAATTGGCCCATAACATTATGCAATAATTGGCCCATAACATTATGCAATAGAATTTTGTACAAGTTTGAACGAATATGAACTCACTGTACGTTAAAGACTATCCCAAAAGTTAATTCATGATAATATGATGGGATTCCAAAGCCTGCAAATGCGTGATTTTTTTAAAAGAAAATTTTCTGTGTGACTGAAATTAGATAAAGAAATTGATATGATGGGAAAAAATAAATAATAAATGTTATGGGCCAATTATTTGTTAATATATTATTGTAAATCAAATAAGGGCTGTTTTTATATTAAATTTGTTAATATAAAAAAAATATTTAATTATTGTGGTATATAACCGAAACCGAACCGAAAAAACCGGTACCGATTTTGTACCGAACCGGTACCGAAACCGGTTATTCGGTACCGGTACCGGTTCTTGATTTTTTGAATTTTTCGGTTCGGTACCGGTTCGGTTTTTTCGGTACCGGTTCGGTTTTTTACCGATGAGCACCCCTAATTAGGTGACCAAACCCCTTTCCTCGATAGAACTTTCTAGACATTGTTAATTATGCAAATAATAATATGAATAACTTGTCATCTCAATTATTGATTTAATAATATATAAAATATTGACAGTAATTGAATCAAATAACGTGAGATACTATGCAACAATTACTGTAGTAATAATTGAACAAAACTGAGTGACTTCTCACGTAAGCATCAGTAATCAATACCGTGTGCTACTATGCAACCACGCGTATTACTGTACTTTTACCACCGGGTATTTCAATAGTCAACGATAAAACTTTCGCCGTTATTTTTATAAAAAGATATTTCTGTCGTTTTCTAACTCCGACAATAATTCCACTGCCGGGTCCACCAATGATTGTGTCGTCGTACGAATATTCCCTGTTAAAACGAATATTCACCGACCAATCGAATATAATATAACAACTTGCGTACTTTGCAAAATTTATAAATATTACACACAACTATAACATTATATCACATTCACTCATTAATATTCAAAAATGATATTTATAGAAAATTTATCTTTATTCATAAAAGTTGGGGTCTTATAATATATATATATATATATATATATATATATATATATATTATCTCGATTGATGTTCGAGTTATTGCTAAAAGTCTATGCTATTTGATTCGGATAGACAATTATTGAAAAATGTATACGAAATTCAAGCGTTCTTTGAGAAATTATGCCAAATCAAAATTTTTTAGTGCGGATTCAAATGTTAAGAAGCTGAAGTGAACAACCCTGTAAAAAGGGACATGTTATCGTAGACAACGATTCTGAAAGTAACGCATATAGTCGTTACGATGTTATGATGCAATACGTTATGCACGACGTAGGGGTACGATAGGCTGATCACCTAGAGTACTTGCAAAGAGTGTTTTCAGTCTGTGTGATTGATAAACATTCTGTTAAAGACGATTTACAGTGGTGTTGCACTATTAAACCTAGAGATGAGTTCATGGTGTTGTGACCCCTCAACATGAATCAGAATCTTTTAAATTCCTGTTATTCATATCGCTTCCCAATTATTGAGCAATTGTGGAAGATTCTTATTATTCAGAAAGGTGAAAGTGGAAAGGATGAGAAAATTAAGCAAAACATAATAATTTCAAGAAAAAAATGAAATTCCAAAAAGAAGGGAAATATGAAACTCTTAGAAGAGGAAGAGGTGAGGAATGTGATGATCTTAGAAAGATCCTTAGAGAAAGAATTTGGTTGTAGAACCTAATGAATAAATAAATATTAACATAAAATCTATTTTGATGAATGGAATGAACGAATATTAGTAAGTCAAAATTTTGAGGACGAAATTCTTAGAAGAAGAGGTGAATGTAATGTCCCGATAGTTTGAGAATCTAGTACATGATAATTATCCTTAGAGAGAGATAATGAATGAGTCAAAGAATATGTAATACTCAAATATAATTAAGTATAAGTAAATGTTATGAAATAAAACTTACAAGAATTTATTGTGAAAATGGTTGGAGTGGTAAGAAATAAAATAAAACCTATATTAAGGTAATGTGTTGGAGATATTCAACGATAAATTTTGAAAAGAGATTTGGTGAAAATCGTGTAAGGGAGGTTTCGTTGATTCTGAGGACTTAATCCTTATAAGGGAGGGAAGATATGACAACCCGAATTTTCATAAGTCATTAAAATAAAAATTTAATAATTAAAATACTATTATGAGATGTATATATTTTGAAATATGTAATTTGGTGCAAAGAGAATTATATATATTCATGTATTGGGAAAAAGATGTTTAATAGTTAATTAAACTATTGAAGAAATTAAATGTAATTGTTATGAAAAGGAAATTAACCGAATAATATTAGTTAATTAAGATGGAAAATTATATTATGGAATAATATAATTTATTTGGTATGCCTTGTTGGTAATGAAATTATTATGAATTAAATCTCGTAAATAAAGCAAGTAATTCACTTAATTTAAATAGTGAATTAGTGTAAGCATATTTGTTTTAATAAATGAGGAAGTAGAATGTTAAATATGAGTGTAATATGCTAAAGTAATACGATTGTCAATATTATAAATAGTTAAAATATTTATCGAATAAATTAAATATCTTAGTTGGAATATTTATGGTATTAAATAAATATCTTAGTTGTAATATGCTAAAGTAATACGATTGTCAAGTGTAGTGCTTATGACGATAAACGATGTTTTTCTAAGTTATAAGACATGAATATTAGTAAATATAATGATGTTTAACATTAATAAGCGATGTATTAGATAAGTTGTACAAGCATACTAAGCATACGCAAGAGAGACAAATCGGGCGTGTGACGAATGCATGTCGAAACGCCGTTACAAGTGTTAATGAACGTAAAAAGTGTTTTAAGACAAATGAAATAAATATTATAAGATATGGAATAGGGTTAATATAAAACCAATAATGATTCCAAGCAAGACTTAAGCACTTGAATGAACTTCGAGTATGAAATATAGTGAGATGTAAGTCGAAAGTTAACACAATCAAATTGAACACTGTGTATTGATAATAGGAAGGGTTATGAGATATAGAGTAAAGTTTATATTAAAACTACTATGCATTGATATGTGACTAATAGTTTATGTGCATGATTATATAATTGTGTAGGGCACATGAAGTGCAGATAGCTGTAAGCTGTTAAACTATTATTGGTAAACAACGATCAAGGCAAGTCTTTCAGTTTTTATTTGTTATTTGAACTTGATGATAAACTCTTTTAAATCTTTATTGTAAATAGCATTATGTGTTATATATATGTTGAAAGTATGAATGTTAAAGTCAATTTATGACTACGTTGATTGAGTAATGAATGTTGATTGAGTAAGGAACTCAATCTTTATACTTGTTATATGAACTGCAACATATTTGTTATGTTAGTCTAATGTTAATGAGATGTATGATAAACATGTTATTATGTGCTACGTGATGCATAAAAGCTATTAGATCTGCTGGGCTGTCGAGCTCAACCTTGCAATTAACCATTTTTACAAGTTAAGGATTGAAGGTAAAACTATGTGCTACTTGAATGACGTGGATCAGAAATAATACACGAAGATTAATATTTTAGCTAACATTGTTATTTATTTAAACCATGATTAAGGTTCATGAGATGTATTTAATGTTTTATGATGTATATTTTATGTTGAGTTGTAAAGTTAAAGTTTGAGTTATCCGATGTATAAAGGATATCGATTTGATATGTAAGTATATATATGTTAACTCTGATAAAGTGAATCATGGATTATATATGATTCAATGACATGTAGATGATAAAGGTTTGGCTTCATGGGATTAAAGTAAGAAGATAGAAAAGTTTAAATTATTTTGCATTTTATTAAGTTAACATCGAATAATGATGTAAAATTAGAAGTTAGACGTGTTATTAACGACCGAAGTCGATAATTGAATTGTATGAATTTTGGGGTCGTTACAGAGTCCTCAACTCCCTGATATTTTTCAGAATGATTTGAAAACTCTTGAGATATATCTTATCCTGCTATGTTGTTATATATTAATAAGGGCTAGAGTGGGGATCAAATATGATTCTACAAGTCTAGCTCCAATATAATACTAATTTCTGATTAACTCTTTAATCAATTACAATTATATTAATTATAACTAATTACACTAAATAGTTATAATTGAACTTTAGAAATAATAGAATTAAAATTAATTAATTAAATCCTTCCACTATTAGTATCTTGCAAAAATACTCTTCTATAGTAATATCTATAAACGCGTGTAGGAATAAAACTGTTAACTCGCTACGTTTATTGTTTATACCCTCGACTACATAATTTATAAACTTTTGATCATACATTAATTTAATAAATTAAACTAATACTTCAGTAATTTGAATTACTAAAATACTTTGCCAAGATTTTGGTGATCAACTAATAAATTATATCAATGTGATATTATAATTTAATTGTAGAATTTGTTGATCGATTTCGCAATCAATGAATACGTGCAAGTATACACGGTCAACAAGTAATAAAGTGAAAGTAGAGTATTGTTCCCACGAGAAATTATTTAATAAAAATTACCAATTACTAACTCTTAACCAAATCAATTTTATTTAAACAATAGCAAATTGAGAATTTTCTAATTAAGAAAACTAAATTAACTAATTAAAACTAGGTTATTTTATAAATGAATTCAAATAAATAAAGGCTAAGACTCCAATATCCCCAATTATGAACTATAAACCAATTATCCAATTATCCCAATTATTATGTCTACTGAATTGTTAACAGAAATTCTCAAATGCCAAAAGCCCTCTCTCGAGTGATCAATTGCCTTCTATTTAACCCAGATTAATTTTGCTATATCTCTATGCAAAACAATTGAATTAAACTCGTTCCAATCCCAATTCCTTATGTGTTACATGCGGCAAATGGATATTCTCATTCTATTCACAAACCTAATTATTCACTGTGCAAATAACTAAGTCACATGTCACTATGCCCAGTTCTAACCCTAGAATTCCTTTCTCAATTCCTTCTAGAGTAACACGGTAATTACTGATCAGATAATTAATCAATAAACACAAAGCAAGATGAACAATTCACTTCAACATAAATAATTAGAATAAATCAAGTAATCAATTCATAATCATAAAAAGTTCAATTGAAATCTTAATGAAAGAGTTAGTTCATAATTAATGAATTAAAATCAAGAATCCACAATTGAATAGACATTAAAAGATAAAAGTAAGAGAAGAGAATATAATATAATCTATTGTCAGTATCCTTGAGACTCCTCTTTCGCTCCTGCTTTGAATCTTCAATGGTCTCCAAGTTGCTTCAATCTCCAAAACTAATAAGAATTAGGGTTATGTTCTAATCTAAAAGAGTGTTTAATCTAGTCTAATCTATGTAATCTCCCTTTATTTTATGCCTTACATCAAGTATTTATAGATTACAAGTCTAATTTTGAGCTTAGGAACAAACCCAATCCAATTTAGAGTCAAAAATGTGTCAAAATTCGCCAAAAACGCGTCCAGGCCATCACCAAACCCTTCCCCAGCGCCCCAGTGCTGGGAACGACGCTTAGAATCTGCCTTATAGTGCCACGGCGCTGGAAAATGAACTAAGAATAGCGCCCCGGCGCTGGTACAAGTTCTGAAATTTTCTGCTCCGACGTCTTTTGAGAAAATGGCCATAACTTCTTCGTCCGAAATCCGATTTTGATGATTCAAGATTATCCAGAAAGAGGAGAAGTAGATCTACAACTTTCATTCTATGAGATGTTCGAAATAATATCCGAAGCTATAGTCAAATTGGCTCTGAAGTGACCGCTGTGTAAATGGCAAGCCGAAAACGCGAATCTAGCCACCCTAAACGTCGATCCATGTAACTTTTGTCCCAATTCCTATAAAACAATATAAAACATGCATGAATAGACACAAACACATAAAAACATCTTAAAAGACGTGAGAAGAATAATAAATTAAGCCCGAATGTATCCAATTCATGTGTATAAAACTCGCTCATCAAATACCCCCAAACTTAAACCTTTGCTTGTCCTCAAGCAAAAACACAAAAATGTTATGCAATGCAATGAAACTAATCTATATGCCTACGACTCCAACAGTAATGACAGAAACAAGTCTATTCAACCGGCCTTAGAGAAATCAAGTAAACATGATAATACATCATATTAAAACAAATTAGTAATTTCCCAATCAATCATCAAATCTTAGACTGTTGTCACTGATATAGTGCGTGTGTGTGCTTCACAACAATGTTAACTGATATAAAATCAACTTTAACACATAATAGGTCTCTTTAAAGGCATCATATAGTGAAAACTCACAAAATTCACGAACAAGCTAGATCCAACTAAAGTCAAACATCCACCAAGTTCAAGAGTCCAATCCGGGATACTTATGCTTTACTTTTCATTACGGGGGCTTTTTGCTCTTTTCCCGTTTTATTATTTTTTTTTACTTTTTTTTAACCATGACTGTGCAATGTCTCATTCAATTAGGCTAACAGTGTCTCCCCTTAGCGAGCTTTCGACCAACAACTCCCAGACCATATAAGACCTTAGGGCGCTAGGTTTTAAGATACCCCTTCGGGCGTACTTACTCAAGTAACAAAGGCCCCGAAACAAAACTAGCCACGACAAATTTTTTTTTTCTTTTTTTCTTTTTTTTCTTTTTTTTGGCGAAGCTTATATATCCTAACTTTTCCCCCCAAACTTAAGTTTTTATCAAAATTTAGCCATCTCCGCCTATTCATGTCTTTCATTCCTTCACAATAGTATTATCTTTAAGAAATCCATTATGTATCAATTTAAACTTAATTAGTCAACATAGCTGTTATTAACGTGCTAACTTTAATTATACCAGTTTCAAACAGGAAAAGATTCAATTCATAACAAGAAATCACATCAAAGCCTGAATAACCAATACTATACTTATCTACTTAACTCCAGTCTCATCATTGGCCAAAATAGACTTTTACTATCTAATAGTTGGAATCATGCAAATATAAACTAACCACAACAAACATAGTAAACTAACTACTATTTTTGCGATTTTTTTAAACAAAAAACTGAATGCAAAAACTAAATGTAAATAACCCGAAAACATAACGAACTACAATGTAAATAACTAACTATATGCAATACAACACTAAAATGCCCCCAAACTTAAACTAGACATTGTCCTCAATGACTGAAATAGAAAAAATTAAAGTAGAGGACTTCCCTGAAAATATAGCAATCTTCCTCCTTTCCCGCTAAGTTTGAAGAATAGGCTAAGCACATGGAACAAATTGGGCACCACACTTGAATTTGACTTGAATAACCTGTAAAACCATGATAGAAGCAATTTTATTAAATCCTAAATAAATGCAAATTCAAAACTACTAATATAAAACTTAATAAAAAAAAAAATTAAACTTGGGTTGCCTCCCAATAAGCGCTTGTTTTATAGTCTCAGCCTGACTTTGTCTGGTCAATGATATCCAATTCCTCTTCGAAAGTTGAGGAACCCTCCATCCATCAGAAATAATATAGCTTTTGGTAGGTTCCCATTTACGATAGCCATTGTATTAAATTCACCTAGCATGCTTTCTTTAGATAAGATCACATTCAAGAACGTCCAACATCTAGGTGTTTTTTCCATTGTGTCTGCGAATAGATTCTGGCATTGAGGCTTGTCAGACACAACAATCTTTTCTTCTATCTTCTCCAACTCATTGAACCATGGCTTCGAAGTTGTACTCGCTTTTACGTCACAAGGAGTATTGCCGACGACATGACTACATAGCGGACAAGGTTTTGCAAATCTAATCGGACTCTTGAACTGTGGAGGAGAAAGCACTTGAGGCATAAATAACATTGGCTCATCATCATTGGTTCTCACAATTAGTTTTTCACCGACCTTGTTGTCATTATCCCCACTTGTCTCCTCTTTTTCATCTCGTGGCTCATCCAGTTGTAGATTTGGCTCGGGCTCATCATCAGTCTCGTTATCCATGTCATAGAGCCAAGTGTATTGAAGATGGAATTTCAATGCATGTGCTATCTGCCCCAATTGATTTTCCAAATTCTTGATCGACGCATTTATGCTTTGTGTATTCAGATCTGTTTTATTTTGTTTCCTTTCATGTTCCTCGTGTTTCTTTTCAGAAGCTGTAATAAATCTATCCAAGGCTTCTTCCCAACTTGCTTTTCGCTCTGGTTGTTGTGCCTGATTTTGAAACCCGGAATTGTTTTGTTGTCTCGGGGCTTGAGCTTGAGCTTGATTGTTACTCCATGAAAAATCCGGGTGATACCCCCAATCATGATGATAGCTGTTGGGATAGACATAATTATTGGGGTAATCACCACCATAGTGTACCGGCTCGAAACTGATGGCGCATTGATGACTCATATGATTTCCAGCACAATAATCACAAACCATTGCTACTTGCTGTGTGGATGGTGGACTCCATGTTTCAATTGGTCGAGTCATGTTCGTGTATGGCCATTGATACGCAAAGTCATCCATGGTACCTAAAAAGAGAGAAATATAGGAAGGGAATTAAAAATAAAAATAAAAATGTTTAACTAAAGACTAATTTGATTGAAATTAATATTGGTAAATAATTATTAAATTAATTCACCGGCAACGGCGCCAAAAACTTGTTGATCGATTTCGCAATCAATGAATACGTGCAAGTATACACGGTCAACAAGTAATAAAGTGAAAGTAGAGTATCGTTCCCACGAGGAATTATTTAATAAAAATTAGCAGTTACTAACTCTTAACCAAATCAATTTTATTTAAACAATAGCAAATTGAGAATTTTCTAATTAAGAAAACTAAATTAACTAATTAAAACTAGGTTATTTTATAAATGAATTCAAATAAATAAAGGCTAAGACTCCAATATCCCCAATTATGAACTATAAACCAATTATCCCAATTATTATGTCTACTGAATTATTAACAGAAATTCTTAAATGCCCAAAGCCCCTTCTCGAGTGATCAATTGCCTTCTATTTAACCCAGATTAATTTTGCTATATCTCTATGCAAAATAATTGAATTAAACTCGTTACAATCCCAATTCCTTATGTGTTACATACGACAAATAGATATTCTCATTCTATTCACAAACTTAATTATTCACTGTGCAAATAACTAAGTCACATGTCACTATGCCCAGTTCTAACCCTAGAATTCCTTTCTCAGTATCCTTGAGACTCCTCTTTCGCTCCTGCTTTGAATCTTCAATGGTCTCCAAGTTGCTTCAATCTCCAAAACTAATAAGAATTAGGGTTATTTTCTAATCTAAAAGAGTGTTTAATCTAGTCTAATCTATGTAATCTCCCTTTATTTTATGCCTTACATCAAGTATTTATAGATTACAAGTCTAATTTTGAGCTTAGGAACAAACCCAATCCAATTCGGAGTCAAAAAGGTGTCAAAATTTGCCAAAAACGCGTTCAGGACATCACCAAACCCTTCCCCAGCGCCCCAGCGCTGGGAACGACGCTCAGAATCTGCCTTATAGTGCCCCGGCGCTGGAAAATGAACTAAGAATAGCGCCCCGACGCTGGTACAAGTTCTTACATTTTCTGCTCCAACGTCCTTTGGGAAAATGGCCATAACTTCTTCGTCTGAACTCCAATTTTGATGATTCAAGATGATCCAGAAAGAGGAGAAGTAGATCTAAAACTTTCATTCTTTGATATTTTCGAAATAATATCCGGAGATATAGTCAAATTGGCTATGAAGTGACTGCTGTGTAAATGGCAAGCCGAAAACGCGAATCTAGCCACCCCAAACGTCGATCCATGTAACTTTTGTCCCAATTCCTACAAAACAATATAAAACATGCATGAATAGACACAAACACATAAAAACATCCTAAAAGACTTGAGAACAATAATAAATTAAGCCCGAATGTATCCAATTCATGTGTATAAAACTCATTCATCAGAATTCCATCTTGAAAAATACATGTTCCTAATTTCATAACATATATCACTTGTAAGACACCGAATTTTATGAAATAAAAGTATTAATTTTTCTTATAATTATTATTTTATTTCGTAAGTGGTTAAATTGATAAAAGGTTAAAGTTAAGGGTGATATGTGAAAATTTTGCAAAGTATGCAAGTTGTTATAAAATATTCGTTGTGTCGGGGAATATTCGATTAGTCGGGGAATATTCGTTTTAACAGGAAATATTCGTACGATGACATAATCATTAGTGGACCCCACAACAGAAGTATTTTCGCAGTAAGAAAACGACAGAATTTTCATTTTATAAAAATAACAGCCAAAGTGTTACCGTTAAAATTATTGAACTACCCGGTAGTAAAAATACAGTAATACGTGTGGTTGCATAGTAGCACACGATATTGATTATGGATGCTTACGTAAGAAGTCACTCAGTTATACTCAATTATTGCTACAATAATTGTTGCATCATATCTCTCATATTATTGATTCAATTATTGTCATAGTATCATCTGTATAATATGTTATTTTATTAAATCAATAATTGAGACGACAAAGTTATTCATATTATTATTTGAAATATTGACAATGTTTAGAAGTTCTGTCAAGGAGAGGTTAGATAATCTAATTGCGCGCCAATAGGGAGAAATCCTTGTCGGAAAGCCCCCTCTTTACTGGGAACGACCTGGTTGTTAAATATTGTGAGTTATAATATTAATGATGAATAAGTTCGTATTGATTAAAGATGAAATTGATAGTTCCATTGTGCGGGAATTATTAGTGTTAGTGGAAATCGATATTTATTTCGATAATAATTGATGTCTGGAGGTTATATTGACCAATCGGGTAATTAACCGGATAAATGAGCAATTAAATATTTTTAATTCACATGCTTATAACTATGTGTTCACATGTGTGTACTGTTGATTCGCATGATTTACTATTAGGAGAGTTGGTGCAAGATTGATAATAGTTGCATGACTAAATTAAAAATGAAGGTATAGATGAAGGTACTATACTATAATTAATTTTTTCACATGTTTAGAACTATTGAGTCACATGATTTACTATTGATTCACATGATTTACTATTAGGGGAGGTGGTGTGACGCCCCTAAAACAGGTATACATCACCCATCTTGGGTTGCCAAATACAAGGTATTGAATACAAATACAACTTAATTATACAACAGTCGTGTAAAATACGACAAAATATAGGCTGTGAGTTTTAATACAAATATTATCATCTAGACAATATCCACACTCAATGGAGTTCTCATTACATTTATTATCACACTATTTCATAGAATAGTGAGGACTACTAATGCACCATCTAAGACCATCACTCTGTTCTCCGACTAGTCCCAGCTACGTTCTCATTTCCTGAAAAGAACAGTGAAAGAAAGGGTGAGCTCAACTAGACCAGTAAAAAATATTATGACTAAGATAATGCAGAATAAATTATCATTAGTCTTCAATAATGTTAAATGATAGAACAAATAATAGACAACAAGTTTAACTACAGCGGATCAAGCAATCTATTAGAAGAGTCAAGTAAAGTATAAAATCTACTATCTTCTATAATTTAAAAAGTTTTTCATCAACTTTATTGCTGAGACTCAGCTTAATAAATAAAATTGAATCATCCCTGCTCCACGGCCAAGGAAATTCATATAATCATCAATGGTCATGACTATACCGAATAATCCCTAGTCATAATCATACCAACAACTGTCCACCAATAAACTACAGGCCAATGAGGACTTTTACCACATCATTCGTCACATTACGATCATGATTATACCGAATAATCCCTGATCATAATCATAGCAAATCCATCTATGCACGTAAGCCAAAGATGACTTTCAACATAATATAAGCACGAGGATGATGACAATTCAATAAAACAGGTTCAAGAATAAATTTTAAAGATTTATAAGTTAATTTATCCTGAACTCAATAATGTCCAAATTGTCAACATGATACTGCTTTGTGCAGTAAAATTCAAGAATGCTCAGAAGAATATTTTCATGAAAAGATACTGGATGAAACGCAAATATCAAAGATATTCCACTAATTTCATGAAATATAGAAGCCAAAACTTTAACCAATTGAGTATAATAGAATATATGAAACTGCAAATGGATTTTCACCCACCATGCAGTAATCCACGTAGACAGTGTCGACGTCGGGATTTTTGGATGTCCCTTTCCGTTACTTGTTCTTTGGTGTTCTCATTTTAGGTGAGATTTGTTTGAAAAAACAAGTGAAAAAGGTCCGACATGTATAATGTCGACGATGGACTGTTAAGAGTCGCCAGTTGGTTTTTTAAATGGTTGTACCAACACAACCGAGAAAAGGTTTGCACATTGACCCAGTGATGTGACACTGTTAAACGGGTTGGTGAAACCGAGATTCATTAGGGTCCGGGGACTTGGTTATGCGAGGGGAAGGTGTTAGGCACTCCCGACATCCGTGTTACCACGGGGACCGCCTCTTTTCAAGAAACTATTATCTGAATGTGTGTGTGTGGGTCAATGTGCTATTATTTAGAAGTAGTGCGAGGCCTCGTTCGAACCTATATACACATGGTTTGAATTTATGTAAAATTTAGTTTTTAGCAAGATATAGCAATGATGATTTATAAAAAAGGTTTTTCAAACCCTGATGCTCAATAGTAATTGAGACCTTTTACACTCCCATTTTATTAAGTGTTCGGCTTGATTGATTTTATTTTACGAATGCGAGGCATCCGTATGAAAATAATGTACAAAATAATGCCAACTTCCTCGTGGGTATGGAAACCATTCGAGGAAATTCAGACATCGTAGAATAATTTACAAGCTGATTACAGCTGAAAATTTCCATCACGGGAACCAAATCTAGATCCAATAGGCTGAATCTGTTATCACATGATACCTAGGCACACAAGATACCCCAATTTGTATGAAAGCAGTAAGCAGGTATATATATAAAAGCTGTAAATATATATATATACAGACATGATCACTAACCACGAAACACCTCCATGGGGGATCAAAAATGTAAATAAAGCTATTAAAAGCTATCAACCGCCACGGAGGAAACTCCAGGTGGGACGAAACGTAAATAAAGCTGTAAATACGGTCAACCGCCACGAAGGAAACTCCAGGCGGGATAAAATTTAAATAAAGCAGTACAAAGCGATCAACTGCCACGGAGTAAACTCCAGGTAGGACGAAACGTAAAGAAAGCTATAAAAGCGATCAACCACCACGAAGTAAACTCCAGGTGGGACGATATATATATATATATATATATATATATATATATATATATATATAAAAGCGAATAAACGCGCCGGATGTAAAATCCAGGCTCATCGAACAGAGTTCGACCACAGTTCATATATATAAGTATATATATATATATATATATATATATATATATATATATATATATATATATATATATATATATATATATATATATATATATATATATATATATATATTAAAGCAAATAAGCGCTCCAGACCGAAGTCTAGGCTCAATCAAGGTATAACTCGATAATGTTAGTCAATATATATTTAAATATATAATATATATATATATATATATTTATATACAGACTGAAATGAAACCATAGACTGAAGTCCGGGCAAAAGCAAGCAACACGACTCTCAACGTGTAGAAGGGTGTGTGTAAAGATGAAGAGAAAGACTCTAAAGTGTGTGAGAAGGCTTACAACTGACTGCTAAAGAAGACTTCTATATCTTTAGAGTGTGTAAACACCGACTTTTGTAGGCACAAAAGGGCTATATATGAGCTCACAGGTGTTTATAAGGGGAATGTACACTGCATGGGGTGAGTGCAGAGCAAATTGGGCAGGGCTTCCTTGCCTTTTTCTCTTGCAAAATGGGCAGCCCAAGCCCTCTATCTATAGTAATTTTAGTCGCAGGTGTACCTACGGCTAAGCCGCAGGTGTACCAGAGGCAACCCGGGTGTGCCTGGGTTTTACGGGCCGGGTCGTCTCGAAGTACGTGCACTCGGGCACTATAATGTCTACTCAAACTTTTAAAAGTGCAATCCGGGCATCCGTTTGAGGTATACAGGACCTATTTCAGACTGCCGTTGTCGAGAGTTGTACGATGGCATGTGATTAGAGTTTGTACGAAGTCATTGAAGATGGGATGATGCCCTCCGGTCTTCAAGCTTTAACTTTCATCAGTTACCCCGCACAATAGTCACTCGAGATTGGTTAGCCTTGTGGGACATCGTTGCTTAGAGACGTGATGTGGCATTGTGTTGGACGAGATGATGATGTTGCCCCTCACCGGTGTTATCGCCAAATTGGGCTGATAAAGCAGACGTTGCTCAGACTTCGCTGAGATTGGACTACTGCAATTGTTGAAGGTCCTCATCGTCACCTTTGAGGTGTGCCTGTCTTCCCGATGTTATTGCCGGGTTGGTGTAGTGTATCTCGTTGTAAGCGCCGAGATTGAAGCTGGTTGCATTTGAAATAAGCATTTCCGGGGTTATCGCCGAAACTGCATCCCTTGGGGTTATCGCCAAGGTTGGTGGCTATTCCCATGGTTGGGGTTATCTCCGAGATTAATCGGTCTTCTCCGGTGTGTGTTCCGGTATTGGATCTACATGCCTTGGGGTTATATCCGAGGTTGGAACTGTTACTCCCAGAGTGTGATCTGGGGTTGATGCTGAACTTCCGGTAGTATCTGGTATGGATTTGGATTGTCTTTCAGGGTTCCCTCTTAAAAGACGAATCTGTCCTCCTGCAATGTTAGTGACAGTAGTACAGAAAATTTCAAGTGTCTACAGATGCTCCTCTTTATCATACTCATGCATGGCGATGCATGGGTAGGATAAAGAATCCTAGACACTTGAAACGCAACAAGACAAACGTGGTACTATAGGTAGGAAAATGATGCAAATGTATGAGGCATGTATACAGGGTTGTAGCCCAACATGCTGGGGATGATTGCTGGATCCCTGTTGCTTCAATTGGGGATTGGCAATGCTGACCAGATTTGATGTGTAAGCCGAATCTATTAGGATGTTGATGTTGGAGTTATCACCAAATTCCTGTGTTCTTGATAACGACTTGATCTCGAAGAGGTACCTCTTATGTGCAAGAGATCTGTGTGGATAAAGCTTGATCTGTTTGAGGATGTGTATAACATGTTCCATCATCTATCCTCTTTGATAACATTGACCTTTCCTGGTTGGTATCGCCAGGACATGTCAAGATTCTGTTGGATTTACTGCCAACATCAAATGCTGTCAGGGATGCCTGACCTTCGTTGACGTGTATCTCACCGACATGTGATTCAATGGCTGGAAAATCCTGTAGGATATACTGTTAAGGCTGCGTGACCTTCGCTGACGTGTGAATCAATGGCTGAGACTCTGTGAGTAGATCGTCAAGGTTGCTTGACCTTCGCTGACGTGTGAATCAATGGAACATTGCGTTGGGACCCCCACTGGGTAGCCGCTGGGGAATACGAGCATTTGGGTATGAAAACCTCGAATAGCTCTAGAGCTCTGATAGGTTTAATCGCTATCGGCTGAAATAACGTCAAGGTTTCTTGACCTTCATTGATATGTGTGTCAACGGTTGAGCATGCGTTGTTACTCCCGCTGGAGATATACGTTGTAACCCCCATTGGGGACCTACTGGAGACTCATGAGTACGTACACAATTATTGAATAGCTCTCAATGCTTCGATGGGTTTACTTGCCATCGACTGAAATAACGTCAAGGCTGCTTGACCTTCGTTAATAGACGTGTCAACGGATGGACGTGTTGTAACCCCCACCGGGGATCTACGTTGTAACCCCCGTTGGGGACATACGTTGTAACCCCTATCGGGGACATACGTTGTAACCCCTGTCGGGGACATATTTAGGGTAACGACCCAGAGTTGGTGGCATTAAACCTGTATAAGGTATTGCCGGATGTGACTTGTAGCAAAATGAGATCATCGGTAGGGTATACCTTGTGTTCAGGTGACTACCAATGAGTGATGTATAGACTCAAAGTTTTATTTGAGAAGACCAGGATTGTAGGCTGTTTGCGCGTGGCGTTTTTATTCTCGATTTAACCTTTCAAGTCTGTATGAACTTCTTTGTAACTTGAAATGGACCGAGCCAGAGGGGTGGGACCCACATAGGGGTGCCGCAGGTGCACCTGCTACAGCCGCAGGTGAGCCTGCGGCCAATTATGGATCATAAATCCTGCAGGTTGGTCTTTACAAGTCATTTTCAACTTGCTTCGCGTAGAGAAAACTGCGAGCCATCTTTAGATCTGCTGAGTTCGGGCTGCTTTCTGAAAATTTTGTCACCGTACAAGTGTTCTACACTATCCTGGTAATGTATGCATGTATTGTTTTCCAGTTTCTATCCGTTGGATTGTGAGTTATCACATGAAATGCATCTAAACACATAGTATTGATTATGTATGCACAAATGACTTGATAAAAAATATTCAACATAGTAAATATTAGTATTAAACCATGCTGAACATAATAATGTGAAAAAATTTGACTTTTGAGACAGTCAAATTGGCACCTTTTTCTGCTATTTTTTGTCCTATTTGAGGTCCAATGAGCACAAGGTAGTAAGGCAAATTTCTCCTAGTAAGATAAAAAATTAGGTAGAACCGGTATCTAGTAAGGTATAAACTTCGCAAGAGTTTATGATTAGCTTACCCGTGATCACCTCGTTTGGGTTCCTCGCATTTTGGGAAGTCACGACAAAAGCCCTTACAATTATAGTGCAAAATACGACAACACATATACTGTGAGTTTGAATACAACTATTGTTTAATAGAGAGTATACAAACTCAAAAGGAGTCCTCATTACAATTAGTGATACACTATTTTACAAAATAGTGAGGACTACTAAAACAACTATCTTGAATCATCACTCTATACCCCGACTAGTTCCTGCTAAATTCTCTCCTCCTGAGAAGAACAATGGAACAAAAAGGAAAAGGGTGAGCTCAACTAGCCCAGTAAAAAATATTATGACTAAGATAATATACAACAAATTATCATCAGTCTTCAACAGGGAAAATCTGATAAAATATAATAGACAACAAGTTTTAGATCAACAACTACAGCGGAAACAATAATCCATTAGTAGAGTCAAGTAGGGAAAGAATTTTACTATCTTCTATGATTTAAAAGTCCATCATCAATATTTTATCCCTGTAACATCAATCAATATACAGCTTGAATCAAATATTCATCTTTTCACTACATGCCAAAGATATTTATTTGTATCACCAGTTGGTCATGTTCATCCCAATACCTGTTCATCTTTGCACTACTGGCCAAAGATATTCATTAGGTAATCATTCATCTTTGCACTACAGGCCAAAGATATTCATTAATATCATCATTTAGGACTGAAGATGATGAAAAATATCTTAAAGAAAACGAATCTAGTGAAACAAAAGGACAAATATTAGGGATTCGTATTACAGTTTATCCAAGTTCAATAATACTCCATAATAACTAAATTTTAAGCAGAATTCAAAAATAAAGATCAAAATATGGATACAATCAAAGATAGTAACAACAATAGACATCTTGGACAAAAAGAAGAAAATTTCATTTTTTTGGTAAATAGTGTCGTATTCGTGAATATTGCCGTATACGTGAATAGTAATCCTAACACAAAAAGGTAGAAATTCCATAATAAAATCTATACCA
The DNA here is from genome assembly GCA_020205505.1 of Panax japonicus. NCBI lineage: Eukaryota > Viridiplantae > Streptophyta > Magnoliopsida > Apiales > Araliaceae > Panax > Panax japonicus. Next base: position 60,331,600 of record CM035107.1, read on the forward strand.
ATATTTCAGTATAATGATATTGAAAGAATAACATCATTAGGAAGAAAATAACATCCTTTACCTCAAAAAAACCGTACTTCAGAATGGAATATCAGATATAATGTTGAATGAAACTTGTACTGCATAGCAACTCTCAAAGTATCTAAATACTCAAAAACTACGCTCGATAATATAGAGGGAAAGAAAACTTATTTCTGGTGTGATTTTCAATTCTAACTTAGCCATCTATTTATAGAAAAATGTTAGCACGCCGAAGCAGACTTGACCTGCTACCTGATGGCTTTACCTGCTCCTATTGCCACCCACCACATTTGGAATTCAATATGAGCACATTTCTCACCAACCAAAAGTGGGGCCCACCAATTCTAAAATTTTTCACCAAAATGATAAATTCCGAAACTTCAACAATTTATGAACCAGTCACTTCTTAAAATTCATAACAAATCATATGTTTATTTTTAACGGTTCAAAATTTGTGGACATATACTCAATTTATATATGTATAACATATCTAAAAATCACAACGATCCAACGGTCGGATTAAAAATTATAACTCACGCAATATATCTCAAGAACACTAGTTTGATTTTTAATACCTCCATTCCGACAAAATACTGATAAAACATCTCAACATTAATTCCTTCATGTATAACCACATAAATAAATCCATCATTTAAATCCGCATCAAATAAATATTTCCTTATTATATAAATCAATAATTAATTATTCACAAATAATATTACAGAATCATATTTATGATAACCAGGCAGTTCCTAGGAAAGGGAGGGCTTTCTGATAAGGATTTCTCCTTACTGTCGCACAACTAGGTGACCAAACCTCTCATTGACAGAACTTTCTAGACATTGCAAATAATGTTATCTCATAATATTATTCAAATAATATGAATTATTGATCCAATAATGGGAAATACCTTGCAGTAATAATAATTGAAAAAATAATAATATAAAATATCAACGCAACAATTATTGAACCAATAAAATAAAATATTGAATAGTAATTACTGTAACAATTATTGAGTAGTGCCTTCTTATGTAAGAATCAATAATTCAAAAATACTGTGCAAAACCGTGTGCTACTGTGCAACCACGCGTATTACTGTATTTTAACCACCTGGTATTCCAACAGTGTTAACGGTAACAACTACGCCGTTATTTGTAAAAACTCAAATTTATCATTTTCTTCATCCGACCGTTATCCGTTATGGGGCCCATAAATGGTTGCGCCGTCGTACGAATATTCCTCGACAAAAAGAATATTCCACGACCAAACGATTATTACCCGACAACAATGAATATTTTATAACCACTTGCTTATTTTGCAAAATTTACACATTTAACCCATAACCAAAGCATTATATCAAATTAACACCTTATTATTAACAATAATAAATAGAGGAAATTCTATTTTATTTATAATAAGTTGGGGTCTTAAAATCCAGGAAAAGCAAATGTGGTTGTAGATGCCTTGAGTAGGAAGGGTCGTGATAAGTTGTTGTTAACCAACCAGGATGAGCTCATTTTAGCGATGGCAAGGCTAGAGTTAGAAATCAAATTTCTAAAAGAATCCGATGAAAGATTGTACCAGATGGAAGCTAGTCCAACTTTAGTGGACAAGATAAAGAATGCTCAACTATAGGATGAAGAATGCAGAAAAATAAAGGAAAGTGTGGTCGAGAGTAAAGAGGTGAAATACAAGGTTGATGTTGAAGGAATGCTAAGATTCGAGGGACGAATTTTGGTTCCAGCAGTACAGGATATTAAAGAAGAAATCTTGACAGAAGCTCATAACTTAGAGCAATTATTATAGAGAGAAATTATAGATTGAAAGAAGAAGAGAAGTCTGCTACCTCACTATTCCAGTATCCAGTTTTCTTCTGAGGTAAGGGATATTATTATTATTATTATAGTAAGGGGTATTATTTCTTTCGTATTCATGAAGAGGGCTATTGTTATTCCATTCTTTATTATTATATTGGAATAACCTATCTATGCAAAGTACTACATACATGGTGAAATTCTTCTGTTATTCCATTCTTTATTATTCTGTTGGAATATCCTGTCTGTGCGGATTACACAAGACCTAGTTCCATTCTTTATTATTCTGTTGGAATATCCTGTATGTGCGGATTACGTATGACCTGGTTCCATTATTTATCATTCTGTTGGAATAATCTGTCTATGTGGATTACCATATGTATGGTGAATGATCCTTCATATTCATTATTTATTAAATTATGGAAATGATTTGTCTACGTGGATTACCATATGGCGGGTGAAAATCCATTTGCAGTTTTGTATATTCTATTATACTCGTATGAGATATCATTTCATTTGTACTCGTCATGTAATATCATTTTCTTTGGTATTTTTTTAAGAGTTACTATTCACGGGTTACTATTCACCCAGTTACTATTCACTCTAGTATTATTCACTCGGGTATTCGGGACACTTTTCGTGTCAGAGTACTATTCACGAGTTACTATTCACAAGTTACTATTCACCCAAATTACTATTCATCTGAATATTATTCACTCGGGTATTTGGGGTACTTTTCATGCCGGGGTACTATTTACGAGGTACTATTCCCGAAGTATTATTCATATGGTACTATTGCGGGGTACTATTTACCCGAAAAATATATTTCTTTTATGTCCAAATTATTTTTAGTACATGAATATTATTCTTGAATTTTACTCCACAAAATAGTATCATGTTTACAATTTGGATATTTTTAAACTCTGGATAAATTTAATGTGATGCCCCCAAAATTAGGTATACATCACCCATCTTGGGTCGTCAGATACATGGTATAAAATTCAAATACAACTTACTAATACAACTATCGTGTACAATATGACAAAACATAACTGTGAGTTTGAATACAATTATTGTCTACTAGAGATTATACAAACTCAAAAGGAGTCCTCATTACAATTATTAACACACTATTTCACAGAATAGTGAGGACTACTAATACTATACTCTGAACCATCACTCCGTTCCCCGACTAGTCCCTGCTATGTTCTCATTTTCTGAAGAGAACATGGAAAGAAAAGGTGAGCTCAACTAGCCCAGTAAGAAATATTATGACTAAGATAATGCAGAATAAATTATCGTTAGCCTTCAACAGTGTTAAACTGATAAAATATAACAACATCAAGTTTAACTGCAACGGATCAAGCAATCCATTAAAAGAGTCGTGTAGAGAATAGAATCTACTATCTTTTATGATTTAAAAAGTTTTTCATCATTTTTATCGCTGAGACTCAGCTTAATAAATAATCCACATCATCCATGCACTATGACCAAGGATATTTATTAGGGTCACGACCACAATTATCCATGCACTACGGGCCAAGAATATTTGTGTATTCATTAATAGTCATAATCATGCCAATAACTGTCCATCAATGCACTACGGGCCAATGAGGACTTTTACCACATCATTTGTAACATTACGGTCATGATTACACTGAATAATCCCTGGTCATAATCATACCAAGTCCATCCATGCTTTACAGGCCACAGACGACTTTCAAAAAAATATAAACATGAGGATGATGACAGTGATATAAAAATTCAATAAAACAAGTTCAAGAATTAAGTTATTCAGGAACTAATAATGTCCAAATTGTCAACACGATACTAATTTGTAGAGTAAAATTCAAGAATGATCAGAAGAATATTTTCATGAAAAGATACTGGATGAAGCGCAAATATCAAGGATATTCTACTAATTTCATGGAGTATAGAAGTCAAAGTTTTAACCAACTGAGTATAATAAAGAATGGAATAACAAAAAAATTCACCATGCATGCGATAAACCGTACAGGCAGGTTATTCCAACAGAATATTAAATAACGGAACTAGTTCCGGCGTAAAACGTATAGACAAGATATTCCAACAAAATAATAAAGAATGGAACCAGGTCTGGCGTAAAACACACAGACAGGATGTTCTGATAGAATAATAATAAAGACGGAACCAGGTCCAGTGTAAAACACACAGACAGGATGTTCCAATAGAATAATAATAAAGACGGAACCAGGTCCGGTGTAAAACACACAGATATGATATTCCAACAGAATAATAGAAAAATGTCACCAAGTATAGGGTAAACCGCGTATACAGGTTATTCCAACAGAATTATAAGCAATGGAATAACAACAGTTCTCTTCATAAATAAGAAAGAATAACACCCCTTACCGTAAAAAAAACTGCATATAAAATTAGTTAAGTAGCAGAATACTTTTCTTCTATCTCCCTATAGTATCTCTCTATAGTTTCTCTCTCTAGAGTTTAGTGAATTCGTAAGAAAATAATGCAGGAATGAGCTTCTATTTATAGGAAAATGGAATGCATAGTAACTAATCCATGAACGGTCCAGATTGATTTACTTTAATCTGACGGTCCATATTTAAAGAAAAATCTTTTAAATAAAATATAATATTATTTATATATATATATATTATATATAATCTGTACAAACAAAAATCACGTGTGAAAACCCCATCAATTAATTGTACCTGCTGCCAAGTTTTTCAATCTTATTACATATAAATAAATATAATAATCATAATAATTGCACTTCTTGCCAAACTTTCTAAATTAATTCATATATATATATATATATATATATATATATAAAACATATATATTGATACCCCAAAATCTTCCACCCCACACTTGCCAGACCATTTTAACAATATATATATATATATATATATATATATATATATATATATATATATATATATATATACCTCATTCCTGCCATCCTTTTTCTTTCCTCAACCCGTGAAAAACATAAAACCCCCACTCCAAGATTTTCCTCCACAATTGGGCCCCACCCGTGGGCTCCCCTTAAAAAAATAACTTCTACCGATTATTTTGAAAAAAATGGGCAAATAGGGGTTTAAAAAATAAGAAAAACTAAGTGACTTATCACGTAAGCATAAAAAATTAATACCGTGTGCTACTATGCAACCACGCATATTACTGTACTTTTAACACCGGGTGTTTCAACAGTTAACGGTAAAACTTTTGCCGTTACTTTCATGAAGTATTTTTGTCGTTTTCTCAATTCGACAATAATTCTATTGTGGGGTCCACTAATGATTGTGTCGTTGTACTAATATTCCATGTTAAAATGAATATTCCCTGACCAATCGAATATTATATAACAACTTGCGTACTTTGAAAAATTTATAAATAGTACCCACAATTATTATATCAATTTCACTCCATAATATTCGAAATTAATATTTATAGAAAATTCATCTTTATTAAAAAAGTTGGGGTTTTACAATCTCCCTTTCTTATGAAATTTTGCCCACGAAATTAGGGTACGTACCTAGTATGTCGAAGAGGTAAGGATACTTTGATTTCATTTCAGATTCTAACTCCCAAGTCATTTCCTCAACATCATGGTTTCTCCACAAAACTTTGACTTGAGGTATAACCTTTGTGATGCCCCCAAAATTAGGTATACATCACCCATCTTGGGTCGTCAGATACATGGTACAGAATTCAAATACAACTGTCGTGTACAATACGACAAACATAAACTGTGAGTTTGAATACAAATATTATCTACTAGAGATTATACAAACTCAAAAGGAGTCCTCATTATAATTATTATCAAACTATTTCACAGAATAGTGAGGACTACTAATGCTATCCTCTGGACCACCACTCCGTTCCCCGACTCGTCCCAGCTATATTCTCATTTCCTGAAGAGAACAATGAAAGAATGGGTGAGCTCAACTAGCCCAGTAAGAAATATTATGACTAAGATAAAGCAGAATAAATTATCATTAGTCCCCAACAATGTTAAACTGATAAAATATAATAGACATCAAGTTTAACTGCAGCGGAACAAGCAATCCATTAAAAGAGTCAAGTAGAAAATAAAATCTACTATCTTTTATGATTTAAAAGGTTTTTCATCACTGTTATCGTTGAGACTCATCTTAATAAATATTCCACATCATCGAATCACCCCTGCACTACGGCCAAGGATATTCTTTAGTATCACGACCACAATTATCTATGCACTACGGGCCAAGAATATTTGGGTATTCATTAATGGTCATGATCATGCCAACAACTGTCCATCAATGCACTTCGGGCCAATGAGGACTTTTATCACATCATTTATAACATTACGGTCATGATTACACCGAATAATCACTGGTCATAATCATACCAAGTCCATCTATGCACTACATGCCACAGATGACTTTCAAAAAAATATAAACATGAGGATGATGACAATGATATAAGAATTCAATAAAACAATTTCAAGAATTATTTTATCTAGGAATTATTAACGTCCAAATTGTCAACATGATACTGTTTTGTAGAGTAAAATTCAAGAATGATCAGAAGAATATTTTCATGAAAAGATACTGGATGAAGCGCAAATATCAAGGATATTCTACTAATTTTGTGGAGTATAGAAGTTGAAACTTTGACCAACTGAGTATAATAAAGAATGGAATAACAAAAGAAATCATCATGCATGCGGTACTTCGCATAGACAGGTTATTCCAACAGAATAATAATAACGGAACCAGGTCAGGAAAAATTTGCACCGACAAGATGTTCCAACAGAATAATAAAGACGGAACCAGGTCTGGTGTAAAACAAACAAACAGGATGTTACAACAGAATAATAATAAGATAGAACCAGGTCCAGTGTAAAACACACAGACATGATATTCCAACAGAATAATAATAAAGACAAAACCAGGTTCGGTGTAAAACACACAGACAGGATGTTCCAACGGAATAATAATAAAGACGGAACCAGGTCCAGTGTAAAACACACAGACAGGATGTTCCAACAGAATAATAGAAGAATGTCACAAAGTAAAGGGTACACCGTGTATACAGATTATTCCAACAGAATAATAAGAATTGGAATAACAACAGTTCTCTTCATAAATAGGAAAGAATAACACTCCTTACGAGTACAACAAATAACATTCCCTACCTTAAGAAGAAGAGTACTGGATATATAAGTAGTGAAGTAGCAGAATACTTTCTTCTTTCTCTCTATAGTTTATCTCTCTAGAGTTTCAATGAATTCGTAAGAAAATAATGAATGAATGAGCTTCTATTTCTAGAAAAATGGAATGCATAATAACTAACTCATGAACGGTCGAGATTTATTTACTTTAATCTGACGATCAATATTTAAAGCAAAATAAAATAAAATATATTCTATTTATAATCTAATAAAATGAATAACTTTATAAAAGATTTTACTATGCAAACACTATGCAGGCACTATGCAAACACTATGCATAATAAAATATAATATATTCTAATTATTGTCTAATAAAATAGATAGCTTTATAAAAATATTCTGTTTTATATAAAAATATTTTACTATGCAAAATACTATGCAGACACTATGCAACACTATGCATAATAGAATATAATATATTCTATTTATAGAATAACTTTATAAAAGTATTCTGTTTTATATAAAAAGATTTTATGTATTATTACATTAATAATACCAACAAAACTGAGTGACTTATCACTTAAGCATCAATAATTAATACCGTGTGTTACTATGCAACCACGCGTATTACTGTACTTTTAACACCGGGTGTTTCAACAGTTAACGGTAAAACTTCCGCCGTTATTTTCATAAAGTATTTTTATCGTTCTCTCAATCCGACAATAATTCTGTTGTGGGGTCCACCAATAATTGTGCCATTGTACTAATATTCCCTGTTAAAATAAATATTCCCCGACCAATCGAATATTATATAACAACTTGCGTACTTTGAAAAATTTATAAATATTACCCACAACTATTATATCAATTTTGCTCCATAATATTCAAAAATAATATTTATAGAAAATTCATCTTTATTCAAAAAGTTGGGGTTTTACAATCTCCCCTTCTTATGAAATTTCGCCCTCGAAATTAGGGTACGTACCTGGTATGTCGAAGAGGTAAGGATACCTTGATTTCATTTCAGATTCTAACTCCCAAGTCATTTCCTCAACATCGTGGTTTCTCCACAAAACTTTGACTTGAGGTATACCCTTGGTGCGTATAATATGTTCATTCTTATCCAAGATTTGAACAGGAACCACTTCATACGTTAAATTTTCCGCTATTTCGTCCAGTTCCAACTCAATAATGTGGTTTGGGCCTTCCACATATTTACGTAACATGGATATGTGAAAAACGATATGAACACGAGACAAACTTGGCGATAAAGCGAGTCTATAGGCCACAGTTCCTACTCGATCAAGGATTAAAAATGGGCTGATAAATTGAGGATTGAGCTTTTCTCTCTTTCCAAATCTCGTAACCCCTTTCCATGGAGCAACACGTAACAACACATGATCTCCTATATCGAATTCCACGTCCTTTCGATGAAGATCAGCATAACTCTTTTTTCGATCTTGTGAGATTTTTATACGTTGTCGGATTGTTTGAATCTTTTCTGTAGTCATACGTACCAACTCTGGTCTCAACAACGTTGCTTCACCCACCTCATCCCAGCATACTGGAGAACGACACTTTCTTCCATACAACGCTTCGAATGGAGCCATGCCAATACTTGCTTGATAACTGTTGTTGTAGGAAAACTCCACCAATAGTACGAACTTGTCCCAACTTCCCTTGAAATCAAGGACACAGAGTCTTAATAGATCTTCAAAAGTTTGAATAGTCCTCTGCGACTGTCCGTCCGTCTAAGGATGATATGCCGAGCTAAATCGTAAATCTGTGCCCATAGCTTTCTGCAAACTAACCCAAAATCGTGAAGTGAATCTTGGGTCTCAATCAGAAACTATGGATACTGGCATACTATGCAGTCTTACAATCTCGTTTATGTACATACGAGCAAGACGTTCAATTGTATAAGTCTCTCGTATCGGTAAGAAATGAGCATACTTGGTCAATCTATCAACAATGACCAAAATTGCATCTATGCCTTGAGAAACCTTGGGAAGACCAGTAATGAAATCCATGGTAATGTGCTCCCACTTCTATTCTGGAATTTCAAGTGGTTGCAATGGACCTTTTGGTACTTGATGCTCCGCCTTGACTCATTGACACGTTAGACACCTTGAGATAAACAACACTATCTCTCTCTTCATATTGCCACACCAAAATGTATGTCGAAGATCATGATACATTTTGGTACTCCCATGATGGATTGCAAACGGTGTGTTGTGCGCCTCCATTATGATTTTATACTTTAAATCAGGGTCGTTAGGAACACAAAGTCTGAAGTTGACTCGAAGTATTCCTTCTTCATCGATTCTTGCTTCCGGCATCGCACCTTCTTGCACTTTCTTCCTCATACGCATCAGCTCCGGATCTGTAATTTGAGCAGCTTTAATTTTATCAATTAAAGTCGGTTCTACTCGTATATTTGCCATCATCATGTGGGTCCCTGGAGTCTTTATCTCTATCTCCATCCTTTGCAAGTCATATAAAATGGGCCTTTGCGTTGACAATATTGCACTCGTACCCGCATATGATCTTCTACTCAATTCGTCAGCTACCACATTCGCTTTTTCAGGATGGTATTGGATGGTATTATCATAATCTTTCAACAGTTCAAGCCAACGTCGTTGTCGCATGTTGAGTCCCTTTTGAGTGAAGAAATATTTGAGGCTTTTATGATCCGTAAAGATCTCCACTTTCTCCCCATACAAGTAATGCCTCCAAATTTTAAGTGTGAAGACAACAACTGCTAACTCTAGGTCATGAGTAGGATAATTCCTCCCATATTCTTTGAGGTGTCGTGAGGCATAGGCTATGACTTTTCCATGTTGCATGAGAACACATCCTAACCCTTTACCCGAAGCATCACTGTAGATGACAAATACCTCCGAGCCAGATGGTATTTTCAGAACAGGTGCTGAAATGAGTCTCCTCTTGAGTTCTTGATAACTCTTCTCACATTCCTCGCTCCAACCGAACTTTATATCTTTCCGAGTCAGCTGAGTTAGTGGAGTAGTGATTTGACAAAACCCTTCTACGAATCTCCGATAATAACCAGCTAAGCTGAAAAATGTACGTACTTCGGTCACTGATTCAGGTTGCTCCCAGCTTTGAATAGCTTCAATCTTTGCTGGGTCAATAGATATTCCATGACTTGATACCACGTGCCCAAGGAATGCTACTTCCTCAAGCTAGAACTCGCATTTCTTTAACTTGGCATAAAGCTTGTATTCACGAAGCTTTTGGAGTATCAGCCTCAAGTGTTCCTCATGATCTTCACGGCTTTTGGAATATATGAGGATGTCATCAATAAAGACGACCACAAAATGATCTAAATATTTCTTGAATACTCGGTTCATCATATCCATGAAGGCAGCAAGAGAGTTAGTCAATCCAAAGGACATGACTAGGAATTCATAATTCCCGTACCGAGTTCTGAAAGCCATCTTTGGAATATCATCGGTTCTAATCTTCAATTGGTGATATCCGGAACGAAGATCAATCTTTAAAAAGAATTTGGCTCCTTGTAACTGGTCAAACAGGTCATCAATACGTGGAAATGGGTACCTATTTTTGATGGTGACATGATTCAACTCTCGATAATTAATACAAAGTCGCATATTTCCATCTTTCTTCTTCACGAATAGAACAGGAACACCCTAAGGAGAAGTACTAGGACGAATAAAGCCAATGTCTAACAATTCCTGCAGTTGAGTCTTTAACTCCTGAAGTTCATTAGGAGCCATTCGATATGGGGCTTTGGAAATGGGTTTTGTATCGAGTTCAAAGTTGATACAAAATTCAATTTCACGCTCTGGGGGTAGGCCAGGAAGTTCTTCAGGGAATACGTCAGGAAATTCATTAACAATAGAAATATTATTCAAAACTGACATATTTTTGTTTAGATCTGTGACATGAGCTAAGAAAGCTTGACATCCATTTTTCAATAAACAAATAGCTTTATGGCTTGAGATGACAGTGATTAATTTTAATGATTTGGTCACTTGAATTCGCATAATAGGTCGATTAGGAATATGAAAGCTAACAACCTTTCGAAAACAATTAATTTTTGCATGATGAGTAGTTAACCAATCAATCCCTAGAATTACATCAAATGAAAGTATTTGTAATGAAATAAGATCGACAGGTAATGTGTGGGTACCAACTTGAACCAAACAAGACTAATAAATCGTGGATGTAATGAATGTTTCTCCTAACGGAGTTTCCACAGATAAGTTAAAGTCTAATTTCTCCGGAGTCAAATTTAATCGTTGAGCGCAAGTAGGAGAAATAAAAGAATGGGTAGAACCTGTATCAAATAAAGTGTAGACTTTGCTAGAGTTTATGATAAGCTTACTCGTGATGACCTCATTCGGGTTCCTTGCTCTCTGGGAAGTCACAAAAAACGCTCTCCCTTGCACTACCGACTTTGACTTTTCTGGGACAGCCTTTGGTGTCTCCATCCTAGCTGAATTTTGATTCGGTGAACGACAAAATAGAGCTAAGTGACCTTCTCTTCCACAATTATAACATGCTTTGGACGGCATCGCACAATTTGGACTGATATGTCCCTCCCCTCCACATTTGAAGCATATGATAGGTGGTATTTCTCCTTCCTTAACAACGGGTGCTGGTACTGACGTCTTTCCATCATTGTTGAATATCCTCTTCTTGAAATGTCCATTCTTAATGTTTTGGCCTTGATTACCACCGAAGTGGTTACCATTTCTGGCCTGTTGATTCCCTCCACGCTTGTTGTCACCGCTTCGATGACTGCTTTCACAGCTATTATCATTTTGTCGGCTGCTCTCTTTTGGTTGCGTTGACTCGTTATCGTGCTCCACCAACTGAGCCCTATTTACAACATCTGAATACAAACACAGTTTATGAGAAATAAGATGTTGATGTATTTTCAGCTTCAAACCTCTTAAAAACATTCGCGCCATTCTCTCTTCATTATCTACCAAGTGGGACGCAAACCAGGATAACTCCGCAAATTTTGCCTCGTATTGCGACACGGTCATATTATTTTGCTCCAATTTGATAAACTCCACCTCCTTTATGTGATGAATACTTTTGGGAAAGTATTTGTCGTTGAACAGCTCTTGGAACTTCTCCAAAGACATCTTTAGCACGGCAGGTTGAGTACGTTTTACCGATTCTCACCAGTAATCTACCTCTCCGCGCAACATAAAGGCTGCAAAGGGAACCTTTTGATCCTCGGAGCATCCCAAGACATCAAATATCTTGGTGATCTGCTCTATCCATGCTTCTTCCATAAGTGTTTTTGTCTCTCCCTTAAACTCCGGTGGTCCCAGCTCCTTGAACTGTTTAGCGGTGACCGCCCGAGAGTTTTTAGTGTTTCCACCTACATTTTGGACAGGAGTCGCTCTCGCCTGCTGTTGCATGAATTGCATAAAGCCTCTGAACATTTGATCATTCATCATTTGGTCAGTGTTGTTGTTTGCATGAGGATTGTCGCCTTCCTGATGCACATTCTCCTGATTATTGATATGTGGAGACTCAACGGTCTCTTGTGATCCATTGCTATGCTCAACATTTTCGGATGTCATTTTCAGATACTGCCACAAAACAAAGGTTAATTGACATGTACCATAATATCTCTAAACTCTGACCAACCAATTTAAATACAAAATAAATTTAAGTAGGTCATACTAGCGAAGGAATTCCCCGTCTCTCCCCTCTTAGTTCTAGTCTCACATCTTAGCCAGGGATCATATCCCTAAGCTTTGATAACAACTGTGACGCCCCCAAAATTAGGTATAAATCACCCATCTTGGGTCATCAGATACATAATACATAATTCAAATACAACTTACTAATACAACTGTCGTGTACAATACGACAAACATAAACTGTGAGTTTGAATATAAATATTATCTACTAGAGATTATACAAACTCAAAAGGAGTCCTCATTACAATTATTATTACTTTATTTCACAGAATAGTGAGGACTACTAATGCTATCCTCTGGACCATCACTCCATTCCCCGACTCGTCCCAGCTATATTCTCATTTCCTGAAGAGAACAGTGAAAGAAAGGGTGAGCTCAACTAGCCCAGTAAGAAAAATTATGGCTAAGATAATGCAGAATAAATTATCATTAGTCCCCAACAATGTTAGACTGATAAAATATAATAGACATCAAGTTTAACTGCAGCGGAACAAGCAATCCATTAAAAGATTCAAATAGAAAATAAAATCTACTATCTTTTATGATTTAAAAGGTTTTTCATCACTGTTATCTCTGAGACTCAACTTAATAAATATTCCACATCATCGAATCACCCCTGCACTATGGCCAAGGATATTCTTTAGTATCACGACCACAATTATCCATGCACTACATGCCAAGAATATTTGTGTATTCATTAATGGTCATGATCATGCCAACAACTGTCCATCAATGCACTACGGGCCAATGAGGACTTTTACCACATCAGTTGTAATATTACGATCATGATTACACCGAATAATCAATGGTTATAATCATACTAAGTCCATCTATGCACTACATGCCACAGATGACTTTCAAAAAAAATATAAACATGAGGATGATGACAATGATATAAGAATTCAATAAAACAAGTTCAAGAATTATTTTATCCAGGAATTTTTAACGTCCAAATTGTCAACATGATACTGTTTTGTAGAGTAAAATTCAAGAATGATCAGAAGAATATTTCCATGAAAAGATATTTGATGAAACGCAAATATCAATGATATTCTACTAATTTCATGGAGTATAGAAGTCGAAACTTTAACCAACTGAGTATAATAAAGAATGGAATAACAAAAGAAATCACCATGCATGCGGTACTTCGCATAGATAGGTTATTCCAACAGAATAATAATAACGGAACCAGGTCAGGAAAAATGTGCACTGACAGGATGTTCCAACAGAATAATAAAGACGGAACCAGGTCCGGTGTAAAACACACAGACAGGATGTTCCAACAGAATAATAATAAGACGGAACTAGGTCCGGTGTAAAACACACAGACATGATGTTCCAACGGAATAATAATAAAGACGGAACCAGGTCCGGTGTAAAACACACAGACAAGATGTTCCAACAGAATAATAGGATAATGTCACCAAGTATAGGGTAGATCGCGTATACAGGTTATTCCAATAGAATAATAAGAATTGGAATAACAACAGTTCTCTTCATGAATAATAAAGAATAACACTCCTTACGAGTACAACAAATAATATTCCCTACCTTAAGAAGAAGAGTACTGGATATATAAGTAGTGAAGTGGCAGAATACTTTCTTCTTTCTCTCTATAGTTTATCTCTCTAGAGATTCAGTGAATTCGTAAGAAAATAATGAATGAATGAGCTTTTATTTATAGAAAATTGGAATGCATAGTAACTAACTCATGAACAATCGAGATTGATTTACTTTAATCTGACGGTCCATATTTAAAGCAAAATAAAATAAAATATATTCTATTTATAATCTAATAAAGCGAATAACTTTATAAAAGATTTTACTATGCAAACACTATACATGCATTATGCAAACACTATGCATAATAAAATATAATATAGTCTAATTATTTTCTAATAAAACAGATAGCTTTATAAAAGTATTCTATTTTATATAAAAAGATTTTACTATATAAAACACTATGCACACACTATGCAACACTATGCATAATAGAATATAATATAGTCTATTTATAGATTAACTTTATAAAAGTATTCTGTTTTATATAAAAAGATTTTCTGTATTATTACATTAATAATACCAACAAAACTGAGTGACTTATCACTTAAGCATCAATAATTAATACCGTGTGCTACTATGCAACCACGCGTATTACTGTACTTTTAACACCAGTTGTTTCAACAGTTAACGGTAAAACTTCCGCCGTTATTTTCATAAAGTATTTTTATCGTTTTCTCAATCCGACAATAATTCCGTTGTGGGGTCCACCAATGATTGTGCCGTTGTACTAATATTTCCTGTTAAAACGAATATTCCCCGACCAATCGAATATTATATAACAACTTCCGTACTTTGCAAAATTTATAAATATTACCCACAACTATTATATCAATTTCACTCCATAATATTCAAAAATAATATTTATAGAAAATTCATCTTTATTCAAAAAGTTGGGGTTTTACAACTTTTGTGCGTAGAATATGTTCCTTCTTATCCAAGATTTGAACAGGAACCTCTTCATACATCAAATCTTCCGCTATTTCGTCCGGTTCCAACTCAATAATGTGGTTCGGGTCTTCCACGTATTTAAGTAACATGGATATGTGAAAAACATTATGAATACGAGATATACTTGGCGGTAAAGCGAGTTTATAGGCCACAGTTCCTACTCGATCAAGGATTATAAATGGGCCGATGAATCGAGGATTGAGTTTTCCTCTCTTTCTAAATCTCGTAACTCCTTTCCATGGAGCAACACGTAACAACACATGATCTCTTATATCGAATTCCACTTCCTTTCGATGAAGATCAGCATAACTCTTTTGTCGATCTTGTGAGGTTTTTATACGTTGTCGGATCGTTTGAATCTTTTCTGTAGTTATACGTACCAACTCCGGTCACAACAACGTTGCTTCACCCACCTCATCCCAGCATATTGGAGAACGACACTTTCTTCCGTACAACGCTTCAAATGGAGCCATTCCAATACTTGCTTGATAACTGTTGTTGTAGGAAAACTCCACCAATGGTAAGAACTTGTCCCAACTTCCCTTGAAATCAAGGACACAGAGTCTTAATAGATCTTCAAGAGTTTGAATAGTCCTCTCCGACTGTCCGCCTGTCTGAGGATGATATGTCGAGCTAAATCGTAAGTCTGTGCCCATAGCTTTTTGCAAACTAACCCAAAATCGTGAAGTAAATCTTGGGTCTTGATCAGAAACTATGGATACCGGCATACCATGCACTCTTACAATCTCGTTTATGAACATACGAGCAAGACGTTCAAGTGTATAAGTTTCTCGTATCGGTAAGAAATGAGCAGACTTGGTCAATCTATCAACAATGACCCAAATCGCATCTATACCTTGAGAAACATTAGGAAGACCGGTAACGAAATCCATGGTAATGTGCTCCCACTTCCATTCTGGAATTTTAAGTGGTTGTAATGGACCTTTTGGTACTTGATTCTCCGCTTTAACTCGTTGACAAGTTAGACACCTGAGATAAACAACGCTATCTCTCTCTTCATATTTCTCCACCAAAATGTATGACGAATATCATGATATATTTTGGTACTCCCAGGATGGATTGCAAACGGTGTGTTGTGCACCTCCATCATGATTTTATACTTTAAATCAGGGTCGTTAGGAACACAAAGTCTGGAGTTGACTAGAAATATTCCTTCTTCATCGATTCTTGCTTCCGGCATCGCACCTTCTTGCACTTTCTTCCTAATACGCATCAGCTCCGGATCTGTATCTTGAGCAGTTTTAATTTTATCAATTAAAGTTGGTTCTACTCGTATATTCGCCATCGTCACGTGGGTCCCTGGTGTCTTTATCTCTATCTCCTTCCTTTGCAAGTCATACAAAATGAGCCTTTGCGTTGACAATATCGCACTCGTACTTGCATATGATCTTCTACTCAATGCGTCAGCTATCACGTTTGCTTTTTCAGGATGGTATTGGATGGTATGATCATAATCTTTCAAAAGTTCAAGCGAACGTCGTTGTCGCTTGTTGAGTTCCTTTTGAGTGAAGAAATATTTGAGGTTTTTATGATCCGTAAAAGATCTCCACTTTCTCCCCATACAAGTAATGCCCCCAAATTTTAAGTGCAAAGACAACAGCTGCCAACTTTAGATCATGAGTAGGATAATTCCTCTCATATTCTTTGAGTTGTCGCGAGGCATAGGCTATGACATTTCCATGTTGCATGAGAACACATCCCAAGCCTTTGCTCGAAGCATCACTGTAGATGACAAATCCCTCCGAGCCAGATGGTATTGTCAGAACAGGTGCTGAAATGAGTCTCCTCTTGAGTTCTTGAAAACTTTCTCACATTCTTCGCTCCAACCGAACTTTTTATCTTTTCGAGTCAGCAAAGTCAATGGAGTAGTGATTCGAGAAAATCCTTCCACGAATCTCCGATAATAACCAGCTAAACAGAGAAAACTACATACTTCGGTCACTGATTTAGGTTGCTCCCAGCTTTAAATAGCTTCAATCTTTGCCGGGTCAATAGATATTCCATAACTTGATACCACGTGCCCAAGGAATGCTACTTCCTCAAGCCAGAACTCGCATTTCTTCAACTTAGCATAAAGCTTATATTCACGAAGCTTTTGGAGTGTCAGCCTCAAGTGTTGCTCATGATCTTCATGGCTTTTGGAATAAATAAGGATGTCATAAATAAAGACGACCACAAAGTGATCCAAATATTCCTTGAATACTCGGTTCATCATATCTATGAAGGCAGCAGGAGCATTAGTCAATCCAAAGGACATGACTAGGAATTCATAATGCCCTTACCGAGTTCTGAAAGCCGTCTTTGGAATGTCATCGGCTCTAATCTTCAATTGGTGATATCCTGAACGAAGATCAATCTTTGAAAAGAATTTGGCTCCTTGCAACTGGTCAAACAGGTCATCAATACGTGCCAATGGATACCTATTTTTGATGGTGACATGATACAACTCCCGATAATCAATACAAAGTCGCATACTCCCATCTTTCTTCTTCACAAATAGAATAGGAGCACCCCACGGAGAAGTACTAGGACGAATATAGCCAATGTCTAACAATTCCTGCAGTTAGGTCTTTAACTCCTGAAGTTCAATAGGAGCCATTTGATATGGGGCTTTGGAAATGGGTTTTGTACCGGGTTCAAGGTTGATACAAAATTCAATTTCACGCTCTGGGGGTAGGCCAGGAAGTTCTTCGAGGAATACATCAGGAAATTTATTAACAACAGAAATATCATTCAAAGCTGACGTATTTTTGTTTAGATCTGTGACATGAGCTAAGAAAGCTTGACATCCGATTTTTAATAAACGAATAGCTTTATGGCTTGAGATGACCGTGATTGATATTAATGGTTTGGTCGCTTGAATTCGCATAATAGGTCATTTAGGAATATGAAAGCTAACAACCTTACGAAAACAATCAATTTTTGCATGATGGGTAGTTAACCAATCAATCCCTAGAATCACATCAAATGCAAGTATTTTCAAAGAAATAAGATCGACAGGTAACGTGCAGGTACCGATTTGAATCAAACAAGACTTATAAATCGTGGATGTAATGTAGGTTTCTCCTAATGGGGTTTCAACAGATAAATCAAAATCCAATCTCTCCAGAGTCAAATTTAAACGTTGAGCGCAAGTAGGAGAAATGAAAGAGTGGGTAGAACTGGTATCAAATAAAGTTTAAACTTCGCTAGATTTTATAATTATCTTACCCGTGATGACCTCGTTCGGGTTCCTTACTTTCTGGGAGGTCACAACAAACGCTCTCCCTTGCACTACCAGCTTTGACTTGTCTGGGACAACCTTTGGTGCCTCCATCCTAGCTTAATTTGTCTTCGGTGAACAACAAAATCGGGCTAAATGACCTTCTCTTCCACAATTATAACATGCTTTGGACGACATCGCGCAATTTGGACTGATGTGTTCCTCCCCTTCGCATTTGAAGCATATGATAGGTGATCTTTCTCCTTCCTTAACAAAGGTGCTGGTGCTGACGTCTTTCCATCATTGTTGAATCTTCTCTTCTTGAAATGTCCATTCTTATTGTTTTGGCACTAATTACCACCGAAGTGGTTACCATTTCTGGCCTGTTGATTCCCTCCACGCTTGTTGTCACCGCTTCGATGACTGCTCTCACTGGTATTATCGTTTTGCTGGCTGCTCTCTTTTGGTTGCGTTGACTCGTTATCGCGCTTCACCAACTGAGCTCTATTTACAACATCTGAATACAAACACAGTTTATGAGAAATAAGATGTTAACGTATTTCTTGCTTCAAACCTCTTAAAAACATTCGCGCCATTATCTCTTCATTATCCACCAAGTGGGACGCAAACCGGGATAACTCCGCAAATTTAGCCTCGTATTGCGACACGGTCATATTATTTTGCTCTAATTTGATAAACTCCACCTCCTTCATGTGACGAATACTTTCGGGAAAGTATTTGTCATTGTACAACTCTTGGAACTTATCCCAAGACATCTTCAGTTCGGCAGGTTGAGTACGCTTTACCAATTCCCACCAGTAATCTACCTATCCTCGCAACATAAAGGAGGCAAAGGGAACCTTTTGCTCCTCAGAGCATCCCAAGACATCAAATATCTTGGTGATCTGCTTTATCCAATTTTTCGCCATAAGTAGTTTTGGCTCTCCCTTAAACTCCGGTGGTCCCAGCTCATTGAACTGTTTAGCGGTGACCGCCCGAGAGTTTTCAGTGTTTCCACCTACGCTTTGGCAAGGAGCCTGCTGTTGCATGAATTACATAAAGCCTCTGAACATTTGATCATTCATCATTTGGTCAGTGTTGTTGTTTGCACGAGGATTGTCGCTTTCCTGATGCACATTATCCTGATTATTGATATGTGGTGAATCAACGGTTTCCTGTGCTCCATTGCTATTCTCAACATTCTCGGATGTCATTTTCAGATACTGTCACCAAACAAAGGTTAATTGACATGTAACATAATATCTCTAAACTCTGACCAACCAATTTAAATACAAAATAAATTTAAGTAGGTCCTACTAGCGAAGGAATTCCTCGTCTCTCCCCTCCTAGTTCTAGTCTCACATCTTAGTCAGGGATCATATCCCTAAGCTTTGATACGAACTGTGACGCCCCCAAAATTAGGTATACATCACCCATCTTGGGTCGTCAAATACATGGTACAAAATTCAACTACAACTTACTAATACAACTATCATGTACAATACGAAAAAACATAACTGTGAGTTTGAATACAATTATTGTCTACTAGAGATTATAAAAACTCAAAAGGAGTCCTCATTACGATTATTAACTCACTATTTCACATAATAGTGAAGAATACTAATGCTATCCTCTGGACCATCACTCCGTTCCCCGACTAGTCCCTGTTATGTTCTCATTTCCTGAAGAGAATAGTGAAAGAAAGGGTGCGCTCAACTAGCCCAATAAGAAATATTATGACTAAGATAATGCAGAATAAATTATCGTTAGCCTTCAACAGTGTTAAACTGATAAAATATAACAACATCAAGTTTAACTGCAGCAGATTAAACAATCCATTAAAAGAGTCAAGTAGAGAATAGAATCTACTATCTTTTTTGATTTAAAAAGTTTTTTATCACTTTTATCGCTGAGACTCAGCTTAATAAATAATCCACATCATCACTGCACTACGGCCAATGATAGTTATTAGGGTCACGACCACAATTATCCATGCACTACAGGCCAAGAATATTTGTTTATTCATTAATGGTCATGATCATGCCAACAACTGTCCATCAATGCACTACGGGCCAATGAGAAATTTTACCACATCATTTGTAACATTACGGTCATGATTACACTGAATAATCCTTGGTCATAATCATACCAAGTCCATCCATGCTTTACAGGCCACATATGACTTTCAAAAAAATATAAACATGAGGATGATGACAATGATATAAAAATTCAATAAAATAAGTTCAAAAATTAAGTTATTCAGGGACTAATAATGTCCAAATTGTCAACACGATACTGTTTGTAGAGTAAAATTCAAGAATAATCAGAAGAATATTTCCATGAAAAGATACTGGATGAAGCGCAAATATCAAGGATATTCTACTAATTTCATGGAGTATAGAAGTCAAAGTTTTAACCAACTGAGTATAATAAAGAATGGAATAACAAAAGAAATCACAATGCATGCGATAAACCGCACAGTTAGGTTATTCCAACAGAATAATAAATAACGGAACTAGGTCCGGCGTAAAACGCACAGATAGGATATTCCAACAGAATAATAAAGAATGGAACCAAATTCGGTGTAAAACACACAGACAGGATGTTCCGACAGAATAATAATAAAGACGGAACCAGGTCCTGTGTAAAACACACAGACAGGATGTTCCAACAGAATAATAATAAAGACAGAACCAGGTCCGGTGTAAAACACACAGACATGATGTTCCAACAGAATAATAGAAGAATGTCACCAAGTATAGGGTAAACCGCGTATACAGGCTATTCCAACAGAATAATAAGCAATGGAATAACAACAGTTCTCTTCATGAATAAGAAATAATAACACCCCTTACTGTAAAAGAAACTGAATATAAAAGTAGTTAAGTAGCAGAATACTTTTCTTCTATCTCTCTATAGTATCTCTCTATAGTTTTCTCTCTAAAGTTCAGTGAATTCGTAAGAAAATAATGAAGGAATGAGCTTCTATTTATAGGAAAATGGAATGCATAGTAACTAATCCATGAACGGTCTAGATTGATTTACTTTAATCTGACGGTCCATATTTAAAGCAAAATCTTTTAAATAAAATATAATATATAATCTGTGCAGACAAAAATTACGTGTGAAAACCCCATCAATTAATTGATACCTGCTGCCAAGTTTTTCAAACTTATTACATATAAATAAATATAATAATCATAATAATTGCACTTCCTGCCAAACTTTCTAAATCAATTCATATATATATATATATATATATATATATATATATATATATATATATATATATATATATATATATATATACCTCATTCTTGCCATCCTTTTTCTTTCCTCAACCCGTGACAAACATAAAACCCCCACTCCAAGACTTTCCTCCACAAGTGGGCCCCACCCGTGGGCCCCCCTAAAAAAATAACTTCTACCGATTATTTTGAAAAAAAATGGGCAAATAGGGGTTCATAAAATAAGCAAAATTGAGTGACTTATCACGTAAGCATCAATAATTAATACCGTGTGCTACTATGCAACCACGCGTATTACTGTAATTTTAACACCGGGTATTTCAACAGTTAACGGTAAAACTTTCGCCGTTACTTTCATAAAGAATTTCTGTCGTTTTCTCAATTCGACAATAATTTCGTTGTGAGGTCCACCAATGATTGTGCCGTTGTACTAATATTCCATGTTAAAACGAATATTTCCCGACCAATCGAATATTATATAACAACTTGCGTACTTTGCAAAATTTATAAATATTACCCACAACTATTATATCAATTTAACTCCATAATATTCAAAATTAATATTTATAGAAAATTCATCTTTATTCAAAAAGTTGGGGTTTTACATTTAAAGTCTTTAATATTTATCCTTGATTTCGTTTGATTAATGCTTATAACATTGTCATCATCCTCATGCTTATATTATGATGAAAGTCATCTTTGGCTTACGTGCAAAGATGGACTGTTGATTATTGGTTTTACGGTTGTATATCTTTGGCTTACGTGCAAAGATGGACTGTTGATTATTGGTTTTACAGTTGTATATCTTTGGCTTACGTGCAAAGATGGACTGTTGATTATTGGTTTTACAGTTGTTTATCTTTGGCTTACGTGCAAAGATGAACTATTGATTGATGAGTATATTTGGCTTATGTGCATAGATGAACTATTTATTGGTTTTATTATGACTAGGGATCATTCGGTATAATCATGACTCGTAATGTTATAGATGATGTGGTAAAAGTTGTGACAACCCGAGAATTTTGAATATTTTTAAAAATTTTATTAATTGATTTAAGGTTCAATATTAGAACCTAGACAGAAAATAAGTGTATGCGTTTGATATTTTTGAGATGGAAATTTGAGGATTTCAAAAATCTGTAAAGGATTTAGGTGAATTATTCAGGATTAAGTGTGTGTGAATATGTTATGTGTAAATGTTATTATATGTGTTTAGTATGTGGTTAAGGGTCAAGGGTTGACCAGATAAACGATATCTGTAACAAACCCTAGGTATATATTAAGAACGTCAACGTTCGGTTAGAAAACCCTAGCGATAACAAGAAACCCTAAAATTGGTTCCAGAAATCCTAATTCGATGTATGAAACCCTAATCTGGGAACTTAAAGGATAATTATAATTCTTAAGTGATATTAATTATAATGTTAATTAGGGTAAAGCTTAATTATTTATTAAACCCTAATTTCAAATTTATAAAACCCTAATTTTTGGATTAGAAACCCTAATTTATAATTTGGAAAAACCTAAGTGTTAATTTAATACTTTTAATGTTAATTAGGATACATTAATTCTAATTTTCAAGTTATAGTAATTAGAAAACCCTAATCTAGTTACGAAAATTTAATTTCTAAATTAAAAATATTATTTTTCTAATTAAAACCCTAATTCTGGGTTTAAAACCCTAATGACCGATTTTATCGTTAAATTAGCTATTTTAATTAGGTAATACTAATCCTAATTAGCAAGACTTCAAATATGATTATGAAATTTTAATATAATTAGAAAATTCTAATTATAATTTAAAAATATTAATTTTCTATTTTTAAAATCGAAATTCAGAAATGCTAGTAACTAATTTGCTAAACTTAAGGGTTCAAACCCTAAACTCTAAATGTTCCAAACCCTAACCTAAACCCTAAATCTTAAGGGTTTGTATCAAATGACCAATTTAGAATTAAATTGGAATAGAAATTACTATTATACCCTTAATGCATTATTAGAGGAAACTTGCAAATCTTGCCCTATATTTGGTTGGTGAACAACTACACCTACTCCATGTGCTAATATATCACAGCAACCAGCCGAATTTTCCAGCCATACCATAATATGCAAGTTATTTATATAGATTAGAGAGAGAAAATGGTGACTTTCATTTTCATTTTCTCCAATACTTTCTCTCTCTTCATTTTCAAGATCTAGAGTGAGAAAGTGAGATAGGGTAAGCCAAAATCAGTTCTTAACTCTCCAAGAACAGGAATCAAAGTCAGAAATCAGAGATCAAAAGCATAAGAAGGTATAAGAACCCTAATTTTGTAAATTTTGTGTTTTGATGTAATTTGTTGGCTAGATATGTGTAATAGATTTTAATTAGTGATCAGGGTTTTAAAATCCCAGATCCATAACATCAAAGTCCTCAAATCTAGCATTTTTAGAAATCTGGAAATCTGGAAAAAAAGTGACCTGACAGTCGAATGTCAGGCCCTCTAGATCGATATGTGTTAACTGTTTTGTGTGTTTTATGTTTTTAATCGGTAGCCTGACATGAGGACTCTGATATGAAACTAGAAACAGGATTATAGAAAGTCCAGATTGCCAATTATAAGAGGTGAAAGTACATTGACCGAGCACAAAGTCTGTTTCTGGGTTACCCAAAATTTTCCCAGAATTTCTGATAAGTTTTATTTGGCCTCTGATCTTGCAGTCGTTTGATTGTTTGGCCATGTTTTTGTTTTCATGTTGTAGTCTGATAAGTAGACTACGTATTAAAGTCATTATGTCACTTAGATCATAACTGGAATGAAAATTAATCACAGTCAAACTAGCGTTGCCCAACTGACTGGGTTCCATTTCTGGAAAACCCAGATTTGTGAAGAACATGATTTCTGGTAAGGTTTGACCGGCCTACATCTTCGGTTGATGTTGTTGTTTGACTGATGTAGTGTTATGATACTGTTCTATGACATTTGTACTACGATTTGGTATCATAACATCACTAGACACCGGATTAATTAAGGAACTAAAAGAGACCCATGGAACTGCTTGAGATTCTGGGAAATCCAAAAACTCAAGAACACATCGGACAGCAAGTTCAAGGCATTAGATCTTGCTTGTGTGTTGCAATTTAACCCTGATGATTGTTGGAACATGTAGTATTGCATCAATACTATAAGATCTGACCCTTATCAAGCCCAGAATACATTAGGGATGTAGATAAAATCATGGTCAAAGTAACAACCTTAGTTTCTGACATGAAGGCTCAAGAACAGCTGAAGAACACCTATAGCAACTGTTCTGTCGCTATAGGCCCCTTTTTAATTAATTATTTTCTAAAAATTAATATTTTAATTAAATAAATAGAAAAAATAGTTTTTAATTATTAAAAATACATAATAAATTCTGAAAAATTATTTTAATTTCTGAAAAAATAGTTTTTAATTATTTAGAGTATATTTCATAAATATTTAATATTTTTGGAATATAATTGGTATTTAATTTATTAAATTATAATATTAAATAAATTATTTAAAAATGATTTTAATTCATGAAAAATCATGAAAAATTATATTATGATATTAGAAAATATTTTAAGTTATTTTTAATGACTTTTAATATTTTGTGATAAAATTCATTAATTAATATTAATGATAATTAGTTTATTTAATAAATATATTAAATAAATTATGGAAAAATAGAATTAATGATTTACAAATCATATAAAAATTATTTAAATGTTATGAAAATATTTGAAGTTATAAAATATAACTTTTGATATTTTGTCATGAAAATATTAATATTTTAATATTAATAGTAATTACCGGATAATGAATTTAAGTGTTTAAAAATCATATAAATATGATTTTAAGGTATTAAAAATACTTTGATATATTATAAACATATTATAATATTAAGTGATGATTTTTATTAATATTTGATAATAAATAAATATTAATGATAAAGGAATTATGTGGTATTTAATTTATTTAAATACGTTTTTAATGATCGAAAATTCACGATAAATACTAATAATTATTTAAAAATTATTACGAGCTTACGATAAATATTTCGACTGATAATAAAAAAAAATTAAGTTAATTGTTATGTGTTTAGGTAGAGTTTAATTAAACTTAGACTCGATAAAAGTCCGACTAGACTGTCAGGACTTCAGATTTGTGTCAGGTTCAACTCAGACTGTAAAAGTTTGACTTGATACCTAGTCCTATGTGTGTTGTAGACTGATAGGGTTATGTGTTATGTGTTATATGTTTATGTTATTCTACGTATATATATATAATAGTATTATATTGTGATGATATTATTCTAATATTGGAGATCTGTATTACTAATATTAGGTCTTCGGATAAGGCGATATAAATTGCATTGCGGTAATCAATGGTTCAGGCAAGTTTATTTTTACTTAACTCTACTAAGAGTTGTTTCATTCGGATAAGCTTATGGTTAATCATTGTTGGTTGCCATGAATTGTACTCTTTACATATTGCATGTACAAGTCGGGTATAAAAGGACGATCACCTTCATTACTAGTTGGTTCAGATATATTTGTTCATGTTAATACTTATTATTTAGTCAAAATTTTATTCTTGCTAGTTCACAATTATATTGTTGAATTATAGCCAGCCAATTATTCAAATCATTTCAATCATGATATATCATTATATTATTGAAATTAAACTTGATGGGCAATCCTTATGCTCACCCTTGCTATATCATGATAAAACATTGCAGATTAAGGCGAATGCGTCAGATACAAGGAAAGGTCCAAGACAGTGCCAGCTTAAAGTTAATGTGCGCAATTAATTTTGTAATAATATAGTTTGATAATAATGTCATGTGTTAGTTAAGTTATGAATTATGATTAAGTTAATGTTACTTGACCTTGGGGAAAAGTATGTAAGTTTAATGTATAAACAATTTATGTTTATATCTTCCGCAAATAGTAGTAGTTGTATAGAATGATCGAATCGAATCCGCGGTGATTCAGGACCTCGGATTCGGGGCCGTCACAGTTGGTATCAAAGCTGTTGGTTATGAAGCTTAGGTAGGAATACTTGAGACTAATAACCGCAATGATTAGGATAAGTACTAACTCAAATAGAGTTAGTTGGTCGGTAAGATTCAAAGACGAATCTCGACGAGTTATAAGATACAGAGTTCCCTAACTCTGATAATAAAGTTTCACAGTAGTGAGAAATAGATAGAGTCTAAAAGACTAAAAACAAAGTAATAATATTATTCTTGAATTTTACTCCACAAAGCAATATCATGTTGACAATTTGGATATTTTAAACTCTGGATAAATTTAAAGTCTTTAATATTTATCCTTGATTTCGTTTGATTAATGCTTATATCATTGTCATCATCCTCATGCTTATATTATGATGAAAGTCTTCTTTGGCTTATGTGCAAAGATGGACTGTTGATTATTGGTTTTACAATTATATATCTTTGGCTTACGTGCAAAGATGGACTGTTGATTATTGGTTTTACAATTGTATATCTTTGGTTAACGTGCAAAGATGGACTATTGATTATTGGTTTTACAGTTGTATATCTTTGGCTTACGTGCAAAGATGAACTATTGATTGATGAATATCTTTGGTTTATGTACATAGATGAACTATTTATTGGTATGATTATGACCAGGGATCATTCGGTATAATCATGACTCGTAATGTTATAGATAATATTGTAAAAGTCTTCATTGGCCCGTAGTGCATTGATGGACATTTATTGGTATGATTATAACAAGGGATTATTAGGTATAATCATGACCATTGATGATTACATGAATATCCTTGGTCGTAGTGTAGGGAATATTTGATGATGTGGATTATTTATTAATCTAAGTCCCAGCGATAAAATATTGATTATACACTTTTAATTCGTAAAAGATAGCAGATATCATGCTCTATTTGACTCTTCTAAAATACAGTTGTATGTATTTGGCCTGTAGTGCAAAGATGAATTGTTAATGAATATCTTTGGCCGTAGTGCAAAGATGAATTTATTAGTATGATTATGTGCAGGGATTGCGATTTGGTATAACCATGATTTTGATGTTTCAGGTGAAGATATGTGATGAAAATTATCTTCGTCCTGGGTGCGAAGAGGAATTTAAAATCACAATTATGATTACGAGTTATTCATATGATTGTTGACATGAATTGTTGATTGATGTTACAGGGATAAAACATTATTGGTGAACTTTTAACATGGAGAAAATAATAGACCCGATGGTCTATTTGCCTCTTCTAATGGTTTGCTCATTACGCTGCAACTATGGTTGAAAAGTTTTATTATCTACCATATGTTCTAAATCTCTGATTTATTACTGATGAAGGCTATTGATGATGTAAATTAACTTTAGTCATGATATTCTTTATTGGGCTAGTTGTGCTCACCCTTTTTGCTTCACAATTCCTTTTAGGTAATAATAGTGTAGTTGGGTCAAGCGAGGGTAACAGGAGAATAGAACGGTGGTCAATAGCTATTGAGGTTCTCCCTAAATAGTATGGAAATAATTTTGTTGAGAACTTTAGATAAGTGTGTCGTATTGTATACATCATTTGATATTTAATTTTGGTGAACCGAATAGGGTGAGGTGAACCCAACTTTGGAAGGGTGTTTTGCCACTATCATACAATATGTCTAATGACATACAACCTCGTGTTATCATAAGATAGTGTGATGCCCCTAAAATTAGGTATACGTCACCCATTCTGAGTCTCCAGATACATGGTACAAAATTCAAATACAACTTCATTTATACAACTGTGGAGCTGTCGTATAGAATACGACCACAATTAACTATGAGATTTAATACAAATGTATGTAACTCTCATGGTACCTCGACCACAACCTTACAATGATACTTTACGTAAAAGTATAGTCAAAAACTATTTTAGAAATTAAAATCTTTGGGAAGTGCTCAAGGAAACCTTCGTGCATGGGAGGTCATGCGTCTAAGTTATGATAAATATCATATGTCCACGGAATTATCCTTAGTTGACCCAAAAATCCCCAAAGAAAAATAAGAAGATTACTATCATCTTATTTCCAATGGTGAGTCTTCTCTTGACATATAAATATCTCTGTTGTCTCCAAGTGAAAATTATATTTCACATAAATCCCAAGATCATATAGGTAGTGTCCGTAGATACATTCAGCAAGTGAATGCGCACGACCTTGTCTTATAATAACACGAGGTTGTATGTCATTAGACATCTTGTATGATAGTGGCAAAACACACTTCCAAAGTTGGGTTCACCTCACCGTATTTGATTTACCAAATATAACTATTAAATATTGTATAGAATACAACACACTTTTCTATACTGTTTAGGGAGAACCTCCACAGCTAGAGACCACTGTTCTATTCCCCTGTTATCCCCCCTCGACCTAAAAACATTCTTACGGAAACACTCTTATTACCTGAAAGGAATTATGAAGTAGAAAGGGTGAGCACAACTAGCCCAGTAAAGAATATCATGACTAAAGATAATTAAATTATCAATAGCTTTCATCAATAATAAATCAGAGATTTCAACCATAGTTACAGCGGAACGAGCAATCCATTAGAAGAGTCAAATAGACCATAAGGTCTATTATCTTCTTTATGTTTAAAGTCCACCAATAATGTTTTATTCATGTAAAATAAATCAACAGTTCTTGTCCACAATTATATGAATAACTCATAATCATAATTGTGGTTCTATATTCCTCTTCGCAACCAGGACAAAGATAATTTTCATCACCTATCTTCACCTGAAACATCAAAAATCATGGTTATACCAAATCAGAATTCCTACTCATAATCATACTAATAAATTCATCTTTGCACTACAGCCAAAGATATTCATTAACAATTCATCTTTGCACTGCATGCCAAAAATATACAACTGTATTTTAGAAGAGTCAAGTAGAGCATGATATCTACTATCTTCTACGAATTAAAAGTGTATAATAAATATTTTATCGCTGAGACTCAGCTTAATAAATAATCCACATCATCGAATCACCCCTGCACTACGGCCAATGATATTCGTTAATATCACATCCATGAATTTATATTTCATCGCTGAGACTCAGCTCAATAATCAATCCATATCACTGAATTATCCATGCACTACGGCTAAAGATAATCGTGTTTTCATCAACTGTCATGATCATGCCATAAAACAATTCATCTTTTCGCCCTTGGCGGAAGAGAATCCATAGCCATAATCATACCAAAAACTGTCCATCAATGCACTACGGGCCAATGAGGACTTTTTCTACATCATTTGTAACATTACAGTCATGATTATACCAAATAATCCCTGGTCATAATCATACCAAGTCCATCTATGCACTACGGCCAAAGATGACTTTCAACACAATATAAGCATGAAGATGATGACAATGATATAAGAATCAATCAAATGAGATAAAGGATAATTATTAAACATTTATAATACAATTTATTCAGCGTTCAATAATAACCAAATGTTATCAATCACTTAATAATCTTATAATCTAATATCATTAATATTATAACAATATTTTAATTATTTCCTAAACTTATAAATAATTTATTTTAATTGTTTACACTTTATCAAATAATGCATTTAATCATTCAAAAATGCCATACTCATAAGATTTCATCATCAATGATCAATTTCCTCATCAAAAATCTGCATATACCCTATATAGGATTCTTAAGCTATAAAATCCTATTTTCCAATTTTATTACTTCATATAACATATTTAATTCATTTACTCATAACTAGTTCTTTTTCATGAAAAAAACCAAATCAGTCCCAAAAATATTTATTTTTTGGGATTTAGCAGAATATAGTCTCATCTTGAACATATATTGTAGTAGCCCCCGAATCCGGGCCCCGAATCGCCGCGGATTCGGTACACTAATTCTTTCACTATTTGCGGAAGATATAAACATAAATTGTTTATACATTACATTACACACTATTCCCCAAGGTCGAGTAACCTTAACTTAATACACATTTCTTAAAATATCTATTACACAACAATATTTATTACAATACGCTATTACAACTAGCAGCACTTTATAACCCAAGCTGAACTTGACTTTAACCTTTTTCTGTATACGACGCATTTGCTTTACCTGCAATGTTTTATCATGATATAACAAGGGTGAGCATAAAAGTTGCCCAGCAAGTTTACATACAACAAAATAACGATATATCATGATTGAAGAGTATGAATAATTGGCTAGTTATAATTCAACAATATAATTGTGAACTAGCAGGAACAAAATTTTGATTGAACAAGTATTTTACATGAACAAACATTTCTGAACCAACTGGTAATGAAGGTGATCAGCCTTTCATACCTGACTTATACATGCAAGATGTACATAGTACAATTTTCATGGCAATCAGCAAAGATTAACCATAAGCTTGAAGAAATTACTCTTATTAGAGTTAAGTATAAGAAAAACTTGCCTGAACCGTTGATTACCGCACGCAATTAATAACGCTTTACACCGAAGACCTAATATTAATAATATAGATCTCCAATAATTAGAATAATATCATCACAGTATAATACTGTTATATACACAGAATAACCTAAACACATTACCACATAACCCTATCAGTCTTTACCGCACATAAGACTAGGTATCCAGTCAAACTATTGAATTCTGAGTTGAAACCGACATAATTCTATCATCCCGACGGTCTAGTCAGACTTTTATCGAGTTTACATTCAATTAAACTCTGACTTAATACTTAACAATATCACAGATAATTTTTTTATCAGTCAAAATATTTTTCCTAGGCTCGTAATAATTTTTGAATAATTATTACCATTTATCAACATTTTTCAATCCTTAAAAACGTATTTAAATAAATTAAATACCACAAAATTCCTTAATCATTAATATAAAATATTAATGAAAATCATAACATAAAATTATAATATAATTATAATATATCAAAGTATTTTTAATAACTAAAAATCATATTTATATGATTTTTAAACACTTAAATCCATTATCCGATAATTGCTATTAATATTAAAATATCAATATTTTCATGTCAAAATATCAAAAGTTACATTTTATAACTTAAAATATTTTTATAACACTTAAATCATTTTTATATGATTTATAAATCATTAATTCCATTTTTCCATAATTTATTTAATATATTTATTAAATAAACTAATTATCATTAATATTGATTAATTAATGAATTTCATCCCAAAATATCAAAAGTTATCAAAAATAACTTAAAATATTTTCTTATACCATAATATTATTTTTCATGATTTTTCATGAATTAAAAACTATTTTTAAATAATTTATTTAATATTATAATTAAATAAATAAATACCATTTATATTTCAAAAATACTAAATATTTTTGAAATATACTTAAAATAGTTAAAAACTATTTTTCAGACATTAAAATAATTTTTCATAATTTATTTTGTATTTTTAATAATTAAAAACCATTTTTTTCTAATTTAAATTAATTTTCCGGAAATTACTAAATAAACTATCGCTAAAGGCCTATAGCGACACTTTCTGTCGCTATAGGTGTTCTTGAGTGTTCTTGAGCATTCATGTCAGTCGCGAGGGTCTTTGTTTGACCGGAATTTAATCTGTGCTACACCTAGTTTCTGGTCTGTTAATGCTGATGGTTGTGTAGTATAAATGTAGTACTACAATTAACGACTGATTTGAGGACCAAACATCAATAGATCCACGAGATTCAGACCCTACAATAACTTGTCAGACCCTGTTCTTCATTTCTGGGTTTTCCAGAAATGAAGAACAGTCTATGTGTCTACTTTTCAATCCTTGTAACTTGCAGTATATATATTGTCTGTGTGATCAAAAGGTTCTATCTTGTAAACAATAGGTCAGTTTACATTTCTATTACATCATATCAATATATCTACATCAAACCAGCACGATCTAGGTTAGTTAAAATAGGGGTCCGGACTGTTCTTGAACATTTCTGGGTTTTCCAGAAATGTTCTTGAACAGCTTGGTCAACGATGGTTTAACCTCGATTTCCTGCTATTTCAGTTATGATCTAAGTGATCTAAAGGCTTTAATGTGTAGTATACATACCAAACTACAACTAATAAACAACAACTTGGCCTAACTGCTAACACACAACAAGATCAAAGGCTCGAAATAGCTTGTCAGACGTCTGGGTAATTCTGGGTTTTTCCAGAAACTAGTTTTTCGTGAACGGTCAACTACCTTTGACCGCTTGTAACTTTTAATCTAGATTTGATCTGGACTTGATTCAAGTCTCAGATCCAAGAGCTAACAACAAAGTACAGATCTATAACATTAAACACAACTAAACATTAACAGACAAAGATCTAATGGCCCTGACATTCGGCTGTCAGGTCTCATTTTTCCACTTTTTCAGATTTTTATAAACATTAAATCCGAGCATCTAGGTGTTATGGATCCATGATCCAACAACCCAGATCTCTAATTGACACCTTAATACACATGTTTAACCAACAACTAACAACATTTAATATCAAAATCAAAGATTTCAAAATTAAGGGTTTTATACCTTTTGAGCTTTGATTTTTAATTTTTGTATTCCTGGTCTGTTATTGGCTTGCTAGGAACTGATCAAAGTTCATCTTTTCTCTCTCTATCACTCTATATCTCGAATTTTTAGAGAGAGGAGGGTTAGGAGAAAAATGAAACATAAAGTAGTCCATTCTCTCTCTTAATCTAATATATATCAATTAGATACATTGAATGATCCATCTTGCTACTGATTTTGCTGGATTTGATAAAGGCTAGTCTAGGTTTAGGCTTAGGGTTGGTAAACAACTCAAGATCTTGCAAGATTTGCAAGCTATCTTATTAAAGAATATGATTTAAGGGCATTTTGGACATTTCCCATTTATTTCTAGGATTTTTCATGTATTGCAAACCCTTAGGGTTAGAATTTGGATATTTTAGAGTTTAGGTTTTAACCCTTAACTTTGCAAAAATTTTAATTTCTAGCATTTCCAAATTTCGGATATAAAATAGAAAATTAACAATTTTAACTTATAATTAGTATTTACTAATTATATTAAAATTCCTTACTCATACTAAAACTTACTAATTAGGATTAGTATTTCCTAATTAAAATTGCTAATTACGCAATTAGGGTCAAAATGGTCATTAGGGTTTATAAACCGCTAATTAGGGTTTCTAATAGAAAAATTAATTTTCTAATTTAGAAATTTAATCTCGTAATTAGATTAGGGTTTCTAATTACTCATAATATTAAAATAATTAGGATTAGGGTTTCCTAATTAGCATAGCTAATTTTAGCGATTAATTCCACCACTGAACAATTAGGGTTTCTGACGGAACAATTAGGGTTCCAATAAATTGAAAATTAGGATTTGCTAATAAATTAACCTTTACCCTAATTAGTACTTAATTAATACCTCATAAGCATTATAATTCTCCGTTATAATCCCAGATTAGGGCTTCAATTTATCAGAATCTGAAATTAGGCTTTTCAGATCTGGTATTAGGGTTTTAAATTTGAAATTAGGGTTTTGTAATCAATTGTTAAGATTAACCCTAATTAATCTTTTAATTATTTACACTTATGCCATTAAGTTCCCAATTTAGGGTTTTATGCACCGAATTAGGGTTTCGGATTCCCGGAACTGAAACTAGGGTTTCCAGAACCAATTTCTAGGGTTTCTTGCTAAACGCTAGGATTTTCTAGCCGAACATTGTCGTTCTTAATATATTCTTAGGGTTTGTTACAGATATAATTTATCTGGTCAACCCTTGACCCTTAACCACATTCTAAACACATCATTAACCACATTCACAGAACTTAATTACATAAACAATTAATCCTGAATAATTCACCTATTTCCTTTACAGAATTTTGAAATTCTCAAAATTTAATCCCAATAACCTTAAACGCATACACTTATTTTCTGTCTAGGTCTAATATTTAACCTTAAATTAATCATTTAAGATTTTAATAATTTGCCCAAATTTTCGGGTTGTCACATATATTTTTCTCATAATTTTTAAAATTCATTTACTATTTTTCATATGGCTAAAACTGTCGAATATTTAGACATTTATCATAAATTATACTTTTGTCTAAAAATTCCAAAATTTACATGGTATACTCCTGTTATATACATGTACTCCCAAAAAAAAATTTAACCAATTTTAGAGTTAACTACAAGGAGTTTTAAGGGTTTACTTTGAAAATAGTCTTTTCCCATAAAATCCATAACTCTTAATTTATACATCCAAAAATCGCCATTTTTGGACACAATCTAGAAAACTCATCAAATTATCATTTCAAATTTTTCCAGAATTTTTGAGGGTTAGCAAAATTACGAAACTGTCCTTGGCAGAAACCCCTTTTTAATGAAAATACTATTCATATGAATACGAAGGATCATTTACAATGCATGCGGTAATCTACATAGACATGTTATTTCTACAGAATAATAAAGAATGGAACCAGGTCATGCTTAAACGCACAGACATGATATTCCAACAGAATAATAAATAATGAAATAACAGAAGAATTCATTAGGCATGCGATAGACCGCACAGACAGCTTATTCCAACAGAATAATAAATAATGGAACCAGGTCAATGCGTAAACGCACAGACAGGATATTCCGACATAATAATAAAGAATGGAATAATAGAAGAATTTCACCATATATGCAGTACTTCGCATAGACAATTTATTCTAACATAATAATAAATAACGGAACCAGGTCATGTGTAAAGCACAGACATGATGTTCCAACAGAATGATAAAGAATGGAATATTAGAAGAATTTCACAATGTATGCGGTACTTTGCATAAAAAGGTTATTCGAACATAATAATAAAGAATGGAATAACAGAAGCTCTCTTCACGAATAAGAAAGAAAGAATACCCCTTACGAGTACAACAAATAATATCCCTTACCTTAAGAAGAAGAGTACTGAATATATGAGTAGTGAAGTAGCAGATACTTTTCTTCTTTCTCTCTATAGTTTATCTCTCTAGATTTTCAGTGAATTCGTAAGAAATAATAAAGGAATGAGCTTCTATTTATAGAAAAATGGACTGCATAGTAAGTAACTCATGAACGGTCCAGATTGATTTACTTTAATCTGACGGTCCATATTTAAAGAAAAATCTTTTAAATAAAATAAAATATATTATATTTATAATCTAATAAAATGAATAACTTTATAGAAGATTTTACTATGCAAACACTATGCATAATAAAATATAATATATTCTAATTATTTTCTAATAAAACAGATAACTTTATAAAAGTATTCTGTTTTATATAAAAAGATTTTCTGTATTATTACATTAATAATACCAACAAAACTGAGTGACTTATCACTTAAGCATCAATAATTAATACCGTGTGCTACTATGCAACCACGCGTATTACTGTACTTTTAACACCAGTTGTTTCAACAGTTAACGGTAAAACTTCCGCCGTTATTTTCATAAAGTATTTTTATCGTTTTCTCAATCCGACAATAATTCCGTTGTGGGGTCCACCAATGATTGTACAGTCGTACAGATATTCCCCGACAAAAAGAATATTTCCCGACACAACGAATATTTTATATCAACTTGCTTACTTTGAAAAAAAATATTCAGATATTATCCTTAACTTTAAACTTTTATCAATTTAACTATTTACCAAAATAAAAAAATTGAATACTTTTATTTCATAAAATTCGGGGTCTCACAGACAGGGTTGTACACATCCACTTACTGAGTATATCTATGAGCACTACCTATATGATCTTGGAGTTTATTTGAAATATAATTTTTACTTGGAGACAACGGAGATAATTATATGTCAAGAGAAGACTCACCATTAGAAAGAAAATGATAGTAATCTTCTCATTTTTCTTTGGGATCTATTGGGTCAACCAAGGATAATTCTGTGGACATATGATATCCATCATAACCTAGACGCATGGCCTCCCATGTACGAAGGTTTCCTTGAGCACTTCCTAAAGATTTTAATTTCTAAAACAGTGTATGACTATACTTTTATGTAAAGTACCATTGTAAGGTTGTGGTCGAGGCACC
Source organism: Panax japonicus (assembly GCA_020205505.1). Taxonomy (NCBI): domain Eukaryota; kingdom Viridiplantae; phylum Streptophyta; class Magnoliopsida; order Apiales; family Araliaceae; genus Panax; species Panax japonicus. Next base: position 60,368,401 of record CM035107.1, read on the forward strand.
ATGAGAGTTACAAACATTTTTATTAAAACTCACAGTTAAACTGTGGTCGTATTCTGCACGACAGTTCAACAGTTGTATAAATGAAGTTTGTATTTAATTTTTATAGTATGATATCTGGCGACTCAGAATCGGTCGTATGGACCTATTTTGGGGATATCACAAATGGTATCAAAGCTTAGGGATATGGTCGTTGGCGGAGATACGAGTCTAGAACTAGGAGGGGAGAGACGAGTAATATACTTCGCTAGTGTGTGACTTACCTAAGACAAAATTTTTACTTGATAAGTTGACAATTTGTGATATGTCAATTGACCTTTGTTTTGAAGATATATTCTAGAATGATATCTAAAATACAGGAGATGAGCAATAAAAAAATCATGATACAGAGGATATAACTGGGAAGGTACAATCCGAAAAGAAAGCAACGTATTCTCATCTCTTCGAATACCAGGTACGTACGTAAATTTCGAGGGCGAAATTTCATAAGGAGGGGAGATTGTGAGATTCTAAAATTATGAAATGAAAGTATTCAATTTTCTTATAATTATTATTTTATTTAGTAAATGGTTAAATTGATAAAAGGTTAAAGTTAAGGGTGATATATGAAAATTTTGCAAAGTATGCAAGTTGTTATAAAATATTCGTTTGGTCGGGGAATATCCGTACGACGGCACAATCATTGGTGGACCCCACCATGGAAGTATTGTCGTAGTAAGAAAACGACAGAATTATCTTTTTATAAAAACAATAGCGAAAGTGTTACCGTTAAAACTGTTGAACTACCCGGTAGTAAAAGTAGAGTAATACGCGTGGTTGCATAGTAGCACACGGTAGTGATTATTGATGCTTAGGTAAGAAGTCACTCAGTTATACTCAATTATTGCTACAATAATTACTGCATCATAATTCTCATATTATTGATTTAATTATTGTCACAGTATCATCTGCATAATATGTTATATTATTAAATCAATAATTAAGACGACAAAGTTATTCATATTATTATTTGAAATATTGACAATGTCTAGAAGTTCTGTCAAGGAGAAGTTTGGTCACCTAATTGCGCGCCAATAAGGAGGAATCCTTATTGAAAAGCCCCATCTTTCCTGGGAACGACCTGGTTATTAAATATTGTGAGTTATAATATTAATGATGAATAAGTTCGTGTTGATTAAAGATGAAATTGATAGTTCCATTGTGTTGGAATTATTATTGTTAGTGGAAATCGACTTTTATTTCGATATTAATTGATGTCTAGAAGTTATACTGACCAATCGGGTAATTAATCGGATAAATGAGTAATTAATTGCTATTAATTCACATGATTATAACTATTTATTCAAATGTGTGTACTATTGATTCACATTCTTGTACTATTAGGGGAGGTGGTGCAAGATTGATAATACTTGCATGACTATGTTAAAAATGGAGGTATAGATGGAGGTACTATACTGTAATTCATATTTTCACATGTCTAGGACTATTGATTCACATGATTTACTATTAGGGGAGGTGGTGCAAGTTTGATTATACTTGCAGGACTAAATTAAAAATAAAGGAAAAGAGGATGGTATTATACTGTAATATTTTGAGCCCCAAAACGTGCAATTATTGAAACTATATTTTCCTATAAATAGAAGCTCATTCCTTCATTATTTTCACCAATTCACTAAAGCTATAGAGCAATTATTATAGATAGAAAATATAGAGATAAAGAAGAAGAGAAGTCTATTACCTTACTATTCCAGTATCCAGTTTTCTTCTGAGGTAATGGATATTATTATTATAGTAAGGGGTATTATTTCTTTCGTATTCATGAAGAGGGCTATTGTTATTCCATTCTTTATTATTATATCGGAATAACCTGTCTATGGGAAGTACTGCATACATGTTGAAATTCTTCTGTTATTTCATTCTTTATTATTCTGTTGGAATATCCTGTCTGTGCGGATTACACATGACCTGGTTCCATTCTTTATTATTCTGTTGGAATATCCTGTCGGTGCGAATTACACATGACTTGGTTCCATTATTTATTATTCTGTTGGAATATCCTATCTGTGCAGATTACGCATGTCCTGGTTCCATTATTTATCATTCTGTTAGAATAACATGTCTATGTGGATTACCACATGCATGGTGAATCCTCCTTCATATTCATTCTTTATTAAATTGTGGAAATGATTTGTCTATATGGATTACTGCATAGCGGGTGAAAATCCATTTGTAGTTTCGTATATTCTATTATACTCGTATGAGATATCATTTCTTTTGTACTCGTCGTGGAATATCATTTTCTTTGGGGTTTTTTTACGAGTTACAATCCACGGGTTACTAGTCACTCTAGTATTATTCACTCGGGTATTCGGGGCACTTTTCATGTTGGAGTACTATTCATGAGTTACTATTCACCCGAATATTATTCACTCGGATATTTGGGGTACTTTTTATGCCGGGGTACTATTCACGAAGTACTATTACAGGGTACTATTTACCCGAAAAATATATTTCTTTTCTGTCCAAATTATTTTTAGTACATGAATATTATTCTTGAATTTTACTCCATAAAGCAGTATCATGTTGACAAGTTGGATATTTTTAAACTCTAGATAAATTTAAATTCTTTAATATTTATCCTTGATTTCGTTTGATTAATGCTTATATCATTGTCATCATCCTCATGCCTATATTATGATGAAAGTCATCTTTAGCTTACGTGCAAAGATGGACTGTTGATTATTGGTTTTATAGTTGTATATCTTTGGCTTACGTACAAAGATGGACTGTTGATTATTGGTTTTACAGTTGTATATCTTTGGCTTACGTGCAAAGATGGACTGTTAATTATTGGTTTTTACAGTTGTATATCTTTGGCTTACGTGCAAAGATGGACTGTTGATTATTGGTTTTACAGTTGTATATATTTGGCTTACGTGCAAAGATGAACTATTGATTGATGAGTATCTTTGGCTTATGTGCATAGATGAACTATTTATTGGTATGATTATGACCAGGGATCATTCAGTATAATCATGACCCGTAATGTTATAGATGATGTGGTAAAAGTCCTCATTGGCCCGTAGTGCATTGATGGACAGTTATTGGTATGATTATAACTAGGGATTGTTCGGTATAATCATGACCATTGACGATTACATGAATATCCTTGGCCGTAGTGCAAGGATGATTCGATGATATAGATTATTTATTAAGCTGAGTCTCAGCGATAAAATATTGATTATACACTTTTAATTCGTAGAAGATAGTAGATATCATGCTCTACTTAACTCTTCTAAAATACAGTTGTATGTCTTTGGCCTATAGTGCAATGATGAATTGTTAATGAATATCATTGGCCGTAGTGCAAAGATGAATTTATTAGTATGATTATGAGCAGGGATTGCGATTTGGTATAACCATGATTTTTGATGTTTCATGTGAAGATAAGTGATGAAAATTATCTTCGTCCTGGGTACGAAGACGAATTTAGAATCACAATTATGATTACGAGTTATTCATATGATTGTGGACATGAATTGTTGATTGATGTTACAGGGATAAAACATTATTAATGGACTTTTAACATGGAGAAGATAATAGACCTGATGGTCTATTTGACTCTTCTAATGGATTGCTCGTTCTGCTGCAACTATGGTTGAAAAGTTTTATCATCTACCATATGTTCTAAATCTCTGATTTATTACTGAAGAAGGCTATTGATGATGTAAATTATCTTTAGTTATGTTATTCTTTACTAGGCTAGTTGTGTTCATATTTTTTTGCTTTACAATTTTTTTCAGGTAATAAGAGCGTAGCTGGGTAGAGCGGGAATAATAGGAGAATAGAACGGTGGTCTATAGCTGTCGATATTCTCCCTAAATAGTATGGAAATAATTTTGTTGAGAACTTTAGATAAGTGTGTCGTATTGTATACGTCATTTGATATTTAATTTTGGTGAACCAAATAGGGTGAGGTGAATCCAACTTTTGAAGGGTGTTTCGCCACTATCATCAAGATGTCTAATAACATACAACCTCGTGTTATCATAAGACAGGGTTGTGCACATCCACTTGCTGAGTATATGTACGAGCACTACCTATATGATCTTGGAGTTTATTTGAAATATAATTTTCACTTGGAGACAACGAAGATAATAATATGTCAAGAGAAGACTCACCATTGGAAAGAAGATAATAGTAATCTTCTCATTTTTCTTTGGGATCTATTGTGTCAACCAAGGATAATTATGTGGACATATGATATCTATCATAACCTAGACGCATGGCCTCCCATGTACGAAGGTTTCCTTGAGCACTTCCCAAAGATTTTAATTTCTAAAATAGTTTTTGACTGTACTTTTATGTAAAGTATCATTGTAAGGTTGTGGTTAAGGCACCATGAGAGTTACATACATTTGTATTAAAACTCATAGTTTAACTGTGGTCATATTCTGCACGACAGTTCAATAGTTGTGTAAATGAAGATTGTATTTGATTTTTATAGTATGGTATCTGGCGACTCAGAATGGGTCGTGTGGACCTATTTTGGGGGCATCACACCGTTGCCTCACATTGATGACCTGTTTGACCAGTTGCAAGGCGCCAAATTCTTTTCAAAGATCGATCTTCGTTCTGGATATCATCAGTTGAAGATTAAAACTTATAACATTCCAAAGACTGCTTTCAAAACTCGGTACGGGCATTACAAATCCTAGTCATGTCTTTTGGATTGACTAATGATCTTGCTGTCTTCATGGATATGATGAACCAAATATTCAAGGAATATTTGGATCACTTTGTGGTTGTCTTTATTGATGACATCCTAATTTACTCCAAAAGCCGTGAAGATCATGAGCAACACTTGTGGCTGATACTCCAAAAGCTTCGTGAAAATAAGATATATGCCAAGTTAAAGAAATGCGAGTTCTGGCTTGAGGAAGTTGCATTCCTTAGGCACGTAATATAAAATAATGGAATATCTGTTGACCCAGCAAAGATTGAAGCAATTCAAAGCTGGGAGCAACCTAAGTCAGTGACCGAAGTACGTAGCTTTCTCTGCTTAGCTGGTTATTATCGAAGATTCGTGGAAAGAGTTTCTCGAATCGCTACTCCATTAACTCAGCTGACTCGAAAAGATACAAAATTCGCTTGGAGCGAGGAATGTGAGAAGAGTTTTCAAGAACTCAATAGGAGGCTCATTTCAGCACCTATTTTTACAATACCAGCTTGTTTGGAGGGATTTGTCATATACAACGATGTTTCAGGCAAAGGTTTAGGGTGTGTTCTCATGCAACATGGGAAATTCATAGCCTATGCCTCACGACAACTTAAAGAATATGAGAGGAATTATCCCACTCATGATCTAAAGTTGGCAGGTATCGTTTTTGCACTTAAGATTTGGAGGCTTTACCAGTATAGAGAGAAGGTGGAGATCTATACGGATCACAAAAGCCTCAAATATTTCTTCACTCAAAAGGAACTCAGCATGCGGCAACGACGTTGGCTTGAGTTGTTTAAAGATTACGATTATACCATTCAATACCATCTTGGAAAATCGAACATTGTAGCTGACGCATTGAGAAGAAGATCATATGTGGGTACGAGTGTGATATTGTCAACGCAAAGGCCCATTTTGTATGACTTACAAAAGATGGAGATAGAGTTAAAGACTTGATAAGTGGGTTTTACACCTACTTATGTGGTACCAATTCATTCGAACTATGCCCACCTCAAGTACATTTTAATATGTTTTAGCTGCATTTCATGTTAATTTGAATTTCGCATACTTAAAAATCCTTTTGGTGAATAAGTGCAGGAATTGGCCTAATTTGGTGGTGCTATCGGGCACGAGGTTAATGGATTCGTGAGGCGAGACAAAAGATAAGATGTGCATGATGTAGGATTGAGTGGAACATGGATGGACAAGCATGGATAGACATAGGACATTTCAGTAGCAGCAACAACGTTGCAGAACCAAGCGAAGAAGCAAAAGTAGAAGACATCAACTGAAGGCCGCGCGGCCGCACGGTTGGAAGAGCTTGGATGCGCGCGCCCGCGCGAGTACCCAGCCAGACCTTGGAACCTACTGCAAGTTGGGCGGCCGCGAGAAGGACAATGCTAGGGAGTGCGCGCCCGCGTGAGAGACTGGCTATACATAAGAACTTACTGCAAGTCTAGCGGCCGCGAGCATAACAAACCGGAGGAGAGCGCGGCCGCGCGTGAGGCCTGAAGCTGCTGACTTGTTTTATCTTATTTCCAAATTTTAAGGGTTGTAATTGATTTAAAACGATTCCTGACTGGTGTCAGGGGTATCACTTGACATTTATTCAACTTTAGTTTTTATTTCTTTACGTCGTAATTAGGGTTTATTCTCTGAGAGAGATTCCAACGTAATGGGAGGCCACAACTCTACTTTTCTACTCCTTCTTAAGATTTTTTACCAGAGTGGATTATTATTATTTTTATTTTGCTAAAATCTTATGAGGATTTGAATATTGATCTATATTCAGCAATTGGGTTTGATTGTTTCTACCTTTCATCTTTCAATTGCTTATTTGTTAGTCATGTTTAGATTTGATTCCATAATGGCTTTTGGTTCAATCATGAACTAAACTCCATTATGGGATTCTAACGGATTTTAATATGTAGTTTGATTGCATGCTTAAATGCTGGATTGTTTTGCATATCATATGGGATGTCTATCATGATTGTTTTGTATGTATGAATGCTTGATCACCATTCGTTTAAGTATTTGTATGGAATTGACAATGAACATGCAAATATGGATTGTAATCATGATAGTATACGTATATAGGCCTTTGTTATATGACTTATGTATTTCGTGAACCAGATAGACATATACTATTTCACCGTATAAGTTAGAATAAGGGCTTGAACTTAAAATCAATATAGTTGCAATTTCACATAGACATATAGTGTTTTTGGTTATATTAATGATTACATAGAGTCTATCATCTGTGGATGCTTTTTAAGTAGGTCTTAGTGCTTTGAAAAATGGCCAATACTCTTTTAGTGCTCTTGGCTACTTTCCTGTGATATGTGAACAAGTCATGCATGATAGTGGCAATTGAATGAAGTATTAAATGAAGTTAGGATCCCATTATTTCCAGATTTGATTTATTCTATTTATTATTATTTTAGTTGGTATTTGTGACTCGAGAACAAACCAATCTTATTTGTCAGTTTGAGCATATAAATAAAGTGAATTAATTAATGTATAGCGATTTGAATTAAACAAACTTCTCTGTGGGATTGATACTTTACTTGCTCTGTATTACTTGTTGACTCATGTATGTTTGCATGAGTTAGAGCTCTTTTGTTAAGACTAAAAAAGAAGCAATAAGTTTTTGGCGCCGTTGCCAGGGAAAGGCGTTCAATTTAGTATTACTATCATTAGTTTTAAGCTATATTGTATGACTTAGACAATTCTAGTCTTATCTCATTTTAGTTTTTATTTTTGTTTCAGGAACTTGGATAAATTTTTATGCGCACACGGTCAACCAACCCCGATTTAACACCTGTTCAGGATAACATAAATGGGAGAGGTTTGAAGGCGGGTGTTTGTAGAAATTTACAAGTACAGTTGGAAAATACGACAGATAACATGGCAGTCGAGGTACAAGGAGAAGAGCAACGAGAGGAGCATAGGGCTCTGAAAGAATATTCCATGCCTAATATTAATGGACTACAGTCCAGCATAATCAGACCAGCGATAGCAGCCAATACATTTGAGATAAAAACTGGCACTATTCAAATGGTGCAGAATACAGTTCAGTTTGGGGGTGCTGCTACAGATGATCCGAATGAACACCTGTTAAGTTTCATCGAAATTTGTGATACATTTAGATACAACGGTGTGACGGATGATGCTATTAGACTAAGGTTGTTTCCATTCTTATTGAGGGATAAAGCGAAAAGTTGGCTTCATTCTTTGCCAGCAGGATCTATAACTACATGGGAGGACTTAGCACAAAAGTTCTTAGCCTGATTCGTAGTTTATGAACTACGACTTACTGCATTTCGTGTATTCCTACACATTTATATAATCATGGATTCATATCCATTAGTCATACATTTCATACGCTCTTAATATAAGAACAAATATTGTCTCTTAACTAGGTTTGTAAAACCTTCATTTTGCTTTCTCATCATACTCTTAGAATAGCTAGGTATGTATAGGTATACTTAACCACCCATACTTGACATCAATATTCATATACATTTATCACTCACATGACTCGCTATGTGTTCAACACATATTTAAAGTTTATAGATACGTGATCTACGTCGTTCATATTCAAACTACTTAGTTTCATAATGATTTATTTCAATAAATAAGGCTTAACAACTTTCTTTAGCAAGATTCGATGTTATAAGCTTTTAAACCATTATTGGTACTAATAAGTCTCTACTATTATGCTTCACATAGACATATCATAGTTCATTATTTGAAAACATATTTTAAACCACACTTGAAACGTCCAATTCATGCTTAGCTAAAAGATGAACATAATCGGCATGTCTAGGGGCATAAGGCATTCAATTTCACTTTTAAAAGTTATTCTAGGCCAAGGTCAAGCAACTAGGTGAAACTTTAAATCTCATTTCATAGCTAACTAATCCATGAATATATGTTATCATGTTTAGAACTTTAAGTACACACATTACTTTAAGTTCGTTCTTAAAGTTTCACGTTTTCTTTAGAAATCCTTTTCAACTAAGCTATTGTAAGTTGATAATAAGTAAAGTAACTTTAAATCACTTCTCATTCTTAAGTATACTCATAACTCAACAAGATGTATGTGTTAAAATATCATAACTTCAAATACTCAAGGTTCGTCAATATTCATTTTTCAAAACTCTAAGTTTCTTTTCAAAACACATACTAAGCCATGCTAAAGCATTCTATAATGAGTAAGGTAAATCTTATATGTCATGTTAATTATCATGCATTTTTATGTTACATCACGTAGAATAACATATTTCATCGTCGAGAGCACTATACTTGCGCATGTACTCGCTCGACGCCCTCCGATGGCCTTCGATTACGTAACGGTCACACAAATGACTATTTTTACCCTTCATAATGACCTCAAATTGAAACACTTAAAGAACAAAAGTTGTAGGTTTATTCGTTCTCGTTCCGGGTCATCTTGAATTTCTTCAGTCGGAGTTCGTATGAAAATTTTATGGCCGTTTTAGTAAAGCATGTTCTGTCAGATTTTTTTTCTCAGCAGTTGTAGTCAGACCACCCCCGCCGGGGCGGGCATAGCTACTGTAAACTCACGATTTCATGCTCTGTTACGAACCACAATGCCAAACTTTCCTTCTAACCTTCATAATTTGAGTTATACGTATCCAAATTAGTCCGTTTTTGATTCTATAGATTCGTAATCCATGGAACTACAACATACTAGATACCCATCAACTAACATGAACTAACCTAAATATGTATTTACAACTCATGTTCGTACTAATTATCATGTTTTGGACAATTTAGCGAAATCATTCACTACGAATTCGTTTCTAAACCAAATTGGTTCGTTAAACTTCCGTTAATTTCGTATTTGATTATATTAACAATATCTAACAATAATTTATGGATTATAACAATCCTTAGCCATCATTTTTTTGAAATTAAAAGCTACTATTTCATGTCATTTCTAAGAATTTACAAAACTTAGAACTCAAGAGCATTAAGGTTAGAATCATTACTTCTTGGTTGTTTCAATTTACTCTCTATAGCTCTCCAAACCTCTACTTGATCTCAATACTACTGAATTTCCATAATCAAATTCTCAGCAACTTAACAAACGTGAAATAGAAGAAGGAGACTATATTTATAGAGAAAACTTGGACTGTGCAATTTCATTACTCTAAGGTTGAATTCATGGTGTAATGGGAAGAAACAAGGGTTGCTAGAGAGTTGCTCAACCACCCTTACCAGCCATCTTCTTAGCAAATGATCACCTATTCCATAGCCACTTGGAGTATACGTAACTTAGTTTTAGCCCACTATTCATGTACTTTTGTGCCACTCAATTTGGGACAGGAGAAACAATCTCAGCAACTTGTTATTCTAAGGCTTGGTTTGGTTCTTTAAATTCCCAAAATGTAAGTTTAATGTGTAAATGCTAGTACACCAAGTAAAGTTAGGGATTATTTATGTACTCACCTCATATAGTCCATATACATTAGTCCACATATTTTAATCTTTATAACATGTGTGGACTTAATTTAAATGCTCACTAATAACTTAATATTTTTGTTTCTATTTACTTACACATTGGTATTGAAATGAATATTTTAATAACACATATTTATTTACTCCCATCTTTTAGGGTACGCATATAATTGTCTCATCACCTAGGATGAGATAAAAAAAACTTATTTAAATCAACTTTATGATTTAATCACTTTTATCATATGCATATCACTAGTTCTAATTATGTGTCACACTTCATTTCATATCATATAGATGTAGTTACTATATAATATAAAATCATTGCACATACAAATTAATTCCTTCAATTATTCATTTATTAAATTATTTAATGAATGTTTATTCCATCACTTTGCCACACTAGGCATATCTCACAAGCTTACCTTAAGTTTATTTTCATTCTCATTACTTATTCATTTTCCACCATATATTACTATAATCAAAATTTACGTATTTCGTCATAACATAACATAAGATGTTTTTATCATATTTTCTCTAAATATAGGAACTAATCACAATAACACGATTTACTCATTTTCTCAAGATATTGTTCTTAATATAATATCAAATAACTATATGTACGACACATGTACATATATTATATATAGAAAATAGATAATAAGTTTAGTTTCATTTATAATACATTATTTCCATCAATTTATTTACATATAGCAAATACGTTTTAATATATTTACTATATCATTAATCATACCTCATACAAAAATATATAAGGTAATATTATTATTCAAAAATAATATTTCCTCCTTTTATTAAAATAACTCAATATTAGAAATTATTTTAATATCCTCTATTAGAAATATATAATTATTATTTCTCTCTCCCTCTATAAATTGTTCCCAAAACAATTTCTTTAAATATTAAATAACCATTTAAAGATATAATGATTTATGTCTCCCGTTAATAACGTATATATATTTAACGTTATTCGTACATTAGACTTTCCCACATATTACCATTCTGAGTAACATATATAAAGTATCACATATTCAACACACATATTAATTCACTCCTTTACTTAACTAAGTTAAACCTTGTACTATATTACCATAGTTATTTAAGGTTTAACATACACATTATCTTATTTCATAACATAACTCTCAACTATCAATTAACCAATATTTATTCTTATTAGTTAACTCTCTCAACTAACTTATGTTTCACTATCCAAATCCATTCGCGGATAACTTACATACTATCAATAACCTATATTATAATCATATCAGTTATTAGTATATATACACAAGAAAACGACAATTATACATTAATGTCATCCACTTACTATGATAAAATAATCCTATTAAATATTTAATATCGATAGGAAATTTTATCCACTTCTTTTATCTCAACTGAATTATATCTGCGATCAATAACAATATATAATAATAATATATTTATAAATCACAAAAATCACATATTACATAGTTCATATTACCCTATGTAAACATTCCTACATACCTCGTATCACATAAATATTTTTATTCGAACCCATTCCGCACGTAAGAATTTTATTCATTAAATTCTTATTTAATAATTTCTAAAAAATCCGGGTTCTTACAGTTGATGCTATTACTCATTTGTCAGCACAGATGATAGCCATGGCAAAGAAGATAGATACTTTGATAGAAGGAAAAGTAAAGATGGTTGCCTTCGTATTTGAGATTTGTGCGAGATCACACTCGACAGATCAATGTGTTATCAGCTCAAAATCACTACAGTATGTGAGCAACTACAGAAAAGACCAAGGTCAATTTAAGAACACATACCACCCCATCAACCAAAATCATCCAAACTTTAGTTGGTCGAATAATCAAGGGAATTAGCAGAATCAGTTTCAACAAAATAATCAATTTCAGGCACAAACAGCGCAGCCGCAGTTTAATCCTAGACCACCCTCTCCGCCGGGATTTTCTCAACAACAATAGCAACATCACACTTTAGCTACACCTCAGCAAGAAAAGAAATCGAAAGTGGAGGAGATGATGATGAAATATATGGCAAACACATAAGTTTTGATCAAGAGCCAAGCAGTGGCTATAAAGAATCTGGAAACTCAAATGGGGCAGATGGCGAACATGCTTACTAACAGGCCCTAGGGTTCATTGCCAAGTAATATAGAGATAAATCCCAGAAGAGATGGGAAGGAACAGTGTCAAGCGATCACATTGAGATCTGGGAAAGATTTGTCAGGTTCTGCAAGTTGCGCGCCCACGAAAGATTACACTGAGGAAAACGCGCAGCCACGCGAGGCAGAGCAGTCAGTTGCTCAAGAAGAAAATAAGGAAAAGCCTGAGGTTCAACAAGAAGAGGCTGAGAAAATAGGCTCAGATGATAAGCTTAAGAGTCCAGTACCACCAATTCACATTCAAGTTCCGTATCCGCATAGATTAAATAAAAAAGGGAAGATAAACAATTCAGCAAATTCTTGGAGGTATTCAAAAAGCTGCAGATCAGCATACCGTTCGCTGAGGCATTAGAACAAATGCCCAGCTACGCCAAGTTTATGAAGGGTATACTGTCAAGGAAGAGGAGACTAGATGAGTTTGAAACGGTAGCCTTGATAGAGGAATGCAGTGCAGTGCAGTGCTTCAGCAGAAATTACCTCCAAAGCTGAAGGATCCGGGCAGCTTCACAATTCCATGCACCATTGGAAAGATGAACTTCAGTAAGTTTTTATGTGATCTTGGGGCAAGCATAAATTTGATACCCCTGTCAGTGTTTAACTAGTTAGGATTGCCGGATCCAAAGCTAACAAACATTTCTTTACAGTTAGTTGATAGATCCATCACGTATCCACGAGGAATTGTTGAAGATGTATTAGTTAAGGTAGAGAGATTTATTTTTCAGCTGATTTCATCATATTGGATTATGAGGAAGACAAAAATATACCAATCATACTGGGAAGACCATTCTTAGCAACAGGAAAGACTCTGATAGATGTGTAGAAGGGGGAACTCACTATGCGTGTTCATGATCAAGAGGTCACCTTTAATGTCTTTAAAGCTATGAAGTTTCCAGCAGATGAAGATGAATGTTTCTTGGTTGATTTGGTGGATCAGGTCGTAAATAATGAAGTACAAAGTCAGGTGGATGACAAACCTTTGAGGAATGTAATTGCTGAAAATTCAGATTTGGAGGATGAGGAACTTGATGAACTTGTGCAATATCTGGATACCACTCCATAAGTCAGGAAATTTAGGATACCTATTGAGCCGTTGACAAAAGCAGGAGAAACCTTCGTAAAATTAAAGCCATCTCTGAAGACACCTCCAGAACTTGAATTAAAACCACTTCCAGATCATCTCAGGTACGCATTTTTAAATAAAGATTCGAAGCTACCTGTGATTATTTCTTCGGCATTAACATCCTTTCAAGAAGAAAAACTGTTACGAGTGCTTCGAGAGTTCAAATTAGCGATTGGCTGGACCATAGTGGATATCAAAGGGATCAGCCCTTCATTTTGTATGCATAAAATCTTGATGGAAGATGAAAGCAAACCATCAGTTGAGTAACAAAGGAGACTTAATCTGATAATAAAAGAAGTGGTTAAGAAAGAGGTGCTAAAATGGTTGGATGCAGGTATAATCTATCCAATCTCAGATAGCTCATGGGTGAGCCCAGTGCAGTGTGTACCGAAAAAGGGTGGCATGACAGTAGTGACTAATGAGAACAATGAGTTGATTCCAACATGAACAGTGATAGGTTGGAGAGTATGCATGGACTACCACAGGCTCAATAAAGCTACAAGGAAAGATCATTTTTCACTACTATTCATTGATCAGATGTTGGACAGATTAGTAGGTCTTGAGTACTATTGCCTACTGGACGGATATTTGGGCTATAATCAAATAATGATAGCTCCAGAAGACCAAGAAAAGACAACTTTCATATGTCCATACGGCACATTTGCCTTCAGAAGGATGTCTTTTAGGTTGTGCAACGCTCCATCCACTTTTTAGAGATGCATGATGGCTATATTTTCAGATATGGTAGAGCAAAATATGGAAGTATTTATGGATGACTTCTCAGTTTTTGGGGACTCATTTAATCTATGCCTCAAGAATTTGGTGATGGTTTTGAAGCGATGTGTTGAAACAAATCTAGTACCGAACTGGGAAAAATGCCATTTTATGGTACAGGAAGGAATCACACATGGACACAAAGTATCGAAGAAGGGACTCGAGGTAAATAGGGCAAAGTTGGAAACTATAGAGAAATTGCCACCACCTACTTTGGTAAAAGGTGTTCGCAGCTTTCTGGGCCATGCCGGTTTCTACCGCAGATTTATCAAAGACTTCTCAAAGATAACTAAACCACTATGCAGTTTATTGGAGAAGGATGCACATTTTATCTTTGATGAGTCTCGTGTGTCGACATTTGAGCATCTGAAAGGGAAATTAACATCAGCACCAATTATTACTGCACCAGATTGGGAATTGCCATTTGAGCTGATGTGTGATGCAGTGATTACGCCGTAGGGGCTTCTTTGGGACAGAGGAAAGAGAAGATGTTTCATATTATTTTCTATGCCAGCAAGACCCTTATAGATGCACAGTTGAACTACACCACCACGGAGAAGGAGTTATTAGCAGTGGTGTACGCCTTTGATAAATTTCGAGCATATTTAATCGACACAAAGGTGATAGTGTATACGGATAGCGCTGCTATTAGACATTTAGTGGCGAAAAAGGATGCAAAGCCTCGGTTGATCAGATGGATTTTATTATTGTAGGAATTTGATTTGGAAATCAAGGACAGGAAGGGCACTGAAAACCAAGTGGTTGACCACTTATTTCGACTTGAGAATCTGGAAAGGGAGACAGATGACAAGGTTTTAATCAATGAATCTTTTCCAGATGAACAGTTATTTGTGGTGAAAGGGGAAGTGTCATGGTTTGTAGATTATGCAAACTATTTGGTAAGTAAGATGCTACCTTCCGATTCGGTGGGTTATCAAAAGAAGAAATTTCTGTATGATGTCAAATGGTATATATGGGATGAGCCTTATTTGTTTAAACAATGTTCTGATCAAGTTATACAAAGGTGTATTCCATATAGCGAGACCGAGGGGATTTTGCAGGATGGTCACTCTACTGTGTATGGTGGGCACTATGGTGGTGAAAGAACAGTGGCTAGAATACTACAAGCAGGATTCTACTGGCCGGAAATTTTCAAAGATGCATACAATTTTGTCCAGCGGTGTGACAGATGTCAGCGAGTGGGGAATATCTCTAAAAGGAATGAAATGCCATTGAATACAATCTTGGAAGTTAAAATTTTTGATGTATGGGGAATTGATTTCATGGGGCCTTTCATTTTGTCTTGCGAAAATCTCTACATTCTGCTCGCTGTAGATTATGTATCGAAATGGGTAGAAGTGGTAGCTCTTCTGACAAATGATGCCAAGGTTGTCCTCAGATTTTTACATAGAAGTTTCTTCACGAGGTTTGGGACTCCAAGGGCTATCATCAGTGACTAAGGCAGTCACTTTTGCAACAGGCAGTTTACAACTTTGATGGCTAAATATGGGGTGAATCATCACATAGCTACAGCATATCACCCACAAACGAATGGCCAAGATGAAGTGTCAAATAGAGAAGTCAAGAGAATCCTGGAGAGAGTTGTTAATCCCATAAGGAAGGACTGGTCATTGAAGTTAGATGATGCATTATGGGCTTATAGGACAGCGTATAAAACACCGTTAGGTATGTCACCTTTTCAGCTCGTATATGGAAAAGCCTGCCAGCTTCCTATGGAGCTAGATCACAAATCATATTGGGTAATTCGAAAGCTAAATTTTGATTTGACAGCTGTTGGGGAGAAACACCTACACCAACTCAATGAGTTGGATGAATTTAGACTGCAGGCATACGAAAATTTGAAGCTTTATAAGGAGAAAGTGAAGAAATGGCATGATCTAAAAATCATTGAGAAAGTATTTGAACCAGGACAAAGGGTTTTGCTTTATAAATCCAGACTTAAAATTTTTCCTGGAAAGCTGAAATCGAGGTGGTTAGGACCATTCACAGTGAAAACTGTTTTTCCGCATGGTGCAATCGAAATATTCGATACGTCGCCAGACAAGCCGTTTAAGGTGAATGGACAACGCTTAAAATATTACCTTGGTGGTGAGGTAGACAGACAGAAAGTCGCCTCAATTCTTTCTTCAACATGAGCATCAGAGATAGTCAAGCTAATCGACTATAACTTAGCGCTGGATGGGAGGCAACCCATTATTTTTCTTCTCTAAAATCTCTCTTTCACTCTTTTTTTATTTCGTTAAGTTATTTCAACCTAAGTTAACACATTAACATAATAGCTAATAGTATAGGGGAGCGTGTATATGCATTTTATAAAATGAGGATATACAATAGACATTCATGTTTATGTAGTAAACCCTGTTTTGATAAGCTCTATTGATAAATTGCAGGTGCAATGGAGAGCACACATTTTTATCTTGTCGAACCTATAATTAAATACAGCAGTGCAAAATACAGGATCGCACGGCCACGCGATGAACACAGCACACTACCTCAGGCCCACGCATTGCACAGCTCAGACCAATACAGCCACTCGCGTGCCCGCGCCTGAAATCCATTATATGAACGCGCGGCCGCGCGTTATCGCAGACGTGGAAAAAAAATTTAGATGTACAAAATCCGAGCTGTGGTCTGATTGAGTCTCTCCTTAATATAACAGCAAGGTATTATTCTGATCTCCTATATTCATAAGGCTAATCAACTCTCATCAAAGTTCATACCAACACATTATTTTCCTGGCATAAATCTAGGGTTCTAATTAGGTTGTGTAGCAGTACGTTGGGGGGAACGATCATAAAAAATTCCTTTGTATTCTCTCTATCATCTCCATATGGGCCCAAAAAGATCACGTGCACTTTCACTCTCTTCTTCATCAGATTCTTCCTCCGCTCACCACGATGAGGATGTCTTGGACGAGAGTAAATTTACTAGTTTGGCAGCCCAGCAAGACTATTATCGGAGTGTGGCCAAATCCTTTATGAATGAACGGGGACTTCTACCTGCGAAGCATGATGGCCAACTATGGTATATGATACGCGAACGAGACTAGGTTGGCTTTACTGCATCTCCTATGCCTATCCCCATAGGGATTGTTAGAGAATTTTATGTGAATGCTGAGGAGATGATAACAAGAGGCATAACTATAGTTCGAGAAGAGCAAGTGAATTTTTGACCTTCCGCGATCAGAGAAGTATTCAACATCTATGATGCACAACCCACCAGGTCTGACAATTGGTTAGAAGGTGAATATTTAAAAACGGATCTCGCAGTTGTGATTACAGATTTGTGTATTCCGGGCACCAAATGGAAGTATAAGACATAAAAAACTGAACAAAAATCATTTCCATCGTTGGCATTGAATCGATATGCCCAGGCCTGGAACCTATTTATTTGTGCCAAGCTAGTTCCGTCAGCTCATTACAATGCAATAACCACTAAGCGTGCGATTATTTTGTGGGGAATCATCAAAGGCAAGTACATTGATGTCGGCCTTTTAATCCATAGGAACATGTTGATTTATATGCGTGGGAATAGAAATGGGACTATTTTGCATGCATCGGTGGTAGCCATGCTCTGTAATCGACAAGGAGTCCAATCGCATAATGAACAACTGCAATACCCAAGCCAGGACATTACTCATGCCACGATCGAAAAATTCGAGGACTGGGCAGGTGGTATATCGCAACCACGCGGACTAGGATTCATCCTTCAACCCATTTTTCCAGAGCCACCACAACAACCCCCGCAAACAGACGAGACGAGCCTGTCCACGCACGCACGTGCCACCCATGGCGATCGCCAGCTCCGAAGGTTAAAGCACAAGGTCGATGCCATGTATGATAATTTGGGCACATTTGCGAAGGGACTCCCGAGGGCTTTAGCCGAAGCGTTTGCGTAACAAGGAACAACACAAGAATGGCCTCAGTTTGGAACTGCAGCACCGTATCCACCACCGGATTCACCACCCAAGGAGGGTGGCACCACCGATAATTAGGGGAGTTTTTTCGGACCCTTTACCTTCATTTATTTAGGACATTGAATATTTTAAGTTTGGGAGTATTGGGTAGTAGTAATTTTAGTTTGCATATAGTTTTGCATGATTAGTTAATTTTTATAGTTGTTGCATGTGTAGATTACATTTTAGCATATAGTTGCATGTTATAGTTGCATACCTCACAGTTCTTATCGTATAGAAATTTTTGTCTAGCCAAGGATGATAGTGCAGTTTTTAAATGATTTCTAAATATTTTGGATAACATGAGATGTGATATAACGTTTTATACAATGAAATTCATAATGTTGTTTAACTGCTTTCGGTTTGCACAAATGTGTTCACAAGCACTTGTAGGTATAAGAAGTACGTTTTTCATTGCTCGATAGAAAAATGTAGTGTTAAAAAAGAGAAATATGTGAAAAGTGATTTTTAGACTGTATAAAACATTGATTTTTAAACGTTGGGAAAACATGGGTATCTGTGTATATATATAAAAAAGTAGAAATAACATGGCTAGTCTTATTTCGGGGCCCTGGCTACTTGAGTAAGTACGCCCGAGGGGATTGTATCTACACCTAGCGCCCTAAGGTCTTTCATGGTGTAGGAGTCGTTGGTCGAAAGCTCGCTAAGGGGTAGCAATGTGCCTAATGGAGTAAGATATTGCACAGTCATGTGAAAAAAAAAGAAGATAAAAAAATGGCAATAAACACCGCGGGAAAGTGCGAAAGTCGCCCTCGTGGATAGAAATAAAGCAGTTAAGCCCATTGTTGAACCTTAGTTTATTTTAAGATGTTGGAATAGTCTTGGTTGCATATATATACATAAGTCTTGATTTAAGCTATAATTTTCCGTTTTGAGCAATATAGCATGAGTATTCTGTACCTAAATCAAGTTTTGTGCGAACACAACACACACAGCATCTCTACCAACATTTTTGAATTATCTGAGTGTATGACATTATGTCTGCTTTGCATCTGTATTCTTGATTCTAAAAATAAAATTCTCTTAGGCAAATTGGATTGAATTTCTATGATAGTTGAGACATTGTGAGATTAGTGCCATAATAATGTAGTTGCATAGTAATATAGTTGCATTTTCATTGTTTAGTAGTATGCATTGCTTGAGGGCAAGCAACGGTTCAAGTTTGGGGGTATTTGATAAGTGGGTTTTACACCTACTTATGGGGTACCAATTCATTCGAACTGTGACGCCCCCAAAATAGGTATACAACACCCATTCTGAGTTGCCAAATATATGGTACAAAAACAACTACAACTTTATTAATACAACTGTCGTGCAAAATACGATAACACAAATATTTTCATCTAGACAATATCCACACTCAAATAAGTCCTCATTACAATTATTGATACACTATTTTACAAAATAGTGAGGACTACTAAAACAACTTCTAGAACCATCATTCCACACCCCGACTAGAACTCGTTACATTCTCGCCTCCTGAGAAGGAAAAATGGAACAAAAAGGAAAAGGGTGAGCTCAACTAGCCCAATAAAGAACATTATGTCTAAGATAACATAAAACAAATTATCGTTAGTCCTCAACAGGGAAAAATTTAATAGAATACAATAGACAACCAGTTTTAAATCAATATTCGCAGCGGAAATAATAATTCATTGGAAGATTTAAGTAGAGAATGAAATCTACTATCTTCTATATATGAATTTAAAAGTTCATCGTCGATATTTTATCCCTGTAACATCAATTAATATATATCTGAAATCAAATATTCATTTTTGCACTATAGGCCAAAGATATTCATCAGTTGGTCATGTTCATCTAAACACATGTTCATCTTTGCACTACGGGACAAAGATATTCATCAGAAATCATTCATCTTTGCACTACAGGCCAAAGATATTCAGTAATATCATCATTTAGGACTGAGGATGATGAAAAATATTTTTAAAAAAACGAATCCAGTGAAATAAAATAACAAATATTAAGGATTCGTATTTTTGTTTATCCATGTCCAAAAATACCTCATAGTGGAGTAAAATTCAAGAATGATCAAAACATGGATACAATCAAAGCTAGTATCTATAATAGATATTTTGGAGAAAAAATAAAAATTTAATTTTTCTGTGAATAGTGTCGTATACGTAAATAGTATCGTATACGTGAATAGTAACCCCGACACTAAAAGACAAGAATTTCACAAGAAAAATCTTACCAATATTCCGGCATAATGATATTGAAAGAATTAATATCATTTTAAAAAAGAAATATCCCTTACCTCGAAAAGACAACACTTCTGACTGGAATACTGGATATAGAGCTGAAGGGAACTTGCACCGTATAACAACACTCAAAGTCTTAAAATACTTATAAGAATACGCTCGATAATATAGTGAGAGAAAGAGAGAGAAAACTTGTGTTTCTGGTGTGATTTTCAATTCTAACCTAAACACCCTATTTATAGGAAAATGCTTAGAACAACAAAGTAGAAAATTTAATATAATAATAATAATATAAATTTTCCAAATCTTCCTACGCACACCACCAGGTGAATTCAACCACTAACATATGTCCCACAAATGAAAAAAAATTCTTAATTAAAATATTTTAAACTTCAAAATTTAATTATTTTGGAACTTCAGAGCTTCAATAATTCATAATAAATAGCCCTTTTCAGAAAAATTCGAACCTCAAGTCTTTTCCATAGGAAATTCCATTATCTACAACTTTACAGAAGAAAGCTTTTCCAAATTCCAAACAGAAATTGACCGAAATCCACAAACGGGCGATTTTACAGGCTATAATCAAATTTCAGTCAAGAAATGGGGTCCACTGACACACAAAACATGTGTTAATCATTTAATGCAACAAAAATACTATTTCTCCTCATATACTCATATATGCCACATTCATTATAAAAAATATCACCATTATTATATTATTAAAATATAATAATATATTTAAATGAATTATTTTATCAGAAAAAGATAAAATATTAATTTTCAACAATTGTCACATTAAAAATTTTCTCCATCTATATCCACATAAAATTAATATTTTCCTCATCATATAAATCAATAATTGATTATACATAAATAATATTACAGAATCACAATAATGACAATCAGGCCGTTCCCAGGAAAGAGGGGGCTTTCCAATAAGGATTTCTCTTTACTGGCGCGCAATTACGTGACCAAACCTCTGATTAGACAAAACTTTCTAGACATTGACAATAATGTTATCTAATAATACTATTCAGATAATATGAATTATTGCTACGATAATGGAAAATACTGTGTAGTGACAATTATTGATATAACAGTAATATAAAATATCAACGTAGCAATTATTGAATCAATAAAATAAAATATTGAATAGTAATTACTGTAACAATTATTGAGTAGTGCCTTCTTACGTAAGAATCAATAATTGGTGCAATACCGTGTGCTACTGTGCAACAACGCGTATTACTGTGTTTTAACCACCGGGTATTCCAACAGTATTAATGATAACAACTACACTGTTATTTATAAACAACTTATACTTGTCATTTTCTTCTTCCAATCACTTTCCGTTATGGGGCCCACAAAAGACTGCGCCGTCGTACGAATATTCCCTGACAGGAAGAATATTCCACGACCAAACGAATATTCCCCGACAATAATGAATATTTTATAATCACTTGCTTATTTGAAATATTTGCGCATTTTACCCATAACTAACCACATTAATCAATTCAACCCTTACTATTTCAAAATAATAAATAGAGAAATTCAATTTCATTTATAATAAGTTGGGGTCTTACACGAACTATGCCCACCTCAGGTACATTTTAGTATGTTTTAGCTGCATTTCATGTTAATTTGCATTTCGCATACTTAAAACTCCTTTTGGTGAATAAGTGCCGGAATTGGCCTAATTTGGTGGTGATATCGGGCACGAGGTTAATGGATGTGTGAGACGAGGCAAAAGATAGGATGTGCATGACGTAGGATTGAGTGGAACATGGATGGACACACATGGATAGACATACGACATTTCAGTAGCAGCAGCAATGTTGCAGAACCAAGCCAAGGAGTAGAAGCAGAAGACATCAACTGCAGGCCGCGCGGAAGGAAGAGCTTGGATGTGCGCGCCCGCGTGAGTACCCAGCCAGACCTTGGAACCTACTGTAAGTTGTGCGACCACGAGAAGGACAATGCTAGGGAGAGCGTTCCCGCGCGAGAGACCGGATGAACATAAGAACCTACTGCAAGTCTCGCGACAACGAGCATAACAAGCCAGAGGAGCGCGCTGCCACGTGCGAGGCCTAAAGCTGCTGACTTGTTTTATTTTATTTCCAAATTTTAAGGGTTGTGATTGATTTAAAACAATTCCTGACTGGTGTCAGGGGTATCACTTGACATTTATTCAACTTTAGTTTTTATTTATTTATGTCGTAATTAGGGTTTATTCTCTGGGAGAGATTCCAACATAGAGGGAGGCCACAACTCTACTTTTCTACTCATTCTTGGGATTTTCTACCAGAGTGGATTATTATTATTATTTTGCTGAAATCTTATGAGGATATGAATATTGATCTATATTAAGCAATTAGGTTTGATTGTTTCTACCTTTCATCTTTCAATTGCTTGTTTATTAGTCATGTTTAGATTTGATCCCATAATGGCTTTTGGTTCAGTCATGAACTAAACACCATTATGGGATTCTAACGAATTTTAATATATAGTTAGATTGCATGCTTAAATGCTGGATTATTTTGCATATCATATGGGATGTTTATCATGATTGTTTTGTATGTATGAATGCTTGATCACCATTCGTTTCAGTATTTGTATAGAATTGACAATGAACATGCAAATATGGATTATAATCATGATAGTATACGTATATAGGGATGTGTTATATGGCTTATGTATTTCGTGAACCAGATAGACATATACTGTTTCACCATATAAGTTAGAATAAGGGCTTGAACTTAAAATCAATATAGTTGCAATTTCACATAGACATATAGTGATTTTCGTTATATTGATGATTACATAGAGTCTATCATCTGTGGATGCTGTGTAAGTAGGTCTTAGTGCATTGAAAAATGGCTAATACTCTTTTAGTGCTCTTGGCTACTTTCCTGTGATATGTGAACAAGTCTTGCATGATAGTGGCGATTGAATGAATTATTAAATGAAGTTAGGATCCCATTATTTCTAGATTTGATTTATTCTATTTATTATTATTTTAGTTGCTATTTGTGACTCGAGAACAAACCAATCTTATTTGTCAGTTTGAGCATATAAATATAGTGAATTAATTATTGTATAGCGATTTGAATTAAACAACTTTCTCTATGGGATCGATACTTTACTTGTTCTGTATTACTTGTTGACGCATGTATGCTTGCCTGAGTTAGTGCGATATTGTCAACGCAAAGGCTCATTTTGTATGACTTACAAAGGATGAAGATAGAGTTAAAGACTCTAGGGACCCATGTGATGATGGAAAATATACGAGTAAAACCGACTTTAATCGATATAGTTGAGTTGCTCAAGCTACAGACCTGGAGCTGATGTGTATGAGGAAGAAAGTGCAAGAAGATGCTATTCCGAAAGCAAGAATCGATGAAGAAGGAATACTTCGAGTCAACTCCAGACTTTGTGTTCCTAACGATTTTGACTTGAAGTATAAAATCATGATGGAGGCGCACAACACATCATTTGCAATCCATCCTGGGAGTACCAAAATGTATCGTGATCTTCGATATACATTTTGGTGGAGCAATATGAAGAGAGAGATAGATGGGTTTATCTCAAGGTGTCTAACTTGTCAACGAGTCAAGGCGGAGCATCAAGTGCCAAAAGGTCCATTGCAGCCACTTGAAATTCCAGAATGGAAGTGGGAGCACATTACCATGGATTTCATTACTGTTCTTCCCAAGTTTTCTCAAGGCATAATTGCGATTTGGGTCATTGTTGATAGATTGACCAAGTCTGCTCATTTCTTACCGATACGTGAAACATATACACTTGAACATCTTGCTCGTATGTATATAAATGAGATTGTAAGATTGCATGGTATGCCAGTATCCATAGTTTTAGATCGAGACCCAAGATTCACTTCACGATTTTGGGATAGTTTGCAAAAAGCTATGGGCACGGATTTACGATTTAGTTCGGCATATCATCCTCAAACGGACAGTCAGAGAGGACTATTCAAACTCTTGAATTTTTATTAAGACTCTATGTCTTTGACTTCAAAGGAAGTTGGGACAAGTTCTTACCATTGGTGGAGTTTTCCTACAATAACAGTTATTAAGCAAGTATTGGCATGGCTCCATTTGAGGCGTTGTATGGAAGAAAGTGTCATTCTCCAGTATGCTGGGATGAGGTGGGTGAAGTAACGTTGTTGGGACCAGAGTTGGTATGTATAACTACAAAAAAGATTCAAACGATCCGACAACGTATAAAAACCTCACAAGATCGACAAAAGAGTTATAATGATCTTCATCGAAAGGATGTGGAATTCAATATTGGAGATCATGTATTGTTACGTGTTGCTCCATGGAAAGGAGTTACGAGATTTGGAAAGAGAGGAAATCTCAATCCACGATTCATTGGCCCATTTTTAATCATCGATCAAGTAGGAACTGTGGCTTACAGACTCGTCTTACCGCCAAGTATGTCTCATATTCATAATATTTTTCACATAGCTGTGTTACGTAAATATTTGAAAGACCCGAACCACATTATTAAATTAGAATCGGACTAGATAGCGAAAGATTTAATGTATGAAGAGGTACCTGTTAAAATCTTGGATAAGAAGGATCATATTTTACGCTCCAAGGTTATACCTCAAGTCAAAGTTTTGTGGAGAAATCACGATGTTGAGGAAATGACCTGGAGTTAGAATCTGAAATGAAGTTAAGGTATCCTCACCTCTTCAACATACTAGGTATGCATCCTAATTTTGAGGAAAAAATTTTATAAGAAGGGGAGGTTGTAAGATCCCCAACTTTTATGAATAAAGATTAATTTTTCTCGAAATATATATTTGAATATTATGGTGCGGATTTAATATAATATTATAGTTTTGGGTATTATTTATAAATTTTGCAAAGTAAGCAAGTGGTTATATAATATTCGATTGGTCGGGGATTATTCGTTTTAACAGAGAATATTCGTACGAGGACACAATCACTGGTGGACCCCACAACGAAAGTATTGTTGTAGTTAGAAAACAAAAAAATTATCTTTTTATAAAAATAACGGCGAAAGTTTTACCGTTAAACCGTTGAACTACCTGGTGGTAAAAATACAGTAGTACGCGTGGTTGCATAGTAGCACACGGTATTGATTATTGATGCTTACGTGAGAAGTCACTTAGTTATACTCAATTATTACTACAGTAATATCTTTCATATTATTGATTCAATTATTGTCACAGTATCATCTATATAATATTTTATATTATTAAATCAATAATTGAGACGACAAAGTTATTCATATTATTATTTATAATATTGACAATGTCTAGAAAGTTCTGTCAAGGAGAGGTTTGGTCACCTAATTGCGCACCAATAGGTAGAAATCCTTATCGGAAAGCCCCCTTTTTCCTGGGAATGATCTGGTTGTTAAATATTATGAGTTATAATATTAATGATGAATAAGTTCGTGTTGATTAAAGATGAATTTGATATTTCCATTGTGTTGGGATTATTAGTGTTAATGGAAATCGACATCTAATTCGATAATAATGGATGTATGGATGTTATATTGACCAATCGGGTAATTAATCGGATAAATGAGCAATTACTTGTTATTAATTCACATGCTTATAACTATTTGTTCACATGTGTGTACTATTGATTCACATGCATGTACTATTAGGGGAGATGATGCAAGATTGATAATACTTGCATGACTAAATTAAAAATGGGGGTATAGATGAAGGTACTATACGGTAAAAAAAATTCACATGATTATACTATTGATTCACAAGATGTACTATTAGGGGAGGTAATGCAAGTTTGATAATACTTGCATGACTAAATTAAAAATGAAGAAAAAGATGAAGGTATTATACTGTAATATTTTAAGCCCCAAAATGTGCAATCATCGAAACTATATTTTCCTATAAATAGAAGCTCATTCTTCTTTCATTCTCACCAATTCACTAAGACTCACAAGAACATTTATAGAGAGAGAAGCTTTAGAGAGAAAGTAGAAGAGAAGTCTGCAACCACGTTATTCCAGTATCCAGTCTTCTTCTGAGGTAAGGGATATTATTTTATTCAGTATTCATAGGAATAATATTTTCTTCCATACTCTGTAGTATGTGAGTAATATTATTTCGTCTCGTATTCTTGATTATACCATCATTCGGTTAAAGTATTGCTTCTATATTCCGTAAAATTAGTAGAATATCCTTGAAATTTACGTTTCATCTAGTATCACTTCACAAAGATATTTTCTGTACATTCTTGTTGAATTTTAAGTTTTTCACGCCGGACTACTGTCCATGAGTACTATTCATTTATACGGTACTATTCACAAAAGTATTATTCACGGGTACTATTCACAAAGTACTATTCACAAGTACTATTCACAAAGTACTATTCATAGAATACTATTCCTGAAGTACTATTTACGGGGTACTATTCACTTGAATGCTATTCACCCATAGTACTATTCATAACAAAAATTGATTTCTTTTCGGTCCAAATCATTTTTGATACATTATCATTCTTGAATTTTACTCCACAAAGCAGTATCATGTTGACAATTTGGACAATATTGAATTCTGGATAAATTAAATTATAAATCTTTAAAAATTTATTCTTGAATTTATTTTATTGAATTCTTATATCATTGTCATCATCCTCATGTTTATATTATGTTGAAAGTCATCTGTGGCCTGTAGTGCATAGATGGACTTGGTATGATTATGACCAGGGATTATTCGGTATAATCATGACCGTAATGTTACAAATGATATGGTAAAAGTTCATTGGCCTGTAATGCATTGATGGACAGTTGTTGGCATGATCATGACCATTTATGAATACACGAATATCCTTGGCCCGTAGTGCATGGATAATTTGTGGTCGTGATACTAAAGAATATCCTTGGCTGTAGTACAGGGGTGATTTGATGATGTGGATTATTTATTAAGCTGAGTCTCGGCGATAAAAGTGATGAAAAACCTTTTAAATCATAGAAAATAGTAGATTTTATGCTCTACTTGACTCTTTTAATGGATTGCTTGTTCCGCTGCAGTTAAACTTGATGTTTGTTATATTTTATCAGTTTAACACTGTTGAAGGCTAACGATAAATTATTCTGCATTATCTTAGTCATAATATTTCTTACCGGGCTAGTTGAGCTCACCCTTTTGGTTTCATTGTTCTCTTCAGGAAATGAGAACGTAGATGGGACTAGTCGGGGAACGGAGTGACTGTCCAGATGATAGCATTAGTAGTCCTCACTATTCTATGAAATAGTGTGATAATAAATGTATTGAGGACTCCATTTGAGTTGAATACTGTCTAGAAGACAATACTCGTATTAAAACTCTCAGTTTATGTTTTGTAGTATTTTACACGACAGTTGTATTATTAAGTTGTATTTGAATTTAGTACCATGTATTTGGCGACTCAAGATGGGTGATGTATACCTATTTTGGGGGCGTCACAATTAATGCTTATGTACTGGTTAATTCGGGTGCTACTTGTTCATTTATATCCGATGAATTTGCGCAAAACTTAGATTTTCCTCAGGAAGAATTAGATTATCCTTTGAGTATAGAGATTGAAAATAGGGAAGTGATTCCTGTTAGGTTCATATATAAGAATTGTAGAGTGGTTATAAAGGGTCAAGAGATGAGGGTAAACTTGATACCAATTAGACTAGGGGAGTTTGATGTTATCCTAGGAATGGATTGGTTATTCAATCACAGAGCAGTAATTGATTGCGAAAGAAAGTGTGTTAACCTTATGACTCTGTCAAAGGTTATGTTCTGTGGCAGCAAATCACCTCGACAAGCAAGTTGTCTGATGGTGATGCAAGCCAAGAAGTTGTTAAGACAATGATGTGTAAGATATTTAGCCTACAAAGTTGATATACAGAAGAAAAATGTGAAGTTAGAAGAGATACCGATCATAAGAGATTTTGCAGACGTATTTCCAGACGATTTGTGATAAGTGGATTTAATATACACAAATCGATATTCGTTTCAAGTTTAAATTATTAGTTATCTTCATGTTTTGTGTTCGTTTTCACTGGATGCAAGTGGTGAAGAATGGCAGAGTTCTGGAGCAAAAGTGGAAAACTCATGAAAGCAAAAAAATTCTTTAGCAGTAGCCTAGCCCGCCGGGGCGGGCCTGATTGAGCCAGTACCCCCCCTGCCGGGGCGGGGGTCCCGAATCCAGCAAATGACATGTTGTTGTTTTAACTCTACTGCAACATGGACTTGTGATGTTTTGTTAGGCGCCTGGACTCTGGAAAAGGCAGATTTCGGCCAGAAGATAAAGGGAGCTTAACATTACATTGCAAAGAACATATCATACAACACAAAGAGCATACAACAGAGATTAATTCCATGATTCAAGTGCGAGCTTTGGAGGAATAATTTTCTGAGAATTTTGTGACGGTTGCAATTCGAGGCTACGGGAACGGGGTTCATTATTCTTCTTCTTCTTAGTATTTATTTGTAATTTAAAGGATGTTTTCAGTATATTATTAAGTTTTTAATTCATTCATTATGAACTAATTAGCTTATTAGACTTGTGATGGATCCTTGGGTGGAACGATGATTTATTAACTTTGATTTCCAATTCAATAAAGTATTTTCAGTTTATCTATGTTAATTCGAGTGTGAATTTATGAATTGCTTGATCAATAATTCCTCGTGGATTTGAATGGAATCGAGAGAGGATATTCAAATCTAGACCTAGTTAATGTAGCATGTATCATGAATTTTGTGAATAACAGATTTTTTCTTATTGTTAAGGTAGAGATGTGCTTGACATCACATGTAATTGGGTAGAGAACTTAAGCTTAAACCTTCTTTAATTGCAGTTCACATAGAGATATAGTGTGTTGGTTGATTTAGGTGTTTAACGGATTTGTATCTTAATTGTGGATTGACGTTAATACGGTATTAGTGCATCGAGAGGTGGTTAATACTACGTTCGTGTTCTTGATCAATAAACTGAGATAATGAATTGAATTGGAATAAAGGTGTTAAAATCAGAGTGAAGCTTAGAGTGAAATCATAAGTCTAATTCTCCATTATTTGTTTGAATTCCAGATTTTGATATTGGTGATTTGGTTTGTGGTATTTTATTTGTTTTTAATTTAGGTTCTATAATTTTTAATCATTGAATTGGATAGTTTAATAAAATTAGGAATAATAGGAAATTGATAATTATGAAGTTAAGTTTCTTACTAAATTGTCTCTGTGGGAATGATACTTTATTCACCACTTTATTACTTGTTGACCACGTACACTTGCATGTTTTGCGTGTATCGATTTTACCCAACAAGTTTTTGGCGTCGTTGCCGGAGACTATTTAGTATAAATCTTAATAGTTTTACAATATAAGTTTAATTAATCTAGTTTTACTTAAACTTTTTTATTTTTGTTTTATTTCTTCTATTTTAGGTGTGGAAGCAGTTTATGCAAACTCGGTCCAAAAATCCAGATTTGCTGCCTTCTGACAACGACATTGATAAAAGGTTTCAGAGGTTGAGCAAGTGGATAAAGGAAACGAGACAAGAATTTGAAACACCTGAGGAAGAAGAGGAAATGACAGCCAAAGATCGGAAAGCATTAAGGGACTACGCCACGCCCAATGTGACTGAACTGCAATCAAGCATCACCAGGCCCGTAATAGCAGTGAATACATTTGAAATTAAGCCAGGGATGATACAAATGATTCAGAATTTAGTTCAGTTTGGGGGATTGGCAAATGACGATCTGAACGAGCATCTAGTCAGTTTTTTGGAATTGTGCAACACCTTTTGGTTCAATGGGGTGTCGGATGAAGCTGTGAAACTTCGATTGTTCCCATTCTCTTTACGGGACAAGGCGAAGAGCTGGTTACATTCTTTACCATCCGGTTCGATAACTACATGGGAGGATTTAGCTCAGAAATTCCTTGCAAAATTCTTTCCACCGACGAAAACTGCAAAGATGAGAAACGAGATAACAATGTTTGAACAACAACATGGGAAGTCGTTATATGAGGCTTGGGAGAGATACAAAGAATTGCTCAGAAAATGCCTACATTATGGATTGCCCAAGTGGCTGCAGATGAACACTTTTTACAATGGGTTAAATGGGAATCTCAGGACAAGTATTGATGCAACGTCGGGAAGAGCATTCATGGCTAAGAGTTACGAGGAAGCATACGAGTTGATTGAAACCATGACAGCTAATAACTACTAGTGGCCCACGACAAGAATGACACAAGTGAAGGCAGCTGGGGTGTTAGAAGTAGATAATATGACAGCGATGTAAGCACAAATATCTGCACTTACAAAGATGTTGGAGTCGGTAACAGCAGCACAAGCACAACAAACACAACAAGTACAGTAAGTGGCAATAATATGTGAATTGTGCGCAGGAGAGCACCAACGGAGCAGTGTGCGATTAATCCAGCAGCTGTGCAGTTCATCGACAACTACAACAGAATTCTGCAAAACACGTATCAGAACACATATAATCAAGGAAATAGGAATCATCTGAATTTCTCATGGAGCAACAACTAGCAAAATCAAGCTTCACGACAATCATATCCACTAGGATTTCAGAATCAGTAACAACCAGCTCAATATCAAGAAATGAAATCCGATGTGGAGGAAAGGTTGTCAAAATACATGACTAGCAATGATTTGGCTATGAAAAATCAAGCTATGGCTATCAAAAATATAGAGATTCAGATAGGTCAAATTGCGTTGGCATTGAATAATTGACCACAAGGAACATTACCTAGTGACATTGAGAGAAATCCGAAGGGTAGTCATGAGCAATGTCAAGCAGTTATGTTGAGAAGTGGAAAATAACTCGGCGGTAATAATGCAGAAAATTCAGCGACACCGGGGGAAAAAGTTGATAACAGTAACGTGGAGGAAGGTAACAAAGTCGAGGAAACAAAGTTAAACAATAAGCCAATGGTTTATCCTCCACCACCGTTTCAGCAGAGGGTCCAAAAAAAGAAATTAGATAAGCAGTTCACCAGGTTTTTAGATGTGTTCAAGAAACTCAAGATTAACATCCCATTCGCGGAGGCCCTAGAGCAAATGCCGAGTTATACGAAGTTTATTAAAGGAATTCTGTCGAGGAAAAAGAAATGGGAAGAATTTGAAACAGTGGCACTAACAGAGGAGTGTAGTGCGATGTTACAGAAGAAGCTACCACCAAAACTTAAAGACCCAGGGAGCTTTATTGTCCCATGCACGATTGGGAAATGTCGTTTAACAAATGTCTATATGATTTGGGGGCGAGTGTGAACCTCATGCCATTGTCAGTATACACAGAATTGGGTTTGCCCGCGCCAAAGCCTACGAATATTTCATTGCAGTTAGCGGATAGGTCAGTCACATATCCGAGAGGCATAGTAGAGGACATTCTAGTAAAAGTGGATAAGTTTATATTCCCTGCGGACTATATCATTCTGGATTTCGAGGAGGATAAAAACATACCGATTATCCTAGGGAGACCTTTCTTGGCTACGGGAAGGACACTCATAGACGTGCAAAAAGAAGAACTTACTATGAGAGTCCAAGATCAATAAATTAAATTTAACGTCTTCAAGGCCATGAAATTCCCTACGGATGAGGAAGAATGTTTTAGGATGGATTTAATTAAGCAAATCATCAGTGAAGATATGATCAAGAGTTTGGTCATTGATCCATTAGAAACAACTTTACTGGGGGATGAAGAAAAGGACGACCCAGAATTTGTGGACCTCTTACAAATGCTAGACTCATTACCACGAGTTAGCCGCTTCAAAGCACCGTTTAAACCTTTGCACACGAAGGAAAAAGCTGCAGAAAAACTAAAACTGTCATTGGAGGAGCCACCATCATTGGAGCTTAAACCACTTCCTAAACATCTTAGGTATGCGTACTAAGGCAATTCAAATTCTTTACCTGTAATTATTTTTGCTGCACTTAACGAATTGCAGGAAGAAAAGTTGTTGAGGGTGCTTAGGGATCATAAATCAGCGCTCGGTTGGACGATTGCAGATTTAAAGGGAATTAGTCTGTCATTCTGCATGCACATGATTCTGATGGAGGATGATGCAAGACCATCGGTGGAGCATCAACGTCGACTAAACCCAATTATGATGGAAGTGGTAAAGAAGGAAATTCTGAAATTATTGGATGTCGGTATCATATACCCAATTTTCGACAGTAAATGGGTTAGTCCGGTTCACTGTGTGCCAAAAAAAGGGGGAATGACTGTGGTACAGAATGAGGACAACGAGTTAATTCCAACAAGAACAGTTACAGGATGGAGGGTGTGCATCGATTATAGGAGATTGAATAAGGCAACCCGAAAACATCAATTCCCGCTGCCCTTTATTGATCAAATGTTATACAGATTAGCGGGACATAAGTACTACTGTTTATTAGATGGATACTCGGACTATAACTAGATCGCCATTTCTCTTGAGGATCAAGAGAAGACAACATGTACATGCCCTTACGGCACATTTGCATTCAGGAGGATGTCATTCGGGTTATGCAATGCACCTACAACTTTCCAACGGTGTATGATGGCCATTTTTTCAGATATGGTGGAGAAGAATGTTGAAGTCTTCATGGACGATTTCTCGGTCTATGGAGACAACTTTGATACTTTCCTAGGGAATCTAGTCATAGTATTACAGCGATGTAAGGATAAAAACCTCACACTCAACAGGTAAAAATGCCACTTCATGGTTGAAGAAGGCATAATTTTGGGCCATAAGGTGTCGACTCATGGATTGGAGGTGGACAAAGCGAAGCTGGATACCATCGAGAATCTGCCTCCACCAAGCTCAGTTAAGGGTATTAGAAGTTTTCTGGGGCATGTTGGGTTCTACAGGAGGTTCATAAAAGACTTCTCTAAAATTACAAAACCTCTATGTAGTCTTTTAGAGAAGGATGCCACTTTCAGTTTTACTGTGGAATGCAAGTCAGCATTTGAATTGTTGAAGAAGAAATTAACTACGGCCCCTGTAATAGTCTCACCGGACTGGAATATTGTGATGCCCCCAAACCCAAGTTCCTTCAAACCTCAGATCCGGTCTGTGACAACCCGAAAATCCGGATTGTCCAGAAATTAAGATTTAAAGAATTAGTTATTAATAAAATTAATTTTTATTAATACTATTATGTGCTATGTGTTTATTAATTGTTCTATAACCTAGAATGATTATTAATCGGGAGGATTCTGGCTACGAGCTAGACTGAACGAGTAGGAATTTTCAAGACGAAAATAAATTTTTCCGGAGACAAAATATTTTCGGGGAAAAAGACGAAATAGGCACTATTCACCCGACGAAACCTAAGGGTTAGGGTTTGAATAACCTAAGCCTTTTCGAGAGTTCGGTATGTCGAAATGACATTCCGTCAAAAGATTTGACGATAATATATCGTGAAAAGTTAAGTAAATCGATAAAAGTTTTTTCGAAAAACGTGCAGAAATCGGATAAAATAAAAAAATGACGAAAAGTACTGCTGTGTACTTTTCACTCGTTTAGCTACGTTAGGGGAAAACGTGAAGGAAAATGCTTATCGTGGAAAAGTGTTTTTCAGTTTTTCGAAAATCCGAAGAATATATAATATTAAATCGGTAATGGAAAGATGAAATATTCAAAAATATTTGGATTCTGAGAAATCACAGTTTTTAGACTGTAAAGTGCTTATGCTTATGAGCTAAGTAAAAGATAAGTTACTTAATGAGTAAGTAAACTTAAAGGCTAAGTAAACTTAAGGGTTAAGTAAACTTAAGGGTTAAGTAAACTTAAGGAGTAAGTTAACTTAGTCCTTAAGTAATGAATAGTAAGGAGGTTAAGGGTGTGGAATGACCAAAATGCCCCTAGCCTTGAAAATCTATAAATAGGAAGCTTAAACTCATTTGTTTGGATTATTGAAAATCCTACACTTGAGAGAGAAAGAGAGAGAGTTTGGATGGAAGATGAAAGGAAGAAGAAGAGGAAAGAGTTGGCTCGTGAGCAAACTTTGTCCGACGGAATGAATTTAAGGATGAACGGTAATCCGAATCCTAGTTTCTTCAAAATTTTCTTTAAGTTTTTATGTTAAAAAACATAGCTTAATGAAGATAAGAAGTAGATAATTTTAAGAATGAATTCATATGGTTGAATTCATGAGAAAACGAAGAAATGAGAATTAGAAATTTAGTTTATAAATTTCTTAAGGAAGTATAAAATTCGTAAGGATTTTGAGTGATCCGAATGAATCTTATGAATGAGTAGGTTAAATAAGTAAGGAATTGTGTTCTATAACATCAAATTCCAAGAAAAAGTAAAATCGTAATCCAAAATATCGATTAAAAATGAAGAACGAACGAAGAACACGAAGAACACGCGAAGAACGCGAAGAACGTTGTTGATGGACAAATTTAAAACTATCGTAGTATAATTGTTGTTGATGGACAAGTTTAAAACCATCATGTATAAGTTAGTTGCTTATTGCTTGGTTAGGAACGTTAGAAACGTTCATGAAGAACAGATTAAAATTGAGCTATAACGAAGTTATGACGAAAATTTCGTAAAAGAAGTTCGATAATTTGAAAGTTAGTAAATGAACCCAAATGTGTAGGGTTTCATAAGAATGTAAGAAAATGTTGAAAACGTGAGTCGTGGACTCAAGAACGAACGAGTTCCGAGTTCGGATGACCGAATTATGGACGAACGAACGAAGAACGTTAAAAACGTTAAAATGAACGAAGGGTGAAGATTAAGCCAATTGAATGGCAGGTTAATGGATTCAGAACAAAGTTCTATCTATGAGTAATCAAAGTACGTAAGATAAGTAGGAAAATGGCTTTAGAACGACTCCATTCTGAGTTATAACGAAGAAGTTATGAGATTTCGAAGTACGCATCCCAGAACGACCAAAGACTTAGAAAAAAATTTCGGGAAGAAGGTCTTGGCGCCGCGGCGCCAGGC
Organism: Panax japonicus; assembly: GCA_020205505.1. Classification (NCBI taxonomy): domain Eukaryota; kingdom Viridiplantae; phylum Streptophyta; class Magnoliopsida; order Apiales; family Araliaceae; genus Panax; species Panax japonicus. The sequence continues at coordinate 60,403,854 of CM035107.1, forward strand.
ATGCCTAGAATGGTGGCGCTGCAGCGCCAGGCCGGAGAGCCAGACACTGCTAACTCACGCCGCAGCGCGAGTCTTAGTGTAGAGAGTGGCGCCGCAGCGCCAGCCTCGGCAGTTTGACACTGCAGAGTGGCGCCGCAGCGCGAGAGTTGTAAAGGGGATCGGCGCCGCAGCGCCGGTACAGGGAAAAAGCCAGTAATGGGCTTTTAATTGCTCAATTACTGAGGATGTGCAAGAAAGAGATACGAACATGTAGTTTTACTAAGGTAACACTTAAGTGAGTGTTTTAAACCTTTGATGAAGGTCGAATGAAAAGATTGAACGAGATTAAAAGAATGTAATTACGGGTTACGGGACCGATAGCCGAGGACCGTAGTCGAAATGAATCGAATGTGAGGGATTGCTATGATGGTGATTCCTTAGACGTTGATGGACGATAATAATGTATAACATTTCGATGTTAAGACATGGTAATGAGATATGAATGTAAAGCATATAGACGCTGTGAATGCAACGTTGTTGCAATGAACGATCGGTCTTAGCATACAACGATCTGTATAGCTTCGACATTAAGAAAGAATAATGAACATGGCGTTCATGGGATGTATAACGATCGAAAACAATTAAAACCTTGAGTAAAGGTTGAATGAGAGATTAAGAGACGAGCAACGTGAACGTTGAATACGTAAACGATTCTCGTGAATCGTATTCGCGTTTGACGAACGTGCTAAGTATACCTTGGTTGTATGACTTAGACGTTGATGAATGTAGTAAGTAAGATACGAATGGTATCAAGAAAGCCGTATCGAACGGTAATGAGATTAATGAAAGCCGAATGTGAATCGGATAAGAATGAATCCTGAGGTATGGCAATTACTTGGCAGAAAGCCAAAAGGAATAAGAAATTAACTTAACGAACATTATAATTTAATCATTCGTATAATTTAAGAGAAAGTTAGGTTGTGGTGCAATTGTAACCTTTGATGGTTGACATATGGGAACTTGGCTAAATAATTCCTTCAGAGAGCGAAGGTATATACGAAACTGGCAACCGATCTAACTCATTGTGATGGCAGTGTAGATGAGACGGGAACTTGTTTGTTGGTTTTTTGTGGGAAACCACTCAGAGTACCATATGGACTACCAGCAGAGAAGCGATGTGTGTTGAGTCCTAGAGAAGTTATAAGAAGAAGATCAGAATGTTAATCATCAAAGATGATGAACGTTTTGAGTAAGACATCTCCGTATGTCATGAAGCTGTAGAATGGTAATGAAAGTTGGTCGCGTAAACTTAGATTGCAAGAACGCGAACCTTAAGCAGTAAAGTTAAGTAAACCAATGCGTAAGTCAAGCATATGACTAATTGGTGTACATGTTATTTCCTTATGTGTTATAGGGAATGGAATGAGCAGTTCAGCGTAAGCTGTAGCTGTGCGTAAGGCAAGTTTCCTAACTTCATTCATATTTTTAAATGAATGCTAGTTTCTTAAACTTCTCAGATGTTGAACTTGAGAAGTTCTGTCTATGTGCGAATGTGTGATATTTGTACAAGGTGGTAGAACGTATGAGGCCTTGTGCCACAATGTGAACACTTTGGTGTTTCTATGATATGAACTGTTCTGTGATTGAACTGTTCAATAAAAGAATGTTCTATTTATACATGAACCGTTATTGTTATGTCTGTGCTATTGATTCTAGCCAGACAGAATGTGTATGAAAAAGAGTAGAGAATGAAAGTATTTCAAAGTGGATGTAACTGATGTTTTAAAATGATAGGAATCGAGTTTATTCCTATTGTTCAAGCTGCTTCATAACCTTTGTTCGGTTATCGAAGTTCCAAAGAAATGTTAAACTCTTGATCTTGTTTATTCAACTGCTAAGACTTGCTGAGCAATTGAATGCTCACACTTGCTTTAAATGAAAAACATTTTCAGCGAACGATGTTAGAAGAACATAAGGATCCCGTATAGATCAAGCTGTCGGTATCCAGATGAAGTGCCATTCAGAATGTGAATGAGCGAGAAGATCGAGTGAAGACTTGTAATGTAGAAAGATGAGAATTAAACTATAGAATAGTTTAATGAACTATTATGTATCCTTGGTGGCGGATAAAAGTCACTCGTGCAAGATGTAAAGAATAATGTAATTATCATTATTTGTAATGAGAAAAGCTATAAGGTTATTAGAACCTGGGATTTGAGAGTGTATGTTGTTATATTTCAGTATATAATGATGTATGTTGGATGAATGATGTACTAGTGACGCACGGAATTCGGGTGTGAAGATAGACCAGATTTCGGGGCGTTACAAGTTGGTATCAGAGCTGATAGGTTATAAATCTTAGGTATGAGTACCTAAGACAATAATCGTAAAGAGAAGGATAAGAAGATCACCACGTTATCATAGTAAATCGTGGTAACAGGTGATCTATTAAACGATGGATGATTTATAGCTAATGCTATGAATGAATGGTACTACGAAGTAGTACGGGAAGAAGAACTCAAATTGAGTGGTAAAGGATAGTATACAAGTTAAAGAAAAATTGTATTAAGAAAAGAGAAAGTTAGAAATTGTAAGATTTCAATTGAGGACTCATGTGATGGTTGAGTTGTATGAATCTTTGTATGGACAGAGGTTTGTGCTTGGTGTAACAACCACTCAGTTTCTTATAGTGATAATCATTGAAATTGGTCGCGCTATCAAGATGTATGTGACGAGAAGGTGAATCTTTTCTTATGTATATACTTGATAGGTAGAGAATGATAAGATAGGTGCGAGTTCTTGAAACTCATACTTATGAAAAGTTTGTGACTCATAGTTATATGCTATGTTTCTGAGCCCTAAGCATATGGATAGTCCTTGATTTGTTCTTGGATTACATATTGCGAAGATAAGTTCTTAAACACATATGGTTGTGGAAAGTTCCTAAACACATAAAGTGTGGTAAGTGGATGAACTATACTAAGGTATAGGAATGTGTAGACTGAAAATGAGTTATTTTCAGTAGACTTAGCATTGAAGGTGCTAGAGAAGATTATGTATTGTCACAAGTAAGACAATGAAGGAATACGGAGAATAGGATATTCCAAGTCATCTAGCTATGCTAGATTTCGAAGTTTCTTGAAATCGTGCCGATTTGCGCATTTTGAAAATGAATGAATTGGTTCAATTTTTGAAACCAATGGATTTTAAAAGAACTATTCTTGATATGTCTATGCTAGTTGATTCGGCTAGACAGAAATTGATTTGAAATATCAAAATGAATTTTATATCATCGGTGCATTTGATGCAAGGATGGTAAAAGGATGGAGTTATTAATGCAATTAAACCTGGTGTGGAATTTGATCAGAGGATCAACAACCTGCTATGGTATGATGCATAATGATGAAGTCATAAACTGACGAAGTCCTCAACATACTATGAAGAGTGCGGTATCATGACGTCATGAAACATTTTGATGTATTATAAAAGAATTTAAAGAAGTAGTCGATGTCAATTTAGTTGACGAGACGAATGTTTCAAGTTGATGTCCAATTTATTGGTATGGTCTAAGCTACTTGATTTGGCTAAGATGAATGGTATGTTATGTTTAAAAGAAAATCGAGCTTTCTTTGAAAAGTTATGTCAAACCAAATTGTTTTGGTGTGGAATCTGATGAGTAAGTCTGAGGTGAACATACCCTGAAATGGGGTTATACGATAGGCTGATCACCTACATATGGAAGAGGTAGTTTACCTTCTTTGTGATTGTAAACTTACCGTGTAAGAAAGGTTTACGGCGAAAGGCTGTTTAACCTAGTAAGAGTTCATGGTCGATTTGACCCCTCAGCAAAAGAATGAAATGTTTTAAAGGAATCTTTATATTCCTCATTATTCCTTTCACTTCATGATTCTTGATAAGTTATGAAGAATGAAAGAAAGATAATAACTTCTTTGAAGAGAAGTTGAAAAGAAGAGTAAGTTAAAATTTCGAGGACGAAATTCTATGATGAAGGGGTGAATGTGATGACCCGGGTATGGGTATGGTTTAAAGAAATTCCGAGGACGGAATTTTTATAAGGGGGAAAGGATGTGACAACCCGGAAATCCGGATTGTCCAGAAATTAAGATTTAAAAAATTAGTTATTAATAAAATAAATTTTTATTAATACTATTATGTGCTATGTGTTTATTAATCGTTTTATAACCTAGAATGATTATTAATCGGGAGGATTCTGGCTACGAGCTAGACTGAACGAGTAGGAATTTTCAAGACGAAAATAAATTTTTCCGGAGACAAAATATTTTTGGGGAAAAAGACGAAATAGGCACTATTCACCCGACGAAACCTAAAGGTTAGGGTTTGAATAACCTAAGCCTTTTCGAGAGTTCGGTATGTCGAAATGATATTTCGTCGAAAGATTTGACGATAATATATCGTGAAAAGTTAAGTAAGCCGATAAAAGTTTTTTCGAAAAACATGCAGAAATCGGATAAAATAAAAAAACGACGAAAAGTACTGCTGTGTACTTTTCACTCGTTTAGCTACGTTAGGGGAAAACGTGAAGGAAAATGCTTATCGTGGAAAAGTGTTTTTCAGTTTTTCGAAAATCCGAAGAATATATAATATTAAATCGGTAATGGAAAGATGAAATATTCAAAAATATTTGGATTCTGAGAAATCACAGTTTTTAGACTGTAAAGTGCTTATGCTTATGTGCTAAGTAAAAGATAAGTTACTTAATGAGTAAGTAAACTTAAAGGCTAAGTAAACTTAAGGGTTAAGTAAACTTAAGGGTTAAGTAAACTTAAGTGTTAAACAAACTTAAAGGCTAAGCAAACTTAAGTGTTAAGTAAACTTAAGGAGTAAGTTAACTTAGTCCTTAAGTAATGAATAGTAAGGAGGTTAAGGGTGTGAAATGACCAAAATGCCCCTAGCCTTGAAAATCTATAAATAGGAAGCTTAAACTCATTTGTTTGGATTATTGAAAATCCTACACTTGAGAGAGAAAGAGAGAGAGTTTGGATGGAAGATGAAAGGAAGAAGAAGAGGAAAGAGTTGGCTCGTGAGCAAACTTTGTCCGACGGAATGAATTTAAGGATGAACGGTAATCCGAATCCTAGTTTCTTCAAAATTTTCTTTAAGTTTTTATGTTAAAAAACATAGCTTAATGAAGATAAGAAGTAGATAATTTTAAGAATGAATTCATATGGTTGAATTCATGAGAAAACGAAGAAATAAGAATTAGAAATTTAGTTTATAAATTTCTTATGGAAGTATAAAATTCATAAGGATTTTGAGTGATCCGAATGAATCTTATGAATGAGTAGGTTAAATAAGTAAGGAATGGTGTTCTATAACATCAAATTCCAAGAAAAAGTAAAATCGTAATCCAAAATATCGATTAAAAAGGAAGAACGAACGAAGAACACGAAGAACACGCGAAGAACGCGAAGAACGTTGTTGATGGACAAATTTAAAACCATCGTAGTATAATTGTTGTTGATGGACAAGTTTAAAACCATCATGTATAAGTTAGTTGCTTATTTCTTGGTTAGGAACGTTAGAAACGTTCATGAAGAACGGATTAAAATTGAGCTATAACGAAGTTATGGCAAAAATTTCGTAAAAGAAGTTCGATAATTTGAAAGTTAGTAAATGAACCCAAATGTGTATGGTTTCATAAGAATGTAAGAAAATGTTGAAAACGTGAGTCGTGGACTCAAGAACGAACGAGTTCCGAGTTCGGATGACCGAATTACGGATGAACTAACGAAGAACGTTAAAAACGTTAAAATGAACGAAGGGTGAAGATTAAGCCAATTGAATGGTAGGTTAATGGATTCAGAACAAAGTTCTATCCATGAGTAATCAAAGTACGTAAGATAAGTAGGAAATGGCTTTGGACTGACTCCATTCTGAGTTATAACGAAGAAGTTATGAGATTTCGACGTACGCATCTCAGAACGACCAAAGACTTAGAAAAAATTTTCGGGAAGAAGGTCTTGGCGCCGCGGCGCCAGGCATGCCTAGAATGGTGGCGCTGCAGCGCCAGGCCGGAGAGCTAGACACTGCTAACTCGCGCCGCAGCGCGAGTCTTAGTGTAGAGAGTGGCGCCGCAGCACCAGCCTCGGCAGTTTGACACTGCAGAGTGGCGCCGCAGCGCGAGAGTTGTAAAGGGGATCGGCGCCGCAGCGCCGGTACAGGGAAAAAGCCAGTAATGGGCTTTTAATTGCTTAATTACTGAGGATGTGCAAGAAAGAGATACGAACATATAGTTTTACTAAGGTAACACTTAAGTGAGTGTTTTAAACCTTTGATGAAGGTCGAATGAAAAGATTGAACGAGATTAAAAAAATGTAATTACGGGTTACGGGACCGATAGCCGAGGACCGTAGTCGCAATGAATCGAACGTGAGGGATTGCTATGATGGTGATTCCTTAGACGTTGATGGACGATAATAATGTATAACATTTCGATGTTAAGACATGGTAATGAGATATGAATGTAAAGCGTATAGACGCTGTGAATGCAACGTTGTTGCAATGAACGATCGGTCTTAGCATACAACGATCTGTATGGCTTCGACATTAAGAAAGAATAATGAACATGGCGTTCATGGGATGGATAACGATCGAAAACAATTAAAACCTTGAGTAAAGGTTGAATGAGAGATTAAGAGACGAGCAACGTGAACGTTGAATACGTAAACGATTCTCGTGAATCGTATTCGCGTTTGACAAACGTGCTAAGTATACCTTGGTTGTATGACTTAGACGTTGATGAATGTAGTAAGTAAGATACGAATGGTATCAAGAAAGACGTATCGAATGGTAATGAGATTAATGCAAGCCGAATATGAATCGGATAAGAATGAATCCTGAGGTATGGCAATTACTTGGCAGAAAGCTAAAAGGAATAAGAAATTAACTTAATGAACATTATAATTTAATAATTCGTATAAGTTAAGAGAAATTTAGGTGGTGGTACAGTCGTAACCTTTGATGGTTGACATATGGGAGCTGGGCTAAACAATTCCTTCAGAGAGCGAAGGTATATACGAAACCGGCAACCGATCTAACTCACTGTGATGGCAGTGTAGATGAGACGGGAACTTGTTTGTTGGTTGTTTGTGGGAAACCACTTAGATTACCATATGGACTACCAGCAGAGAAGCGATGTGTGCTAAGTCCTAGAGAAGTTATAAGAAGAAGATAAGAATGTTAATCATCAAAGATGATGAACGTTTTGAGTAAGACATCTCCGTATGTCATGAAGCTGTAGAATGGTAATGAAAGTTGGTCGCGTAAACTTAGATTGCAAGAACGCGAACCTTAAGAAGTAAATCTAAGTAAATCAATGCGTAAGTCAAGTATATGACTAATTGGTGTATGTGTTATTTCCTTATGTGTTGTAGGGAATGGAATGAGCAGTTCAGCGTAAGCTGTAGCTGTGCGTAAGGCAAGTTTCCTAACTTCATTCATATTTTAAATGAATGCTAGTTTCTTAAACTTCTCAGATGTTGAACTTGAGAAGTTCTGTCTATGTACGAATGTGTGATATTTGTACAAGGTGGTAGAACGTATGAGGCCTTGTGCCACAATGTGAACACTTTGGTGTTTCTATGATATGAACTGTTCTTTTATTGAACTGTTCAATAAAAGAATGTTCTGTTTATACATGAACCGTTATTGTTATGTCTGTGCTATTGATTCTAGCTAGACAGAATGTGTATGAAAGAGAGTAGAGAATAATAGTATTTCAAAGTGGATGTAACTGATGTTTTAAAATGATAGGAATCGAGTTTATTCCTATTGTTCAAGATGCTTCATAACCTTTGTTCGGTTATCGAAGTTCCAAAGAAATGTTAAACTCTTGATGTTGTTTATTCAACTGCTAAGACTTGCTGAGCAATTGAATGCTCACACTTGCTTTAAATGAAAAACATTTTCAGCGAACGATGTTAGAAGAACATAAGGATCCCGTATAGATCAAGCTGTCGGTATCCAGATGAAGTGCCATTCAGAATGTGAATGAGCGAGAAGATCAAGTGAAGACTTGTAATGTAGAAAGATGAGAATTAAACTATAGAATAGTTTAATGAACTATTATGTATCCTTGGTGGCGGATAAAAGTCACTCGTGCAAGATGTAAAGAATAATGTAATTATCATTATTTGTAATGAGAAAAGCTATAAGGTTATTAGAACCTGGGATTTGAGAGTGTATGTTGTTATATTTCAGTATATAATGATGTATGTTGGATGAATGATGTACTAGTGACGCACAGAATTCGGGTGTGAAGATAGACCGGATTTCGGGGTGTTACACGGTCCGCCACGATACTACTATCGTCAAACTATTTATATTCTTCATTCATAACTTAATGAATAAAACTTTACTTATTACAATTTTGAGTATAAATTCATTCCATTTCTAGGATCTGCACAATGACCCCAAACTTTTATAAGTGTTTAATCTTGGTCATTTACTATTCCTGTATTACATCACATTCGATATTATAAAAAGAATAATTTAAACTTTTTCAATCTCTTGAATAAAATCTTTTATTGATTTCATAACCTTAAACCAGTTACAATTCTTGAATCAACTATATAATATGGTTCAATCTATTGGAATTACTGTATAAGATTTTACATCTTGATTCGATATCCTCTATGTATTAACTAATACAACCTTATAATACAACAAGTATTAAACATCGTAAGTATATATCAAGTACACTCCTAGAACCTAAACATGGTTCAAGTATTAATCTAAATAGTATCCTTCGTCGTGAAACTATCTACTTTGTCAACCAAGAAGCACAAAATCTTTACTGTGAGTCTTTAACTTGCAAAAGTGGTTATTTGCAAGGGTGAGCTCGACAGCCTAGCAATTCTAACAGTTTTCATGTAGCACATAGCATATTCAATTCATGCATTCATTATCAATTAACAGTTACTACACATGTTACTTTTCACATAACAGGCATTCACGATTTACTCCACAAGCATATCATCAAAGATCAACTTTCAACATTCATACATATCTCATATGCATTTCATATATATACATCAACATTATCATAACATAATATAACTCACTGATAGTTATAGAATTCATATATAAAATAGGAACTGAAAGACTTGCTTGATTCGTAGTTTATGAACTACAACTTAACTACGTATCGCTAATTGCACTTCGTGTATCCCTACACAGTTATATAATCATGGATTCATATCCATTAGTCATACATTTCATACGTTCTTAATATAACAATAAATATTAAATCTTTTCTTAACTAGGTTTGTAAAACCTTCATTTCACTTTCTCATCGTACTTTTAGAATTGCTATGTATGTATATGTATTTCTTAACCATCCGTACTTGACATCAACTTCACATACATTTATCACTCACTTGACTCTCTATGTGTTCGACACATATTTAAAGTTTATAGATACATGATCTACGTCGTTCATATGCAAACTACTTAGTTTCATAATGATTTATTTCTATTAATAAGGCTTAACAACTTTCTTTAGCAAGATTCGATGTTATAAGCTTTCAAACCATATATTGGAACTAATAAGTCTCTAATAGTATACTTCACATAGACATAGCATAGTTCATTATTTGAAAACGTATTTTAAACCACACCTGAAACGTCCAATTTATTTTTAGCTAAAAGATGAACATAATCGGCATGTCTAGGGGCATAAGGCATTCAATTTCACTTTTAAAAGTTATTCTAGGCCAAGGTAAAGCAACTAGGTGCAACTTTTAATCTCATTTCATAGCTAAATAATCCATGAATATATGTCATCATGTTTAGAACTTTAAGTACACAAATTACTTTAAGTTCATTCTTAAAGTTTTAAGTTTTCTTTAGAAATCATTTTCAACTAAGCTATTGTATGTTGATAATAAGTAAAGTAACTTCAAATCACTTCTCATTCTTAAGTATACTCATAACTCAACAAGATGTATGTGTTAAAATATTATAACTTCAAAGACTCAAGGTTCGTCAATATTTATTTTTTTTAAACTCAAAGTTTCTTTTCGAAACACATACTAAGCCATGCTAAAGCATTCTATAATGAGTAAGGTAATCTTATATGTCATGTCTAATATTATGCATTTTCATGTTACATCACTTAGAATAACATATCCCATCGTCGGGAGCACTATACTTGCGTATGTGCTCGCTCGACGCCATCTGATGGCCTCCAATTACGTAACAGTCACAAAGATGACTATTTTGACCCTTCTTAATGACCTCAAATTGAAACACTTAAAGAAAAAAAGTTGTAGTTCTATTCGTTCTCGTTCTGGATCATCTTGAATTTCCTCAATCGGAGTTCGTATAAAAATGTTATGGAAATTTTACCAAAATCATGTTCTATCAGATTTTTCTCAGCATATGTAACAGACCACCCCCGTCGGGGTGGGGTCTTGCCTTAAAAATGGCCCGCCGGGGCGGGCCTACCTACTGTAAACTGACGATTTCATTCCTTGCTTTGGGCTTATCATGCCAAACATCTTTCTAACCTTCATAATTTGAGTTATACATATCCAAATTAGTCTGTTTTCGATTCTATGGATTCGTAATTCATAAAACTACAACATACTATAATACCCATCAACTAACATAAACATTAACTAACCTAAATATGAATTTACAACTCATGTTCACACTAATTGTTCATGTTTTGACAATTTAGCGAATTCGTTCACTACAAATTCGTTTCTCAACCAAATTGGTTCGTTTAACTTCCGTTGATTTCGTATTTGATTATATTAACAATATCTAACAACAATTTATGGATTAAAACAATCCTTAGCCATCAATTTTGTGACTCAAAAGCTACTTTTTCTAAGAACTTTGTAAAACTTGAATTTAAGAACACATGGAGGGATGTTACCTTCTTAATGCTTGATTGGCTAACTATTGCTCGTCAATCTTCTAATCTCAGATTACTCACTCTAATTCCACTTACTCTCTATATAGAACTCATCAAGAACCCAATCAACCCAATTAGAGAAGAGAAGGCTCCAATTTATAAAGAATCTCTTACCTAGACCATGGCTTTACTCAAAGATTGAATCCAATGGGAGATGAAAGAAGATGTTGGTTAAGGAGGATTTGATGGAAAATCAAATCAACCCACTCCCCTCTTCATCATTTGGAGCTATGAGTTTGAGAAGAAGAAGCAAGCTAGACTAGCTAGCCTTTTTCATTTCACTGAGTTTGAGAGTTGAAGAGGTAGGCTAGGCCAATGGCCTATTCACGTGATATATGAGGTGAGACTCACAAAATTGGACAACCATCTTGGTTTCTCATCATTTAGCAAAATGGGTATTCAAGACATCTATGTTTACTTCCTTTCGGACTTACAAGCTTACCTTTAATGACTTAATATTATTACCATATGATAAATTAGTTGTATATATACCCATAATCATACAATCCATGTACATTTGGGTTAGTCCCAATAATATTTATTAACTCACCATGTATTTTCTTTTAATACTTCCCATTAATCTCCTTTTGATTTAACTTCACTAGTTATGCCACACAAGACATAATTATATGAACTTAGTAATTAATAGTCCACAAGCTTATAATAATATAATCTCACAAAATAATATTATTCTCAATATTACATCTTATAACATGGTCATGGAAGTGATCTATTGCATCATGTTACATTTTATTATCTCACTTGTACATAATGCTAACATACAAGCATTTTTACATATGTATTCAAATACTTCATATATTATATAGTTACTATTGAAGTGTCACGCTTCAATTCTTATCATATAGATGTAACTACTATATAATATAAAATCATCGCACATACAAATTAATTCCTTCAACTATTCATTCATTAAATTATTTAATGAATGTTTATTCCATCACTTTGCCACACTAGACATATCTCACAAGCTTACCTTAAGCTTATTTTCATTCTCATTACTTATTCATTTTCCACCATATATTACTATAATCAAAATTATGTACTTCTCCATAACAAAAGATGTTTTTATCATGTTTTCTCTAAATATAAAAACTAATCATAATAACACGATTTACTCTTTTTCTCAAGATATTGTTCTTAATATAATATCATTGTATTATTAAAATATTTACATGCACGACACACGTACACAATATATATATAAAACAAGTTTATTTCCTATTATGATAAATTATTTCCATCAACTTATATAGCAAATATGTTTTAATATATTTACCATATTACTTAATCCCACACATTTCCTCGTACAAAGCTATATAAGGTAATATCAAAATAATATTCCCCCTTTTATTAAAATAATCATATGCTAGAATTTATTTTAATATCATTTAGTAGAAATATACTATAATCATTTCTCTTTCATTTCTATTGATTACCTCAACACAATTTCTTTAACCTATACGTTTAACCATAACTCAATATTAATCAATAAATCTCTAACCAATATTTATCTAAAGATATATCAATTTCCTTCTCCCGTCAACAACGTACATATATACAAGTCTAACCTAGCACTCACTGAGTCTTTAATAGTATTCAATATAGTACGCTGAGTGGTTTCCCACAAACAACCAACAAATTAGTTTTCGTCTCGTCTACACTGTTTTCACAGTGAGGTAGATCAGTCACTAATTCGTATATACCTCCGCTCTCTGAAGGAATCGTTTAGCCTAGCTCCTATACATCCATCATTAAAGAGCAAGGTTGCATTGCCTTAGATTTGATACTTACTCGTACCAATACTCAAGAAATTGGTGATTATCAAAGATATTTAATGTCACCAACTTACTATTATAAAATAATTTCACATAAATTATTTAATATCAATAGATTATTTTTATCCATCTTCTTACTAATTTATCTTTATAATTCATAATAAATATATAATAATGATATATTTGTTAAACACATAAATCACTTATTGTATAGCTCATATTACCCTATGTAACACAATATCACATACCTCGTATCATGTATATATATATATATATATATATATATATATATATATATATATATATATATATATATATATATATTCTTATTCGAACCCATCTCATACTTTAAGAATTTTATTTATTAAATTCTTATTTTAATATTTTCTAAAAATTCGGGTTCTTACATCCTCTCACCCTTATAAGGATTCCATCCTCGGAATCACCAAAACCTCCTCTACTCGGTGTTATTCGGAATATTACATATTCTTTTGAATAATTTAATCCATTCCCTTTTTGAAAGTTTTATTATAACTTGCTCACTTGCATTCTTCCACTTTTCCTTTCTATGGAACATTCAACTCACTACATTCATCACACAGAAGAATAAGAGTATTCCATGATTTTTCAATAATCGAGAAGTAGTATGAATAACTCAGATTCAAAATTATGCTGAGGGGTCACAAGACCATGAACTCTTCTCTAGGTTTACAAATGCTTCAACAAAATCTTTCACACTACAAACCAGAGTGTTTATCAATCACAAAGATTAAAAACACCCACCACGCGTACACTAGGTGGCCAGCCTTTTGTACCACTACGTTGGGCCGCAATGAAGTGTTTTGTAATGACTATATGCATTACGCTCGGAATCATTGTCCCCGAAAACATGTCCCCTTATAGGGTTGTTCACCTCAGCTTTTCAATAATTGAATCTGCACCAGAACAATCTAGTTTGGCATAATTACCCAAGAACGCTTGAATTCCATAAATATTTTTCAACAGCCGTCTAGCCGAATTAAATATCTTAGACTTTTATCAATAACTCATAATTCAATCAAAATAATTTAGCTAACTTAATTGACCTTCTTCATAATTTAAAAGAAAACCAAAAATTCTTTTATGACATCATGATACCGTACTAGATTAGTAGTACGTTGAGGATTCTGCCATTATGTGACTTTGTCATACTACAACGTACCAAAATTGGTTGACGATCTTTCGATCACATCCAACACTAGGTTCAACTGCATGGATGACTCCATCATTTACCATACACCATATCAATGATGCGCATGGTTAGAAATACATTTTGAAAATTTTCAAATCATTTTTATCTTAGTCGATACAATTGGCATAGACCTAAGAATAAAGGTATTGTTTTTAAACATCATTGGTTCAATCACAAGATCCAATGTTTTTCAAGAAAAAAAGAAGTGGGAATCATCAGCACGAAGTCAATAAACTTTGAAAATCTAGCAGAGCTAGAAGATTTAGAAAATCCACGTTTCTCCATCAAATTCAATCTTTACTACACCAAAATTTCTAACTTCATAACATATATATATCCGATACAGTTCATCAAACTTACCACACTTTGGAAATTCAGGAACGTGCCACAATTATATGAGTTTAAGAAATTATCCTAGTCAGACCATAGGCGTCCATTCGCTGAGGGGTCCAAAAATATTTCATATAATTATGAGTCACGAATGTACCATGTGCATGAGTTTTAAGAACTCACGCCAAAACTTAATATTCTCTATCTTAATCTTAATAGTCTCTATCTATAAAATATGATATGAGAAAAGAATCACCTTCTCACCATTAGCATATCGATAGCGCGACACCGACATTCCATTTATTATCATTGTGAGGAACCGAGAGTGAGCACAAAGCCTCCGCCCACACAAAGGTTTGTACAACTCAGCTCTCACATGAGTCCTCAACTAAAATCCCACTTTACTCTATCTTACACTTAACTTGCTCTTTGCTCGATACGAATTCTTCGTATCTCATCACATACAACTCCTCATGAGTTCACATCGTACCATTTCATAGTACATTCACTTATAGCATCAAGCTATACACATTTAGTCGTTATAGACTATTTATCACTTCATAGCTCAATCCGATCACGTCGTGATCATTAATTTACCTTAGGGTTCTTTCCCTATTATCAACAAAACTCCACTCGAGTTCGTTTTCATTATCTTTGTCATATAGACACCATCTTAAAAATTTTATTACCGGAGTTAGGAAACTCTTGAATTCTCATTCTCTTAAATAATTCAAGATTCTTCTTTGAATCTTCACTTATATATATTTATTTTTATCTTTCACTCTCTCAGGTTATAGCCTAAGGTACACTTACCTAAGTTTATAACCTACAGCTTTGATACCAACCTGTGACGCCCCCAAATCCATGTTCCTTCAAACCTCGGATCTGATCCACCACGATACTACTATCGTCAAACTATTTATATTCTTCATTCATAATTTAATGAATAAAACTTTACTTATTACAATTTAGAGTATAAATTCATTCCATTTCCAAGATCTGCACAATGACCCCAAACTTTTATAAGTGTCTAATCTTGGTCATTTACTATTCCTGTATTACATCACATTCGATATTATAAAAACGTGAAATAATTTAAACTTTTTCAATCTCTTGAATAAAATTTTTTATTGATTTCATAACCTTAAACCAATTACAATTCTTGAATCAACTATATAATATGGTTCAGTCTATTGGAATTAATGTATAATATTTTACATCTTGATTCGATATCCTCTATGTATTAACTAATACAACCTTACAATACAACAAGTATTAAACATCGTAAGTATATATCAAGTACACTCCTAGAACCTAAACATGGTTCAAGTAATAATCTAAATAGTATCCATCGTCGTGAAACTATCTACTTTGTCAACCAAGAAGCACAAAATCTTTACCGTGAGTCTTTAACCTGCAAAAGTGGTTATTTACAAGGGTGAGCTCGACAGCCCAGCAATTCTAACAGTTTTCATGCAGCACATAGCATATAATAGCATATTCGGTTCATGCATTCATTATCAATTAACAGTTACTACGCATGCTACTTTTCACATAACAGGCATTCACGATTTACTCTACAAGCATATCATCAAAGATTAACTTTCAACATTTATAAATATCTCATATGCATTTCATATATATACACATCAACATTATCATAGCATAATATAACTCATTGACAGTTATAGAATTCATATATAAAATAGGAACTGAAAGACTTGCCTGATTCGTAGTTTATGAACTACAACATAACTACGTATCGCTAATTGCACTTCGTGTATCCCTACACAGATATATAATCATGGATTCATATCCATTAGTCATACATTTCATACGTTCTTAATATAACAATAAATATTATATCTTTTCTTAACTAGGTTTGTAAAACCTTCATTTCACTTTCTCATCGTACTTTTAGAATTGCTATGTATGTATAGGTATTTCTTAACCATCCGTACTTGACATCAACTTCACATACATTTATCACTCACTTGACTATCTATGTGTTCGACACATATTTAAAGTTTATAGATACGTGATCTACGTCGTTCATATGCAAACTACATAGTTTCATAATGATTTATTTCTATTAATAAGGCTTAACAACTTTCTTTAGCAAGATTCGATGTTATAAGCTTTCAAACCATATATTGGAACTAATAAGTCTCTAATAGTATGCTTAACATAGACATAGCATAGTTCATTATTTGAAAATGTATTTTAAACCACACCTGAAACGTCCAATTCATTTTTAGCTAAAAGATGAACATAATCGGCATGTCTAGGGGCATAAGGCATTCAATTTCACTTTTAAAAGTTATTCTAGGTCAAGGTAAAGAAACTAGGTGCAACTTTTAATCTCATTTCATAGCTAAATAATCCATGAATATATGTCATCATGTTTAGAACTTTAAGTACACAAATTACTTTAAGTTCATTCTTAAAGTTTTAAGTTATCTTTGGAAATCATTTTCAACTAAGCTATTGTAAGTTGATAATAAGTAAAGTAACTTTAAATCACTTCTCATTCTTAAGTATACTCATAACTCAACAAGATGTATGTGTTAAAATATCATAACTTCAAAGACTCAAGGTTCGTCAATATTTATTTTTTTAAAACTCAAAGTTTCTTTTCGAAACACATACTAAGCCATGCTAAAGCATTCTATAATGAGTAAGGTAATCTTATATGTCATGTCTAATATTATGCATTTTCATGTTACATCACTTAGAATAACATATCCCATCGTCAGGAGCACTATACTTGCGTATGTGCTCGCTCGACGCCCTCCAATGGCCTCCAATTACGTAACAGTCACAAAGATGACTATTTTGACCCTTCTTAATGACCTCAAATTGAAAAACATAAAGAACAAAAGTTGTAGGTCTATTCGTTCTCGTTTCGGATCATCTTCAATTTCCTCAATCGGAGTTCGTATGAAAATATTATGGATATTTTACCAAAACATGTTCTATTAGATTTTTCTCAGCATATGTAACAGACCACCCCCGCTGGGGCGGGGTCTTGCCTTAAAAATGGCTCGCCAAGGCGGGCCTACCTACTGTAAACTGACGGTTTCATTCCCTGCTTCGGGCTTATCATGCCAAACAGCTTTCTAACCTTCATAATTTGAGTTATACATATCCAAATTAGTCCGTTTTCGATTCTATGGATTCGTAATTCATAGAACTACAACATACTATAATACCCATCAACTAAAATAAACATTAACTAACCCAAATATGAATTTACAACTCATGTTCACACTAAATGTTTATGTTTTGACAATTTAGCGAATTCGTTCACTACGAATTCGTTTCTCAACCAATTTGGTTCGTTTAACTTCCGTTGATTTCGTATTTGACTACATTAAATATATCTAACAACAATTTATGGATTATAACAATCCTTAGCCATCAATTTTGTGACTCAGAAGCTACTTTTTCTAAGAACTTTGTAAAATGAGAACTTAAGAACACATAGAGGGATGTTACCTTCTTAATGCTTGATTGGCTAACTATTGCTCGTCAATCTTTCAATCTCAGATTACTCACTCTAATTTCCATTTACTCTCTATATAGAACTCATCAAGAACCCAATCAACCCAATTAGAGAAGAGAAGGTTCCAATTTATAGAGAATCTCTTACCTAGACCATGGCTTTACTCAAAGATTGAATCCAATGGGAGATGGAAGAAGATGTTGGTTAAGGAGGATTTGGTGGAAAATCAAATCAACCCACTCCCCTCTTCATCATTTGGAGCTATGAGTTTGAGAAGAAGAAGCAAGCTAGACTAGCTAGCCTTTTTCATTTCACTGAGTTTGAGAGTTGAAGAGGTAGGCTAGGCCAATAGCCTATTCACGTGATATATGAGGTAAGACTCACAAAATGGGACAACCAACTTGGTTTCTCAGCATTTAGCAAAATGGGTATTCAAGACATCTATGTTTACTTTCTTTTGGGCTTACAAGCTTACCTTTAATGACTTAATATTATTACCATATGATAAATTAGTTGTACATATACCCATAATCATACAATCCATATACATTTGGGTTAGTCCCAATAATATTTTAATTGGGCTAATTATAAAATAGTTTGATATTCTCAATTCATCATTTTCCATAAAGTTTATCATCTCAAATATACCCAATTATCATAATGATAATTAATATCGATTATTTATTAACTCACCATGTATTTTCTTTTAATACTTCCCATTAATCTCCCTTTGATTTAACTTCACTAGTTATGCCACACAAGACATAATTATATGAACTTAGTAATTAATAGTACACAAGCTTATAATAATATAATCTCACAAAATAATATTATTCTCAATATTACATCTTATAACATGGTCATGGAAGTGATCTATTGCACCATGTTACATTTTATTATCTCACTTGTACATAATGCTAACATACGAGAATTTATACATATGTATTCAAATACTTCATATATTATATAGTTACTATTGAAGTGTCACACTTCAATTCATATCATATAGATGTAGCTACTATATAATATAAATTCATCGCACATACAAATTAATTCCTTCAATTATTCATTCATTAAATTATTTAATGAATGTTTATTCCATCACTTTGTCGTACTAGGAATATCTCACAAGCTTACCTTAAGCTTATTTCCATTCTCATTACTTATTCATTTTCCACCATATATTACTATAATCAAAATTATGTACTTCTCCATAACATAAGATGTTTTTATCATGTTTTCTCTAAATATAAAAACAAATCATAATAACACGATTTACT
This sequence comes from Panax japonicus, assembly GCA_020205505.1. Taxonomy (NCBI): domain Eukaryota; kingdom Viridiplantae; phylum Streptophyta; class Magnoliopsida; order Apiales; family Araliaceae; genus Panax; species Panax japonicus. The sequence goes on from CM035107.1 coordinate 60,422,938, forward strand.
CATTTTCTAAAGATATTGTTCTTAATATAATATCTTTGTATTATTAAAATATTTACATGCACGACACGCGTACACACTATATATAGAAAATAAGTTTATTTCCTATTATGATAAATTGTTTTCATCAACTTTTATAGCAAATATGTTTTAATATATTTACCATATTACTTAATCCCATACATTTCTTCGTACAAAGCTATATAAGGTAATATCAAAATAATATTCCCCCTTTTATTAAAATAATCATATGCTAGAATTTATTTTAATATCATTTAGTAGAAATATACTATAATCATTTCTCTTTCATTTCTATAGATTGCCTCAACACAATTTTTTTAATCTATACATTTAACCATAACTCAATATTAACCAATAAATCTCAAACCAATATTTATCTAAAGATATATCGATTTCCTTCTCTCGTCAACAACGTACATATATACAAGTCTAACCTAACGCTCACTGAGTCTTTAATAGTATTCAATATAGTACGCTGAGTGGTTTCCCATAAACAACCAACAAATTAGTCTTCGTCTCGTCTACACTGTTTTCACAGTGAGGTAGATCAGTCACTAATTCGTATATACCTCCACTCTCTGAAGGAATCGTTTAGCCCAGCTCCTATACATCCACCATTAAAGAGTAAGGTTGCAATGCCTTAGACTTGATACTTACTCGTACCAATACTCAAGAAATTGGTGATTATCAAAGGTATTTAATGTCATTAACTTACTATTATAAAATAATTTCACATAAATTATTTAATATCAATAGATAATTTTTATCCATCTTCTTACTAATTTATCATTATAATTCATAATAAATATATAAAAATGATATATTTATTAAACACATAAATCACTTATTGCATAGCTCATATTACCCTATGTAACACAATACCACATACCTCGTATCACATAAATATATATATATATATATATATATATATATATATATATATATATATATATATATATATATATATATATATATATTCTTATTCGAACCCATCACATACTATAAGAATTTTATTTACTAAATTCTTATTTTAATATTTTTCTAAAAATTCGAGTTCTTACAAATATGCCATTCGAGCTTATGTGCAATGCGAGCGACTATGTGGTTGGGGCTGTTTTAGGACAAAGATGAGATAAAAGTGTTTCACGCCATATACTATGCAAGCAAAACACTCACAGAGACTCAAATGAATTACACTACCACGGAAAAGGAATTGCTTGCAGTGGTGTACACGTTTGATAAATTCCGGGCATACTTGATCGGGACTAAGGTGATAGTCTACACGGACCTTTCGGTGATTCGGTACCTAATAGCGAAAAAAGATGCTAAGCAACGCCTTATCCGATGGATTCTCCTACTTTAAAAGTTTGACTTAGAAATTAAAGATAGAAAGGGAACGGAGAATCAAGTTGCCAACCATTTATCAAGGCTGGAAAATTCGGAGAAAAAGGATGAAGATAGATACACAATTAATGATTCATTCCCGGATGAGCAACTATTTATGTTAAATGCAAAATTTCCTTGGTATGTAAACTTCGCAAACTATCTGGTGAGCAACATGCTTCCACCTGATCTTACACGACAACAGAAAAAGAAGTTTCTTCATGACGTCAAGTGATACATGTGGGATGAGCCTTATCTATTCAAACAGTGCGCCGACAAGATGATTCGACGAAGTATCCCTTACAGTGAAGTGCACAACATACTGCAGGAATGCCACTCATCGGCATATGGGGGACATTATGGGAGTGAGCACACCGCGGCAAAAGTGCTTCAAGCCGGGTTTTATTGGCTGACACTGTTCAAAGACGCCCACCTATTTGTGAAAACCTGTAATAGATGCCAAATGGTGGGCAACATCTCTAAACGGAATGAGATTCCCCTACAAACAATTCTTGAAGTGGAAATCTTTGGTGTATGGGGCATCAATTTCACGGGACCATTCCCGTCGTCCATGAGCAATCAGTATATTTTACTCGCGGTGGATTACGTCTCAAAATGGGTTGAAGCTATAGCACTAGCATCTAACGACGCCAAGGTGGTCCTCAAATTCCTACAGAAAAACATTTTCACGAGGTTTGGCACGCCAAGAGCAATAATCAGTGACGAAGGTAGTCATTTCTGCAATAAGTCTTTTACAGCTCTGTTGGCTAAGTATGTGGTTAACCACAAGGTGGCTACAGCATATCACCCTCAAACAAATGGACAAGCTGATGTATCAAATAGAGAAGTTAAGAAGATTTTGGAAAAAGTCATAAATCTGAGTCGAAATGATTGGTCACTTCGGTTGGATGACGCATTATTGGCTTACCAGACTGCATACAAAACACCAATCGGAATGTCACCATATCAACTCCTATACGGAAAAGTATGTCACTTACCAGTGGAGTTACAGCACAAATCCTATTGGGCAATACAGAAATTGAATTTTGATCAATCCGCCGTAGGAGAAAAGAGGCTACTCCAACTTAATGAGCTCGACAAATTTTGACTTCAAGCATACGAGAATGCCAAGCTTTACAAGGAAAAGGTTAAAAGATGGCACGACCAGAAGATTGTGCATCAAACATTCGAGTCGGGACAATCAGTCCTCTTGTTAAACTCATGGCTGTGATTGTTCCCAGGAATGCTTAAGTCGAGATGGTCCAGACCATTCACTATAAAGAGAGTATTCCCTCATGGCACCATTGAACTCTACGGTCATAATCCATTAGAGACGTTAAAGGTCAATGGTCAACGGATAAAGCATTACTGGGGTGGCGAATCAAACTGGAATGTCGTCAACATCACCCTAGTTGATACACAGTAAAACAGGGAGTAGTCAGGCTGAAAAACTTAAAATCAAGCGCTAATTGGGAGGCAACCCAATATTTTGTTACTTTTTATAGTTTTATTTATTGTTAGAATGTAGCTTTTATTAAGTATTAGGTAGGTAGTATAGCATAAAATTTTTGTTAAAACTCTCAATCCTACTCCAAGTCGTTAATAATCTAACATCTTCCATGTTTATGGTTGCAGGAGGGGTCAAAAGTGAGTAAGAGCAATAACATCCAAGAAAGGAAGGAAAATTGGAGAATTTTGCATCACAAAATTTTGGACCAAAAATTCGAAGACAGTGGGCATGCCCACCATGGCGGGCTTAGGTAGCCTGGCACCCCCCCCCCCCCACCGGGGCGGGGGTATCACATTCTGGGTAGACAAGTCAGCTGATACGCACATTCATTTCTTATTTCCCCACACACACGCCTATTGCCATTTTAGTTTTATTTCTCCTTAACACAACCCACGATCGACATCTCCTATCAACTACTACAACCCATTACCTACATCAATTGCACCCACTTCACCCCACAACTTCCACTAACCCACACAATCAAGCACACAAATCTCTCTCCCCTATCTCACCTCTATTTAAACCCTACCACATACCTCCTATAGTCATCTCCAAATATACGAATTCCTTAAGAAATTGGGCTACATATAGAGAAATTGAGAGTAAGTTACCATCTTGTTGAGTTTCCATCTTTTCTCCACTAAAGTACCATAGAAACTCTTGAAGCTTTGGGGTAAGAACGGACCGTGCACACCAAGTGTTTTATATATTGAGTGAATCAAGTATAAGGGGAAGGTAGTGTGTGCTAGCAAGTTCTAACATTCAGAATTTAATGGCTTCACAACAGAATTCCAAACACCAAAGGGGAGAGAGTTCAAGGTCTGCTCCACCGACACGAACATATGATCGACAAAAGTTTTTTAGTGCCGCCACCGCTGATCGGTATGATTACATGTTTACTAAAGCCCTTACGCCGGAGAGTGGATTGGCCCCCGAGGGAAATGATGGGGAGATGATGGCTCAAATTTATCAAAAGGGGTGGCTTAAACACACCGAGCATCCTGTCCCGGCCATCGTCAACATCGTCAAGGAATTTTATGCAAACGCCAAAGACAAAGCCCCATTCAATGCGTTTGTGTGGGGTCGCATGGTCCCGTTCAATGACAATGCAATCAATGCCTATTATCAGTTGCGGCGACAGTGTCAGTATGCATAATTGAGAGATTTTGATCCTTACTACGAGGAGGCTATTACGAACTTGACAAAGCCGGGAAAATCTTGGATCAAAGGTCGAAAGAGAGGTACAGTGTTCCATAGCAAGGACCTTAGCTGTAACACCCCGAAATACGGTCTATCTTCACACCCGGATTCCGTGCGTCACTAGTACATCATTCATCCAACATACATCATTATATACTGAAATATAACAACATACACTCTCAAATCCCAGGTTCTAAAAACCTTATAGCTTTTCTCATTACAAATAATGATAATTACATTATTCTTTACATCTTGCACGAGTGACTTTTATCCGCCACCAAGGATACATAATCGTTCATTAAACTATTCTATAGTTTAATTCTCATCTTTCTACATTACATGTCTTCACTTGATCTTCTCGCTCATTCACATTCTGAATGGCACTTCATCTGGATACCGAAAGCTTGATCTATACGGGATCCTTATGTTCTTCTAACATCGTTCGCTGAAAATGTTTTTCATTTAAAGCAAGTGTGAGCATTCAATTGCTCAGCAAGTCTTAGCAGTTGAATAAACAACATCAAGAGTTTAACATTTCTTTGGAACTTCGATAACTGAACAAAGGTTATGAAGCAGCTTGAACAATAGGAATAAACTCGATTCCTATCATTTTAAAACATCAGTTACATCCACTTTGAAATACTTTCATTCTCTACTCTCTATCATACACATTCTGTCTGGCTAGAATCAATAACACAGACATAACAATAACAATTCATGTATAAACAGAACATTCTTTTATTGAACAGTTCAATCATAGAAACACCAAAGTGTTCACATTGTGGCACAAGGCCTCATACGTTCTACCACCTTGTACAAATATCACACATTCGCACATAGACAGAACTTCTCAAGTTCAACATCTGAGAAGTTTAAAAAACTAGCATTCATTTAAAATATGAATGAAGTTAGGAAACTTGCCTTACGCACAGCTACAGCTTACGCTGAACTGCTCATTCCATTCCCTACAACACATAAGGAAATAACACATACACCAATTAGTCATATACTTGACTTACGCATTGGTTTACTTAACTTTACTTCTTAAGGTTCGCGTTCTTGCAATCTAAGTTTACGCGACCAACTTTTATTACCTTTCTACAGCTTCATGACATACGGAGATGTCTTACTCAAAACGTTCATCATCTTTGATGATTAACATTCTTATCTTCTTCTTATAACTTCTCTAGGACTTAGCATACATCGCTTCTCTGCTGGTAGTCCATATGGTAATCTGAGTGGTTTCCCACAAACAACCAACAAACAAGTTCCCGTCTCATCTACACTGCCATCACAGTGAGTTAGATCGGTTGCCAGTTTCGTATATACCTTCGCTCTCTGAAGGAATTGTTTAGCCCAGCTCCCATATGTCAACCATCAAAGGTTACGACTGTACCACCACCTAAATTTCTCTTAACTTATACGAATTATTAAATTATAATGTTCGTTAAGTTAATTTCTTATTCCTTTTGGCTTTCTGCCAAGTAATTGCCATACCTCAGGATTCATTCTTATCCGATTCACATTCGGCTTTCATTAATCTCATTACCGTTCGATACGGCTTTCTTGATACCATTCGTATCTTACTTACTACATTCATCAACGTCTAAGTCATACAACCAAGGTATACTTAGCACGTTCGTCAAACGCGAATACGATTCACGAGAATCGTTTACGTATTCAACGTTCACGTTGCTCGTCTCTTAATCTCTCATTCAACCTTTACTCAAGGTTTTAATTACTTTCGATCGTTATCCATCCCATGAACACCATGTTCATTATTCTTTCTTAATGTCGAAGCCATACAGATCGTTGTATGCTAAGACCGATCGTTCATTGCAACAACGTTGCATTCACAGCATCTATACGCTTTACATTCATATCTCATTACCATGTCTTAACATCGAAATGTTATACATTATTATCGTCCATCAACGTCTAAGGAATCACCATCATAGCAATCCCTCACGTTCGATTCATTGCGACTACGGTCCTCGGCTATCGGTCCCGTAACCTGTAATTACATTCTTTTAATCTCGTTCAATCTTTTCATTCGACCTTCATCAAAGGTTTAAAACACTCACTTAAGTGTTACCTTAGTAAAACTACATGTTCGTATCTCTTTCTTGCACATCCTCAGTAATTGAGCAATTAAAAGCCCATTACTGGCTTTTTCCCTGTACCGGCGCTGCGGCGCCGATCCCCTTTACAACTCTCGCGCTGCGGCGCCACTCTGCAGTGTCAAACTGCCGAGGCTGGCGCTGCGGCGCCACTCTCTACACTAAGACTCGCGCTGCGGCGCGAGTTAGCAGTGTCTGGCTCTCCGGCCTAGCGCTGCAGCGCCACCATTCTAGGCATGCCTGGCGCCGCGGCGCCAAGACCTTCTTCCCGAAAATTTTTTCTAAGTCTTTGGTCGTTCTAAGATGCGTACTTCGAAATCTCATAACTTCTTCGTTATAACTCAGAATGGAGTCGTTCCAAAGCCATTTTCCTACTTATCTTACGTACTTTGATTACTCATGGATAGAACTTTGTTCTGAATCCATTAACCTGCCATTCAATTGGCTTAATCTTCACCCTTCGTTCATTTTAACGTTTTTAACGTTCTTCATTAGTTCGTCCGTAATTCGGTCATCCGAACTCGGAACTCGTTCGTTCTTGAGTCCACGACTCACGTTTTCAACATTTTCTTACATTCTTATGAAATCCTACACATTTGGGTTCATTTACTAACTTTCAAATTATCGAACTTCTTTTACGAAATTTTCGCCATAACTTCGTTATAGCTCAATTTTAATCCGTTCTTCATGAACGTTTCTAACGTTCCGAACCAAGCAATAAGCAACTAACTTATACGCGATGGTTTTAAACTTGTCCATCAACAACAATTATACTACGATGGTTTTAAATTTGTCCATCAACAACGTTCTTCGCGTTCTTCGCGTATTCTTCGCGTTCTTCGTTCGTTCTTCATTTTTAATCGATATTTTGGATTACGATTTTATTTTTTCTTGGAATTTGATGTTATAGAACACCATTCCTTACTTATTTAACCTACTCATTCATAAGATTCATTCGGATCGCTCAAAATCCTTACGAATTTTATACTTCCTTAAGAAATTTATAAACTAAATTTCTAATTCTTATTTCTTCGTTTTCTCATGAATTCAACCATATGAATTCATTCTTAAAATTATCTACTTCTTATCTTCATTAAGCTATGTTTTTTAACATAAAAACTTAAAGAAAATTTTAAAGAAACTAGGATTCGGATTACCGTTCATCCTTAAATTCCTTCCGTCGGACAAAGTTTGCTCACAAGCCAACTCTTTCCTCTTCTTCTTCCTTTCAACTTCCATCCAAACTCTCTCTCTTTTCTCTCTCAAGTGTAGGATTTTCAATAATCCAAACAAATGAGTTTAAGCTTCCTATTTATAGATTTTCAAGGCTAGGGGCATTTTGGTCATTTCACACCCTTAACCTCCTTACTATTCATTACTTAAGGACTAAGTTTACTTACTACTTAAGTTTGCTTAGCCTTTAAGTTTGCTTAGCACTTAAGTTTACTTAACCCTTAAGTTTACTTAACCCTTAAGTTTACTTACTCATTAAGTAACTTATCTTTTACTTAGCTCATAAGCATAAGCACTTTACAGTCTAAAAACTGTGATTTCTCGGAATCCAAATATTTTTGGATATTTCGTCTTTCCTTTACCGATTGAATATTACGTATTCTTCGGATTTTCGAAAAACTGAAAAACACTTTTCCACGATAAGCATTTTCCTTCACGTTTTCCCCTAACGTAGCTAAACGAGTGAAAAGTACACAGCAGTACTTTTCGTCATTTTTATTTTATCCGATTTCTGCACGTTTTTCGAAAAAACTTTTATCAGCTTACTTAACTTTTCACGATATATTATCGTCAAATCTTTCGACGGAATGTCATTTCGACATACCGAACTCTCGAAAAGGCTTAGGTTATTCAAACCCTAACCCTTAGGTTTCATCTGGTGAATAGTGCCTATTTCGTCTTTTTCCCCGAAAATATTTTTTCTCCGGAAAAAATTTATTTTCGTCTTGAAAATTCCTACTCGTTCAGTCTAGCTCGTAGCTAGAATCCTCCCGATTAATAATCATTCTAGGTTATAGAACGATTAATAAACACATAGCACATAATAGTATTAATAAAAATTCATTTTATTAATAACTAATTCTTTACATCTTAATTTCTGGACAATCTGGATTTCCGGGTTGTCACATTAGCCGGTATGGCAAAATATGGTACGCCTTCTTATGTGCCAAATTGCTTCTGTCCTAACACACTTCGGACATCACCAAAGAGAAGGCGTTATTATTGTACGCAATTGTGCAAGATTTTATTATTGACGTCGGGGCAATTATCAATTTCTCCATCCGCCGGTGTTTACGTGGAAATTTTTCGAGCGGCTTGCCACACCCCTCACTCATCTATGTGTTGTGTCGCAATGCAGGGGTGAGATGGTCTGATGATGAGCCTACTCAAATGTCACTCGCTTTGCTTGATTCTAGAATGATAGCGCGATATTCTGTATGGGCAGGAGGCGAATCACATCCATGAGATTTGGGTTTTATTTTTCTATCAGCAACGGAAGACGAAGTCGATACAAAAGATACCTCGGGGGATGAGGATGAAGCAATGCGAGATCAAGGAACCAAGAAGGTACCACAAATCGAGGCAATATCCAGTCCTCAGTTCCTTAGGTTCCAGAAGCAGATGAATGCACACAATAGGGAAGCACACCGAGAAATGCAGCGATTGGCGATGCGACAAGATCACATGTTTGATGCTATGAACGCGTCTTTCGCCTCACTTAACACAACACTCCAAAGTTTCAATCCGGCGGCTCACTATCCATATCAACAAACTGCACCACTGCCTCAATTTCCTCCAAGTGATTCAGATGATGAAGAGCACCAACCACCTCCTCAAACTTAGGCGATTCCAGGGAAGTCCTCATGCATTTACTTTTATTTTTTTTTATCCAATGAGTGCATTGTGTTACTTAAGTTTGGGGGGTTTAATTGTTTAGTTGCATGCATTTTATTTTATTTTTGTTTTTTTTTCTAGTTTGCATTGTAGATTAGGTGTTTGCATAGTAGTTAGGATTTTGCATTGTTTTCATAAGGGTTATTTTCAGTTTAAAAAAAAAGAATATTGTGTTTGCATATGTTCAACGGTGTTGCATTTTTATGTTATTTGTAGGCCAATGATGAGATTGTGAACAAGTTAACCAATACAGTGTTGATTATTAGAACTGTGATATAATTTCTGTTATGAATCGATTCTTGGACTTGTTTGAAACTGTTATAAAAAGGTTAGCACTAACAACATCTTTGTTGACCGATCAGTTCAAATTGATACATAAATAGTTTCTAAAGGATAATGCTAGGCTGAATGAGAAAACGACAAGGATAAGCAGTAAAGGCTAAAATTAGGCAAGAACCTAAGTTTGGGGTAATATATGTGGGGTATATAAGCTTTGAAAAAAAAAATGAAACATGTTGAGTCTTGTGGTGGGTTGAGGATAAATGCTCCCCATAAACACAAGTGTGAGATGGAGCATAAAACGCACTCACCAACCATCTACCTAAAAAGGGGGGGGGATAATGACGGGAAAAGAGCAAAAGAGACCCCGTGTTAGAAAAAAAAAAGAAAAAGAAGAAAGTATAAGTATCCTACACGTACCCTGGAATTTGGTATTGTTTAATTTTAGTTATGTTGGGCCTATTTTTGAAATTTTTAAGTTTGCACTGTGTGATTCCTTCTAAGAAGTTGTTTATATATTGAATTTGGGTCTGTATCAGTTATCTTAGATGTTGATCACACACACACACGCTATACCGGTGATAATTGTTCAAGATTTGAGAATTAATACGAAAGTGTGGATTGATTTTGGTAATTCGTATTGTAAAGTTGCTTGTTTTCTCTGAGATCGTTGGGATAAGTTAGTTTCTGCGATATTGTTGGATTTTTAGGAATTTAGAATTTTATTGCATCTCATTGCATTGCATAACATGTAGTTTTCGTTGTGCTCAAGGACTAGCACGATTAAAGTTTGGGAGATTTTGATAAGTGGAATTAATATACACGAATCGATATTCATTTTAAGTTTAAATTCTTAGTTATCTTCGTGTTTTGTGTTCGTTTTCACTCATTTCATGTTATTTTATGTGTAGGGTGGTTATGGATGCAAGTGGTGAAGAATGGCGGAGTTGTGGAGCAAAAGTGGAAAAACTCATGAAAACGAAAAAAATTCTTTAGTAGTAGCCTAGCCCGCCGGGGCGAGCCTGATTGAGCCTGTACCCCCCCCCCCCCCCCCCGCGTCAGGGCGGGTGTCCCGAATCCTGCAAGTGACCTGCTGTTGTTTGAACTCTGTTGCAACATTGATTTGTGATTTTTTGTTAGGCGCCTGTACTCTAGAAAAGGCAGATGTGACGCCCCCAAAATTAGGTATACATCACCCATTCTGAGTCACCAGATACATAGTACAAAATTCAGATACAACTTCATTTATACAACTGTTGAGCTGTCGAATAGAATACGACCACAGTTAACTGTGAGTTTTAATACAAATGTATGTAACTCTTATGGTGCCTCGACCACAACCTTACAATGGTACTTTACATAAAAGTATAGTCAAAGACTGTTTTAGAAATTAAAATCTTTGGGAAGTGCTCAAGGAAACCTTCGTACTTGGGAGGCCATGCATCTAGGTTATAATAGATATCATATGGCCACAGAATTATCCTTGGTTGACCCAATAGACCCCAAAGAAAAATGAGAAGATTACTATCATCTTCTTTCCAATAGTGAGTCTTCTCTTGACATATAACTATCTCCACTGTCTCCAAGTGAATATTATATTTCAAATCTACTCCAAGATCATATAGGTAGTGCCCATAGATATACTCAACAAGTTGATGCGCACAACCCTGTCTTATGATAACACGAGGTTGTATGTCATTAGGCATCTTATGTGATAGTGGCAAAACACCCTTCCAAAGTTGGGTTCGACTCACCCTATTTGATTCACCAAATATAACTACTAAATGATGTATAGATTACTTTTCTATACTGTTTAGGGAGAACCTCCACAGCTAGAGACCATTATTCTATTCCCTTGTTATCCCCACTCGACCAGCAACACTCTTACGGCAACACTCTTATTACCTGAAAGGAATTGTGAAGCAAAAAAGGGTGAGCACAACTAGCCCAGTAAAGAATATCATGACTAAAGATAATTAAATTATCAATAGCTTTCATCAATAATAAATCAGAGATTTAGAACATATGGTAGATGATAAAACTTTTCAACCATAGTTGCAGCAGAACGAGTAATCCATTAGAAGAGTCAAATAGACCATCAGTTCTATTATCTTTTTCATGTTAAAAGTCCACAAATAATGTTTTATCCCTATAACATCAATCAATAATTCCTGCCCATAATCATATAAATAACTCATAATCATAATTGTGATTTTGAATTCCCTTTCGCACCCAGGACGAAGATAATTTTCATCACAAATCTTCACCTGAAACATCAAAAATCATGGTTATACCAAATCACAATTCATGCTCATAATTATTAAATCATCTTTGCACTATGGCCAAAGATATTCATTATTATCACATCAATGAATTAATATTTCATTGCTAAGACTCTGCTCAATAAATAATCCATGTCATCGAATCATCCATGCACTATAGGCCAAGGATATTCTTTAGTATCACGACCACGAATTATTCATACACTACGGGCCAAAGATAATCGTGTTTTCATCGACGGTCCTGATCATGCCATAAAATAATTCATCTTTGTACCCTTGGCCGAAGAGAATCCATAGCCATAATCATACCAAAAACTGTCCATCAATGCACTACAGGCCAATGAGGACTTTTTCATTAGTATCACAACCACAAATTATCCATGCACTACGGGCCAAAGATAATCGTGTTTTTATCAACGGTCCTGATCGTGATATAAAATAATTCATCTTTGCACCCTTGGCCGAAGAGAATCCATAGCCATAATTATAACAAAAATTGTCCATCAATGCACTACGGGCCAATGAGGACTTTTTCCACATCATTTGCAATATTACGGTCATGATTATACCGAATAATCCCTGGTCATAATCATACCAAGTCCATCTATGCACTACAAGCCACATATGACTTTCAACATAATATAAATATGAGGATGATGACAATATTATAAGCATTAATCAAACTAAATCAAGGATAAATATTAAATACTTTAAATTTATCCAGACATTATCAATCACTTAATAAAATTATAATCTAATACTGTTAATACTATAATAATATTTTAATCACTTCTTAAACTTATAAACAATTACATTTAATTGTTTACACTTTTCCAAATAATACATTTAATCATTCAAAAATGTCATACTCACAATATTTCATCACCAATAATCAAATTACTCATCAAAAATCTGCATATACCTTATATAGGATTTCCAAGCCATAAAATCCTATTTACCAATTCTTCAACTCCACATAACATATTTAACTCATATGTTCGTAGCTAAACTATTTTTATGAAAAATATCAAATCAATCCAAAAAATTATTCTTTTCTGGGATTTAGCATAATATAGTCCCATACTGAACATATATTTTTCTTGACATTTTTAAAATTCATTTACTATTTTTTAAAAATCAATTTCTAATTAATTCCTTAAGAAATTAACTACCTCACGGTTAACTCCAGAAATTCCCAAATCTTGGCAGTATCTTACACATGTTAATATGAGCTTTCAGTTTAAATTTCATGGTCATAGGAGTTATAGAACTCCTGTTATAGCATTTTTCGTCGAAAAAACCTAAATATTGAAATGGTCATAACTTGCTCATTTTAAGTCGGAATGAGCTCATTTTTGGACAGGAGGTACTTTATACCATATACTTCCATGTCCCAAAAGGCTAGAATTTTTCTCACAAATTAAGTGGCCGAAACAGCCCTTTTAAAATCGTGGCAGCAGCCTTTTTCATAATTTGCAGTTTTTCGTACTTTGCTAAAATCAGACCACATAAAAATCTACAACACCTTTTCCAGTGATTCCACTTGGATAAGTTACAAAACTCATAGACCTAACTCTAGAACTTGACCATACTTAAAGTTTTGAAATATAATAGGAGATATGGTCAATTAAATTTCATGTTCTATTTTCACTAAAATCTGATTTTTCAACCCTTTGTGATTTCTAAGAAACTTTCATATTTTTACATAATAACCAACATAACTCATCATAACACTTACTAATACCACATATACCTATAATTTTCATTAGTCCAATGCTTTTATTATGACTTTCAACATAATCCACGTAAACAGATCATTTCCACAATTTAACAAGAAATTAAATACAAAGCATCGTTCACCATTCATGTGGTAATCCACATAGACAGATTATTCCAAATAGAATAATAAATACGGAACCAGGTTTGGCATAAAGCGCACAGACAGGATATTTCAGCAGAATAGAAAAGACAGAACCAGGTCCTGCATAAAATGCACAGACAAGATATTCCAACAGAATAATAAATAATAGAACCAGGTCATGCGTAAAGCACAGACAGGATGTTCCGACAGAATGATAAATAATGGAACCAGGTCCGGCGTAAACACACAGGCAGGATGTTCCAGTAGAATAATAAAGAATGGAATAACAGAAGTTCTCTTCATGGATAAGAAAGAAATAATACTCACTACCTTAGAAAAACTGGATACTGAATAATGGGGTTGCAGACTTCTCTTCTTCTTTCTCTATAATTTCTCTCTATAATAATCTCTCTAAAGTTTTTGTGAATTGGTGAGAAATGAAGAAAGAATGAGCTTCTATTTATAGGAAAATATAGTTTCGATAATTGTACGTTTTGGGGCTCGAAATATTACAGTATAATACCTTCCTCTTTTTTTCATTTTTAATTTAGTCCTGCAAGTATTATCAAACTTTCACCACCTCCCCTAATAGTAAATAATGTGAATCAATAGTACAATCATGTGAATAAATAGTATAATCATGTGAAAAAATTAATTACAGTATAGTACCTTCAACTATATCGCCATTTTTAACTTAGTCATGCAAGTATTATCAATCTTGCACCAACTCCCCTAATAGTACAAGAATGTGATTCAATAGTACACACATGTGAACAAATAGTTATATAAACATGCGAATTAGTAGTAATTAATTGCTCATTTATTGGATAATTTACCCGATTTATCAATATAACCCCTAGACATCAATTATCATCGGAATAGATGTCGATTTCCACTAACACTAATAATCCCAACACAATAGAACTATAAAAATTGATTTTTAATCAACACAACATATTCATCATTAATATTATAACTCACAATATTTAACAATCAGGTCGTTCCTAGGAAAGAGGGGGCTTTCCGATAAGGATTTCTCCTTACTGGCACGCAATTAGATGAAAAAACCTCTCCTTGACAAAAAATCTAGACATTGTCAATATTTCAAATAATAATATGAATAAATTTGCCGTCTCAATTATTGATTTAATAATATAAAATATTATGCAGATGATACTGTAACAATAATTGAATCAATACTATGAGAGATATGATGCAGTGATTACTGTAGCAATAATTGAGTATAACTGTGTGACTTCTCACGTATGCATCAATAATCCATACCGTGTGCTACTATGCAACCATGCGTATTACTGTACTTTTAACACCGGGTGTTTCAACAGTTAACGGTAAAACTTCCACCGTTATTTTCATAAAGTATTTTTGTCGTTTTCTCAATCCGACAATAATTCCGTTGTGGGGGTCCACTAATGATTGTGTCGTTGTACGAATATTCCCTGTTAAAATGAATATTCCTCGACCAATCGAAAATTCCCCGATACAACGAATAACAACTTGTTTACTTTGCAAAAATTTTCAAATATCACCCTTAACTTTAACCTTTTATCAATTTAACCATTTACGAAATAAAATAATAATTATAAAAAAAATGAATACTTTTATTTCATAAAATTTGGGATCTCACAGCTGATTTCGGCCAGAACATAAAGGGAGCTTAACATTACGTTGCAAAGAACATATCATACAACACAAGGAGCAGACTACAGAGATTAATTCCAGGATTCAAGTGCGAGCTTTGGAGGAATAATTTTCAGAGAATTTCGTGACGGTTGCAATTCGAGGCTACGGGAAGGGGGTTCATTATTCTTCTTCTTCTTAGTCTTTATTTTTAATTGAAAGGATGTTTTCAATATATTATTCAATTTTTAATTCATTCGTTATGAACTAATTAGCTTATTAGACTTGTGATGTATCATTGGGTGAAACGATGATTTATTAACTTTGATTTCCAATTCAATAAAGTATTTTCAGTTTATCTATGTTAATTCGAGTGTGAATTTATGAATTGCTTGATCAATAATTCCTCGTGGATTTGAATGGAATCGAGAGAGGATATTCAAATCTAGACCTAGTTAATGTAGCATGTGTCATGAATTTTGTGAATAACAGATTTTTGCTTATTGTTAAGGTAGAGATGTGCTTGACATCACATGTAATTGGGTAGAGAACTTAAGCTTAAACCTTCTTTAATTGCAGTTCACATAGAGATATAGTGTGTTGGTTGATTTAGGTGTTTAACGGATTTCTATCTTAATTGTGGATTGACGTTAATACGGTATTAATGCATCGAGAGGTGGTTAATACTACGTTCGTGTTCTTGATTAATAAACTGAGATAGTGAATTGAATTGGAATAAAGGTGTTAAAATCAGAGTGAAGCTTAGGGTGAAATCATAAGTCTAATTCTCCATTATTTGTTTGAATTCCAGATTTTGATATTGGTGATTTTGTTTGTGGTATTTTATTTGTTTTTAATTTAGGTTCTATAATTTTTAATCATTGAATTGGATAATTTAATAAAAGCGGGATTAATTGGAAATTGATAATTGTGAAGTTAAGTTTCTTACTAAATTGTCTCTGTGGGAACGATACTCTATTCATCACTTTATTACTTGTTGACCACGTATACTTGCGTGTTTTGTGCGTATCGATTTTACCCAACAATTTGCCGGGTCTTCAGCCAGATCGACAAATTGAATTCGTGATTGATTTAGTACCAGGAACATGCTCGATATCTAAGGCACCATACAGAATGGCCCCGGCAGAGATGAAAGATTTGATGGTGCAATTGCAAGGATGGATCGATGCGGCTCTGCATTTATTACAGAGAATAGAATAAGGTCACGATTAGAAATAAGTTTCTGTTATCAAGAATCGACGACCTATTTGATCAACTGAAGGGTGCGAGGTATTTTTCAAAGAAAGATTTGAGGAGTGGTTATCGTCAACTGAAGGTGAGGCCAGAAGACATACCGAAGACGACATTCAGAACTCGGTATGGTTATTATGAGTTTCTGGTTATTTCATTTGGTTTAACCAATACACCTGCAGCGTTCATGGATTTGACGAACAGGGTGTTTAAACCATTCTTAGATAAATTTGCGGTGGTGTTTATTGATGATATTCCGATGTATTCTAAGACCAAGGAAGAACATGTTGAACACTTAAGAGTGACATTGGAGACATTGAGAAAAGAGAAGTTGTACGCAAAATTTTCAAAATGTGAGTTTTGGTTGGAACGTGTAAAGTTTCTCGGGCATGTTATTGATAAAGACAGAATTTTGGTAGATCCATCGAAAGTTGAAGCTGTAGTAAACCGGGATCAGCCTAAGACACCGTCAGAGATAAGGAGTTTATTAGGGTTGGCAGGTTACTATAGGCGTTTTATTCAAGACTTTTCTAAAATCGCGAACCCATTGACGAATTTAACCAGGAAGTCAGTTAAGTTTGTTTGGACGGAGAAGTGTGAGGAACGTTTTCACTAATTGAAGAAAAGGTTGAGTACGGCACCTGTGTTGTCATTGCCTGATAATACATGTAATTTTGTGGTGTATAGTGATGCATCGTATAAAGGACTGGGTTGTGTGCTTATGCAAAATGGCAGAGTTATTGCGTCTGCATCAAGTAAATTAAAAGATTACGAAGAGGGGTATCCGACTCATAACTTAGAGTTGGTTGCGGTGGTGTTTGCCCTGAAGATTTGGAGACATTATCTTTATGGAGAAAGGTGTGAAATATATACTGACCATAAAAGTTTAAAGTATATCTTTACACAAAATATTTGAATATGAGGCAGAGAAGATGGTTGGAGCTGATCAAAGACTATGATTGCGAGATTTTCTATCATCCTGGAAAGGCGAATATTGTTGTTGATGCTTTAAGTAGGAAGGGACGAGAAAAGTTAATGATGTTGACAACTCAGGAAAGTTAGTGTCGAAAATGGCTAAGATGGAATTGGAAATTAGATATCTAATAAAATCCGACGAGAAGTTATTCTAGATAGGAAACGATTCAACGTTGGTAGATAAAGTGAAGAATGTACAACTTCAGGATGAAGACTGCGAAAAGATAAAATAGAAAGTATCTGAAGGGGAGGAAAGCAAATTCAAAATCGATTCAGAAGGGTTACTTCATTTCGAAGGGAGAATTTGGGTTCCGCTAGTACCGGAAGTTAAAGAAGAAGTTCTGAGTGAAGCTCACAACTCAAGATATTCGATTCACCATGGAAGTACGAAAATGTACCAAGATCTTAGATATCATTTTTGGTGGCCGAATATGAAGAAGGATGTAGCTGAGTGTGTGGCGAAATATTTAACGTGTCAGAAAGTTAAAGCTGAACACCAAAGGCCAAACAGATTATTGCAACTGTTGGAGATACCAGAATAGAAATGGGAGCATATGACAATGGATTTTGTGGTAGGTCTTCCAGTGACTCAGCTAGGTTATGACGTCGTTTGGGTGATTGTTGATCGATTGACGAAGTCGGCACACTTCTTACCAATCAAAATTAGGTTTAACTTAGATCGATTGGCAAAACTGTACGTGAAGGAAATTGTTTCAAGACACGGAGTACCTGTGTCCATTGTATCAGACAGAGATCCACGTTTCACATCAAATTTCTGAAAACGGTTATAAGAATGTTTGGGAACACAGCTAAGAATGAGCACAGCGTACCATCCTCAAACAGATGGACAGAGTGAGAGAACCATCCAGACACTAAAGGACATGCTCAGATCATGTATTATGGATTTTAAGAGAAATTGGGACGATCATTTACCGTTAGTTGAATTTTCTTATAATAATAGTTATCACACGAGTATTGGCATGACGCCTTATGAAGCGTTGTAAGGTAGGAAATGCAAAACTCCTTTATGATGGGATGAGGCTGGTGAACGTCAACTATTGGGTCCAGAGTTGGTGCAATAAACTATCGAAATCATCAAGGTGATTCGAGCAAGATTGATAGCTGCACAAGATAGACAGAAGAAATATGTCGATCAACACCGACAAAATCGAGAATTTGATGTTGGTAGTTATGTATTCTTGAAAGTATCTCCCTGGAAGGGGAAAATTCATTTTTCCAAGAAGGGGAAATTAAGCCCTAGGTTTATAGGACCTTTTGAAGTGCTTCAACGTGTGGGTGAAGTGGTATACGAGGTAGCTTTACCTCCAGAATTGGTGCATATCTATAATATTTTCCACGTCTCGGTGTTGAGACCATATAAGCCTGACTATAAACATGTTATAGAATATGAGCCCTTACAGTTTGAGAAAGACTTAACATATGAAGAAGTTCATGTTCAAGTTGTTGACAGAAAAGAGAAAGTACTGAGGAATAAGGTGATACCTTCTGTTAAGGTAATTTGGAGAAACCACAATGCTGAGGAAGCTATGTGGGAGCTTAAAAACATTATGATGAAGAATTATCCTCATTTGTTTGCTTGATTTTGTATAGCAATTCTGGGGACAGAATCTTATAAAGGAGGGAAGAATGTGACGAATAAATTTTTTGAGTTGTGATTCTGGGGGCAAAATCCTTTTAAGGAGGGAAGGATGTAACGATCGAGAAATTTGTAATTTAATTTAAATATTTATTAAATTAAATAAATATTTTAAATAATTTATTTATTCAGGAAAATAAATAATTGATGAATTGTGGTGAATTAATTTAGTAACTAAATTGATTAATGTTAATTAACTTGAGTAATGATAATTTTATCTGAAGAATTTAATTTAAGGAAATAATCAAATTAAATCAATTGCTTAATATGTAAGAAAATAATTAAATTAAATGAATTGTTTAATTTAAAGGAAATAAATAAGGTGATATTTCTGATTTATTAATTAAATTAGATATATGATTATTTACTAATTATAAGTATAATTATAATCAGATTATACTTATTATTATTATAAGTTATTTAATTTAACCAAAGTGTGACACATGAAACTATATAATAAAAATCATATAAAAATAATCTAGTTTGAGGGAGATTTTGGTTAGTCAAACAAGGCCTTGTGGCCTTTGGTTTATTTAAGTGATGTCTTTTGTTTTGTTTTTTTAACTTAAAGGGAACGTGGGTTAGTGGGGGTCAGTTTATGTTTTACGCATATTATTTCCTAAGGCTAGCGTTCAGTTTTCTTACTCACGTATTTGGCTAAGGAGAAAGAGCAGAGGTTTTGAGAGAGGGCTTGGAAGAAGAGAGAAAAATACAATGGAAATTAAGATATTACGTCTTTGTGATTTTGGTTAAGAGGAATGAGAGATTCATCATCTTTTTGCTAGCATATAATTTAGAGGATTAAAGGTATAATTTATATTAATCTTATTTGCAATACCTATTCTCTATTAATTGGAAATTTCATTGGATATGGTTAAGATGTTGAATTCTATGCATGTATATTATTGCTAAACTTGTTAGTTATCATCTATAATCCTTGGTTGATGTTCAAATTCGTGAGAAATTGGTTTATAGGGAGAAGAGTAAAATAATAGTGTTTTTATTTGAAAATGGCTTTAGAAAGTACAAAATTTGATGCTCTGTATGTGTTGTAATCTGTGATTTGTTATGGGATTATGTTAATATGACAAGAAATGAAAGCGGCATAGTTCGAATCATGTCAATTGATTAATAAACAAATTTGTGGCAATCGGTTTCGCTAAATATGTAAAAAATGAAGAAATTTGGAAATTTGGGGGTTTTAATTCCTCAAATTTGTGTATATATGATGTTTATGTAGTTAGAATGGTGTATGACATGTGTAACAATGCTATTACAAAGTTTTAATTGCTAGGTTTCATAATTTCTATAGGAATCGGGTTGAGATGGGTGATTGTCGAGTAACAGAGCTGCTGCGGCAGTTTCTGTCTATGCGTGGCACAGCTGTGCCGGTACAACAGGCAGAAACGAAGCAGCTGCGCTAGCGCAGTTACGCCTTGGGACAGCGCAGCTGCGCCGTGCCCTGAGCCTAGGCAGTGACTTCTGCCTATTTGCAGGTCATGTGTAATGTACTTATGTTGGTTAAGCATGCATGTTAATGATGTTAAGACATAATATAAACTATAATAACAAGATGGTAATGTGTAGTAATGAAAAGTGTAAAGATTTTAAATAATTATTTAAATAAGTTATAAAATTAAACCAAATGTGATGTTTTCAAAGTTATAGATGAACGATTAATTTGTGTTGGATCGTAATGTGATTTAAGAGGTGTTAAGGATGTTAACCAACATGGTTAGGTGCTAAATTAAGGTTATAACCTAAATGATGGTTTAAACCCTAAAGCTAATATTCATACAACTAATTGTTGTTGCGATTTCAATGATATATGTAGGGTAATTGACGAATATTACATTTGTGTAGCTTACATACAAGGTAAGTTTCTAAATCTTAACTCTTTAAATTGAGCAAGCTTTCTAACTTCATTCTTTTCATATTGAATGCAAGTTCTCATTCCTAAATTATTATTGTACAAGTTCTAAAAATTCTTTGTAAAGTTGAGCAAGCCTAATCTATCTAGTGTATGTTTGTGCAAGCCCTTGTAACCTAATTCGTTACATCAAACGAGTTTCACATTCCTAATTATTATTCAAAGCATATATTGTTCTAATACATTGACTCAAATGAGATTATTCTAAATCTTTAAATTTAGTACTTTGCATGAATAGTGTTCTTGTTCTTGTCCAGTTATACATTCTTGTATTAAACCTTTATTGTTGGAAATTGATTAGTGTTCTAAAATTCTAGAAACACGGATAATCTAGCTCCAAACTAAACTTTCTTTAGTACGGAAATTCTAAATTCAAACTGAGACGAACAACCCTAACATAGGGGATTTTGTACGTGTAACATTTAGATATTTGTGCAGAATACATGGTACAAATGGCTGATCCTCCTAAGTACGTTAAGAAGAGTCTGTATAGTCTATATGACTGTTAAGGTTGAGGTAATAATACCTGTGACACCCCCAAATCCGATACTTCCATTTCCACAGAATTTGGTGTTCACTGTACAAACATCATCTATCTATCTACCCATAAATAAAATACAACCATACAATAGATAGAATAAATAATAATTCTCTCCCCTTATCGGGTTACATCAACTGCATAACTAAATAAATCCCAGGTTAATCTAACCTTAAAATATATGTGCGGAAACATAACAATTAAGTCTTAAGTAACATCAATTCTAAATGTTATTACACAACCACATAAATAAATAGTTTTCATTACTTGCTAATCTTGCCCTTGCCTTTACTAGTGGAAGGCTCGTCTGTTCTCTCGTTCTTAGCTGCAATGTTATTATTACGCAAGAGTGAGCACGATTGCCCACAAGTATAACAATATAATAAATGAATAATAATAACATGCGAATGAATTAATAACTTTGAATATAAAAGCTCAACTTTTGAATCAAGAATGAATAACAAGAATCAAAAGAAATTCTGAGGGTCATAAGACCTTGAACTATGTCCTAGGTTGTCAAGTGTTTATTCTTGAAACCTTTAACAGTCATAAGACTATGGACTCTTCTTCTCGTACTTAGGGGGATCAGCCCTTAGTACCATACTGTGCACAATATTTTAACGTTAAAGCGTACATAATCCCCTTAAAAGGGTTGTTGATCTCAGTTTTGACATCAGAGTCCGCACCAAAGGAAGTTTGGTTTGGATAAGCTCAATAAAAATTCTGGAATTTAGAACGCTCATCAACTATAGACTAGTCGAATCATCAAGGTTCACTAGTCTTACAAGTTTCAACAGTAGATTGATAATCATTTGAATAATAAAGCTCAAGGGTATACAATCAAATAAGTATTGTATAACTGAATCATGCTTTTAAAGAATAGTAATATCTCATATGAAATCTTCACTTGAAGAAACAATTATAAGGACTTGCTCGACATAAAAGTAAAGTTTAAGTTTAAACAAACTTGCTCAGTAGAATGGAGTTAGGGATAGGATACTTGCCTCGTGTGTAAACTAAACGATTACTACTTTCATTCACCACAAATCCCTATAGAGTATAAATTAGTAGGCTTAGATACTTTTGATTCCTCACTCTCAATCTCCTTCACAATCTCTGAATATTTTCTCTAACAATCTAACTCTGTAAATTCTCAATCTCTCTGCTTATTTCTAGACTTAGCCAAAAATAATAAAAAGAAAAAGAAAGAAGAGTACGTATAAAGGAAAGAAACTGATGCGCATTATGGTCAGTTACCCATCATGGGTTAACTGCCTAAAACTCCCACTAAAGCCATGTTTGGCTTGCCTTAAAAAGGCTATATCCAATTAATTTAATAAAATCCTTATAATATAGTTTAAATCATGTCACACCCTTAGACATTAATTCAAATATCTTATTTAATTTAATTTAAATAAAATATAATAATTTCTCATAAATTCACAGTCATATAATTAATTTTCTCAATAATTAATAATATTAAATTTTTAAATCTCTAATTAATTATTACATTAATTAAAATAACATTATGCTTATTAAATATTTCATTTAATATAATAAGCTCAAATAATGACATACTTCGAATAATAAATATTCTCCAGATTAATTTAATAAATGTAACACATATAATTAAATTAATCTATCACAATTGCATTAATTAATTATTAAATCTAATAATTAAAGCCTCAAAAATATTTATTTAATTCAATAAATATTAAAATTTAATTTACAAAAATCTCGTTCGTCACATCTTTCCCCCTTAAAAGGATTCTGTCCCCAGAATCACGACTCAATAAATTCGACCCGTTACATTCTCCCCCCTTTCAAAGATTATGTCCCCAGAATCGCATATAATAATCTAAGTAAATAAATGAGGATAATTCTTCATCATATTCTCTTCGAGTTCCCACGTAGCTTCTTCAGCGTTGTGGTTCCTCCAAATTATCTTAATAGAAGGTATTACTTTATTTCTCAGAACTTGTTCTTTTCGGTCAATAATTTGAATAGGAATTTCTTCGTAAGACAAGTCTTTGTCAAAATGTAGGGGGTTCATATTCAATCAAATGCTTTTAATCGGATTTGTAGGGTCGTAAGACTGAGACATGGAAAACATTGTGGACATTCTCTAGAGATGGAGGTAAGGCTACCTCATAAGCAACTTCTCCGACCCTTCTCAGAACTTCAAAGGGTCCGATGAATCTTAGGCTCAATTTTCCCTTCTTTTCGAATCTGATCTTTCCTTTCCAAGGAGAGACCTTTAAGAACACATAACTACCTGGTTCGAACTCAACATTCTTACGGTGTGGACCGGCGTATTTCTTCTGTCTATCTTGAGCTGCTATCAATCTTGCTCGAATCACCTTGACTATGCCTGCTATTTGTTGTACCAATTTCAGGCTTAGTAGTTGTCTTTCGCCAACTTCATCCCAATATAGTGGAGTTTTGCACTTTCTGCCGTATAACGCTTCATAGGGTGGCATTCCAATACTAGCGTGGTAACTGTTGTTGTAACCGAACTCTTTTAATGGTAGGTGATCATCCCAATTTCCTTTAAAGTCCATCACACAGGCTCTTAGCATATCTTCTAATGTCTGAATCGTTCTCTCACTCTGTCCGTCTGTTTGAGGGTGGTAAGCTGTACTAATTCGCAATTATGTACCCATGCATTCCTGAAGACGTTTCCAGAAATTTGATGTGAAGCGCGGATCCCTATCTGAAACAATTGATACCGGAACTCCGTGCCTCGAAACAATCTCTTTTACGTATAACCTCACCAACTGATCTAAGTTGAATCTGATTTTGATTGGAAGGAAGTGTGCGGATTTCGTTAGTCGGTCAACAATAACCCATACTGCGTCGTAGTCTTTCTGAGTTGTCGGTAGGCCAACCACGAAATCCATTGTAATATGTTCCCATTTCCATTCTGGAATCTATAAAGGTTGTAGCAACCCACTCGGCCTCTGATGTTCTGCTTTAACTTTCTGACATGTCAGGCATTTGGCAACACATTCTGCAACCTCTCGTTTCAAATTTGGCCACCAAAAATGTTGTCGAAGATCTTGGTACATCTTGGTGCTACCAGGGTGAATCGAATATCTTGAGTTGTGAGCCTCGCTCAAAATTTCTTCCTTAATCTCTGGTAGTGGCGGTACCCAAATTCTATTCTCAAATCTCAGTATTCCTTATCCATCTTAAATCTTGGTTCGGTTCCTTCAGATATCTTCTTTGTCACATTTTTACATTCTTCATCCTGAAGCTGAGCCTCCTTAACTTTATCCAGTAGGGTTATACCAGATTGCATCTGAAATATTTTCTCATCAATCTCCATAGGATACTTCACTTCCAGTTCCATTTTCTCTATTTCTGCAATTAGCTCGTCCTGAGCAGTCAACATCATTAACTTCTCCCGACCCTTTCTACTTAAGGCATAGGCAACGACATTCGCCTTACTCGGATGGTATAAAATCTCACAGTCATAGTCCTTAATTAACTCCAACCACCTTCTTTGACGCATATTCAAGTCCTTCTGCGTGAAAATATATTTCATACTTTTATGGTCCGTATATATTTCACACTTCTCCCCGTAGAGATAGTGCCTCCAAATTTTCAAAGCAAAAACAACTGCAGCTAACTCCAAGTCATGGGTCGGATATCCCTTCTCGTAATCCTTCAATTGTCGTGATGTATACGCAATAACTTTGCCGTTTTGCATCAGCACGCATCCAAGTCCTTTATGCGATGCATCACTATAAACAACAAAATTTCCTGTATCATCCAGAAGAGATAACACAGGGGCCGTACTCAACCTCTTCTTCAATTCTTGAAAACTTTCCTCACACTTATCCGTCCAAATAAATTTCACAGCTTTTCGAGTTAAATTCGTTAATGGAGTTGCAATATTGGAAAAGTCTTGTATGAACCTTCTATAATATCCTGCCAATCCAAGAAAACTTCGTACTTCCGATGGCGTCCTCGGCTGATCCCAGTTAATCACGGCTTCGACTTTGGATGGATCTATCGAAATTCCGTTTTTATCGATCACGTGCCCAAGAAATTGCACTCATTCAATCCAAAATTCACATTTCGAAAACTTGGCATACAACTTTTCCCTTCTCAATACTTCCAACGTTAATCTCAAATGCTCTTCGTGTTCTTCTTTGGTTTTCGAATAGACCAAAATGTCATCTATAAATACCACTACGAACTTGTCCAAAAAAGGCTTGAACACACCATTCATTAGTCCCATAAATGCTGCAGGAACATTCGTAAGACCAAACGACATTATCAAAAATTCGTAGTGACCGTATCGGGTTCTAAATGTTGTCTTCGGTACATCTTCTGGTCTCACCTTCAGTTGATGATAACCACTCCTCAAATCTATCTTTGAAAAGTATCTCGCTCCCTTTAACTGATCGAACAAGTCGTCGATTCGTGGTAATGGATATCTATTCTTGATCGTGACCTTATTCAGTTCTCTATAGTCGATGCAGAGCCGCATTGTCACATCCTTCTTCTTTACGAATAAAACCGGCGCTCCCCACGGTGATACGCTTGGTTGGATATACTTCATGTCTAGTAATTCTTGTAGTTAAACCATCAGCTCTTTCATCTCTACCGGTGCCATTCGGTATGGTGCCTTTGATATTGGAACCGTTCCTGGAGCCAAATCGATCACGAATTCAACCGTTCTATCTGGTGGAAGTCCTGGTAAATCATCCAGAAATACGTCTGCGAAATCCCTCACTACTGGTATCTCCTCTATTTTCGGATTTTCTTTACGAATATCGACTATGTAAGCTAGATATCCTACACAGCCTTGTCTTAACAACTTCCTGGCCTGCATCATCGTCAAACAACTCGCTTGTCTAGGCGACTTACTACCATAAAACACAACCTTTGACGGAGTCATAAGGGTAATACGCTTCTTCTGGCAGTCAATTATCGTCCCATAATTGGATAACCAGTCCATACCCAAGATAATATCGAATTCTCCAAGTCGAATAGGGATAAGATCTACGTTCATAATGTTACCCTTAATATCCAATCTACAGTTCTTGTGCACGTACTTAACAGGAATAATTTCTCTATTCGCAATTTCTATGTTCATGGGGTATTCTAACTCATCCTTAGGCAATTCTAAGTTCTTGGCAAAGTCATCGGATATAAATGAACAAGTAGCACCCGAATCAAATAATACATAAGCATTAACTTTATTGATCGGAATAATACCTGAAACCACATCGCAAGACTGCACTGCATCCTGAACTATCATATTGAATGTTCTGGTGGTCGGTCGGTTGGTTGCAGTTGGTCCTGTGATAGTCAGAGTGCTTCCACCGTTGTTTCCTCTATTCCCTCCTGATCCTGTTCCTCCAGATCCCTTCTTAGGAAAATCCCTTGCAAGATGATCCTTCGAGCCACAAGTGAAGCAGACACCTTTCTTTGGTTTAGAACAGTTAGGTGCTATGTGGCCTTCCTGACCACAATTGTAGCATACTCGTTTTCCCTTCATGCAAACTCCCAGATGAGCTTTTTCGCAGGTTGAGCACGCTTCAATCTTCTTCTTTTGCCCTCCTTGTTGACTTCCAGCTGACGAGTTATCGGACCACTTTTTCTTCTACTTATTATTACCTCCCGTACTACTTCCACCAGTCATGTTAATTCCTTCATTTTCACTCTTTTTCTTCTTCTGATCTTGATTATATTTAGATACCGCATCGCTTCCACCTTCAGCGAGTATGGCCTTCTCTAACACTCCAGCAAAAGTGTTCAATTGGAACATTGACACCTTGCTATACAACCAGGGCTTCAGTCCCTGCTTGAAACGTCTTGCCTTTCTCTCGTCAATATGCACTTGATATGTGGCGAACCTAGCCAATTCGTTGAACCTTGCCGCATAATCTGCTACGGACATATTCCCCTGTTTCAACTCCAAAAACTGAACTTCCATTTGATTTTACGAACTAGTCAAAAAATACATCTCGAAAAACATCTCCTTAAATCTCTCCCAGGTTATTACACCTTTTCCTCCCCGTACTTTGTTTGCCTGCCACCAATAGCTGGCTTCAGACTTCAGCATGAATGTTGCATATGCGGTCTTCTGGTCTTCCCTTACTTTGGCGACGTCAAACACCTTCTCCATCTCCATAACCCATGTTTGAGCTTCGATTGGGTTCATAGAACCTTTAAACTCTGGCGGTCCAACCGCCTTGAAATCCTTGAACGTGGTGTTTGGTGGGGCTTGTGGTTGATTGTTAATTGCTCTAGCCAGTAAATTCACCAACTGCTGAACGGGGTCAGCATTGGTGGTGTTGTTGTTGTTATTCGTTGACCCTTCCTAGGCTGGTCGACGATTTGGTCGTCTTCTTGGCGGCATTTTTCTGTTAAATAAATGCTTTATTAAAACTTTATTTATTTCTCTAAATAGTTAAGGCATTACTCAACAATTTAACATATCACTTAACACATCATCTCAAACAACTTGATATATTTGCATTCAAATCAAAGTTTTAACATTAAACGATAGCATAACTGCTATTTACATCAACTATCCTGGAATAAAGAATCCACAGGATTTAAAACATTCAAATATTCTTTCGTTCATAAACACGTCAGAATTTACATATAAAAACTAATTAAGTCTTTCACACAATTAAACAAATTCTATCACTATCTGTCAAGGCGCTGGATAGCCTTGCTACGTTCCTCCTCCATGATGCGGCACATCGTTCTACGATCTAGAATATATGATGGTAGATCCTCAAACTGGATTGGATACTTCCTAACTCGATCTTGGACCACATTCATTGCATTTTGTAGTGTAAAGTATGTCTCCTCAAGTTTAGCCTTCTTCGCATGGCGATCATCTTCTGCACGATCAGCACGGCGTGACTCTCGTACCCAGCCCTCCTCTGCTATGGCAAACCTCTCTGAGGTCTCCTTCAGATCCTTCTTTAACTTCTCTATTTCTGCGGACTTATCCTCGGTTTGACCCTGTGACAACTTGATATTTTCTATATAAATAAATCATAAATTTTGCGTATAAAATTTTTTTTTAAAATAAATATGAATGATATGTGCCAAGGTAATGTGTAATATATAATTATTTGTGCGATAAATAAAATTTATTTATTACATTAAGTATTGCAAATAAATTTATTTTTAGAATTATTGATTATTATCAAATTATAATTTTTATACTAATTAATTCCTTATTGGAAATACTTTTATTAATTATTTTCTATGAAAATATAATCTTATATTATTTAAATAATATATGAAATGATTTTAGAATAATTATAATAATAATTCTTTTATTATATGATTTTGTCCAGATTATTAAGTTAATTATTTTATTTTATTTACTAAGAATAATTATAATGATTATTTCAATATATGAATTTTGTTCAGGATATTAAGTTAATTATTTTAACTTAATTTATAATGTTATTTATGACAGATAAATCAGATATGGAATCCAAACCCTAATTCTGGGATTTGATCAAGGAATAAGAATAATAATATTATATTATTATTTGT
Source organism: Panax japonicus (assembly GCA_020205505.1). Classification (NCBI taxonomy): domain Eukaryota; kingdom Viridiplantae; phylum Streptophyta; class Magnoliopsida; order Apiales; family Araliaceae; genus Panax; species Panax japonicus. Next base: position 60,452,026 of record CM035107.1, read on the forward strand.
CAGTGTTATAGATATGTATAGTTATGTGTGTAATGCTAATGTGATTTATGATTGGTGTTATATGTATTAACCCTAATTAGGGAGAATCGTAATTATTCAAAATCCTTATTATTTTTCTATATTATAAATCCTAAATTCTAAATTAGTAACCCTAATTTGTAATTTTAAACCCTAGTTATATTTGAATTTTTATTAAACCCTAATCTGAAAACCTAAACCAGAGGTTTGATCTGTCAAGAATTGTGTTACAGTGAGTAATAACACGTGTGATAGACTTTAATTGCTAATTAAAATAAACATAATTAGTAAATTAAAACCCTAAAACCTAGAACCCTAATTTAATTTTTAAAAACCCTAATTATATTATGGAAATCCTATTTTTTGGTATTATAAACCCAAATTGCTTTATTAGCAAAGTTAATTATGATTAAGGGTAATAAACCTTAATGTCAATGTATAAGATAATTACAAACTTAATTTAATTAACAAATTTATTTTTTCAAAATTTTAGAAACTAAAATCAATTTATTTTTGTGCAAACCCTAGTTGCTAATTTCTACAAATGCTATATGCTAAACCTTAGGGTCAAACCCTAAAGGTCAAACCCTAAGGGGTTGGTTATTGTCTAATTTGCCATTATATGTATTTTGCAAAAGATCGAAATGCCCTTTTGTTTATTTTAGTAAGCTAACTTGTAAAAATTGGCTTAACTTTAGTTGGTGAACCACTATTTTGACTTGGTGAACTAAAAATCCAGCACATATCTGTCCATAACATCAGATCTAAGAATTATACAATGTATCTTTGCATTATAAAAGAGTTAGAGAGAGAAAAAGTCCACAAAAGTGTTCATTTGCTAGCTTAGCTCTCACCAACTCTTATCTCTCACATACCTCCGAAAATTTGAAGCATATCAGTCCTAAATCAAAGCCCCATGATCACAAACAACAGATCGGAAGCCAAAAATCAAGAAATCAAAGCTAGAAAAGGTATAAAACCCTAAGCCTAGAAATCCTTCGATTCGATGTTATTTGTTTCAATTGATTGTTTAATGTTGTGTAATAGGATGTTAATTGATGATATGGGTTGATAAATCAAAGACCCATAACATCAAAGTACACGAATTTGAAGATTTAAGCAAGTTGGAAAAAATCGAATTCTGTGATTTTTTTATCAAATGTCAGGGCTTATAACGTTTTTCTCGATCATGATTTTTGTTATGTTTAAGTTGTTATGCGTAGCCTGACATGTTGTCTTTGATCTGGATCAAGAATCAAGTGTATAACTGGTCTAGAATTGTAGTTATTGCAGGTCAAAAGTCGTTAACCGACCATGACAGAAGGAAATCTGGCAGTCAAGAACATGCCTAGATCGTTCTGACAATAAGTTAGAAGGCTTGGATCTAACAGTTTATTGATTATTTGTGTTGGTTGTTATAATAAAGTTGTAGTATGTAGTTTATAATATATGTTTATGCCTTAAAATCTCCTATTTATCAAATTGGATGATTGTATTGGATGGTCAAACTGGGCCGGACGATCATGGAAGCTGTTTTCTAGGTAACCCAAAAAACGCTTGACCATGTCGTCTGACATGATTTGACCGAAAATTTTGTGCTGGATCTGTTGTTGTTTTAGTAATATAATGTGTTAGATATCTTCCTTGACATGTTGGCTGCACACTGGATGTTTTATATTACAAGAACAGTTCATGTGTTGCACGCTATGGTCGATCAAAAGTGGTCACTCGAACTGTTCTTCATTTCTGGGTAAACCCAGAAATGAAGAACAGCTCTGACAGCAACTTTAGACGCTTAGATCTTTCTTGGTATGCATTGTTTGAGCAAGATTTTTGTTGGATAATGTAGTACTGTTTAAGTACTACAATATATGATGATTATCTTTTCCAGAAACATTTTGTGTGATGAATGATTGATGGTCAAACATGGTTCCTCGAAACTGCCTTATGAATGCTCAAGAACATGAAGAACACCTATAGCGACGGTTCTGTCGCTATAGGTGGTCTTTAGCGACAGATAATATATTATTTTCTGAAAATTAATTAATAAATAAAAAAATAGTTTTTAATTATTAAAAATACAAAATAAATTATTAAAAATTATTTTAAATTCTGAAAATTAGTTTTTAATTATTTTAAATATATTTCATAAATATTTAATATTTTTGAAATATTAAAAGTATTTAATTTATTTAATTATAATATTAAATAAATTATTTAAAATGATTTTAATATTAGAAAAATCATTTAAAATTATATTATGATATAAGAAAATATTTTAAGTTATTTTTTTATAAATTTTAATATTATTTGATAATTTTCATTAATAAATTAATATTAATGATAATTAAGTTATTTACTAAATGAATTAAATAAGTTAATTAAAAATAATTTTATTATATTAAAAATCATTTTAAATAAGAATAAGGTATTTAAAAATATTTTAACTTTTAATATTTAAAGGTAAATTTCATTAATTAATTATTATTAATGATATTAAAGTTATTTAATAATTATATTAAATAATTTAGTTTAAAAATGATTTTAATATTATAATAATCATTTTAATTGAAAACAAAGTGTTTAAAGATATTTTAAGTTATAAAATATAACTTTTAATATTTAAAGAATAATTTCATTAATAATTTAATATTAATGATATTTATTTAAAGATTAATGATATTAAATTTATTTAATAATTATATTAAATAAATAGTTTAAAAATGGTTTTATTAATTTAAAAATCATTTAAAAAGGGTATAAATGAATTAAAAATATTTTAAGTTATAATTAATGACTTTTAATATTTAGATAATAGTTCATTAATATTTAAATATTAATGGTAATTATTTAATGATGATTTTAAATATTTTAAAAATCATTTAAGAGTAATATTAATTCGTTAAGAATATTTTGAGTTATTATATATATAACTTTAATATTTTGGCAATGGTTTCATTAATAGTTTAATATTGATTAAATGTTAATGATAATATAATTGTTTGATATTTAAATCATTTAATAATGATTCTGATATTTTAAAAATTATGGTAAATGGTAATAATTGTTTAATAATTATTATAAGGCTATGAAAAAATAGTGCGACTGATGTTTAAGTTAACTATTTGAATATTGAATTTCGGGATAGAGTCTTAGACTCGATATTTACCCGATAAAGTTGTCGGTAGACCGACATGTTTCAGAAATTGATCTGAACTTGGATAATTTAGTTAGTTAACTGTTTATTTGTGATTCAATGGCTGTTAAGGTTATGTGACTATGTGATTAGGAATGTGCTAACTGCAATAGGCAGTGTTATATGTTACGTTATGTTATACTAATCAGTAAAATGATCTGATTAATGATAGGTGATCTCATAAAAGATAAAACTAAGTAGAGATTAGTAAGCAGCGTATCAGGCAAGTATCCTACCTTTGCATTTTCTTTATGCAATGGACAAGTGTAAGAATGTTTCAAAATTATATTATTACTGTACAGATTGTTAAACCTATATTATATACACTCATTGATTATCAACATGTTAGTATATGATAATTCATTTATATATTCTGTTCGTTAAATTTCTATAAATGATTATACAAGTGTCCCCACTTGGATAATCATTGTATTTAATCACATGTTGATACACCTTTGATATACATATATGTTGAATTATATATTATTGTTGAACAAGATAAGACATTTGTTATGAAAACCCGACAGGTATGAACATCCCGATAATGGGAAAATTTTTATGCGCCCAAGGCGGACAGAGTCAACGATAACTTCGTTCTTGTACATGTTGTATTGATCAATACAGGGTACAACGGGGCTGATCACTCTCCGTGCCCGTAAGCAATGGCCGGTTTACAGATGAATTTTTGTTTAAACCCTTTCGAAAATAAAAACAATGTTCATAGTATGTCACAGAAACCCCATGTATAGACAATACACAGTTTCAAAAATTTAAAAGAGGGTTGTTATGTTATTATTATTGGTACAGATTACTTCACAACTATTGACCGGTTGTAGAAGGGTATTATAAAGAAGACATTTAAATTCTTTCAGCTAATATATATATATATATATATATATATATATATATATATATATATATATATATATATATATATATATATATAATACTTGTTGGGCACTCAAATGCTCATCCTTGCTTAATTTAAATGTTTTCAGCTAAGTGTGAAGAACTGGAAAGTTTGGCCAGGATCAAGTGAAAAGGAAAGCAAACAGAACATGTTATTGGTACCATTTGTAATAAATAGACTGTATTAAGTTAATGATATGTATTATATATCATGTAAAGAATGTAGTAAAGGTTGCGTACTTGGGATTAGACTCTGATAAATGTAAGTTAAGTTTAAGTTTTATATTATGGTTATTATTATTAGTATTATTCCGCTCATAAAAATGGTATCGTGAAGTACCGAGTTCGGGTTTCAAGTATCCGAGTTCGGGGACCTCACATCATGGTATCAGAGCTATAGGGTTAGAAACCTTAGGTGGGTTAGACCTTAGGCTATAACCTTAGAACAGAGGGAAACGTTGAAAATATAAATAACTCATATAGAGTTTAAAACGGAGATGAATTGAATAAATTCATCGTCAAATAAAATAAAAGATAATTTATAAAACTATTATGTGTTGTGTGTATTTAGTATTTGCTAGTCAGGATAATTTTGTGTGTAGGTGTTAGAAAGGAACATAATTAGGATACCCTTAAGTTGTAAAGAATAAGTCAACGTCCATGACCGAGCCAATTTCAAAGTCAATAACTGCAATAGAGGCTCACATTGAAAGCTACCTCAAAGAGGTGGTTATTTTGGAAAGTATAGTACTGGATCAAGAAACGCTAAGTATAACTGATATGTAAAGTATAGTTAAAGGATATGTGGTCAATGTTGAGTTCTTAAACTCGTATATTTATGGTGAGTTCTTAAACTCGTATGTTTGTGATGAGTTCTTAAACTTGTCGTTTTCTTCATCCGACAGTTATTCTGTTATGGAGCCCACAAATGGCTGCGCCGTCGTACGAATATTCCCCGACAGAAATAATATTCCACGACCAAACGAATATTCCCCGACAATAATAAGTATTTTATAGCCACTTGCTTATTTTGAAAATTTTATATATATCACCCTTAATTTTAAATTTTTATCAATTTAACCATTTACTAAATAGAAAAATTGAATACTTTTATTTCATAAAATTCGTGGTCTTACATTAATGGTTGTTGTAACCTCTCCTCGGGGTTGTCTCCGAGATGTAAAAAAATATTTTTGCCCTCCTGTAGGGTTGGTATCTGAAAAACAAAATTTCGAGTCTCTACAATACTTTGATGATTAAAAATAGTTAAAAATGAAATATAAAATGACTTGTATGATTGTACTTAATTATAATCACTGGACCCCATGTATGATAAAACATTAATTAGCTACAATGTGATGCATCATTTTGTATTTATTGTTTTATAATTATATTTTGTAAAATAATAAATACAAAATGATATATAAAATAGGAAAAAATGTGTGTACACAGCTGTGTATTACACAATAGGCTATAGCGACGATTTTTTGGGCTATAGCGACGGTTTCACCCGTCGTCATAGCTATTCTGGGCTATGGCGACAGTTTACCGTCGCTATAACCCAAAAAATCTGTCGTCCTAGATCTACTGTGTAATACACAGCTGTGTATATACATATAACCCTATAAAATAATAATGAATTAATATTTCACGGAATATTGGTGAATTCAATAATTTTAATCGATACAAAATAAATATTCTCACCATACTTTATACTATAGTCGATCATAATAATAATACTTAATTAATATAATGATAACAATTTAAAATATCGATCAAAATAAAACTCTTAAAATTATTCATAATTTTAACTAATTATTAACTATAAGCTTTATTTTACATCTCACCTTTATATATCTTTTTCAGGCATCAAACCATTATCAATATATCAAATCTTCAAATAAAATAAAATTGTAAATCTGTACTGTACTTTATTTAGTTATTTTTAATTTAACTGACAGTACAAAGCAACAATGGTGGCAGATGAGTAAGAACCTTTCTCAAGGGAGGGTTCCCCAATCATAGGCAGCAGCATCACCATCTACCCCTCCCCTCCTTTTTAGGTCCTGTACACATATAATATAATAACACATTTTTATTTTATTTTTAAAAAGCAAGAAAAATAATTGTAGTACATAATGTATGAATTGCAATTGAAACACACCCATAATCTAATTATAACCACATGTTCTCTTCAATCTCCATTTTTTAATTCCATTAATTCATCCAAAATCTGTTTTTCTTTCTAGGGTTATATGTATGCATAGATATATAGATACATAATAATATATATAATAAGGAATAATTTGCTTCGTTTGTTGGAAAAATGGTATCTTTATCATATTTGTACTTGAAAGTGAGGGAGGAAGAGAGAGAGAATATGTGAAGAGAATCTGATCTGATGATGATGTGTGAAAATTGGGATTCTTTCTCTTATTATGCTCTGCCTGTTCAACGGTCTTCCTTCCCCTTTCATTGGAGGCTGTGACATACCCTCCTCAACTCTTGTTCCAAGGTTTCTAGAGAGAGAAAATTCTATTTTTAGACATACATAAATATATATTATACATAATTATATATATACACACTATATATATATATATATGTTTTACTATTATATAGGGATTTTTAGAGAGAGAAATGTTGGCATTTGTTGGGGGTGAAGGAGGAGGAGGAGGAGCTGCTGCTGCTGCATCAATTAATATGGAAAAAGATTTCGACTCAAAGCTTAGTATTCAGAACAATTCAGCCCAAGGTAATAAGGCCCCCCAGAGATCTAAGAGCTTTGCATTTAAGGCACCACAAGAGAATTTCACAATCCAAGATTTTGAATTGGGCAAGATCTATGGCGTTGGTTCTTATTCCAAGGTCAAAACTTTTCTCTTCAATGGGTTTAAATGAATTTTTGTTTTTAACTTTTGTTGTTTGGATATGAACTTTGTTTACCCTTTTGTGGTTGTGTTTGTTTGGCTAATGTCCATTATGAATTGATTGAATGTGTTGATTTCGTTTTTGATTATACTTTCGAGATTGAATGACATGTTTCATCTCTAATTATGGCTTCCTAAATGTCTATTGAAATTTTCTTGGTATAGTTTTGGGCTTTCAGAATAATCATAGATCGGATATATTATCGTTTGCTATGATGATGGCAGAAGCTGGTATTTTTGAATTTCTTATTTTCTTGTCATTTGTTTTTTTTACCAATGTTATGTTATTAATTTGGGAAAATTTATGTTGCAAATTTTGTAAAATTGGGCATCCAAGTTCAGCAGACTAGAAAATGCCTCCAGTTCAAGGTAACTCAGGGTTGGTTTGGTTAAAACTCCAAGGTAACTAGTGTGGATGTGCCTTTCTTTCTCTTTGTTGGTGGTGGTGGCGGCTTGGGTGTTGGGGCAGAGGCTGGATTTTATGGAAAAATTAATTCATAGTTTATTTATTCAGAGTTGAATACAAATTTGATTTGAGGTAACTGAGGATATGCTGAAAGTAGTGTCAGAGTTCAATTTGTACTTGTGGGGAAAAATGTTTTAGCCTTTTAGGTGCTAGACATGTACGTTGATTCAATACCCCGTAGAGATATGTACATGTTTGTCCTTGACCATATGTAACATGAGAAGTTCGAAGATAAAATCCCTTTCACTGTTTAGTTGTGCATTTTTCTTCCTGCAACTGGATGGTAACTATATGGAACGTTTTCCAAGCGCAACAACACTTTTATTTGCTGCCTTTCTTTATTATGGAAATGCTTCGTTTGCATTTTGAACTGCAACTTTCAAATTGTCATTTGATATAGTAAGATTGGTTTATATAGTTATATTCATTTGTACTTGGTAGCACTTTATGGGAATTGGGAAACAAACTTATCTGATGGTGCCTGCCTCTGGATGCAAAGTTCAAAGTTGAGGTACTGGGTGCTGATTCTTGAGGCACTGATGGAATGTATGTTTGTATAGAGACTACATAACATAAGTTACATAAAAGCTCATAAGTTTTAAGTGTATCATAAAAATCTTGAAATAACTGAATTACTATCAAATGTATCAATATGTTAAAAACTATACATCTTCTAACATGTAAATCCATTGTCTGAAGGACCAATACAGGTACTGTTGATTTAACTATACCGTAACAATAGAAAGAACATCATACTAGATCTAGAATAAACATTGATGATTTGTCTAATAAAGAGACAAATATAACACTAAAATTCCACTATTTATATAATTATACTTAGCTAACTGTAACTCTTCGTTAATTTGGAGCAAAGACTTTCAACAATCTGATATTGTACAAGCCAGGGACACTCAAACAATGTAAAAATATGGCTATCGTATAGAAGAAAGTGCAAATTGTAAGAATTGTTCTATATTATTGAACTGTGTTAGAAAGTATGTCGATAATCTGTAACCGTTGACAATACAACGTGAATAAGTATCTACAAATCATTCAGGCCGTTGGCTATAAGCTTTAGCCGAATGTCAGCTTTATCATTGATCAAATTCACGTACTTGATTAAAGACTCGACCTGAAAGAAGGATAATCTATAGGCATGATTCCTCTGGAATATCAATTTATGTTGGAAAGTAAGAAGGTGAAAGTGAGGGAAAATTGTTCCCGAAAAGCCATTGAAAAAGAATGTGCTAGTGGTGATTAAATAAAAGAGTATAACAGGATTTCTTATTTGTTTCAAGGTCAGATCACAAACGTCTTAACAAATTATGAGTTGAGTCATAAAACACCTAATTGTACATGGTCATTTCGACTGTAGGAAAAGTCATCCCACAAATTAATGGATAACCAAATTCCTTGCCTCCCCGTGATATCAATGTGTTAATGTAGGTACTTGTTCCCAAGAACGTGCCTATCTGATTTATCTCTAGTTTCAGCATGAATACATAATGTAAAGTTTATAATGCTCATATTGTGGAATTCTCGTCTTGATTTTAAGGCTCATAATTAGTCTAGTTTATGGTGTTCATATTGTGGAATTCTCGTCTTGATTTTAAGGCTTATAATTAGTCCAAATCTATAGGTAGCATGTGAATGAGAAATGGTTTATGACATCAAACTGCTTTTGTGAATGGAAAGCTTTCTACCTCTTTCGACCTCATTATTTCTATTGAGGGAGAAATGGACCCGATTCTTCTTTTTCTTTCCTTTTGTGGGTGTGTTTGGGACTTTTGTTTTGTTTTAAGAAGTTGCCTGGATTATCGCTCCCTGTGACCCATTTTAGTTGTATCTGTTAAGCTTCACACATTTTAAGATTATAATGAGTATGATATAGAAATTATATGTAATTCAGTATATTCCCTTCAGGGGCTGCACATCCATATTTGATTCAGTGAAAGGGTTTTCTTGGTGGAATTTATTTTATCGAAATTCACATTCAAAAGAATCTAAAGGAAAGCGGCAATCTGTATTTGAAGTTTGAAAATTCAAAGTTGACATGGTTCTGGGACATCCTGAAATTGTATTTCTTTTGTTCTTTTATTGGCACTTGATCCCTATTTGCTTCCGTGAAAGGGTTTTCTTGGTGGATTTTTTTTATTGATATTCACATTCAAAATTGAAGCGTAAAACTGACTCGAAGTTGACATAGTTCTGGGACACCGTATTTCTTTTGTTCTTTTATTGGCACTTGATCTTATTTTCTTATTTTTGTTTAATTTTTATCTATTATATGATGTCAACAGGTTGTCCGAGCAAAAAAGAAAGACACGGGAATTGTTTATGCATTGAAGATCATGGATAAGAAATTCATCACCAAGGAAAATAAAACAGCATACGTGAAGCTGGAGCGGATAGTACTTGATCAGCTGGATCATCCTGGCATTGTGCGGTTATATTTTACATTTCAAGATACTTTTTCCCTATGTAGGTACTCATGGCGCAATCGAGTTGGTATTTTAAACAATATATAGATATATATTCACATAGTAGCTCGTGATTTACTGTACTTTGGTTTATAATTTGACATTGATGCATCTGCTGTACTGTGCAGACATGGCGCTCGAGTCTTGTGAAGGTGGAGAACTCTTTGATCAAATAACCAGGGTGAGTTAGTTTTAAATTCTTGTAACAACTTTTTGTTGAAACTCTAGCAAACATCAAAACCTTTTTGACAGTCCCCTTGCTCATAAATTTGAAATCAAAGTGTTTGTAACCTATTCGTTAGTCATTATTGAATCCACTGTACGTATAACTTAATTTTTAACTTAAACATTATAAACGTCAAAGTATGTTTGTTAGCATGATATACATAGTTGGGCCTTCCATCTTTTAGATGAGTTGGTTACTTATCATGGTATCAGAGCTCTGGGTGTGCAAGGTCTTGGGTTCAAATCTTCCCAACTGGACAATTATCTTTATATTAATTTAATAGTGCAAATGCACTTTAATTTCTCCCTTCTCTATAAAAAAAAGTTGCATTTGAGGGGGAGTGTTAGCATGATATATATTGTTGGGCCTTCCATCTAAAAGCTTAAGCTTTTAGATGAGTTGGTTACTTAACAATGTTCAACTAAACCTACTCCTACAATTTGTCATCTCTCTCCTGTGTAGTTTGTCACTCTCCAGTGTCCAATATATATCTAGTGAATTTGTGTCAGTGCAGAAAGGCCGGTTGTCAGAAGATGAAGCTCGTTTCTATGCTGCTGAAGTTGTCGATGGTCTTGAATACATACATAACCTGGGCCTGATACATCGTGATATTAAGGTACTTCACCAAATATTATAATGTCTCCTTGACATAAGAAAAATGCTGATATGTTGTTTGAATGACAGCCAGAGAACCTGTTACTTAGTTCCGATGGACATATCAAAATTGCCGACTTTGGTAGCGTAAAGCCAATGCAGGATAGTTCGATAACCGTCCTTCCAAATGCAGCATCTGGTAAGTTTATTGAACTATAATGAGAAACAAATAAACATCATTTGAGTATGTGTTGAAATATGTTATTATTTCTCTGCAGATGATAAAGCGTGCACCTTTGTTGGGACAGCAGCTTATGTCCCTCCAGAAGTTTTAAATTCATCTCCTGCTACTGTTGGGTGAGCAACTTTTTTCTCAAAAGAACTTGTTGCTGACATAGACAGATCAAGTCTTAAAACTAAAATGCTACCTAAATATGCTGTAACTATCTGTATAATCATCAGCTGAAAAATGGCTACTTTTCCGATCGTATTAGCTAGTTTGCATCTTTCTGAACCATGCTTCATCTTTCTAGGATGGTTTATTTACTATGTTTTTGTTCCTCAATGTATGTGAACAGAAATGACCTATGGGCACTTGGCTGCACCTTGTACCAAATGCTTTCAGGAACTTCTCCCTTTAAAGATGCGAGCGAATGGCTCATTTTCCAAAGAATTATTGCCAGAGATATCAGATTTCCGAATTACTTTTCTGATGAGGCTAGAGATCTGATTGATCGGTTATTGGTAAGCTATAACTTAATTGCAAGTAGATTCAGTTTCAGTTTAAATATGCTATACTTTTTCTTCTCAAGTTGTATATTGAATTTACCTTTTCCCTTTTCTTAGCATATTGGTTTTGAAAATTATTTCCCATTACCTACCCTTATTCTGAGAAATAAATGGCTTGGACTGAATTTACCCAGTTTGAATATAATATATGCTTATTTTTGCACCGACTTATCCCTTGGAAGTAATATTAAACACTTGTGTCCGACCTAATACAAACTTGGATAATGATTCACTTGTAACTCTGTACCTTGTGCATTGTAATATCGTGTATATTTGTAGTTAGATAACAATGCATTACTTTGTCATCCTTATTCTTTATTTATTGAATTCTTTTTCCTTACTGCACAATTAGCATTAGATGATACAGCTCTAGCCACTATGATAAGTTGTATATAGAGATTTGTGATTGCAATTCAGAATAACAATAATCTGGTGTTTTGATCTTTTAAATGGAGACATTATAATAATTCTTTACCAAATCTAATGGGTTTTTACTGGAACCACTGCATTCTTGTGAATGGTTTTCTTATCGATGTTTTATCTTATGATTATTTGCTCATCCTTGAACCTATTATTTCTCCATTTATTTTTCTTTCCACAAGTTTTACACGTGTGAGAATTATGTGCATGTTTGCTGTCAAATAACATGCGTGAACTCGACACGAGTTAAACTGCGAATATGCAGTGGCATATCTTTTACAAGCTTCTAACACTTTTTAAGTTTTCTGCAAGTCTTCACATATGGGCTTCTAGAATTTCTACTTGGTTACATGGTTCTTTTTAGTTATATCATTCATTATGAAGGTGAAAATTGATATCTACCACACAAGTACTGATTTTTTTTTTTTTTGAAAAAGAAGTCTACCATACAAGTGAGCAAAGCCAATGCTAACGAAAAAAAAGAAAAAAGAAAAAAAAGATTATTTGTTAATTGTTTTGTATTATTATTTAGAGATAAATATATTGTTCTGCAAATCCTTATTGATTGTGCTTGGAATAAATGTCGTGATTTACCTCTTTTTTGATTGTGCTTTTCCTAGTGTTGTTCATTCTTTTTTTTAAGCTGAGAAAGGTAATCGTGCGCCTCTATTGAACCAAAATACTCATTATTTTTAAAATATAACTATTATGAAAAATATATATTGATTGTAATTGAAAAAGGACTTGTATGGTCTTATTTTGAATTTTGATATCTCAGTATAACTGGGCCTCTGGCAAGTTGGAAAGATCATTTCAAGGTTGAATTTTGTCATTTCTATTGTTAAAGGAGAAGACCATATTGAAAAAAAGTTTTATTTGGGATTAATTACGTCGGAAAAATGCTAGTCCCTGTATCTCAAATTGTGTCAAAACTTCCATTTTTGGATGTTGAAAGAAAAATAAAAATGTCAAAGTTTACACCATCAAGTCTAATATTTACAAAAATACCATTTTAATTTTCTTATACTCAGCTAAATTAAAAGATCAAACTAGAAGGAAAGTGGATATAGAATAGAACAATATTTGATACCACACCTTTCAAGTAAAAGTTTATATCGTATTTATGAAGTTCCAATTTGAAAATACAATTTTTTAGTACAACCTAATTGCATGAATGTCAGTTAATTTGGGACGAAGAGAGTAATATGATGACATTGCCCAACTAGTGGTTAACTTACAAAAATTGTTTTCTAAAAAAAATAGTTACAAGTATGGCTATGGGGAACACACCCGAAGTGCTAGAAAATCACACATGGATCACTCAACAACCTTGATGATTTTAAAATTGTGAATTATCATATTTTCAACTCTTTAAATGACAAGTACCTTATTCTTGATGTGGCATAGAGTTTGAGCATGTGCATCAAACACATTTACAAGCAACCATGTAGCGTTGATGCATATAATAATTTGTAGTGCTGTGTTGCAGATTATATTTGTAAAGAAGATTATGCTTTTCAGTACATGGAATTGGATGCTTATCCCATACCCAAACATATCTCCGCATCTTGTTGTGTTCTACATGAGTACTTTTTAGCGCTTAGAAGAGTCCAAATAAAGTATACCAACGAACTTATGTTATTGTAATTGCTACTTTAGCTTCAGTCAATGCGGAAAGATATTCACATGTATGTAGAGTACATATAACATATATCAATTCACTTATGTTCATGTAATTGCCAGTTCTGTCGCACTAATCAGTGTGTGAATACATAAGGTGCCTCCAAGTAAATGTCCTGCCATGTTTTGATCTGCAAATATCTCTTGGCAGCACAATATGCGACAGTTGTGCTTTCTACAATCATGTTTTTGTTCCTTTAATATCTTTTCCTTTGGTTTTTCCACATGTAGTATGATGTTAAACTTGCAAAGGGGTTACTAAGAATACATGACATATTCTGCTCCCCCTTTACAAAAAAGAAGATACATCCAAGACGCACCCAAAAGGAAGTGGCTGTGGGGTACCTCTGCAGCAAAATTATAATAATAATAATAAATCAAAATTGTACAACAAATGTACCAATCTTAACTATTAGATAGTATTTACGATACTATGTTGCCTGCAATAGCTTCTATCTGCTGAATGAGTCCTCTGAAAACGTTAGTTGAACCAGAACCTCAATTTGCTATATTTGAGTTAACATAGTGCGCATGAATAATGGTTTGATAGAGTTTATCAATGGTGTGTTTCATGCAAGATTATGTAAAGAGGCATGAGTCTTAAATGAGTAGGCCTTGAAGGGAGATATATTTCCTCGCGTCTTTTAAAAGGAAATCATATATAATGATTTATTCTTTAGTTATATCTATTGCAGAAAATAGAACTGCTTGTACCATCTTCTTTATTGAAGTTTTTTTACTGTGTGACTTACATGCAACAATTCTGCAGGATATTGATCCCAGCAGAAGACCGGGTGCAGGGCCTGATGGTTATGTCTCACTGAAGAAACATCCTTTCTTTAACGGAGTTGACTGGGATAATTTGAGGTCAATACCTCCTCCTAAACTTGCTTTGGAGCAAAAGGTATGTGTTTCTTTGTTATTTATGTTATTCTTAATTTTCAAAGAAATCCCGTCATGGCTTTTTGGTGCAATGGTGTGGGATATTTTTCTCAACCTTGTGACTTGTCATCTGAATTTTAGGTTCCTTCAAGTGGGGGAGATGATGGCCAGGATTCTTCGTGGAACCCATCACATGTTGGTGATAGTTCAGGAAGACAGACTGATGGAAATCGTGGCTCTGCATCATCTATTACTAGACTTGCTTCTATTGATTCCTTCGATTCAAAATGGTAATTTTGCAACTTCTGTTTTAGGCTTACTTATTCAAAAGCAAAATGATGGTTTTTGGCTGCAGCTATCCCTGTTATGAACTTCATGACATGATAAATTTTATTTTCTTAACTTGATTATTTCTGGTTCTGCTGCCGCTTGACATGAAAATTACAAGCAAAAACATGCCTGCACTATCGAAATTGGCTGTCTTGCAACATCCCTTTGTTATTTATGACTTTATTTTTAGTTTCACTTCCTTTTTCAGTTTTATATCCTTGATTTTTATCAACTCTTTTAACTTTCCCTGCCAAGAAAAGCTAAGGCATGTCGCATTCTGTTAAAGTACTCAAGTAATGTAGTACTCTTTGCTTGAACCAGAAAAGTGCATATTCCCTTTTCTATATTAGTAATATGTTTTCTGCGTGTATATGTATGTTTGTTTGGCATGTTCGTAAAATCAATATGTTTTTGCTCAAGAGAACTATTCTTAAGTGCATTTTGACAAACGCCATTTGAATCGTTAATGTAGATACAAGAATTCCATTTCATTGATGTGTATCCCACCCTAGGGTGGCCGCATTCGCCTCTTTCTCTAGCTATTCTAATCTACCCCTCCAATTTTCCTTTACTTTTTTTTTGGCTCTTAAACAGGCAACAATTTTTGGAGCCCGGTGAATCTGTTCTTATGATCTCCATGGTCAAGAAACTACAAAAGCTAACAAACAAGAAAGTTCAGCTTATCCTCACCAACAAACCAAAGTTGATTTATGTGGACCCATCAAAGCTAGTGGTTAAAGGGAATATAATCTGGTCAGACAACCCCAATGACCTTAGCATCCAAGTTGCCAGCCCTTCAAATTTCAAGATTTGCACAGTAAGTCCTTACCGTCTTCTTCTGGGGTGCATATCTAATAATCAATATGATAAATTAAGAAAAGGGTGAAATTCAGATGATCACCTGGGTTTTTAACAAAATCTCACATGACCACCTATTGTTCAAATATTGACGCATTAAGCCCTGTAGTTGTGAGGTTAAGTGAAACGGTTAACTTTTTTATCCACGATGACCCCTTCCCTTTGTGTTTAACTTTGAAATTATTATACAAATGTTTCAGACATTACACGTGTTCAAAATTTCAAACTAAAACACAAAGGGAAGGGGACGTCTTGGATGAAAAAACTAACAGTTTCACTTAGCCTCACGACTATAGGGGTTTATGGGTTTGGTCTATGTTTGAACTATAGGTTGTAATGTGGGATTTTGTCAGCCTAGTTGGTCATCTGAATTTTACCCATAAAAAATTTAAACAAAATCCTGCTCACAAATTGCATCAGAGTACTATGGAACTTTATGATGCATACATATACAGGGATTTGTCGTCCATATACAGGGATTTGTCGTCCATATATGTCAGATTAACGATGGAATTATGCAATTTTCCCAAACTCTTGTAGTGCAGTGACTATTAATTTATGTGTGTATTTTCATTTCATATTCTGTTGCAGCCAAAAAAGGTTATGTCATTCGAGGATGCAAAACAAAGAGCATTCCAGTGGAAAAAGGCAATCGAGGCTCTTCAGAACCGGTGAATTCTGTTTATTTATGTTTTTAAGTTTTTTTTATTACACATTCTTTAATGTAACAATATTGTAGAGGAACCTGGAGATTCTGAAACAACTGGATTCTCCCAAGGAAAATTTATTTAAAGAAAGTGAAATTGATTCAAGTAAAACCATCTTTTACAAAAGTTTTCCCTTTGATATCTTGTTTGTGTCTTCACATGGACGTCTATAAAGTATAAATTGGAGTATTAGTTTTGTTAGCTCTCTATGTAATATTCTCTTTTTCGTTGCAAGTCTTTCTTATTATAAAGAAAATTATATTCCCAAAATTATTGGAACATTGGATTTTGCTCCTTTTACTGAATAAATTTTTTTCCCACGGTCATTTACCTGCATTTGATGCTGCTGCTACAGATTTGGCTTTTGGACAGCAGTTAATTTTTTAACAATATTGAGTAGTATAATTCCTCGAAATTGATATTTTTTTTCACCATATTTGATGATCATGCGAATTTTTTTACTAAAGTTTCATGGTTGACAATTCTTTTGAAGTTTTAGCGGTAAAAATTTGATAATTCTAATTTGGTAGGATTCATGAATTATTTATTAACATATTTGGATCATTGTTATAAAAAATATTAAGATAAAATAATTTATCTATTTATGTATTAGAGAAAATTTGAGAGAAAGTGGGGCAGAGGGAAGTCAAATTCGGTCTGCATTATTTGAGGTGTCCACTGGCTAGTGCAATGATTGAGTTTATTTTTGATTATTTGTTATGTTACATTTGAATCTGAGTAATAAATGTGATAATAGAATGACTTATTTTTATAAAATGAATTTTTTTTATATTTGGTTGCGATTGGAATGTATTGAACCATTTTTATTTCTTCCAAATTTATAAATTTTATTCCTTGGGAGAAGAAGAATATGAAATAACTCATTTTAATTAGAATGGAATGAATCATTTTACTTTCCATTCTATTCCTTCGATTCAAACTTAACATTAATTTGTTTGAAAGGATTATCATTTCAATTTTCAATTCTTCTTTTTGTAATACCCTGAATTTTTAATTTTTATTTCACTTTGTAGATTGTCTTCTCAATTTTTTCAATTAGGGGGTTAAATTCTTAATATTTTTTACTTTGATGATTATCTTCTAAATTTTTTCAATTAGGGAATCAAACTTTTTTTTTATTACGTCTAATTAATAGTAACCACGTTATAAATTGATGACTTGACAACGACATGTGACATAAAAAATACTTATGTGTAATATTGAGTCTCATTTTAACATTTATTCAATTAATTTTTTGTACCAAACGAGTAAATATTAGACAATTATTAATTTTTTAAAGTAAATTTAATGACAATTTTACCATTTTGGGTATAAAAAATTAATTATATTTATTATTGAAGATTATGAAATAAACTTAAATTTAGGGTATTAATCTATATTTAGGCATTAACTTTTTATATCAAAAATGGTAAAATTGTCATTATATTGATTATTGATGATTATGAAATAACAAAATTTTAATTAGTAGTACATTTATACATTTTAAAATATTTATCATTATTGAGTATTGATGATTTTTTTAAAGTTATGTACTACCTCCATTCCTAAATATGTGACGTTGAAAGTTTTTGCACAGGGATTAAGGAAGTTAAAACTCTTAAAATTACTTCATTAAAATTATTATATATTACCAAAAACACCCTTGCATAGATAAATGAAAAGCTAAATTGTAGGTGATAAAGATTAGAGAGAGATATATTGTTAGAGGATAGAGAAAATATAAGAATTAAGGATAGTATAGGGGTAAGATATTAAAAGAGAGAAAAATTAGCTTTGGAAAAATGAAGAGACAATTAAAGAGTAGTATTAAATGTTTAGGGATAATTAAGGAAATAATGCAACTAATTCTCCTAAAAATCCTATAACGTCATATATTTAGGAAAAAAAAAATTACCCTAAAATGTCAGTTATTAAGGAATGGAGGGAGTATTAAATTTACTTTAGAAAATTAATAAAGGTCGTATATTTATCCATTTTGGTATAAAAAATTAATGAAATAAATGTTAAAATGAGACTCAATATTACACAAACATTTCTAGCTACATGTCATCGCCATGTCATCAATTTCTGACGTGATAGTATCAACTAGACGTAATCAGGAAAAAAATTAAAAATTTAATCCTCTAATTGAAAAAATTGAGAAGACAATATT
This sequence comes from Panax japonicus, assembly GCA_020205505.1. Taxonomy (NCBI): domain Eukaryota; kingdom Viridiplantae; phylum Streptophyta; class Magnoliopsida; order Apiales; family Araliaceae; genus Panax; species Panax japonicus. The sequence continues at coordinate 60,470,684 of CM035107.1, forward strand.
TAAAGTAGAAATAAGTTGAGAGTTTAATCCCATAATTGAGAAAATTGAGTGACAATTTCCAAAATGCAAAAAAAATTTAAAAAGTTCAAATTATTAATCTATATTTAGGCCTAACTTTTTTTAATCGTTATAACTTATAACATATTATAATTTTAATATATTATAACTTTTGTAGGGTATGACAAAAAAATCTGATGCACATGAAAACTTGGTTTTTTAGCGTATAAGTACTTTCCCCTGTGGATGCCTTATAACTGCAGTCATCTTGTGATGGAAAGAAGATCGAATAAGTCTACTTCTGTTGTTGTTGATGACATAAGTGTTAACGTCAAAATCTTTCCTCACGTCCCAATCATCAAGACGTGTCCGATATCCTGCACAGTTCAACAAGTCAACACCAAAAGCTTGACGACTTGACCGTCGGGGGATAGCTCTGGCGTGAGAGTCAGTATCGGCGATCACAAGGTTAACAATAGAGAAATAGTATGTCTAGTGTATTGAGAGAGAGTAATTTGGATAAGTGATTTGTTACCTTTCTTTATATGAGTTTCTTGCTTTTGTATACCACTGACCTCTCTGGGCCGGGCCCACAGCCTGCAGCCGACTAAGCTCTGTCCAATCATCATTAAATACAATACAGAGATGACAGTCAAAGTTTTATCCCCATAATCATCACCGATCAAAGCCCCAGTGGAACCATTCCCATCCAATGAATCGGCCCACTGCTCCAGCCCAATACTCCATAGGCCCAAAATAAAGGTATTATTCACCCAATGGGTCGGCCCAATGAACCGACCCAATACTTTCAAGACCTACCCAACGTGTCTAAAGTATTATGGCCCAATATTGTCGCCCAGTCTTTTATTAAACAAGAGGTTTAATGAAAGAGTATAAATGACATCGGTCTAGGACAAAGGGAAATATAATAAGATCATTAAAAGCCGAAAATGAAACTCACCGAGGCCCAACTGGTAAATCTCGAGAACGAGGCTTCAAGATGCTTAGCAAACAATCTCCCAAACCTAATGCCAGGTTCGAGAACCGACCCCTGATGGACACTCCCTCGAGCAACCCGGGATGGCATAAGGAGTGGTTCTTTGTTAAAGGACCCGAAGTCTCCTCCATATCCGACTGGACCATTTTTGATCGTATCTCTGCAAACTTCGGAGATATTTCAAAGGAACGTGTAAGAGAGATGGCGAACTTTCTAGAGAAGATCCACCTCAAGGAATGGAGTTTCGGACTTCTAAGCAAGCAAGCATGGTTGTACGACCATAAATGTAAGTTCTGAACTCAAATGAATGTATAATTTGACCAATTTTCGTCAGTAATTTATTCTGAATAATTGTTCTTCCTCTTTTACAGTAACTCTGATCAAGCTGACGTCGATTGACCGAAGGGATCTAGACAAATTCCTTTCGGGTTCATCTTCGCCGACCCCTACCGAAGTACCAACTGAAGAGCCTTTAACTTCCGAAGCTCAAGCCACCGAATCAACTCCTACTAAAGGTACAAGTCAACCTCGTCGAAGAAAGCAAGCTGGCCGAAAACACAAACACACCACCACACAAACTCACACCGAATGTCTCCTCGATATACCCCATGACGAATGGATCCGAATCATTCTGCCTCCGAAGAGCCACAAGTACATCCAACAGACACCGATCCTCCACCGGATATCCCGGTTGAAATCGTTGTTTCTTACAAAAAGACCGAAGAACAAGTAGAGCGAACACCCAAACATGATCGCAAAAGAAAACCAAACTCTTCGGAATCTAGGCCCGAAGCCATGGGATCCCCCACTCTCTGGTCAGAATCCAATGAGAAATTATCATCAGTTCAGCAACAGCTCCATCATGGACTAGATTGACGGGGGAATGAAGTACCAAGCTAGAGTAAGCTTAACTTATCTATTTACATCCCGACCCATTAATTTTGAACTGTTTGACTAACATTGATCATTTGCAGGCAAACGCTATCTTCGGACGCCTCCGTCCCAAATATAAAGAGGTCGAAGCCGAAGAGGAAGTCGCTCGAAGAGAGAATACCCTGCTTAAGTCTACTTTGGCGAAAGATAGAAGCAATCTCAAAGTTGCTCTTCACGACAAAGAATGCCTTCAGAAAGATCTTGCCCAAACCAAAGAAGATTTGAAGACGTCTCGGGCCACTCATCAAGTCATCACTAACATAAATATTAATTTTCTGAAGAAAAACGAAATTTAGGCGAAGAAGATCGACGATCTGGCCCAATCCAACTCGGTTCTATCGATGCAAAATAAAGATATCCAAGCTAAAGATGCAGAGCAAATGGCCCATCGTCAAAAGCTTGATGAGGAACTTCGAAAACTCCGGACTCTTAGGGATTTGGGCCCACCACTGACTGATCAGCTTCGCAAGGAGATTGAAGCAAATTACAGGAAGTCCACCGAGCTGAACAATGAAGTTGTCCACATGTACTCTGAAGGATACGAGGTTTACCGAAGTAAATACAAAGCCAAATTTGTAATGGCCAAAGTAAACCCAACTCTCCTCGACCCTTCGAACAACGAGGACAATAAAGAAATTTAAAGATATCATTCGAAGCTTTAGGACTTCCTAAAAAAGTGTGAGGTAGATCTGCTTCATATGGAATTTGTTTACCACGAAGGGCCTAACAAACCCACAGGATGACATTTGCCTACCATGAAGGGCCTGACAAACTCATAAGGGATGACATTTGCCTACCACGAAGGGCCCGACAAAGTCTAAAGGATGACATTTACCTACCACGAAGGGCCTGACAAACTCATAAGGGATGACATTTTCCTACCACAAAAGGCCTGACAAAGTCTAAAGGATGACATTTGCCTACCACGAAGGGCCTGACAAACTCATAAGGGATGACATTTGCCTACCACGAAGGGCCTAACAAAGTCATAAGGACCACCTGCCGAAGAGGCTACCATCGAATGGTCAGCGAGTCCTCCCGAACCTCCTAACACCGAGGTGGCATTTGATGTTCCTGTCAGACTATAGATGAGCTACCGAAGTCCCTCATGAATGTTTCAAACTTCGATCCCATGAGCTGACATCTGTTAACCTGATCCCTAGGCAATGGACCCAGTACGACTACCCCCCAGATATCAAGAGGTATAGGAGATAAAATTGAATATAGCCTTTTTGTGGCTGATGTGGGATCGAACTATTTAGCTGACACAAATACCCACATGAACCCTCCAAAGAACATCTGCAGCTTCGGACGGCACACAAAATTCCTCAATAGTTGGAGATGAGTCCAAAGTAGAATACCCGTCTGCAAAAAAAAACGCCCAAGAATTCTGATTCTGCCGAAGCACTGCAATGGTTTGTCGGACTCTTCAACTTCTCCATAACTATCGTCGTCTTATTTCTTCATCCCTAAGGACACGACTTACATAGTAAAACCGGGTGCTGCTTACCCCCAACTTCTTGCACCAAAACTGCTCCCATTGTCAACGAACTATATGCTAGATACAAATACAATATCTTAGCAAAAGCGGGCGTCACCAACAAAGGCACCAAATAAAAATAGGTTGTTATTCCCTAGAAGGCGTCTTCACAGCCCGAAGTTCACTGGAACGTCTTAGCATTCTTCGGCCCTTTCCACGTAGCAAAGATTGGCAAACATCTTTCTGCTGATTTGGATTTTAAATCTCATCAAAGTTTCTTCTGAACAGTCTGGTGTTTTCCATTCGAACCTACAGCTTTAGACGGGCATCTCTGAAAATGAGTATCCACAGGGCGGTGTTCCCTCAGTGGATTCTCAGGAGTATGACTTCTGGATCTGCTTCGACCATAATCCCAAAGACCAATAGGGCGGAGTACCCTTCTTCGATCAATCAGGAAAATTGTTGTTGGGTCTTCATCTACTCTGCTTCGACCATAATCCCGAAGACCAATAGGGCGGAGTACCCTTCTTTGATCAATCAGAAAAATGGCTGTTGGGTCTTCATCGACTCTACTTCGACCATAATCTCGAAGACCAATAGGGTGGAGTACCCTTCTTCGGTCAATTAGGAAAATGGCTGATGGGTCTTCATCTACTCTACTTCGACCATAATTCCGAAGACCAATAGGGTGGAGTACCCTTCTTCGATCAATCAGGAAAATGGTTGTTGGGTCTTCATCGATCCCGAGGACGGCCTCGAGACATGTCTTTAAAGGGCACGAGAGTGTACGTTCCATTGACCCTGTATTGATCAATACTATATTACAAGAGTGATATTATCGTTCACTATGTCCGCCTTGGGCGCATAGAAGTTTTTCCGTGATTGGGATGTTTATACTTAGACCAGAATCCGAACCAAAATAATTTGATTGGATACAAAAAGGTTTTAACTTATTCAACGATATTTATGAATTTGTGTCTAGCTGATCAAGTAGCTTAGACGGCTTATATATATATATATCAACATATGTTTAACTACAATGATTATCCAAGTGAGGACACTTGTGTAACCATATTTAGAAATTAACGAACAGAATATATATCTGAATTACAATATACTAACATGTTGATAAACAATAATCAGATATAGAATATATCACAATAGGGTTAATAATATAGCATAATAATAATATAATTCTGAAACTTCTTACTCATGTCCAGTGCATAAAGAAAATACAAAGGTAAGATACTTACCTGATGCGTTGCTTACAGTTTGTAACTTAGTTCTATCTTTATATAAACACCTATAAGTAATAAGATCATTTGATCGATTAGAATAACATATCGTAACACATAATACTGCTTATTGCAGTCAGCACATAACCTAATCACATTGTCACGTATGTTTAACAACAATTGAATCACAAATAAACACATATCTAATCAAATTATTTAAGTCCAGATCAATTTTTGAAACATGTCAGTGTATCGATGGCTTTATCGGGTAATTATCGAGTCTAAGACTCTATCATATTGTTCAATATCCGTAAGTATCAGTCATATTATTTTTAAATGACTTATAATAATTTTAAACATTTAATATAATTTATCATAAATTTTCAAACATCGGAATCATTATTAAATGATTTAAATATTAAACAATTCTATTATCATTAATATTTAATTAATATTAAACTATTAATAAAACCATTGCCAAAATATTAAATTTATTTATAATAATTCAAAATACTTTTAAAGTATTAATCTTACACTTAAATGATTTTTAAAAGAATTAAAATCATTTTTAAATAATTATCATTAATATTAAAGTATTAATGCATTATTTATCAAAATATTAAAAGTCATTAATTATAACTTAAAATATTTTTAATTCATTAATATCCTTATTAAATGATTTTTAAATAAATAAAACCATTTTAAAACTATTTATTTAATATAATCATTAAATAAACTTAATATCATTTATTATTAAATTATTAATGAAATTTTCCTTTAAATATCAAAAGTTATAATTTATAACTTAAAATATCTTTAAACACTTTATTTTCATTTTAAATGATTTTTATAATTGTAAAATCATTTTTAAACTAATTTATTTAATATAATTATTAAATAATTCTAATATCATTAATAGTAAATAATTAATGAAATTTACCTTTAAATACAGAAAGTTATATTTTATAACTTAAAATATTATTAAACTCTTTATTTTCATTTAAAATGATTTTTCTAATATTAAAATCATTTTTAAAATAATTTATTTAATATAATTATTAAATAAATCTAATATTATTAATATTAAAATATTAATATTTTTCATGATAAAATATCAAAAGTTATATTTTATAACTTAAAATATTTTTATAACCTTTATATAATTTTTATATAATTTTAAAATCATTAATTCTATTTTTCATCATTTATTTAATAAATTTATTAAATAACTTAAAAATCATTAATATTAATTAATTAATGAAATTTCATCACAAAATATTAAAAGTTATCAAAAATAACTTAAATTATTTTCTTATATCATAATAAAAATTTTAAATGATTTTTCATGTATTAAAATTATTTTTAAATAATTTATTTAATATAATAATTAAATAAATTAAATACTTTAATATTCCAAAAATATTAAATATTTATGAAATATATTCAAAATAATTAAAAACTAATTTTTGGATTTTAAAATAATTTTTAGTAATTTATTTTATATTTTTCATAATTAAAAACTATTTTTTTTCTATTTATTTTATTAAAATAATTAATTTTAATAATAAACTGTCGCTAAAGACCCTATAGCGACGAAACTGTCGCTATAGGTGTTCTTGAGCCTGCCCAGAACATTCATGTCAGCTTGCAGGGTAGTGTGTTTGACCATTAATAGATCTATGATATTGATATGTTCTGGGCTTGTTAATGTGTTAGGAGTGTAGTATAAATATAATACTACAACTTCATATTACGTTCATGGCCAAGCTACAACAAATCAGAGAGTTACAAGCTTTCAAAATCATTGTCAGAACTGTTCTTCATTTTCTGGGTTACCCAGAAATGAAGAACAGTGCTAGGTGTCTACTTCGAAGCTTAAAATCTTTGTCGTCATGGCTTGATTAATGTGATTTAAAGATTTGATCATGTATCATGAATGCTAGGGTACTTGTAAGACCCCGAATTTTATGAAATAAAAGTATTCGATTTTTCTTATATTTACTATTCAGTAAATGGTTAAATTGATAAACGTTAAGTTAAGGGTGATATATGAAATTTTTTCAAAATACACAAGTGGTTATAAAATATTCATTGTTGTCGGGGAATATTCGTTTGGTCGTGGAATATTCTTTCTGTCGGGGAATATTCGTACGACCGGCGTAGCAATTTGTGGGCCCCATAACAGAATAACTGTCAGATGAAGAAAATGATAAAATTAAGTTTTTATAAATAACGGCGTAATCGTTACCGTTAACACTGTTGGAATACCCGGTTGGTAAAATAAAGTAATACGCGTTGTTGCACAGTAGCACACGGTTTTACACAGTATTTTTGAATTATTGATTCTTACGTAAGAAGGCACTACTTAATAATTATTACAGTAATTACTATTCAATATTTTATTTTATTGATTCAATAATTGCTGCGTTGATATTTTATATTATTGTTGTTTCAATAATTATCACTGCACAATATTTCTCATTATCATATCAATAATTCGTATTATTTGAATAATATTATTAGATAGCATTATTGGCAATGTCTAGAAAGTTCTATCAAGTAGAGGTTTGGTCACCTAATTGCGCGCCAGTAAGGAGAAATTCTTATTGGAAAGCCCCCTCTTTCCTGGAAACGGCCTGGTTGTCATAATTGTGATTTTGTAATATTATTTGTGAATAATTAATTATTGATTTATATGATAATGAAATATTTATTTGATGTGGATATAGATGATGGATTTATTTATGTGGTTATAAATGAAAGAATTAACGTTGAGGTGTTTTATCAGTATTTTGTTGGATTGAAGGTATTAAAAACTCAAATCGGTGTTCTTAAAGCTTTACTGCGTGAGTTATAATTTTAATCTGACCGTTGGATCGTTGTGATTTTTGGATATGTTATATATATATATATATAAGTTGAGTATATGTCCACAAATTTTGAACAGTTAAAAATTAACGCATGATTTGTTATGAATTTTAAAAGGTGTTGAAACGATGTTTAAAATCATCCGTTTATGGATTTCAGATATTTTAGATTTGGAATTTGAAAAAACTCAAAGCTACAAAGTTGTAGAGAATTCGATTTCAGTCAGAATGGACATAAAATTCGTATTTTTCTGATAACCAGGCTATTTTCTATTAATTGTTAAAGTTTTGGAAAATAAAATAATTTTTATTAATTTATGGGTGGGACCCACTTTGGTTGTTGAACACATGTGGGCTGCTGGAAAATTTTCAGAAATGGCATGCTGGCTTTTTCAAAGAAAAGATACGTAGAAGGAAGAGAGAAATATTATTAATTTATTATTTTAGTCTCCTTTGGTGTTTTAGCATTTTTCTATAAATAGGTGCTTATGTTAGAATTGAAAATCACACCAAAAACATAAGTTTTCTCTCTCTATATTATCAAGCATATTTTTGTGAGTATTTAGAAACTTTGAGAGTTTCTATTCGGTGCAAGGCAAGGTTCCTTCGGCTTTTCATCCGATATTCCGGTCAGAAGTACTGCTCTTTTGAGGTAAGGGATTTTAAGGGTTATTATGTTTTTCAGTTCGTACTTCTTCCGTCCTTCAGAAAATTCTGGAAAAATTTGAAATAATATTTTGATGAGTTTTATTGATTGTGTCCAAAAATGGCGATTTTTGGATGTATAGATTAAGAGTTATGAATTTTACGGGAAAAAACTATTTTAAAAGTAACCGCTTATAACTCCTTGTGGTTAACTTCAAAATTGATGAAATTTTTATTGGGAGTACATCTATATAATATCAGTGTACTCTGTGAATTTCAGAATTTTTGAATAAAAGTACAATTTATGATAAATGTCTAAATATTCGGCGGTTTTGGCCATATGAAAAATAGTAAATAAATTTTAAAAATTCTAAGAAAAATATATGTTCAATATGAGACTATATTCTGCTAAATCCCAGAAAAGAAATATTTTTGGAACTGATTTGCTATTTTTAATGAAAATGGACTAGTTATGAATAAATGAGTTAAATATGTTATGTGAAGGAAGAAAATTGGAAAATAGGATTTTATGGCTTGAGAATCCTATATGAGGTATATGCAAATTTTTGATGAGGGTTTTGATTATTGGTGATGAAATCTTATGAGTTTGACATTTTAATGATTAAATGCATTATTTAGTAAAGTGTAAACAATTAAAATAAATTGTTTATAAGCTTAAGAAATATTATTCTTTCAATATCATTATACCAAAATATTGGTATGGATTTTATTGTAGAATTTCTACCTTTTTGTGTCGGGTTTACTATTTATGAGTTACTATTCACGAGTTACTATTTACGGGTACTATTCACGACAAAATTGATTTATTTTTTTAACCAAATTATAGTTGATTTATGAATATTTCTCTTGAGATTAAAACTATATGTTGATCATATTATTTTTATTATCATATATAACATTTCTATAACCCTAATGATGATATTTCTCTTTGACTTGAGTGTAAAGATGGGTAGATTTTTGGTATGATCATGACTATGGGTTCTCTTTGGCCAATAGTGCAAATTTGAATTGTTGACTGGTATGATCATGGCCATTGAATTTATAATTGAATATCTTTAGCTTAAGTGCAAAGGTGAATTGATCAACATGGTTATAATTATTGTTTATATAAATTCTGAAATGATTATATATTTCTTTGAGATAATAATATATTTGGCATGTAGTGCAAATATGAACTGTTGATAAATATATTTGGCCTGTAGTGCAAATATGAACCGTTGAGGAATATCTTTGGCCTGTAGGGCAAAGATGAATTGTTGATGAATATCTTTGGCCCGTAGTGCAAAGATGACATGTTGTTGAATATCTTTGGCCAGTAGTGCAAAGATGAACATGTGTTGAGATGAATATGACCAACTGGTGATACAAATGAATATCTTTGGCCGCAGGGCAAAGATGAAATTATTTGTTTGATTATGAACAGAAAATGTGATTTGGTGTAACCATGATCTTTGATGTTTCAGGTAAAGATAGGTGATAAAAATTATCTTCGTCCTGGATAAGAAGAGGAATTTAGAACTACAATTATGATTATGAGTTATTCATATGATTGTAAACCAGAATTGTTGATTGATGTTACAGGGATAAAATATTGTTGGTGGATTTTTAACATGGAGAAGATAATAGACTTTATAGTCTATTTGACTCTTCTAATGGATTGCTCGTTCCGCTGCAACTATGGTTGAAATTTTTATCATCTACCATATGTTCTAAATCTCTGATTTATTATTGATGAAGGCTATTGATAATTTAATTATCTTTAGTCATGATATTCTTTACTGAGCTAGTTGTGCTCACCCTTTTGCTTTACAATTCCTTTCAGGTAATAAAAGTGTAGCTAGGTCGAGCAGGGGTAACAGGGGACTAGAACGGTTGTCTCTAGCTATGGAGTTCTCCCTAAATAGTATAGACAAGTGTGTTGTATACATCTTTTAGTAGTTATATTTGGTGAATCATATAGGGAGATGCGAACCCAACGTTGGAAGGGTGTTTTGCCACTTTCATACAAGATGTCTAATGACATACAACCTCGTGTCATCATAAGACAGGGTTGTGCTCATCCACTTGCTGAGTATATTTACGAGCACTACCTATATAATCTTGATGTTTGTTTGAAGTACAATTCTCAATTTGAGATAATGGAGATAATGATAAATCAAGAGAAGACTCACCATTGGGAAGAATATGATAGTAATCTTCTCATTTTTCTTTGGGGAATATTGGGTCAACCAAAGATAATTCTGTGGCCATATGATATCTATCATAACCTAAAAGCATGGCCTCCCATGTATGAAGGTTTCCTTGAGCACTTCCCAAAGATTTTAGTTTCTAAAATAGTTTTTGACTATACCTTATGTAAGGTGTCACTGTGAGGTGTCACTGTGAGGTGTTGTCCACGGTTGGGACATGTGTCACATTTGGTATATATTTGTATCCAAACTCACAGTATATGTGTTGTTGTATTTTTCACGACAATTGTTGTAATAAAGTTGTAGTTGTTTTCTGTACCATGTATTAAGCGGCTCAGAATGGGTTGGATTGAATGGACCTATTTTGGGGTCGTTACAGTACTAGTATATAACATCATATTACTTTAATAATAACACATGAATACGATCTGGCATGGTCAAACCATGTCAGAGACCTTGCTCTTCATGAATCTGGGTTTTCCAGAATTCAACAAACAGACGGTCAACGATACTTTGACTCGTCACAACTTTGACTCTTTACATGAACTAGATGATATAAATGCATTATTGTGTAGTACTTATACTATTCTACAACATCACAATAAAAACATAGCCAAAATCATAACCCGTTGCAAGATCAGAAGCCCTAAAAAGCTTATCAGACCATTTTTGGGCAGTTTCTGGGTTACCCAGAAACGCCCAGTCATGGTCGGTCAACGGCTTTTGACTTCGATTATCTTGCAATTTGTTTATGATATGAGCTTGATTCTTGATACAGATCAAAGGGCTCATAACATACTACAAAAATAAAGCTTCAAACAACAAAAATACAAAACAAACTGACATCTACAAGGTCTGGCATTCATTGTCAGACAACAAAATTTTTTTTTTCTAGATTTTGTAGAATCTCAAATCCGAGCCTTTAGATGTTATGGATCTAACATCTAGCAACCCAGATTATCATAATACACCATAAACAACATATTAAAACACATAATCATAACATCTAACAGTGGATCAAAGGTCAGATTTTTCAAATTAGGGTTTTACCTCTTTACACCTTGATCCTTGATTCTGATCTTGTGATTTGTTATTGGTGATCGTGGGGCTGTATTAAGGGACTGATATACTTGCCAATTTTGTGACGCCCCCAAAATTAGGTATACATCACCTATCTTGAGTCGCCAGATACATGGTACAGAATTCAAATACAACTTAATAATACAATTATCGTGTACAATACGACAAAACATAAACTGTGAGTTTGAATACAAATATTGTCTACTAGAGAGTATACAAACTCAAAAGGAGTCCTCATTATAATTATTATCACACTATATCACAGAATAGTGAGGACTACTAATGCACCATCTAGGACCATCACTTTGTTCCCCGACTTGTCCCAGCTATATTCTCATTTCCTGAAGAGAACAGTGAAAGAAAGGGTGAGCTCAATTAGCCCAATAAGAAATATTATGACTAAGATAATGCAGAATAAATTATCATTAGCCTTAAACAGTGTTAAACTGATACAATATAACAAACATCAAGTTTAACTGTAGCGGAACAAGCAATCCATTAAAAGAGTCAAGTAGAGAATAAAATCTACTATCTTTTATGATTTAAAAGGTTTTTCATCACTTTTATCGCTGGGACTCAGCTTAATAAATAATCCACATCATCGAATCACCCCTGCACTACGGCTAAGGATATTTTTTAGTATCACGACCACAATTATCCATGCACTATGAGCCAAGAATTTTTGTGTATTCATTAATAGTCATGATCATGCCAACAACTGTCCATCAATGCACTACGGGTCAATGAGGACTTTTACCACATCATTTGTAACATTACGGTCATGATTACACCGAATAATCCCTGGTCATAATCATACCAAGTCCATCTATGCACTACATGCCACAGATGACTTTCAAAAAAAATATAAACATGAGGATGATGACAATGATATACGAATTCAATAAAACAAGTTCAAGAATTAATTTATCCAGGAACTAATAATGTCCAAATTGTCAACATGATACTGCTTTGTAGAGTAAAATTCAAGAATGCTCAGAAGAATATTTCCATGAAAAGATACTGGATGAAGTGCAATTATCAAGGATATTCCACTAATTTCATGGAGTATAGAAGTCAAAACTTTAACCAACTGAGTATAATAAAGAATGGAATAACAAAAGAAATCACCATGCATGCGGTACTTCACATAGACAGGTTATTCCAACAGAATACTAAATAACGGAACCAGGTCAGGCGAAATTTGCACCGACAGGATGTTCCAACAGAATAATAAAGAATGGAATAACAACAGAAATCACCATGCATGCGGTACTTCGCATAGACAGGTTATTCCAACAGAATACTAATAAGAACAGAATCAGGTCCGGCATAAAACGCACAGACAAGATATTCTAACAGAATAGTAAAGACGAAAAAAATAGAAGAATGTCACCAAATATAGGGTAGCCTGCGTATACAGGTTATTCCAACATAATAATAAAGAATGGAATAACACAAGTTCTCTTCATGAATACAAATGAATAACACCCCTTACGAGTACAATAAATAATATTCCCTACCTTAAGAAGAAGAGTACTTGATATATAAGTAGTGAAGTAGTAGAATACTTTCTTCTTTCTCTCTATAGTTTATCTCTCTAGAGTTTTAGTGAATTCGTAAGAAAACAATGAAGGAATGAGCTTCTATTTATAGAAAAATGGACTGCATAGTAACTAACTCATGAACGGTCCAGATTGATTTACTTTAATCTGACGGTCCATATTTAAAGCAAAATCTTTTAAATAAAATATAATATATTCTATTTATAATCTAATAAAACGAATAACTTTATAAAAGATTTTACTATACAAACATTATGCAGGCACTATGCAAATACTATGCATAATAAAATATAATATATTATAATTATTATCTAATAAAACAGATAACTTTATAAAAGTATTCTGTTTTATATAAAAAGATTTTATTATGCAAAATACTATGCAGACACTATGCAACACTATGCATAATAGAATATAATATATTCTATTTATAGAATAACTTTATAAAAATATTCTGTTTTATATAAAAAGATTTTCTGTATTATTACATTAATAATACCAACAAAACTGAGTGACTTATCACGTAAGCATCAATAATTAATACCGTGTGCTACTATGCAACCACGCGTATTACTGTACTTTTAACACCAGGTGTTTCAACAGTTAACAGTAAAACTTCCGCTGTTATTTTCATAAAGTATTTTTGTCGTTTTCTCAATTCGACAATAATTTCGTTGTGGGGTCCACTAATGATTGTGCCGTTGTACGAATATTCCCTGTTAAAACGAATATTCCCCGACCAATCGAATATTATATAACAACTTGCGTACTTTAAAAAATTTATAAATATTACCCACAATTATAACATTATATCAATTTCACTCCATAATATTCAAAAATAATATTTATAGAAAATTCATTTTTATTCAAAAAGTTGGGGTTTTACAATATCCCCTTCTTATGAAATTTTGCCCTCGAAATTAGGATACGTACCTGGTATATTGAAGAGGTAAGGATACCTTGATTTCATTTCAGATTCTAACTCCCAAGTCATTTCCTCAACATCGTGGTTTCTCCACAAAACTTTGACTTGAGGTATAACCTTGGAGCGTAGAATATGTTCCTATTTGAACAGGAACCTCTTCATACGTCAAATCTTCCGCTATTTCGTCCGGTTCTAACTCAATAATGTGGTTCGGGTCTTCCACATATTTACGTAACATGGATATGTGAAAAACGTTATGAACACGAGACATACTTGGCGGTAAAGCAAGTCTATAGGCCACAATTCCTACTCGATCAAGGATTAAAAATGGGACGATGAATCGAGGATTGAGCTTTCATCTCTTTCCAAATCTCGTAACTCCTTTCCATGAAGCAACACGTAACAACACATGATCTCCTATATCGAATTCCACGTCCTTTCGATGAAGATCAACATAACTCTTTTGTCGATCTTGTGAGGTTTTTATACGTTGTCAGATCGTTTGAATCTTTTTCGTAGTCATACGTACCAACTCCGGTCCCAACAACGTTGCTTCACCTACCTCATCCTAGCATACTAGAGAACGACACTTTCTTCTATATAACGCTTCGAATGGAGCCATGCCAATACTTGCTTGATAACTGTTGTTGTAGGAAAACTCCACTAATGGTAAGAACTTGTCCCAACTTCCCTTGAAGTCAAGGACACAGAGTCTTAATAGATCTTCAAGAGTTTGAATCATCCTCTCCGACTGCCCGTCCGTCTGAGGATGATATGCCGAGCTAAATCGTAAGTTCGTGCCCATAGCTTTTTGCAAACTAACCCAAAATCTTGAAGTGAATCTTAGGTCTCGATCAGAAACTATGGATACTGGCATACCATGAAATCTTACAACCTCGTTTATGTACATACGAGCAAGACGTTCAAGTGTATAAGTTTCTCGTATCGGTAAGAAATGAGCAGGCTTGGTCACTCTATCAACAATGACCCAAATCGCATCTATGCCTTGAGAAACTTTGGGAAGACCGGTAACGAATTCCATGGTAATGTGCTCCCACTTCCATTCTGGAATTTCAAGTGGTTGCAATGGACCTTTTGGTACTTGATGCTCCGCCTTGACTAGTTGACACGTTAGACACCTTGAGATAAACAACGCTATCTCTCTCTTCATATTGCTCCACCAAAATGTATGACGAATATCATGATACATTTTGGTACTCCCAAGATGGATTGCAAACGGTGCGTTATGCACCTCCATTATGATTTTATATTTTAAATCAGGGTCGTTAGGAACACAAAGTCTAGAGTTGACTTGAAGTATTCATTCTTCATCGATTCTTGCTTCCGGCATAGCACCTTCTTGCACTTTCTTCCTCATACGCATCAGTTCCAGGTTTGTAGCTTGAGCAGCTTTAACTTTATTAATTAAAGTCGGTTCTACTCGTATATTCACCATCATCTCATGGGTCCCTAGAGTCTTTAACTCTATATCCATCCTTTGTAAGTCACACAAAATGGGCTTTTGTGTTGTCAATATTGCACTCGTACCCGCATATGATCATCTACTCAATGCGTCAGCTACCACATTCGCTTTTTCCAGGATGGTATTGGATGGTATGATCATAATCTTTCAACAGTTAAAGCCAACGTCGTTGTCGCATGTTGAGTTACTTTTGAGTGAAGAAATATTTGAGGTTTTTATGATCCATAAAGATCTCCACTTTCTCCCCATACAAATAATGCCTCCAAATCTTTAGTACGAAGACAACAGCCGCCAACTCTAGATCATGAGCTGGATAATTCCTCTCATATTCTTTGAGTTGTCGTGAGGCATAGGCTATGACTTTCCTATGTTGCATGAGAACACATCTTAACCCTGTGCGCGAAGCATCACTGTAGATGAAAAATCCCTCCGAACCAGATGGTATTTTCAGAACAGGTGCTGAAATGAGTCTCCTCTTGAGTTCTTGAAAACTCTTCTCACATTCCTCGCTCCAACCGAACTTTGTATCTTTTTGAGTCAGCTGAGTTAGTGGAGTAGCGATTCGAGAAACCCCTTCTACGAATTTTCGATAATAACCAGCTAAGCCGAGAAAGCTACGTACTTCGGTCATTGATTTAGGTTGCTCCCAGCTTTGAATAACTTCAATCTTTACTGGGTGAACAGATATTCCATGACTTGATACCACGTACCCAAGGAATGCTACTTCCTCAAGCCAGAACTAGTATTTCTTCAACTTGGCATAAAGCTTATATTCACAAAGCTTTTGGAGTATCAGCCTCAAGTGTTGCTCATGATCTTCACGGGTTTTGGAATATATGAGGATGTCATCAATAAAGAGGACCACAAAGTGATCCAAATATTCCTTGAATACTTGGTTCATCATATCCATGAAGGCAGCAGGAGCATTAGTCAATACAAAGGACATGACTAGGAATTCATAATGCCCGTACCGAGTTCTGAAAGCCGTCTTTGGAATGTCATCGGTTCTAATCTTTAATTGGTGATATCCAGAACGAAGATCAATCTTTGAAAAGAATTTGGCTCCTTGCAACTGGTCAAACATGTCATCAATACGTGGCAATGGGTACCTATTTTTGATGGTGACATGATTCAACTCCTGATAATCAATACAAAGTCGCATATTCCCATCTTTCTTTTTCACGAATAGAATAGGAGCACCCCAAGGAGATATACTAGGACGAATGAAACCGATGTCTAACAATTCCTATAGTTGGGTCTTTAACTTCTGAAGTTCAATATGAGCCATTCGATATGGGGCTTTGGAAATAGGTTTTGTACCAGGTTCAAGGTCGATACAAAATTCAATTTCACGCTCTGGGGGTAGGCCAGGAAGTTCTTCAGGGAATACGTCAGGAAATTCATTAACTATAGAAATATCATTCAAAACTGACGTATTTTTATTTAGATCCATGACATGAGCTAAGAAAGCTTGACATTCATTTTTCAATAAACGAATAGCTTTATGGCTTGAGATGACAGTGATTGATTTTAATGGTTTGGTGGCTTGAATTCGCATAACAGATTGGTTAGGAATATGAAAGCTAACAATCTTACAAAAATAATCAATTTTTACATGATGAGTAGTTAACCAATCAATCCCTAGAATTACGTCAAATACAAGTATTTTTAATGAAATAAGATTGACAGGTAATGTGAGGGTACCGATTTGAACCAAACAAGACTTATAAACAGTGGATGTAATGAAGGTTTCTCCCAACGGAGTTTCTATATATAAGTCAAAGTCTAATTTCTCCGGAGTCAAATTTAATCGTTGAGCGCAAGTAGGAGAAATAAAAGAATGGGTAGAACTGGTATCAAATATGGTATAGACTTCACTAGAGTTTATGATAAGCTTACCCGTGATGACCTCATTCGGGTTCCTTGCTTTCTGGGAGGTCACAACAAACGCTATCCCTTACACTACCGACTTTGACTTTTCTGGGGCGGCTTTTGGTGCCTCCATCCTGGCTGAACTTGTCTTCGGTGAATGACAAAATCGGGCTAAGTTATCTTCTCTTCCACAATTATAACATGCTTTGAACGGTATCGCGCAATTTGGATTGATGTGTCCCTCCCCTCCGCATTTGAAGCATATGATAGGTGGTCGTTCTCCTTCCTTAAGAACAGGTGCTGGTGCTGACGTCCTTCCATCATTGTTGAATCTCCTTTTCTTGAAATGTTCATTTTACTGTCTTGGCCATGATTACCACCGAAGTGGTTACCATTTTTGGCATGTTGATTCCCTCCACGTTTGTTGTCACCGTTTCGATGACTGATACCACTGGTATTTTCATGCTGCCGAATGCTTTCTCTTGGTTGCATTGACTCGTTACCGCGCTCAAATAATTGAGCCCTATTTACAACATCTGAGTACAAACACAGTTTATGAGAAATAAGATATTGACGTATCTCCGATTTCAAACCTCTTAAAAACATTCGCGTCATTCGCTCCTCATTATCGACCAAATGGGATGCAAACCGGGATAACTCTGCAAATTTAGCCTCGTATTGCGACACGGTCATATTGTTTTGTTCCAATTTGATAAACTTCACTTCTTTCATGTGATGAATACTCTCGGGAAAGTACTAGTCGTTGAATATCTCTTGGAACTTCTCCCAAAACATCTTGAGTGCGTCAGGCTGGGTACGTTTTATAGATTCCCACCAGTAATCTGCCTCTTCACGCAACATGAAGGTGACGAAGGGAACCTTTTTCTCCTCGGAGCATCCCAAGACATCAAATATCTTGGTGATCTACTTTATCCATGTTTCCGCCTTAAGTGGTTTTGGCTCTCCAATAAACTTTGGTGGTCCCAGCTCTTTGAACTGTTTAGCGGTGACCGTCCGAGAGTTTCCAGTGTTTCCACCTACATTTTGGACAGGAGCTGCTCTCGCCTGATGTTGCATGAATTGCATAAAGCCTCTGAACAATCCATCATTCATCATTTGGTCCGTGTTGTTGTTTGCATGAGGATTATCGCCTTCCTGATGCACATTATCTTGATTATTGATATGTGGAGACTCAACGGTCTCTTGTGTTCCATTGCTATTCTCAATATTCTCGGATGTCATTTTCAGATACTGCCACAAAACAAAGGTTAATTAACATATAACATATTATCCCTATACTTTGACCGACCAATAAAATACCAAATAAACTTAGGTAGGTCATATTAGCGAAGGAATTCCCCGTCTCTCCCCTCCTAGTTCTAGTCTCACATCTTAGCCAGGGATCATATCCCTAAGCTTTGATACCAACTGTGACGGCCCCAAAATTAGGTATACATCACCCATCTTGAGTCGCCAGATACATGGTATAGAATTCAAATACAACTTAATAATACAATTTTCGTGTACAATACGACAAAACATAAACTGTGAGTTTGAATACAAATATTGTCTACTAGAGAGTATACAAACTCAAAAGGAGTCCTCATTACAATTATTATCACACTGTATCACAGAATAGTGAGGACTACTAATGCACCATCTAGGACCATCACTTCGTTCCCCGACTCGTCCCAGCTATATTCTCATTTCCTGAAGAGAACAATGAAAGAAAGGGTGAGCTCAACTAGCCCAGTAAGAAATATTATGACTAAGATAATGCAGAATAAATTATCATTAGCCTTAAACCGTGTTAAACTGATACAATATAACAAACATCAAGTTTAACTACAGCGGAACAAGCAATCCATTAAAAGTGTCAAGTAGAGAATAAAATCTACTATCTTTTATGATTTAAAAGGTTTTTCATCACTTTTATCGCTGGGACACAACTTAATAAATAATCCACATCATCGAATCACCCCTGCACTACGGCCAAGGATATTCTTTAGTATCACGACCACAATTATCCATGCACTACGGGCCAAGAATTTTTGTGTATTCATTAATGGTCTTGATCATGCCAACAACTGTCCATCAATGCACTACGGGCCAATTAGGACTTTTACCACATCATTTGTAACATTACGGTCATGATTACACCGAATAATCCCTGGTCATAATCATACCAAGTCCATCTATGCACTACATGCCACAGATGACTTTCAAAAAAAATATAAACATTAGGATGATGACAATGATATAAGAATTCAATAAAACAAGTTTAAGAATTAATTTATCCAGGAACTAATAATGTCCAAATTGTCAACATGATACTGCTTTGTAGAGTAAAATTCAAGAATGCTCAGAAGAATATTTTCATGAAAAGATACTGGATGAAGCGCAATTATCAATGATATTCCACTAATTTCATGGAGTATAAAAGTCAAAACTTTAACCAACTGAGTATAATAAAGAATGGAATAACAAAAGAAATCACCATGCATGCGGTACTTCGCATAGACAGGTTATTCCAACAGAATACTAAATAATGGAACCAGGTCAGGCGAAATTCGCACCGACAGGATGTTCCAACAGAATAATAAAGAATGAAATAATAACAGAAATCACCATGCATGCGGTAATTCACATAGACAGGTTATTCCAACAGAATACTAATAAGGACAGAATCAGGTCCGGCGTAAAACGCACAGACAGGATATTCCAACAGAATAATAAAGACGAAATCAGGTCCGACGTAAAACACACAGACAGGATATTCCAACAGAATAGTAAAGACGGAATAATAGAAGAATGTCACCAAGTATAGGGTAGCCCGCGTATACAGGTTATTCCAACAGAATAATAAAGAATGGAATAACATAAGTTCTCTTCATGAATACAAAAGAATAACACCCCTTATATGTACAACAAATAATATTCCATACCTTAAGAAGAAGAGTACTTGATATATAAGTAGTGAAGTAGCAGAATACTTTCTTCTTTCTCTCTATAGTTTATCTCTCTAGAGTTTCAGTGAATTCGTAAGAAAATAATAAAGGAATGAGCTTCTATTTATAGAAAAATGGACTGCATAGTAACTAACTCATAAACGGTCCAGATTGATTTACTTTAATGTGACGGTCCATATTTAAAGCAAAATCTTTTAAATAAAATATAATATATTCTATTTATAATCTAATAAAACGAATAACTTTATAAAAGATTTTACTATACAAACATTATGCAGGCACTATGCAAATACTATGCATAATAAAATATAATATATTCTAATTATTGTCTAATAAAATAGATAACTTTATAAAAGTATTCTGTTTTATATAAAAAGATTTTACTATACAAAATACTATGCAGACACTATGCAACACTATGCATAATAGAATATAATATATTCTATTTATAGAATAACTTTATAAAAGTATACTGTTTTATATAAAAAGATTTTCTGTATTATTACATTAATAATACCAACAAAACTGAATGACTTATCACGTAAGCATCAATAATTAATACCATGTGCTACTATGCAACCACGAATATTATTGTACTTTTAACACCGGGTGTTTCAATAGTTAACGGTAAAACTTCCGTCGTTATTTTCATAAAGTATTTTTGTCATTTTCTCAATCCGACAATAATTCCGTTGTGGGGTCCACTAATGATTGTGCCGTTGTACGAATATTCCCTATTAAAACGAATATTTCCTGACCAATCGAATATAATATAACAACTTGCGTACTTTGCAAAATTTATAAATATTGCATACAATTATAACATTATATCAATTTCACTCCATAATATTCAAAAATAATATTTATAAAAAATTCATCTTTATTCAAAATATTGGGGTTTTACAAATTTCGTGGGTGAGGAGAGAGAGAATTAGTTGAGAGCTTGTGCAAAAATAAGTTTGAAAATGAACTTTTCTCTCTCTTAGATCTATATATATGATCATACAATGTATGTAGATGCAATGAATGGCTGATGGCTGTGTTTTTAAGTCAAAAAGAAAGTCAAAAGTTGGTGACCAACTAAAGTGTTGGCCAATAATTCAAGCTAGCTACAATTATGCAAGAGAGGCATTTTTGTCCTTTGGCTTATAAAATTAAGGGCAAACTAGTAATTTGTCAAACTCTTAGGGTTTAACCCTAAGGTTTAGCACAAATTATAGGATTTTCCAACTAGGGTTTGTACAAAAAAAATATTTTAGTTTCTAAAAATTAAAATTAGGGTTTCTTAATTAATAATAATTGATA
Source organism: Panax japonicus (assembly GCA_020205505.1). Taxonomy (NCBI): domain Eukaryota; kingdom Viridiplantae; phylum Streptophyta; class Magnoliopsida; order Apiales; family Araliaceae; genus Panax; species Panax japonicus. Next base: position 60,492,244 of record CM035107.1, read on the forward strand.
TCTGTATTAACATTAATCACAATTTCTTACCAATCATACACTCCGGTTTGAGTTTCAAATTAGGGTCTCTAGAAATTAAAATTTCTAAATATTAACTAGGGTTTCTAGATTTTAATTAGAGTTTACCTAATTAATTATTTAATACACAACATAAATCATATAACACAATTATATAACAGTCTTGAATTGCCTATTTGAATTTCACAATAGGGTGAAACAAATTAATGCTAGGGTTTGGTCATTATACAACATAATTGAACACCCATTATCATTCCACACATATACAATACATATTTATAGCACTGAAAAAATCAAAATATAATTAATATTATATTATTATCATCTTTCCTTGTTCCAGAACCAGAATTAGGGTTTATCAGTAATATTAAAACTGTTCCCTACATTAATCTTACACACATAATACATATATCTATAACATTGACAAATAATAATATAATAATATTATTCTCATTCCTTGATCCAAAATCCAAAATTAGGGTTTGGATTCCATATACGATTTATTATTCATATTTACCATTACTAATTAAGTTAAAATAATTAACTTAATTAAACTAGCATAAATTCATATATTAAAATAGATTAATTATTATGCTAATTCTAATAATCATTTCATATATTATTTAAATAATATATAATTATATTTTCATGAAAAATAAATAATAAAATTATTTCCACTATAAAATTAATTATTTAAAAGAATATAATTTATGATAATCAATAATTCTAAAATAAAATTATTTGTAAACATTCATGTAATAAATATATTTTTATTTATTACATAATTACATACACACATTATCTTGTACAAATCCTAATCCTTAAAATAATAAAAAAATTTATACACAAGATTTCCTATTTAATTATATAGAAAATATCGGGTTGTTACATCCTTTCTGACGGGATGTATCTTTGCAGTGCCAACTAGAGGCTTCATTTCTTTGGATATTCTGGGAGTGCTTATTGTTGAAAATCGTATTTGCTCTACAATTTTGCCTTGGCATTGTGAGCACAACAGTTGAGGTCTTAGTTTTGCACTCTACGATTCAACTTTAGCTGTGCAGACACTACGACTCCGAGATCAGATCTTGACACTCTATGATTTCTGCCTTGTGCTTGTTATCTTCATCTGATCTTGCTCGACTACGATCACTGCATGTAATCAATAGACTCTACGACTCAGAGTGTAGTCTACGATCCTTGATTTGGCTTCGGCATCAGTAGACTCTACGACTCCAAATGTAGTCTACATTTCAGACTTGGCTTCGTCAGATGTTCGGTCGGCTCGTAGGCAGGCTGTCTCTACGATTCTGAACATGACTTCCTCAGTAGACTTCGGCTACGAGGAAGTTCTATTCGACACACTATGATCCTTCCTCATCTCTCCTGCTAGTCTATGAACTCCGAGAACTACTATCTTGCAGACTACGATTCTGCCTTTACAGCTCTCGAGTTCTCCTTAACTTTCCAGGCAAACTACAATTTCTGGTGCAGTGCTCGACGATCAGACAAGCCTATCTATTACATCATAAGATCAACCTAACATGCTTGATCTTTCTATATTTATAGTCCTTGTACATCATTTCTTTTTAAGGACTTTACAAAGTTGTTTGGTTATGTAGGATCAACCTAACATATTTGATCAATTCATTCTAAGTTCTTGTACACATGTTTCTATTATCTATCAAAGGACTTTATAGGTTTTCTTAATGCAAGAATACTTTCATATTCATTCATATATATCATAATCAAATCTTATATAAATAGGAATAACATTCACATGCTTATTCCTGACAATCTCCCCCTATTTGATTATGACAAAAATAATAAGTGCATATGCATGTTATGAATGAATCTTATATATAGTGAGCGGCTATATTTCTAAAACAGATAATCATGAATGTCATTTATAATGATGTGAAATTTAATACATTTATATTTTACACCCTGGATCCTGAACATACTTAACTAGTCAGAGATGTACCTCTTTGGCTCCATGTATGTTTCTAGGATGTCTGTTAATCAACTAATCATCTGTTTGACCTTCTTGTTCCCGCTCCCCTTGGGATGATGACTTTCTTGCTTTGCTTTGCTCCCCCTCAGATGCATGCTCCTCTTTTCCTTCTGGCTCCCCCTCAGCTTCTGCATACATAGGCTCATCAATCTTCGGCTCCCCCTCGGATGATGACTCTGCCTCTTCTTCTGCTGTCTGCTTCTTTGACTTCTTTTCTTGTTTGATCTTCTTGCTCCTCTTTGAATGCCTTTTGCTCTTCCTCTTTCTATGCCTCTTTTTCTCCTCCTTTTTGTCATTAATCATTTGGGAGAGCTGCTCCATGTTGGTCTTGAGCTGTTCCATTAGGTAGGGGGAGTTACCAACTTCCATTTTGAGTTCTTGTTGGCCTAGCTCAAGTTACACTGAGAAAGACTGCTTCATGTCGTCAATCTTATCAGAGAGGGCTTGAATCTGCTCTTCATTGGCCTTCTGTGCTCGTAGAGCTTCTGCCTTCTGATCATTCATAATCCTCAGATATATGTTATCTCTCTCTCTTTGAGTTTGAGAGATACATTTACCATAATAGCTTGAAGTTTGTTCTGGAATGAATTATCTCCTGCTGTCGTCAGCTTCTGTGATTCTTCAGTGAATAGAGATATTTTCTCAATCAGTTCATCAGAATTTTTTATCTGCTCCTTCTCCACATATACTTGATCATCTGGTTGAGCAGTCTCCTGTCGAGTATTATAGATTGAACTCTACGATCTGCATCCTTGGACAGATTTTTGAAGGTGTTGAGAATCTGAAGAATCGTTGAGTTCTAATCACTGGTTGAGGATGAAGGAATGTCAAATAATAGTGCTTGGGCTGATGTAGGTTTCTGATTTTGACCTTAAACACCATTAGCAGTAGAGTGAACAGACTCTACGATCATCTCCTTGGTCATGTTCCTTCTTCGTTGAGAGTCCATTTTATGATCATAGGGGATATAGTGATTTCCAGCATGGCGATAGATTTTGAAGTGGGGCTGGTTTGTGATCATCTTTGTAGCAAAACTCTTTACCCTTGGGAAGTTTTGTGTCACCAGCTCCATGCTCAGAAAATGAGAGTAACACCAGCTGAAGTAGCTTCCATCTTTTTCAGTATGGGCCTTTAGCCATGGCATCCATTGGAAGAACCATCTAATTAGCAAGTCATCAGGATTATAGAGAATGGTCAAGCAGTCTAGCTCCATGTTGTTCCAGTTTTTAGCTATATCAAAGGTAGTCATTCTTACTAACTTGAGCTGCTCATTTCCATAGTTCACCCATCTTTCTGGTGGAGCTTCTGGTGGTTCATTCGAGACTTCTACCACTATTCTCCTGGTGAATTTTGCTGGAGATAGGACATAATAGAATTTTGGTTCCTCTGATTCCTGATTTTCAGAATTGGAATCATTCTCCATTTCTTCTCTCTCAGAGCCTGAACTATCTTGATCATTTCCAACAGTGAATCCTTCTTGCTGAATTTCATTTTCAGAACCTTCTTCATCAATATATTTTTCTGATTCATCTTCTTCACCACTAATTTCATCTTCAGCATTTACAGCCTCATCATCACTTACTTCAATGACAGCATTGGAGTGATCGTTTCTCCTTTTAGAGGCAAATTTGGCTTGCAGTATGTAGCTCATCCTTCTTCTTGGAGGTTTAATTTTAGGAGAGTCAGAATCTTCTTCCTCTTCAGACTTAGAAGCTTCTGGTTCATCAAATGAACTTCCTTGGGGTTCAGCAAGGGTAGGGGCAGACCCTTCTTCTGTGGACTTATCACCTTTTGAGCCATCATGGGGGCTTTCAGGGTTTGAATTGGCACATTCTTCTTCTTTAGAAACATCATCATTTGACCCATCATTTGGACTTGTTGAGGCAGTTGCCTTTGGAAATTGAGTTTGGTTGTCTTGATTCTCTTCTTCAGCAACAGAGTGACTGCTCTGAGGATTAGCCACTGGGCTTGAGCATTTTTCTTTATTAGCAGATGCTGCATTTTCATTCATTAATCCAACTTCACCTTCATTGCTGGATTTGGTCTGTGGAGACTCAATCTTGAGATCGTCGGTTCCCTTTGTTTCTTCTGACTCAGCGTTCTCCTCTTCATCAGATGTGCCATCTTTAGAAACTAAGGCTGGTTTGTTTACCACCTTAGCTTTCTTTTGTGATGGCCCTTGAAGTAGTCTGTTGCTTCTCATCTTGGTGGTTTCTGCAGTCAGGACTCTTTCTTCTTCAGCCTTTTCTTTGGTGGAGAGACTTCTTTGCGAGGTCTTGGTTTTCTTCACACCTCTGGATGTCTTCCTGACTGGTGTGGTTGTTGTTGGTATAGAGTCATCAGAGTCAGAGCTTTCTACCTCTTCTGCTTTCCTCTTCTTTGCAGAGGTCTTGCTGCTGCTTCCAGTTATCAGTCTTCTGTTCTCCTTTGGGTTTTTCTTCTAATTTAAAAATAATTGTGGAGACATAACTTTGTGAACATTAAGAGGTTCTCCCTTATCATCCTTGATTCTTCCTCCTAGCTTCTTCTTTATCACAATACTCAGCAGTCTTCCATGAATGACCTTAGTCAGGGGTTTATCTGTAGATTTCTCCATCTTAACCATTTCCAGCCATTTTGAGATTTGATCTAGTAGGATAACCCCAAAGTTGATTCGTCTTTTCTGAACTATTGCTGACATAGTCTTCAACTGCTGATCAAGCACAGTATCATGTGCAGTATCCTTGCTTAATATGCACTTTCCCACTATCTCTGCAAGAAATTCGAACTCCTCTGGAAATTCCTTCTTCTTCATGTCCTTCAAACTAGGGTTTCTTTGGTACCCCATGATCTCCTTTGCTTGTTCCGTATCGATATCAGCAAGGCTCTTTAGTCCTTGGTCAGGAAAGCCTAAGCATTGATTTAAGTCAGATGATTTCAGCTTTAGAGACTGACCTTTGACCTTGATAGAAAGGGTTCCAGACTTTATGGAAGTATTTGAGTAGAACTCTTTAACCAGGTCAACATATACTCGAGTGCTAGCCTCAAGGCATTCTGAGAATCCAACTTTCTTCATAAGTTCGAGAATGTCTCTGAACTTCTTTTCGGATTTCTCAAACGACTTGGTTCCGAGCTGAATACCAGTGATTACTCGCCAGTTTTCCATTTGAGCAGTTCGAAGAATGTGGGTATTTGATTCAGAGAGGTTTATAAGAGATGGTTGATTGTGATTTGGGCAAGATTCTAGAAGGTTAATTGATTTTGACTTTTGAGAGGATTCTAGGGTTTTAAAATAGGAGGGAGAAAGGTTCGATGGTTTCTGATAACTGTTTGCAGATTTTGAATTAGTCTTAATGATAGTTCCTTCTAACTCTGCATGATCAGTGATGTGTCAACCAACCATTGGTTGAACGATGCCCCGTAATAAGCTGTAACTCCCTATAACTTTTTAGTTAGATATTTCTTTCAAAAGAGTTGATGTTTTATTGATGTGGATTGACCGTTGACCTCTTTGGTTCGTAGAATAACATGGTAAAGCAGCTATAGACTCCACGTTTTCCTTGTTGACTTAACTATCAACTTTTGAGAGATGCTGCTGTGGATGGTTTTGACATTTATCCTCATTTTGATGCAGCATAGCTTGATCACTGATATATCCGAACTTATCTCCTCACAATCTGAATGGTTGAGCAATTGTCCCGTTTCTCACGCTCCTTGTGAACTGGAGTATACTCTGGTAGGACTGCGATCGTCGAGTCTGCTTCTACGATCGCTGAGGTTGCACTCCGATCGTTGATTTCTTTCAAACTCTACTCTACGATCGTTGACTGTCTTGGTCCTTTAGATAAATTTTATCAAGCAATTCTTCTGGATTAAGGTAGCTCAGGAAAGGCCAACCTCTTAGAGTGAGCTAAGGGTCAGGTTTGTCCCTGAGGCACTTTCCAGATGAAGTACTTTAGGAGTTATTTGCACTAACATCTCTTTTGACCTTTTCTGTTGGGGAAGTCCTCTACCAACTTTGGACAATTGCATTTGCTGTAATCGTGGTGTCTTCCTGCTTCTACACTACGATCAGATGTTTGATCGTAGGCACTCCACGATTTTGAGTTGGGTGGCTGATAGGTTATCAGTAGTATGTTTTGAGACGTTCCTACTGACTATGGATCTTTATTTGGTTCATCAGCCACAAAGTTTTGAGACTTTGTAGCTGGTACATTTCTTCATGGTATCTCAGTGTTGTGGTTTCTCAACATATCACTGCTCCCCATGGTTGATGCTATCTTCCCAGATAGATGTGATTCCCATTACTTTAGGTTCATTTGAAGGCAACCTCGCATATCTCCTTCTGACTGGGATCACAATTATCACTTAGATTTCCTTGTATCGTAGGCATGAATATTTTCAGGACTGATCACTCTATGATCTTTTGACAGAACTACGAACGTAGTCTTGTTTGACAGTCTTGTGTCTTCTTGACTGATGCTCGAAGATCCTCTGATGTGAGCTTCTTTGAGGATTTTTCTCATATAGCATGCTTTGACTGATTTGAGCATAAAAGACCCTTTTCATATTTGTCTGCATGGCCTGCTTCCATATACAGATTAGCAGCCATGTGAGCTTTATTCAGGTTAGCTCAACGGGTCTTTCAAGGATAGGCTTGGACATATAGGAGTTCTATCAGAATCATTTCTGAACAGTCCTTAGCCTTCTGCTGGTTGAGTCTTCTTGTCTGAAGTCTTCTGCTTCAGCATTCCTTAGTGTGGTCAGACAGACCAAGTACCTGCAGGTTAAATATATTTCTATTTTTGGTACCCATAATTAAATAGATCCTGCTAGGTTAGTTTTCTAAACCCATGTTCATTTTATATTTGGATAATCATCACATTTATCACCAACAGTCATATTAATGCATAAAACTAGTTTTAGATAATACATTTTGATATGCATGAAGGTGAGTGTGTGTAAGATTTGACATTTAATAACACACTCTTTATCTTTGATGGTTTCATCATTTGTAGGGTTATGTTCACAAGGTTTAAGTGTTCACAGAGTGAGAATCAACTCTACGATTTAGGAGTATCTAGTTGATTCATGGAGGTGATCAGTTTCTACACATCATCAAGATACTCTTGTAGAACTGATCGTACTCTATGTGTTATCAAACACTTAGAACAAGGATTTGTACATACATACTAACCCACAAGCAAAGATTACTTCACATAGAATTAATTTGGCATGTGATGCTCTTATGACCCATTTCAGGTTTCCTTCAAGATGTCATCTTCAACCTAAAACTTGGATGGAGAGAAAGTTTATAGATGTGACACCCCCAAATCCAAGTACTTCGATTCCATGGGATTTGGTGTTCACTGTATAAACATCATCCATCTATCTACCCATAAATAAAAGCAAACCATGCAATAGATAGAAATAATAATAAATCTCCCCTTATGGGGTTACATCAACTACATAATAAATAAATCCCAGGTTACTCTAACCTTAAATCATCTGTGCGGAAACATAAACAAATAAGTCTTAAGTAACATCAATTCTAATTATCATTACATAACCACATAAATAATCAATCTTCATTACTTGCTAAGCTTGCCCTTGCCTTTACTAGTGGAAGGTTCGTCTGCTCTTTCGTTCTTAACTGCAATGTTATTATTACGCAAGAGTGAGCACGATTGCCCATAAGTATAACAATATAATAATCAAATAATAACATGCGAATAAATCAAAGACTTCTAAAATAAAAGCTCAACTTTTGAATCAAGAGTGGATAACAAGAATCAAAAGATTTCTGAGGGTCATAAGACCTTGAACTATGTCCTAGGTTATCAAGGGTTATACTTGAAACCTTTAACAGTCATAAGACTATGGACCCTTCTTCTCGTACTTAGGAATATCAACCCTTAGTACCATACTGTGCACAATATCTTAACGCTAACGCATAAGTAATCCCTTTGCAGGGTGTTCATCTCAGTTTGACATTCGAGTTCACACCAAAGGAAGTTTGGTTTGGATAATTTAATAAGGGTTCTGAATTTAGAACGCTCATTAACTAAGGACTAGTTGAATCAATAAGGATTCGCTAGTCTAACAAGGTTCAACAATAAATGATAATTAAATGAATAATAATCTCAATAGGTATACAATAGAACAAATATTGTATAACAGAATCATGCTTTGAAAAGATAATTAATCTTTAATATAATGATTGAACTCGATTAATAATAATGAGAATAACTCCATAATGATAACAAGTAGGGTTAGAAAACTTGCCTCGTGCGTAGATTATACTTTAACTAAACTCGTTCTTTGATTTAAATCCTACATATCAATTACGTTCACAATACCAGTCAATTACAACGTACTAAACATCATAAGTTTATTCTTTTGTCTAACTCGAATTCATGACTATACTTAGTCAATTGCTACAATTATTGTCAAAAATTAGATTTCACGAACAATAAGCTAACTATGCATTCGATCATTCAATTCACACGTAATTGTGTTATGGACGTGTTAAGAATTTATTTTAAAACCTCATTATACGTCTAACAAGTTTTTATGTTCATTAGATTAGGTTAATAACACATTGCTAGACTTAAACATTTTAAAAACTCATTTCTAGGCCATTCTGCTAAGTGGTGATGCGACGCCACTTTTGTACTGGGTCTTGGCGCTGCGGCACGGTGGCGCTGCAGCGCAAGTCTCAGGCCTGGAGTTGGCGCCGCGGTGCGACACTCCAGATTCTGAATTTCCAGTTCGCGAAGAACACAGAATTCAGCGAATAAACACTACATAATCATTAATTCTCCAAATTAAACATACCCACATGCTAGAATTCATATATAATCAATACCCAACATTTATAGAGTGATTTTATCCCATTAAAACACATAATCACAGAATTAAGTTATGCAATTTGTACTGTTCTTGATGTTCTTGAACAAAAACATGGAATTTAATATTACGGATTCATTATAAGGCCAAATCCAACCATTCAAGTTTTGTTTTGTTCGTTTTAGCATGCATAATCACATATAAGTGGAAATTTTGTAGAAAATTTATGGTTGACAAATTAAAGTTACGTATAAGGGCCATATGGCCATAACTCATACTTTATAATTTTGAAGCAATCATATGTATTTTCATGAAACAGATGATATGGTTTGTACAATATATATAATCAAATACGATATGGTAACATTTAACACATATATAAACTTATAATCATACTCTTTCCCAATTACAAAGATTTTACAAAAGCTTGAAAGCCATTTTCATAAAAACTAAATGATGTGAAATAGAAATTGGGTTTGGAGAAATTACCCAGAGTATAATTTCGAAGAGATGATCACATATGACTTTTTCACAAAAACTTGTTGATTACACACTCACAATTTCTCTAAATCTCACAATTTTTATTTGACAATTTTCTCAAACTCTCTCTCCCTCTCTGTTTTCAGACTTAGAAAATGAATAGAAAAAGAATACGTATAATAAAGGAAAAGAGAACTGACGCGCATAATGGTCACTTAACCCAGTCATAGGTAACTGCTAATAACTCCCACTAAGGCCATGTTTGGCTAGGCTTAATAGATTTTAAAACTATTTAATTTAATAAAACTTTATCATATAGTTTAATTAATGTCACACTCCTTCATAAAATAAATTAATATCTTATTTAATTTATTTTAAATAAAATATAATAAATTCTCATAAATTCACATAATCACATAATTAATTTCTCATTAACAAATAATGTTAAATTATTAGCTCTCTAATTAATAATTAAATTAATTAAAATAACATTAGACTTATTAAATATTTCTTTTAATACAATAAGCTCACATAATCACATACTTCGATAATAAAAATTCTCCACATTAATTTAATAAATGTAACACATATAATTAAATTAATCTACCACAATTTCATCAATTAATTATTTAATTTAATAATTAAATTATCGAAAATATTTATTTGATTCAATAAATATTAAAATTAAATTATAAAATCTCGTTTGTCACAATAGACGTTTGAGTTTCTATCAGGATACTTTCTCTCCTCACCTTTTTAGGTAGATTATGACTTCTTGACAGAATACTGTTATGGTTCATAAGAAGGTGAATTTATGATGTACACATGTATAATAGTGAGGAACCGTACCTTTTTACTGTCAGTTTCTTAACAGTAATTTATCTTTAATATACTGAGTTTAGGCACTGATGTGCATAGCTTCACTTTTGCTCTTGACAACTTATTGCTCTTGTTGGCCTTTAATCAATCAGTCGTAGTCTTGAAGATGCAGCCTGAGTATCTCAGCATCTTTAGTTCTTTGACATCCTCCAGTTCACAAAGTTTGCACTCAGCTGCTGGTTGGCCAGACAAATGTTTAAGAAGATCTTCTTTCTTCTCTAGATAAACATTTCTTAGCATATATGGCCTTTTCATCTTTCAGGCTTATGGATGCTTGTCTTTTTGTTGTTAATGTCTCTCGAGCTATTTCGTTTGGTCTTCAAACTACAAGATTGACTGTAGGCAAGGATTGGTCCTGTTGATATAATACTCAAGAACATGGACCAATCTGAGCAGCTTCAGGTGTATATACACATTTATCTGTACACAATATTTCCAACGTGTGAGTTCATCTGCATGTAACAAGTGACTTAATACTAAACTAACTTTAGAACAATGTTTGTGCCCGGGATCAGACTCAAAGAGATTAGCTTTTGAATATAGCATGAGAACCTGCTCTGATACCTTTTTTTAGTTCCCAGTAGGCACAATCGATCTAGAAGGGGGGGGGATTGAATAGATCCTTTTTATTTTGAATACTTTCCTCTTTTATTTTGTATTGCTATTAAATTAGCATATGACAAACATAAGAATCTTTTCAAGTACAGCGGAATAAGTAAAAGATCCCCTTCATAGATATATTCATAATCATACATACATTGTTCGTAGATTTAGTTCAGTTGTAAGCAGTTAAAACATACATAGCAGTTATAGCGGTTAATAGACATAATATAAATGACATAAAGTAAAAGACACAAAGGGTTTTAAGTGGTTCAGAGACTCAAGCTCCTAATCCATTCTTCTGCTTTCAACTAGCAGGATTTCCATTAAGGAAGGGCAGCACCCTGAATCATTAAGATTCCTTCAAGGCCAGCAACCTTGGGACTTCAGTTCACTAAGAACTCTTCAAGGCCAGCAGCCTTAGAACTCTTCTAGTTCCCTAAGAACTCTTCAAGCCCAGCAGGCTTGGAACTTCATTTAGTCCCTCCAAACAAGGACTCCTCAGGCCCTGGCTTCTTGTTGTTGTAATTGTTTTTGTTGGATCTGAGCTGCTAAGATGTCTTTAAGCTTGATCATCTTTTGTACTTAACAACTTGATGTGGTCCTCTTTGCATTCTGCTTTGAGACTGGTCCACATTATCTTTGGTGTAACTGATCTTCTTCCATTCTGCTCATCTTTGTATATTGTCAGCTGTGCACCATCACCATTTCCCGAACCCTTCTCAATATGTTGGCAGACATGGTTCTGTACTTGCTCTACTTCAGCTTTGGGTTCATGGTGAATCGTAGAGTGGCTCTTGGGATCTTCCTTGTGTTTTTCTACTCTTCTGAATACTATCTTCTTGTCCTTCTTGGCTCTCAGCTTAGATGTCAATTCAGTGAGCATTCTTATCTTTGTTGAGTGAAGCTTTGATCTGTTCAAGTCCATCTTCAAAGTTTCTTTACTTCCACCTTCGTAGTCTCACTATCACTGAGACTTGTTCTATTTGAGCTCAGGTGGAACTCGTAGAGTCAACGATATCATTTTAACCAACTCAACGATTCTGTAACATTGCAATCATCAGCTCCTTTGATCGTTGAAGCTCTGGCTAATTTATACTCCTTCCCAATCTTCCCGTTGAGAAGTAGCCATTAGAAGCTCTTTGAAATGCTTCGCAGATCTCGAGTTATTTGGTGTAGACTGCAGATGTGACATGTCTTACTTTTTCTAACTTTTTTATACTACAGTCTACTGTTTCACCTACCCTGTCAGATATATCACTTTAATATCTTGGACAGGTCGAAGACTTTAATTCCTCCTTCTAATTTCTCGATAAGAGGTTGTCCTCTTGCATCGATGCTCTCAATAAGCACTTGTCCGAATATTACCCTTCAGATTGAACCATTGTCAATGCTTCAGTTTTCAGCTATTCGAACTTTACGATTCTGATGCATGTCTTCAAGGACCTGATCGTAGTGTTATGTTTACTGGTAGAGACAACACTACGATCTTGAAGAGTGTTTGATTGGATCTTCAATGTAGAACACCTCTTCCTTTTCTTTTGTGCAGTGCTTCAATACTTCTATTTGCCTCAACAGTTCTTAGGTATTGATGACTTGACTTCTTTGCTCTGGCCCCTTCTGAATAGCTAGACACTTCAGATTTGTGGGGTGTCCAGCTCGCTTTCTCCTTGTGATCTCTTGTTCACTTACCATCAATGGACTGACCCAATGCTTAATCACTTTAGCCTTGTTCTTCAGAAGTTATCCAGTGTCTTTGTATGCACTTCATCAGTTCTTTCTTTGTTTGACAAACACTATGATCCTGGTTGTCTCCAAGATCGTTGTCTTCTGTCTATTTGATAGCAACTGCACTTGCTGACTTTCCTTAGTCAGTTACTGAAGTCTTCTTCTGATCTCCTTATGGAAGACTTCATCTTGAATGGCTTCAAAACTCAATCTGGATGCTGATTGAGTTGGTGCTTAGATCTTCTATTAGCCTGCATGCCATTCGTTGAGTGCTCTCTGGTTTCCTTTATGATGGGATGTATCTTTACAGTGCCAACCAGAGGCTTCATTCCTTTGGATATTTTGGGATGCTCATTTATTGAGAATCGTATTTGCTCTACGATTCTGCCTTGGCATTGTGAGCACAACAGTTGAGGTCTTAGTTCTGCACTTTACGATTCAGCTTTGGCTGTGCAGACACTATGACTCCGAGATCAGATCTTGACACTCTACGATTTCTGCCTTGTGCTTGTTGTCTTTATCTGATCTTGCTCGACTACGATCTCTTCATGTAATCAATAGACTCTACGACTCAGAGTGTAGTCTACGATCCTTGACTTGGCTTTGGCATCAGTAGACTCTACGACTCCGAGTGTAGTCTATGTTTCTGACTTGGCTTCGGCAGATGTTCGGTCGTCTCGTAGGCAGGCTGTCTCTACGATTCTGAATATGACTTCCTCAGCAGACTTTGGCTACGAGGAAGTTCTACTCGACACACTACGATCCTTCCTCGTCTCTCCTGACAGTCTACGAACTCCGAGAACTACTATCTTGCAGACTACGATTCTACCTTTACAGCTCTCGAGTTCTCCTTAACTTTCCAGGCAAACTACGATTTCTGGTGCAGTGCTCGACGATCAGACAAGTCTATCTATTACATCATAAGATCAACCTAACATGCTTGATCTTTCTATGTTTATAGTCCTTGTACATCATTTCTTTTTAAGGACTTTACAAAGTTGTTTTGCTTATGTAGGATCAACCTAACATATTTGATCAATTCATTCTAAGTCCTTGTACACATGTTTCTATTATCTATCAAAGGACTTTACAACTTTTCTTAATGCAAGCATACTTGCATATTCATTCATTTTTATCATAATCAAATCTTATATAAATAGGAATAACATTCACATGCTTATTCCTGACAAATAGAGCTGAACTCAAAAGAAGTACAACTAAGCTTGAGGAGGGAGCTAGGAGCTTGCTATCCAAGATAAATTATGTGACATCCCAGATTTTTTGAAATTATAAATGAGAATTTTATAAATAAAAGTATTATTTATGAGATAAATTTTGGTGTGAGTATGTGTATGTCATATATTGTAGAATATGTGAATTGATGTGAAGAGAATGTTATATATTATTTTTAATATATATAAATATTTAATTGAATTATTTATTGAGTTAAATAAATAAATTTTGTTTTGATTATAAAGTAATGTAATTAAGTGTAGCAGACTAATTAAATGAATATTTAGTATTTAATTTAATTAATATAATAATTTTATGTTATAGTTCTAATTTAATTGAGATAATTAAATTAGATGAGTTATGTGATGATTGTTACACAAAATTATAATTAACAAGTAAATATAATTATGTGACAATTTGACGAGATTGATTGATGTTAAGCTATTGATTAATTAAAATAATGAGTATTTGCCAAACATGGTCTTAGGCTTTTCAAGTTTAAATTGGTGTAACCTATGTATTAACTAGTAATTAGTATATCTAATAATTACTAGGAGTTACATATATCATATATTACTAGTATTGTATATTATATGTATATACTACAAGTTAGTATGTTAGTTTTAGAAAACAAACCAAAGAAAGTAGAAGATAGTTATAGAGAGTTGTAGGAGAAGAAGAAGAGGAAGAAAAAGAAGAAGAAGGGAAAGCTTTGAGAAGACAAAACAAGCCTCATCATCATTATCTCCATCTCTTTCTTAAATTCATACTAATAAGGTTATAATCTAAATTCCTTGTTTTAATTATATTTTTATGTTCTTCAAAATGTAGGAGAAATTGAGAGAGATAGAGAGAAATAGAGGAATTGAGATGAGCTAGAAGAAGAAGAAGAAGAAAAAAAAGCTAGAAGAAGGTAACTTCTAAACTCTTATTTAATCTTTGATTTTTTTGGGTAGATTTATGTTCTAGGGTAGTAGATCATGCTTAATCTTGTTTGTATAAGTTTAATCTTGGATTATCAAGAATCAAATAAGAGGATTCAAGAAAGAAAATGAAATGGAAAGAAAATTTGAAGAACAAAATTCGTAGGTTTTGAGTAATTGTGGACAAATCTTGTGAAATTCATACCTCTTTGGGTATAATGAGTTAGAAAGTGAGCCTTATATCAAATCGAAGATATGGAAGTAAGCTGTATTCGAAAAGTGGAATCACATGAAAACTCTTTGTAGATTTCTTGCAATGTCTATTTTAGTAAGGCTGGTCCGAAGGGAAAATAATCGGCCCATAAAATCAAACTGTTACGGTTTCTGACTTTGAAAAATTCATATAAATTCGTGTGTTTTGAATATGAAGAAACTTAAAACTGTAAAGTTGTATATATGGAAGTTTACTAGCTACACTCTTAAGATTGAGCCATTTTATGGACCAGATCATGTCCGAAATAAATTATTTAGTAAGTATGTCCAGAAAATGAAATTATCTAGACTAGTTGACGAATTAAAGAATCTGGTTTAGATGGATAAGGGTCTGACTTTATGGCCTATATGAGGTTGTAGTACACTGAGTAAGGGTTAATTCTATATAAGAAGGAACAAACGGACATGTAACGAACGAGTTACGTTAAAAACAAAAACAACGTTTTGTTAAAGAAATTGTGAAGATGAGTTTTATAATTCTGTTTGAATTAAGATTTTGGGTGATGATATATTTTGATGATTAAAAATATGTTTTGACATATGTAATGAGTATAGATATGTGTTATCATATTCTATGCATAATTAACCATTTAAGATCAAGAGTTGAGATAAGTTAATGTGTGCACATAACGTGCTCGATAAAATGCCTAAGAGTAATAGTGTTTTCTAAACTTTGGTATACAAAGTGTCAAACTAATGGCTAATATTGGATATCTAAGTATGAAAAGATGATAATACAAGAATAATAATGAAAAGAAATCGAAAAGGGTAATTTTTGATTTATGAAGGAAAATTAAACATGTAAACAATGTGTTGAATATGCATTTTTGAAACCAAAGTGGTATAATAAAATGGTGTGATATACGCACATTAAACTACAAGTGTGATAGTCTAGCATGTGTGGTGATGAAAATGAAAAATAAAACCGAGTTGCATATAAAATAGTTAGATGTCTATAAAGACATTATAAAGGATAATAAGATAAAGTAAGGTCTTGGAATAAATTTGACCATGAGATTGAGTATTGATTTTATTTATTATCAATCTCACATACAGTGTAGATTGTGCAAGGACGCGAAGTATTAGCGTGTTGGTAAAACGTCGGTAAAGGAAAGTCTTTCAGTTCCTTTTTGCTATGTGAACTTGATGATGATCTGCTTTAAAATTTTAGTGTATGATATATTATATATGTCAAAAGTATGAAATGTGAAAGTCAATCTATGACTATGATGATTGAACTATGAATGTTGATTGAGTAAGGAACTCAATCTTTATAGTTGTTATGTGAACTATAACATGTATGCTATGCTTGTTTATGATTATTCTTGTATGTTGAACATGTTATTATATGCTACATGATGCATGAAAACTGTTAGATTTTGCTGAGCTGTCGAGCTCATTCTTGCAAATAACCATTTTTGCAAATTCAAGAATTGAAGGTAACACTATGTGCTACTTGATTGTTATGGATCAAGAGTGATATAAGAAGATTTAATATCCTAGCTAAGTTGTTATTCTTGTAAACCATGTCTAATGTTTCGAATAATGTATTAATGTTGAATTGTAATATTGTTTTGCGAATGTAAACTATTGTAGTATTAACATGATTCTGAGATATTTAGATGCAAAGGTTGAAGGTTTTGGGAACAAGGATAGTTTATAATAGAAAATTTTAATTATTTTCGTAAATTTCAATGGTTGTATTATCGTTTAATGATATAAAATTAGAGTTTGAATGTATTATTAACAACCGAAGTCGAGAATTAAATTATATTAATTTTGGGGCCATTACAAATTAGTTGGGAACAGTTGGATGTTTGACTATGAAACTTTGTAAAGGCTTCTCCTCCTGTTGAAGGAGTATTTATTACTGATAGTAATAAGATCTCAAGTCCTAGAGAGGAGCTTGAGACTGGACGTAGCAACATACCCGGGATGTATGTTGTGAACCAGATAAATATCTGTGCATTGTGTGATTGAATTTTTTCTATCATGCATATTAATTTCTAACACTGCAAATTAATTATCCAAAAATTCAAAAAGGCCTTAGATAATTTTTTTAATCTATAATAATCTATTCAACCCCCCCTTATAGATTATTATTGGACTTTCAATTGGTTTGGTGAGTAAATATAGGCATACCTAAGAGTAGATCCATCTATGGCCTACAATGCTACTGGTTGTGGAGAAGGACTATCAATGACCAGACCTCCACTATTTGATGGTACAAACTTTGCCACTTGGAAAAGCAAATTCAAAATCTATGCCAAATCACAAGGAATCAAAGTTTGGCTTGCAATAGAACAAGGTGTAAAAGTTCCAACAAAAATCGTGGGAGAAAAGATCATTGAGAAAGATGTTGATGAATTCAATACTGATGATGAAAAGGCTATGAACATTGCATCCATAGCTGAACAAGTGATGACCAGTGCTCTCATTGAAAAAGAATACAAAAGAGTTAGCAATTGCAAGAATGCAAAAGAAATCTGGGAAAATTGATTCTAACCTATGAAGGAACTAGTCATATTAAAGAAACCAGAAAAGATGCTCTAATCCAGGAGTGAAAGTTTCAAGCTGGAAGAAGGTGAAAAGATCATTGATATGGAAACACGGTTTTCTAGAATCATTGATGAACTAGAACATCTAGGGAAGACATATACAACAAATGAGAAAAACATAAGAATTCTCAAAGCCCTTCCATCCATCTGGAACATGAAAGTTATTGCTATTAAGGAAAGGCAAGACCTAACTACTTATCCTCTTGATAGCCTTATTGGAAATCTGTGTGCCCACGAAGTCGACATGTTAGTCGAAAAAGTAGGATCGGATACAGATATCAAAAAGAAAGGAATTGATTTCAAAGATTTACTTATAAATCAAGAAGAAGTTGCTGAACAAACTGAGGAAATTGCAAATCTGTGCTTAATGGCAAACAATGAGCCATCACCAAAATCTGAGGTACATTTTGAACATCAATTATCTAGTACTTCATTTGTCATGCATACCTTAAATAATATATATGAAAAACACCATAAACTACAAGAAGCATATAATGGTTTATATGAAGATAATAAAATTATTAAAGAATATTTTATTGAATTAAAAATTTTATTAGAAAAATTAATTAAAATTAACAAAAATCTGGAAATGGAAAATGCAAACTTGATTATAACTAATGAAAGTTTAAATAAAGTAAACTTGGAAAATAATTTCTTAAAAAAAGAATTAGAACAATTTAAAAGAATAAATAAAGATCTTGAAATAGAAAATTCAACACTTGTTATAATTAATGAAATTACTCAAATAAAAAATCAAGTGTTAAGTGAAGATATTAAAAATCTCTATTTTGAAAATGCATATCTAAAGATAGAATTAGAAAAACAAAATGAAGATTCTTCTTTAATAGATCAAAATAATATTCTAACTAAAGAACGTGATGATTTAAATTTTATAGTTCTTAAGTTCACAAAAGGGAAAGAAAACCTTGATGTCATGCTTAATCAACAAAGATGTGGATTTAACAAAGAAGGATTAGGACACATTGGAGAATTTAGTAAAAATAAAGGACTTTATCATGTTAAAAGTAAAGAAAAAGAAAATTATACATCTTCATTTACCAAATGTTCTTACTGTAACAGAAATGGTCATTCTTTCACATGTGTAATGCTCGAAATGGAAATTAAAAAGAAAAAACGATTTGGGTGCCTAAAGGAATGTATATTGCACCAATTATTAATACAAGGAAAGAGCTTTGTAATAAAAGTCAAAAATCTCATAGAAATTTTCATCAAAGTTTATCAGGATATAATAATAAAGAAAATCATGCATCTTATAGATTTGTTACTCATAAAATGCTCTTGTTTACTAAGATTGATTATTCTGTACCCATTTTTATAAAGGAGAACAGAAATGTTCCTTATACAAAATGGACAACTCACCCAAAGGACCCTTCTTATTAAAGGGTACCAGTTCTTGAAATTGATAAATGTTGCAGGTATGTCTTGAAGCTGACTCTAGTAAAAATAACTAACGACATCATTGTTGGGTCTATTGATATTACTTTGTGAAATGATTTCTCTGAAAGCATGAGTAAGGTTTATAAAATGAGCATAAAGGGAGAATTAAACATCTTCCTATGAGTACAAATGAAATCAGGTGAAAAAGATTCTGACTATGCAGGTCATCATAATTATTCAAGTACAAGTGACACATATCAGTTTTCTCATAATTATATATGCATCTATATATATATATATATATATATATATATATATATATATATATATATATATATATATATATGTCCATATATATATATATATATATGAATATTTTTTATAAAAAATATATTTAATTTTTAATTTTATTCTCTTTAAAACCATATATATATATAATAGTTTTAATATGGAACATTCTTTTAAATTTCTATACATCTAACGGTAAATAATCTTCATTCTTGTATATTAATTTTGGTAAAAGGCAACCACACAAATACAAATCATGCAGGAGGCAACTAAATTTTTTTAAAAATATTCTAATCTCTTCTTCTACAAGTTCTGAAAAATAATTTATACTACTCTTTCCCCCCATTTTTTATGATGACAAAGGGGGAGAAGAAAAATATTATTGGGATAAGAAAAATAATTGTTATAACTATTATATATTGTTGCATTGTTAGATTTTCAAAAATTTAAATTTTTTTGATGATTGCATAAATTAAGGGGGAGCTTTTATGGAAAATATTTTTAGTTAATTATCATCATCAAAAAGGAGGAGATTATTGGGTCTCCAACTTTTAGTTTTATTTTGATGATAAAAATAATTAGTAAATAAATTAATTAAAATGGTAGAATCCTCTCTATAGGATTTATATTATAATTGTTTTAATTATCTTATTTATTTTGACCAAAAATATTTTCTAAATCTTATTTAATTAATTTTATTAATCTTGATGTTTTAATATGTTAAATCAATTGGGTAATACATTATGGGATAAAAATTATATGTTGATTATCAAATGCTTGTTTGACCTAATTTCGAAAGAAAATAGAGATTTTGATTAAATCATTTTTTGGGGCATCTTCTATTTATTCTCAAATTAATTTTATTATTTAAAAAAAAATCAAAAAATTATTTTGTTTCAAAATTGGACAAACATTATTTTATTGTTTATATATATATATATATATATATATATATATGGTCTCTATCCACAACAACCGGTTGTTGGGAGCAACCCCTTTTGGCCCAGCCGCTACAACCTGTAGCGGCTTATATAAAAAAAAACTAAGTAACAAGCCGCTACAGGTTGTAGCGGCTGGGCCAAAAGGGGTTGCTCCTCAACAACCGGTTGCTGTGGATGGAATCCCATATATATATATATATATATATATATATATATATATATATATATATATATATATATATATAATATGCACTTAGAAACTAATATGTACTACATTACTATATATATTATATTATAATTATGCATGTGCAGTTAATATATATATATATATATATATATATATATATATATATATATAGTCCGGATCTTAAGTGCACCCCTTATCCAACTCACCCGAGCTCACTCCCCATTAGCGACGGACCCGGCGACGGTTCAGTCATACAAATGTCGTCTATACTTTTAGGTACGGACAAAATATAGCGTCGCTAAAAGTATAGATGACGGTTGTATGATCGAACCGTCGCCGGGTCCGTCGCTAAAAGGGGAGTGAGCTCGGATGAATTGGATAAAGGGTGAACTTAAGATCCGGACCGTATATATATATATAGTCCTACTAAGTATGCATATGCTGACATTTTGTTTAAAAAACCGAATGGAGGGAGTATAGGTTATAATGATTGCAAGCTTACATGTAAGACCCCAACTTTTACGAATAAAGATTAATTTTTCTCGAAATATATTTTTGAATATTATGGTGTGGATTTGATATAATGTTATAGTTGTGTGTATTATTTACAAATTTTTCAAAGTAAGCAAGTGGTTATACAATATTCGATTGGTCCACTACAAGAAAACTAGTCATTACCGACGGGTACTGCCGTCGCCAATGACCATAGTGCCGTCGGTAGTGAGGCCATTGGCGACGGGCATTGCCGTCGACCATGCCGTCGCCCCACAGGTCGTTGCCCCTGTCTCCCGTCGTCAGCCGTCGGCATCATTGTCTTTACTGACGGCAGTCATTGGCGACGACGTAAGGTTATTGGCGACGACGGTAGCAACGGCAAGGCCGTCGACAAAGTCCAACAATTTTTTTTGAGGGAAAAACCCATTACCGATGGCATGGCCGTCGGCACTGACAGAGTAGCCGTCAGTAATGACCATTGTCTCATGTTTGTCGCTATAAGTCATTGGCGACAGCATAGCCATCGCCATTACCCCCGTCGACAATGACTACATAAATTTTGAATTTTTTTTTTAATTTCAAAATTTCCTTGTTCATTTACAAATATACACCTGTTATAAACTAATAACAACCATCAAATCACAACTATACCTCTTAGAAACTAGTAACCCAAATCAATTATATAGATAAAAAATATAATGGTCATCGGTACAACTCAAAAACTGTACAAATACATACATGAAACTCAGAATATAACATAAACTAATCTAACTACAACCCGTTGCCTATCTCCATGTCATCGAGTCGGCGGTCATCACCATGTACTGGAGGAGGCTGCTCGTCATTAACTCGACGGTCATCACCCTGTACTGGAGGAGGCTACTCGTCATCAGCTCGGCGGTCATCACCAGTGCCTCCACCTCCACGAGTCTCGTCAACAAGACCCTACAAAATTAAAATATTAATAACAAAATCAAAATGAAAACATATTTACATTATTTTAGCTTGTGTTCTTCAAGTTAGGCGGACGGGACTCGAATTCGGTCTCCATATATCGGAATCGAGTCCCATCAGTTGTAAAGTTTGTTTATTACCTACGCGGTGCTATGTGTGTGTTTGCGTGTTATTCGGACGGCCGATGCGGGTTTTGACCTCTTTTTCGGCTTTTTGGCTAAGTGTTGGCTAGTTTTGAAAAATGGGCTCAAACTCGGTCTCCGTATGTCGAAATTGAGTCCCGTCAGTTATAACATATGTCTATTGCCTACGCGGTGTTATTTCCTGTGTTTGCGTGTTAACTGGACGACCGAAGAGGGTTTTGGTCTCTTTTTCGACTAATTTCCTATTTTTCTCAAGTTCGGCGTACGGGGCTCGAACTCGGTCTTCGTATGTCAGAATCGAGTCCCGTCAGTTGTAAAGCATTTCTATTGCCATTGTGGTGCTATTTCCTATGCTTGCATGTCATTCGGACGACCGATGCAGGTTTTGACCTCTTTTTCGACTTTTTGGCTAATTGTTGGCTAGTTTTGCAAACTGGGCTTGAACTTGGTCTTAGTATGTCGGAATTGAGTCCCATCAGTTATAACGCATGACTATTGCCTACTGGGTGCTATGTGTCTGTTTGCATGTCATTCGGACGGCCGATGCGGGTTTTGACCTCTTTTTTAGCTTTTTAGCTAAGTGTTGGCTAGTTTTACAAACTGGGCGATAACTCGGTCTCCGTATGTCAGAATCGAGTCCCGTCAGTTGTAATGCACGTCTATTGCCTACGTGGTGCTATTACCTATGTTTGCGTGTCATTCGAACGATCGATACGGGTTTTGACCGCTTTTTCAGTTTTTTGGCTAAGTGTTGGCCAGTTTTGCAAACTGGGCTCGAACTCGGTCTCCGTATGTCAGAATCGAGTCCCGTCAATTGTAACACATGTCTATTGCCTACGCGATGCTATTGCATACGTTTGCGTGTCATTCAGACTGCCGATACAGGTTTTGACCTCTTTTTTGGCTTTTTGGCTAAGTGTTGGCTAGTTTTGCAAACTGGGCGATAACTCGGTCTCCGTATGTTAGAATCGAGTCCCGTCAGTTGTAACGCATGTCTATTGCCTATGCAGTGCTATTTCTTGTGTTTGCATGTTAATTAGACGACCGAGGTGGGTTTTGGTCTCTTTTTTGACTAATTTCCTAAGTTTTCTCAAGTTAGGCGTACGGGGCTCGAACTCGGTTCTCTGTATGTCGAAATCGAGTCCTGTAAGTTGTAACACATGTCTATTGCCTACGCGGTGCTATTGCCTGTGTGTTTACATGTCATTCAGACGGCCGATGCGAGTTTTGACCTCTTTTTCGGCTTTTTGGCTAAGTGTTGGCTAGTTTTGCAAACTGGGCTCAAACTCGGTCTCTGTATGTCGGAATCGAGTCCCATCAGTTGTAACGCGTGTTTATTGCCTACACGGTTCTATTGCCTATGTTTGCGTGTTAATTGGATGACCGAGGTGGGTTTTGGTCTCTTTTTCGACTAATTTCCTTAGTTTTCTCAAGTTAGGCATACGGGGCTCAAACTCGGTCTCCGTATGTCGAAATCGAGTCCCGTCAGTTGTAACGTGTGTCTATTGCCTACGCGGTGTTATTGCCTATGTTTGCGTGTTAACTGGACAACCAAGACGGGTTTTGGTCTCTTTTTGACTAATTTCCTAAGTTTTCTCAAGTTAGGCGTACGGGGCTCGAAATCGGTCTCCGTATGTCAGAATTGAGTCCCGTCAGTTCTACCGCGTGTCTATTGCCTACACGGTGCTAACTAGTTATTTGAAAGTTTATATAAGCAATATAATTATAAATAAGGAAATACATCAATAATAAGTTTTACCTGTCGAATATGCAGAGGAAAGATGTTGTCCAAGATAACTGCACATACATGGATGGCCTCCTCCCGGACTACACCCATGAGGTCGTCAGCGGCAGCTGTAGGATCTATGAAGTTGTGGACAACCTCTTGATCAAGCTGGTAGATTCGCTCGCGTGATGGTGCGCCTGACTGCATGACACTGCTCGACATGCACCCCTCAATGATCCGCCTGAAGAAGTCGTCGGATAATGAAGGGCTGGTGCCTGATCCACTCGCACCACTACCTTCGGTGGGTGGGCGACGTTGAGATCTTGCAGCAGGGACTATAGTATAGGCTGGGACACGGGGAATGCCCATAATTCTACCCTTCTTCGGCCCCCCTATAGCCTGCAGCCAGTCCTCCATCTCCTCGTCGTCACACTCAGCATCAGCCACTGGAGTGTCACCTCTCTAGCTTCTCTGAACCACATAAAGGTCCTCGAACCGTGTCTAAAAAAACACAAAAATAGTTGAAAAGCAAGTATTTTTCTAAAAGAATACAAAAGGATTTCAAAGCCATCAAATACATACTAACCAAAATAATTAAATTACTTACCGCAATGTGCTCTGCCTCAGGTGAGATATAACCACTGTCACCTTTCTTCTGGTGAGCGTGCCACCAAAACTCGAGGCGGGAAGGTCGGTGCTTTAGACTCACCTCGAGTCTCTCCCTGTAGAGGTCGTACGACTGACTCCCAGTGAAGTGTGGGAGACGAATCTGCTGTCGGGCAGCTGTACGCTGTGCCGACATCTTCTTGAACGCTTCACCCTCCCAAATATCGCACATCTGCTCCCACACCGCAGTACCAATGAAATCTGGCCGGACATCTCTAAGTGTCTGTCCATCCGCCATCTTAGTCTGGGCCTTCTTCCAATCATAGACCCACTTGTGCCAATTCATCTCGAGATACTTCCCGAGAATAGTGCTACCGTGGGATTTCTGCTCGTCCTAGAAGCGATAATATCTCTGCAATACAACATATGAATATCAGAAATTACTTAATTAGTAGACAACATAAAACAAAGTGGTAAATAAATATTCAAAAGCACAAATTAAAACTAAATATGAATGAATGACATCTTACCCTAAACTGAGCAATAATCAGCCTACGTGTGCGGTCATCCACATCCGCCCACCTCATCCACGGGCTAGAGAATCGGTTGTGGACAATCCCAAGCAACGTGTTCCTTGGCGTCACGTCAAGGATACTAAAAATGAAGGCAATTAAATTTCCAAATTGCAAAGAATATATAAAAGAACTAAATAATTGATACAAACATAATGTATATATTACCTAGTAGTCCCGACACGGCATATAAGCGGCACCTGGGTGGGATTCCCTAGCAATCCACGTGCTAGTCCCCGCGGAGGCCTACGTCGAGAACCTATGTAGTGAAATACAACAATATTTATATTCTCAAATATAATGTCAATATTATATAAAATTAAAAACAATAAGATATATAACAACAAAACTTGTAATTATACCTGATAATCCAGCCTGATCATCACCAGCACTACCTCCACGGCCCCCACGGCCTGAACTACTAGTACGTCCACCACGATCATCGTGTGGTTTACGCGCTATATCTGTATATATACTGTCAAATCATCATCAAGAAGATAATATGCGGATACAACTAAAAGGATACAAACACAAATATAAGAATCGTCATGCACATACAACTAAAAGGATACAATATGCATCTATAACTAAAAGGAAACAACTATGCCATTTGAATACAACATGTAGATACAACTAAAAGGATACAACTATTACATTTGAATACAACTAAAAGGACATAAAGAGTACATACTCCTAATCATTTATATCATCAAAGCCATCAATATCAGAATCGTCATCTTCGAGCAGTAGATCTCCACTATCGTTGTCATCACCATCTTCGTCATCCTCAATGATTTCTTCAATTATATCTACCTCCTCAACAACATCGTCTTCACTTTCGACAGCGACAACATCATCCTCTTCTTCACTAGACTCACTAATAATTGTCACATCAGCAGGCGTGACACTAGTAGACTCGACTTGTAAAGGTTCATCGTCTGGACGAGGAGCTGTGCCTTGAAAACCACGGGCTTTAGTGGTTATAACAGCATGCCATGGGCTTCCAGGAGTCTTAACACTCCGCGCATAGTA
Source organism: Panax japonicus (assembly GCA_020205505.1). Taxonomy (NCBI): domain Eukaryota; kingdom Viridiplantae; phylum Streptophyta; class Magnoliopsida; order Apiales; family Araliaceae; genus Panax; species Panax japonicus. The sequence continues at coordinate 60,518,120 of CM035107.1, forward strand.
CACCTGTATTGCTTGACTTGCTAAAATAAATGGCTCGCCCATACCAGTCATCAGTTTTAGTTTTGACTTAACGTTAACAGTCACCCGTCCTGATTTTTTATCTACTTTAACTCCATTCTTAACATCAAACCAATGACAATTGAAGCAAACTAATTCTTTATGACCCCAATATTTGAGAACGACAACTTCTAGCAATCGTCCATACCAGTCATCCCAAATGTTATCGTAGTAGCTACCTTTCACCACAACACCAGAATCAGCAGAAGCGACATCCCCAATATCACAACACTTAAATCTGTAACCGTTGACAATGCAACATGTATAAGTATCTACAGATCTTTCAGGGCCGTCAGCTATAAGCTTTAGCCAATTGTCAGCTAACTCATCTGTGAGGACCTAATGTACATTAACACAACATATTCTAAAGTTAATTACGCCATAAGAATAAATCTATGATGGTAGATTCATTGAACTTGTAAAGGTTAGACTTACATGGTCTTTCAACCATTGCACAAATTCTCCATTTCTTAAATTTTGCAAATCCCCATCCGATATACTCGGATTCGCTTCACGTACTTCAACATCATATTGACTGCAACACAGTTATATACTCAATATTTTTGTAAAGGAAATTGCCATAGTTACACCAGACATATATAGTTATGACTACTTATGTAAGACCCCAACTTTTATAAATAAAGATGAATTTTCTATAAATATTATTTTTGAATATTATGGAGTAAATTTGATATAATGTTATAGTTGTGGGTAATATTTATAAATTTTGCAAAGTAAGCAAGTTGTTATAAAATATTTTTTTGGTCAGGGAATATTCTTTTTGTCGGGGAATATTCGTACGACGGCATAATCATTGGTGGACCCCACAACGAAATTATTGTTGGATTGAGAAAACGACAAAAATACTTTATGCAAATAACGGCGGAGGTGTTACCGTTAAAATTTTGAACTACCCGGTAGTAAAAGTACAGTAATACGCGTGGTTTCATAGTAGCACACGATATTGATTATTAATACTTACGTGAGAAGTCACTCAGCTATACTCAATTATTGCTACAGTAATTGCTGCATCATATCTCTTATATTATTGATTCAATTATTGTCACAGTATCATCTGTATAATATGTTATATTATTAAATTAATAATTGAGACGACAAGTTATAAATGATTAATAATTATTAAAAGATTAAATATGTGTTGATTAAAAATAAAATGATTTGTGGTAATATTTATTCAATCCTTGATGTATATAAAGAGTCTATTATGAGACGTTTGTGGTAAGTTTGGTTATTTTATGGGGAGCCCATATGTCATCATTTAAGAGTCTCTTCGTTAATAGTAATTACCTTCATCAATAGTAATTAACTTCGTCAATAGTAATTACCTTTGTCAATAGTAACTACCTTTACCAGACGTCAAACCACTTGCCGTTTCATATTATAGGCGTCGAACCAATTATTGTTTTACATTATAGGCGTCAAACTACTTTTCTTTTCACATCACCAATCGTCAAGCCACTTGCCTTTTCACATTTCAAGTGCTAAGCTAGAAATCTTCTATAAATAGAGGCCTAGTGCTTCATTATTTTTCACGAATTCATTTAAGCTATAGAGAGAGAAAGTATAGAGAGAATAGGAGAGAAATAAGAAGAGTACTCTGTTACTACACTACTGCAGTATTCAATCTACTAATGTAAGGGGTGTTATTCTTTCTTATTCATGAAGAGAACTGTTGTTATTCCATTGCTTATTATTCTGTTGGAATAACCTGTATACGCGGTTTACCCTATACTTGGTGACATTCTTCTATTATTCTGTTGGAACATCCTGTCTGTGTGTTTTACACCGGACCTTGTTCCGTCTTTATTATTATTCTGTTGGAACATCCTGTCTGTGTGTTTTACACCGGACCTGTTTTCATCTTTATTATTCTGTTTGAATATCCTGTCGGTGCAAATTTTGCCTGACCTGGTTCCGTTATTATTATTCTGTTGGAATAACCTGTTTATGCAAAGTACCGCATGCATGGTGATTTCTTTTGTTATTCCATTCTTTATTATACTTAGTTGGTTAAAGTTTTGACTTCTATACTCCATGAAATTAATAGAATATCCTTGATATTTGCGCTTCATCCAGTATCTTCTCATGGAAATATTCTTCTGATCATTCTTCAATTTTACTCTACAAAGCAGTATCATGTTGACAATTTAGACATTATTAGTTCCTGGATAAATTAATTTTTGAACTTGTTTTATTGAATTCTTATATCATTGTCATCATCCTCATGTTTATATTATGTTGAAAGTCATCTATGGCCTGTAGTGCATAGATGGACTTGGCATGATTATGATCAGGGATTATTCGGTGTAATCATGACCGTAATGTTACAAATGATGTGGTAAAAGTTATCATTGGCCCGTAGTGCATTGATGGACAGTTGTTGGCATGATCATGACCATTAATGAATACACGAATGTCCTTGGCAGTAGTGCATGGATAATTTGTGGTCGTGATACTAAAGAATATCCTTGGCCGTAGTGCAGGGGTGATTCGATGATGTGGATTATTTATTAAGCTGAGTCCCAGCGATAAAAGTCACGAAAAACCTTTTAAATCATAAAAGATAGTAGATTTTATTCTCTACTTGACTCTTTTAATGGATTACTTGTTCCGCTGCAGTTATGTTCTGTCGTATTGTACACGACAGTTGTATTAGTAAGTTATATTTGAATTTTCTACCATGTATCTGACAATCCAAGATGGGTGATGTATACCTAATTTTGGGGGCGTCACAGTTGGTATCAAAGCTTAGGGATATGATCCCTGGCTAAGATGTGAGAATAGTACTAGTAGGGGAGAGGGGAGAGACGGGTAATTCCTTCGCTGGTATGACCTACCTAAATTTATGTTGTATTTAATTGGTCGGTCAGAATTTAGGGATAATATATTACATGTTAATTAACCTTTGTTTTGTGGCAGTATCTGAAAATGACATCCGAGAATGTTAAGAATAGCAATGGAGCACAGGCGACCGTTGATTCACCACATATCAATAATCAGGATAATGTGCATCAGGAAGGCGACAATCCTCATGCAAACAACAACACTGACCAAATGATGAATGATCAAATGTCCAGGGGCTTTATGCAATTCATGTAACAGCAGGCGAGAGCGGCTCCTGTCCAAAATGCAGGTGGAAACACTGGAAACTCTCGGTCGGTCACCGCTAAAACAGTTCAAGGAGCTGGGACCACCAGAGTTTAAGGGAGAGCCAAAACCACTTATGGCGGAAGAATGGATAAAGCAGATCACCAAGATATTTGATGTCTTGGGATGCTCCGAGGAGCAAAAGGTTCCCTTTTCTGCCTTTATGTTGCGCAAAGAGGCAGATTACTAGTGGGAACCGGTAAAACGTACTCAACTTGCCGTACTGAAGATGTCTTAGGAGAAGTTCCAAGAGCTGTTCAACGACAAATACTTTCCCGAAAGTATTCATCACATGAAGGAGGTGGAGATTATCAAGTTGGAACAAAACAATATGACCGTGTCGTAATACGAGGCTAAATTTGCAGAGTTTTCCCGGTTTGCGTCCCACTTGGTGGATAATGAAGAGAGAATGACATAGATATTTTTAAGAGGTTTGAAGCCGGAGATACGTCAACATCTTATTTCTCAAAAACTGTGTTTATAATCAGATGTTGTAAATAGGGCTCAGTTAACTAGTCAACGCAACTAAAAGAGAGCAGTCGGCAAAATGATAATACCAGCGAGAGCAGTCATCGAAGCGGTGACAACAAGCATGGAGGGAATCAACAGGCCAGAAATGGTAACCACTTCGGTGGTAATCAGGGCCAAAATAATAACAATGGACATTTCAAGAAGAGGAGATTCAACAATGATGAAAAGACGTCAGCACTAGCACCTGTCGTTAAGGAAGGAGAACGACCACCTATCATATGTTTCAAATGCGGAGGGGAGGGGCGCATCAGTCCAAACTGCGTGATGCCATCCACAACATGTTATACTTAGCTCGATTTTGTCATTAACCGAAGACAAATTCAGATAGGATGGAGGCACCAAAGGCCGTCCCAGAAAAGTCAAAACTGGTAGTGCAAGGGAGAGCATTTGTTGTGACCTCCCAGAAAGCAAAGAACCTGAATGAGGTCATCACGGGTAAGCTTATCATAAACTCTAACGAATTTTATACTTTATTTGATTCTGGTTCTACCCATTCTTTTATTTCTCATACTTGCGCTCATCGATTAAATTTGACTCCGGAGAAATTAGACTTTGACTTATTAGTGGAAACTCCATTGGGAGAAGCCTTCATTACATCCACTGTTTATAAGTCTTGTTTGGTTCAAATCGGTACCCTCACATTACATGTAGATCTTATTTCATTGAAAATACTTGCATTTGACGTGATTCTAGGGATTGATTGGTTAACTACTCATCATGCAAAAATTGATTGTTTCCGTAAGGTTGTTAGCTTTCATATTCCTAATCAACCTATTATGCGAATTTAAGCGACCAAACCATTAAAATCAATCACGTTTATCTCAAGCCATAAAGCTATTGGTTTATTGAAAAATGGATGTCAAGCTTTCTTAGCTTATGTCACAAATTTAAACAAAAATACGTCAGTTTTGAACGATATTTCTATTGTTAATAAATTTCCTGACGTATTCCCCGAAGAACTTCCTGGCCTACCCCCTGAGCGTGAAATTGAATTTTGTATCGACCTTGAACCCAGTATAAAACCCATTTCCAAAGCCCCATATCGAATGGCTCCTATTAAACTTTAGGAGTTAAAGACCTAATTGCAGGAATTGTTAGACATTGGCTTTATTCGTCCTAGTACGTCTCTTTGGGGTGCTCTTGTTCTATTCGTGAAGAAGAAAAGATGGGAGTATGCGACTTTGTATTGATTATCGAGAGTTGAATCATGCCACTATCAAAAATAGGTATCCATTGCCACGTATTGATGACCTGTTTTACCAGTTGCAAGGAGCCAAATTCTTTTCAAAGATTGATCTTCGTTCCGGATATCACCAATTGAAGATTAGAACCGATGACATTCCAAAGACGAATTTCAGAACTCGGTACGGACATTATGAATTCCATGTCATGTCCTTTGGATTGACTAATGCTCCTGCTGCCTTCATGGATATGATGAACTGAGTATTCAAGGAATATTTGGATCACTTTGTGGTCGTCTTTATTGACGACATCCTTATTTATTCCAAAAGCCGTGAAGATCATGAGCAACACTTGAGGCTGACACTCCAAAAGCTTCGTGAATACAAGCTTTATGCCAAGTTGAAGAAATGCAAATTCTGGCTTGAGGAAGTAGCATTCCTTGGGCACGTAGTATCAAGTCATGGAATATCTGTTGACCCAGCAAAGATTGAAGCAATTCAAAGCTGGGAGCAACCTAAATCAGTGATCGAAGTACGTAGCTTTCTCGGTTTAGCTAGTTATTATCATTGATTTGTGGAAGGATTTTCTCGAATCGCTACTCCATTGACTCAGCTGACCCAGAAAGATACAAAGTTCGGTTGAAGCGAAGAATGTGAGAAGAGTTTTCAAGAACTCAAGAGGAGATTCATTTCAGCACCTGTTCTGACAATACCATCTGGCTCGGAGGGATTTGTCATCTACAGTGATGCTTTGGGCAAAGGGTTGGGATGTGTTCTCATGCAACATGGAAAAATCATAGCCTATGTCTCAAGACAACTCAAAGAATATGAGAGGAATTATCCTACTCATGATCTAGAGTTGGCAGCTGTTGTCTTCGCACTAAAGATTTGGAGGCATTACTTGTATGGGGAGAAGGTGGAGATCTTTACGGATCATAAAAGCCTCAAATATTTCTTTACTCAAAAGGAAATCAACATGCGACAATGACGTTGGCTTGAACTGTTGAAAGATTATGATCATACCATTGATGAATGGGTAGTATACCCATGAATTGGATATATTTGGACTTAAATTATTGCACTCTTAAGTTATTTAGTATCATTTTTATTGTGTTTATATCTTGTTTTGCAGATTTGGAAGCTGGAGGGGGCAATTATGGGAAATTCAAGCAATTAATGGCAATTTGGTAATTTTGGAGAAGTCCAGCGCCGGGACGCTGGAAACTACACTATCTACAGCGCCGGGGCGCTGAGCCTCGGCTGGCATTGACTGGATTAGCGCGTTTGACTTCTGGTTGGACTTAATTTGGTTATTGGGGGCTAAAATAAAACCTAATTGGAGAAGGATTGTGGGGGGCATATAAAAAGAAACTAAGTGCTGAAATAAGGGTATCTTTTTGGACTATTATTCTTGGGAGGATTCAACAAGTTCTCCATTGAGGGCTACGCGAGATTGCTTGGAGATTAAGGATTGGCTACAGAGTTTATTCTTTTTCTCCTTATTTTTAATTTGTAATTCTTTAAGGATGATTTGTCAACAATTAATGGTTTTTATTTCCGTGATGAACTAATTCTTTAATTAAGATTTCAATTGAACCTTTTATGACTATAAACTAGTTATGAACCCATTCTAATTATTTTTGTTGAAGTGAATTGTTTATCATGTTTTGATATTATCGTTTAATTATTTGGCCAATAATTACCTTGTTACTCTAGAAGGAATTGGAAAAGGAATTCTAGGGTTAGAACTGGGCATGATAACATGTGACTTGATTATTTGCATGTTGAATAATTAGGTATGTGAACTGAATGGAAATATCTGTTCACCGCATGTAACACACAGGGAATTGGAATTGGAAAGAGTTTAATTTAATTGTTTTGCATAGGAATATAGCAAGATTAATCTGGATTAAATAGAAGTCAATTGATCACTTGGAAAAGGGCATTTGGCATTTGAGAATTTCTGTTAACAATTCAGTAGACATAATAATTGGGATGAGTAGGTAATTGATTTATAGTTCATAATTGGGGATATTGAAGTCTTAATCTTTATCTATCGGAAATTATTCATTCAAGTATTAGTTTATTTATTCGCTTATTTTAGAATAATATCTTTTCGTGTTTAATTTTGTGTTAATAATTCCGAAAATCATAATTTATTCTTGTTCGAATAAAATTGAATTGATATAGTATTAGTAGTTAGGATTTATTAATTAGAATTTTCTGTGGGGACGATACTCAACTTATCACTTTATTACTTGTTGACCACGTATACTTGTTGTGCGTAACTAGATTTTACTCAACAAGTTTTTGGCGCCGTTGCCGGGGAATTTTTATTAATATTAATTTCATATTAGTTATAATCAATTCGGTTTTAATTTGAACGTTACTTAATCTTTCTTCTTGGATTGGCAGGAATTCGTGTATGCACACTAGATCGAAAGCTAGGAAGGAACTTCTTACGTATACAGACAACCTTGAGAAGAAGTTCCAGACAGTGCGTTTGAATAGTGAGGTTATACATCTGGAAGAAGAACTGGCAACCCAAGAAATTCTCGTAAACATGGCAGAGAACGAACAGAAATCCCTTAGGGATTACGCCCTGCCAAACGTCACGGATTTACAGTCAAGTATTAAGAGACCGGCAATCAATGCAAATAGTTTCGAGATAAAACCGGGATCAACTCAGATGCTACAGAATATATGCCAGTTTGGGGGTACTTCAGTAGATGATCCTAATGAACATATCTTGAGCTTCTTGGAGGTTTGCGATACCTTCAAATTTAACAATGTATCAGAAGACGCTATAAGGTTGAGGATGTTCCCGTTTACTTTAAAAGATAAAGCACGAAGCTGGTTACACTCCTTGCCTCCTGGTTCGATCACCACATGGGATGACTTAGCTCAAAATTTTTTAGCCAAGTTCTTCCCACCAGCGAAGTCAGCAAAACTACGGAATGATATTCATACTTTCGCACAACTTGAGGCAGAATCGTTATATGAGGCGTGGGAAAGGTTTAAGGATATGCTCCGTAAATGCCCTCATCATGGAATCCCGCAGTGGATGCAATTAGGGATATTTTGTGATGGTTTGCACGCGGCCACGAGGTCTAGTATTGATGCAGCAGTGGGAGGAGCGATCATGTCCAAAAATTTTGATGAGGCGTATCAATTGTTGGAAACAATGGCCACCAACAACTATCAGTGGCCCATGACTAGGACCAACCATCCAAAAGCATCGGGAAAGTATGAAGTGGACGCGCTGACAGCATTAACAGCACAAGTGACTGCAATAGCTAAGCATATAGAAACATGGCATCCACAAGCCACACATCAGGTAGCGATGGTTTGTGAGTTGTGTGTTGGGGGTCATGCGACGGATCAGTGTGCCATAAATTCTGAATCAACACAATTCGTAGGAAACTATAATCGCTCAACTCAACCGTATCCAACTCAAAATGTTTATAATCCAGGTTGGAAGAATCATCCAGGGTTCTCTTGGAGTAACAATCAAGCTGCAGCTCAACCACCTAGACAACAACACACCTCCGGATTTCAAAACCAACCTCAACAACCAGAGAGGATATCAAGTTGGGAAGCAGCCTTGGAAAAATTCATTAGAGCATCGGACAAAAAGAACGAGGAACAAGACAAGAAATTGAATCAATTAGATCTGACTTTGCAAAGCCATGGGGCATCGTTAAAGAATCTGGAAAATCAATTGGGGCAAATAGCACATGCATTGAATACCCGCCCACTAGGAACGCTCCCGAGTGATACAGAAATAAATCCGGGTAGAAATGAGCACTGCAAAGCAGTAATCTTACGAAGTGGGAAGGATTTGCAAACAGTTAAGGATAAAGACAAGGGGGACAACGCAACAGTTGAAATAGAAGAAGTTGTGGAAACCGGGAAAGATAAAGAGGAAATAGGAGAGGCAAATGCATCCGGGCCGACTACAACACTGCCACCCATACCATATCCGCAGAGATTTCAAAAATCCAAGTTAGATAAGCAGTTTTCAAGATTTTTGGATATTTTTAAAAAATTGCATATCAACATCCCATTCGCCGAAGCTTTAGAACAAATGCCGAGCTACGCGAAGTTCATGAAGGATGTGCTATCAAAGAAAAGGAAACTGGGGGATTTTGAAACAGTGGCGCTAACCGAAGAATATAGCGCAATTATTCAGAACAAGTTACCTCCGAAGTTGAAAGATCCAGGTAGCTTTACTATTCCATGCGATATTGGTCATCAGTTTTCGGGAAGAGCACTGTGTGATTTGGGGGCCAATATTAATTTGATGCCATTATCAGTCTACCGTCAGTTTGGGCTCCAGGCACCAAAACCAACAAATATCAGTTTGCTGTTGGCAGACCGATCAGTTACATATCCACGAGGTATCGTTGAAGACGTATTAGTAAAGGTGGATAAATTCATCTTTCCAGCAGACTTCGTTATCTTGGATTGTGAAGCAGATACGGAACTTCCAATCATTCTCGGACGACCATTCTTAGCAACGGGGAGAACGTTAATCGACGTGCAAAAAGGAGAATTGACGATGAGAGTTGACGATCAACAGGTCACTTTTAATGTGTTGAAATCAATGACCTATCCAAAGGAAAAAGGTGAGTGTTTGCGGGTGGATTTAATGGAGGAGATAGTTAATCACAAGCTTTACGGTAATTACTCGGAGGATCCGATAGAATCCATGTTTCTTGGAGCAGCCGACGACAGTGTTGAAGCGGACAATGAGCAGATCAAATGGCTAGACACATCATCATTCTACCGGAAGAGTAATCAACCATTCGACACCCTGGAGAGGCCCAAAACTGAAGATAAAAAATGCAAACCTTCGATAGAAGAGCCACCGGTGTTGGAATTAAAGCCACTTCCCTCTCATCTTGAATATGCTTATCTAGGGAAAGATTCGACTCTACTAGTTATTGTTTCGACAAAGTTAACTGACACCCAAAAAGAAAAATTGCTGCGGGAGCTGCGCGAGTTTAAAACAGCGATTGGGTGGACTATAGCAGACATTCGAGGTATTAGCCCATCTTTCTGTATGCATAAGATTTTAATGGAAGAGGGATCAAAACCAACCATTGAGATGCAAAGAAGGTTAAATCCCATTATGAAAGATGTGGTGAAGAAGGAAATTATAAAATGGTTGGATGCCGGTATTATTTACCCAATCTCAGACAGATCATGGGTAAGTCCTGTACAGTGTGTACCAAAAAAAGGGGGCATGACTGTGGTAAAAAACGATGCTCATGAGCTTATCCCGACTAGAACTGTTACAGGCTGGAGAGTATGCATGGATTACCGCAAGTTGAATAAAGCCACACGAAAAGATCATTTTCCCTTGCCATTCATTGATCAGATGTTGGACAGGTTAGCCGGACATCAATTCTACTGTCTGTTAGATGGATATTCTGGGTATAATCAAATTGCCATAGCGCCAGAAGATCAAGAAAAGACCACGTTCACATGTCCATACGGTACGTTTGCATTTCGGCGTATGTCGTTTGGTTTATGTAATGCGCCGGCAACCTTTCAACGCTGTATGATGGCAATCTTCTCTGATATGGTTGAACATAATTTAGAGGTATTCATGGATGATTTCTCCGTGTTCGGTGACAGTTTTGACTCGTGTTTGAAGAATCTGATCTTGGTGTTAAAAAGATGTGTGGAGACTAACCTGGTGCTTAACTGGGAAAAATGTCTTTATGGTACAAGAAGGGGTTATTCTGGTCCATAAGGTTTCCGCATCCGGATTGGAGGTGGATAGAGCGAAACTTGATACAATTGAGAAATTGCCTCCTCCATCATCTGTGAAAGGCATTCGAAGCTTCTTGGGACATGCAGGGTTCTATAGACGCATGGATCAGGCATGCATCGAGGCGTTTGAGGTATTAAAGAAGAAATTGGTCTCTGCACCAATCATTGTAGCACCCGATTGGTCTTTACCGTTCGAATTGATGTGTGACGCCAGTGATTACGCAGTGGGAGCCGTATTGGGACAACGTCATGATAAGATTTTTCATACTATCTATTACTCTAGTAAGACATTGACGGATGCCCAGCTGAACTACACAACAACCGAAAAAGAATTACTTGCAGTGGTGTTTACTTTTGACAAATTCAGAGCTTATCTCCTAGGCACCAAGGTAATTGTCTATACTGATCATTCGGCTATTAAATATCTGATTGAAAAGAAAGACGCTAAACCGCGGTTAATACGGTGGGTACTGTTGTTACAAGAATTTGATCTGGAGATCCGGGACAGAAAAGGTACAGAAAACCAAGTGGCGGATCATCTGTCTCGGTTAGAAAATATAGAGGAACAGAGAGAAGACAACGTAGTTATTAATGAAAAATTTCCGGATGAGCAACTGTTCCGGGTAACTACCATATTGCCTTGGTATGCTGACTATGTCAACTATGTGGTTGCCAAAGTATTACCGCCGGATTTGACCTCACAACAACGAAAGAAGTTTCTCCACGATGTGAAGCAATACTATTGGGATGAACCATTTCTGTTTAAAGTATGTGCAGATCAAATGATAAGACGTTGTGTTCCTCATGCAGAAATGGATAGTATATTAGGCCACTGCCACTCCTCAGATTACGGAGGTCGTTATTCCGGTGATAGAACAGCAGCAAAAGTACTACAATCGGGATTTTTCTGGCCTTCTTTATTCAAAGATGCTTATCTCTTTGTGCTGAAATGCGATCGATGCCAATGCGTAGGTAATATCTCCAAGCGCAATGAAATGCCACTTAATACAATTCTAGAGGTGGAACTTTTCGACGTATGGGGAATCAATTTTATGGGACCATTTCCATCTTCTTTTAAGAATCATTACATCTTGTTAGCAGTCAATTATGTTTCCAAATGGGTAGAAGCCGTAGCGTTACCCACAAATGATGCCAACGTTGTTATCCGATTTTTAAAGAAGAACATTTTTACCCGATTTGGGACACCGAGAGCTATAATAAGTGATGAGGGGACTCACTTCTGTAACAAGCAGTTCACCAAATTGCTTGTAAAGTATGGGGTTCGTCACAAAATTGCAGCTGCATATCACCCACAAACCAATGGCCAAGCAGAGGTGTCGAATAGGGAAGTTAAGAGGATCCTAGAAAAAGTAGTCAATCCGTCACGAAAAGATTGGGCAGTGCGGCTTGACGATGCTCTCTGGGCCTATCGAACAGCGTACAAAAATCCGATCGGCATGTCACCGTACAGAATGGTATTCGGCAAGGCGTGTCACTTACCGGTCGAGCTAGAACACAGTGCACATTGGGCCATTCGGAAACTAAACTTTGATCTAGAAGCAGCGGGGGCGAAAAGGTTACTGCAATTGAACAAGATGGATGAATTCCGATTCAATGCCTACGAAAATGCTAAGCTCTATGGAAAGGCATGGTATGCCTTCATCTGTGCTAAATTGATGCCCTTCACACATGTGAGTCACGTAACCAAAGAAAGGGCTGTGCTATTATACTCCATCATACAAGGCTTCAGCATTGATGTCGGCCATCTTATTCAGCAATATATGCTCCGCGCTTCTCGCGGCGGGACTACAGGAGGGTTACCACATCCGTTACTGATCTGCGTATTATGTGCTAAGTTTGGGGTCAAATGGAAATCCGACGAGATGATTCAAACTCCTATGCCCGTGTTGGACCATAACTTGATCCTTCGTTATAAAGTGTGGTCAAACTCCTATGCCCAAGTTACGTCTACACAAGCCCCACCCCCTCAGGCTCCATCTACTTACGGCCCATCGACAGCAGCTCATCGAGGTGTGGTCCCTGACGCTGTCCAGCAGGAGATAGATGGCTGGTTTTACAACATTGAGTCCCAGAATGTGCGCTTATCGGAACGCCAAGATGTGATTTTTAAGTATTTAGTTGACCAATTTGCTGCGCAGAATGCACTAACCATCCAAACCCATCTGGGCATTCCACTTAGCCATTTCCCAACGGCTCCCGTTCTGCTGGTATTTCCACCTTCCGATCAAGAGATGAGTGAAGACGATGCTGCTCCCCCAGAGGAATAAGCTCGTCAGGGAAGTCCTCTATTTTACTTTGCCTTATTTTTCGCATGAGGACATTGCTCTAGATTAGTTTGGGGGTGGTTAAGTTTTATTTTTAAAAGTGGTAGCTTGTTATTCGTATGTGGATTGATTATTAATAAAGTTGCATTTAGGATTGCATGTTAATTCCAGTTTTTGATAGTGCATATATCTGGGGCTAATGATGAAAGTAGAATTGCATGAATAAGTCTAGTAAGGATTGTTGATTCAGTGATATGATTTTCTTGACATAAATTAGATCTTTATCTGTTTGACATTGATATTATAGGAAAGCACTTTGACAAAACGACCATGTTGGCTATGATAGTTTAAATGGTTAGATAATAGAGTTCTAGAGAAGGATTGCTAGTGATATGGAAGAACAATTTGAATAACTAGAGGAGACTGAATTTATGCATAAACTCGAGTTTGGGGGAAAATATTTGGAATATATAAGCTAAAAAAAAAAGTGTTGAGTTTTGTGGTTGGTTGAGGAGAAACACTCCCCATAAACACAAGCGTGAGACGGAGCGTAAAACGCACTCACCAACCGTCTATATATATATTAAAAAAAATAAAAAATAAATAAAATAAAATATACAGAGTGACTAGTCTTGTTTCGGGACCTTTGTTACTTGAGCAAGTACGCCCGAAGGGGTATCTTAAAACCTAGCGCCCTAAGGTCTTATATGATCTGGGAGTCGTTGGTCGAAAGCTCGCTAAGGGGTAACACTGTTAGCCTAATGAGATGAGACATTGCACAGTCATTTATATAAAAAAAGAAAAAAAAGAAAAGCGTAAGTATTCCATGTTGACTTTTGAATTCGGGTAAGTGTTTGAATTCAGTTGAAACAAGTATATTTGATGAGTTCTCCAGTTTACACTGTATGATGCCTACTAAGAAATTTATTATCTTTCATATTTTTGTCTTTCATGGGTTAGCATGGTTGTTGGACACACACGCATAATATCAGTAATAACAGATTTAGATCCGTTGATTGTTGGAATATTGTTGATCTGCTTTTGCATGATGAATTAGCATGTTTACGTGATTTTTCTGAGGCATATGGATATACGAAGGCCCATTTTGTGTGACTTGCAAAGGATGGAGAGAGAGTTAAAGACTCCAGGGACCCATGTGATGATGGCGAATATAAGAGTAGAACCGACTTTAATCGATAAAGTTAAAGCTGCTCAAGTTACAGACCTGGAGCTGATGCGTATGAGGAAGAAAGTGCAAGAAGGTGCTATGCCGGAAGCAAGAATCGATGAAGAAGGAATACTTCGAGTCAACTCCAGACTTTGTGTTCCTAACGACCCTGATTTAAAGTATAAAATTATGATGGAGGCGTATAACACACCGTTTGCAATCCATCCTGGGAGTACCAAAATGTATCATGATATTCGTCATACATTTTGATGGAGCAATATGAAGAGAGAGAGATAGCGTTGTTTATCTCAAGGTGTCTAACTTGTCAACGAGTTAAAGCGGAGCATCAAGTACCAAAAGGTCCATTGTAACCACTTAAAATTCAAGAATGGAAGTGGGAGCACATTACCATGGATTTCGTTACCGGTCTTCCTAAGGTTTCTCAAGGAATAGATGCGATTTGGGTCATTGTTGATAGATTGACCAAGTCTGGTAATTTCTTACCGATACGAAAAACTTATAAACTTGAACGTCTTGCTCGTATGTACGTAAACGAGATTGTAAGACTGCATGGTATGCCGGTATCCATAGTTTCTAATCGAGACCCAAGATTCACTTCACGATTTTGGGTTAGTTTGCAAAAAGCTATGGGCACAGACTTATGATTTAGCTTGGCATATCATCCTCAGACGGATGGACAGTCGGAGAGGACTATTTAAATTCTTGAAGATATATTAAGACTCTGTGTCCTTGATTTCAAGGGAAGTTGGGACAAGTTCTTACCATTGGTGGAGTTTTCCTACAACAACAGTTATCAAGCAAGTATTGACATGGCTCCATTCGAAGCATTGTATGGAAGAAAGTGTCATTCTCCAGTATGCTGGGATGAGGTGGGTGAAGCAACGTTATTGGGACCAGAGTTGGTACGTATGACTATGGAAAAGATTCAAACGATCCGACAACGTATAAAAACCTCACAAGATCGACAAAAGAGTTATGTTGATCTTCATCGAAAGGACGTGGAATTCGATATAGGAGATCATGTGTTGTTGTGTGTTGCTCCATGGAAAGGAGTTACGAGATTTGAAAAAAGAGAGAAAAACTCAATCCTCTATTCATCGGCCCATTTTTAATCCTCGATCAAGTAGGAGCTGTGGCCTATAGACTCGCTTTACCGCCAAATATGTCTCGTGTTCATAACGTTTTTCACATATTCATGTTACGTAAATATGTGAAAGACCCGAACCACATTATTGAGTTAGAACTGGAAGAAATAGTGGAAGATTTGACGTATGAAGAGGTTCCTGTTCAAATCTTAGATAAGAAAGAACATATTCTACGCTCCAAGGTTATACCTCAAGTCAAAGTTTTGTGGAGAAACAACGATGTTGAGGAAATGACTTGGGAGTTAGAATCTAAAATGAAATCTAGGTATCCTTACCTCTTCGACATACCAGGTACGTACCCTAATTTCGAGGACGAAATTTCATAAGAAGGGGAGGTTGTAAGACCCCAACTTTTATAAATAAAGATGAATTTTCTATAAATATTATTTTTGAATATTATAGAGTAAATTTGATATAATGTTATAGTTGTGGGTAATATTTATAAATCTTGCAAAATAAGCAAGTTGTTATACAATATTCGTTTGGTCAGGGAATATTCTTTTTGTCGAGGAATATTTGTACGACGGCACAATCATTGGTGGACCCCACAACAGAATTATTGTCGGATTGAGAAAACGACAAAAATACTTTATGAAAATAACGTCGGAGGTGTTACCGTTAAAACTGTTGAACTACCCGGTAGTAAAAGTACAGTAATACGCGTGGTTGCATAGTAGCACACAGTATTGATTATTAATGCTTACGTGAGAAGTCACTCAGCTATACTCAATTATTGCTACAGTAATTGCTGCATCATATCTCTAATATTATTGATTCAATTATTGTCACAGTATCATCTGTATAATATGTTATATTATTAAATCAATAATTGAGACGACAAGTTATAAATGATTAATAATTATTGAAAGATTAAATGTGTTGATTAAAAATAAAATGATTTGTGGTAATATTTATTCAATCCTTGATGTATATAAAGAGTCTATTATGAGACGTTTGTGGTAAGTTTGGTTATTTTATAGGGGGCAATATGTCATCATCTAAGAGTCTCTTCGTCAATTGTAATTACCTTCGTCAATAGTAATTACCTTCATCAATAGTAACTACCTTTACCAGACGTCAAACCACTTGCCGTTTCATATTACAGGCGTCGAACCAATTGTCGTTTCATATTACAGGCGTCAAACCACTTTTCTTTTCACATCACCAGTTGTCAAGCCACTTGCCTTTTCACATTTCAAGTGCTAAGCTAGAAATCTTCTATAAATAGAGGCCTAGTGCTTCATTATTTTTCACGAATTCATTCAAGCTATAGAGAGAGAAAGTATAGAGAGAATAAGAGAGAAAGAAGAGGAGTATTCTGTTACTACACTACTGAAGTATTCGATCTACTAATGTAAGGGGTGTTATTCTTTCTTATTCATGAAGAGAAATGTTGTTATTCCATTGCTTATTATTCTGTTAGAATAACCTGTATACGCGATTTACCCTATACTTGGTGACATTCTTCTATTATTCTGTTGGAACATCCTGTCTGTGTATTTTACACCGGACCTGGTTCCGTCTTTGTTATTATTCTGTTGGAACATCCTGTCTGTGTGTTTTACACCGGACCTGGTTCTTTCTTTATTATTATTCTGTTGGAACATCCTGTCTGTGTGTTTTACACCGGACCTGGTTCCGTCTTTATTATTCTGTTGGAATATCCTGTAGGTGCAAATTTTGCTTGACCTGGTTCCGTTATTATTATTCTGTTACAATAACATGTCTATGCGAAGTACCGCATTCATGGTGATTTCTTTTCTTATTCCATTCTTTATTATACTCAGTTGGTTAAAGTTTTGACTTCTATACTCCATGAAATTAGTAGAATATCCTTGATATTTGCGCTTCATCCAGTATCTTTTCATGGAAATATTCTTCTGATCATTCTTGAATTTTACTCTACAAAGCAGTATCATGTTGACAATTTGGACATTGTTAGTTCCTGGATAAATTAATTCTTAAACTTGTTTTATTGAATTCTTATATCATTGTCATCATCCTCAAGTTTATATTATGTTGAAAGTCATATGTGGCCTGTAGTGCATAGATGGACTTGGTATGATTATGACCAGGGATTATTCGGTGTAATCGTGACTGTAATGTTACAAATGATGTGATAAAAGTTATCATTGGCCCGTAGTGCATTGATGGACAGTTGTTGGAATGATCATGACCATTAATGAATACACGAATGTCCTTGGCTGTAGTGCATGGATAATTTGTGGTCGTGATACTAAAGAATATCCTTGGCCGTAGTGCGGGGGTGATTCGGTGATGTGGATTATTTATTAAGCTGAGTCCCAGCGATAAAAGTCATGAAAAACCTTTTAAATCATAAAAGATAGTAGATTTTATTCTCTACTTGACTCTTTTAATGGATTGCTTGTTCCGTTGCAGTTAAACTTGATGTTGTTATATTCTATCAGTTTAACACTGTTGAAGGCTAACGATAATTTATTCTGCATTATCTTAGTCATAATATTTCTTACTGGGCTAGTTGAGCTCACCCTTTCTTTCACTGTTCTCTTCAGGAAATGAGAACATAGCAGGACCTAGTCGGGGAACGGAGTGACGGTCCAGAGGATATCATTAGTAGTCCTCACTATTCGGTGAAATAGTGTGTTAATAATTGTAATGAGGACTCCTTTTGAGTTTGTATAATCTCTAGTAGACAATAATTGTATTCAAACTCACAGTTATGTTCGGTTGTATTGTACACGACAGTTGTATTAGTAAGTTATATTTGAATATTGTACCATGTATCTGACGATCCAAGATGGGTGATGTATACCTAATTTTGGGGGCGCCACAGTTGGTATCAAAGCTTAGGGATATGATCCCTGGCTAAGATGTGAGAATAGTACTAGGAGGGGAGAGACGGGGAATTCCTTCGCTAGTATGACCTACCTAAGTTTATGTGGTATTTAATTGGTCGGTCAGAATTTAGGGATAATATGTTACATGTCAATTAACCTTTGTTTTGTGGTAGTATCTGAAAATGACATCCGAGAATGTTAAGAATAGTGATGGAGCACAAGCGACCGTTGATTCACCACATATCAATAATCATGATAATGTGCATCAGGAAGGCAACAATCCTCATGCAAACAACAACACTGACCAAATAATGAATGATCAAATGTTCAGGGGCTTTATGCAATTCATGCAACAGCAGGCGAGAGCGGCTCCTGTCCAAAATACAGGTGGAAACACTGGAAACTTTTGGGCGGTCACCGCTAAACAGTTCAAGAAGCTGGGACCATCAGAGTTTAAGGGAGAGCCAAAACAACTTATGGCGGAAGCATGGATAAAGCAGATAACCAAGATATTTGATGTCTTGGGATGCTCCGAGGAGCAAAAGGTTCCCTTTGCCGCCTTTATGTTGCGCAGAGAGGCAGATTACTGGTGGGAATCGGTAAAACGTACTCAACCTGCCGTACTGAAGATGTCTTAGGAGAAGTTCCAAGAGCTGTTCAACGACAAATACTTTCCCGAAAGTATTCTTCACATGAAGGAGGTGGAGTTTATCAAGTTGGAACAAAACAATATGACCGTGTCGTAATACGAGGTTAAATTTGCGGATTTATCCCGGTTTGCGTCAAACTTGGTGGATAATGAAGAGAGAATGACACAGATGTTTTAAGAGGTTTGAAACCGGAGATACGTCAACATCTTATTTCTCACAAACTGTGTTTATATTCAGATGTTGTAAATAGGGCTCAGTTAGTGGAGCGCTATAACGAGTCAATGCAACTAAAAGAGAGCAGCCGGCAAAATGATAATACCAGCGAGAGCAGTCATCAAAGTGGTGACAACAATCGTGAGGGAATCAAAAGGCCAGAAATGGTAACCACTTCAGTGGTAATCAAGGCCAAAACAATAAGAATGGATATTTCAAGAAGAGGAGATTCAACAATGATGGAAAGACGTCAGCACCAACACCTGTCGTTAAGGAAGGAGAACGACCACCTATCATATGTTTCAAATACGGAGGGGAGGGGCACATCAGTCCAAACTGCGTGATGTCGTCCAAAGCATGTTACACTTAGCCCGATTTTGTCATTCACCGAAGACAAATTCAGCTAGGATGGAGGTACCAAAGGCCGTCCCAGAAAAGTCAAAACCGATAGTGCAAGGGAGAGCGTTTGTTGTGACCTCCCAGAAAGTAAAGAACCTGAATGAGGTCATCACGGGTAAGCTTATCATAAACTCTAACGAAATCTATACTTTATTTGATACCGGTTCTACCCATTCTTTTATTTCTCCTACTTGCGCTCATCCATTAAATTTGACTCTGGAGAAATTAGACTTTGACTTATCAGTGGAAACTCCGTTGGGAGAAACCTTCATTACATCCACTGTTTATAAGTCTTGTTTGGTTCAAATCGGTACCCTCACATTACATGTGGATCTTATTTCATTGAAAATACTTGCATTTTACGTGATTCTATGGATTGATTGGTTAACTACTCATCATGCAAAAATTAATTGTTTCCGTAAGGTTGTTAGCTTTCATATTCCTAATCAACCTATTATGCGAATTCAAGCGACCAAACCATTAAAATCAATCACGGTCATCTCAAGCCATAAAGCTATTTGTTTATTGAAAAATGGATGTCAAGCTTTCTTAGCTCATGTCACAGATTTAAACAGAAATACGTCAGTTTTGAACGATATTTCTATTGTTAATAAATTTCCTGACGTATTCCCCGAAGAACTTCCTGGCCTACCCCTGAACGTGAAATTGAATTTTGTATCGACCATGAACCTGGTACAAAACCCATTTCCAAAGCCCCATATCAAATGGCTCCTATTGAACTTCAGGAGTTAAAGACCCAATTGCAGGAATCTTTAGACATTGGCATTATTCGTTCTAGTACTTCTCCTTGGGGTACTCCTGTTCTATTCGTGAAGAAGAAATATGGGAGTATGCGACTTTGTATTGATTATCGGGAGTTGAATCACGTCTCCGTTAAAAATAGGTATCCATTCCCATGTATTGAGGACCTGTTTGACTAGTTACAAGGAGCCAAATTCTTTTCAAAGATTGATCTTCGTTCCGGATATCACCAATTGAAGATTAGAACCGATGACATTCCAAAGACAGCTTTCAGAACTCGGTACGGGCATTGTGAATTCCTAGTCATGTCTTTTGGATTGACTAATGCTCCTGTTGCCTTCATGGATATGATGAACCGAGTATTCAAGGAATATTTGGATCACTTTGTGGTCGTCTTTATTGATGACATCCTTATTTATTCCAAAAGCCGTGAAGATCATGAGCAACACTTTAGGTTGACACACTAAAAGCTTCGTGAATATAAGCTTTATGCCAAGTTGAAGAAATGCGAATTCTGGCTTGAGGAAGTAGCATTCCTTGGGCACGTAGTATCAAGTCATGGAATATCTGTTGACCCAGCAAAGATTGAAGCAATTCAAAGCTGGGAGCAACCTAAATCAGTGACCGAAGTACGTAGCTTTCTCGATTTAGCTGGTTATTATCGGAGATTCGTGGAAGGATTTTCTTGAATCGCTACTCCATTGACTCAGCTGACTCGAAAAGATACAAAGTTCGGTTGGAGCAAAGAATGTGAGAAGAGTTTTCAAGAACTCAAGAGGAGACTCATTTCGGCACCTGTTCTGACAATACCATCTGCCTCGGAGGGATTTGTCATCTATAGTGATGCTTCGGGCAAAGGGTTGGGATGTGTTCTCATGAAACATGAAAAAGTAACAGCCTATGCCTCAAGACAACTCAAAGAATATGAGAGGAATTATCCTACTCATGATATAGAGTTGGCAGCTGTTGTCTTCACACTAAAGATTTGGAGACATTACTTGTATGGGGAGAAGGTGGAGATCTTTACGGATCATAAAAGCCTCAAATATTTCTTTACTCAAAAGGAAATCAACATGCGACAATGACTTTGGCATGAACTATTGAAAGATTATGATCATACCAACCAATACCATCCTGGAAAAGCGAACGTGGTAGCTGACGCATTGAGTAGAAGATCATATGAAAGTACGAGTGCGATATTGTCAACGCAAAGGCCCATTTTGTGTGACTTACAAAGGATGGAGATAGAGTTAAAGACTACAGGGACCCATGTGATGATGGCAAATATACGAGTAGAACCGACTTTAATCGATAAATTTAAAGCTGCTCAAGTTACAGACTTGGAGCTGATGCGTATGAGGAAGAAAGTGCAAGAAGGTGCTATGCCGGAAACAACAATCGATGAAGAAGGAATACTTCGAGTCAACTCCAGACTTTGTGTTCCTAACGACCCTGATTTAAAGTATAAAATCATGATGGAGGCGCACAACACACCGTTTGCAATCCATCCTGGGATACCAAAATGTATCATGATATTCGTCATACATTTTAGTTGAGCAATATGAAGAGAGAGAGATAGCGTTGTTTATCTCAAGGTGTCTAACTTGTCAACGATTTAAAGCGGAGCATCAAGTACCAAAAGGTCCATTGTAACCACTTGAAATTCCAGAATGGAAGTGGGAGCACATTACCATGGATTTCGTTACCGGTCTTCCTAAGGCTTCTCAAGGCATAAATGCGATTTGGGTCATTATTGATAGATTGACCAAGTCTGCTCATTTCTTACCGATACGAAAAACTTATACACTTGAACGTCTTGCTCGTATGTACATAAACGAGATTGTAAGACTGTATGGTATGCCGGTATCAATAGTTTCTGATCGTGACCCAAGATTCATTTCACAATTTTGGGTTAATTTGCAAAAAGCTATGGGTATAGACTTACAATTTAGCTCGGCAGATCATCCTCAGACGAACGAACGGACAGTCAGAGAGGACTATTCAAACTCTTAAAGATCTATTAAGACTTCGTGTCCTTCATTTCAAGGGAAGTTGGGACAAGTTCTTACCATTGGTGGAGTTTTCCTACAACAACAGTTATCAAGCAAGTATTGGCATGGCTCCATTCGAAGCGTTGTATGGAAGAAAGTGTCATTCTCCAGTATGCTGGGATGAGGTGGGTGAAGCAACATTGTTGGGACCAGAGTTGGTACGCATGACTACGAAATATATTCAAACAATTCGACAACGTATAAAAATCTCACAAGATCGACAAAAAAGTTATTCTGATCTTCATCGAAAGGACGTGGAATTCAATATAGGAGATCATGTGTTGTTGAGTGTTGCTCCATGGAAAGGAGTTACGAGATTTGAAAAGAGATGAAAACTCAATCCTCGATTCCTCAGCCCATTTTTAATCCTCGATCGAGTAGGAGTTGTGGCCTATAGACTCGCTTTACCTCTAAGTATGTCTCGTGTTCATAACGTTTTTCACATATCCATGTTACGTAAATATATGAAAGACCCGAACCATATTATTGAGTTAGAATCGGACGAAATAGCGGAAGATTTGACGTATGAAGAGGTTCATGTTCAAATCTTGGATAAGAAGGAACATATTCTACGCTCCAAGGTTATACCTCAAGTCAAAGTTTTGTGGAGAAACCACGATGTTGAGGAAATGACTTGGGAATTAGAATCTGAAATGAAATCAAGGTATCCTTACTTCTTCGACATACCAGGTACGTACCCTAATTTCGAGGGCAAAATTTCATAAGAAGGGGAGGTTGTAAGACCCCAACTTTTATAAATAAAGATGAATTTTCTATAAATATTATTTTTGAATATTATGGAGTAAATTTGATATAATGTTATAGTTGTGGGTAATATTTATAAATTTTGCAAAGTAAGCAAGTTGTTATAAAATATTCGTTTGGTCAGGGAATATTCTTTTTATCGGGAAATATTCGTACAACGACAAAATCATTGGTGGACCCCACAACTGAATTATTGTCGGATTGAAAAAATGATAAAAATACTTTATGAAAATAATGACGGAGGTGTTACTGTTAAAACTGTTGAACTACCCAGTAGTAAAAGTACAGTAATACACGTGGTTGCATTATAGCACACGGTATTGATTATAGATGCTTACGTGAGAAGTCACTCAGCTATATTCAATTATTGCTACAGTAATTGCTACATAATATATCTTATATTATTGATTCAATTATTTTCACAGTATCATCTATATAATATGTTATATTATTAAATCAATAATTTAGACGACAAGTTATAAATGATTAATAATTATTGAAAGATTAAATATGTGTTGATTAAAAATAAAATGATTTGTGGTAATATTTATTCAATCCTTGATGTATATAAAGAGTCAATTATGAGATGTTTGTGGTAAGTTTGGTTATTTTATGGGGGGCCATATGTCATCATCTAAGAGTCTCTTCTATAAATAGAGGCCTAGTGCTTCATTATTTTTCACGAATTCATTCAAGCTATAGAGAGAGAAAGTATAGAGAGAATAAGAGAGAAAGAAGAGGAGTATTCTGTTACTACACTACTGCAGTATTCGATCTACTAATGTAAGGGGTGTTATTCTTTCTTATTCATGAAGAGAACTGTTGTTATTCCATTGCTTATTATTCTGTTAGAATAACCTGTAAACGCGATTTACCCTATACTTGGTGACATTCTTCTATTATTCTGTTGGAACATCCTGTCTGTGTATTTTACGCCGGACCTGGTTCTGTCTTTGTTATTATTCTGTTGGAACATCCTGTCTGTGTGTTTTACACCGGACCTGGTTCTGTCTTTATTATTATTTTGTTGGAACATCCTGTTTGTGTGTTTTACACCGGACCTGGTTTCGTCTTTATTATTCTGTTGGAATATCCTGTCGGTGCAAATTTTGCCTGACCTGGTTCCATTATTATTATTCTGTTGGAATAACCTGTCTATGTGAAGTACCGCATGCAGGGTGATTTCTTTTGTTATTCCATTCTTTATTATACTTAGTTGGTTAAAGTTTTGACTTCTATACTCCATGAAATTAGAAGAATATCCTTGATATTTGCGCTTCATCCAGTATCTTTTCATGAAAATATTCTTCTGATCATTCTTGAATTTTACTCTACAAAGCAGTATCATGTTGACAATTTGGACATTATTAGTTCCTGGATAAATTAATTCTTGAACTTGTTTTTATTGAATTCTTATATCATTTTCATCATCCTCATGTTTATTTTATGTTGAAAGTCATCTGTGGCATATAGTGAATAGATGGACTTGGTATGATTATGACCAGAGATTATTCGGTGTAATCGTGACCGTAATGTTACAAATGATGTGGTAAAAGTTATTATTGGCCCGTAGTGCATTGATGGACAGTTGTTGGCTTAATCATGACCATTAATGAATACACGAATTTCCTTGGCTATAGTGCATGGATAATTTGTGGTCGCGATACTAAAGAATATCCTTGGCCGTAGTGCAGGGGTGATTCGATGATGTGGATTATTTATTAAGCTGAGTTCCAGTGATAAAAGTCATGAAAAACCTTTTAAATCATAAAAGATAGTAGATTTTATTCTCTACTTGACTCTTTTAATAGATTGCTTGTTCCGCTGCAGTTAAACTTGATGTTGTTATATTTTATCGGTTTAACACTGTTGAAGGCTAACGATAATGTATTATGCATTATCTTAGTCATAATATTTTTTACTGGGCTAGTTGAGCTCACCCTTTCTTTCACTGTTCTCTTTAGGAAATGAGAACATAGTAGGGACTAGTCGGGGAACGGAGTGACGGTCCAGAGGATAGCATTAGTAGTCCTCACTATTCTGTGAAATAGTGTGTTAATAATTGTAATGAGGACTCCTTTTGAGTTTGTATAATCTCTACTAAACAATAATTGTATTCAAACTCACAGTTATATTCTGTCGTATTGTACACGACAGTTGTATTAGTAAGTTGTATTTGAATTTTGTACCATGTATTTGACGATCCAATATGGATGATGTATACCTAATTTTGGGGGTGTCACAACTTACTTAATGTATGGCGCTACTTCATTCATGTTGACAAGTGCATACAATGTGGCAGCTGCATACTCCCTATCGGTCAAGAATCGCCTTTTTTTACCGCCGAATGGGCGTACATGATGATTAAATGCCATGAATTCCCTATTTTCCTCGTGCGCAACAGCCCGATTCCGACGTAAGCAATTGTTCTTCGTCTGAACATCCGGCTCAAAGTACAACGAGCAGAAATTAACAAGTTCCTCCATAACATACCTTTCAACAATTAACCCCTCTACACGGGCTCTATTCTTCACCTTTTGCTTTAGACGTCACATATACCTATGTGATATATAGATTAGCAAAAAAGAATGAACATTTTACCGTATTAAAAATATTAATGTCATTACCTCTCGAATGGATACATCCATCTATATTGCACGGGACCGCCAAACTTAGCTTCGTATGGCAAGTGAATAGACAAATGCTCCATTGAATCAAAAAACGATGGAGGGAAGATCATTTCTAACTTGCACATTATTTCCACTATCTGCAACTCCATTTTATCTATGTCTTTTAGCTGAAGCTCCGTCAAGCATAGATCTCTGAAGAAATTAGAAAGCTCTGTCAGTGCTTCAACCACACGTTTCGGTAACAAGTCAATAAATGCCACAAGGATAAACTTATGCATGAATACGTGACAATCATGACTTTTGAGACCTCGAAACTTCAGCTCTTCGACTTTACAACACCTTGCTATATTCGAAGAATATCCATCTGAGAGCTTCAGTCCACTAATCCAATTACATATCAATATCAACTGTTCCCTGGTCAAAGTATATTCAGCTTTAGGCATTACCGTCTTACTACCCTCCTGATACAACCACAGATCTTCACTAATGTTCATTTCTACCAAATCAAGTCTCGAATTGTTGTTGTCCTTTGTTCTACCACTGGCTTCTAGGACTGTATAAAAAATGTTATCAAATACGTTCTTCTCAGTATGCATCGGATCTAAACAATGACGGATGCAGAGTGTAGCCCAATAAGGTAGGTCAAAGAACATGGATCTGTGTGTCCAGTTGTGAACCTTGCCGTAACCATAAGCTCGCTCCAATCTGTGATTCTTCCCTGGAGGTGGAAACTTCAAACGACTAATCCAACTCAATACTGCTGACCCAGAAAGACGGCCAGGTACTCGATGTTTCTCTATTTTTCGATTGAATTGTCTACTTATCCGTCGATAACGATGTTCAATCGGAAAAAACTGTCTGGATGTTGCAAAGAAACTCATTTTCCCCCCATATTTGAGCCGCATAGCTTTAACTGACCCCATGGACACGGGACATGACAAGCCCCCGTGAGTCGACCATCCACTGATCATTCCTAACGTTGGGAAGTCATTTATTGTCCACAGTAAAGTTGCCCTCATGTCAAAGTTTTACTTAAGAGATACATCATAAGTTTGAACCCCTTTTTCCCATAACATCTTCAACTCATCAACTAACGGCCTAAGGTATACATTGATATCTTTACTCGGACTCTTATCACCCGGAATTAGTAACGACGTGAACATGTAGGGATCTTTCATGCACATCGAAGGTGGGAGGTTATACACCACAAAAATCACCGGCCAAGTTGAGTAGGGCTTTGTGTAAGGCCCGTTAAACGGATTAAACCCATCCGTAGCAACTCCAAGCCTAACATTGCGAATTAGTAAACGAGGGGTGCTTGTTATCAAAATGTTTCCACTCAAGCCCATCTACCGGGTGTGTCAGTTGACCTTCGACTATGTCCTGTGTAGAGTTCCACCTCATATCCTCGGCGGTATGTGTTGACATGAACAACCGCTGAAGCCTCGGAGCAATGGGAAAGTAACGTAAGATCTTTCTCAGCACGTCTTTTCCCTTTTTCTTGCGCTATTCACAGTATCTACTTGTACCACAAATATCACATGACCTCTTATCTTTATTGACATTACCGTAATACAACATATAGTCATTCTCACAAGCATCAATCTTCTCATACCCTAGATTGAGCCTTTTGACCATTTTTTTCACATCATAGTACGACTCAGGTAACTTATTTCCTTCAGGTAAGCACTCCTCCACAATGCTTAATAGTTCATTAAAACCTCTCTCGCTACAGTCATGCTCATTTTTGAAGTGTAAAAACTTAGTCACGACAGATAAGACAGTGTGCTTTTCTTGCCCATCATACAGTGGCGTCGCTGCTTCATGCAATAACTCATAGAAACCCTTAGCCCCATCATTCGGCTCTTGCTCGATGCTACTGCCATCCCTGTCTGTATTCCACTAAAAGTATGAACCAGCAGCTTCGACTATCATGTTAGTACAATCAAAGGTTTCGTCACCTCCGGATTTCGGTTCTGATTAATGTTCATCCAACCAGGTTTCCCCATGATAGATCCATGTAGTATAAACCTGCTTGAACCCATACGCAAATAAGTCGCACATGACATCACCCCTTTCCTTCCGCACTTCATTCACACACCTCTTACAAGGACATCCGATCTCATCGCCGCTGACTTGCTCAAACGCAAAGTTAAGAAACTGTTCAACCCCACTACGATACTCAGAGCTAAGCCCACTCCTATCACTGGCTACCCTACGTTCCATCCAACTTCGATCAACAGACATCTCGAACAACTATCTGTTATATATATGGAAAGTTAGACAAACACAATCAAGTCTCCAAGTTAATGTATATGCAAGCTTATGTGTTTCCTAACTTCATATCCCACTCTAACGGGTCAGGTTTCTATCCCATTCCCGGATGTGTCGCCTCACTGATGCCAACAACTTGAACACATCTTTATATTTTTCAGAAATTTCGGCAGTACCTCCCCATGGTCTTCAAGTACACGAAATAGACTAACACATTGTAGTCTAAATATGCACCCGAAGAACATCAAAAGACATATACTTACCAAAAATTCAAAAAATATAAAGACGTGCTCAAGTCGTTAACACCGATCTAAGTGAGATCGAAACATACAAGAACAGTCCCAAAACGGGGACTATTTGAGATTCACTCCTACTAAGTGAATCTCAAACGGGTTTCTAAGCTCCCTAAACTATATGAAAATATGAACATGTCAAAGTATAATGAGCTGGTAAATTTCTTTAACCCACCCTCAAATAGGAAAAAAAACAAATAAATATTATTTTTGAATGTACTTTCAACTAACTAAGCAACTAACTAGCAGTTTCTACAAAATTCAGTTTGTAAGGAGAAAGGATTCACCTTCAAACACAACTTCTTTGGAAATATATTCCCAATCATCGCTTAATATATTTCAAAGATTGCGGTTAAGTTCAATGGATTTTTCCTTTTCACTTCACTTTCCAAATGCATGTCAAACAATAGATAAGCTAATCAAGTATTAGACCCGAAAATAATACAAAGAAATCTAACATAATTGTACAAAGTAAAAGATAGAGAATTGGCTAAAGTAATTCCTGATCAGAATTGGGGATGCCCCTACAACCAGAACAAGTAATTATGCAAATTGCGCGTTAGCTAGTCATTCATATTACGCAATTACAGTCAGTCACTGCATCAAAATTAATAAAATCTCTACATATACTTCTTGCTTTAATTTAAGCTTGATAAACCACTTCTGATCAAACATTAAAGAAGTCGAAGTGTAAACACCATTTCACAACTAAAAAGGAATAACCCAATAAAGCAAACAATGAGATTATTTAACTACTAACACAATTAGATTAAAGCAAACAAGCCTAAAACTTTAAAATAAATAAAATCAGATAATTAGTTCCAATAAAATAAGAATAACCAAATCATACCTATTGCAAGTTGTGGGAAAACAGGAGTAAAGAAGAAGGAGAGATGGAACTGACCGGAAGGAGAGGGGGAGAGTCGCAGGAGAGGGGGACGGTCGCCAGAAGGTATGGCAGAGGGGGGAGAGACGCCGGAGGTGGCCGGCAAGAGGGGGGAGAAAATCACAGGAGGTGGCAGGAGGGGGGGAAGCTCACATTAATTGATGCTCAAATTGGCCGGAGGTGGCAGAAGGGGGAGAGAGTCGCCGGCCGGAAGGTATATCAGAGGAGGGAAAAGAAAGAGGGAAATGAAAAGTAGTCGTTCCCGTCGAGATGAGGGTTTTAAAATTAGACTCATTCTCGACGGCAACGCCGTCGTGAGTAACACCGTCGCCCATAACTCATTATCGATGGCACTAGCGACGGACGTGCCGTCGTCAATGCCTTTTCCCACGGCCGCGAAAAATTTCCCACCAAAACTGACCCGGAATATGTCATTATCGACGGGCCATATTGGCTATGTAAAGTCCCCGAACCCGGATACTTGAAACCCGAACTCGGTACTTCATGATACCATTTCTATGAGCGGAAATATTACTAATAATAATAACAATAATATAAATTTTAAACTTAACTTACATTTTTTAGAGTTTAATCCCAAGTACGTAACCTTTACTACATTCTTTACATAATATATAATACATATCATTAACTTAGTACAGTCTATCAATTACAAATGATACCAATAACATAATCTGGTTGCTTTCCTTTTCACTTGATCCTGGCCGAGCCTTCTAGTTGTTCACACTTAGCTGAAAACATTTAAATTAAGCAAGGATGAGCATTTGAGTGCCCAGCAAGTATAATATATATATAAGCTGAAAGAATTTAAATGTTTTCTTTATAATATTATTTTACAACCAGTCAATAGTTGTGAAGAAATCTTTACCAATAATAACATAACAACCCTCGTTCAAATTTTTGAAACTGTGTTTTGTCTATATGTAAGGTTTATGTGACAAATTATGAACATTGTTTTCATTTTCGAAAAGGTTAAACAGAAATTCATCTGTAAACCGGCATTGCTTACGGGCCTGAGGGTGTACAGTCCATGGGCCCTGTATTGATCAATACTACATTGCTAGAACGATATTATCGTTCATCCTTTGTCCGCCGTAGCGCATAAAAATTTTCCCATTATCGGGATGTTCATACCTGTCGGGTTTTTATAACAAAGGTCTTATATAATTCAACATATATGTATATCAAAGGTACATCAACATGCGATTGAATACAATGATTATCCAAGTGGGGACACTTGTATAACCATTTATAGAAATTAACGAACAGAATATATATTTGAATTATCATATACTAACATGTTGATAATCAATGGGCGTATATAATATAGGCTTTACAATCTGTAAAATAATAATATAACTTTGAAACATTCTTACACTTGTCCAATGCATAAAGAAAATGCAAAGGTAGGATACTTGCCTGATGCGCTGCTTACAATTACGCAACTTAGATCTATCTGTTCTATCACGACCTATCATTAATCAAATCATTCTTTTGATTAGAACAATATAACATAACACGTAGTACTGCATATTGCAGTCAGCACATAACCTAATCACATTGTCATACATGTTCAACAATCATGTTATCACAAACAAACATCAACTCATTCCTAATCACATTGTCACACAACTTTATCCACCATTGAATCACAAATAAAATAATTAACTAACTAAATTTCTAAGTTCAGATCAATTTCTGAACCATGTCGGTCTACCAACATCTTTATTGGGTAATTATCGAGTCTCAGACTCTAAACAGTTGTTCAATATCCACTTAGACTAATTAAATAACAGTCATATCATTTTTCATGACCTTATAATAATTATAAAATAATTATTACCATTTACCATAATTTTTGAAATATCAGAATCATTATTAAATGATTTAAATAGTACACAGTTCTATTATCATTAATATTTATTCAATATTAAATTATTAATGAAACCATTGCCAAAATATTAAAGTTATGTATAATAACTCAAAATATTCTTAACATATTAATTTTACCCTTAAATGATTTTTAAAACATTTAAAATCATTATTAAATAATTACCATTAATATTTAAATATTAATAAACTATTATCTAAATATTAAAAGTCATAAATTATAATTTAAAATATTTTTAATTCACTTATATCATTTTAAATGATTTTTAAATAAATAAAACCATTTTTAAATTATTTATTTAATATAATTATTAAATAAATTTAATATCATTAATCATTAAATAAATATCATTAATATTAAATTATTAATGAAAATATCCCTTAAATATTAAAAGTTATATTTTATAACTTAAAATATCTTTAAACACTTTATTTTCATTTAAAATGATTATTATAATATTAAAAATCATTTTTAAACTAAATTATTTAATATAATTATTAAATAACTTTAACATCATTAATAATAATTAATTAATGAAATTTACCTTTAAATATTAAAAGTTATATTTTATAACTTAAAATATTTTTAAATACCTTATTCTTATTTAAAATGATTTTTAATTTAATAAAATCATTTTTAATTCATTTATTTAATTCATTTAATAAATAACTTAATTATCATTAATATTACTTTATTAATGAAAATTATCACATAATATTAAAAGTTATCAAAAATAACTTAAATTATTTTCTTATACTATAATATAATTTTAAATGATTTTTCAAATATTAAAATCATTTTTAAATAATTCATTTAATATTATAATTAAATAAATTAAATACTTTTAATATTCCAAAAATATTAAATATATATGAAATATATTTAAAATAATTAAAATCTAATTTTCAGAATTTAAAATAATTTTTAATAATTTATTTTGTATTTTTAATAATTAAAAACTTTTTTTTTCTATTTATTAATTAATTTTCGGAAATAATAATAATAAACCGTCGCAATAGGCCTTTAGCGACAAAAAGCGTCGCTGTTGGTGTTCTTGAGCTCAAGAACATTGACAGCTTCGTGATCAACATGACATGTTTGACCATGTATAACTTTCTGTACAAATTGTTTCTGGGAGATCTAACACATACATCTTGTAGAGCTCATGTAATACTACAATTAACAACAAATATCATGGCTAAAAAAATATCATATCTAAGAGTTATTAGCCATCAAAGTAGCTTGTCAGAGCTGTTCTTCATGAAGAACAGTTCGTGGGGTTCACTTTGGACCTCTATAACTTGATGATCGTGTAACGTTCATGTGATCTATCAACTCCAGTGTGTAGAAAACATATATGACTACAACTATAGTACTTAACATCATCATAACAACAAGAAATCAAACATCTAAAGTATGGTCAAACGGTGCCAGAAAAATCAACACTTAGAAAATTCTGGGCTACCCAGAAATTTACCGGTCAATGTCGGTCAACCCACTTTGACCTTAAATAACTTTTGCTCCACAATATATATGGACCTGATTATTTTTGTACCTTAAAGATAACATTACAGACTACATATAACAACTTTTAAACAACAAAAAGCATGATCTATCAAAGAGTTATAAGCCCTGACATTTGATGAAAAATCACAGATTCATTTTTTTCTAACTTGCTTAAAACTTCAAATTCGTGCACTTTGATGTTATGAGTCTTTGATTTATCAACCCAGATCATCAATTGACACCTTATTACACATATTTAACAAATCAATTGCAACAATTAACATCAAATCAAAGGATTTCTAGGATTAGGGTTTTATACCTTTATGCTTTGATTTTTGATCTTGTGTTGCTGATTTGTTTATGTTGATCATGGGGCTTGATAAAGGAACTGAAATGCTTGGAAATTTCGGAGGTTTGAGAGAGAATAAGAGTTGGTTGAGTGTTGTGAAATTTTAGTGAACAAAAATGCAATTTTCTCTCTCTAATCTCTTATATAGACATGCTAGATGCAATGAATAAGGCTGCTAGGTGGCTGAAATGTGCTGGCTTTGGTCACATGGAGTGGTTAAAGTTGTTCAACAACTTAGCCTATTGTCAAACCCTACATTTTAGCCTCAATTATGTAAGAGGGGCATTTTTGTCATTTGGTTTTTCATTTTAATGGTAAAATTATAATCTTGGCAAACCCTTAGGGTTTAGGGTTTGGATTAGGGTTTAGGGTTTGGACTATTTTAGGGTTTAACAATAATTTCAAGAATTTCCAAAATTAGAATTTGCACAAAAATATAATAAATAAATAAAATAATAAAATTCTAGTTTCTAAAATACAAAATTAGGGTTTCTTAATTAATTAGGTTTCTAATTACTTAACACCTTACTAATTAGGTTTAAGATACACTAATTAGTATTAAGCTTTCCAAATCAACAATTAGGGTTTACAATTTAAATAAATTAGGGTTTATAAAATAAATATTAGGGTTTTTTAGAAATCTAAATTATTAATTAGGGTTTACCTAATCAATATAAAAATTATATAATACATAACATGCATGCACCATATAACACAGTTATAGAACAGTGTCGAACTCAACCTGAGTTTTAAATTAGGATTTTTCATTTATCAATTAGCTAATTATTATTTAGGGTTTCTAATATAAGAAATTAGGGTTTTAATTCTATATTACCAGTCGTTAATCACATTATTGTGATTACACATTCTCAAAGTCGTGAATGACTTTCGCTTTAGAGTTTCAATTCAATTAGGGTTCCAAAATTATAATTAAGGATTATAATATAGAATAATAATAATAATAATAATAATAATAATAATAATAATAATAATAATAATAAGGGTTTTGAATAATTACGATTCTCCCTAATTAGGGTTAATATATAAACACCGATCATAAATCACATTAACATGATTACATAACAGTCTTAAGTTGGCAGTCGGCTTTAACTTAGGGTTTAACAGCTTAAACTAGGGTTTTGGCATTTTACACCATAATTGATCAACCATTGTCAGTCCACAAACATACAGTACATATTTATAGCACTGAAAAATCAAAATATTATAATATTATAATATTATTATCATTCCTTAATTCAGACCCATAATTAGGGTTTGATAGTAATATATTAAAACTGTTTCACACATTAACATTACATACATAACCACACATATCTATAACACTGATAAATAATTATATAATATTATTATTTTCATTCCTTGATCAAAACCCGGAATTAGGGTTTGGATTCCATATCTGATTTATCTGCCATAAATAACCTTATAATTAAGTAGAAATAATTTACTTAATATCTTGAACAAAATTCATATAATAGAATAAGTATTATAAAAATTCTATATTCATATCATATATAATATAATTATCATATTTTCATGGAAAATACACATTAAAAACATTTTTACTATAAAACTAATTATTATTAGAATATAATTTATAATGAGCAATAATTCTAAAATAAAATTATTCATAACCATTCATGTAATAAATATATTTTATATTCATCACATAGATACATACATAATTTCTTTCACGCATTCTTACCTTTCAAATAAATAATTATTCTAAAATCATTTCCTATATTATTTAAATAATATAAGATTATATTTTCCTTGAAAAATAATTAATAAAATATTTCAATAGGGAATTAATTAGTATAAAAATATAATTGATAATAATCAATAAATTCTAAAATAAATTTATTTGCAATACTTAATATAATAAATATATTTTATTTATCACACATATAATTATAATTACACATTACCCTGACACATATCATTCATATTTATTTTAATATAAAAAAAAAATATACGCAAAATTTATGATTTATTTATATAGAAAATATCGTGTTGTTACAGGCTAATGAGTTTAATATCGACGGGGATTCCGACGTCGCTAATGATGTCGTCGCCATTGACCTATTTTTTTGTAGTGGTCGGGGAATATTCATTTTAATAGGAAATATTCGTACGACGACACAATCATTGGTGGGCCCCACAACGGAAGTATTGTCGTAGTTAGAAAAAGAAAGAATTATCTTTTTATAAAAATAAACGGCGAAAGTTTTACCGTTAAACTGTTGAACTACCCGGTGGTAAAATAACAGTAATACGCGTGGTTGCATAGTAGACCACAGTATTGATTATTGATGCTTGCGTGAGAAGTCACTCAATTATACTCAATTATTGCTACAGTAATTACTGCATAATATCTCTCATATTATTGATTCAATTATTGTCACAGTATCATCTGCATAATATTTTATATTATTAAATCAATAATTGAGACGACAAAGTTATTCATATTATTATTTGCAATATTGACAATGTCTAGAAAATTCTGTCAAGGAGATGTTTGGTCACCTAATTGCGCACCAATAGGGAGAAATCCTTATCGGAAGCCCCCTCTTTCCTAAGAATGATCTGATTGTTAAATATTGTGAGTTATAATATTAATGATGAATAAGTTCGTGTTGATTAAAGATGAAATTGATATTTCCATTGTGTTGGAATTATTAGTGTTAGTGGATATCGACATCTATTTCGATAATAATGGATGTCTGGAGGTTATATTGACACTTTGGGTAATTAATAGGATAAATGAGCAATTAATTGCTATTAATTTACATGCTTATAACTATTTGTTCACATGTGTGTACTATTGATTCACATGCATGTACTATTAGGGGAGGTGGTGCAAGATTGATAATATTTGCATGAATAAATTAAAAATAGAGGTATATGTGAAAATACTATACTATAATTATTTTTTTCACATGATTGTACTATTGATTCACATGATTGTACTATTGATTCACAAAATGTACTATTAGGGAAAGTGGTGCAAGTTTGATAATACTTGCAGGACTAAATTAACAATGAAAGAAAAGATGAAGGTATTATACTGTAATATTTTGAGCCCCAAAACGTGCAATTATCGAAATTATATTTTCCTATAAATAGAAGTTCATTCTTCTTTCATTCTCACTAATTCACTAAGACTCACAAGAGCACTTATAGAGAGAGAAGCTTTAGAGAAAAAGTAAAAGAGAAGTCTGTTACCTCACTATTCCAGTATCCAGTCTTCTTCTGAGGTAAGTGATAATATTTTGTTCAGTATTCATAGGAATAATATTTTCTTCCATACTCTGTAGTATGTGAGTAATATTATTTCGTCTCGTATTCCTGATTATACCCTCATTTTGTTAAAGTATTGCTTCTATACTCCGTGAAATTAGTAGAATATCTTTAAAATTTACGCTTCATCTAGTATCGTTTCACAAGGATATTTTCTACATATTCTTGTTAAATTTTAAGCTTTTCATGCCAAAGTACTGTCCAAGAATAGTATTCATTTTTACGGTACTATTCACAAAGTACTATTCACGGGATACTATTCACAAAGTACTATTCATGGGTACTATTCACAAAATACTATTCACAGGTACTATTCATAAAGTACTATTCACGGAGTACTATTTTTGAAGTACTATTCGCGGTGTACTATTCACTCGGGTACTATTCACCCGTGGAATTATTCATGACAAAAATTGATTTCTTTGCTGTCTAAATCATTTTTGATACAATATTATTCTTGAATTTTATTCCACAAAGCAATATCATATTGATAATTTGGACATTATTGAATTCTGAATAAATTAAGTTATAAATCTTTAAAAATTTATCCTTTGCTTTCTTTTAATTGAATTCTTATATCATTGTCATTATCCTCATGTTTATATTGTAATAAAAGTTATTTGTGGCTTACGTGCATAGATGTACTATTGATTGGTATGATTATGACCAGGGATTATTCGATATAATCATGACCATAATGTTACAAATGATGTGGTAAAAATCCTTATTGGCTTGTACTGCATTGATGGACAATTGTTGGTATGATTATGACCAGGGATTATTCGGTATAATCATGACCATTGATGAGTACATGAATATCCTTGGCCTGTAGTGCAGAGATGATTCGATGATGTGGTTTATTTATTAAGCTGAGTCTCAACGATAAAATTGATGATAAACTTTTTAAATCATAGAAGATAGTAGATATCATGCTCTACTTGACTTTTCTAATGGATTGCTTATTCCGTTGCAATTAAACTTGATGTTTATATTATTTTATCAATTTAACACTGTTGAAGGCTAACGATAATTTATTCTGCATTATCTTAGTCATAATATTTCTTACTGGGCTAGTTGAGCTCACCCTTTATTTCATTGTTCTCTTCAGGAAATGGGAATATAGCTAGGACTAGTCGGGGAACGGAGTAACGGTCCAAATATTTGCATTAGTAGTCCTCACTATTCAGTGAAATAGTGTGATAATAATTATAATGAGGACTTTATTTTAGTTTGGATACTCTCTACGAGACATTATCCGTGTTGCAACTCTCAGCTACGTTTTGTCGTATTGAATAAAAGAAGTTTGTATTTAAATTATGTACCATGTATTTGGCGACTCAAGATGGGTGATGTATATATATTTTGGGGGCGTCACAATACATATAATAATATAATATATAATCAATGCATACATAATAAATGAGCTTGTGCTGGCATATTGATTTTGAAAAATCATGACACTTAAAATGGGACAACCGAAAGCAAGCATGATATGGTCAAATTAAAGTAATAAATGCTATGTTGATAACATTTTTCCCAGGCAAAAATAAGAGTTCCTAGGAGTGAAATTTGTTTCTAATCTGGTCCGTTAATTTCAAAAATCTTTCATCTAAACCGTGCATTTAAAATCATATTTCAAAAATTACCATTTTACTCCTGACTTCAAAAATCTACAAATAGGAGGCCTTTCTTTCATTTTTAATTTACCAATTCACTTTAAAAAAAAGATTATTTCTCTCCTACATACTCTTTCTCTCTAAGAAGTTTTCTCTCTCTCTTTTTACAAAAGTTCTGATTATTTGAGAAGATGAAATTGGTCTAAGCAAATTGAGATATGTGGTTTGATTTATTTTATTTAAATTATCTCATGCTTATTTAGATTTATAGATATACGAATATAAATTGTTATACACAATTCTATATAACTATATTTCATCTATTTATCAAATAAAAGGATACTTGGGCGCCGCAAGGCTACGGAGATACACATCTACGAAGAAAAATTCGAACAATACGATTCCTTATAGTCTTCAGTAACCTTTTATTGATATTATTTATATAAATATCGTAAAATAGATACGACACTTGATAGCTCAAAATGACACTGAGATACTGTTCCAAAAAGAGTAGTCATCTGAACTGAATTTGAGAATCGTTGTGATCTATTAAAAATATTTATATAAATATTAATTGTGAAATTATAAATTTTATTGTACTTAGATGCCGCAAGGCTACGGAGATACACATCTACCAAGAGGAATTCGAACCGTACGATTCCCTATAGTACTAAGTGACATTATTCATAAAAGTTTACATAATAGATAAAATATTCTTATATATTGTTTGAGTTAAACAATAATATTTATTATATCAAGTATTACTTAACTGATTTATTTATTATACTTGATATCTGTCATCACAAGTATTTGTTCATAAATTTATTTATTCATAAAATACTTGTTGCATAATATAAAAGTTATTTAAACTTTTATTTCATAAACTTAAGTGAATATATCTGCTTAATTAGAAACATATTTGAAAAAGCATGAGTAAGGTTTATAAAATGAGCATGATGGGAGAATTAAACATCTTCCTAGGAGTACAAATGAAATTAGGTGAAAAAGATTCTGACTATGCAGGTCATCATAATTGTTCAAGTACAAGTGGCACATGCCAGTTTTCTCATAATTATATATGCATATATATATATATATATATATATATATATATAATAGATTTATTATGGAACATTCTTTTAAATTTCTATACATCTAACGGTAAATAATCTCCATTCTTGTATAGTAATTTTGGTCAAAGGCAACCACACAAATTCAAATCATGCATGAGGCAACTAAATTTAAAAAAAAATTCTAATCTCTTCTTCTGCAGGTTCTGAAAAATAATTTATACTACTCACCCCCCCCCCCTTTTTATGATGACAAATGATAAAGGGAGAGAAGAAAAATATTATTGGGAGTAGAAAAATAACTGTTATATATTATTGCATTGTTAGTTTTTCAAAAATTTAATTTTTTTTGATGATTACATAAATTAAGGGGGAGCTTTTATGGAAAATATTTTTAGTTAATTGTCATCATAAAAAAGGTGGAGATTGTTGGGTCTCCAACTTTTAGTTTTATTTTGATGATAACAGTAATTAGTAAATAAATTAATTAAATGGGTAGAATCCTCTCCATAGGATTTATATTATAATTATTTTAATTATCTTATTTATTTTGACCAAAAATATTTTCTAAATCTTTTTTAATTAATTTTATTAATCTTGATGTTTTAATATGTTAAATCAATTGGGTCATGCATTGTGGGACAAAAATTATATGTTGATTATCAAATGCTTGTTTGACCTAATTTGGAAAGAAAATAGAGATTTGGATTAAATCATTTTTTTTGGACATCTTCTATTTATTCTCAAATTAATTTTATTATTTAAAAAAAATCTCAAAAATTATTTTATTTGAAAATTGGACAAAATTATTTTATTGTTTATATATATATATATATATATATATATATATATATATATATATCAAGGATCAAGTGCATACCCCTTATCTTACTCACCCGTGCTCACCCCCTTTAGGCGACGGTTTCGGTCATACAACCGCCGCCTATACTTTTAGCGACGGATAACATATAGCGTCACTAAAAGTATAGACGATAGTTGTATGACCGAAACCGTCGCCTAAAAGGGGGTGAGCACGAGTGAGTAAGATAAGGGGTATGCACTTTATCCGGACCGTATATATATATATATATATATATATATATATATATATATATATATATATATATATATAGCAAGGATTAAGAGCATTTCTCTTAAATAACATTCTTCCTTAAATAACACTCCTTTATTAAAATTATGTCGTTTTGGAGTGACCGCGGGTGGTATTTTTGTAAATAAAAGAAAAATAAGTGGGACCACTCTCTTTTAAGTCACTCCAAAAAACGACGTAGTTTTAATAAAGGAATGTTATTTAAGGAAGAATGTTATTTAATAGGAATGCTCTTGATCCTTGCTCTCTCTCTCTCTCTCTCTCTCTCTATATATATATATATATATATATATATATATATATATATATATATATATATATATATATATATACGGTCCGGATCTTAAGCTCACCCCTTATCCAACTCACCCGAGCTCTGTAAGACCCCAACTTATTATAAATAAAATTGAATTTTCTCTATTCATTATTTTGAATTAATAAGGTGTTAATTTGATATAATATTTTGGTTATGGGTGAAATGTACAAATTTTGCAAAATAAGCAAGTGGTTATAAAATATTTATTGTTGTCGGGGAATATTCATTTGGTCGTGGAATATTTTTGCTGTCAGGGAATATTCGTACGATGGCGTAGCCATTTGTGCGCTCCATAATGGAAAATGGTCGTATGAAGAAAACGACATGTTTGAGTTTTAATAAATAACGGCGTAGTTGTTACTGTTAACACTGTTGGAATACTCAGTGGTTAAAATACAGTAATACGCATGGTTGCACAGTAGCACACGGTATTGCACAGTATTTTTGAATTATTGATTCTTACGTAAGAATGCACTACTCAATAATTATTATAGTAATTACAGTTTAATATTTTATTTTATTGATTCAATAATTGCTGCGTAGATATTTTATATTATTGTTATTTCAATAATTGTTACTGCACAGTATCTCCATTATCAGATCAATAATTCATATTATTTGAATAATATTATTAGATAGCATTATTGGCAATGTCTAAGGAAGTTCTGTCTAGGAAAGGTGTTTGGTCACCTAATTGTGCGCCAATAAAGAGAAATCCTTATCGAAAAGCCCCCTCTTTCTTGGGAACTACCTGGTTGTCATTATTGTGATTCTGTAATATTATTTATGAATAATTAATTATTGATTTATATGATAAGGAAATATTTATTTTATTTGGATATAAATGGTGGATATATTTATTGTGGTTATAAATGATGGAATAAATGATGAGGTGTTTTATCAGTATTTTGTCGGAATGAAGGTATTAAAAATTAACCGTATGTGAATTTCAGGCATTTTTTGTTTGGAATTTAGAAAAACTTTCTTCTACAAAGTTGTAGAGAATTCGATTTCCTATGAAATGGGCATAAAAGTCGTATTTTTCTGATAAAAGGGTTATTTATTATGAATTATTGAAGTTTCAGAAATAAATGTTTTTTAAAAATATGGTGGGCCCCACTTTTGGTTGGTGAGAAATGAAATGTACTGTAATTTATTTTCAAAAGTGGTGGGCGTGAATAGTAGCAGGTAAAGCCATCAGGTAACAGGTTAGTCTGCTATGGCGTTCTAAGCATTTTCCTATAAATAGGGTGCTTAGTTAGAATTGAAAATCACACCAGAAACAAGTTTTCTCTCTTTCTCTCTTTCTCTCTTTCTCTCTCCACATTATCGAGCGTATTTTATGAGTATTTAGATACTTTGTGAGTTGATATTCATTAGTGCAAGTTTCCTTCAGCCTTGTACCTGATATTTCAGTCGGAAGTACTATTCTTTTGAGGTAAGGAATGTTATTTTCTTCATAATGATGTTATTCTTTCAATATCATTATACCAAAATATTGGTATGGATTTATTGTAAAATTTCTACCTTTTTCATGTCGGGGTTACTATTCACGTATACGACATTATTCACAGAAAAATAAATTTTTTCTTTCTTTGTCCAAGTTGTTTATTATGGTTACTATCTTTGATTGTATCCATGTTTTGATCTTTATTCTTGAATTTTGCTCCACAATGGATTATTATAAGGTATTTTTAAACTTGAATAAACTAAAGTACGAATATCTAATCTTTTATCTTTTATCTTACTGGATTCATTTTCTTTAAGATATTTTTCATCATCCTCAGTCCTAAATGATGATATTACTGAATATCGTTAGCCTGTAGTGCAAAGATGAATGATTAACTGATGAATATCTTTGGTCGTAGTGCAAAGATGAACAAGTGTTGAGATGAACATGACCAACTTGTGATACAAATGAATATCTTTGGCCTGTAGTGCAAAGATGAATATTTGATTCAATATGTATATTGATTGAATTTACAAGGATAAAATATTGATGATGGACTTTTAAATCTTAGAATATAGTAGAACTTATTCCGTACTTGACTCTTCTAATGGATTGTTGTTTCCACGGTAGTTGTTGATCTAAAACTTGTTGTCTTTTATATTCTATCAGATTTTTCCCTGTTGAAAACTAATGATAATTTATTGTATATTATCTTAGTCATAATATTCTCTACTGGGCTAGTTGAGCTCACCCTTTTCTTTTTTGTTTCATTTTTCTTCTCAAGAGGTGAGAACATAGCAGGAACTAGCCGGGGTATGAAGTGATGGTTCAGGATAGTTGTTTTAGCAGTCATCACTATTTTTGTAAAATAGTGTATCAATAATTATAATAAGGACTCCTTTTGATTTTGTATACTGTCTATTAGACAATATTTGTATTCAAACTCACAATATATGTGTTGTCGTATTTTGCACGACAATTATATTACTGAGGTTGTATTTGTTTCTGTACCATGTATTTGGTGACTCAGTGTGACATTCCACAATTTTAAATATAATTTTAAATATTTATTGAGTTATATAAATATTTAATTGATGTTATTATAGGTAAATGAATATTTGTTTTATTGATTTAATATTATTTGGAGAAATAATTGTTAAATAAATAATTAATGAATTAAGGAAATGATTATTATATTGATATTTCTGTTGAATGATATATTATTTGTATTGTGTTATGTGATTAAAGGATTTATTTAATTAATTGTGATTTGAGTTAATTAAAATAAATAAGAAAGCTTGATTAAATATAGTGCGACAAATAACTATATTATAAGGAGTTATTAAAATAAATTAAAGTAATTTAATTTAGTGTTTACCAAACAAGGCTTAATATATTAATCCTTTAATATTTTTAAATGATTTGCCAAACAAGCCTTATGGCTTTTGAGATTTATAGTTAAATAAAATAAATAATTAAATAAGATAAAAATCAAATAATAAATATACTATATATTTATGTTATATACGTTTATCCTAATAACTGATGTTACTTATTATACGTATTAAGTTTATGTCAGTTTTCTTTTTTATTATATTAGTATGCATATCAGTTTAGTTTTCTTTTACGCATTCTATTTGCTAGCTTAGAGATTACAGAGAGTTGAGAGAATTGTGAGCAAACTTAAGCAACAATTTTAGTGAGTTAACAAGAATTTCTGTCAAGCAATAAAAAGGTATGTTCATAATTGGATATTATTTATGATCATGAGTATTATGGCAAAAACTTTACATAATCTGTGAAATTCAATTTGTTGAATTGTTGCTTTACAATGAATTACTTGTGGTTATACATGTTCATGATGATAGAGTTTGTGTTCAAACAAAGAATCGCATGCTAATTTCATGTTTGATAGTAGAAAATTTTGACAGAATATATATTCTTTGTATGGCTTAGGTAAGTACCAATTTTAATGGTCAAATTTTATGTTAAAGTATAAATTGAAGCTTGTATTTGTTAGTTCAATGAGATATGAGTAAAACGTAATTAGAATGAGGTAAATTGGACAAGAATTGAAAT
The DNA here is from genome assembly GCA_020205505.1 of Panax japonicus. NCBI lineage: Eukaryota > Viridiplantae > Streptophyta > Magnoliopsida > Apiales > Araliaceae > Panax > Panax japonicus. The sequence goes on from CM035107.1 coordinate 60,561,923, forward strand.
CACAGTGTTCAATTTTGTGAAGGAACTCGAAAATGGAGTTTTTGTTTGAAAAACAGGAGTTTTGAAAAATTAAAATAGTTGTAGTTAGTGTTAAATTGTGCTAGTTGGTTGTAAATGTGAGCAATCATATTTATGATATTGTTGTATTTATTCTACGTGTTAATATTACTGTCTATTGGGTGAAATTTGTGTTTGTTAGGCTAAAGTTAGCTACTGTTTATAGCCGACTCTGCGTCTGTCTGAACACAGGCGCAGCTGCGCCGGTGCCAAGGCAAAAAATAGTGCAGCTGCGCCGGTCCCAAGCCTTTGTATGGCGCAGCTGAGCCATACCCTGGTTTGAGATTCTAACTTCTACTATTTCAGCAGACTTGGGAAAGTGATACAATATAGTCTGAAATTGTGTTAGCATGTTAAATGTGTAATGTTAAGGTTAACATAACATAGTGAGTTGTGGTTAGTATGATCAAAGTTGCAAAAATGATTATTAAATTGAAAATGTGTTATGTGTTAACATAGTTTATACAATGAACGATAGTGAAGTGTTATGATGATTTACACTTGGGAATTCTGAAATGTAAAGTGTAACACAAGACTTATGTTAAAATAACAAGTTTAGCTAGTAATGCGTTTTATATTGAAACGTGAATATTAGTATGTCTAATGGATGTTATGGTTTTAATATTGTGTTTAGGTGAACGTGAGTTTAATATTTTAGCTTACGCTCGAGGCAAGTTTTCTAACTCCATACTTTCATTGAGTTAGTTTGTTATGATTATGCAATTCTTTTAACTCTACATTTTCGTTGAGTTAGTCCTATTATTATAAATGCATGTTTTTGATTGAGTAAGCTTTTTATATCAAATGTTATTGCTTTCAAAATTCATTGGAACAAACTCTAACTCTAGTATTATTAGAAATTCTCAATTTGTTGATTCATTCCAACTTGTTTACAGTTAATCAACTTTCTTAAAGTTCAGGAATTCATTTCTAAATATTATAAAACTTGAACCTAGCTTATTTTACTACTCAAGCAAAGGTTAACCATTTCATTCATTCTATTGAATACTTATGCTCTATAGTTATTTCAAGCATGAGTTAGATGTATAGAATCAGTTCATTTATGATTCTCAAATATTTTAAGTTATGTTGTTATTAAACAACTGTTGTATTATCAAACATTGTGGATTCAACTAGTTCCCTAGTTGATGATCACTAAACTTCAATTACCCTTGAAAGATTATCCAAACCAAACTTTCTTTGGTGTGAACTTGTACTCTAAATACTGAGATGAACAACCCTATGTTAAGGGGTTTACATTTAGCGTTGAAATGGTTGTGCACAATACATTGTACGAAGGATTGATCCCCCTGAGTACGTGGAGTCATTATAGTCATATGACTGTTAAAGTTAAAGTTGAAAGATTACTTATAACTATGGACATGGTTCATGGTAACTTGACCCTCAGTAGTTTATTTAAGAATGTTAATAGAACAAATTATTCAGTTCTACATAGCCTATGAGTTTGCAAATGTTGAAAAGTTAATAGAACATATCATTCAGTTTTATTGAGCCTATTATTTGGCAAATGTTGTAAAGTTAATAGAACATATCATTCAGTTCTATTGAGCCTATTATTTGGCAAATGTTGTAAAGATATTTATTCTTATCTCAAGTGAGCTTTGTTTGCTCACTCTTTCATATTTATACATTTATTGCAGCTATGAATGAGAAGGTAGATAAACCTACAACTACCAAAGGAAAGGAAAAAATGTACAAGTGATGAAGACTTGTAATTTGTTTTTATCATCGATAAACTTTTAATAATGATGTGATGTAATAATTTTATTTTCCGCACTTGAATGATTGTATTAAAGGTTAGAGAACCTGGGAGATAATGTTTTTATTTAAGTAATCATGTATGGGCAGGTTTTTATTATTCAATTTATTATAATTGTGTAGTTAAATATTAATGTTTTGATTACGTGAACACCAAATCTTGAGGTAATGAAGTACAAGAATTTGGGGGTGTCACACTCAGATGTATACCTATTTTGGGGGCGTCACAAGCTCACCCCCCCTTTAGCAACGGACCCGGCGACGGTTAGGTCATACAACCGTCGTCTATACTTTTAGCGAAGCTAGACGGACAACATATAGCATCGCTAAAAGTATAAACGACGGTTGTATGACCGAACCGTCGTCGGGTCCGTCGCTAAAGAGGGGTGAGCTCGGGTGAGTTGGATAAAGGGTGAGCTTAAGATCCAGACTCTCTCTCTCTCTCTCTCTCTCTCTCTATATATATATATATATATATATATATATATATATATATATAATCCTACTAAGTATGCATATGCTGACATTTTGTTTAAAAAACCGAATGGAGGGAGTATAGGTTATAATGATTACAAGCATATATATAATAATATAATATATAATCAATGCATACATAATAAATGAGCTTGTGTTGGCATATTAATTTTCAAAAATCATGACACTTAAAATGGGACAATCGAAAGCTAGCATGATATGGTCAAATTAAAGCAATAAATGCTATGTTGATGACATTTTTTCCAGACAAAATAATAGTTCCTACGCGTGAAATTTGTTTCTAATCTGGTCTGTTAATTTTAAAAATCTTTCATCTAAACCGTGCATTTAAAATCAGATTTCAAAATTTACCATTTTACCCCTAACTTCAAAAATCTATAAATAGGAGGCCTTTCTTTCATTTTCAATTTACCAATTCACTTTCAAAAAAAAGCTTATTTCTCTCCTACATACTCTCTCTCTAAGAAATTTTCTCTCTCTCTTCTGATTATTTGAGAAGAGGAAATTGGTCTAAGTAAATTGAGATAAGGTTTGATTTATTTTATTTAAATTATCTCCTGCTTATTTATATTTATAGATATACAAATATAAATTGTTATACACAATTCTATATATCTATGTTTCATCTATTTATCAAATAAAAAGATACTTGGGCGCCGCAAGACTACGGAGATACACATCTATGGAGAGGAATTCGAACCATACAATTCCTTATAGTCTTCAGTAACCTTTTATTGATATTATTTATATAAATATCGTAAAATACATACGACACTTGATAGCTCAAAATGAAACTGAGATACTGCTCTAAAAAGAGTAGTCATCTGAACTGAATTTGAGAATCATAGTGATCTATTGAATTTTTTTTATATAGATATCAATTGTGAAATTATAAATTTTGTCGTACTTAGACGCCGCAAGGCTATGTAGATACACCTCTACAAAGTGGTTTGAACCGTACGATTCCTTATAGTACTAAATGACATTATTTATAAAAGTTCGCATAAAATAGATAAAATATTCTTATATATTGTTTGAGTTAAATAATAATATTTGTTATATCAAGTATTGTTTAACTGATTTATTTATTATACTTGATATCTGTCATCACAAGTATTTGTTCATAAATTCATTTATTCATAAAATACTTGTTACATAATATAAAAGTTATTTAAACTTTTATTTCATAAACTTAAATGAATATATCTGCTTAATTAGAAGCATATTTGAAAAAGCATGAGTAAGGTTTATAAAATGAGCATGATGGGAGAATTAAACATCTTCCTAGGAGTACAAATGAAATCAGGTGAAAAAGATTCTGACTATGCAGGTCATCATAATTGTTCAAGTACAAGTGGAACATGCCAGTTTTCTCATAATTATATATGCATCTATATATATGTCCATATATATATATATATACATACATACATATATATATATACGGTCCGAATCAAGTGCATACCTCTTATCTTACTCACCTGTGTTTACCCCCCTTTAGGCGACGGTTTCGGTCATACAACCGTCATCTATACTTTTAGCGACAGACAACATATAGCGTCGCTAAAAGTATAAACGACGGTTGTATGATCGAAATCGTCGCCTAAAGGAGTGTAAGCACGGGTGAGTAAGATAAGGGGTATGCACTTGATCTTTTCTATATATATATATATATATATATATATATATATATATATATATATATATATATATGAATATTTTTTATAAAAAATATATATATATTTAATTTTTAATTTTATTCTCTTTAATAACATATATATATATATATATAATAGATTTAATATGGAACATTCTTTTAAATTTCTATACATCTAACGGTAAATAATATCCATTCTTGTATAGTAATTTTGGTCAAAGGCAACCACACAAATTCAAATCATGCAAGAGGCAACTAAATTTTTTTAAAAAAAAATTCTAATCTCACCTAGTTACTATAGCATTACCAGCAATGAATCAGCTATTACAAACACATGGTATCAATTCATTGCATAATTTGAGAGAGAGAAAGTGTATTATTAAGCTACATTATTATCCATTTTCTCATAACACTCATCCTAGACCCTCTCTCTCTAAAAGCTACGAAATTATGTAGTATACCAGTCCCTAAACACAGCCCCATGATCAACAAAAACAAATCAGTAGCCAGAAATCGAGAATCGATGCATAAAGGTATATAACTAATCTTACAATTTTGATCTTTGATCTTCTGCTAAAAAATTGTGATTATGTGTTGTAATATGTTCTATGTAGTCTAATTTAGTGATCTGGGTTAGTATCTTATAGACCCATAACATCTAAGTACTCAATTTGATAATTTTCAAAAATCTGGAAAATTTCATTTCTGTTTTCTGACAACGAATGTCAGAGACTGTAGATCTTTGGTTATTAAGTGTTTTTGTTGTTTAAATGTTGAATTATGTAGTATGATATGGGCTCTTGGCTCTGGAACTCGAATTAGGGTCAGATCTGGTTTCTATTTAAAGTTATTCATGGTCAAAATTCATTGACCGAACATGACCGACTGAATTCTGGGTAACCCAGAATGTACAAAACAGCGTCTAACAAGTTTTTAAAATGATTTTATCTGTCAGTTTGTATGTTGTTTGTTGATGTTTTTGTATTATTATTGTATTCTGTTAGTTGGATTATAACGTCATACCTTAAACTCCCTTAAATAACAATCATGTTTGTGACGCCCCCAAAATAGGTCCATTCCATCCAACCCATTCTGAGTCGCCAAATACATGGTACAGAAATAACTACAACTTTATTATTACAACATATAAACTGTGAGTTTAAATACAGATATTTTCGTCTAGACAATATTCACACGTAAATAAATCCCCATCATAATTATTGATACATTATTTTACAAAAATGGTGAGGACTACTAAACAACTCTCTCTAGAACCTTCATTCCATACCCCGACTAGTACTCGCTACATCCTCGCCTCCAAAGAAGAAAAATGGAACAAAAAGAAAAAGAGTGAGCTCAACTAGCCCAGTAAAGAATATTATGACTAAGATAATATACAACAAATTATCGTTAGTCTCCAACAGGGAAAAGTCTAATAGAATACAATAGACAACCAGTTTTAAATCAACAACTGCAGTGGAAACACCAATTCATTAGAAGAGTTAAGTAGAGAATGCAAACTACTATCTTCTATATATGAATTTAAAAGTTCATCGTTGATATTTTATCCCTGTAACATCAATCATTATATATCTGGAATCAAATATTCATCTTTGCACTACAGGCCAAAGATATTCATCAGTTAATCATGTTCATCTAAACACCTGTTCATCTTTGCACTACAGGCCAAAGATATTAATTAGTCGGTCATGTTCATCTCAACATCTGTTCATCTTTGCACTACGGGCCAAAGATATTCATCAAGAAATCATTCATCTTTGCACTACAGGCCAAAGATATTCAGTTATATCATCATTTAGGACTGTGGATGATGAAAAACATTTTAAAGGAAACGAATCCAGTGAAACAAAAGAATAAATATTAAGGATTCGTATTTCAGCTATCCCATGTCCAAAAATACCTCATAAGTAATCATAGTGGAGTAAAATTCAAGAATGATCAAAACATGGATACAAACAAAGCTAGTATCCATAATAGATATTCTGGACAAAAAGAAGAAATTTTATTTTTCGGTGAATAGTGACGTATTCGTGAATAGTGTCGTATACGTGAATAGTGCCATATACGTGAATAGTAACTCCGACACCAAAAGATAGAAATTTCACAAAAAACATCATCATGCTTCATGAATAGTACTCGTGAATAGTAACTCGTGAATAGTAACTCATAAATAGTAACTCGTGAATAGTAACTCATAAATAGTAACCCCGACATGAAAAAGTTCCAAATTTGATAAAAATTTCCAACCAATAATTTGGCATAATGATATTGAAGAAATAATATCATTTTCGAATAAAATAACATCTCTTACCTCGAAAGACAGTACTTCTAGTTGAAACACCGGATATAAGCTATGACTTGAACTTGCACCGTATAGCAACAGTACTCAAAGTATACTCAAAATACTCACAAGAATACGCTCGATAATATAGAGAGAGAAAACTTCAGTTTCTGGTGTGATTTTCAATTCTAACTTAAGCACCCTATTTATAGGAAAATGCTTAGAACACCAAAGCAGAAAATTTAATAAAATATTAATATTAATATTAATATTACAATTCCTACGCCCACTTTTAAGGATCTGAAATTCAGCATTTTCATAACTTGCGAGACCCACCTTTAATGACAAAAACGTTTTTCATAATAAAAATAATTAAAACTTCCAAAATTCAATTATTTCGGAGCTTCGGAACTTCAATAATTCACAATAAATAGCACTTTTGTCTGAAAATTTGAATCTCGTGAGTTTTTATAGGAAATTCAATTCTCTACAACTTTACAGAAGAAAGTTTTTCCAAATTCCAAACAGAAATTAACCGAAATCTACAAAAGGTCAATTTTACAAGCTATAATCAAATTTCAGTCAAGAAAATGGGGTCCACCGACACATAAAACATGCTTTACATATTTTTGGTAACAAAAATACTCCTCCTCCACATATACTCATATATCCCACATTCATCGTAAAAATATCATCATTATTATATTATTAAAATATAATAATATATTTAAATAAATTATTTTATCAGAAAAAGATAAAATTTTAATTTTCAACAATTATCACATTAAAAAATTTTCTCCATCTATATCCACATAAAATCAATATCTTCCTCATCATATGAATCAATAATTAATTATTCACAAATAATATTACAGAATCACAATACTGACAACCATGCAGTTCCTAGGAAAGAGGGGGTTTTCCAATAAGAATTTCTCCTTACTGACGCGCAATTAGGTGACCAAACCTCTCCTTAGACAGAACTTTCTAGACATTGCCAATAATGTTATCTAATAATATTATTCAGATAATATGAATTATTGCTTCGATAATGAAAAATACTGTGTAATGATAATTATTGAAACAACAGCAATATAAAATATCATCGCAGCAATTATTGAATCAATAAAATAAAATACTGAACAGTAATTACTATAACAAATATTGAGTAGTGCCTTCTTACGTAAGAATCAATAATTGGTGCAATACCGTGTGCTACTGTTCAACAACGTGTATTAGTGTGTTTTAACCACCAGGTATTTCAACAGTGTTAACGGTAACAACTGCGCCGTTATTTATAAACAACTTATATTTGTCGTTTTCTTCATCCAATCGCTTTCCGTTATGGGGCCTACAAAAGACTGCGCCGTCGTACGAATATTCCCCAACAGTAAGAATATTCCACGACCAAACGAATATTCCCCGACAACAATGAATATTTTATAACCACCTGCTTATTTAAAATATTTACGCATTTTACTCATAACTAACCACATTAATCAAATCAACCCTTACTATTTCAAAATGATAAATAGAGGAAAATAAATTTCATTTATTAATAATTTGGGGTCTTACAATGTTGGATTTAATTGATGGTCAAAGTGACAGATTTGATCACAAGAGCAATTTTCTTGAATTTCCAGAAAATGAAAGAACATGCTTTCTGACAACTTTAACTGGCTTAGATATTTTTACTGTGATGTTGATATGCTAATATAATGTTATAGAAATGTTCCTTGTCATGTATACTACAAGTTTGAACCTTTAGAACACCTGAACCAAGATCAGAACATAGATTAAAGTGAGCTTGAATGTGTTAACTCGAAACTGTCTTGGCCCAGAAAACCCAGATCTTGTTCTGACAGTGACTTTACTTGCTTATATCTCTTTGTTTTTATGTTATTTGATCAAACTAATGATTGAATGTTGTAGTGTTACATTAACAATACAATATAAAAGTCTTGGATTGTCCAGAACAAGCTTGATCACAAAATTACAGACGGTCAAACATGACCCCTTAACCACTGGGCTGTCAGAGTCCTTGGGCTTAAGAACACCTAAGGCGACGCTTTTCTGTCGCCAAAGGCATTAGCGACGGTTTCTAATATTTTTAATTTCTGTATTTTCTGGAAATTACATAAAAATAGGAAATAAATTATAAAAATGGTTTGTAATTATGAAAAATACATAATAAATTCCTAAAAATTATTTTAAAGACTGAAAATTAGTTTTTAATTATTTTTAATATATTTCATAAAATATTTAATATTTTTGAAATATAAAAGGTATTTATTTATTTAATTATAATATTAAATAAATTATTTAAAAATAGTTTTAATTCATGAAAAATTATATTATAATATTAGAAAATGTTTTTGGTGACTTTTAATACGTTGTGATGAAATTTCATTAATTAATTAATATTAATGATGTTTAAGTTATTTCATAAATATATTAAATTAATTATGGAAAATAGAATTAATGATTTTAAAAATCATTTAAAGTATTATAAAAATATTTGAAGTTATAAAATATGACTTTTGATATTTGGTCATGAAAAATATTAATGATTTAATATTAATGATATTTGATTTATTTAATAATTATATTAAATAAATGATTTAAAAATGGTTTTATTTATTTAAAAATCATTTAAAAAGGATTTAAATGAATTAAAAATATTTTAAGTTATAATTAATGGCTTTTAATATTTGGATAAATAGTGCATTAATGTTTTAATACTAATGATAATAGAATTATTTGATATTTAAATCATTAAATAATGATTCCAGTGTTTGAAAATTTGTGATAAAGTATGATAATTGTTTGAATATTATTGTAAGTCATTTAAAAATGTTTTGACTGTTATTTAAATAGTCTAAATAGATATTGAACTTCGAGATAGAGTCTTAGACTCGATAATTACCCGCTAAAGTAGTCGGTACGCCGACAGGATTCAGAAATTAATCTGGACTTGCATAATGTGTCTGTATATATATTTGTGTTGTGATATAATGATTGTGAAATGTATGTGACAATATGATTAGTTTATGTGTTGACTGAAATAAGCAGTACTATGTGTTACGATATGTATTTCTAATCGATCAAATGATCTTATTAATGATAGATTTCGGTATAAATGATAGAACTAAGTTGAGAATTGTAAGCAGCAGATCAGGCAAGTATCCTACCTTTGCATTTCCTTTATGCAATGGACATGCGTAAGAGGTTTCAGAATTATATATTTTTAACTCTATTGCGATATATTCTATATTCGATCATTGTTTATCAACATGTTAGTATATGGTAATTCAGATATATATTATGTTCGTTAATTTCTATGAAATGGTTTTACAAGTGTCCCCACTTGGATAATCATTGTATTCAATTACATGTTGATATATATATATATATATATATATATATATATATATATATATATATATATATATATATATATACATCTAAGCTATTCGATCAGCTAGACATAGATTCAAAAATATTGTTGATTATGATAAACCTTTTTGTATCCAATCAAATTTCTTTGGTTTGGACTCAAGACTAAGTATGAACATCCCGGATATGGGAAAACTTTTATGCGCCCAAGGCGGACAGAGTGAACGCTAACATCGTTCTTGTATGTAGTATTGATCAATACTGGGTTCATGGGATGTACACCCTCGTGCCCGTAAGCTATGACGGTTTACAGATGAAAATCTGTCTAACTATTTTGAAAACAGAAAACAATGTTCATAATATGTCGACTACCCTATATATATGTTAGGTTTGTAATATTCAAGATTGCAATCAAATTGCAAAATTATGCGGAAGCGTGTAAAATCAGAGTTTAAAAAAAATTTACAAACCATATACCCGGATCACCCTTTATGCATTATTATTAATTAAACGAAAAAGAAAGAACAAGAATCATACCCTTGAAGATCCAAGCTTCCTCAGGTACAAGTTCACCTCCAATCCTTTTCGCGTTCAACTTGAATCCACCGGGTTTGGTTCCTTCCTTTGATCAACGTTAGCCACCCAAGTGTTTGGTCTCTAGAGGTGATCCACCAAGGAAGAAGAAGAATTCAAGAATGGGTATTTGGCTCAAACCCTAGTTTTCTATCTCTATAGAAAAAGGTGTACTCTCCCAACTATTGGAATTACGTATTCTAATAATACGTCAACCACCCTTCACCCATAATAAGACTCCTCTTATTTATAGATGTGGGCAACCCATCCTTAACAATTAAGGAATTGAGTTTTATTTTAATTAATTAAACTCTTTTAATTAATTAGGCTCCTAATCTTATTAGGAATAATTAATTAACCTTTTAATTAATTAAGCTTCCTAATCTTATTAGGGATAATTAATTAAACTCTTTTAATTAATTGTCCTCCTAATCCTATTAGGATATTTGAGAGTACTTTTATTAATTAATTCCCAAACTCCTTTAGGAATTAAATAATAATAATCGTAATAATAATAATAAGACTCCTCTTATTAATTTATATTTAATATTTCTAAAATATTAAATAATAAATATTAAGCTATTTAATTTATTCTATCACCATAGATTAAATTAAATATACTTAACTTATTATTACGATTATGCCATTAACTTCTTAAATAATTATTCTTCCTTTTATGGTGTGACCCTTTAGGTTCTCCATATTAAACCGGTTGTGAATAAATCAATTAGAACAATTCTAATCTTATTTAAATAAATAAATTAAACTAATAATTTATTTAAATAAATAATATTTATTCTACAATAGGGATAAGCCTCCCTATCGATCAACGACTTTCCAGATAATATAGATTTCAACATTAATCATAAAAGAACCTTTGAGTAAATAGTTACCGTACAATTCAATCCTTCCACCATACAATGTCCCAATTAAATATAAGACATGGAATTTCTGTCAAGTCTTATTTTATTTAATTATATGTATTTCGATCCTTAAATGCACAACCCCAAATAATGCAAATTAGAAACTCCTTTCTAATTTCATTCTGCCTTGGCCAAGGACTACTGGGTTGTCATTTATCGAATCACATAGGACATTTCTCTTCTTTTACTAGAAGTGGTAGATTCTTTATTGATCATACATTATCTCCATGTACAACTTATTATACCCAAGCATACCCTTTGATATACCCTAAGGTCTTAAGGAATAAGTCAAAGTATAACTCATCATACACAAGATACTATGATGATCTCAAGTCCAAGGATCACTTGTACTACTATCACTACAGGAATTCCTATTGACATGTAAGTAAAACTCCATTAGGTATTCCTTAGCGAGTCACGTTCAGTGAACTTATTCTCTAATAAGCACCTACATACTTGCTTTAGTGTCTCCACACAAATGATCATGAGATCAATCATCCTCATCCAATGAGCAAGCAACGTATGTACCAAGCTATCCGGATTCACTAATCCCCAATTTAGTAATCCAACGATTGGGAACTATTTTAGTTTTAAGCTTTCTAAGAATTTAGATCTCATTAGAATGATCATCATCATTATTCTAAAAGCATTGCTTAAAACTATAGGTTTATCACATAATATAAAACAGCATCATGTAGATAATTAAAAGCCTTCAATAAATATTACTTTTATTAATAAATGAATAAGATTGTTTTCAAAGTATATGCTTTATCATCAAACATGATTGGCTTGTGTGCATACTACTTTCAATCTCCCACTTGCACTAAAGCCAATCGTCATGGTATCTCATACTCTTCTTCTCTAAGTGACGATTATCCTGCTGTTGGATAAGCTTTAGTTAATGGATATGTAATGTTGTTCTTGAGAGTCCACTATCTCTATAGTGATTTCCCATCTTTCAATGATTCATTTAATCAAATGAAAGTGCCACAACACATGTTTGGATCCAAGATGAGACTTAGGAACTATTCCTAGTTCTGTAATGAACTTATCATCCAAACAATCAACTTGTAGCTTTATTTATAGCTATATACTTTGTCTTTATCACTAAACCAACAACTCTTTGCTGTTTGGAACCTTTCCAATTCACTGCACCACCGTTCAAGGTAATCCTTTACCTTAAAGTGGATTTTCTGTCGTCTTGGTCTGTCTGAAAAACTTGAGTCTGTTAAGCCCTCTAGTTTTAATTCAGACCCACCATGTATTATGATCACATCCTTAGTGCCGGTTAAGTACTTTTAGATGTTTTTCACTGTCTCACAGTGAACTTCTCCAGAATATGACTGATCAACATCAGGTCTCATACATTTCATTGCATACATGATAGTCACTCATGCGATCTCTCTTTTGAAGTCTATGGGGACTATTAAGAGAGATACACTCCATGGCTCATCAACATGAGACATCTCTTGGAGTTTGTCATGCTAAACAACTTTAACATCAAATGAATATACGTTCATTGGGTTAAGTCGAGCTCTTCCCAAATCATTCATGGAGGAATGTTTAGACAACTTTATCTTTACTGATTCTAGCATTGGCATGTCATTCCGTATCCATAGTATATCAACATATAATACTAGGAATGTCACGATGCTCCTACTGACCCTTTTTGTACACACTAGGTTCATTCTTGTTTTTGATAAAATCAAACTCTTTTGATTGTCTCATCAAAACGAATGTTCCATATTTGAGAAGATTGCTTCAATCCATTTCTCTGAGTGTCTACAACTCTTACCTCATCGTATGTAACTGGATCATCAATTTCTATGATGCGTACCTTATCATCATCATCCATGATGAATCCATACCTCCTAGGTATTTTCGGTACTATTCCAGATTTACGATTCGGTTGTGGTACAATAGGTCTATCTATAGGTTCCTCTTATTTGACTTATAATGTTTGTGGTTCTTGAACTTTTCAAGATTTATTATCCTCCCACTAGCCCATTCAATGATAAACACCTTTATCTTAGAAGGCAGCATGTTTCGCAACAAACACCTTTTGCTAAGTAGGATTATAGAACATATACCCTAAACTTACTTTAGGATGTCCCACAAATCTGTACTTGTCAAATTTTGTCCCAAGCTTATCCTTTGAAACCGTTTCACATAAGTTGGACAACCCCTTATCTTAACATACTTAAGATTAGGAATCCTCCCTGTCCATAACTTTTATGGAGTCTTGGGGCCGAATTTTGAGGTTACCTTTTTCGTAGATATGCAGCCATTTCTAGGACTTGACCCTAGAGGGATACTGAAATGTCGGTAAAATCATTATGGACCGCACCATGTCCAACAAGGTACAATTTTTCCTTTCAGATACATCAATCAATTATTGCGTATCAGGATGTGTCCATTATGAGAAAACCATTTGAGATGATCTAGAAACTTATTGCACAAGTATTTATTCCTTGATCTAATCAAAGAATCTTAATACTTTGTCAATTTGTTTTATTTCTGAATTCTTTGAACCTTTCAAATAATTCACACTTGTATTTCAACAAATACATACATTCAACTCTTTGAATGATCATCTCCTTTTCTTATACTAGTTTGTTCAATTTACAAAATATATTTTTCACGTAAGTCAAGTATACAAAATCTATTAAGTAATATTCAAGTTCTATACAAAACATTATTATTATAAATAGAACAACAATTGTTCCTAATTATAATACCAAAGATTTCATTGTCCAACAATAAAATAGAAATAATGTTTCCAACAAGTACTGGAATACAATAACAACTTATTGATTTAATAGATTTGCCCGTAGGCATTGTTAAACTATAAGTTCATATGGCTAATGCAGCAACCTTTGCTTCATTTCCCACACATAGGTTTACTTATATTTGTTTAGCTTTCTACTTCTACTTGGTCCCTTCATAAATCTATATTTATGATAACCAAAGTCGGTATCCAATACCCAAGTAGAACATTGACTTAAAGAAAAATTTATTTTAAATCATGAACAAAATTGTATTTGTGACCGAAACTTCACTAAGCTTCTTTGGTTAGCCTCTGCAAGATACTTCTCGCAGTTTCTTTCTAGTGTCCTGGCTTATTGCAGTGGAAGCAAACTCCTTTGCTATCCATATCAGTTTTGTTCTTATTATCCTTTGTTTACGCCTTTCTGTTTACCTTCTATGAATCGTTCTTCTTTTCAGAAGATCCTTTGGCCCCTACCAGTAAGACATGATTTTTCTTGGTTGGAAAGTGACTCTCAATATTTTTCAACATGTTAAGCAAATCAGCGAGGCTGATATCTAGCTTGTCTATATGAAAAATTCACAACAATTGTGAAAGGAGTCCGGGAGTGAGTGCAAGATCAAATCTTGGCTCAACTCTCCATCCATGATAAAACCCGTTGTCCTAATTGATCAATCAAATTGATTATGTTAAGGACTTTTATTTGTACCGTAGTGTCATCGGTCATTCTAGATCGGAAGAGCTCCTTAGATATCTGATATCTATCAGTCCTACTTTCCTCACCATCAACTACTTGATGTGCAGGAATATAAGAGGAGCATCCATAGTTTCATGCTGACGCTGAAGCTCGTTACTCATGGATGCGAGCATGATGCATTGAGCCAACTATGCATCATCTAGCCACTTTCTAAAAGTAGCAATATCTTCCTCAGAGGCATTGTCTGCAACCATTGCAGGGATAGGCATATTAAGGACATAAGATAGCTTTTCAGCCGTGAGAACTATTCTCAATTACCTTAACCAATCCATTTAATTCGGTTCGGTTAATTTAGCATCTAATATGCTACGCAATGATAGTAATTTAGACATTGTAAAATTCTATAAATGAATTTGTAATTAACAACATTTTAACATACATTCTTTTATTAATTGCCAAAATAATTTAGGTCTTGTTTTAAATTGGTATCTCCCACTATTTTCTTCAAACTATATTACCCTCACTTATATAGTTCGGCAAAATCTAATTAAAGATTTGCTAGTGAGAATAAGGATCCCATTTTAAATGTATATAGCCTTGTGTGTGCACAACAAACTATATATAAATAAATAGGTAGACAACTCTTGTCAATTACATCAACTATGTAACTCCTTGTATTTTGCCTCTTAAATCATAATGGTCAAGTGTATGCACATCCGAACTAAAACGATTTAAGTTAAGTCAGACCCAGCATTTCCATATAAGTAAAGAGAAAACTACAGCCCTTGTGTGTGCACAACAAAGCAGTAATGTTCAATTCCTTATAAACATCATATGTAATAAAAACAACATCTTAAATATTTAATACTCGCCTTGTGTGTGCACAACAAACTCATATTAAATATTCAATACTCTATTGTTTCTATCATGCTAGAAGGCGACGTTCGATATTCCAAATATCTTTGAACGTTACAACTTAATATAAAATATTTGAGGGGATTAATATTAATTTGTCTCATCTTGTTTAGCGCGCATGCACATATATATATAAAATACGCGTCATATTAATGAACATGCGAAGCATGTTTGCATAATATATAATATATATAATATAAGCATGCACATATAGAATACTATATTCTACCTGGATTGATTATGGACTTTTATTCTAGTTTGGTTCACTAGAGCCACCAAGTGAACCAAAAGGTCAAACCCTAGGGGTGCAAGAATTAATATTTAAATATAACTATTACATTTAAACC
The DNA here is from genome assembly GCA_020205505.1 of Panax japonicus. Lineage (NCBI taxonomy): Eukaryota > Viridiplantae > Streptophyta > Magnoliopsida > Apiales > Araliaceae > Panax > Panax japonicus. Next base: position 60,577,831 of record CM035107.1, read on the forward strand.
CAGGCTCCATTACAAACGAGTCTTCACGCGCTCCTTGATCCTTGATCTCCAATTCTTCAAAATTAATTCTAACTATTCATATTACAAAACTATTTAAAATAAATAGAAACCTTGATCAACAGTCAAGGGGAAGTACATAGGAGGGAGATAGAATTTACATTAAGAAAAAATTAGAGAAGGCGAGGTACACAGACCCCATTTAATAAAACCCATACACTCATGCATCCAACTAAAATAAAATCCAATCACATTGGTCAATAGTCCATAATCAATCCCATTTATTATCATACACATCACCATATGTATCAATAAATAACATTCATCTCATGAATAATTAACATTTAATATATATATTGATATCATTTAATGGGCAAAATTAGTTAGCATAAAATCTATTTTTGAATCAAAATAAACTCCTTTATTTTAATCCAAATTTAAATCAAAATAAAACTATTTTATTTTAATTTATTCAATTTTGAATAAAATAAACTATTTTATTTTAATCAAAATCTTTAATCAAAATAAACTCCTTTATTTTAATTAATTATGGAATCCAATTCCATGTAAAAAAAAAACTTTATTAAAGGAAATACAGATTTTCTTTCCTATTCACAAATAAACTCTTTTATTTTGAATAATATGAAATCTTATTTCATATCTAAATAAACTCCTTTATTTAGGGAAATTAGGATTCTCTTTCCTATTCACAAATAAACTCTTTTATTTTGAATAATATGAAATCTTATTTCATATCTAAATAAACTCCTTTATTTAAGGAACGATGGATTCACTTTCCTATTCACAAATAAACTCCTTTATTTTGAATAATATGAAATCCTATTTCATATCTAAATAAACTCCTTTATTTAAGGAAACATGAAATCCAATTTTAACTCCAATTAGTTAGCATGGAATCAAATTCCAACTCTAATTGGTTAGCATGAAATACAATTTTACAATTAAAATAAATCTTTTATTTTAAGATTAAAATAAACCTTTTATTTTAAAATTAAAATAAACTTTTATTTTAATTATAAAATAATTAAAAATAATATATATATATATATCTATATATATTACCGTATATATATATATATATTATATATATAGTTATATTATATATATATATACGTTAACTTTTTACAGTATATATATATATATACGTTAACTTTTTACAGTATATATATATACGTTAACTTTATATATATATAATAACCTTATATATATAATATGCCAAATCCTTTGTTTTTTTTTTAACAAATCCGTGAGTCACTTAAAAGTTTTAATAACCCAAAGCATGAATCTCCTTTTTTCCGCGTGGCCACGTATTAACAGAAGCTGTTCACGTTTTTTTTTTTAATAATAAATTTTATACAATAAATTATGCCCAATTAAATTGTTCTAAACATATATCAATATACATATCAAATTAAAATAATTAATAATTCGCATAAAGGTTTGGCTCTGATGCCACTGTTAGGTTTGTAATATTCAAGATTGCAATCAAATTGCAAAATTATGCGGAAGCGTGTAAAATCAGAGTTTAAAAAAAAATTTACAAACCATATACCCGGATCACCCTTTATGCATTATTATTAATTAAACGAAAAAGAAAGAACAAGAATCATACCCTTGAGGATCCAAGCTTCCTCAGGTACAAGTTCACCTCCAATCCTTTTCGCGTTCAACTTGAATCCACCGGGTTTGGTTCCTTCCTTTGATCAACGTTAGCCACCCAAGTGTTTGGTCTCTAGAGGTGATCCACCAAGGAAGAAGAAGAATTCAAGAATGGGTATTTGGCTCAAACCCTAGTTTTCTATCTCTATAGAAAAAGGTGTACTCTCCCAACTATTGGAATTACGTATTCTAATAATACGTCAACCACCTTAACAATTAAGGAATTGAGTTTTATTTTAATTAATTAAACTCTTTTAATTAATTAGGCTCCTAATCTTATTAGGAATAATTAATTAACCTTTTAATTAATTAAGCTTCCTAATCTTATTAGGGATAATTAATTAAACTCTTTTAATTAATTGTCCTCCTAATCCTATTAGGATATTTGAGAGTACTTTTATTAATTAATTCCCAAACTCCTTTAGGAATTAAATAATAATAATCGTAATAATAATAATAAGACTCCTCTTATTAATTTATATTTAATATTTCCAAAATATTAAATAATAAATATTAAGCTATTTAATTTATTCTATCATCATAGATTAAATTAAATATACTTAACTTATTATTACGATTATGCCATTAACTTCTTAAATAATTATTCTTCCTTTTATGGTGTGACCCTTTAGGTTCTCCATATTAAACCGGTTGTGAATAAATCAATTAGAACAATTCTAATCTTATTTAAATAAATAAATTAAACTAATAATTTATTTAAATAAATAATATTTATTCTACAATAGGGATAAGCCTCCCTAGCGATCAACGACTTTCCAGATAATATAGATTTCAACATTAATCATAAAAGAACCTTTGAGTAAATAGTTACCGTACAATTCAATCCTTCCACCATACAATGTCCCAATTAAATATAAGACATGGAATTTCTGTCAAGTCTTATTTTATTTAATTATATGTATTTCGATCCTTAAATGCACAACCCCAAATAATGCAAATTAGAAACTCCTTTCTAATTTCATTCTGCCTTGGCCAAGGACTACTGGGTTGTCATTTATCGAATCACATAGGACATTTCTCTTCTTTTACTAGAAGTGGTAGATTCTTTATTGATCATACATTATCTCCATGTACAACTTATTATACCCAAGCATACCCTTTGATATACCCTAAGGTCTTAAGGAATAAGTCAAAGTATAACTCATCATACACAAGATACTATGATGATCTCAAGTCCAAGGATCACTTGTACTACTATCACTACAGGAATTCCTATTGACATGTAAGTAAAACTCCATTAGGTATTCCTTAGCGAGTCACGTTCAGTGAACTTATTCTCTAATAAGCACCTACATACTTGCTTTAGTGTCTCCACACAAATGATCATGAGATCAATCATTCTCATCCAATGAGCAAGCAACGTATGTACCAATCTATCCGGATTCACTAATCCCCAATTTAGTAATCCAACGATTGGGAACTATTTTAGTTTTAAGCTTTCTAAGAATTTAGATCTCATTAGAATGATCATCATCATTATTCTAAAAGCATTGCTTAAAACTATGGGTTTATCACATATTATAAAACAGCATTATGTAGATAATTAAAAGCCTTCAATAAATATTACTTTTATTAATAAATGAATAAGATTGTTTTCAAAGTATATGCTTTATCATCAAACATGATTGGCTTGTGTGCATACTACTTTCAATATATAGTCAATACGTAGTTTCAAAAGTTTTGGTATAGAATTGATAGATGGTTATGATTTGTTCAATTTACTTCACAACTATTAATTCGTTGTAGAAGTGATATACAAAGAAAACATTTATTTCTTTCAGCTAATTATACTTATAATTGTTATTACTTGTTGGGCACTCAAATATTTATCCCTGCTTAAATTTAAATGTTTTCAGCTAAGCATGATCAACCGGAAGGTACAGCCAAGAACAAGTAAAAGAAAAGCAAACAGAATATGTTTAATGGTATCTTTTGTAATGGTTAGACAATATATAGACCATGATATTTATTATCTATCATGTAATATATTGTAGCAAAGGTTGCGTACTTGGGATTAGACTCTGATAAATGTAAGTTAAGGTTGAAATTCATATTATTGATATTATTGTTAGTATTATTTCGCTCATAGAAATGGTATCGTAAAACACCGAGTTCAGATTTCAAGTACCTGGATTTGGGGGCGTTACAAAGATCGTAATAAAGGGTGTTGTTGGTGGAGGATAGGTCCATTTTTGCAGCAGGAGCCATTTTGCAGCGAAATTTCTCCAGATAGTTGATTTGGGATCCAAATATAGAAGGAATAAAACATTAAATTAATTTTATTTTTAAAAATTTGATAAGTATTTTAAAACATAAAAAGTATTTTTATTTTTATTTTAAAAATAAAATATTAATATTATAAATATTATAATATTAATTTTTATTAATATTATACATATTATACATATCTAGGTAAAGAAAAAGAAAAAAAATAAAACATAAAAATATTTTTATTTTAAAAATTTTTATAAGTATTTTTAAAACATAAAAGTATTTTTATTTTTATTTATAAAATAAAACATATATATTATAAAAATGAATTTTTTTTTAATATTATACATATTATAAATATTTAGGTAAAGAAAAAGAAAGAAAATAAAACATAAAAATATTTTTATTTTAAAAAATTTTATAAGTATTTTTAAAACGTAAAAATAATTTTTTTTTATTTTTAAAATAAAACATACATATTATAAATATTATAATATTAAAATTTATTAATATTATACATATTATAAATATTTAGGTAAAGAAAAAGAAAGAAAATAAAACATAACAATATTTTTATTTTTAAAATTTTTACAAGTATTTTTAAAACATAAAAGTATTTTTATTTTTATTTTTAAAATAAAACATACATATTATAAATATTATAATATTAATTTTTATTAATATTATGCATATTATAAATATTTAGGTAAAGAAAAAGAAAGAAAATAAAACATAAAAATATTTTTAAAACCACAGTGGGCCAATTGCATTTTTTTAAAGTGCAGTGATTCAATAGTATTAAGAATTTGGCTGACTAGCTTGCTATGTAGGAAATAACTTATTTTATTTATTTTTTTCAAAAGCCACGTAGGAAAATTAGCCCAATTTTTTAACGTCTGTCTGCAAAATTGGACGGAATGGGTTAATTGAATATTTTTAAAAATTACAGTGGGCTTATGATAATTATAGTAGGATCAAAAAAAATAAATAGAAGACAAATTTAATAATCTTGATAAGATAGAAGTATGGTGAACTTATGATAATTATAGTAGGATAAAAAAAAATTGATTTATTTTTTTAGCCTTTTATTTTTAATTAGTTTATAGAGAGAATTGTTACCATTTTTTTGCCTCAATTTGATGATAAAGTAAAAAAAAAAGCAAAGAAGAAAAGGAAATATATAAAAAAAAGAAAAGGAAAAGAAAACAAATAACTCCCAAAAATTCCAAGGTGGGGGGTCATATGACCCCCTAGTTCCGCCCACGTCACTATCAAACGTAATCATAAAAATTTAAAATTTTAATCCCATAATGGAAAAAATTGAGAAGATAATCCCTAAAGTAGAAAAAAATTAAAAATTTAATTTTCTAATTGAAAAAATTAAGAAAACAATTCTTAAAATAGAAAAAAATAAAATTAAGGGTATTAATAAATATGCCTTTAACTAATAAATGATAGCATTCATCTTCTAATAATTTATTTGTTTATATATTTATATATTAATCTATTAAATTAATAGTAAAATTTTATTTAAAGAATAAAAAATTAACTCGGTATCTTTTGGAAAGGAGGTAATATCTTTTGGAAATTGATATTTTTATCAGAGAAATTAATATTTTCACATCGCATAAATAGTAAACAAGACCATATTAATGTGATTGAAGCATTGTGAAAATATAAATTTCGACTATGTATCCGATCCGGAAAGTAACCCGACTAGCTACTCATTTCTAGTTTGTACCTACCAATCGCTGCACTCGCAGCCCACGAAGTCCGCCATTCCGATCCGGGACTCCGGCAGAGTAATAATAAAATAAAATAAAATAAAATAGAAGTTATGTATGTATGTTTATAGTTCCATTTACATACAGAGAGCTGAAGAATCAAGCACGCGATCATCTTTCTCTCTCTAACTTCCAACAATACCACTTTATCTGTCTATACTCCTATATATATTTCACCTATATATACAGAAGTTTGAGCAACTTGCGGATGATCGATGGCGCTTTCACGGCTAAGACATCCGGTGATTTCACGGGCTCCTCGCATTTTCTCTTCCACCGCCTTCACCTTTCGATACCTTGCACGGTACAATCTGTCGGTTCTTAAATTTCGGTTCTTAAATTTCAATGTATTTATTTATACAAAATTCTATTCAGATGGTTAGTAATACTTTCATTTTAAATAAATTTACCTAATAAAGAGTGTATTGACAATTGTATCTTTTGTTTCCGAGTGTTGTGGGATTAGTAATGATGCTGTTTTGGATTTTTTAAGATGCAATAAACTTAATTTTGCATCCAAATTTGGCTGAATTATGGTGGAGCTGTTTGATAGTGGGAGTTGGGGTAGTCCTCGGCTGGCTGAGTGGTGAGAAATTGTCGAAATTTAGTATCAGTTCAATAATTAAGAGCCCTGTTTCTGCATTTGAATTGCAATGCTATATTGCACCTATGAGTTTAGGAAGATAGTGGAAGTTGTTTCTCAAGCATATTTTGTCTTTGTTTCTTGAGAATGAAGGAGTACTTTGCAATGTAGGCTTCTTTTAGCTTAAGATGATGTTTTTTTGGCTTCCTTAGTTCCTTAGCTTATTAAGATGATGTTTGCAATGATCATAGATTCTTTTTTTTTCCTCCCAAACAAAATTTCACAAATAAGGATACTATAATAAGAGAAGATACCCGCCCAGTTGCAGTGAAGCAAGACTTTTAATTGGTCCTCCTATTAAATTCGCTCTGGTACCATGTGAATGCTAGAATACAATCTTATTTCATACTTATGAATGTTTGTAATATAGCCTTTATGTAGGCCAAGACAACAGCTGTACATGGAAAGGAAATTCATCACTCAAATCAATCAGTGATCCATAATTACTACTGATCATGCATCTAGAATAATCATAGCTCGACGGATTACCATTAATCATACATCTATAATAATCCTAACTCCAGTGTTCATTCCAATAATCATGATTCTTAAATCCTTCTAGAATCCTCTCTAACAACTCCACTTATCACGCTAATAATCAAGATTCTAGAATCCTCTCTAACTCAGAAGGTGAATGAACAAAGAATAGAGTAGGAAGAAGAGAGATAAGGAAGGAAGCTAGAAAATGGGAAAAATTATAGTAACAAAGAAATACTTGCAAAATATAGTCTAACACTGAGATGAAAGAGGAAAAATTAGAGTTAAGAGAAAGAAAATAGAAATAATACGTGGAAGAGGCTAGAGTAACAATGTAGAAGAGAGTGCATGAAGAAGATAAGAAGAGCGTAAGAGGAAGAATATATAAGTGAGAGAACTAGTAGAGTTGGAAAGAGGGATTTTGGGAACAGGAGAGAAGACTTCCTATTTACCTCAGCATATATCTCATCATAGTCCATAGTCCATGGCTCTACACCTTACATTGTACTTTTCCTTGTGTAAGTTACTAGGCGTATCATGTATTGTGAGTCTAGACCAACTCTTGATTAATTTAACCTAAAATTTTTTAATAGGCAAAACTAATGAATTACACACTGTAGTTAACACGTTTTACTGATTACATCATTGAACTTTTAATTTTTCAAATTACCCCAGTAAACTAATTATTATTTTGAAATTGAGTCATTCCGTTAAAAATTTAAACAACCGTTAATTTTTTATCAGCAAAACTAATGAATTACCCACTGTAGTTGGCACGTTTTACTAATTACACCATTAAACTTTTAATTTTTCAAATTACACTAGTAAACTAATTATTATTTTAAAATTGGGTCATATTGTTAAAAAAGTTAAACAGACGTTATTTTTTTATCTATGTGGCTTTGAAAAAGAAATAAAAAATATTACTTATATTACAAAAAAATAATAAAAACTTGAAAGTGTAAACAAAAAAAAGTCAAATTTTTTGGGTGCTCGGATCTTAGATGTTTATCAATAGAAGAAACTTTCTCAAGAACTAAAAGCAATACATCAGCAGCAGAAATGAAAGCGTGATAATCGGTAACAGTTACCTCTTGCATTTGCCTTTGAATTCTCTTTGAATTCACCCGTAAAAACTCAGGCTCCTACCAAATAATAAATACAATCCCAACAAAATTAATTTAATCAAATATTATTACCACATGTGTGTATATATATATATATACACACACACACACACACACACACACACACAGATATAGAGAGAGATTGGGGAAGGGATGGACCTTGTGGAGACGATCGAGAGTGAAGGAGAGGAGTTCGGAGACATAAAGCTGCTGAGAGTCGGAGGCAAGAGGCAAGAGGAAGGAAACCTACTGCATTACCATTTACTTCATCTGTTGTTGTTGGGGATTCAGACTTCATTGTTATATCTAATGTTGAACTTTGAAGTTCAATTCAATGTTTTGGGTACTCGGGTCTCGAAATTTTCATAGATTTTAAAGAGAGAAAATACGGAAATCTATTTGAGTAGTTTGTACTTTAAACGAATCGAGTATAATTTTGCTCAGATTTTGCTCATATTTTTATTCAAACTATTTTTTATGCTCAAATTTAGATTATATTATTAACGAATCCGAGTCTTACTTGTATTTTTTCGAGTCGAGCCCGAACTGTTTAGTTGGTTTACAATTTTAGATGGGAGGAAGGAAGAGAGAAAATAAATTAAATTTATTTATTTTCTTTTTTCTTTTCACAGATTTACAATACGCCCGCATCTGCTGCTACAAGTAGCTCCCGTAGTAGTGATTTTTGTTTAGGAAAGTGTTGTCATATCTGAGTCATTTGTCCACCAAGGAATACATAATATAATTTCTGTTATCTCCCATATATCAATGAAGTGTACTTCTATTTATGCAATGCCATGTGTGCTGTTTATGTTATTGATCAATGTTTTGTTGCTAGTGCAGCAGTTCCGGCTTACAGAAATCTATTACTAATATTGATGGAACATTGTTAAGGTCTGCATCTATGAACTTTTGGCTTGTTGGCCCTTGAGATGCTTATATGATTGCATTACATGATCTATTTACCCATATCATTTTTTGTAGCTATTAATATTAATGGCATTTGCTAAAAAGTTTTTGTTCTCTAGAGTAGCAAATGCCTGACAAAAGTTCAGGAAGTAGGTCTAAGTTTGAGTTTTGTAATGGTTCAACTTGGCATTTTGAAATGACTGAAATCAAAACCTTGGGAAGCTTTTAGATTAATGTTCAGGGACAAACCTAATGTAAAAATCAATTGGAGAAAGGCGACGTAGACACTTGATCACAGTGTATTTCTAAACCCCAGACTCGGTTCAAAACTCAATCCAACTTTCAGTGTCGGGTGTGGGTGATTGTGTCAAAGTTCAAAAACGGTTATTTCCTTAGATTCGTTAGTAATTTTCGAGACTTAGACCCAGTTCGAGCATTTTTTCTTCCCTTCCATATTAAGCTTTGACCAAATATCAAACAAATGACCCCCACAAGGTCAGGTTTGTCAGTTCATTGTTTCATTAGGTGATTTGAATTGATCAATCATGACAATCTTCTTGTTCCTATATCCTTAACTTATCACTGATGATGAAGTTTATCAGGCCTATAGCTCCGTCATTACACACTGGAATTCATGAAAATTCTTCCAAACTCGAGGTTAGTCATTAAACTTTTTAACAATATTCGTTGTTCGCACATTAATTTCTAACATTCACCGTGTTTTTGCAGTTGCAAACGGGTTTCAGATACTTCTCATCTGCAGGTATAGTTGTACAGATGTTCTCTTTTGTATACTTTAAATCTTTGTTCTATATAGCACTCTTAAAACTCTTGATAGTTTTTTGCTTGAAGGAACTTGTGTTAGTATTACTGTCTTGGGAAACCTATTTTGGACAAACTATTTATGGTCTTGCATAAGAAACCATAGAAAATATTTTCAATTTTATTATTTGGATAGCCTTGCACTACATGAGAAATAATAACAGCACACATTAACAAAATGACAAATATTGTTGGCAACAACGATAAAAATAATAAAATTGGGATTAAGAATTTTTTGGGTTTTATACTAATTAAGGTTTGTCCTAAAGCTTGCTCATTTGGTCAGCTTTACCCACCAAATCCAGCCAACGTAGTCCATCAAATATTATAGTAGGTTCTTGCTTAGACTAGTGTTTAACCAATGCTTTGAGGGCATGTGGTGTTCCCCCTTGAGGGTGTGAACCACTATAAGGGTTCAAGCCATGATATTCTCTCTTTTCTCTTCTGTCTAAACTTTAATGTGTCAAGATAAACAGTTGTCTGAATATGACAAAACTTAGTTCTTAGAGTTTGAAAGTGGACTCTTAGTTAGGTACATCCTGAAAAAAGAAGTTGTGCTATTAATTTGGACCAGGAGTATTATGACTATTTTCTGTCATTCCATAAGTTTGCTATTTTCAGTTTCATGTTCGTAGATGAACGTTAAGGTAACATGTGAGTTGTCTCAGTACCACATCAGGTATTCGAGTGTGAAGTTGAAAGCTTAATATACAAGATTGGTCTAAGACCTATCAACTTAAGCTTTTGGGTTGAGTGGAGTTCCGTAATAATATTAAGCCCTCGTTATGGACTCTCCAGGCTCCCTAACAGTGAACTACGTGCTGATACATGCATTGCAGGTTTACAATATGTAAATCTTTTGTTGGATAAGGTATTAAGGATATGATTTGGGTGCAAGGAAATGCTACCTCAGATTGGCATTAGGCCGGGCGTATAGTTCCAATAATTTTCATCGCAGCGCTTAATATTTTTATTCAGTTGTCCCCCTTCAAAAGATCGTCATCTTTAGTTTCAATCATTCTTCTTTTAGGGGGTGAAGACAAGCATGTTGGATTTTAAACTAGGTTCAACCTAGTTATTTTAGCTTTTACCTAAGCACAGCCTAATCTGAACTTAAAATGACCTCTTGTACCAAGCCCAGCTTTAATTGATTGATCTAGCTTGTATTTATTAATTTTGTTTAATTATAATCTCAAGTTTAATTCTACCATGTTGGATTTAGGTTTGGTCGCATCGATTAGATTTAGACAGAGATGGGGTAAGTATAAGATTCAGATAAGAGGTAAGAATATAATATTCACTTATTCAGGTAAAAGGTGACAGTGGCTAGATTCTCCAATACAAATAAGAGTTCACATAATCACATTGGGAAGAAAAGATTTATTGAATATGTGTAACAATAGATACTTGAATAATAAAAACAAAGCACAGATCAAAATTGTTCATTGATCAGTTGTTCTAAAGCTAAAGCTGTTAGAATTTGTGCCAAATAATGTATATTTTAAACTCTCACTTGAGTCCTCCAAATATTATTGGAGCAACAAAAAGGATGCCTACTCATGATGCACAAATAGGAACAGAGTGCATTACTATGCCATAAGAGGTACACAGCACAAAAACGCATTGTAATGGAACAACCAAAGGCATTCTGAACCAAAAAGCTTAAACTATTGGATAATCAGTCCAATTGTCTATTGTGCTTTACCCAAACCAGTTGTGGTATTTTCATAAGAGTGAGAGGCATATAGAGTAAAATGGAGACATAAAGAGAGTTGAGAAGCAGGCAGGTAGGCTTTGGGTTAAAAATCCTTAGATATTAAAGAAATATTTTTTTGTCTGCCAAAATACTTGAATACTTTAAAAGAGTTGTTTTTTTATTTTTGTTTTACCTTTTACCATTTATTTTTCAAGTTATATTACCATATATTGTGTCTGTATGGGTGTGTTTGGAACTTTGGATTGCTTTAGGCCTTTAAACAAGCCCAATTTTCAAAGTTACCTTTAGTTCAGATTTATCAGCAAAGCCTGAGGAGCTTTTAAAAACCTAATTTTTTTGGGCTAAAAATTGATATTGTAAAAAACCTTTTCATACACACCCAAGTTTTGATTGGGATTTATTTTCTGGATTGAGCTCAACTTGCAGCCTTGTCTTCCTTAAAAGATTGCTATGTGTAAATTTGTCAAATCTTGTTATCATGATGCGAAGTTACTTGTATTCACATCTCCAGTACATACACAGTTACACATGATTTCGTCAAGCATGTCAACATCAACAATCTAAGCTTCTAATTATATTTGTGGCTTTTTGTTACTGCAGAGCCTCCTTCACATCTAGTCATCGGAATGCCTGCTTTGTCCCCTACAATGGTAAGATAAGTTTAGACACTAGTCAATTTAAATTATTTTTTTTGCTAAGAATGAGTCACATGTATTTTGTGCTTTAAGCAGACTCAAGGTAATATTGCAAAGTGGAGGAAGAAAGAAGGAGATAAGGTCAGTTCCTTGAGAAATTGGTATAGGATTAAGGCAATAGGGTCACCAACTTTTACATTATATCATTATATAATAAAAGATAATTCCTTAATAGTCCATCTTCTACTTTTATATATATATATATATATATATATATATATATATATATACGGGGAGGATCTAAAGCGGACCAAAAAAACGGACCAAGGAGCGGACCAATGTAAAAACACGCGGGTTTCAGGGCCAACCCGGACCAACCCGCGGGTTGGCCCTGAAACCCGCGTGTTTTTACATTGGGCCGCTCCTTGGTCCGTTTTTTTGGTCCGCTTTAGATCCTGCCTGTATATATATATATATATATATATATATATATATATATATATATATATTTTAAAATTCTTTTATCCTTATGCTAAATTGAAATATAGAGATTGATGTAATGATTATTTCTGCACATTTTGCTGTATTGACTTGCTTAAATTTGATCTGACAGATTGAAGTTGGTGATGTGATATGTGAAATAGAGACGGACAAAGCTACCCTTGAGTTTGAGTGTCTTGAAGAGGGGTAAGTCTCTTCTCTCACCGACATCATCTATGAAACAGTGTTCCATATATGTATCAATCTGCATCTGGTTTTTGAGCTGAAGATAGTCTATTTGGTAGTTATTTGCTAAAGTTATATTTGCATAAATAATGGGAGTGTTCTCTTTATATTTTTTTTGGGGGAGTTCAGAATCTCTTTCGCATTTTACATTTGACAAATGATGTTTTTCTAAGCCCCTGATCTCTTCTTTGTTGCAGTGTTATGGAATATTGTTTTGACCTGCTTTCCATGTAGTTTCTGCATTTCATATGAGTTGTTGTAAACAGTATTCTCAACAATCAAAGTTCTGTGATGACGACTTTTGCTGGATAACTACAGAAGTTAGTTATTTGCCTTGTGGACATATTTACTGCTCATGACATGATGTTTGGTGGAATTCATTACCTGCAGGTTTTTGGCTAAGATACTGGCACCTGAAGGTTCAAAGGATGTTCCTGTGGGACAGCCTATTGCTATTACGGTACAATGTTAAAGTCCTTATATATTTTTGGCTTTAATATAAATTACTACCCCAAACTATTCACCTTTTACCACTTTAATGATCGTCTTTTCAATTTTTGCAATCAAGTCATCAATCTCTTAATTTTTTTCCACCAACAGGTGACATTTTAAGTGTTGATGAGTCAAAAAAATCATTTTTCAATTTCCTTTTGATGTCATTTTAATTAATTAAAAGGGCAAAATAATAATAAGCATATTCAAAGCATAAACAATTAAATAAAACAGACAACACTAAACTAACATAAAAATAGATATTAAAATCAAATGATACTGCAAAATGAAAACCAAAAACTTCACCCGCCATCAATCATGGCCTCCGGTCAGTAGCCACCATTTGCCTATAACATCTCCACAACCATCACCAGCAACCATGTTTCCCACCATCTCCCCCACCACCGTGCACTCGACATAAGCAAACCCACCTCCATCTTCAAAAACCATAGATTCACTGCCGTCAAAATCTTCTCCTTCTTCGCCACCCATCTTCGAAGCAATCGTCGCTAGCCACAAAGACAACCATATACGATCTAAAAAATAACATTCATGCATATATAGCCAAAATAACAACCCAGATCTACAGTTCAAGTATGACTAAATTTAAAAAATAATAAATAAAATGGAATCAATCCATCACAAAACCGTGTCTCCGATCCAGATTAGGAAGGAAAGAAAAAGACAAGAAGAGAATGGGCCACTAGCCTAAGATCTCTCCTCTGCTATCTTTCCTTTTGTCCTTTCTCTTATTTGCCATCTCTGTTAGAAATGTGAAGAGAGGGAAAGATGAAGAGATGGGGCCGGGGAACAGGGACCGGGGATATGGGACTGCAGGGGAAGAGAAGGGGAATATTAGAACTTAGGAGGGGACTTTATGTTTATTACTACTCTAAATTAAATTAAAAATGAGTCTTAATTTGCCACATAATCACAAGCACACCACATGTCACAACCACATCATTAATTTATGACGTGACAACTATAATTGAACCAAAGTGGAAAAAAATGATAGTTTAATCATTGAAAAAATTGAAAAAATTGAAAGGTTGATCACCGTAGTGGAAAATGGTAAATAGTTTAAAGTAGTAATTTATATTTAAGCCTATATTTTTTTTCTTTGACGTATTCTATTATATGAAAATATGTTCACTTGTGCTATTTTGGCCTTTAATTTAATATACAGTTAGGTAAAAGATTGAAATTGTGCACTTGGTCTATCTTAGAGATATTTCTCAATATTAATAGAAAATTTATCTTGTTTGCATTCAGGACTTGATTATATTGCTCAAGAGTGTCCTAATAAAATTTGTTCAAATTTTATATTGAGCTTTATCAAAAACTCTTTTTCATCTTTCTATCACTATTGTAGGTTTGACCTTCCTCCTTCACATTGCATATTTTAATAAAATGATCTTTGTTTTATGTTGGTGTTAAGTATTAAGTTTTAGACTGTTGTGCTCTTATACTTTCCAAATAATTTATGCTGGATCAATAGATACTCTGAATATCTAATGGTCACCAAATACTGATTTGAACTTGTTTGCTAGGTTGAGGACGCAGATGATATACAAAATGTTCCTGCTAGTATCACTGATGGATCAGAGGTTAGGGAAGAACAATTGACTCAACAAATAACAACTGAAGACGGTGTACAGGAATCAAGTTCTGCGAAGATTGCCACATCTGAGCTTCCTCCACATGTCATTCTTGAAATGCCGGCATTATCCCCAACCATGGTGAGCAAAATCCTTTCTTATGCTTTTTTCCAACGAGATATCCCCTTCTTTAGTATTGAATGATGTTTATGACTCTTGTTCTTTGTTGCAGAACCAAGGTAACATTGCAAAGTGGATTAAAAAAGAAGGCGATAAGGTTTGTAATGTTTGACAAGGCTGCAACTGAGATACTTTGTCGATTTATAGTGTGTGAAAATACTGATTTGTTCCATCTTTACAGCTTGTTCATGTATATTTTTATTTGATCTAACAGATAGAGGTTGGTGATGTGATTTGTGAGATAGAGACAGATAAAGCTACCCTTGAATATGAATGTCTTGAAGAAGGGTACTGTTCTTCTTAATGTTGAGTTTCCAGAAATTGCATATTATTTACTGATTTTTTTAATATATTTCAAGTCTCTATTACCGTGCTCAACCTTTTAATAACTCTGAGGACAAGAAGCAACCCCAGGAGTCCAGAACAGGGCTATAAGCAACGAAATGCATAACCTTAATCGTTCAATAGCCGTAAATATATGAACCTTATGTGACCATGTATTTAACATAAAAGAGTGTAATCAACATTTGTTATTTACCTATTTAGTCTTAACCTTCTATGTGTGTAACTTTTGGTTCAACCTCTCTCTTTGTTCAACGTCAATCTTCCAATATATGATCCCTGAATTTAATTGGACTGTAATAGAGTTTGGTTGTTTGTGCTACTACGCTGAATGCATTTGTTTACATTTTTCCGGTGCACCTTTGGCTGCAGGTTTCTGGCCAAGATACTGGCACCTGAAGGTTCAAAAGACGTGGCATTGGGACAACCCATTGCAATAACAGTAAGTTGTTATCGGCTCATATTTTTCCTTAATGGTGCAAGATAAAATAAAATATTTGCATTGCAAAATATTACTGAACAATTGTTTCTGTACCTCTGCATTACCTAGATATTTTATTTTTTATTTTTGTTGGTATTCCACCAATATGGAAATATGGACTGAAGCCATATTTTCTTCAAGGTCGAGGATTCAAATGATATTGAGGCCGTGAAGACTTCTGTTAGTGGTGATTTGGCCGTCAAAGAGGCTAGACCAACCCATCATGGCACTAAGAATGAAGTTGGAAGGCAGAAAAACAGTTTTACTAGGATTAGTCCATCTGCGAAGTTGCTAATTACTGAACATGGATTGGATGCATCATCGTTACTAGCATCAGGTCCTCGTGGTACTCTACTGAAAGGGGATGTTTTAGAGGCACTAAAATCAGGGAAAGGCTCTGCAAAGATTTCCTCATCTGAGATGTCTCAATCACCTCAGATTCGGCGACAAGCTTCTTCAGCGGCATCAGAGGTAGTAGGATCTCGCAAACAACCATCAGGTTCTTATGAAGACTTGCCTAATAGTCAAATTCGCAAGGTATTTATAACTGAACCATTGTTTTATGTTTCACATTCCTTCTGGAATTTATTTACTAGATTGTTGATACCCTCAAAATATATTGGTGGGCACGCTGTGCTTCCTTAGTTGATGCCCCTTTAGTATGTCTTTATTGATGCGTGAAAAGCACATTGATGATTCCCTTTTTTTTTTTATCAAATAATCCCTTCCAAATCAAATTGATTTCTTGTTTCAAAGTTAATTTGTAACACAGATTTAATACGGGTAGCATATATGTATTTATTTAGATATGTTCTTTATATGTTAAAGACAATTTAGAAACCTACATTAAACAAAATCCAATATCTAGACTTGTGAATGTCTTAAAAACCATGCTGAAAGCACAATTTTCAAGATGAAACTCCATCTAGAAGAGTTGTACTTCTCAATGTTCTAAAAGGTGCTAGGCGGGAGGTGGGCGGCCTAGCGCCTAGGGGGCCTAGGCGGGATTTTTTATTTTAAGCCAATTTTTATATTTTATCTTACATTTATCCAAACAAAATAATAAAATAAAGCAAAAAAATCTATAATAAAGATAATAAAGACCTTTGCTTAAAGTTCTAACACATATCTTTATCCTACTAGTTTTATTCATAAACAAGACTGCTATTAAATAATAAAATTTAAAATTTCAATAATTCAATTCAATATAAAAACTTAAGAAACTAATCATAAATTTAAGAATTATATTGAATTAAACTAAATATTACAAATGTATCATCATTTATATAATTTGAAGTTGGTACAAGTTCAAAAAATTACAATTATAATAAAATTATCCATTTTGACTTGATCTTGTTTACTTCTTGTTGTGATTTGATATGCTATAACATGCACTATGAATATGTAAATCATTAGAAAAATAAATATTGCAAGATCTGGTTTGGGTAGTTATTAAAATAAAAATAAAAATAAAAAAACCTCTCCGCCTAGACCTCGCCTAGTTGCCCCGCATAATTTCTTGGAGGGATTTTTTGGCCTAGGCGAGATGCTAGAGGGGACCTAAGCGGACTTAGGCGGGGATTTTTAGAACACTAGTACTTCTTTTATGTGTCTACAAGGGACCCATTACGCTAAGCTCAAGTAAAAATATGTAAATTTACAATGAGAATGCCTAGGATGAGTGGAAACAATTTAACGGGCTGAGAAACCTTAGGATGGGGGTGGAAAGGGCCATGTCCACCTCTAGATATTTGAAATTTTAATTTATTTTTGCTTCTTGCGAGCATCAATCGAAGTAAGATTTTAGGGATTACATGTATATAGTGTTGCATGTGGCCCCTTTGCTCATAAGCATGTAGCATACATATAACATATCATAGTGAGACCTAATAAAGTTTTAATCACCGTGTTTAGGGTGTAATGCCCTCCGCTTTGAGTGCATGTAGATCTTCTTGCTTTTCTCCCTAGTTAGTAGGTTACTCCGGTTTTGCTACAGTTCCATTTCATCTCATTTTATGAACTACTCCAGAGAAACACTGCAAGACATTCTTCATATCTTCTTCATTCTCTCTCTCCCTCTCTCTTACTTTTAACTCACCTTCTCTTCTGCTCTCTTCGACAACGTCAAGAAACCAAAGGTGCTCCTCAGAATTAAAATAGGGTTCAAATTAAGCAAACCTACCTCATATTAAGATTTAAGCAAACCAACCTCATAGTACATCATTATACAATATTATTTTAAGAAAATAATATACTTCCAATGTTCAAATTGAGTTTGAAATGGAAGACGGCAGTTTGAAATTATACTGCAAATTGAAATTAAGCTTGAAACCGATTTACTTAGACCATATAATTATACTGCAAATTGAAGTTAAGCTTGATATAAGGTTCAAATTGGGTTTAACTAAGTTGGGGGAGTACCTTTGGTGTCTTGTTGTCCGTTGTTGAAGAGAGCAGCAGAGAGGAATAGGAAAGTGGGGCGAAAGATGCAGAGGGTGCTTGCTTCAAAATTACCATGATTGCTATTGCCTTTCTTTTGCAGCAAGAAACTACACAACTTTAGTAGTAAAAAAAAGAAATGGAAAACTTGGAAAGACGAGGAGTCCTCCAAAATAAAATAAAATTGAAGATATGTAAGAATTGGATCATTAAGAGTAAAAAGAAGCTGTGGCAACCTCAAACCACCAATCATTCAGATAAAACCCCCATAGAATGTGGTAGTTATTGAAACTGCTGAAAAGAAACAATAGAAGCCAATCAGCCACTAAACTTTGGCTGCAAGTCTGCCTCTACTCTCTAGTTAGTTAACCTAGTAACTCTTCTAATATTTATATCCTAAGAAGCAGACGACTTAGTATAGTGTGTCCTCAACCGAACAAAATGATGAAGACCTGATGAGAACTTTCTGAAGACGTTTGAGACTGCTTCTCTGATGTCAATCGAATCTCACCCTCTATGGAAAATTTAGAATTTCATCCTAACCTCATTTTGAGGAGCTCGCTGGTAGTGCCAGATTCCTTAAATTAATTATCTTTGGTAATTATTATCATCTTATGATCCTTTTAAACCATTTTACATAGTTTCTAGTCATATGTAGTCACTATAGCTAAAAAGGATAACAATATAGATTAATCAGTTCACATACCATTAACTTTTCATCAGATTTGTCATTCCTCTGCAACACCGTGCTGTATTGGCTTTGTGATTAGAACTCAATTCTCTATTATCCGTTGAATGACAATTTGCAGTTCAATGGTGTTTCCATTTACATATTAGAGTGTTATAAATTTTTATATTTGTTTTGCAGGTGATAGCTAAAAGGCTATTGGAATCAAAACAAAATACGCCTCATTTATACTTATCTTCAGGTTGGATCTTCTATAAACTAGTATATGTTTGTTACTAGTCACTGCAAATGAACTTATATATGCAATTTTCATGGGTTCTAACAGATGTTATACTGGATCCTCTTCTTTCATTTAGAAAGGAGCTTAAAGGTATCTGATTTAAATCCTTATGTCACTACTTTTGTTCTTTAGGCACTGTTGTAAGTAGCATAATGTTCTTCCTTGTTATACAGAGAAGTACAATGTTAAATTCTCGGTAAATGACATTGTCATCAAAGCTGTTGCAATTGCACTGAAGAATGTACCAGAAGCCAATGGTAAGTTACATTTTTGTGACTCATTTTCTGGTCCAAAGTGCACTTTCCGGTTCGTAAAAGAAAATGTGGAAGCTTGTTAGAATGTGTAATTGCACCATAAATTTATATATCTGTTAACGGTTATACTCTTAGGTGTTTGCAAGGATTATAATCCCAGACTATATTCCCATGGATTATAATTCCAAGATTCTTAATTCAAGGACTAAATAGTCTTAGTCACTTGTTTGTTTATAATGGAATTATTTAGGGGATAACTTAAAATAATGGAATATTATGTTTGTTTTGTCCATGATTGTTAAAAGGATTGGATAAAAACTTATTGTTTGGACTATTTTATCCTTGCTAGTAATAACTAAAAAGGTAAATGTTAAATTTGTCCACAAATTTTTAATCACTAATGGTAAGGATTGTAATACCTGGTTGGACATGGTATTAAATAGTCCCCCCTTTTAAGTCATTTTGTTATCTTGGATTAATAGTCCCAACTCTCGAGTTCAATTTTTAAAACAAATAAGGAACTTGGGATTAATAGTCCAATCCCAAGTGTTATCCTTGCAAGCAAACAAACATGACGTTAGTTCTTTTAAGACTTCGGCAAGAAACATCTAAACAAAGAATCACTCCCCTCCAGCACCAGATCAAAAGGGAAAGGAAATGACCTTAAATTCCAATACTAGATCAAAAAGGAATACAAAGCTTAGGATTCAGGTAAAACTTACTTTGAGGAAGGAGCAGGTAACTATTGTCCAAGATAAGAAGCTGTGATTTTCAGTTGAAAGTTTGTGTAAATTTTGTAAAGGTTTCTCCACCTATTGAAGGAGTAAAGGTTCTTTCATAATGATCAAATCTCTAGTTCTTGCATAATGATCAAATCTCTAGTCCCGGATAGGAGCTTGGAAGTGAATGTACATATATACCTCAGTTGTATATAGGGAGCCAGAAAATTTACTTTGTCTCTTGTGATTGGTAATTTCTTTTCCTTCGTTCTAAAGTTGTTAATAGATCCATTCAATCTATTCTCAACCGATTCCTTTGGAAGCATAGTTGTTACGGCGCCACGGCGAGTCATGGCGGTAGCCGACTGTCTGGACGCCTAGGTGACAAGGCGACCGCCGTGACGTCCGAAAGGCGACGAGTCGTTTACAATGTGCAATTTATATATTATTTATTTTACTCAACAAGTATATTGGCAATAAAATTTCATACATTAAAACTCAAAACATAACAATATGGAATAACATTAAAGACATAATTATGTGAATTCTTAGCAATAACAATTCAAAAACAAAACACTTGATATTAAAAATTAGTAAAAGAAATGAAGAATTCAACAAAAACCACATAGAAAATAAAGTTGCAACCAACCATCACAAATATGTAGTCTAATAACTAATAAAACACCACCATAGCAAGCCAAAATAATGTCTAGACTCTCTACACTAGTCTAGAAACATCGTTCAATCAAAATCATCATAGAAAAGGTCATCTCCATCTCTTCCATGAGAACTACTCATTCAAAGGCTTAGGTGGTGGTTTTTCTCCAAAATTATCCTCCACATCTTCATCATCATTTGGAATTCTCTCTTCATCAACTTCATAATCCGAGTCGGAATCCATCAACATTGATTCCCTTGAAGTTGAACCACTACCACGCCGAGAGTACGTCATTAGATTATTACTAATATTAGCACGAGCCCTCCTTGAAAGATTGCGACCCTCAAGCGTATTAGATGCACCGGTTGCTCGATCCACATCATTCCATGTAAGATCCCCCTAGGATGAACAACATCGGCATCATTATCGATCCATTCATTACCCCATTCAAAGTCATCAATGACTAATGGATCAAAATTATTGGCAAGTTCACGCCTCTTTTGGAACCTTGAGTCGATCTTTCGATTATTGGACATACACCAAGTCACTCAATCGTTTGTGTTCCAATCTATTCCTCTTCTTCGTATGAATCTAAAATAAATAGAAAAAAAATAATAAAATTTATGATAAAATTTGAATAATAGTGAATGATTTATTACTTTTGAAATTTGAACTAACTATAGAAAGTACTTGCAAACTCAAATGTACTCCAATTGCGCTCGCAACCAGAAGAAGAACAATAGAGGCTTATAATTCTTTTTGCAAACGAGGATAGCCCAATAGCCCGCGCTCCAAAAACATTCCACCAATCAACTAGAAAACATTTAAAAGAAATATAAATATTTTTAAAGGGAGGAAAGGAAGAATGTATATAAATTAGGCTTAAATATAATTTACTACCCTAAACTATTGGGCATATTCCACTTCGGTAATCCACCTTTCAATTTTGTCAATTAGATGATTGAACTATTATTTGTTTTCCAATTCCAACAAATTTAGCATGCCACGTCAGAAATTGCTGACGTGACTATCTGGGTGGGCTATTAATCAGATGATGTGTATAAAAATTAATTTTTTATTTTGTTATTAAATTTTTTTTAATATATTCAAGGGTAAAATTGTCACACAAGAATCTTTAATGACAGTCTGTTGGTTGATCTATGGGTCGATCGAAAAAACCCTAAGTCTGAAGTGGATGGACGGGTATGTTTGATTTCAAGACTCAAGATGATGGTAGTCTGTTGGTTGATCTGTGGTGGGGTGTGGGGTGTGGGGTGGGTTTCTGCCTTCCCTCTCGACCCACCCGTCTCCCCTTCCTCCCTTCACCTCCACTTGATTGAACGATGTTCATGTCTTTCCGGCAGGTGAATGATGACATACCCGATCATCACATTTCTGAGCCAAGTCCGAGGGTTAATAGATTGTGAGCTTTCTTGGTTGATTAGTAGGGGCACTGATTATGTGTGATGGATTGGGGGTTATGATGGTTTGGGTTACAGATCTTGTTGGCTGATGGTGTTTGGGGTTCGGAAGATGGATCTGTTTTGATCTGGCTGTGATAGTTGTCTTTTTCGTTTCTTTTCAGATCTTGATTTGCTCTTATCGGAACCTGGGTTATGAGTCCTTGTTTCCGGTGGTTTGGGACGGTGTTTGCTAGTCTGAATTGGATTTCATGTTCTATTATTGCTTTATTTTGTCATAAATTCAGTTTACTTCTTGAATCTGTTTGTTGAAGCCGATATGTTCTTAGTTGCAGTTGCCAGTTGCTAGTAAATTTGCTAAAATGGGTGCTGGGGCAAACCAAGCCCCAACAAAAAGGATTCTTGAGGCAAGCAGGTTCCTCTTCTCTTTTGTTTGCTGCAAGATAGCAGTGTAGAAGGCAAGAACTTTCATTAGGAACGAATTGTTTCTGCAGAATTGTTCATCAGCACCACTCGAATTAGAAGCTTCCTCAAATGGGACCTGGTTTATAGCTTCAAAGAGAGCAGATGGTGAGATTACAAGCTCAGAAAGTAGTGAACCAATCACCCACAACCCAAAACTTGACCTATCTAATTTATCGTGAAATTTCTCGAAAATTTCTACCTCAACAACTGAATATTCTTTCTTTCTTCTTCTTCCTCTGATCAAAAACATTGCATCAAATAAATTTAAGAGTAAACATATCTATGGAATGATCAGATTTGGGTTGCTTGCTCGATTTTGGGGCTTGCACTTTGATAGATTGTGATGGTTTGATGCTTTTGATTGTTTTGTGACGATTTTTCCCTTGAATATATCAAAAATGTTTAATAACAAATAAAATTTTTTTTTTACTCGCATCAGCTGACTTATGGCCCACCCACCACATCAGCAATTTCTAACGTGTCAGACTCAATTTGTTGGAATTGGAAAAAATTAATAGTTCAATCATCTAATTGACAAAATTGAAATGTAGATCACCGAAGTGGAATATGACCTATAGCTTATGGTAGTAAATTATATTTAAGCCTATAAATTATAATCATAATTTAGCTTTTATATCTTTATATATATTTTAATATACGTACGAGTATTCTTTATTTTCCGTTGCCTAATCACCATTTCTCTTGCAAAAGTATCTCGAGAAACATCATAGTTGTCGGCTAGATTGCTTATCTTGTCTAGCAAATCTAACTCGGGCACCATCTTTGCAAGAACGTCATTGAAGTCATCTCGTAAAGCATTAGCAAACAACCAACGTTCCTCTTTGATATCAAAGTACTTACCCGGATTGAGAAACAACGCAGACCCATATAATTTTTGCTCCATTTGATTTTCCCATCGCCGCGACAATTTCAATCACCTTCTTATACAGTTTTTGTTATCAAATGCATCTTTGATTTTTTTTCCTTCGCGCATCCCATCGCAGCAATAACTTCCGGCATAGTAGACTTCTCATCACTATCAACAATCCTCAAGACTATAAGAAGTGACAATGTCGCCCTAATGCAATCCTCAACAGTATGCCAAAATGTTGTTGAAATAACAGTATCACATACTTTCTTCCCCGCTTCAGTAGTCGACAACTTTGATTTTGACCAATCGTCGTTGATGAACAAATGCCTCAATGCATCTTTATTCTTGTACAAACTCTGCAAAGTGAGAAAGTTGTAGCAAATCTAGTAACTGCGGATCTCACAAGATCTCTCCCATTCGTTTTCTCCCTCATCGCACTAAGAAGACGACAATGCCTATAAATGTTGTAATTCTCCTTGCATTTGTGATTGTGGGCTGGAATTGCTTCAACTTGCTTATGTCCTCTAACATAAGGTCAAGGCAGTGAGCGGCACAAGGTGTCCAAAACAGTGTAGGTCTCCTCTCCATTAGTATATGCACCGCTGCCTTGTAATTAGAGGCATTGTCTATGACCACCTGAACAACATACTCAGGGCCAATTTCCTCGATCTTGTTATCAAGTAGATTTACCAACATTGTGGCATCTTGAGACTGACTGGAGGCATTAAAAGAACCCATGAAATAAGTCCCCTCCAGACTATTAACAAGGAAATTCAACTAGTGTCTTCCCCTCTTATCTGTCCAACCATCTGACATGAGTGAGCAGTCGTATTCCTTCTAAGCAACTTCATGTTTCTTCTTTAAGTCATCGGTTTTCTTTTTTGCCTTCTCAAGTAAAGGAACCCTCAATTCGTGATACGTTGGAGGCTTGAAACCCAACCCAAATTGCCCTATGGACTCGACCATTACTTCAAATATCCTTGAATTTGCAGCATTGAATGGTATGCCACATTCTTAGAAAAAGTCGGCAACGTGCATTTGGACTCTCCTTTTCCTCCGGTGTCCTCAAATGACTTTCAATACTCGTTTGGCTCAAACGCTTGCTATGTCTCTCCTCTACAACTTCTTCGGAAGTCTTCCTTAGAAGTGTTTCAACCGTCTTAGCTTTTGGTTGTGGCTTTTGAAATTGAAATACTGCATTCTTCCTTTTAGAAGCCGTCCCAGAACTTGGAATAGTGTTAGAAGAAGTATTGGAAGCCATAGTTGGACGAGCAGATGATTGTTCTTCTTGCACTTCTACTACATCATCATCATCATCTAGCTCAAGTGGCTTGTTCCTCTTTCTACTATTCAAAGCCGCTTGCATCTCTCTCATAATTTCTGTTGTTTTGGGACACTTCGCTACATCTCTAAAATTTCCTGCTAAATGTTGCTTCAACCTTTTGATTCCCGAACGACATTGCTTCCCACAAAAGATACGTCGCACTATATCCTTAATACTCATGTCCGGCCAATACCCATATTTTCAACCCGAGTCATTTGATTTGGCCTTTCTTTTCGGGTCCTTGGTTATATCATAACCATCGGTTCCCGAACTTTCTGTCATTTTATTTTCTAGTTTCTACAAAATACAAACAAACAATATATAAAAGCATTATTAAATGGAATGTGTATGTATAAGGCTATAAACATGTATTAGTAATTTAGTATATAAATTTTTTCTAACAAATCGACCCAGCCGTCTATTTCACACAAAGAATAAGCAGTCTTTATTTCACACAATGACTATCCATCGAGCTGGTTGACTTGGTCGATGACTTAATAGTTAATATAAGATGGTCTTTTATTTGATTAATAAAAAGAAAAAAAGAAGAAGACAGAGTAAGGCTAACCCAACAGAAAGAAAGAAAAAGAAAGGGTAAGAAAGAAAGAAACAAAGACCCATCAAAAAGAAAGAAAGACAGAGCAAGGCTAACGAAAAAGAGAAGAAGCCAACACCCAACAGTCATACAATCGACGAAGAAGAAAGGGGAAGAAAAAAAACGAAGACATACCTGCTACAGTGCTACATTGTAGTCGCCGTCGAAGTCCCTCGCTCGGTCGCAGCCTCCCTCTCTCCCTTGCCGTCGACTTTGTCCTCTCTCTCGGTTCGCTCAGTCGCAGCCTCAATGATCGATCTGAGATTTTGAGTTCTTCTCTGTGAATCGATGACTACATTAGGGCTAGGTTTTGCATAGCGACGTCATTTGACCAGCCGCTCAGTTGTTTTTTATTCAGTTCAGATTTGGGTCGACCCATGAGACCAAGGCGCTCGACTAGCCGGATAGTCGTCCAAGTCGTCTCCGCGTTGTCCAAGGCGACGACTTTTTGTGATAGGCGCTCGCCTTTAAGCCATCTACCAAGTCGGAAGCTCGCATTACAAATCTTTGACCGACTGGACGACTTGGTGACGCCTTAACAACTATGTTTGGAAGCGCCCATCCCTTGCCAAATATATGGTGCAAAAGTTGCCTGACATTCTATCTCCCTTCCTGTTTCTGAAGGTGGGCATGGGATCAAGAGTATCCTGGACTGGAATAAGGCTCTCATTATGGTCCATCTTACTAACATCATCAAATTCGAATCTCTCTTTCTGGGCTACATGGGTTAAAGTCACTGTGCTCAAGACCAACAATTTCTGGCAGATCCCTATTCCAAAGGATTGTTCCTGGATCTGGAAACAAGTCCTCAAACTGCGTCCTAATGCTCTGCAGTTCATCAAATATAATGTAGGACGTGAAAATCATACTTCATTCTGGTTCGATCCATGGCTCCAGGGGGAGTCAATTAATCCCAACCACATTATGTTATCTAATTCTGGGCTATACAGTTCACTAAGTGACTTTTAGTGAGGTTCTGCAGAACATGCAATGGTCTCTCCCCAACAGTTTTCATCCTGAAATGGTTCTGTTACGTAGCAGACTTGGAGATGTTCCAATTCCTCCTAGAATTGATGATTCAATCACTTGAAATTCTTTGGACATTGCAAACATCAAATCTTCTACCATTTGGGAGTGCATTCGTTTTCACAAACCCAAGGTAATATGACATAAAGTTCTTTGGCATGAACTGTATGTTCCTCGGCCCTCGCTACTTGTTCATCATGTGGCTTGCCTTGCAAAGGAGACTTCCTACAAATGATATTACTATACGATATACTCGGGGCTTGGCTGCTCTATGCCCTCTTTTGTCAAGGTCACAATGAAACATTTGATCATCTGTTTTTCCTGTCCTTACTCTGCCACAGTTATTCATGGTTCTCTCCAATTGGGTAATTGGCAGGACCTGCCGAGGGACTGGACTGGTCTTATTGACTCTGTTATTAATTTCCTAGACCGAAAGCTATCCAAAAATATTCTAAGTCTCTCCTTGGCTACATCTTTATATAAGATATGGGAAGCAAGGAACATGAAGACTCATAGGGATATCCTCATTCCCCCTAGACAGCTTGCTAATGATGTTGTTAATATTATAAAATCTAGACTTTCTTAAGCTAAATCTTTTGTAAAAGCCACTAACCATTGCACTTTCTATTGTAACTGGCTTGTGTAATTTTGAGGGTCTCCTCTTGTTCTATAGTTATCTCATCTTTTGGCCTTTCTCTAGATGACCTAACTATATTTATGGGGTATGCCCCTTCCCTTAGTCATTGTATTTATGGTTCCATTTTATACAATTAACCAAATTTAGCTCCAAAAAAAAGTCACATGGGGAATGGTTGAATTTTATTTATTAAAAAAAAGGATTTTCAAGAAGTTAAATAATCTATTCAAAGTTTCAACACCCCCCCCCCCAAAAAAAAAAGAAAAGAAAAGAAAAAAGAGAGATTATTTTCACCACCGCAGTAGCTGGGGAGGAAGAGGGATCTTGAAATTTTCTCCATGTATGCTTTTACCAAGTAGGGCCTGGTTAAAGGCTTTAAAGTCTCTAATTCCTGGTCTCAAATATTATCCCACCAAATTAATGAACCTTCTGTTCACCAACTGTGTGACACAACCAAAAGGCTGATGAAGCAATATGCAGATATGAGCTATAGTGGATTTTACAGACAAACAAATTTGTTTCTTGTTATAGACTGCTTCTTAGATTGTGCGAGCTTAATATGCAGTAGTTTTCGTTGTGATTTTGCTTTCCTTTCTAAATTGAAATGGCAATAGTTGACTGTGTATGTAATTCATGGCAGCGTACTGGGATGATGACAAAGGTGAAATCGTGTTATGTGAATCTGTAGACATATCAATTGCAGTTGCGACTGAGAAGGTATACATCATTCCTCATTTCCTTTTTTCTTCTTTTTCTGTTTTTTGTCTTTTTTTCTTAGGTTTAAACATCTTGTATCATTTTTTTGTCGGACTTTCAGGGCTTGATGACTCCGATTGTGAGGAATGCAGATCAGAAATCCATATCTTCAATTTCGTTAGAGGTATAAATGAAGATAATTTTGTTTGGCAACTTTGCAATGATCCTATTTTAGGGTAGCTATATGGGGAATTAAACAAGCAAACAAGCGTTTTTGTATCAGTCAGATCTTTATACCAGGACAGATACTCTTACGATATGTTTGACGACTTAATACTAAGTTTCGGAATTAGAATTAAAAGCACATTTTCAATTCCATGGAAGTGAAATTTAGTTCAAATTTAGCGTTCAATTCCAATTTCAAGACTTGGAAATGAGTTGCCAAACATAGCTTTATGTGTCTTCAAAGAATCTCAAGTACTTGCTGAAATATTCAGCATAGCATAAACACTGCCTAAATACATCCTTCTATTGAAAATGTTTGACAATTTAACATTGTTTTGGCAGTACAAATTTCCAGAAGTTACGCAACTTTTAAAAGTCGATTATTACAATATGTAATACCATCTCCGACGCTCAATAGTTTCTCATATATTATAGTAGTTAATTCATTTACTGCTATGAGTTCGATCATCAATAATTCAATCAAATGCTAATATTGTATTTATCAATTCGGAATAGACTAAAAGACGTTAAACTGCCCTTGCATTTCTGAAGTTCAACAAATTGTTGGATTACTTTAATTACTCTTCACTAATATATGATCCCCAATTATTACGAGTAGAATTTAACATTATTAATATGCAATTGGCATGCATGAATAACATGATTGTAGATCAATTTTGGAATTAGGAATTTAGATTACACTATAATTTGGGCCTAACCTTTCTATTCTCACTTTGTTAATTAACTTGGTAATTGATGTATATCGCATCAGAAAATTTATTTTAGTTTGTAAACCTTGTGCGACTTCTCTTCAGGTCAAGGAACTTGCTGAAAAGGCAAGAGCAGGGAAGCTTTCACCAAATGAATTCCAAGGAGGCACTTTTAGGTAACTATATCCCACTGTTCAATTTTGTTATTAGGCTCAAGTGATTTATACTCGATTTACTTGTAAAGTAGTCACGCTATCTTCAATTTTGCGCAGCATTTCAAATTTGGGAATGTTTCCTGTGGACCATTTTTGCGCAATCATAAATCCTCCACAGGTATCCTCTCTCTCTCTCTCTCACACACACATTGTAATCACCTTTCTATGCTTTGAAAACTTGCAAATATAGAATTTAACTATCAGCTTTCATGTATCATGTAAGGTGTACCCCTCCCCCCTTCTTCCCTCCAACAAAGCAAATATTAGGTTTAAAGATTTTGTTTTGTTTTGCATGTACAAGTATTAGTTTTACATGTTGATCTGCTGTTAGTATATTGCATAACTTGGTTCCTTCTTTCTTGCAGACCGGTATTCTCGCAGTTGGCAGAGGCAACCAGGTTGTTGAACCAATGGTTGGAACTGATGGTAAATTATCTACTATTATTTGTACCATGCCATCTAATGTTTTGTTGCTTTTGTTGATTTCTTAAGATTGGAATCATTCTACTGCAGGCATCGAGAAGCCTACTGTCGTTACAAAAATGAATTTAATGTTGTCTGCTGATCATCGGGTTTTTGATGGAAAAGTTGGAGGTACGTATGTGTGTTGACCTTATTTCTATCAGATAGGTAGGTATTGTGACTGTTAGATATTATTTGTTGGTCTGTATTATATTCAAATCAATTTAATTACAACGAAATTAGCTTGTTACCATTTGGATGATCTTTTAATTAATGTTGATGCAATTTATTATTTGCAGGTGATTTTGTAACAGCTTTACGTTCTAACTTCAGTGATATTCGAGGGATGTTATTGTAGTTTCATGAGGAATGATATCCAATTTGGAGATGGAAGCGTTGTTGGTGGACAATATCCAAAATATGGATCAAACTTTTAAGAGCAGCTAACTGTTTTTCTGAATAAATATCTGTTGTGGCATCTGGGTTTCACCAGGATTTTGTTTGATTTATCGGCTCCAACTTTTCAAGAGAGACCCATTAAGTACTGAATGAGAATATTACTAATTGATGGTATGGCTTTTAGCAAAAAAAATGATTTTAAATTGTTCACCTCGCAAAAATAATGCAGATATTTGTCCATTTGTATATGAAAACTGTCTAAGAATGCCGGGAAACATGTCTATGATTTGGTTAAATAAAATATATTTAAGGTTGAATTTATCATGCATTTACACCGAATGATTGTTTGTTTGTTGCTAGTAAAAGGCAGTGTGGACGTCGGGATTTTTAGTTGTCTCTTTCCGTTGTTCTTTGGTGTTCTCATTTTAGGTGAGATTTGTTTGAAAAAACAAGTGAAAAATGTCCAATATGTATAATGTCGACGATGGACTGTTAAGAGTCGTCAGTTGGTTTTTTAAATGGTTGTACTAACATAACTGAGAAAAGGTTTGCACATTGACCCAGTGATGTGACACTGCTTAACGGGTCGGTGAAACCGAGATTCATTAGGGTCCGGGGACTTGATTATGTGGAGGGAAAGTGTTAGGCACCCCCGACATCCGTGTTACCACGGTGACCGTCTCTTTTTAAGAAACTGTTATCTAAATGTGTGTGTGGGTTAATGTGCTGTTATTTGGAAGTAGTGTGAGGTCTCGTTCGCACATATATACACATGGTTTGAATTTATGTAAAAATTTAGTTTTTAGCAAGATATGACAGTGATGTTTTGTAAAAGAGGTTTTTTAAACCCTGATGCTCAATAATAATTGAGACCTTTTACACTTCTATTTTTATTAAGTGTTCGGCTTGATTGATTTTATTTTTGAGATGCGAAACATCTATAAGAAAATAATGTACAAAATAATGCCGATTTTCTCGTGGGTATGAAAATCATTTGAGGAAATTCAGACATTGCGGATAAATTTACAAGCTGTTTACAACTGAAAAAGGTCCATCACAGGAATCGAATCTAGATCCAGTAGACTGAATCTGTGATCACATGATTCCTAGGAGCAAATGATACCGCAATTTGTATTAAAGCAGTAAGCAGGTATATATATAAAAGCTATAAATATATATATACATACATGATCAGCCACCACGAAGCACCTCCATGGGGGATCAGAAAAGGTAAATAAAGCTATAAAAGCTATCAACCGCCACGAAGGAAACTCCAGGCGGGACGAAGCGTAGATAAAGCTGTACAAAGCGATCAACTGCTACGAAGTGAACTCCAAGCAGGACGAAACATAAAGAAAGCTATAAAAACGATCAACCACCACGAAGTAAACTCCAGGTGGGACGGATATATATATATATATGGGTATCAATCCACAGCAACCGGTTGTTGGGAGAAACCCCTTTTGGCCCAGCCGCTACAACCTGTAGCGGCTTATAAAAAAAAATTTGTCTAAGGGCGGTACAGGTTGTAGTGGCTGGGCCAAAAGAGGTTGCTCCCCAACAACCGGTTGCTGTGGATGGAATCCCTATATATATATATATATGTATATATATATAGGAGAATATGGAGGTATACAGCCGTGTAACTTTTAAAGTTACACGGTCTACGATCGTAGAGTGAATTCACTCTACGATCGTAGAGTAGTCCACGATCGTAGAGTGAATTCACAAATTGTAGAGTGACTACTCTACTATCGTAGAGTGAAATCACTTAACGATCGTAGACTGTGTAACTTAAAAAATTACACGGCTGTGTACCTCCATTTTTACCATATATATATATATATATATATATATATATATATATATATATATATATATATTAAAGCAGTAAACGCTCCAGACCGAAGTCTAGCCTCAATCGAGGCATAACTCGTTAATGTTAGTCCACATATATAAATATATATGTATATACAAATTGAAATAAAACAACGGACCGAAGTCCAGACAAACACACGCAACACGACTCTCAATGTGAAGAAGGGTGTATGCAAAGATTAAGAGAAAGGCTTCAAAGTGTGGGAGAAGGTTTACAGTGGGCTGCCAAAGAAGACTTCTATATCTTTAAAGTGATGAACACTCAGCTTCCGCCGGTACAAAAGTAGCTATATTTGAGCTCATAAGTGTTTAAAATGAGAAACACTCAGTTTATGGTGTGTACAGAGCAAATTGGACAGGACTTCCTCGCCGTTTCTCTTGAAAATATGGCCACCCCAAGCCTTCTATTTATAGAGGGGGTAGCCACAGGTGTACCTGCGGCAGCCCGCTGTGGGTCTCGCCGTGTCGAACTACGTACACTCGGACAACGCGTTGTTCGCTCGGTCGTTCATAACTTTCAATCCGGGAGTCCGATGGAAGCGTGCCATACCATTTCGGAGAGCTCTTTCCGAGAGCTAAACAATGACATAGGATTTGCCCTTTTTTGATTCCAGGAAGATGAGTTTATGACCGAAATGGCATTCCTGGGTTTCCGTCAGGTAATCCGTTGAGCCGTTTTGCGTAGTTTACGCTCGAAAGTTAAGATATGGTTCTCGTGGGACTTCTATTGAAGTAATTTGAGTTGAAATGAGTTGATTTGATGTGATTTGAAGTTTTGTTGGCAAAATGACCATTTTGCCCCTCCCGGTGTTATCTCCAGTTTTCGCGCAGTTGTAGCAGTATTTTCTCAGGTTTATCTCTAAGGTTGACTTGATGTTGACTATCCTCAAGGTTATCTCTGAGGTTGGCTTGACCTCCTGGGGTTATCTCCAGGCTTTGAATTGATCCCCCGAGGCTATCTCCGGGGTTGAAACTGACTTTCCCGGGGTTATCTCCGGGGTTGGAAACTGGATATCCCGGGGCTATCTCCGGGGGTTGAAATTGACCCTATTCATATTAACCCTATTCATATTAACCCTATTCAGATTATATGAACAGATGTTATCATATCCAGATCTCAATCTATACTCCATCTTCCAATTTTATATAGATTATCACAGTAATTGTTGGCCAAACAATTAATCAATAAACATAAGATATAATAAACAATTCAATAAAAACTAACTTTCATTCAATGGGAAGCTTGCAATTTAAACTACATACCAAGTTCTGTTGCAATCTTAATTAAAATTTAGTTCATGATAATAATAAAGAAAAACATCATCCAAATTAATAATCCAAACATCTCAGATAATTACAAAAGATAAAACTAGAGAAGAGAAGAAGAAGCTCTGAATTTGCTCCAATACTCTCTCTTAGATCTTCAGCCCTTCCAATTCTCCTTTGTGTTTTTCTTCCTTGTTCTCTCTGCAAATCTCTTGAAAAATTAAGTTGATTCCTCTTTTCTAAAGTCTTCTCCTATTTGTATTGGTTTCAGCCCTCATTCAGACTCCTATTTGGCTTCAAAAACCCACTTGGCAGCAGAAAAACGCACCTTTTTACGCACTAGAGCGCCTAGGCGCTCAACATAGGCTATTTTCAAGCGCCTAGGTGCTTGACCAAGACCACAGAATTACAAAAATGCCACTCAGCTTTAATTTTCATGATTTTTGACCTTTTTCTTCTCCGAAATGACCAATTTGTCCCTCCAGCTCCAACCTACAACAAATAAACACAAAACACATAAAAAGATACTAAAAAACAATTAAAGATAACAATAATTAAGTTTAATAATATCGGATTCATAGGTATAAAACCTACTCATCAAATACCCCCAAACTTAACCAATTGCTTGTCCCCAAGCAACACAACACAATGCAATAACTAAATATGCAATGCAAATGCAACTAGATAAATTCTTAAATTCTAGCAGTCAAACAGAACAAAATCTATTCATCAAGCCTCAAAGAAATCACAATAAACATGCTAGTACATCATATCAAGACATATTAATAATTTCCTCATCAATCATCAAATCTTAACCTGTTATTATTGATATAGTGTGTGTGTGCTTAACATCCATGATAACTGATATGATGCTAAATACAACACATAATAAATCTCTTTAAAGGTATCATACAGTGTAAACTCACAAAATTCACAAACAAGCTAGAACCAACTAAAAACAAGCATTCACCAAATTTAAGAGTCCAATCCGGGATACTTATGCTTTACTATGCTTTACGGGGGCTTTTATCTTTTTTCCCGTTTTATTGTTTGTTTTATATATTATATATTTTTTTTAACCATGACTGTGCAATGTCTCTTTCCATTAGGCTAACAGTACTACCCCTTAGCGAGCTTTCGACCAACGACTCCCAGACCATATAAGACCTTAGGGCGCTAGGTTTTAAGATACCCCTTCGGGCGTACTTGTTCAAGTAACAAAGGCCCCGAAACAAAACTAGCCACGGTAATTTTTTTTTTTTTAATATTTTTTTTTCAAGCTTATATATCCCAAAATTTTCCCCCAAACTTAAGTTTTTATCTAAATTCAGTCATCTTCGCCTATTCATGTCTTTCATTCATTCAAACTAGCATTATCCTCTAGAAGTCCATTATGTGTCAATTTAAACTCAATCAGTCAACATAGTTATTTTTACTGTGCTATCCTTATTATATCAGTTTCAAACAGGTAAAGATTCAAATCATAACAAGAAATCACATCAAAGTCTTAATAGACAATACTATACTTGTCTACTCAATTCCAATCTCATCACTGGCCAAAACAGACTTAAACTATCTAACGGCTGGAAACATGCAAATACTTAATTTTTAATTTTTTTTTTAGGAAATTAAAATGAAAACTACATGAATGAAAACTACATGAAATACTTAATTTTTAAATTTTTTTTAGGAAATTAAAATGAAAACTACATGAATGCAAACTACATGAAAAACTACATGAATGCAAACTACATGAAAAACTATTAACTGAATACTATATGAATGCACTAGATGAATACTACATGCATGAACTGGAGCTGGAAAATTACACCCCCAAACTTAAGCGATGCAATGTCCTCATTGTATATAAGAAATAAAATATAAGAAATTAAGCACTGAGGACTTCCCTGAAAGATAGAAGCTTTATTCCTCGTCAGAATCCTCTTTCTCTTCTTCTTCCTCTTCTTCTTCATCTGGGGGTACACAAACAATGGTGGAAATTGGTAGGGAGTGGCACCTGGATTCATGCGGGCAAACATTTCAAGGAATGCTGCACTAAAATTCTGATACACCTCCGTTTGTCGCTGAGCTAAACTATCCTGATTCCTTTCCATTCTGTCAAAACCCTGCTGAACTCGAGTGGCCACCATGTCGATCCTTCTAGTTTGATTTCTTAAATCTCGACGGATATCTTCAAAAACATTTGGTGGTGGCCCAGAACTTCCAGCTACAGAAGGATTGTCGTGGAACTGCTGAGTAGGCTCGTCTGCAAGCTCGGGAGGAGCAATAATGAATCCTAACCCTCTCGGGTGTGGTATACCCCCACCCCATACCTTGTACTTCTTAATAAGCGAGTGGTCAATTGCGGCTAAAGGAGGTTGTGTAGCTTCCTCGGCATCCCATTTTACCCCAGCTTGTTGACATAGTCCAGTGATCAAAGATGGGTGTGGTAATCCTCCTGAGGTCCCTCCTTGAATTGCTCTATTAATGAAATCATATATAACCGGACCCACATCTATAATTTTTCCTGATGCAATGCAGAAAAGCAACGCTGCCCTTTGATTTATAACATCACTTATATGCCTACACGGCATCAACTTGGCACAAATAAAGGCATGCCATGCTTTTCCATAACTGCTTAGTTTGGATGCAGGGAACAAAACAGCTTCTTGTTGATCTGTTAATTTCCATGTTGTTCCAGGTACACACAAGGCTTGAATGATTTCACTGTAGTCTAGCTCGTGTTCTAAATATTGCATGTATCCATTATTGGGTATCGTGTTCAAGCCGTAATAAGCATTTATTGACCCAAAACTGACCTCCACTGATTTTCTGCGAACCCAAATTATGTTACCAACATGATCTATTGCATTGGTAGCCATAGTCTCCTCTTTGTCATACTTTTGCGAAGTGCCCGAAGTTTCTCCTCTTTGTCTCTTAGTAGCCACAGTCTTATCTAATATGTTCTTGCCAAACCAAATGATACTCAGTGACTTAGGATAGCCAAAATCCTCTTTGTGACAAATTATCGAACACTTGGTGTGCACAGATTTGGAACACTATTGGTAGGCACTCCCCCAAACTTAATTTTCACCAATTTTTCCAATTACTAAGCACACTATACATCCAAGGCAATACAAGCAACAATTAAGAGTACCCACACCCACTTGAGCCAACACAATGATAGAAACTAGCTTCAAAGTACTAACATAGCTATTATCCAAGTGAATCCAAATAATTTGCAATAAAATCTTGTGTACTTACTTGGGTATAGCCAAATATAATGTTCAATCAAAGTTGGATGAGCAATTTGAGCTTTGAACCCTTACTTTAGATAGATGTGGCTTGAATGTAGTTTGATTCCCGAATTGGTGAAGAAGGATGACAAGATGGAGCTTGAGTGACTTAGTTTGGGTAGGAGATTTAGTGTTTGATTAGGATTTGGAAGAGAAAGATTGGTTTTTTAGGCTAGATTAGATGAGGGTTGAGAGTTGTGGTGAGTTTAAGATGGAGTAGGAGAGCAAGAATGTGTTTGATTTGGGATTGGAGAAGTGTAGCCCGAATTGGGGCTTTTTTTTCTTCTGTTGGAGCGCCTAGGCGCTTGGATTTGCACTGTCTGGAGCGCCTAGGCGCTTGGCTGCAGAATGCCTTAAAAACTTGGAGCGCCTAGGCGCTTGATATTAGCTTGTCTGGAGCGCCTAGGCGCTTGGCCAGTGTACATTTCTTATTTTGGTGTTTTGTGCTTCTTATATGCCATACCTCCAATAACTTGTTTCCTTCCACACCAAAATTTGCGGAATTGATTAGAAATATGAGATTTTGACGAGTGGACATTCAACTTATTAAGATCATAAATGCTTGGCCTCCTTTCCTGTAATAAATTGAATATCTGTTAGAGAACGATGGATGTAACAAATCCTAAATTATAAAAGTTTAACCACTAAATAAACTAACAGTAGAGAAAATTAATAAAAGTAAAAATAGCAAATAACAATAAAAATTCCTAGGTTGCCTCCCAGTTAGCGCTTGGTTTATAGTCGTCAGCCTGACTTTCTCCTCTGTTCTAATCAGCAAGGTTGACTGATGTCTTTTCACGATCAACACAATCCCCATAGTAGTGCTTCAATCTTTGATCGTTGACTTTAAAATTATGTTTTGAATTCGGGTCTTCCACTTCCACAGCTCCATGAGGATAGACTTTTGTAATGATAAATGGCCCTGACCAACGAGATTTCAACTTTCCAGGAAACAGTTTAAGCCTTGAATTGTATAATAACACTGTTTGCCCTGCTTCAAACTTTCTTTCTAGAATTTTCTCATCATGCCACTTCTTAATCTTTTCTTTATATAACTTCGCGTTCTCATACGATTGGAGTCTGAATTCATCCATTTGATTCAATTGTAAGAGGCGCTTCTCTTCCGTAGCAGACGTATCAAAATTTAACTTCCGAATTGCCCAATAAGCACTGTGTTCGAGTTCCACTGGAAGATGGCATGCCTTCTCATAAACTAACCTGTACAGAGACATCCCTATCGGAGTTTTGTAAGCTGTACGGTATGCCCATAAAGCATCGTCCAACTTGCTAGACCAATCTTTCCGACTAGGATTCACTATCTTCTCGAGGATTCGTTTCACTTCTCGGTTAGATACCTTGACTTGACCACTTGTTTGTGGATGGTAAGCAGTAGCTATCTTATGAGTGACTCCGTACTTAGCGAGGATAGCTGAGAACTGCTTATTACAGAAGTGCGTGCCTTCATCACTAATGATTGCGCGAGGAGTGCCAAATCTAGAGAAAATGTTCTTCCGAATGAACTTAATCACGACCTTCGCATCATTGGTGGGCGATGCTATAGCTTCTACCCACTTCGAAACGTAGTCCACCGCTAGAAGTATATAGGAGTTACAAAAAGATGGTGGAAATGGTCCCATGAAGTCAATGCCCCAAACATCAAATAATTCGACTTCAAGGATCATGTTAAGTGGCATCTCGTGTCGCTTTGATATATTACCAACTCTTTGGCATCTGTCACATTTTAATAAAAACACACAGGCATCTTTAAAGAGTGTTGGTCAGAAAAATCCACATTGCAGCACTTTAGCTGCCGTTCTTTCTCCCCCAAAATGTCCACCATAGTTAGATGCATGACATTGGTATAGAATATTCTCCATTTCAACTTCCGGGACGCACCTTCTTATTACTTGATCTCCACATTGTTTAAATAAAAATGGCTCATCCCATAAATACTGTTTCACATCATGGAGAAATTTCTTCTTCTGCTGGCTTGTCAAATCTGGCGGAAACACCTTACTGACAATGAAATTTACATAATCTGCATACCATGGTGTATCCATTCTTACCGCAAATAGCTGTTCATCCGGAAAAAATTCGTTGATCATTGTTGTATCATTTTTCTTTAGTTCTGAATTCTCTAACCGGGATAAATGATCAGCAACCTGATTTTCTGTTCCTTTTCGGTCCCGGATTTCCAAGTCAAACTCTTGCAGCAATAATACCCATCTAATTAATCTCGGCTTCGCGTCTTTCTTTGCTATTAAGTACTTAATTGCCGAATGATCTATAAACACAATCACCTTTGTCCCAATCAAATATGAGCGAAATTTATCAAATGCATAAACAACTGCTAATAGCTCTTTCTCGGTAGTGGTATAATTCAGTTGAGCATCTGTCAATGTCTTACTAGCATAGTATATAGCATGAAAAATTTTATCCTTTCGTTGGCCAAGAATTGCGCCAATCGCAAAGTCGCTAGCATCACACATTAATTCGAACGGGATATTCCAATTTGGCGCTATGATTACAGGTGCGGTAAAAAGTTTCTTCTTCAACACATCAAAAGCTTCCAGGCACGCTTGATCAAAGTTGAATGGGACATCCTTCTCCAAAAGATTGCAAAGTGGTTTTGTGATTTTGGAGAAGTCTTTTATAAATCGTCTAT
Source organism: Panax japonicus (assembly GCA_020205505.1). Taxonomy (NCBI): domain Eukaryota; kingdom Viridiplantae; phylum Streptophyta; class Magnoliopsida; order Apiales; family Araliaceae; genus Panax; species Panax japonicus. The sequence goes on from CM035107.1 coordinate 60,616,862, forward strand.
AGAAACCAGCGTGTCCCAAAAAACTTCGAATACCCTTTACAGAAATTGGTGGTGGCAGGTTCTCAATGGTTTCGATCTTAGCTCTATCAACCTCAATTCCTTTTGATGATACTCGGTGACCCAAAATTATCCCCTCTTGCACCATAAAATGACATTTCTCCTAGTTTAAAACCAAATTCATTTCCATACACCGTTTGAGCACGAGTGTGAGATTTTCCAAACAATAATCAAACGAATCCCCAAAAACTGAAAAATCATCCATAAATACCTCAAGATTTTGTTCAACCATATCTGAAAAAATAGCCATCATACACCGTTGAAACGTCGCTGGCGCATTACATAACCCAAAAGACATTCTGCGAAAAGCAAAGGTGCCATATGGGCATGTGAATGTTGTTTTCTCCTGATCCTCGGGTGAAATGGCAATCTGGTTATAGCCCGAGTATCCATCCAAGAGACAATAATACTCGTGCCCTGCAAGCCTGTCCAACATCTGATCTATGAATGGTAGAGGAAAATGGTCCTTACGAGTGGCCTTATTCAACTTTCTGTAATCCATACACACCCGCCAACCCGTAACTGTTCGCGTTGGGATCAATTCATTATGCTCATTCGCAACTACTGTCATTCCCCCTTTCTTTGGCACGCATTGAACTGGACTTACTCATGAGCTATCTGAGATAGGGTAGATAATTCCCGCATCCAACCATTTAATGATTTCCTTTTTGACAACTTCCTTCATTATGGGATTGAGTCTTCGTTGTTGTTCAATAGTCGGTTTCGCTTCATCTTCCAACAAAATCTTATGCATACAAATTGATGGGCTTATCCCCTTGATATCTGCAATAGTCCATCCAAGAGCAGTCTTGTATTGTCGAAGTACCCTTAGTAGCTTTTCTTCTTGAACCTTATCAAGTGATGCAGAAATAATGACTGGTAAGGAGGAAAAAGAACCAAGGTAGGCGTACCGAAGGTGGTTAGGCAATGGCTTAAGTTCCAAGGTAGGTGGTTCTTCTAAGGATGATGTCACCTTTTCATCTAGCTTTCCACGATAATCCAGAGGTTCAAATTTTTGTAAACATCGTGTGAACTTCGGAGTTGAATCTAACATTTGAACCCATTCTAGCACAGTTGAATCATCAAATAAATTTTCACTAACCAATGCGGTTTCCAGAGGGTCTTCAATCACAGATTCACTAAATAACTCTTCAGTTGCTTCTTCAATTAGATCAACTCTTAAGCACTCTTCCTCTCCCTTCGGAAATTTCGTAGCCTTGAAAACATTAAAAGTTATTTCTTCATCTTGAACTCTCATTGTTAACTCTCCCTTTTGTACATCAATTAATGTTCTTCCAGTGGCTAAAAACGGTCTTCCAAGGATAATGGGTATGTCTTTATCCTCTTCGTAGTCCAGCACAATGAAGTCAGCTGGAAAGATAAATTTGTCCACCTTCACTAATATGTCTTCCACAATGCCCCTAGGGTATGTCACTGATCTATCTGCGAGTTGTAAAGAGATATTTGTTGGCTTTGGTGCTGGTAATCCCAACTGAGTGTAGATCGAAAGTGGCATCAAGTTAATACTCGCACCCAAATCACACAAACATCTGTTAAAGAACTGGGGCCCAATCGTGCACGGTATTGTGAAGCTACCCGGATCCTTCAACTTCGGTGGTAGCTTTCTTTGCAGAATCGCACTACATTCTTCTGTCAATGCTACAGTTTCGAACTCCCCTAGCTTCTTCTTTCTTGCTAAAATATCTTTCATGAATTTTGCATAACTAGGCATTTGTTCTAAAGCATCTGCGAATGGAATGTTGATTTGCATCTTTTTGAACACTTCTAAAAATTTTGAAAATTGTCTATCTAATTTCTGCTTTTGAAATCTTTGAGGAAACGGCACAGGTGGTACGACTGTTGTTTGCTTATCTTCTTGTTGTTTTGTCACAACTTTTTCCCCAGATTTACTTTCTGAATTTCCACGCTCTTGTTCACCATCCTCAGCAGAAATTATTTTCTTGTGTCCGTCCAAATCTGTAGTGAACTCCTTCCCACTTCTGAGTGTAACTGCCTTACAATGCTCATTTCCATCATTCCTTGGATTTTTCTCCGTATCACTAGGTAAAGAACCTGGAGTTCTAGTATTCAAAGCATTAGCTATTTGCCCCATTTGGTTCTTAAGATTCTTTATTGCAGCTGATTGGTTTTTCGTTGTGTCTTCAAACTGAGTTGCCAATCTTGCCAACAATTCTTCCATTTGTGATAACTTATCAGGTTGATGAGGTTGTGGGTGTTGTTGAGTTTGTTGATGTGGCTGAAATACAGGTGGATATGATTGCCTTGGAGCTTGGGCTTGAGCATGTGACTGATTATTACTCCATGTCTTCATGAGACCATACAAACACATCCTAGAATTGGGTTAATAGTGTAACCATGTCATTCCGTTGGTTTGGGGTAAGGTCTGAACCAATCTGGATTAACTTAGGGCTTTCTAAGGTTCCGAGATTGAAAGAAGTGGTGTGATCAAGGTTAGGTTTGGGTTTGTCTTTGACCCATTCTTGAATTTCCGGAGGCACCTCAATGTCATCCTGGATATCCATCAAGGCTGAATTCATCTCTACATCAAAGGTACAATCCTTGTGTAGGAGAGGCATCGTATCCGCAAATACAGGCACATCTAAATCCAGAGTCCTGAAAAAAATATGCTTTCACTTAGTATATATGAAATGTATTGATCATACACAGTGTTAGCATATACTGGCAAAATAAACTGCTAATACTGTACAGAAAAGTAAGCAGTTATTGTATCTACAGGGCAGAAAAGAATTTCTGTCCGCTTTACCCTTGTCAACCAAAGCATGGAATGATGTCCCAATTGGTAAGGGTAAAGTCCGGGTGGACCGCAGTGATGAAGGGATTGTCATCATCCTCTCTGTCCCAAATGATGGCCATTACGTTATGGAAATCATCGTCTTGGGTGTATCTGTTGGTATGTTCATCATGGACGATGATGCGCATGCCCGACATTATTCGGACAACGTTTTCCTTAATTCTCCGCTCCGCTTCTTCGATTGCGGGATCTGGAATAACGATTTTCTTTTCCTCCACTGGTTTTGGCTTAGGAAATAACATGGCCATGACATTGGCTGGCACCTTTACTGGAGGTTGTGCGGACTCAGAGTTTGAAGGCGAAGCCGAACGCCACATGGTTGAAGCTGAAGGAATCTGTTGATGCTTATGAGGATTACTGTGACTAGAGCTGACAGAATAGCCTAGTCCAGCTATTCCAACTTGCTTGGTTAATCGAATGGGGTACTGGATACCCTGGCCATCTTTAAACAACCCTTGTCCTGGCTTATGACCCAACGACATCATTTCTTGAGTGGCTGATATCACCTCGACAGAAATTTTGGGTTTGGGCAATGGTGCTCCAATAGCATGGTATTGGGTGTTGCTTATTTCCAAAGCATGAAAACTGACTAGTTCTACGTCTGCATTGGCATTAATGAACGGAATGTCCTCGTACTAAGGAATCTCTGGTTCAGCATTGACCGTGACCAGGCTATTGTTGATAATGTACTTCAATTGTTGATGAAGAGTGGAGGGGACTGCCCCAGCCATATGAATCCATGGTCGTCCCAAGAGCAGGTTGTATCCCGAATCTATCTTGAGCACGTGGAAGGATACACAGAATGTATGAGGGCCAATTTCGATTGGCAGCTCAATTACTCCAAACGAGTTACGACGGGCTCCATCAAAAGCTTTGATGATAATATGGCTACTCCAAATTCGGTTGAGATTGATATTCATCTTCACCAAGGTGGCATATGGGCAGATATTCAGAGAGGAACCTCCATCTATTAAGACTCCAGCCACCATATATCCGGAGGACAAGACTGCAATGTGCAACGGTTTGCAATGACCAGTCCCTTCGGGCGGTATGTCATCATCAGTGAAGGATATCACATTAGAGTTGAAAATGTGATCAACCATGTGTTGAAATTTTTTCGTATCCACTGATGTCGGAAGATAGGCTTCTTCCAAAACCTTTAATAAGACCTTCCTGTGATTCTCGGAAGTTAGGACCAAGTCCAAAATTGATATTTGTGGTGGAGCTTCCTTCAAGCTTAAAACCACCGAGGCTTCATTATGACCCACAACGATGAGGAATTTTTCAATCTTCTCGATGGGTATTTTCCCCTTTGATTTGGTGGTGGGGTTCACCACCCGATGGGGAAGATACAGTGGATTTTCCTTCGACACTGCAGCAGTGGCATGTGAGGTGAATCCTTCACCTTTTCCATAATTCCACGAAACCTTGCGCAAGCTAACAACAGGATATTGTGCTCTGCATGGCAAGTTGATTGGCTCGGGAGCCGCCACTTTTAAAGGATTGTTTCCTCCTTTGAGCTGAATTATCGGTGTTGTGAGCAAAGTATTAATCCCTTTAGCTTCAGTGGATATAACTGCTACCACACTTTTCCATTTAGTAGGGCCTGCATTCTCACTTGCACGTAACACAGTGTCGTTATCTGCCAAGCGCAGTACACCCTGTTGATTAGATTTTGAATAAGGTGGCGGAGTGCCCAGCATTCTTCTGTGCTGTGACCGCGAGACTGGGAGTGGTATTGGCACACTCCCTAAAAGTTGTACCGTCCTGAACAGGGGTTGATTGGAGGTAAAAAGGAACTGATCCTTCCTTCATTGATTAACATGTGAAGGATTTCCTCCATGGATTGGCCCAAATAGGTGAATTCCCTTTTGTTGGCGAAATCCCGACTGGCTTTGGCAGTTGCTCTCTTCGTCACTTTGCCTTCCAGCATTTCATTTTCTGAAAGTGACAAGGGAATATTCATGACGATAGGTAGGAGACTGGCATGCTCTTAGCTGATTAATTGCCGAGTCACTTGATGCTGATAAGTTACCAGTTCCGCCAATTGCTCAATTTTTTGCCAAGAGCTTTGATCTTTCATTCCATTGTGAATTGGAACTTGACATAATCCCACCTGTCATCACTGTCTTTGATGGTCTGGGGGGAATCACAGCTGAAGTTAGAACTCTGTCCACTACTCCAATTAATCATGTTGACCTCTTCTTCTTTGTGTTGAGGAAGAGGGTTGTCTTGTACATGAGGCTAATCGGGTTTGGTGACTACGATCTCCCCATTATCTATTAGGTCCTGGATCTTATGTTTCAAGGCCCAACAATCCTGAGTATCATGTCCAGGTTCCCCGGCATGATAAGCACATTTCCTAGCAGCATTAAAACCCCGTCCATTAGGGCTGGCTGGTGGAAGAAGATGCGTAATTTTCTTCTGTGTTGTCAGAAGATTAAGAATATTCTCGAGGGTATCCCCTAAGGGTGTAAACACTCGATGGCGTTTGACTTCTCCACCTTTTGGTACTGGAGGGTTTGCAGACTGTGCTGGAAAGGGAGTGTAGTTTCTCCTTTGAATGAGCATATTTTGATTACCTTTTTGCCCCTGTAGTATCTAGGAAACATCTTCCTCTTTCTTTTTATGGACCCTCCGGGGGATGTTCCCATAATTTCCAGATTGGATGTGATCAGCAACAGCTTTGAGTGCGGCTAGGTCTTGAATCTTTCCTGACTTCAACCCCATTTCATCCATCTCCCCATGCTTGACCATTTCAGAAAATGGTTTGCCGATGTCGGCTAAAACTTTCTCATAGAAGGGAGCTTCTTGTATGTCTATGAATGTCATTACCATTTCTCATTCTGTTATGGCAGGACTAACTTGGGTAGTCAGGCGTCTCCACCTCTGGGCATACTCTCTGAAAGACTCGTTGGACTATTTTTTGATCTTGGTAATTTGATACCGATCGGGAGCCATCTGATTTTGAAAACTGTATTGAGTGAGGAAGGCATGTGCTAGCTCTTCCCACCTATGGATTTTGGAGTTGCCTAATCTTGTGTACCACGAACGGCCTTCTCCAATTAGACTCTTTTGGAATAATTGCATTCTGAGTTTCTCATCCTCTGCATAGGATCCCAGTTCTCCAATATAGACTTTTAAATGTGTATAAGGATCCCCTAACCCTTCATATTTTTCAAAGTTAGGAGTTTTAAATTTTTCTGGATAGTGAACACCAGGAAAAATACATAGATCAGCATATGAAACACTCCCGTGTGTTCTAATTCCTTTGATAGTGCGAATGGTATCTTCCATTTGGAGGACTTTCTTTTTGATGTCACCAGTGTCTGGATCTCCAGTGGGATGGGTAGCATCATGAATTTTGTTGGTTGTATCCAACTGTGATTTTGGTATGGTAATGACCGGGATTCCTCCTTGTGTGGAGGATTCAGTATGTATGGGTACCCTGTGTAGACTGGTGTAATTCTTTTAATAGAACAGCCAAATTTGAAATTTGTTTGCTTAATCCGTCGAATTCTTTGCGAGAAACTGGATTAAGTTCAGTCTAGTTGGATGACGACATGTTGACTATAGGTATGTTGCCTTTTTGGACTTTGACCGGGTAGTAGGTCCGATTGATTCCCTGCGAAAGACTGGCATAGTTTAGTCCTTAGGGAAGGTGTATAATAACATGCTATGTAATGTGTCCATTTTAGGAATTTTATCCTGAAAAAATGGGTGTCAGCTGTTTGTAGCATGTTAAATATGTATGTGTACACATTTCTTCATATTCCTCATTACATGAAGATGGATATGGAATAAAATTACAAGTAATTGTGTTTACAAGTAATTGAAATGAGAACATGAAGAGACTTTCCTCCGTTTGGGTTTATCAGAGGCTGACCTATCTTAGGTTACTCTCGCGGCTTTTTGGCATGAAGGTTCCCAAATCATCGCAATCTACTAGACGGAAAGTTAATCCGGTCTTTTAACTGGAGCGAATTTGGGTGGTGCCTTTCCTGAGCCTCAGAAAATTAGTCTTCTCATGAGTCCAGTAATCAAACACCGACGGGATAGCCTCTTGGTGGACGGACCACACAACATACATTCATATACATCGCGTCTCACCGTATGAAATGATGACATGTGTGAAGCACTAATATCATAAGCAGTTTATAGTGCGAAGCACTAACATCACATGCAGATATGATGCGAAGCACTAAGTTCAATCAAGATATGCATCTGTATACATTCATCCAATGTAAATGCAACATCCACACACAAGCAGATAACAGTTTTGAAAAGATTGTAGTAGCGGCTTAAGTCCTCTTACTGGAGTCCCCAACAGATTTGCCACATGTCGACGTCGGGATATTTGGGTGTCCCTTTCCGTTCTTTGTTCTTTGGTGTTCTCTTTTTAGGTGAGATTTGTTTGAAAAAACAAGTGAAAAAGGTCCGACATGTATAATGTCGACGATGGGACTGTTAAGAGTCGCCAGTTGGTTTTTTAAATGGTTGTATCAACACAACCGAGAAAAGGTTTGCACATTGACCCAGTGATGTGACACTGATATACGGGTCGGCGAAAGCGAGATTCATTTAGGGTCTGGGGACTTGGTTATGCGGGGGGAAGGTGTTAGGCACCCCCCGACATTCGTGTTACCACGGTGATGGCCTCTTTTCAAGAAACTATTATCTGAGTGTGTGTGTGAGTGTGTGGGTCAATGTGCTGTTATATAAAAGTTGTGCGAGGCCTCGTTCGAACCTATATACACAGGATTTGAATTTATGTAAAAATTCAGTTTTTAGCAAGATATGACAGTGATGTTTTATAAAAGAGGTTTTTCAAACCCTGATGCTCAATAGGAATTGAGACCTTTTACACTTCCATTTTTATTAAGTGATCGGCTGGATTGATTTTATTTGACAGATGTGAGGCATCTGTATGAAAAATAATATACAAAAATAATGCCGACTTCCTCGTGGGTATGGAAACCATCTGAGGAAATTCAGACATCGCAGAATAATTTACAAGCTGCTTACAACTGAAAATGTCCATCACGAGAACCGAATCTAGATCTAATGGGATGAATTTGTGATCACATGATTCCTAGGCACACACAATATTGCAATTTGTATAAAATCAATGAGCAGGTATATATATAAAAGCTGTAAATAAATAAATATATATATATATATATATATACAGACATGATCACCAACCACGAAGCACCTCCATGGGGGATCAGAAATATAAATAAAGCTATTAAAAGCTATCAACCGCCACGGAGGAAACTCCAGGCGGGACAAAGCATAAATAAAGTTGTAAAGCGATCAACTGCCACGAAGGGAACTCCAGGCAAGACAAAATATATATATATATATATATATATATATATATATATGTATATATATATATATAAAAGCAGTAAATGCACCGGATGTAAAAATCCAGGCTCATCGAACAGAGTTCGACCACAGTTCATATATATAAGTATATATATATATATATATATATATATATATATATATATATATATATATATATATATATATATATATATATATATATATTATAAGCGAGTAAATGCACCAGACCGAAGTCTAGGCTCATCGAACAAAGTCCGACACACAGTTGATATATATAAGTATATATATATACAAAAGCGAATAAACGCACCAGACCGAAGTCTAGGATCATCGAACAAAGTCTGACACACAGTTGATATATATAAGTATATATATATATATATTAAAGCAGTAAACGCTTCAAACCGAAGTCTAGGCTCAATCGAGACATAACTCGATAATGTTAGTCAATATATATATAAATATATATATATATATAGACTGGAATGAAACCACGGACCGAAGTCCGGGCAAAAGAAAGTAACACGACTCTCAACGTGTAGAAGGGTGTGTGCAACGATGAAGAGAAAGACTCTAAAGTGTGTGAGAAGGCTTACAACTGACTGATAAAAAGGGCTTCTATATTTTTAGAGTGGGTAAACACTGGGCTTTTGTGGGTACAAAAGAGGCTATATATGAGCTCACGGGTGTTTGAAAGTGGGAAAATACACTGTATGGCAAGTGCAGAACAAATTGTGCAGGGTTTCCCCGTCTTTTTTCTCTTAAAAATCAGCACCCCAAGCCCTCTATTTATAGGCAATATGTGTCGCAGGAGTACCAGAGGTGGGTTGGGTCGAGTCGGGTCATCTCGAAGTACGTGCACTCAGGCACTGTAATGTCCACTCAGATTTTGAGAAGTGCAATCCGGCCATCCGTTTTGAGGTATTCAGGACCTATTTCGGACCGCCGTTTATCGAGAGTTGTATGATGCCATGGAATTAGAGTTTGTACGAAGTCATTGAAGATGGGACGATGCCCTCCGGTCTTCAAGCTTCAACTTTCATCCGTTACCCCGCACAATAGTCACTCGGGATTGGTTAGCCTTGTGGGACATTGTTGCGTAGAGACGAGATGTGGCATCGTTTTGGACGAGATGATGATGTTGCCCCTCACCGGTGTTTTCGCCGAATTGGGCCGATAAAGCAGGCGTTGCTCAGACTTCGCTGAGATTGGACTGCTGTAATTGTTGAAGGTCCTCATTGTCATCTTTGAGGTGTGCCTGTCTTTCCAATGTTATTGCCGGGTTGGCACAGTGTATCTCGTTTGTAAGTGCCGAGAATTAAGCTGATGGCATTTGAAACAAGCATTTCCGGGGTTATCTCTGAAACTGCATTCCTTGGGGTTATCACCAAGGTTGGTGGCTATTCTCATGGTTAGGACTGAGACTGAATACCTCGGGGTTATCTCTGAGATTAATCAGTCTTCTCCGGTGTGTGTTCCGATATTGTATCTGCAGGTCTCGGGGTTATGTCCGAGGTTGTAATCGTTACTCCCAGATTGCGATCCGGGGTTGATGCTACACTTCCGGTAGTATCCTGTATGGATTTGGATTGTCTTTAAGGGTTCTCTCTTAAAAGACGAATCTGTCCTCCTGCAATGTCAGTAACAGTAGTACAGAAAATTTTGAGTGTCTACAGCGTAGTACCTACAGAAGAGATGACTCCGGGGGAGTCAATGAAGGCGTTATTCATAACGCTATTGGATAGGAATATCCAGTTGGGGAACGAAGTGAAGGAATTAAAGAAGAAGATCTATGAAATCTTAGCAAACAAGAAAGACATGGAGACGATGTGGGAGGAAGAGCATGACGAGAAGGTTTTGGCAAAAGACAAGGTCCATGAGCTGAAACACGAGGCCTTTGAGCTTTGGCATGAGCTAAATGCTAAGAAGCAGAAGATTAGTAGGATGTCCTATATTCATAGGAGTTCTCACGAGGATTATCAGCGGCAAGTGGTTGAGTATCCTATGGAGGTGGGGCAGACCCGACATACTATTAGTCGAGATGCTATAGCAAGTCTTGCCGATGTAGACAACGAGAATGCCATTAGGCAAATGTAATCTAGTTAGTAACTAGAGTAGGATTAGACATGTATATATGTTGTATCTATGTAGTGACGTAAAACCCTCTTTTGTATAATCAAAGGGTAGTCTTTTTGTAAATCCCAATTTTTGGAAAGTAATTGCGGGAAAGTAATGTAATCAGCTAAGGCTGTGTAATGATGAACGATGTAGTATTATACTACAAGGAAGAAGCATATCATTATAAGCCTTTTATTGAACGTGTTGTGCAATGAGTTTAAGTTATTTTTTAATAATGAATAATGACTAATTAAAAAGAAAAAAGCAATAATGAGGTGTTATTCTTTTTAACAGAAAGATGCCGCCAAAAAGAAGACAACGAAATCAGGAAGCGAACGTGAATCAACAGAAATGGGGTCTGGTTAATCCGATGCAGGAGTTTGTTAACTTACTAATAGTTTCTTTTAATAGAAATGGGGCTAATATACTTGTAAATCCTGCGATAGTACGTGCTACTACGTTTAAGGATTTTAAGAGTGTAGGTCCGTCGAAATTTAAAGGAACTAAGGACCCTATAGAAGCCCAAACTTGGGTAAAAGATATTGAGAAGGCATTTGTTATTGCAAATGTCGAAGAGGGGCAGAAGGTTTCTTTTGCCACCTACATGATGAAAGGAGAGGCTAACTTTTGGTGGGAACCGAACCAGGCTAGGGCTGGAGTGGAGAATATAACGTGGACATGGTTCAAGGAGATTTTGTTCGAGAACTATTTTACCACGAGTATGCAAGGTAGGATGGAGATGAGGTTTCTAGAGCTGAAACAAGGGGACATGACTGTTCACCAATATGCTGCCAAGTTCAATGAACTAGCGAGGTTTGCTCCACATCAGGTGGATACAGATGAGAGGAAGGCGAGATTCGAGCAGGGCTTAAAATCTTGGCTCTATAGCTGGATATCAGTGTTCCAAAGTAATTCCTTTGGAACCATTCTGGAGAAAACAATAATTGCCGAGGGTGGTAATTGTAACGACCGAGAAATTCGGATCCATCGTAAAATAATTTTATTTAATTAAATAATGAATAAAATTATATTATTTGTTATTATTATGTGTTAGTAAGATGAATGTCGTTCTATAATCTAGAAACGTTGGAAAGTCGTAGTATTTTAACTACGTGAAGGAATTAAAGTGTTTGAATTTTCAAGATGAAAATAAAAGTTTTTCGAGAAATTTTTTGAAAAATACTATTCATTGATTTTCGCTTGGGAATTATTTTTGAACTTCCGAGAAATACGTAACGATAGAATATCGAGGTGAGATGGATTATGTAATAATAGTTCAAGTATGAAAAACGTAATTTTCGCATGCGGACTTAATTTGAGAATGTTAGGGAAAATAAAGCGTTAGAAGCCAATGTAATGATCGTATGATACGTATGTATTGTACGAGGTAATGAATACGAGTATGATACGAAGTATTATACGAGTATGTATGAATGATGGTATATCATATATTATGAATTAGTATACGAGTTAGAATACGAGAATAATACGTAAACAATATGTTATAAGGCTTTTAGCCAAATGAAATGGACTTGTAGGATTGTTTAGCAAATTGTAAAGTCCAATAGAATTGAATGTGTAAGCCCAAGTGTTTGTTGATGTGAAGTCCAATTAAGTTGGTTAATACAAGCCCAAATCTTAAGTTAAGTAATTAACCCTAAGCCCAAAATAATGATCCAATGGATTAAGGTGACCCATGGGGCAACCCATGATGATATGGTAATCTTGGTGGCCAAGAACTTTATGTGATGGCCAAGAAATTAGTGTAATGACCAAGTTAACTTAGTAAGTAAGTAATGAATAGTAAGGAGGTGGGATGGCCTAAATGACTAATATGCCCTAAACTAGCAATTCCTATAAATAGAGAGCTTTGGATTTCATTTGCCTTGTTCAATATTTCATCCAACACTTTTAACTTATTTGGTAGAGAGAATAAGCAAGTATAAGTTAGACTTTCATTTGTTAGAAAAGAAGAACAAGCTTGATCATCAAGGGTAAGCCTCCTATGTCATAAATCTTCCATCTCTACCATTGTAGGTTGATAAGAGAAGTGTGGATCAATAGTCATTTATGCTAAGAAATGATAAGAATGAATAATCTAAGGACTTAAGTCTTAATAAGCCATGAATAAGTACTTTGTTCATGGATAAGCTATGAACTAAAGAAGAGCTTGTAAGACTTGTAACATGTTTACATGAATGAAGTTAGTATGATAAAAGGATGTAAGAATGTTGGTTAGAAGACATAAACTATCGTAAGTCATGAGAAATGAAATTATATGTAGTTTAAACTTTGATAAGTTATAAGCTCATGGAGAAAAAGTAATAAATTATCATAAAAATAAGTTAAAGAAATGAGTAGGTTAAGATGTCAATATGATGGATAGAATCCATTTGAAATGATAATCAAATCATAAGTAATGAAGCTATGCCGGAATTCTCACGATTGGACGATTATCGTCGAGTTCGTGAAATTCTCGGATTAGAAGTCGAATTTTTGATATTAAGCTCGAAAATGTTGGTTTTTGATGGGAGCAAGTCTTATTTGGAATTATAGAGTTGCAGACTCAAAAATGAACAAATTTCGACTTAGAACAAAGAAATGAGTGTTGAACGTTCACGAACGTTTATCGTTTTCATTAAAAATGGACTAATAGGTGAATTTTTAGTTAACGTAGTCAAAATTGTAAAATTCTTGCATAAACACTTAGAGCGTGTAATTTATGAACTAACGGCTTTTGAACGAGCCAATTCAGACTTATAACAAAGAAGTTATGAGCCCGGGAATCTCACATAAGAAAAACTCTATAAAACTTTTCTGGTGCACAGAGCTGGCACCACGGCGCCAGCCTAAGGCCAAATAGGTGGCGCCGCAGCGCCGAAAAGGCCATAAACTACTAGAGTTTTGTGCCACAGCGCGGCACGTAACACTGGGACTCGCACCACAATGTCGACTCTAGTCCTCAGCCACTGAAGTATGGCGCCGCAGTGCGACTTAAGAAAGGGAAGCTGGCGCCGCAGCGCCAGCCTTAAGGATTGCATAGTAAGGAAAGTTTATAAGTAAAGAAAGAAAGTAAAACGGATTAGTAATGAACTACAACTTAATGTAATATTGTTTAAGACATTGTTAAACCTTACGTATGGTAATTAAAGGTTGGAGATAATCAATCGAACATGAACGTAATGAAAATGTAAGCTATAACGGCAAGCTGGAACCAATAGTAACAATTCTAATACTGGATTAGATTGAGAAGAAGGGTAAGATTCATTAGGAACCATGTATGTTATTCATGACCTAATGTGTTACGTTATGTGATCATCTACTGTAGAGACCTTAAAGACTTAAAGTGAACGTGTAATAATAGTAGCAGACGCTGAAGGCAAGTGTTCTAACCCTTGTTTCAGTTCAATCTGGACAAGCTTTATGATTCATGTATTCTTACGCATGAATTGATGTAAGATGAAGTCAAAGTCAATTCTTTCGGCTAGACTTACGATATGTTTGATTTCTTATAATCTATCAAAGTATTGTCGATGTTTTACTAAACTATGTTGGTGTGGTTTTCAAATGAAGACTGATTATGCTAAAATGTTTTGTCGTCAAACGACAGGCACGTGAGGTTGTCATAACTTAAACGTACATACATTTAACGGATGTAGTGTTGATCAACATAGAGTACTATAGGCTGATCACCTAGACGTGCTCGTAAGTTATGTCGGAATTACGGACTTAGTATCGGGTTGTCCTTTTCAAAGAAAGTATAAAATGCTCATGATCTTGGACCAGAATTGATTTTTTACTGAATTTTGTCATTGTAAAATGTTTTGAAGGAAAAGAAGTGATATTTTGAATTATCGATAGTACTTCGTAACTATTGTTCAGTTATTGAAGATATATGATTCCTATGTTTCAACCATGCTATTTAATTGGAATTGTTATACTTGCTGAGCTAGTTATGCTCACTCTTGCTTGAACCATATGAATGCATCTAAGACCGAACGAACCGAAGGATCTGGTAAAGATAAGGGAAAGGCTAAGGTAGACCGTTAAACTGTCTATGTAATAGTATAGGTTTAATGTTGTAATGTATTTGATATTATGACAAAAAACTTATGTATTGGTTATAAAGAACCTGGGAAGGGAATATTGTTATGGAATATATATATAAGACATATTCGTTCATTTGAGGCATTTCAATTGAATGTATGTGTGAATTGTAGTACCGTGTAGCACCATATGTCGGGTTAGAAGATACTCGAATTTGGGGGCGTCACAGGTTGGTATCAAAGCATTAGGTTATAAAACTTAAGGAGGGGATTACAACCTTAAGTCATAACCTTAAGAAAAGTCAAAGAAATAAAAGTTGGAAATTAACCCTATAAAAATGAATTCTACATGTTATGTGTTTTTATTATTCTACTGATGTGTACTAATCAAACTATTTATTTTGTTGTAGATGTCAGGAGTAAATGAAATGTATAGGGATATACATATTGTCAGTGAAGGGTCGGTGAATCAAGTAGAGATTATACTGAATCCTATAGCAGCAGAGCCTGAAGTGGTGATAGTTGAGTCTGGAGACTCAAAGAGCCTAGACCTTATGGCCATGTTCGATGGCATGTCTGAAGAGGAGGTGGAGGTGGTGTCTTTTAACCCCATAGCACATAAGGAATACGTGACTCCGGGGGAGTCAATGGGAGCACTGTTCATGGAAGTATTGGATAGAAACATCCAGTATTGTAATGAAGAGACGGAGTTGAAAGATGAACTCCCTACTGTCTTGGATGATAAGAAAGATGTGGAGTCGATATGGGAGCAGGAACATGACTAGAGAGTTTTAGCTAAGGACGAGGTTTATGAGCTAAAACAAGAGGTCTTTGAGCTCAGGCAGGAGCTAAAGACCAAGAAACAGAATATAGGGAGAATGTCCTATATTCATAGTAGTTCTCATAAGGATTTCCAGCAGCAGGTAGCTGGGTATCCAATAGAGGCTGGGCAGACTCGGCATACGATCAGCCGTGATGTTATCGCCGGTCTTGCCACCGCGGATTTTAATAATGCCTTGAGGTAGATGTAATCTAGTAGTAGCTAGAGTAGTTTTAGATATGTAAATATTGTGTATCTAGTAGTGACGTAAAACCCTCTTTTGTATATCAAAGGGTAGTCTTTTTGTAAATCCCAATTTTTGGAAAGCAATTGCGGGATAGTAATGTAATCAGCTTAGGCTGTGTAATGTAAACGATGTAGTATTATACTCAACGATGTAATAAATATACTCAACGATGTAAACGATGTGTTCAAGCTACATCGTTTACATTACACAGCCTAAGCTGATTACATTAATAAGCCTTTTTCGGAACATATTGAGTAATAAATTTTGAAGTTATTGTTTAATCTTGAATAATAACTAACAAACAGGAAGCGAATAATAACGAAATGTGTTGTTTATTATAATAGTAAAATGCCGCCAAGAAGGAGACAACGTAATCAAGACGTTAATGTAAATCAACAGGAGGGAGGTCCGGTAAACCCAATGCAGGAATTTGTTAATTTATTAATAGCAGTGTTTAATAGAAATGGGCTAATATCCCCGTAAATCCTGGAGTAGTACGAGCTAATACATTTAAAGATTTTAAGAGTGTCGGTACGCCGGAGTTCAAAAGAACTACGGACCCTATAGATGCCTAAATGTGGGTAAAAGAAATTGAGAAGGCATTTGTCATAAAAAATGTCGATGAGGGCCAGAAGGTTGCTTTTGCAACCTATATGATGAAGGGAGAGGCCAACTTTTGATGGGAGGCTAACTAGGCTAGGGCTAGTATCGAGAATATAACGTGGGTAAGGTTCAAGGAGATTTTCTTCGAGAACTAATTTCCCACGAGTACGCACGGGAGGATGGAAATGCGATTTCTTGATTTGAGACAAGGAGAAATGATGGTTCCCCAATACGCTGCCAAGTTTAATGAACTGGCGAGGTTTGCTCCACACCAAGTGGACACCGAGGTTAGAAAATCTCGACGGTTCGAGCAGGGCTTAAAACCCTGGCTCTATAACCGGATATCTGTGTTCCAGAGTACTTTCTTTGGGACCATACTAGAGAAGGCGATAATTGTCGAAGGTGGAAGTGAGGCTTTAAGCCAGTACCACAAAGATAAGAAGAATAAGAAAAAAGTTGATGGGGGAGTGAAGTTATAAGGAGCCAGCGGGAGTAGCGAAGTACAAAAATGGAAAGGATTTAACTCTGGGAATACCGGAGTGAAGCAAGGAGATTCGAAGAGGAAGATGGAGGTCTACAAGACCTGTGAGAAGACTCACTTAGGAGTCTGTCTCATGGGGAAGGCCGTATGCTACAACGGTGGACAGGAGGGGCACATCTCACCTAATTGTCCAAGTCCGAAAAAGAATCACGGATGCTTTATATGTGGGTCAACTTACCATATAGCAAAGAACTGCCCGAAGAAGGGGACGGACGGGAATAAGGGCGCTAATAGCGGTAGGTTAGCTATTGTTGGTCCAACGCAGCCGGGTAGGCCGACGGCCCATACCTTTCGTCGACGGCGAAGAGAGAAAGGGAAAGTGATCCCAATTTGTCTGATGATTTTAGATTATATAAATATAAATGATACTATTACTTGTGAAGAGTTTTTAATACATATTTGTTTTTGTCCAGAATATATATATATATATATATATATATATATATATGTATGTATATATGTGTGTGTGTTAGGAATATACATGAGAATGTTATTCCTATTTATATATGATTTGATTATGATTTAAATGAATGAATATGCAAGTAGGCTTGCATTAAGGAAAGTTGTAAAGTCCTTTGATAGACAATAGGAATATATGTACAAGAACTTAGAATGAATTGATCAAATATGTTAGGTTGATCCTACATAAGCAAAATAGCTTTGTAAAGTCCTTAGAAAGAAATGATGTATAAGGACTATAAATATAGAAAGATCAAGCTTGGCAGGTTGATCTTATAATTTAATAGATAAGCATGTCAGATCGTCGAACACTGCACCAGAATCATAATCTTCCAGGAAAGTCAAGGAAAACTCAAGAACTATCAAGGCAGAATCGTGGTCTGCAAGATAGTAGATCTCGGAGTTCGTAGTCTTCCAGGAGAGACGAGGAAGGATCGTACTGTGTCGAGAAGAACTTTCTTAGAGCCATAGTCTGCTGAGGAAGTAATGTTTAGAATCGTAGAGACAACCTGTTTAAGAGCCGACCCAGCATCTGCCAAAGCTAAGTCAAGAATCGTAGGCCACACTTGAAGTAGTGGAGTTTAGTGATCATATTAGAGGCAGAAATCGTACTCGAGCCAGATCAGACGAGGACATCAAGCATAAAGACAGAAATCGTACTCTTTGAAGATCTGATCTCGGAGTCGTAGTGTCTGTAGAACCAAAGCTAAATCGTAGTGTGCTGAACTAAGGCTTCAACAGAGGTGCTCATAACGCCAACGCAGAATCGTAGAGTCAACACGATTCTCAATAAATGAGCACTCCCAGAATATCCAAAGTATAAAGCATCTGGTCTGAGTTGCAAAGATACATTCCACCTGAAGGAAACCAGAGAGCACTCAACAAATGGCATGCAAGCAAACAAGAAGATCTAAGCACCAACCCAATCAGCATCCAAATTGAGTTGTAAAGCCATTCAAGATGAAGTCTTCCATAAGTCGATCATAAGAAGACTTCAGTAAAAGTGTCTGACTAAAGAAAATCGACAAGTGCAATAGCTGTCAAAAGAATAAGACAACAACCTTGGGATTAACCAGGATCATAGTGTTTTCCAGATTAGAAGTAGAAACTGATGGGATCTATAACAGGGACATTAGCCAACCTATATAGAACAGAAAAAGGAGATGAAGCATGGGTCAGACCATTGATGATATATGAATGGGAGATCACAAGGAGAAAGAGACTGAGCATGTCTAACCTAATAAGTCTTAAAGTTGAGGAGGGCCAAAGTAATCAGACAAGTTGTCAGTACCTAATGTAAGTTAAGGCAAGCAAAAGTGATGAAGCACTGCACGAGTGCAGCAAGAGGTATTCTACATTGAAGATCCAATGAACACTCTTCAGAATCGTAGTGTTGTCTCAACAACCATTCAACGAGCAACATTCCTCAAGACAAACTACGATCAGGTCCAAGAACATCTGCATCAGAATCGTAGAGTTCAGTCATCTGAAGATTAAAACATTGGCAATGGTTTAATATGAAGACTGATATTCGAACGTTGCTAATTGAGAGCATCGATGCAGAAGGACAATTCATGATGTTCTGATCTAGGAATCAGAAAGAAGAAATAAATATGACTACCTTCCTGACACACTAAAGTGACATCTTTGACAGGATAGGTGAAATAGCAGATTGCAGTGTCAGAAAAGTGAAAAAGAGAATGTCATGTCACATCTGCAGTCTGCACCAAATAACTTGAGATCTGCGAAGTAATTCAAATAGCTCCCAACGACTATATTCCAACGGGAAGATTATGGAGGAGTATATATCAGCTAGAGCTTCAAAGATCAAGAGTTGCTAAGTTGAAGAATCGTTGAGTTATTAAAATGCTATATTGTTAACACTATGAGTTCCACCGGAGCTGAACAGAACAAGTCTCAGTAGTAATAAGACTACGAAGGTAAAAGTGAGGCAAATTTGAAAAAGGACTTGACCAGAATAAAGCTTCACTCAATAAGGATGACAATGCCACTGAAGATGGCAGCTAAGCTGAGAGCCGAGAAGGCCAAGAAGATAGCATTCAAAAAAGTGGTAGAGCACAAAGAAGATCCAGAGAGCCACTCTATGAATCACCGTGAACCAAAAGCTGAAACAGAACAGATGCAGAACCATGTATGCAAACCATTTAAGAAGGGTTCAGGGAATGTTAAGGGTCAGATGAAGTCTACCAAAAGCTCAAAGACTTGGCAAATATAAATGGTGATGGTGCACAGCTGACATCGGACGAAGATTAGATGAACAGTATGAAGATCGGCTGCACTAGAGAAGAGATGGTCCAGACTCTATGCATAATGCCAAGAGAACCACGTCAAGCTGATAAGTACAAAAGATGTTCAAGCTTCAAGACATCTTAGCAACAAAGCACCAACAACAACTACAACAACAACAAGTAGCTAGAGCTTGAGGGGTCCTTGTCCGGAGGGTCTAAATGAAGTTCCAAGCCTGCTGGGCTTGAAGAGTTCTTAGTGAACTAGAGGAGTTCCAAGTCTGCTGGGCTTGAAGAGTTCTTAATGAACTGAAGTTCCAAGGTTGTTGGCCTTAAAGGAATCTTAGTGATTCAGGGCGCTGCCTTTCCTTAGTGGAATTCTTGCTTGTTGAAGCAGAAGAGTGGATTAGGAGCTTGAGTCTCTGAACCACTTAAAATCTCTTGTCTTTTACATTCAGTCAGTTACTTTTTGTCATTTACATTATGTACATAACCGTTATAAATGATATGTATGTATTAACTACTTAAAACTAAACTAACTCCACGAACAATGTATGTATGTTCATGAATATATCAATGAAGGTGATCTTTTATTTATTGTGTTGTGCTTGAAAAGATTCTTATGTTTGTCATATGAAATACAAAATAAACATGAAAAATATTTAAAATTAAAAAGGATTTATTCAATCCCTCCCCTTCTAGATCTATTGTGTGCCTACTGCGAACTAATAATATATATATATGGGCAAAGGGTCAAAAATGTCCCTAATGTTTACCGCAATGTCCCACTTGCACCCTAAACTAATTTTTTTTTTCCAAAAGTACCCTTAACGTTATATTTTTGGGTCATCCGTGCCCCTGCCGTTAACAAAAGACAAACATGGTTTAAATGTGATGACGTGGTAGGCTTAAATATAAAATATATTCTAAATAAAACAATATATATCATTTAATCAAAATAAAAAATATTAAAATTAATCAAAATAAAAAAAGCATAACATATTTACATCATTTATTCAAAATAATTAAATTCAAATTATTTTGTTAACTAATCAAAACAACTAATTAAAAAAAATAAGTTGTATAACATATTTACATCATTTAATCAAAATATTAAAATTCAAAACATAACATATTTACATCAAATACTAATTTAAAAAATACTAAAATACTAATTTAAAAAAACATTAAAATACTAAAAAAATCAAATTAAAAAAATTCTAAAAATACTAAAATTCAAATTATTTTGTTAATTAATCAAAACAACAAAAATTCAAATTACATCATTAAAATACTAAAATCATAATACTAAATACTAATTGATATAAAATTTTTAAATTACTAAAATCATAATATCAAATAATATTTTTAAACTATATAAAAATTTGATGATGTAATAATCTATACATAATCTATATATGTTATAAATAATATAAATAATTTGATGATGTAATAATCTATACATAACTGTATATGTTATAATTTGATGATGTAATAATATTTTAAAAAATGTATTAAAAAATTCAAATTACATCATAATATTTTTAAATTGATATGATTTTAAAAATTAATATTACAAATTACTAAAATAATCATAATACTCCAGTTTTGAATTTTAAAAATATTATTTAGTATTATGATTTTAGTAATTTAAGTATTTTGATTAAATTAATGATGTAAATATGGTATACAACTTATTTTATTTAATTAGTTGTTTTGATTAGTTAACAAAATAATTTGAATTTTATTATTTTGATTAAATGATGTAAATATGTTATGCTTTTTTATTTTGAATTTTAGTATTTTTTTGTTTTGATTAAATGATATATATTATTTTATTTAGAATATATTTTATATTTAAGTCTGTCACGTCATCATATTTTAATCCTGTTTGCCTTTTGTTAACGGCAGGTGCACGGATGACCCAAAAATATAACGTTAAGGGCACTTTTAGAAAAAAAAATTAGTTTAGGGTGTAAGTAGGACATTGGGGTAAACATCAGGGGCTTTTTTGACCCTTTTTCCCATATATATGTGTATATATATATATATATATATATATATATATATATATATATATATGTCGGATCAGGTCCGGACTCCCGGACAGGACCAAAATTCGGACTTTTTTTTAAACAACTAAAAAAATTATGGAATTGAAATTTTTTTCATAATACAGCGTTTTGGGTGTGATTTGGGTACGTATAACAAAACATGTATGTACAGTCTGTGCAGACTGTACCACCATTTTTTGGTATAGGTATTCAAATCACGACCAAAATATTATATTATGGAAAAATTTCAGTTCCATAAAATATTAAAAAAAAATAGTTATTTTAAAAAAAACAAAAAAAAATGGGGTCCGTTTTTTATCAGGTCCGGGAGTCTTGACTTGATCCGTGCTGTAAATATATATATATATATATATATATATATATATATATATATATATATATATATATATATATATATATATATATATATATATATATATATATAGTGTATGTGTGTGTGTGACAAAGCAAAAAAAAATTAAACAAAATAATTTTAATAGATAGACATTATTAAATCATATCATTTTTTATAATTATATATATAAGGATAATATAGTAATAATGTAGTTAAAAATAAGAATCATTTCTCTTTCCTATTTCTACACTCACAAACAATGAAAATTAATTAAAATCTCATTTTATCCCTTCCTTTCTAAAACTCACAAACATGACTAAGGAAAACTATAATCCCTTCACATCTCTTCCCTTCCTATATTTTCTCTTCTCATCTCATCCCTCAAAACTCACAAACGCAGCATTAGGTCTCAGATTTAATTCTCACTTAGGTGAATTTATTTCTTTCTTTATGTAAAGTGTGTTTCCTCCTTTATGTGAGTTTTATTTGATTTGTAAGTTTATTTTTTCCTTTTGTTTGATTAGACTTGATTGGTTCCTGATATTATAATAGTGATTATGTATTTGATTATAAATTATATTTTAATTCATATATATATATATATATATATATATATATATATATATATATATATATATATATGGGAGTGATTATAACAAATGGTTGTTATTGACACTATTACAGCAAACAGATCTTACACCGTTAATCTAGAGATTCAATTATCAAAAGAGGATTTATTTTTTTACTAGACGCAACTCTTAGTAACAGCCAGATAATTTTTTTTGTTGGTCACTACTAAAACTTGTGGTCAGGAAAAAAGTCTAAATTACCCTCACCTTAGTTACATATAAATAGTTTCAATGTATAAAATATTTGTAAGGTAATTCCAAGTTGTATTACAATATGGAATTTAAATTTTAAATAATCAAATTATCACAATAATTGATAATATTAAATTATATTACATAATAAATTATTTATATAAATATTTTGTAAAAAAATACATTAAATATAGTTGACAATATTAAATTTTATTACTTAAAAAGCATTTATACAAATAAATACATTGAATATATTTGACCATTTTAAATTTTATTAATTCAGAAATTATTTTATAAAAATAATACATTATGCTAGGAGAAATGTATAAAACACCTCCACTTTAGTTATATTTAAATACATTGAACATATTTGACAATTTTAAATTTTATTAATTAAGAAATTATTTATAAAAATAAATACATTATATATAGTTGCCAATGTGTTAAATTTTATTACTTAAGAAATTATTTATACATTGAAACTATTTAAATCTAAAAGTTGCGACTAATTTCTCTTTGAATCATTGAATCTCTGTATTAACGGCGTACTATATATTTGTTGAAATAGTGTCTATAACAATCGTTTGCTATGGATCACTTTCTCATATATATATATATATATATATATATATATATATATATATATATATATATATATATATATATATATATATATATGGGACTGATCCATAACATCTATATGTTATGGGACAAATATTGACATATAGGCTCTAAACCACACGTTTTATTGATTAACGGCTGCGATTTAGAGTGACAAATTATCGTCCGCTAGTAATACTAGCGGACGTGTTTAATCAAAATCCATGACGCTTATGCCCTCGTGAGTTAAATTGTCCAGCCAAAAGAAATTGGTCCGCTAGTATTACTAGCGGATATAAGTCAGTGAAATCACCGGAAAATTCTGAAGAGGTGATGAAGTCACCGAAGATGATCCATCGTCTTGATACATTGAACTCAATAAAAATTTTCCTAAAACGGGTAAGGTAAAGGATTGAAAAATTCAACAAGTTTAGAAACTAGACCGAGTTCACAGAAGAATCCAAGTGTGAAAACAGTCACAAAATTCCTAAAAATCGAGAACAAATTTGCTTGAAATCTCAAAAATGAGAATGTGCATAAACCTCTTCCGCTCATCTACAATTATAAAAAAGGAGGAATTAAGGCAATTCAAAGTCTTAGTTTTTACCAATTAGACATGCAGATAATATATAATGAAAATGAAGAACATTTGGCTAAAGAACTACTACAATCCAAATTGGAGAGAACTAATTATTAGAAACTTTTTCTTCACCAAACATGTTTAAATGGGTATTACCCAAAAGCACACCAATTCAGATCAAAATAAAAGCAAAAACAGATAAACAAGAAAAAAAAAACAAACGAAATAAAAAACTAAGCTAAATTTATGCAAAAGAACTCACAAAATAAAGCCAACAAACTCCAATTCCTTCCTGGGTTTTTCAATTCATCCAAAATCCATTACAAGCCCCATGAAAACTGTCTGGATCGCTTTCTCTGATCTAACTTATTAAAGCTATCTGTCGAGAGCTTTCTGGGTTGTAGCCTGTATATTTTGTTTTTACACAGAGAGAGAAAATGAGAGAAAAGGGGGAGCAGTTGGTTGAATTAAAGGTGATCAGGCATGAACAAGTTAAAAAATGTTTAAACAGATTTTGCTCTCTGACTTCTATCTGCTAGTAATACTAGCGGACCATGTGTCTGTCATAGTTAATTTCAGTAACGAAGGGCTTAATTGTCCGAAAATTATACTAATTACATCCGCTAGTAATACTAGCGGACGGGGAAATAGAGCTCTAGATCGCAGCCGTTAATCAATAAAATTTGTGGTTTAGAGCCTATATGCCAATATTTGTCCCATAGCATATAGATGTTATGGATCGGTCCCCATATATATATATATATATATATATATATATATATATATATATATATATATATATATATATATATATATATATATATATATAGTGGCGAAGCCACATAGAGTTCTATGGGGTCAATCGCCCCCACATGAAAAAAAATTTGTTTTATAATGTAAGGTAAATTTTAAAATTTTTAAGTATTATATATAAATTGACCCCACTAAAATTTTATAAATTTTCTATTATACGGGGTCAAATTGAAAATTTATAACTTTGTCAATCAAATTTGAATTACATGACTCATATCCTCTTAATATATGTATCTCTCTATAATATTTTAAACTAAATAATAATCTAATTTATATTATTTTTAAAAATAAATAATGAATTACTTACTTATGAATAGTTGTGATTAAAAAAATCTAATATGAGTCAATATAGTGTATATATACCATATATTATTACTCATTATATTTTTATTGTAATATATATATATATATATATATATATATATTTACTCGAAAGTATAAAGTATTAAAAAAAATTGGCTCGGGGTGCTGCCCCCGAACCCCCGCCAAATTATTTGTAACTCTGTAATAATTCGACTTCACTGACAAAAATTTCTGGCTTCGCCACTGTGTGTGTATATATATATATATATATATATATATATATATATATATAGAGAGAGAGAGAGAGAGAGAGAGGGGGAGAGGGGTGGAGGGAGGGAGGGAGGGAGGAAGGGAGGGAGGGTCTTGAATTCATTTAAAGAGGATTGTCTATTTTTCCATTTTTTTCTAGCTAATGTTCTTTAAAGTTGTCTTATGAAACATAGTGTAGGCGACTTGTCGAGAAAATGGAGTTGGTACGCGATTATGCAAGTATATCTAAACTAAATTTAATTCAAATGTTTATTTATTCAATGATTGAATTTTTAAAGCTCAACGAATTTATTTTTGAAATCTACGGTATAACTTTTTTTTAGAAAGTCTTCATTTGACTGTCATTATAAAAAATTCCATCTATTATTTAAAAATATTATTTATGGAATTCAATTTTATACTTCATTATTTCTTATTACTTGTAATCTATTATTTGAATATTTTTTTCCCTTTTTTATACCAAATATTCATAGGCAGTATTTTTATATTTTGACATCTAGAATCTACACTTGCAACATATACCAGTGTTAAAATCAAATTTCTTATAATTTAGGTATTTCATTTTGAAATAAAAGTGAAAAATAAGAATTGTCTAGAAGAAAAGAAAGGAAAAAAAAGTACATATAGTTCGAATTACTCCTTCGATTCCAAATAGTATAAGATTAATATTGATTTTTTAAAATTTATTTGGAAAAACATGTTAAAGTTGATATTTTAATTTTAAACAATACAATTATAAAATTGTAATGAGAATTCTATACATTATACTTTTACCTAATTTTTTTAATACACATTTAGTAACATAAATATTACATTTACCAACACAATAAAATTCGTCACAAATAATTATGTTGCTAGTACCGTTGCGTTGCTGAAAGTAAAATTTATATCACTAAATTTGTGACTTGGGTGAACGGTGTAAGAGTAATACTAACGGTTATGAAATTTATTAATTTTATCTAACATGTGTTTTAAATAATATGGCACTAAATAAGAGAAATAAGAAATACTTTATAAACTAATCACAAGAGATGTAACTAAATCAATACCTTATATATAAAGGCATCACAATCGATTCTTTAAATTATATAATTGGATGAGTCAACCCAGTTAATTTGAAATTTGGGCGAATCACCTTAGTTAAATTGAAAGTCGATTCCTTTTCTTCGTCTGACTTTTGCGATTCTTTCCGATGGCTTTAATGTTCCTGTCTTTCGAATTTCCAAGACCAACGTGTAGATCCAGAATTTCTCTCTTGGTCTTCCTCTCCACTTCAGATTTTCACCTTCTCTTCATTTTCGTCTTCGTCTTCGTCTTCGTCTTCACTTCCACTTTCTCTGTCATTATATACCTATATCTCTAGAAATTAAAACCACATCAAAAGTAAACGGGTGGTGTATAAATAATCGCTTATTTTTTTTTTTGGAGAGAGTGTTGGGTGGGTGAGTGGGTAGGTAGGTGGGGGTGGGATAGAAGGTGGGTGCTGTATACATAATCGCTTAATATTAATTTTTTTTGGGGAGTGAATGGTGGGGGTGGGGTGGGGTGGGGTGGGGGTAGGGGGTGGCGTGGGTGGTGTATACATATTATTATTTTTGGGTGGGGTGGGGTGAGGAGTGGAGTGGGTGGGGTGGGGTGGGGTGGGGGTGGGGTGGGGGTGGGGTGGGGTGGGCGGGAGTGTATACATAATCACATAATATTATTATTTTTTGGGTGGGGGTGGGGGTGGGGGTGGGTGGGAGTAAGGGGTGTATACACAATCACATAATATTATTTTTTTTTGGGTGGGATGGGATGAGGGGTAAATGGTGTATACATAATCACATAATATTATTTTTTTTGGTGAGGTGGACTGAGGGTGGGGGTTGGGGGTTGGGATTGGGGGTGGGGTGGGGTGGTTTGGGGGTGGGTAGTTGAGCTTCTTGAATATGTAAATATGGATGAAAAGAACTTTTGATTTGGATTTAGAATAAAATATGGGTCGAAAAATGGTTAACCGGGTTGTACTTATATTTCTTTTTAAAAATATAATTCCAAACTTTACCCAACTCAAATAAATAAAAATAGCTAACCAATTCATTTGGTTTCAGTTAATATGGGTTGATCCGACAGTTAACCAACTATATTGTCAGGTCTAAGTAAACCACAACCTCAGAAAATGAAACCTAAATAGGCGGTAAATCCCCTCCAAAACCATCGCCAACTACGACTCCTTCGAAGCAAGGCAAGGCTTCTCAGAATCCCGTGGATACTAATTCCGTTACTCACATGTTAGTTTCTCCATCTATGTATCCTAATTTTATGTTTCCTTTTGGGTTTCCAGAAAAAACTTAAATGTGTAGTATCTCATTTTAATGGTTCTTCTGCTTCTGTAATTACCACCCCTGGGTTTCCCAAATTATTTACTTGAAAATTGATTGTTAAAATTCGATTACCTCTGCGAATTATGTACGGCAATGGAGCTAGAAGCAAAATAATTTTAGTTTCAGTAGTTCATTATTCATTGGAGTACGTGTATGTAATCTTAATTTTCTTAAACCCTCATTATAAATCAATTCAATTTTATCATATTTTTACCATTTCAAATAATATGAACTCGAGTGTTAATTATTGTTTAGGTTGTGGCTCAGTTTCTTAAAATTCTTTGTATCTGATGGCTCATTTTGTTGCATCTCAAAAAATTGTGGTAAAATTTGAGCATTTTTGTTATTGCAATGATGTGATGTTAAGTGAGATTTCCATTTCATATGGTTCACTCCATTAATCCTGAAAAGATTTGTCGATTTTGGTATCTTTAATAATTTCAGCATATGTTGTTCATCATTGAGCAAAAATTTAAGAATCATTTTGCTGAAAAAAATTCAATCAATTAGTCAATATTTGCAGGACGGGAAGGGTGTGTAAAACGTAATGTCAGATGAAACTATAATGCATAGGGAACCGTCGCAAGCCCATGAAAACTAATTACCATAATGTATTTTTCAAATCACCGGTGATCATGGGTAATCATTCTTCAAGGAGAAATGTAAGTTTCTAATGGTATGTAGATATAGTCATATACATATTCCATATACACGTATTTGTACTGTAGAACTATTTTTGCTTAGCTTTTTATGTCCCATATATCCATATTATGAATGTGCTACTGTCATACTCTCTTGCAGGAATGTGCTACTGTTATACTCTCTCGCAGGTTTAACGCATTCAGCTTTTGCTTTGGGATATGAGGCAGGTATCAACAAGTGCCCAATTAACGACAATTTGGTTCCATATGGAGCACTAATTAAATTTATACAGAAAGGACTCCAATACATAGAGATGGAAGCAAACTTGAGTAATGTTAGCATGCCTACTTCTACTGTGTTATTTATTTTTTAACTGTTCTTATTTTTTTAAATGTTTGCATGATGCATTATCGTTGTTTGTTTCAAGTATGCCAGAGCGACACTGATATGTATGAAGATTTCTCATTTATTCAACCTTTGGATCTCATCACAAAGGATGTCTATGAACTAAGGCAAATGATAAATGAGAAAAAGAAAAGTCAACAGAAGGATATAGACAAGGTATTTGACAGGGAGAAACGAAAGAGAACCTAGGGGTGTAACTGAGAGGGAAAAACAATATAAAGGGGAAAAACATGAGAAGGCCAAAGAGGCTAGCCAAGTATCTGAGAGGGGAAATCAAAATAAAGAGAAAAGAGCATGAGAAGGATGGGAGACAAAATAGAAATAGATGAGGATAGAGAAAACAACATGAGGATTTCACGGATAGAGAAATGGTTATGTATCAAGAAGATAAGGCCAGTGTTGAATACGAAGAAAATGGCATCTGTGGTGGTAAACTCACTTTGTTTATGCTTCATTTGTTTGCTTTTTTGAGGTTTGGAATCCAGTACCTTTAGTCCACAAGTGTCTCTTCAAAGATATAATATCTATAAGTAATATTTCACTAAAGATGGGTATCACGTTCATAACCTCGATTAAAATTGATATAGATGTTTGCATGTTGAATAACTCTGTATATGTGTGTATGTTTGTTAGTGTGTGAGTTATAATGCAGAAAATTTGTATATTTAGCCGTTATTATAATGTCTTAAGTGCAATCCTTTATTTAAACTAGCCTGTGCATTGCACAAATTACCAATTAGTAATATTATAATAACACATTATTTAAAACACAATTTGAGACCAAAATTTTAAGGCTAACTTTACCCAAGGTGTAATAGAATAAATTCTAATCCGTAAGTATCAAGTTACAAATTTTATTATTTTCATAAGTAAAATAAAGCACATCAATTTTATTTTTTTTTATAATTTTTTAAAACATGCCTCGTATTAACCTTAAAAAGTAAGACTTCATATTATATTTCGAAACCGATATCGTACTAGAGGACAAAAATCTCCAACTTTGACAGTATCACCGGACCTGTACCTCATGCATACACAATTATACCAAATTTAAAAAAATTATAACTATGTATATATGAAGTATAACTTACAAATGTTTGTCCTCTTAATTTCCCCCCTGCTGAATTCTCTCAACCCTTTGATTATTACAAACAAACTTTTGTTGGACCTCGGAAAATAGTCCCTGCAACCTGCAAAGTGCAAACCATATCATACAAGGAGGCTAAGTTAATACAATCTTGTGAGAAATCAATCTATCTTCCCATTAGATAAAAGGAACACAATTTTCACAGTAACAATGTACACATTACTATCCAAACTATGTGAAACATGAAACCTGTAAACCAAAAACCAGAAGAGGAAAAAGAACTCTCAAAGCTAACAAAAATTTTATACCTACCCAAAAGGGTATGGGTAGAAATAGCATACAACAGTAAAGTACACACTCATTTTAACCTGTGCTGCTAAAATACATTCCTAGTTATAAATCCCAACCATCATATCGCCCATTGAACTTCGATTTCCGGTTTGTTAAACTGCCATACATCTCTGAAAATTTCAGGAGGCAATTGCTTCTGACCCGATAATGCGATTGTGTGTCTTTGCTAATTGCAACTCCAGAAAACTTTGATGTGTCGATGGCCCATGCCGGTCTCACATACTCCACTGTATGCGAAGAGCTTGCGTTTGCATACAAGTAGTTCAGAAGCACATCTTCACAATTAAAAAACTTGTCCACAGCCTCCCTTCCTGCCCTGGCTGCCTCACTCCAATACCTCTTGAAAGCCAATTTACTGTCCATGAAAGCTGCCCCGGTAAGAATCATATTATACCCTTTGTGGCTTCGAGCATGTTTCTCGCCATGGTACTTCAAAACCTTCCCATCAACGAGCCGGGGGTAGAACCCCACGATCCGATCAGGATGCTCGCGCCAAACTCGAAAACCTCGTTCTACATCGTTGCATGTCATCATTATATCGTCATCAAGCTCGAGAACAGCTCGGGTTTTTATCAGTGAGTCAATTTTAAATCGGTTGTTCAGCGAGTTCTGTTCCTCTATTCTTACCCTGACTGGCACTGCTGAGTCGAATTCACTCAAATTAGGAGGTTTTCCTTTGTTCCATACCACAACAATCTCACGAACAGAGGAACATCTAGAGTAGTGCTTGACATACATTTTTAAGTTCCATAACCGAGCCTCAAAGGTCATCGCTAATAATGTGAACTGGGAATATTGACCATTAAATGGGTAAGGCTCTTGTGCGCCACTGCCTCCATATATATATTTGACTCCAGCGCACATTAGTGCAATTGCAACGACAAATATAAAAGCAAGAACCAGCTTTCCAATCCAGATGTTTGGTTTTATCGTTCCACGAAGATACGAACTCACCCTGTTCAACCGACCGCAAAACAGTCTCAATTTAGAAGATAATAAGTTTGATTTCTCCAAAGCCAAGGCGTCATTCCTCTTTCCCACACTGTGAGGGCACCAGCTCAGTGGGATTAAACACTTCACAGGCCCAAGTAGCATCCCAACAAGTACAATAAGTGCACCAACAGCTAGAACTGAAGAACATCCAAGAATAAACCGATAAGCTGGATCCCCTGAAGGAACTCGGTCTCCATCCATTACCCCAACCCACTCTCCAGAGCTTAGCTGCTGGACATCAAGGTGATGGTGGCGGGCACCATTCCAAGCATTTCGGCCCTTTTTTGGCTCCTCTAAGCCTGGTGGGACTTCTACCTCTTTAAACTCATTGGGGGTGAGAATTTCTATTCTGAATATACGTATCCGTCTTCCATATGTCTCACCACTGTCTTGGCCAACTCGGTACAGGTTTCCATTGTATACAAATGGTCTACCTCCATTCCGAGCCCCCATACTACTGTCAGTGTTATAGGCAGGCTTCTTTTTATGTGGTCTCCAAGGTCCGAGTGGTGAGCTACTATACCAGATCTCAAGCTGTCCATTATGCTTTGTGCTAAAACCTGTGTGATCAGAACCAAACAGCCAATACTTGCCATCATGCATAATGATAGCTGAATCAATGAGGGGTCTTTTCAAGATGACCTTCTCTAATTTCCACTGCAAGGGAAAATTTTCTGCCCGATAAAGACGAAGATCCCCTTTTGCACTGCCCTCAGGCATCATGTACATCTGTGAAAAGCCATATGCGAAAAGAACATTTACATACTAAAAAAACAGAAGGAACAATTATGTTGGGGAAAATGTGATGCGTGAGACTCATTTGTTGAAGTTCACAAACATTCAATTTTAGCATGTGGGGAGTCAACTACTACCTGAACGAATTCTCTGACCTCATTCTCATTGAATGACATAGGGCCATCAAATATCAAGACTACTCCAAGAAACTCAAAGTACTTCTCTTACTTGCACTAGTGGGTAAATCAGTGATCACAGTTATATCCATATATTGGTTCTAATCAACATGTCTGCTTGGTAACTCATTACTTCATCTGATGTGTATAAATATGTTTTATTTATAAGTGTAATACTGTGGGAGTTTTTGTTTTCTAACCAAGTGAGTAAGCATGTCTTCTAAACTTTTCCATACCTTGTTCCAAATAAAAGTCAGAATGCACCTCACGTGTACATACAAGATCATTATGCTGCTTAAAAAGGTCTCATTTTGGAATTTCCATGCTTCTAACAAAAAAACATATTTGAATTTATGTATAAAATATAGAAACCTTACTTGGCCGTCGTAGTTAAATACATATGGATAAGAGAGATGCCAGTCCTCATCTAAAGCAATGCCCAGTTGTTGCCATGTTGCTCCCTTGTCTATACTTCTTGCGACCGCTATATCTCCTTGCATGGTTATTGAGTTTTTGGTTTCAAAGAACACAAAAAGAGTATCTCCCTGTAACACAAGGAAAGTTCATCAAGAAGAATGCATCACATTGTTGGTAAGTACCAGGACAAAAGGAGTAGAATTACATGATAATTCGCATTCAGGTCAGTCTACAAGTACATATAAATGAGAAGAGGAGGGAGGTGTTTATCAAAGAGGGCCGCTCTGAGCGCTCTCAAATCTTTACAATTATCAGACAAAGAACCCAAGGCACTAATGGCAAATGCCCGTGAAGACAAAATGAAAAAAAAAATCCACTTTCAACAAAGAAGATAAATAACCATTTCTAAAAAGCCGAACTTTATGCTTAGTACAGATCTAAAAGAGAAAATAGAAAACACCACCTATTTCCAAAGCATCTTAGAATCCTTGCTCCCTCCAGAACCCCGAACCAAGTAATCAACAAAATCCTCTACCAAGGAGGGAGACACCCAGTCCTCCCCCAAAACCC
Organism: Panax japonicus; assembly: GCA_020205505.1. Taxonomy (NCBI): domain Eukaryota; kingdom Viridiplantae; phylum Streptophyta; class Magnoliopsida; order Apiales; family Araliaceae; genus Panax; species Panax japonicus. The sequence continues at coordinate 60,649,719 of CM035107.1, forward strand.
CAAAAATAAAGTTACACAAACTTTAAGAAATAGGTTAATTGAGAAAATAAATGGACGTGTATCTCATCATTCTGCTTACACATAACATGGATGTCTAGACATATATAGCCTTGTGAAGTTTCTGCACATGATAAAGATTATTCAGCCTTTGTAAAACCAGAGATCAAATAAATGCTTTGGTTTTGAACATAACCTTTATATTCCAAATAGAAGGAGAAGTATTTTGTTTTTATAGAAAAAGAAAATCTATTAGAAGAATAAAGAGATTACAAGCAAAAACAGAAAAAAAATAAGGATGATTCTAGCTAATAACTATCTCATCTTTAGCAGTTGTAAACTTATCAAAGCTCAAAGACAGTTATATCCTCAGACCCAGAATTGTAAACCAAACAACAAACCGCAAGTCAACAACTAAACCGCAAGTTTCATGACAAACTAAAGTTGATACAAACAACAAATCGGGACCTTTTAATAAACCGCAAGTTTAATGACAAACTAAAGCCGATACAAACAACAAATCTGGACAAAGAAAAGCCTTTTGCAAATTGAAAAAAATTAAAGATATTAACTGTCTGGGAATTATGATTATGAAGTAAACCTAAAAAAATTTAGTGCCATTAGGTGCTTAAAGAGAAAACAAATTCTCATATAATGGTCTGTGTAGAAAGGAGCAACTGCCATTAGGTGCTTAAAGAGATTTAAGATGGCCTCTGCATTTCCCATTTGTATCTTGGGTGGTTCTTTGTTTGGTGCTTTGTAGAGACTTGAGTTTGTCCTTCAAATGTTGGGCAGTTGCTCCTTTACTTGCTCCTGGGGCTTCAGGGAGGATGGTAAGATTCCTTCACGAAGTACATATATGTTCTATGGTGGCTGTAAACAGAATGGAGTGCAAAATATTCAGCAGGTGTTTACACCAATTGTTTTGGATGCATTTGAAAGCCTCGAGATGACTTGCAGAAAGAAGCTTTCTAGGTTTAAAGCATAGTTAAGTGTTGCAACAGGGGCCAGCCAAAACTATCAAAGTTATTGGACATCAATGGTATCGGAGGAGGGTAATCTGAAAGAAGATCAGGACTCCGATCAAATGGATTATGGCTAGAGTAATTTTCTCTTCATCTCTTAGGTGTCCTGGGTTTTCTTTTGTGGGGCTTCTGTTCGAGATATTGTATCTTGGTCCACCAGTTTGGGTACCTTCTTTCTTTTCTAATAAAATCTTCTCATTTATAAAAAAAAATAATAAAATAAATAAACCAAGCTGAGACTCTGAACAATATCAGTTGGAGGAAAGCTAATAAAAAGTAATATACAAAATATAAAGGAAAATCTTCCAATACATTCCTAGGGCTGAGATTGCAACACCTTCCTCTCTCATATAAAGCTCAAGATAGATTCTTCCGGTGGGGATTTTATATCAAACACAACCTTATAGTAACAACAACAGCCGCAACAACCTTCAGCAACCAAAGAATCAGTTTGAAATGAATAGGCCAATTCGTGAGTTCTACAAAACCAAAATCTTTATTGAGAGAAGCTCAATGTCTTCGTTCCCCCTTTCACAGTAAACAACCCCCCACCGTCAAAAAAAAAATTCCCAAAAAGGCGCCAACTCTAACTCACCTTTATTGGAGCACTATGAAGTTAATAAAAATGGGTTTGCTGACAATGACATTAAGTCCTTGTTTGTTAAGAAGTGAAAGAGGGGTAAGAAGGGTGGAAATAAATGACGAAGAAAATGGGAAGTTTCTGGTGTTTGGTAGTAAGGAAAGGGGAAATGAAGTAAAAGGAGGGTGGCCTTCCCCCTCATGGCCCACAAAACTCTTCCACTCCAAACTGTGCAAAGAAGAGGAAGGAAATAGTTTGGCTTTATAAACATGCTAGACAAAGTACAAATTTGTCATTCTCTAATAATTTAATAAACTTGTAAAATTATGGGTATTATAGTAGCACTAAAATAGCGGTCTCATTCCCCTTCCACTCCCTTTAGTTGCACCAAACAACATAAGGTAAATAAGGATTAGTCCCACCAGCGGTATTCTTCCTCTTCGAAACACTCACCCTTTGCCACTGCCTCCAAGATCAAAGTCCATCTATAAATTTTCTGGTTATTTGGTTCAAAGGTTTGGTTTTGGAGGGAGAAGGGAGGAGAGATGCAAAGACGCTTTGGAGGCGTGCAACCTTTTATGTTCTTTGGTGATTTTGGAACGAGCATTATGCTTGGGTTTTTAAGGGACAGAAATGTATCCTTTTTCTGCAGATAGAATCATTGTTCATGCTTCTCTTTGGGCATGGGTACCTTTAGGGTTACTATTATGCCTAATCTTTGTAGAGACTGAAAAGCTACTCTTATTTGAGTATATTCTTTTTATTTCAACCTGTTATAGGGTGGATAAACTCCTTGACCCCCTCCCTCCCTCCCTCCCTCTGCTAGTAATTCTTTATTCTTTGAAAAATATTTCTTCTTCTATCAAATAAAAAATCTTTGGCCTCCCTCTCCATCTATAGCTCGTCAACCAAATCGTGTTCAACAATCGTGGCCTGCCAAAATCTATTGCAGCTTACTTACTTTGGCGGGGTCTAAAAAGAATACAAAATTCAGTTAATAAATTTATAAATGAAAAAACAAATAAACCATGACTCGCGACTTATAAAATGAAGCTTAAGCCAATAGTTTCTTTGACTGTCAAAACACATTCAACCAGTAACCAAAAGATAATAATCAAACATATTACTAATCTACTGTCGAGAATAAAGATTAATACGCGCTAATAGAGAACCTAAACCACCTACAACCTGATAAACTGCTTAAAAAAACTTGAGATTGTTGCCCAAAGTTAATCTCATGTACTGTAAATGTTTAGTTCCTATAGGACAAAGTTGGTATATTACTCTGTTCAAGATAAATCAATTAAGTCCTTTATAATCTCTTCATCAGCTCCGTCATCCCTCCTATACAAATCTACGAAAAAGCAAAACAGAAAATGGATAGGAAGATTGATAAGGAGATAGACGATATCCACGAACAAATGTCCCAGAAAAACTGGCAATAGGATACCAAGAAATATACGAGAGACCACCTTTTGATGACAGTTCCGTCGATACCAAAATCGATTCTCTGTTTGGTCTCTTTAGCCTAATAATTGCCATAGAAACAAAACAATTCGTAACAAAGTTAAATGGTCTCTGCCTTACATTAATGTACGAGTACGGTGAGCTTCCTCTGTCATTTCATTACTATATGTACATTTACTGTTTGCTTTCTTTTTGTCTAACTACTATTTTTTTGTCACTAGAAAACATATAACTACTTTTTATTATGAAACATTCAGCCTCCTAACTTCAAAGATTACTCCTCCATTTCCGGATTCTTAGTGCTTCAATTTGGATAGTCAGTACATAGAGAAAGATTATGTATACATATATTGTGCTGCAGATTGCATTTTCCTCCAATGAAACTCTCCACCAAACGCAACTGCAAAGAGACCCCACACACATAGCATGTGGAGGGCTGAATAATTTCTTTTAAAAAGCAACAAATCCAAACACAAACAATTCCAGGGATGCATTTCCTCCGACAGTACAGATCGATTTAAAATCACATACTATCTACATATATATCATATGCATAGTATATGACAATCATTTTCAAGAAAATAAAAGAATGATAGAATAAAGTGATGGTGTTAGAAGTTACCTGAGCATAAAGAAAAGGGTCGGCAACAAAATTGCTTGGAAAACCAGCATCAGTAACAGAAGCACAAGTGATAACTGGGTTAGCCACTGGCCATGCTGCACTCTCATTCTTCCATACATTCATCTGCGCCCCCATTTCACTTATACACATCAATACCCACCATAAATCATAAACCCTACACTTACCACACTAGTCACCACCCTCTCTCCCCCTCCCCCCAACCAAACCCCCCAAAATTTACACAAAGTCAAAAATACCAGATCACAAATGACAATAAAAGCCAAACACACTTCAAGACCCCAAAAAGGAAGAAAATAATAATAACAATTGTATATTTGGGCTTAATTGATTAATACATGCTTATTGGTATAAGAAACAATTAAAAAAATCCCAAACTCACACAACTACCCAGAACCCAAAGAACCATCCGAACGAATAAGGATTAAAAAAAAACCGACATATACATATATTGAAAAACATATACATGCAAAACAAAATAGTATAGCCATCAAAGATCAAAAAACCCAAAATAAACCCACAATTACAAAGAACCCTCAAAAACTAAAAATAAATAAAAATTATTAAAAATAAACATAAATTAAAATTAAAATAGAACATTAAAATAGAACTTACAGCTTCAATGGGTTTCAGAGAAAAGGGAGAAACACCATAGAAAACACCAATTGACCATGAACCCTCGTTGTCCTCCTGACACCCAAGAAAAGAAAAACCCTTCTGCACATTGGGGGTGAACATTAGCCATGCATAAATTCCGGCAATCGACCCCAGCACCACCACCGAGGCAAAAAAGAACCCAAATGTTGAATACGCCGGAAATTGGTGATCATGTCGCCACCGGTTGCACAACCCACTCATCTCCCCACGTGCCGGCAATTGGGCTCAGACCCACGTCGGATAACTGCCGAAGGATTGTTTCCGCCGCCGGTGAGATGTTACCGTGGGCCCACAATTGAAGAGAGAGAGAAAAATCCAAGTGAAAACCCCCACATTCCCTACAAATTTTCTCTCTATATTGTATATGTACGTATGTGTTAAATGGAAATTGGAAAGGGTTTAAGAATTTCTATGATTAAACTATTTTTCTGCTAGAATTGGAACTCAAAGGTGGCAGAAATACTGGAATTGTGTCTATTGAGTGAAAAAATGTGCCATAAGACCCTTATATATATAAAATTGTATGTGTCCAAGTATGAAATGTCTTTCTATATATAATAACTAGCTGGGTCCCGTGCCTCCGGCACTGTATGAACAATATGATTTATCTCAAATTTTGAACGACCAAAATAATTTATTGAGTGAGCGGGAAATTTAAAGTCATTTGTATTTTATTAAATTATTATTAGATAGATAGATGTATTTTATTAGATAGATGTATGAACGGTGGAATTTATCCCAAACTTTGGACGGTCCAGATGATTTATTAAGTGAGCGGAAAATTCAAAATCATTTATATTTTATTAGATAGAAGATAGATTTAAAAATAAAGTTACAGTTAATCCAAACAGGGTGTTATTAGGTACGGGTACTATCTATCTTCATCTACATTCTCACTTCACCAAATAAATCGGTTTCGGAGCTTTCATAGGAAAGGTGCAAGTAAATAAAAGATTCTCTTTATGTTAATTTGAACCAACGACTAAGTTAACTCACGTCCCCAACGGATGAGGGGTTAAACTAGTAGCGTTCACGATTCACGAGAATCGTCTGTGTCGTCATTTCGGTCATTAGTTATTACTCCATCTCCATCCGTTTCTAAAAAATCTTAGTTTTAGGAAAAAAAAAATTGTTTCAAAAATTTTATGGTTTACAACTTTTGAGTAGAATAAATTATTTATTTTTCTATATTATCACTATCATCTCTCATTGTCCTAAGAAATTCTCTCCTTTGTATAAAAAAAGTCTAAAACGACCTACATATAGGAATTGAGGGAGTAATAATTTTTAACTTCCCATAAGGGGTAGTGATAAAATTTTAAACAAATTTTACTTGAAAAATGATACTTTTTTAATCAATGTGCTAAGACCTTAAACGACAATTTTTTAAGAACGGATGTTGTATATTGAATACATTAGTTTTTATATTAAATAAATAGAGATGATATTTGTTTATCTTTATTTATAACAAATATATACTATAAATAATTATTTATAGTTATTTTTGATCCGTAACGAATAGCGGGTATGTAATTGTACGGTCCGGATCAAGTGCATACCCCTTATCTTACTCATCCGTGCTTATCCCCTTTAAGCGACGATTTCGGTCATACAACCGTCGTCTATACTTTTAGCGACAGACAACATATAGCGTAGCTAAAAGTATAAACGACGATTGTATGATCGAAACCGTCGCCTAAAGGAGGGTAAGTACGGGTGAGTAAGATAAGGGGTATGCACTTGATCCTTGCTATGTAATTGTATATATGATGTGTCCAAGTTTATAACAAATATATACTATAAATCATTATTTATAGTTATTTTTGATCCGTAACGAATAGCGTGTATGTAATTGTATGTATGATGTGTCCAAGTATGTAATGTCTTTCTGCAGGAATTTATACACTTATCAAAATAATGTTATTTTGAGGTCAACTCATGTAATAAAAACGTGAGACGTCTCTTACTTTTTTTGCCCTCTAAATTTTATCATAATTCATAACAATAAGTCATTATAGCATATATATATATATATATATATATATATATATATATATATATATATAATCAAGAAACAGTTATTTGAAGAATAATGTAATTAAAATATATTTTTAAAAGTTGTAAACTTTACATCTGGGGATGTTTGTTAAATCATAAATTTTAATTTAAAAAATCTATTGGTTAAAAATAGACGATTGATAGTGTTAAAATAAAAATTGTATATATCGTCAAAATAATAAATATTATCTAAATGTTAAGCATGGTAAAAAATAATATAAAAATATCCTGAATTATATGTTTATCGTAATAGTTTTATTTTTGCCTTAACAAAATTATCAGTCTACAAATTTTATATTTGTTATTTATTTTAACGATTCATGAAATGCCCAATTGGATATTAAGTTGGATAATTATATAATAAAATATAACTTATTTTGAATTTGGACGGGAGAGCACAATGACGTTCCAGATTCATTCTAATTGATTTGTGCGTTTTCACATGGACGTTCTAGATTCATTTTAATTTTAATTAATAATAATAATAATAACAATAAAAGTCATAATAATAATAATAATAATAATAATAATAATAATAATTATATAATAAAACAGAATCCATTTTGAATTTGGGCGGGAGATCACAATGACGATTAAGATTCATTCTAATTGATTTAGGCGTGAAAGCACATGAACGTTCCAGATTCATTCTAATTTTAATTCAAAAAAATAATAATAATAAAAATAAAATAATAATAATAATAATTATAATATTAATAATTATTATTATAATAATAATAACAACACAATAATAATAATTATTGTGGTGGTGTGGTGAATTATGATAATTGTTATTGATGATTGTAAGTTTTGTAGACATGTTTAGATTTTTTAGGATATCTATTTTTAAATTAAAATTAATTATTATGGTGGCGTGGTAAATTATAATAATTATTATGTCTGATTGTAGGTTATTTTAGGTTGCAAATAGTCTTTAGATAATATAATATTTTTTAAATTTTAATTTAATTTTTCGTTAGGTCGTGCCTTCAGACACAAACAATTACTAGTCTATATAATAAAACACAACACATTTTGAATTTGGGCGGAAGAACACAAGTACGGTTCAGACTCATTCTAATTTTAATTCAAAATAATAATTATTATTATTATAGTATAACAATAATAAAAATAAAAAATAATTATAATTATAATAATAATAGTAATAATAATTATTATTATAATAACAATAATAATATTAAAATAATAATAATAATAGTAATAATCACAATAATAATTATAATAGTACTAATAATAATAATTATTATTATAATAATAGTAATAATAATTATTATTATTTTTAATTAATATTACTATTAAAATAATAATAATTATTTTTTTTGTTATTATTATTATTATTATTATTATTGTTAGTTATTATTATTATTGTTGTTATTATTATTATTATTGTTGTTAGTTATTGTTGTTGTTGTTGTTGTTGTTGTTGTTATTATTACAATTATTATTATTACTATAATAATAATAATAATAATAATAACAATAATAATAATTATTATTATTATTAATATTACTATTATAATTATTATTATTGTTAGTTATTATTATTGTTATTGTTAGTTATTATTATTATTATTGTTATTATTATTATTATTATTATTATTACTATTATTACTATTACTATTATTATTATTGTTATTATAATAATAATATTATTATTATAAAAGTAATAATAATAATAATAATAATAATAATAATAATAATAATAATAATAATAATAATAATAATTATGGTGGTGGTGTTGTTCATTATGATAATTGTTATTGATGATTGTATGTTTTGTAGACATGTTTAGATTTTTCTGGATATCTATTTTTAAAGAAAAATTAATTATTGTTGTGGTGTGATTAATTATGATAATTGTTATATCTGATTGTAAGTTATTTTAGGTTGCAAAAAGTTTTTAGGTAATGTAGTATTTTTCAAATTTTAATCTAATTTTTCATTACGCCATTCCTTTAGGTACGAGGAATTATTAGTAAATCTATAATAAAAAATAATATTCAAAAAAAATATATAGTGATTTTTGCTTTCAAATTCATTGCATGTTATATGACACCCCTAAACCTGGGTAATTCATTCCACAGGATTTGGTGTTCATTGTTCAAACTTTCATTTCTAACTACTCAAATTTAATAAAATTTAAGTAATAAAACTTCCCATTAAAGGGTTACATAATTAAATCCGATAAATCACAGGTTGTCTAACCTTAAAACATTCATCAAATGCGAAAAGTTAATTAATTATATCACATAATGAAACTAAGTCTGAAAACATAAATCTCAATAAATTAACAAGTCTTCAACACGTGTTCATCTTTTCTTTTCCTTTGCTAGCGGTTGGCTCATAAACCTTCTTAATTTTAGCTGCAATGGTTATATATATGGAAGAGTGAGCCAAACAAATGCTCACTTAATGAAAACATAATATTTGGTAATGAATAAGTTTAACTAAATTGAATAACATATTATAGTATTGATAATAATAAACTGAAATTGAAATTCATCTAAGGGACATAAGACCATGAACTATGTCCTGGGTTATAAGTATTTCTACTTGAACCTTTAACCGTCCTTAGACTATATGGACCTTCTTTCTTGGACTTGGGGGGATCAGCCCTTCGTACCATGTATTGTACACAAAAATCTTAACGCTTACACGTAAATAATCCCCTAAAATTGGTTTGTTCATCTCAGTTTTAACAATGAGTCCGCACCAAAGGAAGTTTGGTTTGGATAAGCTTTAAGGGTAATTTAGAGTTTATCATACATCAACTAAGGATTAGTTGAATCAAAAGTTTAATGACAATACACGGGTTCAACAATGACGTATTACAAAGTGGTTATGATCTATAAATGAATAATGTAATGCCTCAAAATCATGCTTTAAGAATAAAGTTCAAAGCATTGCAAAGATATAATAAACCTTGCTTGAACAAAATGGTAAGCTAAGGTTGTAATTTACAACAAGGAAACAAAATAAATAACTTTGCATAACTTATAAATAGGATAAACTTGAATAAACGAAATCAAGTTAGGACACATAAGAGTAGGATTAGGAAACTTGCCTTGTGCGTAGATTAAACGATCACTACTTCCGTTCACCACAAATCCAACACATACCATATGTATTGACAACACTCATTAGTTACACTAATATTAACTTCATAAATTTAGTTCCCACTTTTAGTATAGCTCGTTAACTTCATTTAAGTTTTGCTTACTACCACAAATCACATATTACAAGACCGAAATCTCATATCTTAAGTTTAAACAACATTACATCTTTTTATGAGCATCACATTTTAGCTCTTTTACAACTTATCAAATTATCATGCCATGTCAACATATGAACGTTAATAACCTGATATAACATCTTATTACACGTCCAACACATTATCATGTTCTTTAGATTAGGTTATATTAACAGACAAAGGACTGCACTTGTATACGTGCATCCCGACGCCATCCGATTGCCTCTGAATGCACATCAGTCATAACGATGACCATTTTGACCCCTACTAGAGACCTGAAATTGAAAACCTTAAAGAACAAAAGTTGTAGGTCTACTCGTCCTTGTTACAGATCATCTTGAATCGCATCAATCGAAGTATGTATGAAAAGCTTATGCTCATTTTAGTAAAACATGTCCGGTCAGATTTTCTCTAACACTTGGTCAGTCTGCCCACCCCCGCTGGGGCGGGTTTTTTGAGCTACAAAAGCCATTTGGGACGGGATACCCGCTAGTGAGGCACAAAATACACTGGTAATGTCCGCCAGGGCGAGGGTACCTGGTATCAGATTCTGCAGTTTGCGAATGAACACATAACAAAGTCAAATTGGCCTAAAAGCTCATTTCTAACAATTATATCAGCTTACCCAAGTTGTATAAACTTCATAGAAACAATAATTACTAGTCCTAACATGTTTCTAACCCTATAAACAACATAAACTTTCAAATTACAACCTTTAAACTCATTGTTTTTACTATTTCTTTACTTTTTGACATTCTTAGCAAAATTGATCACTGTGAATTCATTTTTCAACTAAAACTGTTAGTTTGAAACACATTATTTTCGTTTCTTCATGTATTTTCATAATCAAAAATCAATTTACACACAAATATGAATTAAGCATCAATTTTTATTCTAAAATAAGTCACATCATACTTATATCACTGTATTTCTCTATAAACACAATTTCTTCACATATATCATGTTTTCATGGATTAATCAACACTAAGTCACCTACAAATCATATGAAAACTGTTTATATGAACAAATTAACATATTTAACCCATATCTTCAACTAATTGTTCATGAAACTCAAACACAGAGAACTTTTAAAATAAAACAAAACTAAACCTTAAAAATTAAAATTATACCTTCAATTGCTTGTTTATCTTTGTTAGAAGATAGAAAATTGCTTTGATAATCCCCCTCTTCTTCCAATTTTCTCTCAAATGTCTCTAGAGCTCTCTCTTTCTCTTTCTCTTTTCTTTCTCTGTGTTTTCTCTTCTTTGTTCTTTCTCTCTTCTTTTAACTTAACGTATTATAATATAATATAACTCATATATAATATACGTAATATAACTGACATATACATATATTACATATTAATTCATATAATAACTGATGTCAGTTACAATTCTTTTGAAAATCAAAAGCTATAAGGCTTGTTTGACTAAAACCAATTTAAAATTAAAGACTTAAAATCCTTAAGCCTTGTTTGGCAAAACTGAATTAAAACTCTTTTAATTTATTTTAATAACTCATTTATTATATAGTTTATTATCACACTTTATTTAATTAAATTTCCATATTCTAATTTAAATAAATTAAACTAACAACAAGTTATTAAATTTAAAAACCACATTATCAAAATGCCACAAAATTATAATTCTCATTATAATTTTATTTAATAACTTAGTACATCGCTTGAATTAATAAATTAAATTAAAACAATATTGTAACAATTCCTTTAATCCTTATCAACTCTTTAATTTAATTATTAAATTAAATTAGAATATTAATTCATCACTCTTTTTATTTAATTAACTTCAACATACAAAATTACCGAATATCAACTTAATTAACATATTACACTTAATCAAGTTAATTCCTCTCTACTCATGAATTATTTATTTAACTAATAACTAATTAAATTAAACAAATATTTATTTAACAATAAACACATCAACTAAAATATTTATTTAATTCAATAAATATTTGAAATTACATATAAAATTATGGATTGTTACATCCTTCCCTCCTTACAAGGATTTTGTCCCCAGAATCACAACTCAAACAATCCATTCGTCACATTCTTCACTCCTTACAAGGATCATGTCCCCAGAATCGAAGATACACATCAAACAAATAACTTAGGATAGCTTTTTATCATCTTGTCTTCGAGTTCCCACGTAGCTTCCTCGGCATTGTGGTTCCTCCATATTACCTTCACAGAAGGTATCACTTTATTCTTAAGCACTTGTTCTTTCCTGTAAACTATCTGGATAGGAATTTCCTCGTAAGACAAATCTTTATAAAATTGTAATGGTTCATACTCGATCATATGCTTGTAATCGGGTTTATACGGTCGTAATACCGAAACATGAAATACATTGTGAACATGTTCCAATTCTGGAGGTGTTGTCTCGCCTGACCTCAGATTTATAGTCCTACACTTTATCTTCATGCATAGACTATTTTATTATCTTTTGTCACATATTAGAATCACTTTTGTATTCTAAAACATTTGTATATATAAAAAGGAACATGTTTGATTCACTTCCCTTGTATTAGCACATCTTGATCTTGTACATGGATTACCCCTTTAGCCCCATGGCTTGTTATTTTGATATAAAATTATCCTTGTCATCTCCAGGATTTTAGCCAGATTTGATGACACGATGTTGAGATGTCACCAGGTCTTCTCAACATGGACCTTTTATGTGACACCCCCAAAATAGGTATACATCACCCATTCTAAGTTGCCAAATACATGGTATAGAAACGAATAAAACTTCATTAATACAATTGTCGTGTAAAATGCGACAACACATATACTGTGAGTTTAAATACAAATACTGTCTAATAGAGAGTATACAAACTCAAAATGAGTCCTCATTAAAATTATTATCACACTAATTTACAAAAATAATGAGGACTGCTAAAACCACTTTCTAGAACCATCATTCCACACCCCAACTACTTCCCGCTACATTCTCGTTTCTTGAGAAGAACAATGGAACAAAAAGGAAAAGGGTGAGCTCAACTAGCCCAGTAAAGAATATTATGACTAAGATAATATACACCAATTTATTATTAGTCTTCAACAGGGAAAAATCTGATAAAATATAACAGACAACAAGTTTTAGATCAACAACTGCAGCGTAAACAACAATCCATTAGAAGAGTCAAGTAGAGAATGAATTCTACTATCTTCTAAGATTTAAAAGTCCATCATCAATATTTTATCCCTGTAACATCAATCAATATACATCTTGAATCAAATATTCATCTTTGCACTACATGCCAAAGATATTCATTTGTATCACCTGTTGGTCACGTTCATCTCAACACCTGTACATCTTAGCACTACGGGCCAAAGAAATTCATCAAGAAATCATTCATCTTTGCACTACAGGCCAAAGATATTCAGTAATATCATCATTTAGGACTGATGATGATGAAAAATATTTTAAAGAAAACGAATCCAGTGAGACAAAAGAACAAATATTTGGGATTCGTACTTCGGTTTATCCATGTCCAAAAGCACCCCATAATATACCATAGTGGAGTAAAACTCAAGCATAACGATCAAAACATGGATACAATCAAAGATAGTAACAAAATATATATCTGGGACAAAGAATTTTTTTTTTTATTTTTTCTGGTGAATAGTGCCGTATTCGTGAATAGTGTCGTATACGTAAATAGTAACCTCGACACAAAAATATAGAAATTCCACAATAATAATCATATCATTATTTTGGCATAATGATATTGAAGAAATAATATCATTTACGAAGAAAATAATATCCCTTACCTCAAAAAGACAATACTTCTGACTGGAATACTGAATATAGTGCTGAAGGAACTTACACCGTATAACAACACTCAAAGTATCAAAATACTCACAAGAATACGCTCGATAATATAGAGAGAGAAATCTTTAGTTTCTGGTGTGATTTTCAATTCTAACCTAAGCACCCTATTTATAGGAAAATGCTTAGAACACCAAAGCAGAAATTTTAATAAAATATTAATATATTTTTTAAAATTTCCTACGCACCCTTCTTTTGCCCAAAACATCAGCCACCAAGTGGGCTCACCTCACCAAAATAAAAAAAACATTTTTGTTATTAAAATTATTGAAAACTCCAAAAATTAATTATTCTGGAACTTCAATAATTCATAATAAATAGCTCTTTTATCAGAAAAATTCGGATCTTAAGTTTTTCTATAGAAAATTCAATTCTCTACAACTTTGCAGAAGAAAGTTTTTCCAAATTCCAAACAGAAATTGACCGAAATCCACATACGGATGATTTTACAGGCTATAATCAAATTTAAGTCAAGAAATGGGGTCCACAAACATGAAAAACATGTTTTAAATATTTTTAGTAACAAAAATACTCCTCCTCCTCATTCATATTCATTGTAAAAATATCACCATTATTATATTATTATAACATAATAATAAATTATTTTATCAGAAAAGATAAAATATCAATTTTCAACAATTGTCACTTTTCTAAAAATTCTTCCATTTATATCCACATAAAAAAGATTTTCCTTATCATATAAATCAATAATTAATTATTCACAAATAATATTACAGAATCACAATAATGACAACCAAGCCGTTCCCAGGAAAGAGGGGTCTTTCCAATAAGGATTTCTCCGTACTGGCGCGCAATTAGGTGACCAAACCTCTCCTTAGACAAGAACTTTCTAGACATTGCCAATTAATGTTATCTAGTAATATTATTAAAATAATATGAATCATTGATCTGATAATGGAAAATACTGTGTAGTGACAATTATTAAAACAACAATAATATAAAATATCAACGTAGAAATTATTGAATCAATAAAATAAAATATTGAATAGTAATTACTATAACAATTATTGAGTAGTGCCTTCTTACGTAAGAATCAATAATTGGTGCAATACCGTGTGCTACTGTGCCACTACGCGTATTACTGTATTTTAACCACCGGGTATTCTAACAGTATTAACGGTAACAACTACGCCTTTATTTATAAAAACTCATACTTGTCGTTTTTTTCATCCAATCGCTTTTTGTTGTGGGGCCCACAAAAGGCTGCGCCGTCGTACGAATATTCCCCGACAAGAAGAATATTCAACGACCAAACGAATATTCCCCGACAACAATAAATATTTTATAACCACTTGCTTATTTAAAATATTTGCGCATTTTACCCATAACTAACCACATTAATCAAATCAACCCTTACTATTTCAAAATAATAAACAGAGGAAATTAATTTCATTTATAAAAATTGGGGTCTTACATTTGACTGGAAGGTTTTTAGGTGTATTTTGGTTTTATGGATGGATTTATATTTTGGGATAGATATATGAGTTAAAAGTGTTTGGGATTTTTTCGAGGGTTAGACCGCACCATAGTTGCTTACGCACTCACGTGGATTGGGGGGGGGGGGGGAGATCAGGTCTTTCTTAGTTCAAGTTTGGCCTGAAAGTTTAACTTTTTTTATACTAAAAGGTTCAGGATTACAAAAGGGGTCTCAGACATAATATTATTTCACAGAGTCGAAATTGATCAGCTGCGGGAATTCTTCACTGTCTATCTCTTTTGATCTTAGGGCTCCGTCCGATAAGATTGCCTTGACTACAAAGGGTCCTTCCCAATTCGGGGCAAATTTTCCTTTGGTTGCGTCTTGGCCCGGAATGATCCTCTTCACTACCAAGTCATGCTCTTTGAATTCCCGGGGTCTTACTTTTTTTGTTATAGGACCGAAACATTCACTACTGGTATAGCTGACCGTGAAAGACATAGGCCGCCATTTTCTCATCTATCAGGGATAGGTTATCGTATTGGTCCTGTATGCATTGGTCTTTTTCTATCTGGGCATCTAGTATCACTCTTAGCGATTCCATCTCCACCTCTATGTGAAGCACAACCTCCACACCATATACTAGTGAATACGGGGTGGCCTCGATAGAAGTTTGAGTCGATGTTTGGTAAGAGAGCAGAGTTTAAGGCAACAAATCAGGCCATTCCCCGTGGTTTGTCGACATCTTCATCATTATCTTCTTGATATTCTTGTTGGCGGCTTCCATTGCGCCATTCATCTTTGGACGATAAATAACCAAGTTGAGGTGTTTTATGTTGAACTTGTAACGATCGAGAAATTTGTAATTTAATTTAAATATTTATTAAATTAAATAAATATTTTAAATAATTTATTTATTGAGGGAAATAAATAATTGATAATTGTGGTGAATTAATTTAGTAATTAAATTGATTAATGCTAATTAAATTGAATAATGATAATTTTATTGAGGGATTTAATTTAAGAAAATAATTAAATTAAATGAATTGTTTGATATAAAAGAAAATAAATAAATTAAATAAAGTTATGTTTCTAATTTATTAATTAAATTAGATATATGATTATTTATTTATTAGTATAAGGATAATAAGATTTTTATATGTTATTTAAATTAACTAAACTAAAGTTATTTAAATTTACTAGCGTGTGACACAAAGTAACTATATAATATAAATAATATAATAATAATTTAGTTTGGGAAATAGGTGCTTAGCCAAACAAGGCCTTGTGGCCTTTGTCTTTTTCCAACTGACGCCTTTTGTTATTTTCTAACTGATGAGTACATGGGGTGGCCAGTTTATTATACGCATTCTATTTATATGCCTAAAGCTAACTAGATATCAGAGAGTTAGAGAGAGAGAGAGAGAAAGAGCTTGGAAGAAAAGAGAAAAACACAGTGATATTGAGTTAGAGAAGAAGGGTTTTGGAATAGGATTGCTATCAACTTTGGTAGCATACAATCAAAGTGAAGGTATAAACTATCCCTATTCTAACTTTTAGTCTCGGTATACAGATATATATATATATATATATATATATATATATACATATACATATATATTCTATGTGATTGGAAATCACGTGAATTGTGGTATATATATATGTTCATATAGTTTTGCAAAATCTGTTAATCATCATATATCGTTGATGCTTGTTTGTTAAATACATGAAATTTGGGTTTGTATAGATAAAAATATATCACAATGTTTATGTTCATATGATATGGCTTAGAAAGTACCAATTTCAGTGGTCAGTTGGTATGTTAAATTGTGAATTGAGTTTTGTTTATGCTAGTCTATTAAGAAACGCACATAACGTAATTTGAACGAAGTAATTCAGACAAGAATCAAAGTTACAGTGTTCAATTTTGTGATAAAACTCAAAAATGGAGTTTTAGTATTAAAATATGAATTTTGAGAAATTAAACTAGTTTTAGTTGATGTTAAATTGTTCTAATTGGTTGTGAATGTTAGCAAACATGTTTGTAATAGTCTGTACCAATTGTAGATGTTAATTTCACTATTTCGTGGGTGAAATTCATGTTTGTTGGGCTAAAAACAGCTACTGTTCATGCCGAGTATGCGTCTATCTGTGCACTAGCGCAGCTGCACTGGTGCCAAGGCAAAAAACTGCACAGCTGCGCCAGTCCCAAGCGCAGTTGCGCCACTGAGTTTTCTGCAGTCGAGCACC
Source organism: Panax japonicus (assembly GCA_020205505.1). Classification (NCBI taxonomy): domain Eukaryota; kingdom Viridiplantae; phylum Streptophyta; class Magnoliopsida; order Apiales; family Araliaceae; genus Panax; species Panax japonicus. The sequence goes on from CM035107.1 coordinate 60,666,956, forward strand.
AGCGCAGCTGCGCGCTGCGCTGGTGCCAAGGCAATGGACAGAGCAGCTGCGCCGTGCCCTGAGCCCAAGCAGTGACTTCTGCCTATTTGCAGGTCATGTGTATCAGACTTATATTAGTTTAGCATGAATGTTAATGATGTTAAGACATAATATAGGCTATAATATCAGATTGTAATGTGTTGTAATGCTAAGTGTAAAGATTTTAAATAATTATTTAAATAAGTTATAAAATGAAATCAAATGTGGTGTTTTCAAAGTTAGAGGTGAATGATTAAGTTATGTTAGATCGTAATGAGATTTCAAATTCGTTAAGTATGTTAACCTATATGGTTAGATGCTAAGTTAAGGTTATGACCTAAATGATAGTTTAAACCTAAAAACTAATATTCATATAACTAATTGTTGTTACGATTTCAATGATATATGTAGGGTAATTGGAGATTATTTTACTTGTGTAGCTTACAATCAAGGCAAGTTCTCTAACTCTACATTCATAATTGTGCAAGTTTCTAAACCTTATCATTTACATTGAGCAAGCTTTCTAACTTCATTCTTTTGTTTATGAATGAAAGTTTCTTATCCTAAACTTTCATTAAGCAAGACTATTGATTCTATTCTTATGTATGATTGAATAAGCTCATGTAACCTAATTCGTTACATCGAATGAGTTTCACATTCTCATTTCTTATTATTGTTATCCAAGACGTATATTGTTATAACACATTGATTCAAACAAGATTGTTCTAATTCTTTGAATATAATACTTTGCATATATATCATGTTTATTCAGTTATATATTGTTAATATCTGATCTTTGACTTTGATAGCCTTATTCAGTTATACATTCTTGTATTAAACCTTTATTGATGAAAATTGAATAAGTGTTCTAAAATTCTAGAAACATTGATAAGCTAGTTCTAAACTAAACCTTCTTTAGTGCGGAAATTCTAAATTCAAACTGAGATGAACAACCCTAAATAAGGGATTTTGTACGTGTAACGTTTAGATGTTTGTGCACAATACATGGTACAAAGGGCTGATCCCCTTAAGTACGTTAAGAAGAGTCTGTATAGTCTAAATAACTGTTAAGGTTGAGTTAATAATACCTAAATACCGAAGACATAGTTCGTGGTCTTAAGACCCTCAGATATTAAAGTTCGAACTTGTTTTCTATTTTTGATTCGTAGAACAAGTTCATTATTGTTCAGTATTCATTGTTCTTTCTCATGTTGTTATTATTACTACTCTTTATGTCAGTGAGCAATTATTTGCTCACTCTTGTAATTAAACAATGCAGCTAAAGTCGAAAGAGGTGACGGGCCATCTACTAGTAAGGGAAAGGGCAAGATGTCCAACTGTAGAAGAATTATTTAGAATTTATTAAATGAATTATGTTATAAGATTTGTTTTATTTTATAATGTATTCCACAAACTGATGTAATAAATTTAAGGTTAGATTACATGAGATTGTTTATGAGATGATGTAACCTTTTAATGGGAAAGATTATTATTTAAGTTATTTAATGTTTTATTATTTATCATGGGTAGTTAGATGTAATTATTTTGATAGTGAGCACCAAATTCGGTGGAAATGAAGTACCCGGATTTGGGGGTGTTATAGGTTGGTATCAAAGCCTTAGGTTATGAACGTTAGGTGGGGAACACCTTAGGAAGTAGCCTTTAAGTTGTCAGAAAACATAGTGGTGTTTAACTCTTATCGGGTTTTAAGGAATGGATTAAGGCATCCATTGAAACTAAACAATAAAAGATATTATGTGCTATGTGTTAATAACTTATGTGATCGCGAGTATCGATAATGTTAAGTAAAATTTAAAATATTTTGTTGACAGGATGTCTAACGAAGGAGGGTCCAATCCAGCTAGGGAGTTGATACCTCAGTTACCTAGAGATGATGAACCCCGGGATATTCACGTAGTGCGGGAACAGTTGATCCAGGAGGATGAGCCTGTGACCGATCCCGAGGAGTATAGTCCTGAGGAGATAAAGGAGGATGATGGGGAAGAGGATCCTATGGAGTTTCCACCAAACTCCGTATCGGCTAAGATGTATGATGCTTTATATGACCGTAACAGAGAGTTAAAAGATAATGTAGAGGAACTAAAGGAGATGGTTGATATGCATCACGTTGCATTGGAACAAAAGGATGTGGAGAATCAGGAACTTGACTCAAAAACTTGGAAACACAAAATGGGATTTAGTTCATACCAAGGGTCAGCATAAAGACCTGTTGGCAGTGAACGAGAAGATGAAGACTGACATGGAGAAGTTGAAAGATGACTTTAAAGAGGAATCAACTAAGCGTACAAGAGCAGAGGACGCTTGGATGAAGGCAACTCAACGTGCAGACCGTGCTGAGGCTAAAGTCCAAGTGAAGAAGGCCAAAATGAACGAAATGGATCATGCCTTTAATTCTGCGATTGATAGGGCCTAAGATCGAGTCTTTTATTACCCGCCTCAATTTGAAGACTCGTCGTGGTTCGTGATGGATCGTAGGACAACATATCGCATCATGGAGGAGGAGCGCAGAGAATCCTCTCGACGTCTTAATATGTGTAGATAGAAAATAAGAGTGATGATAATAATATGTGGTTAATTATGTGAATAAATAAATTGTGAATCCCTTATTTTGAGATGAATAAAGGGGTAGTATGAGTATGTAATCCTAAAACTGGTTTAGTTCAAGAAAGTGGATGTTTATAGCAGCTATGCTATCTTTTATATATTTTAAAGCATTATGAATGAATAAAATATCAATTTTTTTTTGAAATGTTATGTGTTATAGCTTTAATCTTAGAATGTTTGAGTTAAACTTCAAATACCCAAGAAGTAGAGTGATGAACTAATAAGCGTATATTCTAACAGAAAATGCCTCTTAGAAGAAGACAACCACATCAACAAGCACCTCCTGAGGGGTCTACTAACAATAACGATGAGGCCAACGCTAATCTGGTTCAACAGTTGGTAGCTTTGTTGACGGGAGCACTTGCGAATCAACCGCAAGCTCAAGTTACTACTTTCAAGGAATTCAAAGCGGTTGGACCGCCAGAGTTTCAAGGGTCTATGAATCCAGTGGAAGCCCAAACCTGGATCATGGAAATAGAGAAGGTATTTGATGTTGCTAGAGTTAACGAAGATCAAAAGACTGCATTCACGATGTTCATGCTGAAGTCCAAAGCCAGCTACTGGTGGCAAACAAATAAGGTTCGTGGGGGACAATGAGTGATAATGTGGGATAGATTTAAGGAAATGTTTTTCGAAATGTACTTTTTAGCGAGTTCTCGGAATCAGTTGGAGGTGCAATTTCTGGAGTTGAAGCAAGGAACCATGACGGTGTCAGAATATGCTGCGAAGTTTAACGAGTTGGCAAGGTTTTCCACTTATCAAGTCAATACAGATGAACGTAAGGCGAGAACGTTTGAACAAGGATTGAAACCCTGACTGTATAGCAAGGTTTCAATGTTCCAGTTAAATACTTTTACGGCTGTACTTGAAAAGGAAATTATCGCAGAAGGTGGAAGCGATGACTTGACCAAGTACAATCAAGAACAGAAGAAGAAGAAGAATGATAATGAGAATAAGGCTGGTGGGTGTAATTTTGGAAGTAACAATTAGAAGAGGAAGTGGAACGAGAATTCGACTACGGGAGGACAAAAGGGAAGTCAGAAGAAGAAAAAGTTTGAAGTTTGTGCTACTTGTGGAAAGAACCATACTGGGGTGTGTTTGAAGGGAAAGCGAGTGTGTTTCAACTGTAGTCAGGAGGGACACATTGCACCGAACTGTTTTAGCCCAAAACAAAGGAACATGTTTTACCTGCGGTTCAAAGGATCACATGGCTCGTCATTATCCTAAAAAGCCAGCAGGAAGTGCAAGTGGAGGAAAGGGAAACAACAACGGTGGTGGTGCATTGACTATCACTGAACCAGCACAGTCAAGCCGACCTACTGCGAGAACTTTCAATATGACCGTGCAGGATGCTGTTCAGTCTAAGGATGTGGTGTCTGGTATCATCCCGATTAATGGTATTAATGCTTATGTACTGTTTGATTCGGGTGCTAATTGTTCATTTATATCCGATGAATTTGCTCAAAACTTAGATTTTCCTCAAGAAGAATTAGATTATCCTTTGAGCATAGAGATATCAAATAGGGAAGTGATTCCTGTTAGGTTCATATATAAGAATTATAGAGTGGTTATAAAGGTTGAAGAGATGAGGGTAGACTTGATACCAATTAGATTGGGTGAGTTTGATGTTATCCTGGGAATGGATTGGTTATTCAATCACGGAGCAGTAATTGATTGCCAAAGAAAGTGTGTTAACCTTATGACTCCGTCAAAGGTTGTGTTCTATGGCAGCAAATCTCTCGACAAGCAAGTTGTCTGACGGTGATGCAAGCCAAGAAGTTGTTAAGACAAGGATGTGTAGGATACTTATCCTACATAGTCGATACACAGAAAAAGAGTGCGAAGTTAGAAGAGATACCAATTATAAAAGATTTTGCAGACGTATTTCCAGATGATTTGCCGGGTCTTCCTCCGAATCGACATATCGAGTTCTTGATTGACTTACTACCAGGAACGACCTCGATATCTAAAGCACCATACAGAATGGCCCTGATAGAAATGAAGGAGTTGATGGTGCAATTGCAATAATTGCTCGACAAGAAGTATATCCAACCAAGTGTATCGCCATGGGGAGCATCGGTGTTATTTGTCAAGAAGAAAGATGGATCGATGCGGCTCTGCATTGATTACAGAGAATTGAATAAGGTCACGATTAAAAATAAGTATCTGTTACCGAGAATATACGACCTGTTTGATCAACTGAAAGGTGTGAGGTATTTTTCAAAGATAGATTTTAGGAGTGGTTATCATCAGCTGAAGGTGAGTCCATAATACGTACCGAAGATGACATTTAGAACTCGATATGGTCATTACGACTTTCTGGTTATGTCATTTGGTTTAACCAATGAACTTGCAGCGTTCATGGATTTGATGAATAGGGTGTTTAAACCATTCTTAGATAAATTTGTGGTGGTGTTTATTGATGATATCCTGGTGTATTCTAAGACCAAGGAAGAACATGTAGAACACTTATGAGTGACGTTGGAGACATTGAGGAAAGAAAGGTTGTACGCAAAATTTTCAAAATGTGAGTTTTGGTTGGAACGTGTACAGTTTCTCGGGCATGTTATTGATAAAGACAGAATTTCGGTAGATCCATCAAAAGTTGAAGTTGTAGTAAACTGGGATCAGCCGAAAATACCGTCAGAGATAAGGAGTTTCTTAGGGTTGGCAGGTTACTATAGGCGTTTTATTCAAGATTTTTCCAAAATCGCGACCCCGTTGACGAATTTAACCAGGAAGGCGGTTAAGTTTGTTTGGACGGAGAAGTGTGAGGAAAGTTTTCACGAATTGAAGAAGAAGTTAAGTACAACACATGCGTTGTCATTGCCTGATGATACATGGAATTTTGTGGTGTATAGTGACGCATCACATAAAGGACTAGGCTGTGTGCTTATGCAGAACGACAGATTTATTGTGTATGCATCTCGTCAATTAAATGATTACGAGAAAGGGTATCCGACTCATGACTTAGAGTTGGCTGCGGTGGTCTTTGCCCTGAAGATTTGGAAACATTATCTTTATGGAGAGAGGTGTGAGATATATACTGACCATAAAAGTCTGAAGTATATCTTTACACAAAAAGATTTGAATATGAGGCAAAGAAAATGTTTGGAGCTGATCAAAGACTATGATTGCGAGATTTTCTATCATCCCAAAAAGGTGAATGTTGTTGCTGATGCTTTAAACAGGAAGGGACGAGAGAAGTTAATGATGTTGACAGCTTAGGAGAATCTAGTGTCGAAAATGGCTAAGATAGAATTGGAAATTAAATATTTGACAAAATCCGACGAGAAGTTATTCCAGATAGGAAACGATTCAACGTTGGTTGATAAAGTGAAGTATGCACAACTTTAGGATGAAGAATGCGAAAAGATAAAACAAAAAGTATCTGAAGGGGGGGGGGAAACAAATTCAAAATCGATTCGAAAGGGTTACTTCAATTCGAAGGGAGAATTTGGGTTCTGCCAGTACCGGAAGTTAAAGAGGAAGTTCTGAGTGAAGCTCACAACTCAAGATATTCGATTCACCCTGGAAGTACAAAAATGTACCAGGATCTTAGACATCATTTTTGGTGGCCAAATATGAAGAAGAATGTGGCTGAGTGTGTGGCGAAATGCTTAACGTGTTAGAAAGTTAAAGCTGAACACCAAAGGCCAAGCGGGTTATTGCAACTGTTAGAGATATCGAAATAGAAATGGGAGCATATCACGATGGATTTTGTGGTAGGTCTTCCAACGACTCAGCAAGGTTTTGACGCTGTTTGGGTGATTGTTGATCGACTGATGAAATCGGCACACTTCTTACCAATCAAGATTAGATTTAACCTGGATCGGTTGGCAAAATTATACGTGAAGGAAATTATTTCACGACACGGTGTACATGTGTCCATTGTATCAGATAGAGATCCACGTTTCACTTCAAATTTCTAGAAGCGATTACAAGAATGTTTGGGAACGCAGCTAAGAATGAGCACAGCGTACTATCCTCAAATAGATGGACAGAGTGAGAGAACCATCTAGACACTAGAGGATATGCTCAGAGCATGTATTATGGATTTCAAGGGAAATTGGGACGATCATTTATCGTTGGTTGAATTTTCCTATAATAATAGTTATCACGCGAGTATTGGCATGCCGCCATATGAAGCGTTATATGGCAGGAAATGCAGAACTCCGTTATGCTGGGATGAGGTAGGTGAACATCAACTATTGGGTCCAGAGTTGGTGCAACAAACCGTCGAAATCATCAAGGTGATTCGAGCAAGATTGATAGCTGGAAGGGATAGACAGAAGAAATATGCCGATCAACACCGAAAAAATAAGGAATTCGATGTTGGTAGTTATATATTCTTGAAAGTATCTCCCTAGAAGGGGAAAATTCAATTTGGCAAGAAAGGGAAATTAAGCCCTAGGTTTATAGGTCCTTTTAAAATGCTTTGACGTGTGGGTGAAGTGGCATACGAGGTTGCCTTACCTCCAGAATTGGTGCATATCCATAATATTTTCCACGCCTCGGTGTTGAGACCATATAAGCTTGACTATAAACATATTATAGAATATGAGCCCTTACAGTTTGAGAAAGACTTAACATATGAAGAAGTTCCTGTTCAAATTATTGACAGAAAAGAACAAGTACTGAGGAATAAGGTGATACCTTCTGTTAAGGTAATATGGAGGAACCACAATGCTGAGGAAGCTACGTGGAAACTTGAAGATATTATGATGAGAAATTATCCTCAGTTGTTTGCTTGATTTTGTATAGCGATTCTGGGACAGAATCTTGTTAAGGAGGGAAGAATGTAACAAATACATTTTTCGAGTTGTGATTCTGGGGACAGAATCCTTTTAAGGAGGGAAGGATGTAACGATCGAGAAATTTATAATTTAATTTAAATATTTATTAAATTAAATAAATATTTTAAATAATTTATTTATTGAGGGAAATAAATAATTGATAATTGTGGTGAATTAATTTAGTAATTAAATTGATTAATGCTAATTAAATTGAATAATGGTAATTTTATTGAGGGATTTAATTTAAGAAAATAATTAAATTAAATGAATTGTTTGATATAAAAGAAAATAAATAAATTAAATAAAGTGATGTTTCTAATTTATTAATTAAATTAGATATATGATTATTTATTTATAGCTATAATGATAATAAGATTTTTATTATGATTTTTATAAGTTATTTAAATTAACTAAACTAAATTTATTTATATTAACTAGCGTGTGATACAAAGTAACTATATAATATAAATAATATAATAATAATTTAGTTTGGGAAATAGGTGCTTAGCCAAACAAGGCCTTGTGGCCTTTGCCTTTTTCCAACTGATGCCTTTTGTTATTTTCTAATGGATGAGTACGTGGGGTGGCCAGTTTATTATACGCATTCTATTTCTATGCCTAAAGCTAACTAGATATCAGAGAGTTAGAGAGAGAGAGAGAGCTTGGAAGAAAAGAGAAAAACACAGTGATATTGAGTTGGAGAAGAAGGGTTTAGGAATAAGATTGTTATCAACTTTGGTAGCATACAATCAAAGTGAAGGTATAAACTATCCCTATTCTAACTTTTAGTCTCGGTATATATATATATATATATATATATATATATATATATATATATATATATATATTCTATGTGATTGGAAATCACGTGAATTGTGGTATATATATATATGTTCATATAGTTTTGCAAAATCTGTTAATCATCATATATGGTTAATGCTTGTTTGTTAAATACATGAAATTTGGGTTTATATGGATAAAAATATATCACAGTGTTTATGTTCATATGATATGGGTTAGAAAGTACCAATTTTAGTGGTCAATTGGTATGTTAAACTGTGAATTGAGTTTTGTTTATGCTAGTCTATTAAGAAACACACATAATGTAATTTGAACGAAGTAATTCGGACAAGAATCGAAGTCACAGTGTTCAATTTTGTGATGAAACTCAAAAATGGAGTTTTAGTATAAAAATATGAATTTTGAGAAATTAAACTAGTTTTAGTTGATGTTAAATTGTTCTAATTGGTTGTGAATGTTAATAAACATGTTTGTAATAGTCTGTACCAATTGTAGATGTTAATTTCACTATTTTGTGGGTGAAATTCGTGTTTGTTGGGCTAAAAATGGTTACTATTTATGCCGAGTTTGCGTCTGTCTGTGCACCAGCGCTGCTGCGCTGGTGCCAAGGCAAAAAACTGTGCAGCTGCTCCAGTCCCAAGTGCAGCTGCGCCACTGGGTTTTCTGTAGTCGAGCACCAGCGTAGCTGCGCCGGTGCTAAGGCAAGGGACAACGCGGCTGCGCTGTGCCCTGAGCCCAAGCAGTGACTTCTGCCTATTTGCAGGTCATGTGTATCGGACTTATATTAGTTTAGGATGTATGTTAATGATGTTAAGACATAATATAGGCTATAATATCAGATTGTAATGTGTTATAATTCTAAGTGTAAAGATTTTAAATAATTATTTAAATAAGTTATAAAATGAAACCAAATGTGGTGTTTTCAAAGTTAGAGGTGAACGATTAAGTTGTGTTGGATCATAATGAAATTTTAGATTTTTTAAGTATGTTAACCTATATGGTTAGATGCTAAGTTCAGGTTATGACCTAAATGATGGTTTAAACCCGAAAGCTAATATTCATATAACTAATTGTTGTTGCGATTTCAATGATATATATATATATATATATATATATATATATATATATATATATAGGGTAATTGGAGATTATTTTACTTGTGTAGCTTACAATCAAGACAAGTTCTCTAACTCTACTTTCACAATTGTGCAAGTTTCTAAACCTTATCTTTAAATTGAGCAAGCTTTCTAACTTCATTCTTTTGTTTATGAATGCAAGTTTCTTATCCTAAACTTTCATTGAGCAAGACAATTGATTCTATTCTTATGTATGATTGAATAAGCTCATGTAACCTAATTCATTACATTGAATGAGTTTCACATTCTCATTTCTTATTATTGTTATTCAAGACGTATATTGTTCTAACACATTGATTCAAAGAAGATTGTTCTAATTCTTTGAATATAATACTTTGCATGTATATCATGTTTATTCAGTTATATATTGTTAATATCTGATCTTTGACTTTGATAGCCTTGTCCAGTTATACATTCTTGTATTAAACCTTTATTGATGGAAATTGAATAAGTGTTCTAAAATTCTAGAAACAGTGATAAGCTAGTTCCAAACTAAACCTTCTCTAGTGTGGAAATTCTAAATTCAAACTGAGATGAACAACCCTAACATAGGGGATTTTGTACGTGTAACGTTTAGATGTTTTTATGCACAATACATGGTAAAAAGGGTTGATCCCCCTAAGTACGTTAAGAAGAGTGTGTATAGTCTAAATGACTGTTATTGTTGAGGTAATAATACCTAAATACCGAAGACATAGTTCGTGGTCTTAAGACCCTCGATTATTAAAGTTCGAACTTGTTTTCTATTTTGATTCATAGAACAAGTTTATTATTGTTCAATATTTGTTGTTCATTCTCATGTTATTATTATTACTACTCTTTATGTCAGTGAGCAATTGTTTGCTCACTCTTGCAGTTAAACAATGCAGCTAAAGTCGAAAGAGGTGACAAGCCATCTACTAGCAAGGGAAAGGGCAAGATGTCCAAGTGTTGATGAATTATTTAGAATTTATTAAATGAATTATGTTATAAGACTTGTTTTATTTTATAATGTATTCCGCAAATTGATGTAATAAATATAAGGTTAGATTACCTGGGATTGTTTATGAGATGATGTAACCCTTTTAATGGGAAACATTATTATTTAAGTTATTTAATGTTTAATCCTTTATCATGGGTAGTTAGATGTAATTATTTTGATAGTGAGCACTAAATTCGGTGGAAATGAAGTACCCAGATTTGGGGGTGTTACAGAACTTGCTGCACAGTCCCCTCATCATCTCGTTGTTCATATTATTTGCATTATCTGATATGATAACCTCGGGTTATTCGTATCGACAGATGACGTTATTTTTGATAAAACTGACAATGACCTTCTTGGTAACCTTGGGGAAAGAGGTGGCTTCAACCCATTTGGGGAAGTAATCAATCATGGTGAAGATGAATTTGTGACCGTTACTGGCTTTGGGCTCAACATGTCCGATCACGTCCATTCCCCACATAGAAAATGGCCACAGTGATGTCATGAAATGTAGCTGGTTCAAAATGTTGGCATGTATTTGGGATTTATAGCAGCGCTTGTCGTGATCGTCGTAATCAACTTTGAGGGATATCCAGTAGTGTCCCGTCCTTAATATCTTCTTGACGAGCAAGGGTCTACTCATATGTTTTCCGCACACACCACCATGCACTTCATTAATAAGTCTTTTGGTCTGATCTTTGTCTAGACACCTTAGAAGACCTATGCCTAGGTCCCGTTTGTAGAGAGCATCCCCACTTAAGTAGAAATTTATTACCAACTTCTTTATTCGCTTCTTTATAGCTTGGCTCACTCCCTCGGGTGTGGATCTGTCTCGCAAATACTCTTTGATGTCTTGATACCAAGGTGGTTCAGTAGGAGCTATTTCATCAGATATTTCCCCCACATTTGTTTTTTCATAAGATGGTGTATTTTGTGTCGGGAAGGTGATAACATGCATATCCTTCCTTGCTGATATGCTAACCAATAAGACTAGCGTGGCTAATGCATCAGCAAAATTATTTCTATTCCAAGGTATATGCATAAAGACGATGTCTTCAAACTTTCTCACCATCTTGATAACTTGGTGATGGTATGGCAAGAGATGTAACTCCTTGGTGTTGTAGGCCCTAGTGGTTTGTCTGATAACTAACTCTTAGTCTCCAAAAACTGCCAATCGTTTGACTCCCATGGACTGAGCCAATTTTAAGCCCACAAGGCATCCTTCATATTTTGTCGTGTTATTAGAGTTGTTGAATTGCAACTTTGTCGCTAGGGGGTACTGCTCCCTAGTGATAGAAATAAGAAATGCCCCTGCCCAGGTGCCTTTAGCATTTATTACGACGTCAAAGTACAGTTTCAAAAATTGACCTATGTTTTCCCTATTGGCTAGCTGAATTGCGATCACATCGTTATCAGGGAAGTATGTTTCAAGAGGCTCAAAATACCATGTCGGTGATGCCAATAGATGGTCTGCGATTCCCTACCCTTTAATGGAATTTTGGGTCACATAGACGATGTTGAACTGTTGAAGGATTTGCTGCCACTTGGATAATTGGCAGTTCAACATCGGTTTGCTGAAAATGTATCTCAGAAGGTCCATACAGGAAATGATATAAGTTGTATGGCCGTGAAGGTAATATTGTAACGTCATGATGGCCCATGCCAACGCGCAGCAGGTCCTCTCTATGAGTGTGTGCTTTTGCTCTCCGCTACTGACTTGCTTACTAAGGTATTAAATGGCCTTTTCTTTGCCCATATCATCTTTTTGCCCCACCAAGTAGCTGATATGTATATGAACAACAGGACTTCATCTTTTTCCCCACCAAGTAGCTTATATTGGAGTTAAATGGTATGTATATGAACAACGGGACTCCATCCCTTTGGGGTACAAGAAGTGCTTCAATCAACTACTTTTGGATGGTGTGAAAAGCCTTCTAACAGTCTTCATTCCAATTTTTGGGGCATTCTTCCTTAACAACTTGAAAATGGGTTCACATGTGGCCGTCAATTATGATATGAATCGACTAATAAAGTTTATCCTTCATAGGAAACCTCAGATTTCCTTCTCAGTCCTCGGCTCAAGCATCTCAGTGATGGCTTTTATCTTGGCCTGGTCCAATTCAATTCCTCTAATTCTTACCATGAATCTTAAAAGTTTATCGAACTTCACACCAAAAGCATATTTTTCCGGGTTTAGCTTCAAGTTATATTTGTGAAGGGGATTAAACAATTTTTGGAGATGGGTAACGTGGTCATCTTCTCTCTTGGACTTTATGATGATATCATCCACATATACTTCAATCTCCATATGCATAATGTCGTGGAATAACGCCATTATAGCCCTTTGATATGTAGCACGGGTGTTGGTGAGGCCAAAGGCTAATCTCATGTAGTAAAAAGTGCCCAGGGGGTTATGAAGGCAGTATTTTCCCGGTCCTCTTCAGCAAATATGATTTGATGGTATCCAACAAAGATATCTGCAAATGAGTGCATATCGTACAATGCTGTATTATCTATTAACACATGGATGAACGACACTGGAAAGTCATCTTTAAGGATGGCTTTGTTAAGATCTCGGTAATCTATGGAGACTCACACCTTTCCACCAGGCTTTGGTATGGGGACCACATTGGACAAATACTCAAGGTAGGTTACCACCATAATGATATTTGCTTTAAATTATTTAATGATTTCTTCTTTGACCTTCAGGCTACATTCTAGTTTCAACCATCTTAGCTTATGCTTAACTGGTTTAAACCCTTCTTTGACTGGTAACTGATGGACGACTATGTCAGTGGATAATCCTATCATGTCTTCATGAGGCCAAACAAAAAACATCCTCAAATTGGGCTAGGAGTTTGATTAGTTCTTTTTCTTGTCTAATAGGGAGGTTAGTTCCAATCTATAACTCTTTGGGATTGTCAGAGGTTCCATTGTTTATGGTGATTGTTTGTTTATGGTTGGGTTTGGGTTTGTCTTTGACCTATCCTTTAATTTCCTCGGGCACCTCTTCATCATTCACTTCCTTTTGCTCAATTCCCATCAAGTCAAAGTCCAATTCTATAATCGAAATTGTAGTCACTATTCGAATTCGACAAGTCATGAATAGAGCTAGAAATAATTAAATTTGTGAACTTGAGAAGAAAAAATGATTACTTAATATATATATATATATATATATATATATATATATATATATATATATAACAGTTGTCAATTAGAAAAGGTTTAATAGTTTGTATGACAAAAGGCAATAACAAGTCGTAGATAAAATAAAACAGACTAAAATGAAAAGGTTACGCTCCCTGATAACAAATCATTTTCCATTTTTACCCTTTTCAAACGATCTGAGGGGTGATCGTCCAATTGCTAGTAGTTAGATCTTCGGGGATGGCTAAGATGGAGGCGTTGCAGGAGTTATCACTATCTTTGAGGATGACCATGGCGAGTTCAGATTTAGGATTGGGGTTTTCTTTCGGAATGCTGATTTTTGCTATATTAATGAAAAGTATGTTAGGTTGATCGCCTACTGGACCTGTGACACCCCCAAATTCAGACCACACTTATCTCAAATTTGGTTGTCACGTACTATCTCTAATAACATACTAAAATCATCACAGCGGAATAATAGAATAAATTACATCATTATAATATAATTATGCTCGCCCCAAGGGTTCATAACTTAAACATCTCTTACAATACCTTAAACGAATTAAAAACCGTTTAGACATAACTAATACATAATCCAATACAACTTAAACCAATCATAGCTTATCATAAATAAGTTCTTCTACAACCAGATAATAATACATTCTAGCATTTTGGAATAACTACTCCAAAGCCTTCTCTTTACCCTTGTCCTTGCCAGAGGGCTCACCACGTTCTGCCTTAACTGAAATGTTTTTAGGGAAAACAAGGATGAGCAACAAATTTGACCAGCAAGTAATATAGTAATAAGGGTACTCAAGGTAGTTTTGTATTTCTCAAGGTACAATAATAAGGATAGTTCAAGATAACAAGAAGTATCAATGATTATCAACAATAGTCGCTATAGACAGAAAATATCAATAATATTCAATGATTAATCAATTTAAGATTTCAAAGTAATGAATACTGAGTAGTCACTAAGGACTAAGAACTTCTCCTAGAATTTACAGTAATTAACTGATAATTCCATAAAACGAGTACAACAGGTGATCAGCCTAAAGCACCCTATGTCAATGCATTACATTTAATCTTTCTTAAGTGTGCACGTCGGTTTCCCGATATAATTCCTCTACTAATAGGGTTTTTCATCTCAGTTATAAGAGTCCACATCAAATAAATTTGGTTTGGATAGCTTACGATCAATATCAATAGTTTAGCCGAAGCAATGGCTTAGACAATTTTCTTTCATAGTATATAAGAACAATTATCGTTCAAAATCAAGGTTTGTAAACAATTTCCTTTCTAGATTACGAAGTATTATACTTTCAAAGTTCTACTTTTACGATCAATAATTGCACAAGTTCAAATAGTGCTTAATAAAGATTAAGGTTCAAATACATGCCTCAAGCGTAGTTTACCAAAGTAAAGCTTAATACACTCTTTCGAATCCTAACATAATATATTTACACGTATAGGATATTCATTAGTTTCATAAACTCACATACGTAAGTCTAAACGTATGCATAAACATCTAACTTAGTTGTAAACTTTATACATACTACATCACATATCCTACATCCTCATAGAATAAATTAGACTGTATGACACCACAAATTCCAACAACACCTTTTCAAGTCATTGCTTTATAGTTTGCAAATAATTCTTTGAACTTTTCATTTGAAAGTTATTAACTCATTCGATTCTATTACCTAACATGCTTCTTATTACATTGGATAGTATACTAGTCATCTAACACAAGTTAACGTAACCATATAAGCATGCTTTGATCATCAGATTACAAATATAATCTAGACTTAACTGAAGGATGACGCAGCTGTGCCCTGGCTAAGCTTAGGAACGACGCAGCTGCGCTGTCCTCTAGTCTGGTAAGAGTTAAGCTTCTGCTCTCCTGGTTTCAGCCCAACTCTAACATACCAATACACTTATACTTTAACATACATACATGCTAGAGGTTTTCACGTAGCATATGGCCATTCTTGAGTTCATTGTCAAAAGTTTTAACTTACAGTATATATGGCATTAAACCATTAAAAAGAGCATGTAGTCACCATGCTTTATAACTTAACTATATATCCACATAGAGATCACATAATCTGTCAATACACATGTTCATAGTGTTTATATCATAAATTCATATTTAGCATCATTTAGTATTTTGAAACATGCTTTAAACCTATGTTTGATTTAGTCATCATTATGTCCATCACATACGAATCATGTTTAGAGACGCAATAAACATAAACATGACATCTCAAGTCTTTAGAATCTAAACACTAATATTTAATGCAACTTATTTTTAAAACATGCTCAAGGTTGCCTTTGAAATCACTTTAACTTGAATGATGCAATATAACACATACGAGACAACTTTAAAACTCTTATCATATGTAATTAAGTTATGTTAATATCTTTTCAAAATTAGAACCTACATCATGTAACATTCATGTACATTAGCTTTAACATATCAATCTTTTCTTTTAAAATATTTTCTAACACAAAGCTTAACAAGTTTGGTCATGGACAAAGGAACTATGAATCATATATCATGCTCATTTAAGTTCAAATTCAGTCATGTGTGTATGCTACTAAGCTCAGAACTTGTAGAACATAAGTTTCAACAAAGCTCGCTATCAAAACTTTAGATTTTGGTTATACATCCTTCACTAAATCATGTTGATCACTTCATACTACACAAGAAAACTTTATATATCATGTTATACTTCTTTTCAGGTATATATATAAGTTATAATACCAATATAGCAACACATAACATAACAAAAACCAAAAACTGGTTCTGGGTTACGGCGCAGCTGCGCTGCACCCTACTATAAACTGGGTGCAACTGCGCCCTGCCTGGAACAGAAGCCGTAACTTGCTCTGTTCTGCAGAGTATCAACCAACTTCGATTTCTCTTGTTTCAAACATGTTCAAATCATCATTAAAGGTTCCATATATGTACACATACTTCCTAAACACATGATAATATGCTAATTCATATCAATTGACATACAATTTTAAGTAATTTCAAGAACTTGGCAAAACCCAATTAAGTACAAAAGTTAAGATTTTTATACCTCTTAGAGCTTAGTAACCTAGTTTCATCCTTCTGAGATATCTAGCCTCTTCTTTGAACAACAACTCACTCAATCTCAATTATCAGAGTTTTAATAAACCAAAACAAGCAACGTAAAAACTGAAAATGGATTGCTATTTATAGAGGAAACTTAGACTGGGCATTCATTTTACACCGAGGTTGGAACCCATGATGCATTGGAAGGAAACATTGGTTAATTAAGAGTAGTTGAACTACCCAACACCATCCATCTTCTGGCCAATGAGTACAGGCTTGGAAGTTACGTAATTTAGCCATTGGTTACTGTTCATGTACTAGGAGGGTCACTCATTTTGGGACAAGATCAATTCTCAGCAACTAGAGCTTAGTTTAGTTACTTTAAATCCCAAAAATATAATCTTAATGTACAATAGTTACTATATTTGGAAATTAGGGATTATTTATGTACTCACATCATATAATCCATGTATATTAAATACACAGAATAAAATAACACAATTAAGTATTATTGTCCGGGTATCTCCCATAATTATTTTTACTACTCACATAACCACATAATAACATTATTTAATATTAAATATTTATTTAAACATTTAATTCCTTTTCCAATTTTTGGAATACACAGATGTTCATTTATTTCTGTATTAAAGATCACATGGAATTTCATTGTACTACTTGGTACCTTATATTAATATAATGTACTCTTATCATATGATTTTATTAATGTCACACACATTACAATAATGTTCCATTTCATTTCTACTGTAGAAAGCTAACTTTCTCAAACTGAACATTGGCTCAGCTACGCCAGTTTGTACTATTGGGAGGGCGCAACTGCGCCAGTCCTTGGCAGTGCCAAACTGGTTTAGTTCCAAGCCAGTTCCGACCTCTACTACCATACTAGTTTTACATGACATGAATTAACTTCCATATTGGTAATATTACTAGATAAAAACTTATTCATTCCATACACGGAATCACATGATTATATGTAATTAATCTTCCTAGTTCTCTTTTAATTCACTTAGTGAATTTCCCCACTTTACATTATGCTACACAAGGCACTTCACAAATTCCCATCACAATTCCACACTTCATAGTTCGTATAATCCAATTCGAATTAATTTAATTACTCATCTCACATCACATTAATATTTATATTCCAATAAATATTAATGCTCCTTTTATATTAAAATAATTATTTATTCCTAAATTTCACGCTTCTTACAGGACCTGCCCTATTGGAGTTTTTAGCGGCACCTTCGGTGAGGCAAAAGCTGTTCATAAATCTTAACTTGATTTCCTTAAGGAAATTCTCGCTCCGGGCTTTCCTTTTAATATATTCTATAAACACTCCTTTATCGGTTTCGCCGTCTTTGACCTGATTTACCTTGGGTATGAAGAGGCTTAACACATTGGCGGGGACCTTCTTCAACGGCTCTTTGAATCCTGCTTCAGTGAGGTTCGGCCTGAGGGGAGTCATCAGGTGGATAGGCATGTGCTTATGGGGATTACAGTGTTTGAACCCACCGAGGTAACCCAATTCAGCGTTGCCTAACTAGGTCGGTATATGGATCATTTTTTTGATACATTGTCCATTCTGAACTAGCCATTGACTTATTCGATGTCCTCAAACGAGCATCTCTTGACCGAATGCCATCACTTCTGAGGATATCCAGGATTTCACTGTTGGTGAACCCATAGAGTGGTATTGAGGATTTTTTACTTCGAAGGCTTGAAAGATTGCAGGCTCAATGCCCTCATTCAAGCTAATCATGGGCATATCTCTTAGAGTATGGATCGGGTACCCGGATTCAGCACTGACGGGGACCAAGCAGCTGTTGATAATGTACTTTAATTGCTGGTGAAGAATGGAGGGAATGACTTCATCCATATGAATCCATGGTCGCCTTAGTAACATGTTGTACCTGTTAGAGTTTATGCCCTAGAGGCCAATTATTTGATATAATTGCTTAACGTTTTAATATTATATTTGATTGAATAAATATATGATTTTATTATGGTTTTATTTACTGCATAATATAATTGTTAACATAATAAAATTCCTTAGAATAGTGATACAAATTATATAGTTTCAAGTATGTGACTTGAACATAAGATTATATATTACCATTAGTATCAGTGTTCTTAAATGTCCCTAGTCAAGTATCATTGTTGATGGGACAACAATGATGCATTGAGACTAGTATGTGGATTGACTGATGACCAAATCTCATTGGTCATAAATATATGAGATATTAAGTCAATGCATAGGTACATGTTAGAGAACGATGTACTGGACAGACCCACCATGAGAATTCTATATGGAGCATTATGCGAAGTGTCATTAGCAATTCTCATAGTGACAATGATGTAATGGTCCTCCGACCTGAAATCGCTATATTACTACACGAGAATTTATGTACTTTAATATCATCAAATGTTACCTTTAATAGGGTGGACTATAAAGGTGATTATTGGGTTCATCATTAATCATGTGAGAAATATGAGTGATCTAGATGGAATTTAACCATCCTATATATTATGGGTGATATCCATAGGCCTCTTGATTGAGTAGGAATATGAAATGCATGGCCATGCTCAAATAGTGATTTGTTTCATATAGTCCACTCATTGATCAAGAAAACTCAGATTAAATTATGAAGAGTATGACACATTCCATGACTCGAGTTTAATCTAGGATATTAAGGTTAAAAGGATTGAATTAAATTGAAACATTGGTCATGAAAAGGTTGCATCGAATCATCAATCTTATTATTACTTGGGTAGTAGTGATGCATTACTAGATGTCGCTCACTGTTTATAATTTTATAATATAATTTTAAAATTATTGCCAACGTAATAATAACCTATAGGGTCACACACATAGAACGTTATTTAAAAGGGAGTTAATTTAAATTTTAAGGATTTAAATATATTAATATGATTAATAGTATTTAAATCACGAATTTAAATTAAAAGGATAATTTGTATATATGTATATTAATTAAGTAAGACTTAATTAAGATATATATATATATATATATATATATATATATATATATATATATATATATATATAAATTCGGATTTTATGAAATTAGGTTTTGATTTGATTAATTCCTTTTAACTACTATATATATGATATATAGCAGCTACTTAAGGAGATATCATAATTGAAAAACCCTAGCCGCTCTTAGAGAGAGACTAGAGAGAAAACAGTTTCAGAAAATCCATTCCTTTTGGTGGCTAGTACCGCAAGTCCTTCTTATTGCAGAATCATTTGACTATTTGTGCGGCGTTCGTGTGGATACCGTAGAGGCGCAATCGGTTTGTATTGCGTTGGAGATCCGAGGCGCAGTCGGTTTCAGATTCTCATTTTTTTCATATATGGTTTAATCTCTAAACCTCTGAATTAATTGATATTTCGCATGGATCCTATTTTAGGGTTTCAGAAATTGCTTTAAAATTTTAATTTCTATTGTGCATTTTTGTGCCGAAGCCCAACAGTACCCAGTAGTAATGTTCAATACTTGGAAGGACATGTTGAAGGTGAATGGACCGATCTCTATGGGAAGTTCAATTTCCCCTACTGTATACCTCCGTGACCCATCGAAAGCTCGAACAACCACATGGCTATCCCAGATCCTGTTTTGGTTGATATTTATCTTCTCTAGGGTATCATATGGATAGATGTTTAAGGCTGAGCTACCATTATTAAGTACTCCTCCTATCACATACCTTGACGATATAACTACAATATGCAAGGGTTTGCGATGTCTAGTCCCTTTGACTGGTATATCGACATCGGTAAATGATATCACGTTACTATCCAGTACGTGACTAATCAGTTGTCGAAACTTCTAATTATCAATGGTTTTGGGCAGGTGTGATTCTTCCAACATCTGAATTAGAATTTGGTTGTGGACCTCGGAGGCTAACACTAGGTCTAGGATGGAGATTTATGGTGGTGCCTCTTTCTACTTCACCGTTCCCGCTTCGTTTTGTCCCACCTTATTTAGGAAATCCACAATCTTCCCTAGTGGCACTTTTCCCAATGTCTTAGCTGTTGGATTCATTATCCGCCATGGGAGATGTAGCCTAAATTTTTAATAGCACTTTACCATGTAAGTATACGTGTTTAATTGTAATATTCAGCAAGCAAGGATATCGTTCCCACGAGGAAATAGACTAATATTTATGAATTACTAACTTTAATACAATTAATCCTATTTTAAACTACGAAAATTTTGTTTGTGATTTGAAATTTAAACTTAACAAACTAATAATTAAAATCAAAATTTCACAAGAATAACTGCAGATTTAACAGGTTAAGATTACAACTTCCCTTGGTATTTCATTTAAACTAACTTACTTCCCATTTAAAATAAATCAATTAATATGAATCATTATCCAAGAATGCTTTATGAATATTCACGCACTTCTTCCAAAGATACGTGAACAAATCCTCCTAAATCCAATCTTTAAGATGTGGAATTACAAGGAACACCCCAGTTAATCAACTCACTATATTCCTATGTGAATCAAGTTAATTAGGGTTTACGCTCAAATTCTTTTAATGGATACAAAAGACACATAGGTATATTCTTATCCTACACGCTAATCATATTAACCCTATTCAGATTATATGAACAGATGTTATCATATCCAGATCTCAATCTATACTCCATCTTCCAATTTTATATAGATTATCACAGTAATTGTTGGCTAAACAAATAATCTATAAACATAAGATATAATAAACAATTCAATAAAAACTAACTTTCATTCAATGGGAAGCTTGCAATTTAGACTACATACCAAGTTCCGTTGCAATCTTAATGAAAATTTAGTTCATGATAATAATAAAGAAAAACATCATCCAAATTAATAATCCAAACATCCCAGATGGTTACAAAAAATAAAACTAGAGAAGAGAAGAAGAAACTCTGAATTTGCTCTTAAACTCTCTCTTTGATCTTCAGCCCTTGCAATTCTCCTTCGTGTTTTTCTTCCTTGTTCTCTCTGCAAATCTCTTGAAAAATTGAGTGATACGTCTTTTCTAAAGTCTTCTCCTATTTGTATTGGTCTCAGCCCTCATTCAGACTCCTATTTGGCTTCAAAAACCCACTTGGCAGTAGAAAAACGCATCTTTTTCCGCACAGGAGCGCCTAGGCGCTCAATATAGACCATTTCCAAGCGCCTAGGCGCTTGACCAAGACCACATAATTACAAAAATGCCACTCAGCTATAATTTTCATGATTTTTCTTCTCCGAAATGACCAATTTGTCCCTCCAGCTCCAACCTACAACAAATAAACACAAAACACATAAAAAGATACTAAAAAAAATTAAAGATAACAATAATTAAGTTTAATAATATCGGATTCATAGGTATAAAACCTACTCATCAAATACCCCCAAACTTAACCAATTGCTTGTCCCCAAGCAACACAACACAATGCAATAACTAAATATGCAATGCAAATGCAACTAGATAAATGCTTAAATTCCAGCAGTCAAACAGAACGAAATCTATTCATCAAGCCTCAGAGAAATCACAATAATCTTGCTAGTACATCATATCAAGACATATTAATAATTTCCTCGTCAATCATCAAATCTTAACCTGTTATTATTGATATAGTGTGTGTGTGCTTAACATCCATGATAACTGATATGATGCTAAATACAACACATAATAAATCTCTTTAAAGGAATCATACAGTGTAAACTCACAAAATTCACAAACAAGCTAGATCCAACTAAAAACAAACATCCACCAAATTCAAGAGTCCAATCTGGGATACTTATGCTTTATTGTGCTTTACGAGGGCTTTTTGCTCTTTTCCCGTTTTATTATTATATATATATATACATATATATTTAACCATGACTGTGCAATGTCTCATTCCATTAGGCTAACAGTGTTACCCCTTAGCGAGCTTTCGACCAACGACTCCCAAACCATATAAGACCTTAGGGCGCTAGGTTTTAAGATACCCCTTCGGGCGTACTTGCTCAAGTAACAAAGGTCCCGAAACAAAACTAGCCACTGTATTTTTTTTTCATTTTTTTTCATCATTTTTTTTCAAGCTTATATATCCCAAATTTTTCCCCTAAACTTAAGTTTTTATCTAAATTCAGTCATCTTCACCTATTCATGTCTTTTATTCATTCAAACTAGCATTATCCTCTAAATGTCCATTATGTATCAATTTAAACTTAATCAGTCAACAAATTATTTTTACTGTGCTATCCTTATTATATCAGTTTCAAACAGGTAAAGATTCAAATCATGATAAGAAATCACATCAAAGTCTTAACAGACAATACTATACTTGTCTACTCAATTCCAATCTCATCACTGGCCAAAACAGACTTAAACTATCTAACGGTTGGAAACATGCAAATACTTAAATTTTTTTTTTTTAGAAAATTAAAATGAAAACTACATGAATGCAAACTACATGAAAAACTATTAACTGAATACTATATGAATGCACTAGATGAATATTACATGAATGCACTGGAGCTAGAAGATTGCACCCCCAAACTTAACTTATGCAATGTCCTCATTGTATATAACCAACAAAATTTAAAAAATTAAGCACTGAGGACTTCCCTGAAAGATAGAAGCTTTATTCCTCGTCAGTATCATCCTCCTCCTCCTCTTCTTCTTCTTTATCCGGGGGGTACGCAGACAATGATGGAAATTGGTAGGGAGCGACACCTGGATTCATGCGGGCAAACATCTCTAGGAATACCGACCGATGCATCCGGTTGGGCAGTAAAGTTCATCCATCGTCTACTCCCAATCATTTGTAGTAATTCCCCATCTTCTATCTCTGGCAATAATCCACGCTGGGGAATTAGTGATTTACTAGAGAGCACATTGTAATATCTTTCGGACGCTTTAGCACTTGTAAATCTCTTTTTGTCAAACTTTTGCGAAGTGCTCGAAGTCTCTCCTCTTTGTCTCTTAGTAGCCATAGTCCTATCTAATATGTTTTTGCCAAACCAAATGATATTCAGTGACTTAGGATAGCCAAATCCTCTTTGTGACAA
Organism: Panax japonicus; assembly: GCA_020205505.1. Lineage (NCBI taxonomy): Eukaryota > Viridiplantae > Streptophyta > Magnoliopsida > Apiales > Araliaceae > Panax > Panax japonicus. The sequence goes on from CM035107.1 coordinate 60,690,602, forward strand.
TTTATCGATCACTTGATGTGCACAGATTTTGAACACTATTGGTAGGCACTCCCCCAAACTTAATTTTCACCAAATTAGCCAATTACTAAGCACACTATACTTCCAAGGCAATACAAGCAACAATTAAGAGTACCCACACCCACTTGAGCTAACACAATGATAGAAACTAGCTTCAAAGTACGAACATAGCTATTATCCAAGTGAATCCAAATAATTTGCAATAAAATCTTGTGTACTTACTTGGTTATAGCCAAATATGATGTTTCAATCAAAGTTGGATGAGCAATTTGAGCTTTGAACCCTTACTTTAGATAGATGTGACTTGAATGTAAGTTGATGCCCGAATTGGTGAAAAAGGATGACAAGATGGAGCTTGAGTGACTTAGTTTGGGTAGGAGATTTAGTGTTTGATTAGGATTTGGAAGAGAAAGATGGTTGTTGTGGCTAGATTAGATGAGGGTTGAGAGTTGAGTGAGTTAGAGTTGGAGTAAGAGAGCAAGAATGTGTTGGATTTGGGATTGGAAGAGTTTAGCCCGATTAGGGCTTTTATTATTATTTTTTTCTGTTGGAGCGCCTAGGCGCTTGAGATAGCCTTGTCTGGACCGCCTAGGCGGTTGGCTGCAGAATGCCAAAATAACTTGGAGCGCCTAGGCGCTTGGTTTGGCTTAAAAATGAGCGCCTAGGCGCTTGTGCTGCATTTTTGCTACTGACTTGGAGCGCCTAGGCGCTTGATCTTGGCTTGTCTGGAGCGCCTAGGCGCTTGGCCAGTGTACATTGGTTATTTTGGTGTTTTATGCTTCTTGCATGCCACACCTCCAATAACTTGTTTCCTTCCACACCAAAATTTGCGGAAATGATTAGAAATTTGAGATTTTGACGAGTGGACATTCATCTTATTAAGATCATAAATGCTTGGCCTCCTTTCCTGCAATAAATTGAATATCTGTTAGAGAACGAGGGATGCAACAAATCCTAAACTATAAAAGTTTAACCACTAAATAAACTAACAGTAAAGCAAATTAATAAAAGTAAAAATAGAAAATAACAATAAAAATTCCTGGGTTGCCTCCCAGTTAGCGCTTGGTTTATAGTCTTCAGCCTGACTTTCTTCTCTTTCTCTATCCAATTCCCCTTTGAAAATTTAGGAACCCTCCATCCATTAGTAATAACGTAACTTTCGAGAGTTTGCCATCAGTAAGGGTTATTGATTCAAATTCACCTAGCTTGTTCTTTATAGGTAGATTCTCTTTTACAACCTTCAAATAACTAGGCATTTTCTGAGTTGTATCTATGAACGAATTTTTACATTGAAGCTTTTTTAGAACAACTGGTTATTCATCTCTCTTCCCATTCTCTTCACACCATGGCACCAATTTTAAGCTAGCTTTCATATCATATATACCTTTATCGAAAAAATGACTACCAATTGGACAAATGATTGCAAATCTAACCGGATCCTTAAACTTTGGTGGAGAAGATATATGGGGCACTATCAAAATCGGTTCATCTATGTCAGAACTCAAGGCTAGATCTTTGGCGACCTTCTTTTCCTGCTCCCCACTTGTCTCCTCCCTTTCCACATCCTTTCCTTTTGTAACATCCGATTCCAGATTTAGCATGGACAATCCATCAGTCTCGGGAACCATGTTGCTTGACACTTCACCTTGAGGGCGATTGATGATGACATTGAAAAGTTGTCCCACCTGGTTCTCAAGATTTCGAATCGACATCTCCTGACTATTCGTCTGCTCCTCAATCAAAACCATGAACTTGGAAATAAGTCCTTCCAAGTTTAAAATCCTTTCTTCTTCATGATTAGGGAGTTGAACTTGTAATTCAGGAGTGTATGATTGGCATGGAGCAAAGGGTTGGGCTAGATTGTCATCGCTCCATGAAAGATTTAGTGGATTCCCCCACTCATGATGATAATTACTGGAATAATCATAATTATTGGGATAATCGCTGAAGTTACCACTATATTGTAACGACTCGAAACTGATGGTGCATTGATGACTTGGATGGTTTCCACCACAATACTCACATATCACCGCTACACTTTGAATAACTTGTGCTGATAAAACATTAATCTTCCTTGAAAGTGTCCCAAATTGTGCTGACAATTCATCGAGTCCATAATTCTTTACCTCCCTTGGCCGAGTCATTCTCGAATATAACCAATGATAGTCATAGTTGTTCATGGTGCCTGAAAAGGAATTAGACTAGAGACAAAAAAAAATAAAAATAAAAAAATGTGTAAATTAAGATTAATTTCAATGAATTTAATAATGACAAAATATTAAACTAAGTTCCCCGGCAACGGCGCCAAAAACTTGTTGCCTAAATTTTTAATAGCACTTTACCACGCAAGTATACGCGTTCAATTGTAATAATCAGCAAGCAAGGATATCGTTCCCACGAGGAAATAGACTAATATTTATCAATTACTAACTTTAATACAATTAATCCTATTTTAAACTACGAAAATTTTGTTTGTGATTTGAAATTTAAACTTAACAAACTAATAATTAAAATCAAAATTTCACAAGAATAACTGCAGATTTAACAGGTTAAGATTACAACTTCCCTTGGTATTTCATTTAAACTAACTTACTTCCCATTTAAAATAAATCAATTAATATGAATCATTATCCAAGAATGCTTTATGAATATTCACGCACTTCTTCCAAAGACACGTGAAAAAATCCTCCTAAATCCAATCTTTAAGATGCAGAATTACAAGGAACACCCCAGTTAATCAACTCACTATATTCCTATGTGAATCAAGTTAATTAGGGTTTACGCTCAAATTCTTTCAATGGATACAAAAGACACATAGATATATTCCTATCCTACACGCTAATCATATTAACCCTATTCAGATTATATAAACAGATGTTATCATATCCAGATCTCAATCTATACTCCATCTTCCAATTTTATATAGATTATCACAGTAATTATTGGCCAAATAATTAATCAATAAACTTAAGATATAATAAACAATTCAATAAAAACTAACTTTCATTCAATGGGAAGCTTGCAATTTAGACTACATACCAAGTTCCGTTGCAATCTTAATGAAAATTTAGTTCATGATAATAATAAAGAAAAAACATCATCCAAATTAATAATCCAAACATCCCAGATGGTTACAAAAAATAAAACTAGAGAAGAGAAGAAGAAACTCTGAATTTTCTCTTAAACTCTCTCTTTGATCTTCAGCCCTTGCAATTCTCCTTCGTGTTTTTCTTCCTTGTTCTCTCTGCAAATCTCTTGAAAAATTGAGTGATACGTCTTTTCTAAAGTCTTCTCCTATTTGTATTGGTCTCAGCCCTCATTCAGACTCCTATTTGGCTTCAAAAACCCACTTGGCAGTAGAAAAACGCATCTTTTTCCGTACAGGAGCGCCTTGGCGCTCAACATAGACCATTTCCAAGCGCCTAGGCGCTTGACCAGGACCACATAATTACAAAAATGTCACTCAGCTATAATTTTCATGATTTTTCTTCTCCGAAATGACCAATTTGTCCCTCCAGCTCCAACCTACAACAAATAAACACAAAACACATAAAAAGATACTAAAAAACAATTAAAGATAACAATAATTAAGTTTAATAATATCGGATTCATAGGTATAAAACCTACTCATCAGGAGATATATGGGATTATCGCTTGGCAAGACTGCCGTACAATTTATCTTCGGTCTTGTACCTTCTTTGTAATTCCATGGGGAACCTTTTTCATAACCTTTTTCAATATTAACAGCTTTGGAGCATCTATTTCTACTGGAGTCCTTTCTCCTTTGTCGGATAATCCTCAGATGGTTATGGGCACAACAAAAGTTCCTTCTATACAAGTGATAACTATAACCATTTCCTTTAAAGTTCCCACCTTTAGAGGGTATATTATTTCTTCATCGGGGAAAACCTCAGCCTCATTCAACATCTCCAGTTCGCTGGATTCAATCATATCTTTAATTAGATAACATAGGGCCCAACATTCCTCTGTGGCATGTCCAAGAGCGTTTGAGTGATAGAGGCATGTTTTACTGGGGTCGAAACATTTTGTCGAGGATCTAGGGGTGGTGAGAACTTTGTGATCTTCCCTTCACTGATGAACATGCGTAGGATTTCTTCCCTAGACTGCCCAGGGGGGTTAACTTTTGTTTGGCCGCAAATTCTAGTCGGAGGTGAAATCTAGATTTCCATGCCATCTTTATTGCTACTTATATTTTGTTCAATAGATATGAACTAAGTATTGAATCTAAGGTTATAATAAAACCCTTTGTTATTTAAATTGAATGTCTTATCTCTTTGGTTGGCACTGATGAGTGAGTTTTATACACATGAATTGGATACATTCAGGCTTAATTTATTGTTATTCTCAAGTCTTTTAGAATAGTTTTTAAGTGTTTGTGTCCATTCATGCATGTTTTATGTTGTTTTGTAGGAATTGGGACAAAAGTTACTTGGATCGACGTTTGGGATGGCTAGATGCGCGCTTTTGGCTTGCCATTTACACAACAGTCACTTAAGAGCCAATTTGAGTATTGCTCGGAACCTTATTTCGAAACAGTCAAAGAATGAAAGTTGTAGACCAACTTCTCCTCCTTCCGGATCATTTTGAATCATCAAAATCGGATTTCAGGAGAAGAAGTAATGGCCACTTTCCCAAAGGACGTCGGAGTAGAAAATGTCAGAAAAAGTTACAGCGCTGGGGCGCTAGTGAGCAGAGTTTGAGCACCGTGCCCAGCGCTGGGGCACTGGGGAAGAGACTAGGAAGGCTTGGATGCATTTTTGGGTGAATTTTAACATCTTTTGACTCCAAATTGGATTGGGTATGTTCCTAAGCTAAAAATTGGACTTGTAACCTATAAATACATGATGTAAGGCATAAAATAAAGGGAGATTACATAGCTTAGCTTAGATAAAACACTCCATTAGATTAGAATATAAACCCTAGTTTTTAATTAGCCATTGGAGATTGAAGCAAATTGAAGAACACTGAAGATCAAGAGCAAGAACAAGAGGGGAGCATCAGATTTGCTGACAATAGATTCTATTTTCTTCTCTTATCATACTTTTATCTTTTAATTTCTATTCAGTTGTGGATTCTTGGTTTTAATTCATTAATTATGTACTAACTCTTTTATTAAGATTTTAATTGAACCTTTTATGTCTATGAATTAATTATTTGATTTATTCCAATTATTTATGTCAAGGTGAATTGTTTATCTTGTATTGTGCTTATTACTTAATTATTTGATCAGTAATTACCTTGTTACTCTAGAAGGAATTGGGAAATGAATTCTTGGGTTATAACTGGACATGATGACGTGTGACTTAGTTATTTGCATAGTGAATAATTAGGTTTGTGAATAGAATGAGAATATCTATTTACCGCATGTAACACATAAGGAATTAGGATTGTAAAGAGTTTAATTTAATTATTTTGCATAGGGATATAGCAAAATTAACTTAGATTAAATGGAAGGTAAATGACCACTTGAGAAAGGGCTTTTGGCATTTAAGAATTCTTGTTAACAATTCAATAGACATAATAATTGGGATAAGTGGATAATTGGTTTATAGTTCATTATTGGGGATATTGGAGTCTTAGCCTTTATTTATTTGAATTCATTTATAAAGTAACCTAGTTTTAATTGGTTAATTTAGTTTTCTTAATTAGAAAAATCACGATTTGAGATTGTTTCAATAAAATTAGTTTGGTTAAGAATTAGTACTTGGTGATTTTTATTAAATAATTACTCGTGGGAACGATACTTTTCTTATCACTTTATTACTTGTTGATCGTGTATACTTGCACGTATTCATTGATTGCGAAATCGATCAACAAGTTTTTGGCACCGTTGCCGGGGAATTAATTTAATAATTAGTTACCAATATTAATTTCAATCAAATTAGTCTTAATTTAAACATTTTTATTTTTATTTTTAATTCTCTTCCTATATTTCTCTCTTTTTAGGTACCATGGATGAGTTTGAGTATCAATGGCAATACACGTTCTTGGCTCAACCAAGGGAAACAGGGATTGATGGACTTAATACATCTTCTATAGAGGCAACTTCGAAGATGTTGGAGGTTTGCGAAGCCATACGTCGAAGGATGGCAAGAATGACTCAGCCAAGGGGAAAGGAGATTGACAGATATCTAACTTTGAGTACCAACGAAGATGAGCCAATTTTGATAGTGTCTCATGTACCTTCTCCACCAAAGTTCAAGAATCCGGGTAGTTTTACAAAACCATGCCCTATTGGCAGTCATGTCGTCGGCAAAGCTCTTTGTGACATAAGAGCTAATACAGTTGTGGAGTCTTGGTGGGATGAAAAAGAGAAGATAGAAGAAGACTCCATTATGTTTATTAAGCTTCAATGCCCCAATCTAATCATAGACATAATGGAGAAAACACCAAGTTTTTGGATGTTCTTAATAGGGAACCTATCTACAAAGAGCATGCTAGGTGACTTCAATTCAAGGGTTGTTGCGAATGTGAACCTCCCAAAAGTGACATTGCTTCTGATGGATGGAGGGTTCCTCAATTTTTGTAGGGGAATTGGATAGAGAATTGAAGAAGTCAAGCTGAGACTATAAAACAAGTGCTTATTGGGAGGCAACCCAAGTTTAATTTTTATTTTTAGTTTTTATTAAGTTTTATATTAGTAGTTTTGAATTTGCATTTATTTAGGATTTAATAAAAGTGCTTCTATCATGGTTTTACAGGTTATTCAAGTGAAATTTAAGTGTGGTGCCCAATTTGTTCCATGTGTTTAGCCTATTCTCCAAACTTAGTGGACAAGGAGGAAGATTGCTATATTTTCAGGGAAGTCCTCTGCTTCCATTGAGGAAAATGTCTAGTTTAAGTTTGGGGACATTTTAGTGTCGTATTGCACATAGTTAGTTATATGCATAGTAGTTGTTTTTTTATGTGTTAGCATTGTGTTTTTTTAGGTTGCATATAATACATGGTAGTTATTTGCATATTCATATATGTGTTTGCATTACTATGTGTTCATGTAGTATAATTACATTTTTTATTTTTTTATTTTTTTTATTTTTGCATGAATCTGTGTGATAGGTTGGTGTGGTCTTAGCTCGGCCTATGATAAGATTGGTATTAAATGTTAACTTGAACAGTGTTGATAATTGATGATGAGTTCTAATTTTAATCATGATGATAATATGAGCCTGTTTGAAACTTATGTAACCGGTTAGCACGTAAAGTTTTATTGTTTTAATCCACTTGGTTCAAGGGTTTCATAATTTGTTTCTGAGGGAAAATATTTGTTAAAATTTAAGGAAATTAGTGAACTGGCGGTAAAGGTTGGAATGACGTAAAAGCTTTAGTTTTAAGGAATCTATAGGGTATATATATACAAAAAGAAAAAAAAGAAATTATGAAAAAAGAGAAAAAAATAGAAAGAAAAAGAAAGAAAAGTAGAAATAACATGGCTAGTCTTATTTCGGGGCCCTGGCTACTTGAGTAAGTATGCCCGAGAGGATTGTCTCTACACCTAGCGCCCTAAGGTCTTTCATGGCCTGGGAGTCGTTGGTTGAAAGCTCGCTAAGGGGTAGCAGTGCGCCTAATGGAGTAAGACATTGCACAATCATGAAGTAAAAAAAATGAAGAAAAAAAACACGAGAAAGAACAAAAATGCCCTCGTGGTTGAATAAAAGTATAAATAAATCCTGTATTTACTTTTAGACTTGGTAATTGCTTAGTTTTAACTGGAGTTGTCATGTTCACAAAAGTAATTAAATTTGAACTAAAATTTTCCTTATAAGAAGTTTGTTATGTGATTATCTTGAATTGTGGTTGATTAGAATGGTTAACAAGCACACACACAACATGGGTGATGACAGGTTTGGATTGACTAATTGGTTAGAGTTATGGATTTTGACTTGATTGGATATATTATTTGAGTACCAATAGTATCTTTGAGGTCTGTTGTTATATATCATACTGATTTATTACTGGGTTCGTAGGTATATTATAAAGTAGATCATGCATATGCATTCATGTAGTTAAGTTAGTTTGTTTATTTTTAGTTCTTTTGTGTTTTTGCTTGAGGACAAGCAAATGTTTAAGTTTGGGGGTATTTGATGAGTGAGTTTTATACACATAAATTGGATACATCCGAATTTAATTTATTGTTGTTCTCAAGTCTTTTAGAATAGTTTTTAAGTGTTTGTATCCATTCATGCATGTTTTATGTTGTTTTATAGGAATTGGGACAAAAGTTACTTGGATCGACGTTTGGGGTGGCTAGATGCGCGTTTTCGGCTTGCCATTTACACAATAGTCACTTCAGAGCCAGTTTGAGTATTACTTGGAACCTTATTTCGAAATACTCAAAGAATGAAAGCTGTAGATCTACTTCTCCTCTTTCCGGATCATCTTGAATCATCAAAATCGGAGTTCAGACGAAGAAGTTATGGCTATTTTCCCAAAGGACGTCAGAGCAAAAAATGTCAAAAAAAGTTGCTGCGCCGGGGCTCCCATTTTAGGCCTATGCCCAGTTCCGGGGCACTGGGGAGCAGAATTTGAGTGCCGTGCCCAGCGCTGGGGCGTTGGGGAAGAGACTGGGAAGGCTTGGATGCGTTTTTGGGCGAATTTTGACTCCTTTTTGACTCCAAATTGGATTGGGTATGTTCCTAAGCTAAAAATTGGACCAGTAACCTATGAATACATGATGTAAGGCATAAAATAAAGGGAGATTACATAGCTTAGCTTAGATAAAACACTCTATTAGATTAGAATATAAACCCTAGTTCTTAATTAGCCATTGGAGATTGAAGCAAATTGAAGAACATTGAAGATCAAGAACAAGAACAAGAGCAAGAGCAAGAGGGGAGCATCAGATTTGCTGACAACAGATTCTATTCTCTTCTCTTATCATACTTTTATCTTTTAATGTCTATTCAGTTATAGATTCTTGGATTTAATTCATTAATTATGAACTAAATCTTTTATTAAGATTTCAATTGAACCTTTTATGTCTATGAATTAATTATTTGATTTATTCCAATTATTTATGTCAAGGTGAATTGTTTATCTTGTATTGTGCTTATTACTTAATTATTTGATCAGTAATTACCTTGTTACTCTAGAAGGAATTGGGAAAGGAATTCTAGGGTTAGAACTGGACATGATGACATGTGACTTAGTTATTTGCACAGTGAATAATTAAGTTTGTGAATAGAATGAGAATATCTATTTACCGCATGTAACACATAAGGAATTGGGATTGTAAAGAGTTTAATTTAATTGTTTTGCATAGGGATATAGCAAAATTAACTTGGATTAAGTAGAAGGAAAATGATCATTTGAGTAATGGCTTTTGGCATTTGAGAATTCCTGTTAACAATTCAATAGACATAATAATTAGGATAATTGGATAATTGGTTTATAGTTCATAATTGGGGATATTGGAGTCTTAGCCTTTATTTATTTGAATTCATTTATAAAGTAACCTAGTTTTAATTGGTTAATTTAGTTTTCTTAATTAGAAAAATCACGATTTGAGATTGTTTAAATAAAATTAGTTTGGTTAAGAATTAGTACTTGGTCATTTTTATTAAATAATTCTTCGTGGGAACGATACTTTTCTTATCACTTTATTACTTGTTGACCATGTATACTTGCTCGTATTCATTGATTGCAAAATCGATCAAAAGGCACCATATGGTTTGGTTTAATATATTCATGCTTAATGATTCTCGCTAAGACATTAGTGACGATTTTGGTAATCTATATGATATTGAAAGAAGGATTGTAGATTTACACCTAAATATATTGGCATATGATTATGAGTTGTCGATTTATTTCGAATGCATAAGTTGTGTGTAGAATAGACATATATATGTGCACCACGTGTGACCTATTTGAGAACTTATGCTTAAATCATTGCTTTGGTTAATTCACATAGACATGTGTAGGATTATCACCTAGCTTGGATGTTCTTTTCTATTATACTCCCTATCGGGTGGATCTAGAGAGAATATGTTTATGCATACCTCAACAGAGGTGTATAAGCACTTGTGTGTTCTCGGTTAAAAAATTGTCATGGCCATTAAGACCAAAGAGAGAAGGGTAGGAAGTTTGATGAAGTATAGCACATCAGGTGCTTGACAAAATGCCTATATGGGGTGAAGTTGTGACCTTAGCTTGTAGCACCTTAGATACCATTCGTTATCCATTTACTTGCTTTGATAATTAAATATATCTAGATTAATCACACATCTATTAGTCTACTGTTCGAATAAGACTTAAGCGATACAAAGTCGGTATTTGGTAAAAACTAATGATAGTTCCTCGTGGGTACGACACTTTCCGTATCACTGTATTACTTGTTAGACCGCGTATACTTGCGCGTGTTTAGTGATCGGTTTTCTGACCAACAAGAACCCTTGCTCCTCATCAATAGGAAAAAGGAAGATCAAACACGGCTTTTACCTCATTTGCATGCAAATAAATCGAGGGGCGGCGACTCAAATCATCAAGAAGCTCTAGTCACATTTATGGCTGGAAGCCCCTTGCGAGGAATAGAAGCAGAAAGAGTAGGATCCACAATCGTTACATCCTCCTCCTCATCTTCAACATCTAGTACGTCAACCAGAATAGGACGAATCACTGAGTCCGTTAACCGACGAGGCTGTCGGGCTGGGCGAGGCCGAGGCACATCAAAAGCTCTCCTCCTCACACCTGAAGATGTCCTACGAGAGCTACTCGGCTGGTCTAAATCCATATATCTAGACAAAAGTCTCCAAATCACCTCAGAAAGGGTGTGGTAAATTCTAACCTGGAGCTCATCAAATGCATTTTATGTCTATATGCATGCATGGAGTACTTTAACTTACGTCTACAGTAGAGTTAAAAATGCATGTTCATTCAATGCCTAGACTAGTGAAAAAATTTCACCAGAGTCTTTTTTGTAAAACGAACTATCCACATGCACGTAGGCATGACTAGGTGGCCATTCAGTAGCACACCAACCCACAGTCATAAACATCTTATATGCATGAAAAATGTCAAAGTCATAATCCAAAAGGGTAGCCTAATTACCATGATTACTTTGATTTACAACCTTTGCTCATTTGTCCTCAAATAGGATAAGAAATAGCAGAAAAATGTCCCACATTAACTATTTCTAAAGTTAATTTTTTCACATCAATATGTTCAACATGGTTAAATACTAACATTTACTATGTTGAATATTTTTTTATCAAGTCATATGAGCATTCATATTCACTACTATGTGTATAGAAGCACTTCATGTGATAACTCACTTTTCAATGGTCAAAAACTTGGAAAGAAGACATGCATACATTACCAGGATAGTCCTGAACACTTGTAAAGTGGATTTTGTAGAAAATAGCCCGAATTTAGTTGATTTTAAGAAGAACTCTCAGATTCTCTGTGTGGCTTCAACTGAAAATGACTTGTGAAAGGGAAAGGCACTTGAAATACCATCCACAGATGGCCGCGGGTACATCTGCGGCTATCCTAGGTGGTCCTCACCCTTTCTGGCTCGATCCAATTTGAGTTGCAAAGGAGGTCCCACAAGCTGAAAAGTTAAATTAGGAAAAAAGATGTTACGCGACTGAGCGGAAAAGCCTGAAATCGTGTTTTTCAGAGACCAAACTGCAGGTCTGTATATCAATCATTGGTATTGGTCCAAACACATGGTTTACAAAGCTAATGATAAGAGCTACTGAAATCTACCTATGGCAATACCTCGCGAAGGTCCAATGCCATTAACCTGGTTGTAATTACAATCAAAACCATGCATCTCATTAGAAATCTATTTTCCAACGGAGATTTCATACATCTTCAGCCGTTGAAGGACATTTCAAAGAAGGTCAAGCTACCTTGACATTTTTCATCCATTGGCACGTAAATCTAGCAAAGCATCGGAGGTGGTCCGATGATGTTTAGACCGTTGAAGGACATTTCAACGAAGGTCAAGTAGCCTTGACGTTTTTCATCCGCTGGCAAGTAAATCTAGCGAAGCATCGGAGGTGGTCCGATGATGTTTATCCGTTGAAGGACATTTCAATAAAGGTCAAGTAGCCTTGAGGTTTTTCATCCATTGGCACGTAAATCTAGCAAAGCATCGGAGGTGGTCTGATGATGTTTAGACCGTTGAAGGACATTTCAACGAAGGTCAAACATCCTTGACATTTTTCGTCCATTGACAAGTAAATCCAGCGAAGCATCGGAGGTGGTCCTGTGATGTTCAGTCATTGAAGGACATTTCAACGAAGGTCAAGTAACCTTGACGTTTTTCAGCCATTGATAAGTAAATCCAGCGAAGCATCGGAGGTGGTCCGATGATGTTTTAGACCGTTGAATGACATTTTAACGAAGGTCAGGCAGCTCTGACAACACAAACTGTTAGCAGTAACTCCAACAAAGCGCTGGAAATACCTGGTGAGGCAAACCATGGAAAACCATCCTCATTGGGGAGGACCAATGATGTAATCTGTTATATAGTCAGCAATCCAAGCACACTTCCCTAGGACTCTCTCGCGCATGAGAAGAACATCTTTAGTGGAAAGCCTACAATGAGGATTAAGGACTTTGGTGATAACCCCAATGTCAGCATCCTCTGGTCTCACTCATGGAGCAACCTCCATTCCATACACTCAGCATATATTTGCATCATGTTGCACTACATTTTGCATCATGATTATCTGTCACATTTCAAGTGTCTAATGATCTTTATCTTATCCATGCTGTTACATTGCATGAATATGATAAAGAGGGGCATCTGTAGACACTCAAAATTTTGCATTCCTGTTACTAACCTTGCAAGAGGACAAAATCGTCTTCTAGAGGTAACCTTGGAAGTTAAATCAGCTCAATCCCAGAGACAACCCTGGGATACTCAGTTTCAATCTTGGAGACAACCCCGAGATGCTCAGTCCTAACCTTAGAGATAACCCTGAGGGATGCAGTTTTAGTTCCGGAGATAACCTAGAAAAGTCAGTTTCAACCCTGGGACCCTCAGTTCTAACCACGAAGATAACCTTGGGAGGTCAAGTATACCTTAGAGGAAACCCAAAGGACATTCAGCCTTCACAGCAGCCCAATCTTAGAGATGACCCTGAGAAACGACTGCTACATCTGCACAGGGATAATATGTGGCATGTCAATTAACCCTTATTTTGTGGCAATGTTTGAAAATGGCATCTAAAAATGTTGAGATAAGCAATGGAGCACATGAGACAGTTGAGTCACCGCCAATCAATCCCCCGGATAATGTGCATCAGGAAGGCAATAATCCTCATGTAAACAACAACACCGACCAAATGATGAACGATGGGATGTTCAAAAGCTTTTTGCAATTCATGCAACATCAGGCGAGAGAGACTCCCGTTCAAAATGCAGGTGGAAACACTGGCAACTCACAGATGGTCATCGCTAAGAAATTCAAGGAGCTAGGTGTGACGCCCCTAAAAAAGGTATACATCACCCATTTTGAGTCGCCAAATACATGGTACAGAAACAAATACAACCTCAGTAATACAATTGTCATGCAAAATACGACAACACATATACTGTGAGTTTGAATACAAATATTGTCTAATAGACAGTATACAAACTCAAAAGGAGTCCTCATTACAATTATTGATACAATATTTTACAAAATAGTGAGGACTACTAAAACAACTATCCTAAACCATCACCCCATACCCCGGCTAATTCCTGCTTTGTTCTCACCTCCTAAGAAGAAAAATGGAACAAAAAGGAAAACGGTGAGCTCAACTAGCCTAGTAAAGAATATTATGACTAAGATAATATACACCAATTTATCATTAGTCTTCAATAGGAAAAAATATGATAAAATATAATAGACAACAAGTTTTAGATCAACAACTGCAGCGAAAACAACAATCCATTAGAAGAGTCAAGTAGAGAAAGAATCCTACTATCTTCTAAGATTTAAAAGTCCACCATCAATATTTTATCCCTGTAACATCAATCAATATACATCTTGAATCAAATATTCATCTTTGCACTACAAGCTAAAGATATTCATTTGTATCACCAGTTGGTCATGTTCATCTCAACACCTGATCATCTTTGCATTACTGGCCAAATATATTCATTAGGTAATCATTCATCTTTGCACTACAGGCTAAAGATATTCAGTAATATCATTATTTAGGATTAAGGATGATGAAAAATATCTTAAAGAAAACGAATCCAGTGAGATAAAAGATCAAAGATTATGGATTCGCACTTTAGTTTATCCAAGTTTAAAATACGTTATAATAATCAATTGTGGAGCAAAATTCAAGAATAAAGATCAAAACATGGATACAATCAAAGATAGTAACCATAATAGACAACTTGGACAAAGAAAAGAAAATTTTATTTTTTTTCTGTGAATAGTGTCGTTTACGTGAATAGTGGCGTATACTTGAATAGTAACCCCAACACAAAAATATAGAAATTCCACAATAAAATCCATACAAATATTTTGATATAATGATATTGAAAGAATAACATCATTATGAAGAAAATAACATCCGTTACCTCAAAAGATCAGTACTTTTGGCTGAAATATTATGTATAAGGCTGAAGGAAACTTGCACTGATGAATAATAACTCACAAAGTATCTAAATACTCACAAAATACGCTCAATAATATATAGAGAGAAAGAGAGAAAACTTGTTTCTTGTGTGATTTTCAATTCTAACTAAGCACCCTATTTATAGGAAAATGCTTAGAAATAGCAGACTAACCTGCTACCTGATGGCTACACCTGTTACTATTCACGCCCACCACTTTTGAAAATAAATTTCAGCACATTTTATTTCTCACCAACCAAAAGTGGGGCCCACCATTGTTTTAATAAAAACATTTATTTTCAAAACTTCAATAATTCATAATAAATAGCCCATTTATCAAAAAAACTCGAATCTCATGTCTATTCCATAGGAAATTAAATTCTCTACAACTTTGTAAGTTTAAAATTTTCAAAATTCCAAACAAAAAATGACCGAAATCCACATACGGACGATTTTCGACACCTCTATTCCGACAAAATACTGATAAAACACCTCAACATTTATTCCTTCATTTATAACCACAATAAATATATCCATCATTTATATCCACATAAAATAAATATTTTCTTATCATATAAATTAATAATTAATTATTCACAAATAATATTACAGAATCACAATTATGACAACCAAGTCGTTCCTAAGAAAGAGGGGGCTTTCCGATAATGATTTCTCCTTATTGGTGCGCAATTAGGTGACGAAACCCCTTTTCTAGACAGAACTTCCTTAGATATTACTAATAATGTTATCTAATAATATTATTCAAATAATATGAATTATTGATCTGATAATGGAAAATACTGTGCAGTGACAATTATTGAAACAACAATAAAATAACATATCAACGTAGCAGTTATTGAATCAATAAAATAAAATATTGAACAGTAATTACTGTAACAATTATTAAGTAGTGCCTTCTTACGTAAGAATCAATAATTTCAAAAATATTGTGCAATACCGTGTGCTACTGTGCAACAACGCGTATTACTATATTTTAACCACCAGGTATTCTAACAATGTTAACGGTAACAATTACGCCGTTATTTATAAAAACTCAAACTTGTCATTTTCTTCATCCGACAGTTATCCGTTATGGGGCCCATAAATGGTTGCACCGTCGTACGAATATTCTTCGACATCAAGAATATTCCACGACCAAACTAATGATCCCCGACAAAATGAATATTTTATAACCACTTGCTTATTTTACAAAATTTTCACATTTCACCCATAACCAAAGTATTATATCAAATTAACACCTTATTATTCACAATAATAATTAGAGAAAATTTGATTTTATTTATAAAAAGTTGGGGTCTTATAACCTCCCCTCCTTATAAAATTTTGTCCTCGAAATTAACATACGTACCTGGTGTTTCAAAATGGTGAGGATACCTCGCTTTCATTTCTGATTCGAACTCCCAGGTCATTTCTTCAATAGCATAGTTTCTCCACAAAACCTTAACTTGTGGTATAACCTTCGTGCGTAAGACATGCTCTTTCCTATCCAAGATCTTAACATGTACCTCCTCGTATATTAAATCTTCGGCTATCTCGTCTGGTTCTAACTCAATAATGTGGTTCCGGTCTTTCACATATTTACGAAGCATAGATATTTGAAAAATATTATGAACACGAGACATGCTTGGAGGTAATGCGACTCTATAGGCCACATTTCCTATTCGGTCAAGAATCTCAAATGGACCAACAAATCTTGGATTGAGCTTTCCCCTCTTCCCAAATCTTGTATCTCCCTTCCATGGAGCAATACGTAACAATACATAATCCCTAATATTAAATTCCACATCCTTTCGATGAAGATCCGCATAACTCTTTTGTCGATCATGTGCCATTTGTATACGTTGTCGAATCGTTTGGATCTTTTTTGTAGTTATGCGTACCAATTCTGGTCCCAACAATGTTGCTTCTCCCACCCCATCCCAGCATACTGGAGAGCGACTGTAAGACCCTGAATTTTATGAAATAAAAGTATTAAATTTTTCTTATAATTACAATTCAGTAAATGGTTAAATTGATAAAAAGTTAAAGTTAATGGTGATATATGAAATTTTTTCAAAAATACGCAAGTGGTTATAAAATATTCATTGTTGTCGAGGAATATTCGTTTGGTCATGGAATATTCTTTATGTTAGGGAATATTCGTATGACGGCGCAGTCATTTGTGGGTCCCATAACAGAATAACTATCGGATGAAGAAAAAGACAAAATAAAATTTTACAAATAACAGCGTAGTGGTTACCGTTAACACTGTTGGAATACCCGGTGGGTAAAGTAAAGTAATACACGTTGTTGCACAGTAGCACACGGTATTGCACAGTATTTTTGAATTATTAATTCTTACGTAAGAATGCACTACTCAATAATTGTTACATTAATTACTGTTTAGTATTTTATTGATTCAATAATTGCTGCGTTGATATTTTATTTTATTTCAATAATTGTCACTATACAGTATCTTCCATTATCGAAGCAATAATTCATATTATCTGAATAATATTATTAGAAAATATTATTGGCAATGTCTAGAAAGTTCTGTCTAAGGAGAGGTTTGGTCACCTAATTGCGCGCCAGTAAGGAGAAATTCTTATTGGAAAGCCCCCTCTTTCCTAGGAACGGCCTGGTTGCCAGTACTATGATTCTTTAATATTATTTGTGAATAATTAATTATTGATTTATATGATAAGGAAAATATTGATTTTATGTGGATATAGATGGAGAAAATTTTTAATGTGACAATTGTTGAAAATTAATATTTTATCTTTTTCTGATAAAATAATTCATTTAAATATATTATTTTAATAATATATTAATGGTGATATTTTTACAATGAATGTGAGATATATGAGTATATGAGGAGGAAGAGTATTTTTGTGGCATTAAATGATTAACACATATTTTGTGTGTCGGTGGACCACAATTCTTGACCGAAATTTGATTATAGCATGTAAAATCGTCCGTTTGTGGATTTCGGTCAATTTCTATTTAGAATTTGGAAAAACTTTCTTCTGCAAAGTTGTAGATAATTAAATTTCCTATGGAAAGTCTTGAGTTTTGAATTTTTTTGATAAAAGAGCTATTTATTATGATTTATTGAAGTTCCGAAATAATTGATTTTTGGAAGTTTTATTTTTTTTTTGATGAAAAACGTTTTTTTTATTTTGTGAGCCCCATGAAACATGTGTTAATGGCTGAATTCAGATGGTCAAGGTGGGCTAAGGAAAATTTTATATATATATTAATATTATATTAAATTTTCTGCTTTAGTGTTCTAAGCAATTTCCTATAAATAGGTGCTTAGGTTAGAATTGAAAATCACACCAGACACTGAAGTTTTCTCTCTATTTCTCTCTCTCTCTCTATATATTATCAAGTGTATTCTTGTGAGTATTTTGATATCTTGAGTGTTGCTATACGGTGCAAGTTTGTTCTGCGTTATTTCAGTCAGAAGTACTGCTCTTTTGAGGTAAGGGATAGTAAGGGATTTTTAAGGGTGATTATATTTTTCAGTTTTGTATTTTTCGGACCTTCAAAAATTCTGGAAAAATTTGAAATGATATTTTGATGAGTTTTGTAGATTGTGTCCAAAAATGACAATTTTTGGATGTATATATCAAGAGTTATGGATTTTATGAGAAAAGACTATTTTGAAAGTAACCGCTTATAACTCCTTGTGATTAACTCCAAAATTGATGAAATTTTTATTGGGAGAACATCTATATAATATCAGTATACCGTGTAAATTTTAGAATTTTTGGACAAAATTAAAATTTATGATAAATATTTTAATATTCGACGGTTTTGGCTATATGAAAAATAGTAAATGAATTTTAAAAATTCTGAGAAAAATATGTTCAATATGGGAGTATATTCTACTAAATCCCAGAAAAGAAATATTTTTGAAACTGATTTGGTATTTTTCATGAAAATGATCTAGTTATGAGTAAATAAATTAATTATGTTATATGAAGGAAGAAAATTGGAAAATATGATTTTATGGCTTGAGAATCATATATGAGGTATATGCAGATTTTTAATGAGAGTTTTGGTTATTGGTGATAAAATCTTATGAGCTTGGCATTTTATAGTGATTAAATGCATTAATTAGTAAAGTGTAAACAATTTAATTAAATTGTTTATAAGTTTAAGAAATTATTAAATATTGTTGTAATATTAAGAATATTAAGATTTTGAAATTATTAAGTGATTTATAACATTTGGATTAAGGTGTTATAAATATTGATATGGATTTTATTGTGAAATTTTATCTCTTTGTCTTGGGGTTACTATTCACGTATACGGCACTATTCACGAATACGACACTATTCACCAAAAAATATAATTTTTCTTTTTATCCAAGATGTTTATTATGGTTATTATCTTTGATTGAATCCATATTTTGATAATATTATTTTTATTATCATATATAACATTTTTATAATCCTGGTGAAGAAATTTCTCTTTGACTTAAGTGTAAAGATGGGTAGATTATTGGTATGATCATGACTATGAGTTCTCTTTGGCCAGTAGTTCAAAGTTGAATTGTTGATTGGAATGATCATGACCATTGAATTTATAATTGAATATCTTTAGCTTAAGTGCAAAGGTGAATTGATCAACATATATGGTTATAATTATGGTTTATATAAATTCTGAAATGATTATTTATTTCTTTGAGATATGAATATCTTTGGCCTGTAGTGCAAAGATGAAGGATTTCTGATGAATATCTTTGGCCTGTAGTGCAAAGATGAACAGGTGTTTAGATGAACATGACCAACTGATGAATATTTTTGGCCTGTAGTGCAAAGATGACATGTTGTTGAATATCTTTGGCCTGTAGTGCAAAGATGACCTGTTGTTGAATATCTTTATCCCGTAGTGTAAAGATGACCTGTTGTTGAATATCTTTGTCCTGTAATGCAAAGATGAACTGTTGATGAATATCTTTGGCCCGTAGTGCAAAGATGAATTTATTAGTATGATTATGAACAGGAACTGTGATTTGGTATAATCATGATCTTTGATGTTTCAGGTTAAGATAGATGATGAAAATTATCTTCGTCCTGAATGCGAAAAGAAATTTAGAACTATAATTACGATTATGAGTTATACATGTGATTGTGGACAGGAATTGTTGATTGATGTTATAGGGATAAAACATTGTTGGTGGACTTTTAACATGGAGAATATAATAGATTTTATGGTTTATTTGACTCTTCTAATTGATTTCTCGTTCCGCTGCAACTATGGTTGAAAAGTTTTATCATCTACTATATGTTTTAAATATCTGATTTATTACTGTTGAAGGTTATTAATAATTTATTTATCTTTAGTCATGATATTCTTTACTGAGCTAGTTGAGCTCACCCTTTTGCTTCACAATTTCTTTCAGGTAATAAAAGTGTAGCTGGGTCGAGCGGGGGAATAACAAGGGAATAGAACGGTGGTCTATAGGGGTTGAGGGTGAGGTGAATTTAACATGGAAGGGTGTTTTGCCACTATCATACAAGATGTCTAATGACATACAACCTCGTGTCACCATAAGACAGGGTTGTGCTCATCCACTTGCTGAGTATATCTACCAGCACTATCTATATGATCTTGGAGTCTATTTGAAATATAACTCTCAATTAGAGACAGTAGAGATAATGATATGTCAAGAGAAGACTCGCCATTGGGAAGAATATGATAGGAATCTTCTCATTTTTCTTTAGGGTCTATTACGTCAACCAAGGATAATTCCGTGGCCATATTATATCTATAATAACCTAGACGCATGACATCCCATGTACGAAGGTTTCCTTGAGCACTTCCCAAAGATTCTAATTTTTAAAATAGTTTTCGACTATACCTTTATGTAAGGTGTCATTATGAGGTGCTGTCCACGGTTGGGACATGAGTCACAGTTGTTATATATTTGTATCCAAACTCACAGCATATGTGTTGTTGTATTTTGCACGACAATTGTTGTAATAAAGTTGTAGTTGTTTTATGTACCATGTATTTGGCGACTCAGAATGGGTTGGATGGAATGGGTGTTGTATACCTGTTTTGGGGTCGTTACATTTGGTATCAGAGCTTAGAGATATGATCTCTGGCGGAGATCAGGATTAGAACTATATTAACATGGGGAATATAATAGATTTTATGGTCTATTTGACTCTTCTAATGGATTGCTCGTTCCGCTGCAACTATGGTTAAAAAGTTTTATCATCTACCATATGTTCTAAATCTTTAATTTATTACTGTTGAAGGCTATTGATAATTTATTTATCTTTAGTCATGATATTCTTTACTGAGCTAGTTGTGCTCACCCTTTTGCTTCACAATTCCTTTCAGGTAATAAAAGTGTAGCTGGGTCGAGCGGGGGAATAACAAGGGAATAGAATGGTGGTCTATAGAGGTTAAGGGTGAGGTGAATTTAACTTGGAAGGGTGTTTTGCCACTATCATACAAGATGTCTAATGACATACAACCTCGTGTCACCATAAGATAGGGTTATGCTCATCCACTTGCTGAGTATATCTACCAGTACTATCTATATGATCTTAGAGTCTATTTGAAATATAACTTTTAATTAGAGATAGTGGAGATAATGATATGTCAAGAGAAGACTCGTCATTGGGAAGAATATGATAGTAATCTTCTCATTTTTCTTTGGGGTCTATTGGGTCAACCAAGGATAATTCTGTGGCCATATGATATCTATAATAACCTAGACGCATGGACTCCCATGTACGAAGGTTTCCTTGAGCACTTCCCAAAGATTCTAATTTCTAAAATAGTTTTTGACTATACCTTTATGTAAGGTGTCATTATGAGGTGTTGTCCACGGTTGGGACATGAGTCACAGTTGATATATATTTGTATCCAAACTCACAGCATATGTGTTGTTGTATTTTGCACGACAATTGTTGTAATAAAGTTGTAGTTATTTCCTGTACCATGTATTTGGCGACTCAGAATTAGTTGGATGGAATGGGTGCTGTATACCTGTTTTGGGGTCGTTACATCGAAACTTTCGTCCATACAATGCTTCAAATGGAGCCACACATATACTTGCCTGATAACTGTTGTTGTAGGAGAATTCCACCAATGGTAGGTACTTATCCCAACTCCCTTTGAAATCTAGGACATAGAGTCTTAATAGATCTTCAAGAGTTTGAATAGTCCTCTCTGATTGCCCGTCCGTTTGAGGATGGTATGTCGAACTGAATCGTAAATTCATGCACATAGCTTTCTGCAAGCTTACCCAAAATCGTGAAGTGAATCTTGGGTCACAATCTAAAACTATGGATACTGGCATGCCATGCAATCTCACAATCTCATTTACGTACATACTAGCAAGACGTTCAAGGGAATGAGTCTCCCGTATAGGCAAGAAATGTGAAAACTTTGTTAATCTATCAACAATAACCCAAATTGCATCTATGCCTTCAGAAACCTTGGGAAGACCTGTATTAAAATCCATAGTAATGTGTTCCCACTTCCATGTCGGAATCTCAAGTGGTTGCAATGGACCCTTTGGCACTTGAAGCTCTGCCTTTACACGTTGACAAGTTCAGCACCTCGAGATAAACTCCGCGATCTCTCTCTTCATATTGTTCCACCAAAATGTATTTCGAAGATCATGATACATTTTGGTACTACTAGGATGGATTGTAAATGGTGTGTTGTGTGCCTCCATCATGATTCTATGCTTCAAGTCAGAATCGTTAGGAACACAAAGTCTGGAGTTTACTCGAAGTATTTCTTCTTCATCGATTCTTGCTTCTGGAATAACAACTTCTTGCACTTTCTTCTTCATACGCATCAGCTCCATGTCCGTAGCTTGAGCAGCTTTAACTTTATCGATTAAAGTCAGTTCTACTCGTATGCTTGATATCATCACGTGGGTACTTAGAGCCTTTACCTCTATCTCCATCCTTTACAAGTCATACAAAATGGGCCTTTGTGTTAACAACATTGAACTCGTACCCGCATATGATCTTCTACTCAATGCGTCAGCTACCACGTTTACTTTTTCTGGATGGTATTGGATGGTATGGTTGTAATCTTTTAACAACTCGAGCCAACGTCGTTGCCGCATGTTGAGTTCCTTTTGGGTGAAAAAATATTTGAGGCTTTTATGATCTGTATAGATCTCCACTTTCTCCCCATACAGGCAGTGTCTCCAGATCTTTAACGCGAAAA
This sequence comes from Panax japonicus, assembly GCA_020205505.1. Classification (NCBI taxonomy): domain Eukaryota; kingdom Viridiplantae; phylum Streptophyta; class Magnoliopsida; order Apiales; family Araliaceae; genus Panax; species Panax japonicus. The sequence goes on from CM035107.1 coordinate 60,713,414, forward strand.
TGACTGCTGCCCTACCAAATAAGCATGACAGTTCCTCTTCCAGTGTCCAGTTTTTGCAAAGAAGTGACACTCACCTTCTTTAGCCACCCCACCTTTAGGTTTTAAAGCCTGTTTGGTTTTGGAATTGGGTTTGGCAAAAGATTTAGATCCTATCTTCTTCTTGCCTTTCTAATTTCCCTTAGCATTCCCCTTTTGTACCATCATTATGGGAGCGGGTCCTGCCTTTTTCATGTTATTCTCGGCAGTTCTTAACATGCTCAACAAACTCAGTGAGGGGTTTCTCAATTTCATTCATAAGATAGTTCATAACAAATTGAGAGTAGCTGATATTCAAAGATTGCAAAACAAGATCAGTTTAGGCTTCCGGAGTGATTGGAAAATCCAACCTATCAAGGTACTCAATATACCCAATCATTTTTAGCACATGTGGACCAACTGGATCACGTTCACCCATTTTGCAGTGATACAACGCCTTGCTTATATCATACCTCTCCTGTCGAGCATGCCCTTCGAACAATTTCTTGAGATGCTCGATCATCTCATAAGCATCCATCAACTCATGTTGCTTCTAAAGCTCAGCGTTCATGGTTGCTAGCATGACACAAATCACGTCCAGAGCATCATCATGATGCTTCTTGTAAGCATTATGCTCTGCACGTGGTGCAGTGATAGCTGGTACTGCAGGAATGGGCCCATCAAGGACATATAGCTTGCGCTCTTGTTTGAGGACAATCCTCAAGTTCCTATGCCAGTCAAGAAAATTAATTCCACTCAGCTTGTCCTTCTCAAGGACTGATCGTAATGAAAGACTATTTGTGTTGTTGTTGTTTGCCATTGATATCTATAATTTATAAGTGCAAAAAATAATAAGTCAAATTACATAGTTGATATTATGTAATTGATTACATTCAAAATATACCTCCCACTACTTTATTCAAATTAATAGCCCTCAGCATTAATTCGGAAAGCATTTTCTATTAAATCTTTCTAGTGAGCCAAGATCCATATTTCATTATGCCTTAAGTTAGCTTTGGCTATTTCATTATGCCTTAAGTTAGCTTTGACTATTATCTCAAAACATAATTATTTGGCTATCACAATTATCCTATCGCATCTTACCTAGATAAATATGGTAATTTACTTTGGCAAACCTACATCTATTGATCAAGGTCTTGATGAGTGTTATTCATTGGAAGGCATTTGACTTAGACTTAATAATTTATTGAGGGATTTTATTAATTAATTTAGATCTCACCAATTTTAATCTTATTAAGCATGCACATTATTTATCATATCACATCGCATACAAGCATAAATAGTGTGCAAAATTAAATGTGTCACAGTTATGGCACAATCCACTGTCAATCTTTTCAAGCTAATAAAAGATTGAAGGTCAATCTAAGGTGGTAAAAGATCTCAAAATAGTAGCTTCCTTGGATCTTCATCATGCATGTGCCTCCTCTCCATCATCATCTTTCCATCGTGTTCTCCATCTTGTCATCTTCATCGATTATAGATTATTACATGACATAAAGAAACCTCGAGTTACATTCGAGGGAATTTAGATGAGAATAGAATATTACATTAGAATTTATAGAAAGGCACGACATGCAACCCGTATTTCAAAACCAAAAACCACTAACCTATGGGTCAAAAGGCCATAACTGTGCACCATGCATATCACAATAAGCACATAACAATTTATATATAATTAAAGAAAACTATATATAACATATTGGGCTCACGACCATTGTGTGAAACGACGGGGGGGGGGGGGGGGGGGTCTCCCCCTGGCGGTTGTCCGGCTGATAAAAAAATTTACTCGAACTTCCAGATCCAAGTTTATACTCGAACTTCCGGATCCAAGTTTTTTCAAATAATTTACAGCAACTTGTGAATCATTTTCATATGCAGAATCACGCCTTAAATCTCTCACCACATTCTGAACATTAACATTAAAAAAAGGAACATTTTGCAACTCACCACCCAATGTGCTCAAAATATTCACCATCCTACTATTGGGTTTCGGCACAGAAATGCACAGCGGAAATTAAAATTTTAAAGCAATTTTCGAAACCCTAAAATAGAATCCATGCGAAAAACAATTAATTCAGTGGTTAGATATTATACCGATTATAGAATTTTCTGAAATGCTCCGAATCTCCAACATAATTCCTCACGGTACTACGTCTCTACGGTATCCACATGAGCGCACACAAACCGTCGCACGATTCTGCAATAAAAGGAGATGCGGTACTAGCCACCAAAGGAACAAGATTTTTGAACTTTTCTCTAGTCTCTCTCTAAGAGCGGCTAGGGTTTGTGAGTTTATGATCGTTCCTTAAAATGGTTGTTATATATCATACATATAGTAGTTAATAGGAATTAATCAAAACCCTAATCCAATTAAAATAAAATCCAAAATTTATACATATATATATATATATATATATATATCTTAATTAAGTCTTACTTAATTAATATACCTATATATAAATTATCCTATTAATTTAAATTCGTAATTTAAAATTCTATCAATCACATTGACATATTTAAATCTTTACAATTTAAATTAATTTCCTTTTAATTACGTTCTTTGTGTGTGACCCTATAGGTTATTATTACGTTGGCAATAATTTTAAAATCATATTATAAAATTATAAATAGTGAGCGGCATCTAGTAATGCATCACTACTATCCAAGTAATAATAAAATCGACGATTCGATGCAACCTTTTCGTGACCAATGTTTCAATGTAATTTAATCATTTTAACCTTGACATCCTAGATTAAACTCGAGTCATGGAATATGTCATACTCCTCATAATTTAATCTGAGTTTTCTTGCTCAATGAGTAGATTATATGAAACAAATCACTATTTGAGCATGGCCATACATTTCATAGTCCTACTCAATCAAGAGGCCTATGGATATCACCCCTAATATATAGGATGGTTAAATTCCATCTAGATCCCTCATATTCCTCACATGATTCATGATGTACCCAATAATCACCTTTATAGTCCACCCTATTAAAAGTGACATTTGATGATATCAAAGTACATAAATTCTCGTGTAAAAATATAGTGATTTCAGGTTGGAGGACCATTACATCATTGTCACTATGAGAATCGCTAATGACACTTCGATGCTCCACATAGAATTCTCAAGGTGGGTCTGTCCAGTACATCGTTCTCTAACACATACATATGCATTGACTTAATATCTCATATATTTATGACCAATGAGATTTAGTCATCAGTCAATCCACATACTAGTCTCAATGCATCATTGTTGTCCTATCAACAATGGTACTCGACTAGGGACATTTAAGGGCAATGATACTAATTGTAATTATATAATCTCATGTTCAAGTCACATACTTGAAACTATATAAATTGTATCACTATTCTAAGGAATTTTATTATGTTAATATTTATATAACGAAGTAAATAAAACCATAATAAAATCATTCATTTATTTAATCAAATATAATATCAAAATGTTAAGCAATTAAATCAAATAATTGGCCTCTAGGGCATAAACTCTAACACCTACTAGGTCTAATACCAGACTTATTTAAAGTGTCAATTAATTTTCTTACAACCGGAGTAATATTTCAATGTGTCTCAAACAAATCTACCTTGGTAGGGATCACTAGGTGATGATTGTGCTCTAATTCAACAGTAGAAATACGCCAATTGTCTTCTTTCTTATTACGAACAATATATATTTTAGCTTTGCATAATGTGTGTCCTATAAGAGTCTCGCTGCCTAGTTATTTTCTTACTACCATCTTTATCATCAGGCAAACTCTTTACAGAAGTTGGTGTACCGGCTTTTTTACAAACATACAACCTAGACGACATATCATTAGTACCAGCATGTTTATGACTAGTTGCAATTCTAATCTCAAAACCCTTTATTTTAGCATACGACCTGTAAAAAAATTCAAAATTTTCCAACTTAGAAAATAATTGACCAACGTATGGCACCTTTTCAAATTTACTACTTTCAACTTCACTTACAAACTCAGATGTATTTTCACAATCTAAACTAGCAACAGAATTTGAAAAACTTGGTACAAACTTTTTATGAGCAAGTATGTTGTGCGCCATTCTAAAAAAAGAAGGAAGAATTGTCGGATCAGAACTTCAACTTAACTTGAGAGTGAAAGTGGACAACAACATCAACCAAAAAAAGAGATCTGGAAAAAAGGAAAAATATATCGAGAGGAAACCAAACTATCTGAGATCTGGGAAAGGAAAGGTTGGAGAGATAATTCAACAACGGAGGAAGCAAGCAAGGGATTTAAAAAAATGTTGGCTGCCGCTACAGCCTGTAGCGACAGTACATTCACCACTCATTCAACATAAAAATACGTGAAAGGTAAAAGTAAAGGCAAAAGTTGTCATAAAAAAGTTGTCATAAAGACCTAAAGCTATCATAAAAAAAGTTGTAAGCTGTCGTGAGAGGCTGTAGTGACAAGGGCCTAAATAATTATTGTGTGCCGTGAGAGGTTGTAGCGACAAGGGGGGGAATAATTATTGAAGAGGGTGAAGAGAATAGGGGCAATTATGTAATAAGTCGGCGAATTTGAAGATAGTGGACTACCGCTACAACCTGTAGCGGTAGGGGGTTAAAATTTTTTTAATATGAGCCTTATAATGTATGGATCAACGGCTGCAAACTTAGTTGCTGAACAGTGCCCAAGGCAACCTGTTGTCATGGATTAAATCTCATATATATATATATATATATATATATATATATATGCATGTATGTATGTATGTATAAGACCACTAGGATTGTTGGTGATTTGTATAGTGTTTATTACTTTTTAAAGAAGACATGTAAGCTCGATCAGTGTGAGTAGCATAGTTATGTTATGACATATATTATCATTTTAAATATTTTAATTGCGTTCAAAACCATACCCATATAAAAGTATTTTCAAATTTTCAAAGTAGAAAAAAAGAAGATAAAAATGACTAAGCATGAAAGGAAGTCCTTTTATTGAATTCCTTTTTATTTTTTATTCCTATTCAAAGGTTTATGGACTCTAAAATTTATTTTAAAGAGTTTTATTTGACCATCATTGTTACTATAATTCAAATATTTGTTGACCCTCACAATTAAAAAATCATTTAAAACTGAACTGACGATTTTTAAACTTTATGTAAGATATATATTCCTCAAAACATTATGTGCCAACTTGTTATGATCAATTGAAGAGGAAAGGAAGATAATGACCCCCTGGTATTTAATTATTGATAGAGGTTTGTTACAGATGCATATATACTAATTTTTTGAAAATTTTAAAGTACATAATTTTAAAATATTACGTTACTATAAATTGTTAATTAATTCTATATATTATAAATGATAAATATAATACTGTGTTATTGAAAAAGATAATAAAATAAGGAACAATAAAAAAAACCCTTACCTAAGCATGCTAGTTATAATAATAATAAAAAAAAATTTATTTTTTTTAATTTAATATTTTCTTCTTCTCTTTTTATCATTTAAATTTATTAAAATTTATATTAAATTCTCACAGTAATTTTATACGCAACACGTGTGCTAATTCAAAATTTTCATATGCATAAGAGTTCTAAATGATTAAATAAATTAAAATTTTACCATGAGTGTAATTTTAGAGAAACTGTTATGGTTGTCAAAAAGGGTTTTAATTCTAAAAAGATTGTGGGGTTTCACCAGTCAAATAATGTTAGGGCAGAATCAAAATTTCCAACTTGGGAAGCTCTCCATTTCTAGAAGATGTTAGCAGCCTTACCTCTAAGACTAATCAGAGTCGATTAAATTCCTACAATTCAATTCTTTTTTTTCTGGTCAAAAATCTATTTATCTTATTTTCAATGCTACTTCAAAGTTTGATCTATTATATCTTTAAAAGGTTGTGTGTGACTGAGTTTTGATTTAAATACTAAAATAGTGATCTTCTCTTTACCTATTTTTTTGTAGTTTCCATAATTATTAATAAATGTAATTTAGAGTGTTATGTATTGCTATGATAATTATAAATACGTCATTTTGTATATTTACACTGACATCAATATATTAGTTATTTAGTTGAAGCACTATTTTGGAATTTAACAATCTATTGGCAATCCAAAACAAAATTGTTTCTTTCAATAATTAGATTCCTTCAATGTTTATGGTCCATTTTATTTCTCTTATTAAAAAACTTTCTTTCTTTATACTATACATCAATGATTCAATTGGAAAAGGGGTCAATACAACTATTGGCCACTCAAAATTTTTATATATTATCTATAAATAGAGGCTTCTTCCAAAAGTTTGATATAATTAAATTACATTTTTTTTACTCTTTTACCTTTACTGTTTTAAATATATTATTATTTTATTCTTTTTAATATTAATTTTTATATATTTCTCTAAATTTTATAAAATTATTATTTTATCTCATATAATTTACACACTTATTCGTGTACAAGAATCGCTGATAATAATACATTAAATGTGCTTCATGAATGCCCATTGATGAGACTTGGAAAATTAAAATATTAAAGAAAGTGGGGTTCGTATTTTACTTTTCTTTTACTTCTTTTCATACGTTACATGGTTTAAACATGGCAAATAAATAAAATAAAGCATTTCTAGAATCCAGAGTCCCAAATTGTAAGTAATTGACCCTGTACTGACTGAATCATAATTAATTTTCTATACGAAACTTTTTTAAGATTCTAAATATAATATATGATAGCTCTGATGATACCAATTCTAATAAATAATTTAAAATTAATTAATTTTATTTTTAATCATAAATAAAAGAAAAATATTTAAAACATATAGAAAATTAATAACGTTAAAAATATTTTATTTAGAGTCCATAATGAACGCAACAAAATTAAAATATGAATGAACAAAATACCATATCAAAGAATTTTCATAGCCTTACAAACATAATTAGATGACAAATTTTAAATTAAGATATTTTAAATTATTATTTTGGAAACACAAATTTATTAATGGAATTTTTAAATCTTTTTTAAATCATGTCCTATAAAAAATTATTTAATTAAGTATTTGATCAAGTTTGTTAGGTTCCAAAGGGGGGCAAAAAGTAGAGTAGAGGGAGGATGAATAGTGTTTTCAAAAAACTTCAATAAATAAGCCAAGTTTAATTTCCGGCAAAATATAAAATTTTAAATACCCTTTTGTATTTATTAATAAATTACAAAAAATATCACAAAAAAGAAAAGAAAAAAGTGAACATCAAATGCAACAAGTTTGACGTAGTTCATCATAACTCAAAGCCGTCGTTCTATTCTTCTTATCCGTTGATGGCTAATAGTTTGATTCACAAAGAAACAATTAAATTACAAGTTGGTCATAATTGTCTAAAAGTCAAGCCATCCTTATCATAAATTTGGGTGTGATATAAATACACTTTACACGTAATGATATTTGAATGGATTAGAATTCATTGAACTTTACACATAATGATAATTGAATGGATCATCTCTTTCGCAGTCAATCCTTTGAATTTTCTATCTTTATTATTCAACCTATAACTTTCTTTCTTTTACATAGAATCCCCATGAAGTTTGATTTTGAAACGGAAAATGTATTTGTTTTTCTTTGGTTATAAACAAAGTGTGTTGGTTTGTAATATTCTAATCTTTTTGTTTTGATGATGACTTAATACTATAGACTAATTTGTCTATTGTGAAATTCCGGGAAGTTGATGAAAGATCATTAATGAAAGACTTTGAAGATTTGAGTATTAAGAAAAATATGTAAGGTCATTGCAAATATTTTATTTTTCGATACAAGGCTCTAGGACATTTTATTTGTGTGCATTAAAATGATTCAATATTTTGTGCATGACTAAAATATATTATTGTTAACTATCTTTAAACTGATTTTATTTTGTGAGCATATGCGTAAAAGATATATATTGACTGAAGCAATTAAAAGTTGTTGGAGTATATTGGTAAAGATATGATTTATCTCAAAAGATTGATTTACATGTGTATCTTGGAAATGAAGGATAATCATTATCTTGTATAGTCTGTTCATGTCTCTCTCCTATCTTTTAATTCTTTGCTTTAGTTGCTATACTAGTGGCGGCTGACTTTGTGAAATCATAATTGCTATTGTATAATCCTTTTATGACTGGGTCTCCTTCTAGAGTATTGGATAGAGTCCAACACATATTTTACTTCCGAAAATTATTGGATTCAACGGAATATCTTTTTGGAACGTTGCATACAACGTAAACTTTAATCCTACAACGAAAATATTTTCTGGCTATAAATTGCATGAACTTTTCTTAGTTCGACTTACGATTTCTATAGTGCACTAATTATATACTTAAAAAGCTATTTAATATTTTGGTGCAATTAAAATCTGCTGTTGTGCTTCCATAATTCTACCTATATTCAGCATAATTTCGTGAGCTATAAATCGGTAATATCCTTCTGTTACTATTTGATCATTGCATACATTAGATGTGCCTTGCATTTGTAAAATTATGTATTTGCTTTGATCGTTAGACCTCTATAAATTGTAATCTTATATTTTTAGACTAAGTGTTGTCTAGAGGAATTTAATCTAGGTGGATTAAGGTTTGTTTACAAACAGGTAAAGGAAGCTTAGGAGCTTAAGGGGTGCATTGGTGCACAAGGAGCAAGTGTGCTCAAGTGAATTATTGTAATTCAATTTGATTAAATCTGTTTTGTAATAAGTCATTTTTAAAGAAATAAAAGTGAGTCTCCAATACTAGTTGGTGTTGGACGTGGACTAGGCTATTATTATAGAGGGTAATAGCTGAACCACGTAAAAAATCTTGGTGTTATTTTATTGCTTGATTTTCTTTAATATTTCTCAAGATAATTAGTTTTCTTAAATTTAAAATATAAACTTTTGCTTCATCTTGAGATATTATATTTTCATTAAGTATTTTAGTGTGACTTATAAATTCACCAAGATATTTTCTTAAACAAAAATTCAATTCGGTAGACTGCATTCATTTAGCAAGCCGCATTCTTTGATACAGTAGGCCATATTCAATAGTTTGAATTTATAGTTTAAAAATTGGTCATAGTTTGCTCCCACACTTATTCAACCCCCTTCTAAGTGTGCCGTATCTGAATTTCATTTGGTATTAGAGTGAGGCTCTACTTACTTGGTCTTAAAGGTGACTTGTAGGGAAAGATTCTGACATGACACAGTTCGGGATCAACAATCAAGAAGGTCAATCAACAAATAGACCTCTTTTACTGTATGGAACAGAAAATTACAACTTCTGGAAATTCCGAATGAGGATCTATCTTCAAAGAGATCCTTGGGAATGGTGGGTTGTGGAGAACGGACCAGTTATTCCACAAAGAGAGGATGGGACACCAAAGATTCTACTAGAAATGGATCCAAATGAAATCTAAATGGTCTCATATAATTCGAAAGCAATGAACACACTTCTCAGCGGCATGGTACAATCCGAGATAGATAAAGTCTCTTCATGCAACACAGCCAAAGAGATGTGGGATACTTTAGTGGTAAGTCATGAAGGTACTTCAAAAGTTCGAGAAGTCAAGCTAAGCATGCTCATGCATGATTATGAAATGTTCAAACTCGAGAAAGATGAAATTATAAAGATGGCTCAATCAAGGTTCCTTGTTCTTCTGAACTCATTAAAGCTACTGGACAAATCTATTCCACAAAGTGAGATTAATCGTAAGTTACTTCGGGCTATGCCCAAGAGGTTTGCTTCTAAAATCACTACTCTTCAAGATTCCTCTACTATATCTACTATGGATACATTAACCCTTTTTGGTGAACTTGAGGAATATGAACATCAGTTAAAGAGGTATGACGATGAGGACAAAACTCCTCGAAGAAAGGTTTTAGCTCTTAATGCAAGTAATGAAGAAGAGCTTGATGATGATTCTGATGAAGATATAACCTTGATGACAAGGAGACTCAAAGGACTTCTTCAAAGAAAGAATAAACGAAAGAATATCTTCAACTCAAATAAAGGCAAAGGAAATCAAACTGAGGAGACGTGTTTCGAATGTGGACGTCCAGGGCACTTTAAAAAGGACTGTTTTCAACTAAAGAATAAAGAAAAAATAGGCTTCAAGGATTATAAAAGAAACAAGGGACTGGTCACTTGGAGTGATGAAGAAGAAGAAGATAAAGTTGAAGTTGATGCCAAGGATGAGATAGCTCAAGTATGCTTCATGGGAATAGAAGGTGAATCAAATGAGGTATCTAATTTTGAAAATATTTTTTGAAACAAGAAAATGAGAAATTGAAAGAAAAGAATGCATATTTGAAAGACTTGATAAATACATTAATGGGCGAAGTAGACTCTTTAATAGATGAAAAGAAAGATATTGAAAAGAATTCTACATTAATGAAGAAAAGGTTTTGATTGCTAAGATTAGTTATTTAGACAACTTTAATAAAATACTTTTCAATAACGTGAAATTCTTAAATAATGAAATCCAAAAATTGACTAATGATTTAAAAATAAGAGATGTGTGTATTGATGCATTTAGTGATAAATTGCTTGTTAAAACCCTTCCTAATGACGAACTTCAAAAAGAAATAGCTTCACTAAAATTATCTCTTACTAAATTCGTTCAAGGTGAAGAAAATTTAAATGTCATTTTGGGTAAACAAAGACCTACTTTTGAAAGACAAGGAATTGGTTATAATTCTATGCATGAAAAGGGTAATATGAAAATGCTAAAGTCAAAATCACGTTTTAGATTAAATTATTGTTCACCCTTTACAACGTGTAGAAATTGTGGCATTAAAGGTCATTTGGATATAAATTGCTTTAAGAAAAATAAGATTAAAAAGATTTAGGTTAAAAAGGACGATTTACCTGCCACTAACATAAAAGGACCCAAAAAGATGTGGGTACCAAAAGGATAAATTACTTTTTCTTGACAGGTATGTCTCAAGGCAAGGGTTCCATCTCAAAAATGGATTCTTGATAGTGGATGCTCACGTCACATTACTGGTGATAAAACAAAGTTCATGGAGCTAAAAATCAAGAAGAAAAATGGTACAGTTACATTTGGAGATAATCGAACCTGCGAGATAATCGGAAAAGGTAAAATTGGAAATGGTAAGGTAAATATTGATAATGTACATCTTGTTAATGGACTTGAATTTAATCTTATTAGTATTATTCAATTAATGGATAATGGTCACCAAGTTAGTTTTGATAAAGAAAAATTCATTATTTCTCATGGTACTAACAATGTTACCCTAGTTTCACAAAGAGAAGGAAATATATATACTATTGACTTTGAGCAACAGGATGAAGAAGGAGGCTAATTTGTGGCACAAGAGGATGGGACATGTTCATATGGATTTAATTAAGAAATTATCCTCAAAGAAACTCGTCAAAGGGTTGCCGAAGATCAAATATGAAAAGAAGGGAATTTGTGTTCCTTGTCAACTCGGGAAACAAGTAAGAACGTCATTTACAGCAAAGAACATGGTATCAACCACTTCTCTTTTACAACTACTCCATCTTGATCTATTTGGACCAGAAAGACATCCTAGTATAAATGGTACGTTTTATGCTTTTGTAATAGTAGATGATTTCTCTAGATATACATGGGTATTATTTCTAAGAACTAAAGATGAAGCATTTAAGGAATTTGAGAAATTGATCAGAAACTTGGAAACAAAATATAGTCTAAAACTTGTAAGGATAAGAAGTGATCATGGTACTGAGTTTCTAAAAGACTTTATAATATTTTGTGATCAAAAGGGTGTTAGTCATAAATTTTCTGCTCCTAGAACCCCTCAACAGAATGGAGTTGTAGAAAGAAAGAATAGGACATTACAAGAAACAACTAGAACTTTATTACAAGAAAGTAAACTTCCTAAAAAGTTTTGGGCCGAAGCTGTAAACACATCTTGTTATGTTTTGAATAGAGTACTTATTCGTCCAATCATTTTGAAGACTCCTTATGAATTGTTAAATAATAAGATTCCTAATATTAGTTACTTCAAAGTTTTTGGATCTAAATGTTTTATTCTAAATACTAGTGATAACCTAGGAAAATTTGATGCTAAATCTTATGAAGGAATTTTTATTGGGTATTCACAGAATAGTAAAGCATATCATGTATTTAACATTAACAAGTTAAGTGTTGAAGAATCTATTCATATTCGCTTTAATGAAACTCACAATGATCTTCCAAAAGAAAGAGATGAGGATGCAGGTACATTGGAGATCTTAGTAAATCCAGCAAACCGAAAGAGCCTATTCAGCAAACCAAGTGAACAAATCCAGCAAGTTGAATCGAAAAACTTTCAGGATGTAGAACAAGATACAATAGAAGAACTTAAGCAGACATTCCTCAACCAGAAGAAGTAATACATGATGTAAAAATGCCAAAGATTGCAAGATATCTCAAGAGCCATCCACCAAAAAACATCATTAGAGATATAAACAAAGGAATCACTACAAGAAGAGGATTGCAAAATCAATGTGCTTTTTCAGCATTTCTATCCCAAATTGAACCAAAGAATGCTAAGGAAGCTATCCTAGATGAAAGCTGGCTAATGGCAATGCAGGAAGAACTTCAACAATTTGAACGATGCCAAGTCTGGGAACTTATGACACCTCCTAAAAATGTTTCTATTATTGGAACAAGGTGGGTCTTCAAGAACAAGCTTGATGAGCATGGAACTATCACTCGTAACAAAGCACGGCTAGTAGCTCAAGGATACAATCAACAAGAAGGGATAGACTATGAAGAAACTTATGCTCCAGTCACCAGACTAGAGTCCATCCGCATCTTGTTAGCATTTGCATGTTACAAAAAGTTCACACTTTATCAAATGGACATAAAAAGTGCTTTTCTCAATGGATGCATCAATGAAGAGGTGTATGTAAAACAGCCTCCTGAATTTGAACATGAGAAGTATCCAAATCATGTCTACAAACTAAAGAAAGCTCTCTATGGACTAAAATAAGCTCCAAGGGCTTGGTACGACATGTTGAGTAAATACTTGCTTTCAAATGGTTTTATTAGAGGAAAAATTGATTCTACATTATTTATTAAGCATGAAAATAAAGATATTATTATTTTACAAATATATATAGATGACATAATTTTTGGTGCTACTAATAATGTTCTTTGTGAGTGGTTTTCTAAGTGCATGCACAGAGAGTTCGATATGAGTCTAATGGGAGAACTTAATTATTTTTTGAGACTCCAAATCAAACAAACAATGAACGGTATGTATATCCATCAAACCAAATATACAAAAGAACTTCTCAAAAGATTTGGTTTTGAAGGATCTAATTCAAAGGCTACACCAATGAGCACTTCAATAAAGCTTACGTCTGACGACAAAGGTATATATGTGGAGGTAACTAAATATCGAGGTATGATTGGATGTTTATTATATTTAACTGCATCTAGACTGGATATTATGTATAATATTTGTTTATGTGCACGTTTTCAAGCAAAACCTAAAGAATCTCATTTATAAGCTGTTAAAAGAATTTTTAAATATTAAAGTGGTACAATAAATTTGGGATTATTTTATCCAATCTGCAATCATTTTGAACTAATGGGTTATTCAAATGCTGACTATACAGGGTGCCAAATTGATAGAAAAAGTACTAGTGGTGCTTGCACATTTTTAGGTCACAGTCTTGTTACATGGTATAGTAAAAAGCAAACTTCAGTTGCTTTATCAACTACTGAGGGTGAATATCTAGCTGCATGGAGTTGTTGTTCTTAAATTTTATGGTTAAAACAAACCCTATGTGATTTTGATATTTTATGTGATAATGTGCCTATATACTGTGATAATTCTAGTGCAATAGATATTTTTAAAAATCTTGTGTTACATTCACGTACAAAGCATATAGAAGTCAGACATCATTTTCTAAGGGATAATGTTTCAAAAGGATTAATTAAATTATTTTTTATTCCAACAGAAAAATAGTTGCCTGATATCTTTACTAAACCCTTAAGTGAAGAAAGGTTCTGCATACTAAGAAGAGAACTTGGAATGTGCATGATTTAATATGTTTACATACTAAAATAGTTCATGCATTAATATCTCATAATTACACTATATTTGCATGTTATTTTAACTATATTTTGATAAACATTATCTGTATGTAACCGGCAAAGAAGGCGTATCTGCACTGGCACGATTCACGGTATCTATATTTATGGGATTTGATATTTGAAAAGACAGATACTAAAGGAGTCTGTTCTTAGTCCAACACTTTCCATTTTAGCTATAGATACACGTTTCATTTAAAGATTAATCGTCGGCTTGGGAAACGTAAAGGTTAATACCTTGAGAAATGGAACAGCAGCCGAACAGTCTTTCAAAATTGAAAAGATGCACGTCTTTCTATGACACAGTTTTAAAGGGTTCTACTCCGTATATTTTTAGTCTTCTTCCTATTAACTCAGACCTCACACCTTCTTAACTTCATTTCATTTTTACAAATCTATAACACCATGAAAACCAGAGCTAGCAAGCAATCGTCTGGTAAATCAAACGACGACAGATCTCCATTGAAGAACATTACTTGAATAAAAATGAAATCCAAGCGAGTGAAAAATCAATCTTCTGTGCATGTGTCGTCTGATGCCACAATATTATCCGATGATTTGGATTCAAGTTTTTCTTTTCTAAAGGCTTCAGAAGCAGAACCATCTCAACAGGGTAAAATGAAGCAGCAAGTGCATGAAGAATATCCTTTTTCACAGCCAGAGTATCCTTCAAATATGGTAAATCCATTCTCATCTTCTCCTGATTTGACAGAGAGTTTCTTCGGAGGGTATAATTTTGAAACTCGTTTTAAAAATTCAATTGCTACGAAGCAATTTGTTTATGAAAAATCTCTGGATCTGTTTTATCTCAAACACTCTGTTTTTGAAAAATTATTCACTGATTGTGAAATATCGCCTATGTTGCTTCCTCATACTATTGCTTATCCTAGGTTAGTTCAACAATTTTACACTAATCTTGAATGCAATGGGAATTGTTTTACAACATATGTCAAGGGAAAGTCATTGTTTTTCACTAGTATCGATTTTGGTAGCATTCTTGGTATTTCTTCTGCTGGACCTTGTCCTTTTACTCTAAAAGGTGCTGCTAATATTCCTTTTCATCAATTGGAAAAGCTTCATATTGTTATGAATGATTTTCTCTTACAACTCTGTTTCTTCCAAAAACTGTGAATGTGTGTCCTACTGCATGTGTTTTACATAAGTTGGTTAGGTATAATTTGTTTCCACGACTTGGTGGTGGAGCAGATTTTACTTATCTAGATTTAGTTGTTGTGGCTATGATTCTTACGGGAAAACCTTTTAATCTTTCTCAAATGATGTTGTCTCATATGCAAAGTTGCATTCGTCAAACCAAGAAGTGTCTTCCTTATAGTAAGTTTTTAACAAAACTTTTCCAACATTTCAAAATTTCTTTTGATGATGAAATTTCTGTCACAAATCATGAGCTTATCGATACTGCTAATTTGACAAAATCTCATATTACTCTTTATGCTGGTGAGTTTGTTCGTCTCCTCCCTGATCCTCCTCCTATTTCCCCTACTCACGATTCATCTCCCTCTTCCTTGCCAAATTCTAATGGATTTGATGTTATGAATGTGTTGACTGAGATTTTACAAAATCAAACTTCTTTGAAAGCTGAGTTAGTGGAAATTAAGAATCGTCTTGTGTGTCTTGAGAAAGGGAAGTTACCAATGGATGCCCATGAGATCAATAAATTATATCATCGAATTGAAGATGAATTTATTGACCTTCAAGCGGGTTTTGAGATACAGACACTAGCTATGGTTGAAGCACTCAAACGAAAATTTAATCGAAACACTTGTCAATTAAGTCAAGAGGTGAAATTCGTTATTTATCAAATTGGGGAGCTAGCAAATTTTATGGCTACAAGGTTCAATGCTATTGGTCAAAGGTTTCATGTTCCAACAATGTATTCTCCAATTCCCGAATGGCCAATGAATAACTGGATGGCTGAGTACAAGGGAGATTTTTTGGATATGGAGCTTCCTCCTACAACCTTTATTGCTAGACCACCTCGACTTGCCAACGATTACACTTTGGAAGAACATTTACATTGTCTTCGTCATAGACCATACTTTACTAATCGTGCTGCATAAAGGGCCAATCTCAAAGATATTGATTGATTGATTGAAGTCTTTTTCTTTTTGCATGATGTCAAAGGGGGAGAAATGTTAGATTCTGCTGCTCTGTGTTTTATATTTTTTTTAAAGACTATGGGTTTCACTTGATTTGGTTTTGATAGGCATGGTTGCATGGATGTTAACTGTTGATAAGTATGTTTTAAGACTAATTGTGATGCATGCATATTAATGGTTTTAATTTTCACATTTGGTTTAGTATAATACTGACATGCAGGTTTTACAAATTTCTCCTGAAATGTGCATGAATTCAGGGGGAGTTATAATTTTTGGTGTTGTCATCATCAAAAAGGGGGAGAATGTTGGTTTGTAATATTCTAATCTTTTTGTTTTGATGATGACTTAATACTATAGACTAATTTGTCTATTGTGAAATTTCAGGAAGTTGTTGAAAGATCATTGATGAAAGACTTTGAAGATTTGAGTCTTAAGAAAAATATGTATGGTCATTGCAAATATTTGATTTTTCGATACAAGGCTCTAGGACATTTTATTTGTGTGCATTAAAATGATTCAATATTTTGTGCATGACTAAAATATATTATTGTTAACTATCTTTAAACTGATATTATTTTGTGAGCATATGCGTAAAAGATATATATTGACTGAAGAAATTAAAAGTTGTTGGAGTATATCGGTAAAGATATGATTTATCTCAAAAGATTGATTTACATGTGTATCTTGGAAATGAAAGATAATCATTATCTTGTATAGTCTTTTCATGTCTCTCTCCTATCTTTTAATTCTTTGCTTTAGTTGCTATACTAGTGGCGGCTGACTTTGTGAAATCATAATTGCTATTGTATAATCCTTTTATGACTGGGTCTCCTTCTAGAGTATTGGATAGAGTCCAACACATATTTTACTTCCGAAAATTATTGGATTCAACAGAATATCTTTTTGGAACGTAGCATACAACGTAAAATTTAATGCTATAATGGAAATATTTGCTGGCTATAAATTGCATGAACTTTTCTTAGTTCGACTTACGATTTCTATAGTGCACTAATTATATACTGAAAAAGCTATTTAATATTTTGGTGCAATTGAAATCTGCTGCTGTGCTTCCATAATTCTACCTATATTCAACATAATTTCGTGAGCTATAAATCGGTAATATCCTTCTGTTACTATTTGATCATTGCATACATTTGATGTGCCTTGCATTTGTCAAATTATTTATTTGCTTTGATCGTTAGACCTCTATAAATTGTAATCTTATATTTTTAGACTAAGTGTTGTCTAAAGGAATTTAATCCAGGTGGATTAAGGTTTGTTTACAAACAGGTAAAGGAAGCTTAGGAGCTTAAGGGGTGCATTGGTGCACAAGGAGCAAGTGTGCTCAAGTGAATTATTGTAATTCAATTTGATTAAATCTGTTTTGTAATAAGTCATTTTTAAAGAAATAAAAGTGAGTCTCCAATACTAGTTGGTGTTGGACGTGGACTAGGCTATTATTATAGAGGGTAATAGCTGAACCACGTAAAAAATCTTGGTGTTATTTTATTGCTTGATTTTCTTTAATATTTCTCAAGATAATTAGTTTTCTTAAATTTAAAATATAAACTTTTGCTTCATCTTGAGATATTATATTTTCATTAAGTATTTTAGTGTGACTTATAAATTCACCAAGATATTTTCTTAAACAAAAATTCAATTCGGTAGACTGCATTCATTTAGCAAGCCGCATTCTTTGATACAGTAGGCCATATTCAATAGTTTGAATTTATAGTTTAAAAATTGGTCATAGTTTGCTCCCACACTTATTCAACCCCCCTTCTAAGTGTGCCATATCTGAATTTCAAAGTGTTAATTGAAACTTGAGAAATTTTAAAGTTAAATGAATAACAAGTTAAGTAAAAAAGAAAGGAATTTTGTTCTATTCACCGACTTCAAAACCAAACCAATAGTTGCAATTTTAAGGAAATTTATTTCATCCTATTTGGTCGAAAATGTTGGAAAATAAAGCATTTACTACAAAGAAAGTTATTGTCAAAATTCAACTTGGTGATTGTTTGGCGTGTGTTTAATGCACTATAAAATCTTATTTGTTTAAACCAAATTATTTCAAGTGTAATTTATTTAACTTACAATTATCAATATCGGGTATCTAAGACGTATAATTTCGTCTCAAGGATATCTAAAATTAGTTTCAAATTTAAAGTTGAGACAAATTTTTACCATCTTAGAAACGATCTCTAGAAAAAGAGTCACTAATTTTGAAACTAATTTTGAATCTGTTTCAAAAAATAATAGAAATCGATACATCTGCCTCGAAAATATGAAATTCCGTCTACTCCCTCCGTTTCTAAAAGACTGTCGCTTAAGGTTTTTACAGATGATTAAGAAAGTCATTTGATACTACCATTTAATAATTAAAATTTATTTGAAACTCTATCACTACTCCTTTATGGGAAGTTGAAAACTATTAATACAAGGGAGAGAATTTATTGGGATAATAAGATAAGGTAGTGGTAATATAAGAAAGTAAATAGTTTATTCTCGGGTAAAATGCAAATGTGACCACTGAACTTTAGGTATTTTTGGGTATTGAGCCCCTTTCCTTTGATCAACGTAAATTTACAAAATTTGGATATTGAGCCCCTAGTGCCACATGTGCGTTTACTTGCCTACGTGGCACACGTGGCACCGCTGATGTAGACATTTTTGCCATGTGTCACCGCTTACGTGTACAATTTTCAATTAATTGCTTAAAAACATGATTTCCCTAAGAATCGAACTCAAAATCTCAAGTTTGAGAATTTGGTCATCAAACCTACTGAGCTAAATGAAACTTATAATTACTTTATCCAAAGAATTAATATTTATACCAAATCAATTCATCTCCTCCAAATAATATTTAAATAAAGTAATTGACTTATTAAATAGTAAAAACACATAAAAGAAACTAATTAATTAATTAAATAATGATACTTAAAAAAATTACAAAGTCACAATTAGAAAAACTAATAAAAATTATTTACACAAATTAAAAATTTACACTTAGATGAGCCACTTTAATAATTGAAAACTCATTTATAATTTGCAAACAAATAATAACTAATGTTTGAAAATAAAAATTATTTTTAGAAAAATTAAAATTTAGAAAATAAATAATATTTTTGCAAAATAAGTAAATTTCATCTAAAGAAGATATTTATAATTATAAATACATAACATCAATTGAAAATACAAAACATTAATTAAACGGCTTCCGAAATCACACAGTGAATCTCACTTTTTCTAGGATTCCCACTTTCTCTCTCTCACACACAAACACACAGTGAATCTCACTTCTTCTTCCTCCGTTATCAATGGCTTCCCAAATCAACAAACCCAGAACAGGAAAATAAGTTTTGTACTTCTAGTTCTTGTTATTAATTATTATTATTATTATTATTATTATTATTATTATTATTATTATTCATGAGTGACCCAAATCAGTACCATAAGTTGTAAGACCCCAAATTTTATGAAATAAAAGTATTCAATTTTCCTATTTAGTAAATGGTTAAATTGATAAAAGGTTAAAGTTAAGGGTGATATATGATTTTTTTTAAAATACGCAAGTGGTTATACAATATTCATTGTTGTCGGGGAATATTCGTTTGGTCGTGGAATATTCTTTCTGTCGGGGAATATTCGTACGACGGCGTAACCATTTGTGGGCCCCATAACAGAATAACTGTCGGATGAAGAAAATGACAAAAATTGAGTTTTTACAAATAACGACGTAATCGTTACCGTTAACACTGTTGGAATACCCGGTGGATAAAGTAAAGTAATATGTGTTGTTGCACAGTAGCACACGGTATTGCACAGTATTTTTGAATTATTGATTCTTACGTAAGAAGGCACTACTCAATAATTGTTACAGTAATTACTGTTCAATATTTTATTTTATTGATTCAATAATTGCTACATTGATATTTTATATTATTGTTGTTCAATAATTGTCACTGCACAATATCTCCATTATCAGATCAATAATTCATATTATTTGGATAATATTATTAGATAGCATTATTGGCAATGTCTAGAAAGTTCTGTCAAGGAGAGGTTTGGTTACCTAATTGCGCGCCAGTAAGGAGAAATCCTTATCGAAAAGCCCCCTCTTTCCTGGGAACTGTCTGGTTGTCATAATTGTGATTCTGTAATATTATTTGTGAATAATTAATTATTGATTTATATGATAAGAATATATTTATTTTATGTGGATATAAATAATGGATATATTTATTTTTATGTGGATAAAAATGAAGGAATTAATGTTGGATCGTTGTAATTTTTAGATATGTTATACATATATAAGTTGAGTATATGTTCATAAATTTTGAACCGTTAAAAATGAACGTATAATTTGTTATGAATTTTAAGAGGTGACTGATTCGAAAATTATGTTTATAAATAATTTTGGTAGAAAATTCTAGAAATGGGTGGGCCCCACTTTTGGTTGTTGGGGAAGATGGTTGATTTTAGGTGGGTGGAATAATAGCAGGTAAAGCCATCAGGTAGCAGGTCAAGTCTGCTTCGGCGTGCTAACATTTTCCTATAAATAGAGGGCTAAGTTAGAATTGAAAATCACACCGAAATTCATAAATTTTCTCTCTTTTTCTTTCTAGATTATCGAGTGTATTTTGTGAGTATTCAGATACTTGGTGAGTTGCTATTCATCAGTGTAAGTTTCCTTTAACGTCATATCCGATATCCAGTCAGAAGTGCTGCTCTTTTGAGGTAAGGGATAGTAAGGGATTTTAAGAGTTGTTATGTTTTTCATGTTTCGTAACTTTTCAGACCTTCAAAAAATGATATTTTGATGAGTTTTATTGATTGTTTCCAAAAATGGTGATTTTTGGATGTATAGATTAAGAGTTATGAATTTTTTGAAAAAAGACTATTTTAAAAGAAAGCGCTTATAACTCCTTGTGGTTAACTCCAAAATTGATGAAATTTTTATTGGAAGTATATCTATATAATATCAGTATACTCTGTGAATTTCGAAATTTTTGGATAAAAGTACAATTTATGATAAATGTCTAACTATTTGGCGGTTTTGGCCATAAGAAAAATAGTAAATGAATTTTAAAAATTCTGAGAAAAATATATGTTCAATATGGGACTATATTCTGCTAAATCCCAGAAAAGAAATATTTTTGGAACTGATTTGGTATTTTTTATAAAAATAGACTAGTTATGAGTAAATGAATTAAATATGTTATGTGAAGTAAAAAAATTGGAAAATAGGATTTTATGGCTTGAGAATCCTATATGAGGTATATGCAGATTTTTGATGAGGGTTTTGGTTATTGGTGATGAAATCTTACGAGTTTGGAATTTTAGGATGATTAAATGCACTATTTAGTAAAGTGTAAACAATTAAAATAAATTGTTTATAAGTTTAAGAAATGTTATTTCAATATCATTATACCGAAATATTGGCATGTATTTTATTGTGAAATTTCTACCTTTTTGTGTCGGGTTTACTATTCATGAGTTATATTCATGAGTTACTATTCACGAGTTACTATTCATGAATTACTATTCACGGGTACTATTCATGACAAAATTGGTTTCTTTTTCTAACCAAATTATAGTTGATTTATGAATATTACTCTTGAGATTAAAACTATATGTTGATCATATTATTTTTTATTATCATATATAACATTTTTATAACCCTAATGATGATATTAATTCCTCTTTGACTTGAGTGTAAAGATGGGTAGATTATTGGTATGATCATGACTATGGGTTCTCTGTGGCCAGTAGTGCAAAGTTGAATTGTTGACTGGTATGATCATGACCATTGAATTTATAATTGAATATTTTTAGCTTAAGTGCAAAGGTGAATTGATCAACATGGTTATAATTATTGTTTATATAAATTCTGAAATGATTATATATTTGTTTGAGATAATAATATATTTGACCTGTAATGCAAATATGAACTGTTGATGAATATATTTGGCCTGTAGTGCAAATATAAATTGTTGAGGAATATCTTTTTCCTGTAGTGCAAAGATTAATTGTTGAGGAATATCTTTGGCCCGTAGTGCAAAGATGACATGTTGTTGAATATCTTTGGCCAGTAGTGCAAAGATGAACTGTTGATGAATATCTTTGGCCCGTAGTGCAAAGATGAATTTATTAGTATGATTATGAACATGAACTGTGATTTGGTATAACCATGATCTTTGATGTTTCAGGTAAAGACATGTGATGAAAATTATCTTCGTCCTGAATGCGAAGAAAAATTTAGAATCACAATTATGATTATGAGTTATTCATATGATTGTGGACCAGAACTGTTGATTGATGTTACAGGGATAAAACATTGTTGGTGGATTTTTAACATAGAGAAGATAATAGACTTTATGTTCTATTTGACTCTTCTAATGGATTGCTCGTTCCGCTGCAACTATGGTTGAAATTTTTATCATCTACCATATGTTCTAAATATCTAATTTATTATTGATGAAGGCTATTGATAATTTAATTATCTTTAGTCATGATATTCTTTACTGAGCTAATTGTGCTCACCCTTTTGCTTCATAATTCCTTTCAGGTAATAAGAGTGTAGTTGGGTCGAGCGAGGGTAACAGGGAAATAGAATGGTGGTCATCATTTAGTAGTTATATTTGGTGAATCAACTAGGGTGATGTGAACCCAACATTGGAAGGATGTTTTGCCACTATCATACAAGATGTCTAATGACATACAACCTCGTATCATCATAAGACATAGATGTGCTCATCCACTTGCTGAGTATATATACGAGCACTACCTATATAATCTTGGTGTTTGTTTGAAGTATAATTCTCAATTAGAGACAGTGGAGAT
This sequence comes from Panax japonicus, assembly GCA_020205505.1. Lineage (NCBI taxonomy): Eukaryota > Viridiplantae > Streptophyta > Magnoliopsida > Apiales > Araliaceae > Panax > Panax japonicus. The sequence continues at coordinate 60,736,481 of CM035107.1, forward strand.
AATGATATGTCAAGAGAAGACTCACCATTGGGAAGAATATGATAGTAATCTTCTCGTTTTTCTTTGGGGTCTATTGGGTTAACCAAAGATAATTCTGTGGCCATATGATATCTATCATAACCTAGAAGCATGGCCTCCCATGTACGAAGGTTTCCTTGAGCACTTCCCAAAGATTCTAATTTCTAAAACAGTTTTTGACTATACCTTTATGTAAGGTGTCATTGTGAGGAGCTGTCCACGGTTGGAACATGAGTCACATTTGGTATATATTTGTATCCAAACTCACAGCATATGTGTTGTTGTATGTTGCACGATAATTGTTATAATAAAGTTGTACTTGTTTTTTGTACCATGTATTTGGCGACTCACAATAGGTTGGATGGAATGGACTTATTTTGGGGTTGTCACAGTTGGTATCAGAGCTTAGGGATATGGTCTCTGGCGGAGATCAGGGAATAAAATTAGGAGGGGAGAGATGAGTAAATCCTTTGCTAGTGTGTCCTACCTAAGCTTATTTGTTGGTCAGTCATAATATGGGGATATTATGTGATATGTTAATTTATTCAATTAACCCTTGTTTTGAAGTTGTATTCTAGAATGATATCTGAAATACAGGAGATGAGTAATGGAGAAATCATGAGGACAGAGAAGATGGAATCAGAAATTAAAGTAAGGTATTCTCAACTCTTGAAATACCAAGTACATAAATTTTGGGGACGAAATTTTATAAGAAGGGGAGATTGTAAGACCCTGAATTTTATGAAATAAAAGTATTCAATTTTCCTATTTAGTAAATGGTTAAATTGATAAAAGGTTAAAGTTAAGGGTGATATATGAATTTTTTTTTAAAATACGCAAGTGGTTATACAATATTCATTGTTGTCGGGGAATATTCGTTTGGTCGTGGAATATTCTTTCTGTCGGGGAATATTCGTACGACGGCGCAGCCATTTGTGGGCCCCATAACAGAATAACTGTCGGATGAAAAAAATGACAAAAAATGAGTTTTTACAAATAATGGCGTAATCGTTACCGTTAACACTGTTGGAATACCCGGTGGGTAAAGTAAAGTAATACGCGTTGTTGCACAGTAGCACACGGTATTGCACAGTATTTTTGAATTATTGATTCTTACGTAAGAAGGCACTACTCAATAATTGTTACAATAATTACTGTTCAATATTTTATTTTATTGATTCAATAATTGCTACATTAATATTTTATATTATTGATGTTTAATAATTGTCACTGGACAGTATCTCCATTATCAGATCAATAATTCATATTATTTGAATAATATTATTAGATAGCATTATTGGCAATATCTAGAAAGTTCTGTCAAGGAGAGGTTTGGTCAACTAATTGTGAGCCAGTAAGGAGAAATTCTTATTGGAAAGCTCCCTCTTTCCTGGGAACGGCCTGATTGTCATAATTGTGATTCTATAATATTATTTATGAATAATTAATTATTGATTTATATGATAATGAAATATTTATTTGACGTAGATATAAATGATGGATTTATTTATGTGGTTATAAATGAAGGAATTAATGTTGAGGTATTTTATTAGTATTTTATCGGATTGGAGGTATTAAAAGATCAAACTAGTGTTCTTACAGCTTTGTTGTGTGAGTTATAATTTTTAATCTGACCGTTGGATCGTTATAATATTTGGATATGTTATACATATATAAGTTGACTATATGTTCACAAATTTTGAACCATTAAAAATGAACGTATAATTTGTTATGAATTTTAAGAGGTGACTGATTCGGAAATTAGGTTTATAAATAATTTTGGTGGAAAATTCTAGAAATGGGTGGGCCCCACTTTTGGTTGTTGGGGAAGATAGTTGATTTTTGGTGGGTGGAATAGTAGCAGGTAAAGCCATCAGGTAGCAGGTCAAGTCTGCTTCGGCGTGCTAACATTTTCCTATAAATAGAGGGCTAAATTAGAATTGAAAATCACACAAGAATTCATAAGTTTTCTCTCTTTTTCTCTCTAGATTATCGAGTTTATTTTATGAGTATTTAGATACTTGGTGAGTTGCTATTCATCAGTGCAAGTTTTCTTCAGCGTCATATCCGATATCCAGTCAGAAGTGCTGCTCTTTTGAGGTAGGGGATAGTAAGGGATTTTAAGGGTTGTTATGTTTTTCATGTTTCGTAATTTTTCAGACCTTCAGAAAATTCTGGAAAATTTTGAAATGATATTTTGATGAGTTTTATTGATTGTGTCCAAAAATGATAATTTTTGGATGTATAGATTAAGAGTTTTGAATTTTATGAGAAAAGACTATTTTAAAAGAAACCGCTTATAACTCCTTGTGGTTAACTCCAAAATTGATGAAATTTTTATTGAAAGTATATCTATATAATATCAGTATACTCTGTGAATTTCGAAATTTTTTGATAAAAGTATAATTTATGATAAATGTCTAAATATTCGGCGGTTTTGGCCATAGGAAAAATAGTAAATGAATTTTAAAAATTCTGAGAAAAATATATGTTCAATATGGGACTATATTCTGCTAAATCCCAGGAAAAAAATATTTTTGGAACTGATTTGATATTTTTTATGAAAATAGACTAGTTGTGAGTAAATGAATTAATTATGTTATGTGAAGTAAAAAAATTGGAAAATAGGATTTTATGGCTTGAGAATCCTATATGAGGTATATGCAGATTTTTGATGAGGGTTTTGGTTATTGGTGATGAAATCTTATGAGTTTGGAATTTTAGGATGATTAAATGCATTATTTAGTAAAGTGTAAACAATTAAAAAAATTGTTTATAAGTTTAAGAAATGTTATTTCAATATCATTATACCGAAATATTGGCATGTATTTTATTGTGAAATTTCTACCTTTTTGTGTCTGGTTTTCTATTCATGAGTTACTATTCACGAGTTACTATTCATGACAAAATTGGTTTCTTTTTCTAACCAAATTATAGTTGATTTATGAATATTACTCTTGAGATTAAAACTATATGTTGATCATATTATTTTTTATTATCATATATAACATTTTTATAACCCTAATGATGATATTAATTTCTCTTTGACTTGAGTGTAAAGATGGGTAGATTATTGGTATGATCATGACTATGTGTTCTCTTTGGCCAGTAGTGCAAAGTTGAATTGTTGACTGATATGATCATGACCATTGAATTTATAATTGAATATCTTTAACTTAAGTGCAAAAGTGAATTGATCAACACGGTTATAATTATTGTTTATATAAATTCTGAAATGATTATATATTTCTTTGAGATAATAATATATTTGGCTTGTAGTGCAAATATGAACCGTTGATGAATATATTTGGCCTGTAGTGCAAATATGAACTGTTGAGGAATATCTTTGGCTTGTAGCGCAAAGATTAATTGTTGAGGAATATCTTTGGCCCATAGTGCAAAGATGACATGTTGTTGAATATCTTTTTCCAGTAGTGCAAAGATTAACTGTTGATGAATATCTTTGGCCCGTAGTGCAAAGATGAATTTATTAGTATGATTATGAACAGGAACTGTGATTTAGTATAACCATGATCTTTGATGTTTCAGGTAAAGACATGTGATGAAAATTATCTTCGTCCTGATTGCGAAGAAAAATTTAGAATCACAATTATGATTATGAGTTATTCATATGATTGTGGACCAGAATTGTTGATTGATGTTACAGGGATAAAACATTGTTGGTGGATTTTTAACATAGAGAAGATAATAGACTTTATGGTCTATTTGACTCTTCTAATGGATTTCTCGTTCCGCTGCAACTATGGTTGAAATTTTTATCATCTACCATATGTTCTAAATATCTAATTTATTATTGATGAAGGCTATTGAAAATTTAATTATCTTTAGTCATATTATTCTTTACTGAGCTAGTTGTGCTCACCCTTTTGCTTCACAATTCCTTTCAGGTAATAAGAGTGTAGCTGGGTCGAGCGGGGGTAACAGGGGAATAGAACGGTGGTCATCATTTAGTAGTTATATTTGGTGAATCAACTAGGGTGAGGTGAACCCAACATTGGAAGGGTGTTTTTCAAATATCATACATGATGTCTAATGACATACAACCTCGTATCATCATAAGATATGGATGTGGTCATCCACTTGCTGAGTATATATACGAGTACTACCTATATAATATTGGTGTTTGTTTGAAGTATAATTCTTAATTAGAGACAGTGGAGATAATGATATGTCAAGAAAAGACTCACAATTGGGAAGAATATGATAGTAATCTTCTCGTTTTTCTTTGGGGTCTATTGGGTCAACCAAGGATAATTCTATGGCCATATGATATCTATCATAACCTAGAAGCATGACCTCCCATGTACGAAGGTTTCCTTGAGCACTTCCCAAAGATTCTAATTTCTAAAATAATTTTTGACTATACCTTTATGTAAGGTGTCATTGTGAGGTGCTGTCCACGGTTGGAACATGAGTCACATTTTGTATATATTTGTATCCAAACTCACTGCATATGTGTTGTTGTATATTGCACGACAATTATTGTAATAAAGTTGTAGTTATTTTCTGTACCATATATTTGGCGACTCAGAATAGGTTGGATGGAATGGACCTATTTTGGGGTTGTCACATAAGTGACCTAAGAGAACAAACCCAGATCCGGAATAACACAAAAAACAGGGGGTAATACCTATATCCATATCAAAGCAAATTTGAAAAAAAATCAAAACCAATCAATTAGATCCGAAGGAAAACAATAAAAAGCATTTGATAAATTAGAACCAAAATCCCATATTTGAAGCCAAAGCTAGTAAGAAATCGGAGGAAGACTGAACCAACACCATAACAGACCCAAAACAATACGCAGTGACACAACCCATTTTAACCTAAACCACCATCTCTCACTAATAATTTCTATCATAGGTTCCTCAATCTGAAGTAGGTACCCGTGGTGCCATATCTATCACCACCACAGTTTGATAAACCTCCTCGATTGTTGCCTCTGTTACTAAAATCAGTCCTTCCATTGAATTCTCCTCGGCTGAACCCTCTGCTGCTACCCACATAGTACCCACGTCCTCTCATTCCATCGTTCTTGAATACAACCTCGTTCCTGAACCCAGGCCCTCTTTCAACCTGGAACCTTCCCCTATTGTTCCCTGCATTAATTTGGGCGTTTATTTGGGTAAATCACTTGAGACACCAGATCTAAGAAAAGGGGTTTTTGTTTTAATTTCGGGAAATTCTTTGTTAAGTTATAAATCAAAATCCTTGCGAAAATAAAACAGCTAACCCGTGGTGCTCGGATGGTCATTGGGTTGAAGTTTCAAGTTGGAGGTCTGGAGATCAAATTTGAGCAGCAACAAATTTTTTGGTTCAAGTCTAATAACAGCCACGTCATATATGCCACATTTAAATAAAAAATAAAAATACCCACGTCAGATATGCCACGTGTGCCACGTAGGCGCCACGTGAGCAAGTCAACACATATATGGCAGAGGGGCTCGAAGTCCAATTTTTTTAATAGAAAAGGGCTCAAAATGCGTTGACCAAAAAAAAAGGGTTCAATACCCAAAAACTCCTAAAGTTTAGTGGTCACATTTGTATTGTACCCGTTTATTCTCCTAGAAAGTTATAAAAGATAAATATTTTAAAATAATTTATGTTTTCTAAAATGATAATTTTTTTAGGAACGGAAGGATGGAGTAATATACACGTACATGTTTCAAAGTTCGAGAGAAACAATCTATTTCTATTTTTACGCGGAACTTTTTTGCGTTAAAAATAGACAGAAACGAATATGAGACAGATAAGGCTTGTTTAATATTTTCTAACTAAGCGATAAAGTTTGGCTCAATTGTTTGAAACATTATATGACAGTTCTAATCTATTTCAAAATTAGCGATGATATAAAATTTGTATCAAAGATTAAACATGTAAGAAAAAAATTATTTCAAATCAGTTGTTGTCCGATTTAAGGTATAGACAATTAAATGTAAATATATGAAAGTAGTATACACATAATCTAATCATATTTGATGATAAAACATATACTCCCTCCGTCCCAAATTAACTGCTCAATTTTGACTTTTTTTAGTCAAATTGACTATTTTTAGAATTAATAATTAAACATATATAAATATATTTCTGAAATTATAAAAATTAGGATTAGTAATAAATTGTATATACTTTCTTTTGGTTATAATCTCTTCACCTATATTTTAGCAAAAATAGTAAAAAGATTAGTTTTAAAAATGGTTAATTTGACTTTAAAAAGTCAAAACTGAGCAATTAATTTGGGACGGAGGGAGTACTTTGTAACAATCTTATTTATTTATTAATAAAAAATATTTATTTAAAGATATTTAATTATCTACATGGCTTTTTTTATAAAATGTGATAAATCCATAGTTGTAAGCAATATTTTTAGAATGATGATGATGATCATGCTAATGAGATATAAATTCTTAGATAACTTAAAAATTAAAATTGTTCCTAATCGTAATATTACTAAAAAAAGAATTAGTAAATCCGGATAGATTCGTACATACGTTGCTTGCTCTCATTGGATGAATAATAATTGATCTCATGATCATTTGTGTGGAGACACTAAAATAAGTATGTAGGTGCTTGTTAGAGAATAAGTTCACTGAACATGGCTCGCTAAAAAATACCTAATAAAATTTTATTTGTCTGTCAATAAGAATTCAAGTAGTGATAGTAGTACAAATGAACCTTAGACTTGAGATCAACATAGTATCTTGTGTATGATAAGTTATATTTTGACATGTCCTTTAAGACCCTTAGGGTATTTTAAAGGGTATGTTTGGGTGTAATAAATTGTACATGGAGATAATGAATGATCAACAAAGAATTTACCGCTTCTAGTAAAAGAAGAGAATGTCCTATGTAATTTGATAAATGACAACACAATAGTCTTTGGCTAAGGCAGAATGAAATTAGAAAATAGTTTCTAATAATTTGAATTATTTGGAGTTGTGCATTTAAGAATCAAAATACATAAAATTAAATAAAATAAGATTTCACAACAATTCCATATCTTATATTTAATTGGAACATTGTATAGTGGAAGGATTGAATTGTACGTTAACTATATACTGAAATGTTCTTTTATAATTAATGTTAAAATCTATATTATCTGAAAAGTCATTGATTGCTAAGGGGGCTTGTGAGACCCCAGATTTTATGAATAAATATTTAATTTTCTCGAAATAATTTTTTTTAAATATTATGGTGTGGATTTGATATAATATTATAGTTGTGGGTAATATTTATAAATTTTACAAAGTACGCAAGTTGTTATAAAATATTCGTTTGGTCAGGGAATATTCTTTTTGCCGGGGAATATCCGTACGCCAGCACAATCATTGGTGGATCCCACAACGGAAGTATTGTCGTAGTTAGAAAACGACAGAATTATCTTTTTAAAAATAACGGTGAAAGTGTTACCGTTAAAATTGTTGAACTACCCAGTAGTAAAAGTACAGTAATACGCGTGGTTGCATAGTAGCACACGATATTGATTATTTATGCTTACGTGAGAAGTCACTCAGTTATACTCAATTATTGCTACAGTAATTACTGTATCATATCTCTCATATTATTGATTCAATTATTGTCACAGTATCATCTGCATAATATGTTATATTAAAATCAATAATCGAGACGACAAAGTTATTCATATTATTATTTGCAATATTGACAATGTCTAGAAGTTCTGTCAAGGAGAGGTTTGGTCACCTAATTGCGCGCCAATAAGGAGAAATCCTTATCGGAAAGCCCCTTCTTTCTTGGGAACGACCTGGTTGTTAAATATTGTAGTTATAATATTAATGATGAGTAAGTTGTGTTGATTAAAGATGAATTTTATAGTTCCATTATGTTGAGATTATTAGTGTTAGTGGAAATTAACATTTATTTCGATGATAATTGATGTCTGGAGGTTATATTGTTCACTCGGGTATTCAGAACCCTTTTCGTGTCAGAGTACTATTCACAGGGTACTATTGATTCACATTCTTATACTATTAGGGGTGGTGGTACAAGATTGATAATACTTGCATGACTAAGTTAAAAATAAAGGTATAAATGGAGGTACTATACTGTAATTGTTTTTATCACATAATTGGAACTATTGAGTCACATGATTTACTATTGATTCACATTATTTACTATTACGGGGAGTTGGTGCAAGATTGATAATACTTGCATGACTAAATTAAAAATGAAGAAAAAGAGGAAGGTATTATACTGTAATATTTCGAGCCCCAAAACGTACAATTATCGAAACTATATTTTCCTATAAATAGAATGCTCATTCTTCCTTCATTTCTCACCAATTCACAAAAGCTTTAGAGTGATTATTATAGAGAGAAATTATAGAGAGAAAGAAGAAAAGTATTCTGCTACTTCACCACTTCTATTTCCAGTTTCTTCTAAGGTAGGGAATATTATTTGTTGTACTCGTAGGGAGTATTATTTCTTTCTTATCCATGAAGAGAACTTCTGTTATTCCATTCTTTGTTATTATGTTGGAATAACCTGTCTATGCGAAGTACCGCATACTTGGTGAAATTCTTCTGTTATTCCATTCTTTATTATTCTATTGGAATATCCTATCTGTGAGTTCTACGCCGAAATTGGTTCTGTCTTTATTATTCTGTTGGAATATCCTGTCTATGCATTCTATGCCGGACCTGGTTCCGTTATTATTATTCTGTTAGAATATCCTGTCTGTGCGTTCTACGCCGGACCTGGTTCCGTCTTTATTATTCTGTTGGAATATCCTATTTGTGCGTTTTACGCCGGACTTGATTCCGTCTTTATTATTCTGTTGGAATATCCTGTCTGTACGTTTTACGCCGGACCTGGTTCCGTTATTTATTATTCTGGTTGAATAATCTGTCTGTGTGGTCTATCGCATGCATGATGATTTCTTTTGTTATTCCATTCTTTATTATACTCAGTTGGTTAAAACTTTGACTTCTATACTCCATGAAATTAGTGGAATATCCTTGATATTTGTGCTTCATCTAGTATCTTTTCATGGACATATTCTTCTGAGCATTCTTGAATTTTACTCTACAAAGCAGTATCATGTTCACACTTTGGACGTTATCAGTTCCTAGATAAATTAATTCTTGAACTTGTTTTATTGAATTCTTATATCATTGTCATCATCCTCATGTTTATATTTTGTTGAAAGTCATCTGCGGCCTGTAGTGTATAGATGGACTTGGTATGATTATGACCAGGGATTATTCGGTGTAATCATAATCGTAATGTTACAAATGATGTGGAAAAAGTCCTCATTGGCCTGTAGTGCATTGATGGACAGTTTTTGGTATGATTATGGCTATGGATTCTCTTTGGCCGTAGTGCAAAGATGAATTTTTTTATGGCATGATCAGGGCTATTGATGAAAACATGATTATCTTTAGCCGTAGTGCATGGATAATTTGTGGTTGTGATATTAAAGAATATCCTTGGCCGTAGTACATGGGTGATTCGATGATGTGGATTATTTATTAAGCTGAGTCCCAGCGATAAAAGTGATGAAAAACCTTTTAAATCATAAAAGATAGTAGATTTTATTCTCTACATGACTCTTTTAATGGATTACTTTTTTCGCTGCAGTTAAACTTGATGGTTGTTATATTGTATCAGTTTAACACTGTTGAAGGCTAACGATAATTTTTTTTGCATTATCTTAGTCATAATATCTCTTACTGGGCTAGTTGAGCTCACCCTTTCTTTCACTGTTCTCTTCAGGAAATGAGAATGTAGCAAGGACTAGTCGGGGAACAGAGTGATGGTCCTAGATGGTGCATTAGTAGTCCTCACTATTCTGTGAAATAGTGTGATAATAAATGTAATGGGGACTCCATTGAGTTTTTATACTCTCTAGAGGACAGTATTTGTATTAAAATTCATAGAATATGTTTTGTCGTATTGTACACCATAGTTGTATAATTATGTTTGTATTTGTACTCTGTACCATGTATCTGGCGACTCAAGATGGGTGATGTATACCTAATTTTGGGGGCGTCACAGTTGGTATCAAATCTTAGGGATATGATCCCTGGCTAAGATGTGAGATAAGAACTAGGAGGGTAGAGACGGGGAATTCCTTCGCTAGTATGACCTACCTAAGTTTATTTGATATTTAATTGGTCGGTCAGAGTATAGGGATAATATGTGATATATTAATTAACCCTTGTTTTGTGGCAGTATTTGGAAATGGCATCCGAGAATGTTGAGAACATCAATGGAGCACATGAGACCGTTGAGTCTCCACAGATCAATAATTAGGACAATGTGCAACATGATGGCGATAATCCTCTTGTAAATAACAACACTGACCAAATGACGAACGACGGTACGTTTAGGAGCTTTTTAGAATTCATGCAACACCAGACGAGAGAGACTCCTGTTCATAATGTAGGAGGAAACAATGGCAACCCACGGTTGGTCACCTCTAAGCAGTTCAAGGAGCTGGGACCACCGGAGTTTTTGGGAAAGCCAGAACCACTTAAGGCGGAGACATGGTTAAAGCAGATCACCAAGATATTTCATGTCTTGGGATGCTCAGAGGAGCAAAAGGTTCCCTTTGCCACCTTTATGTTGCGTGAAGAGGCAGATTACTGGTGGGAATCTGTAAAACGTACCCAGACTGACGCACTCAAGATGTCATGGGAGAAGTTCCAAGAACTGTTCAACGACAAATACTTTCCCGAAAGTATTCGTCACATGAAAGAGGTAGAGTTCATCAAGTTAGAGCAAAACAACATGACAGTGTCACATTACGAAGCCAAGTTTGCCGAGTTGTCCCGATTTGTATCCCATTTGGTTGATAATGAGGAGAGAATGACGCGAATGTTTTTAAGAGGTTTGAAACCGGAGATACGTCAATATCTTATTTCTCATAAACTTTGTTTATATTCAGATGTACTGAATAGGGCTCAGTTATTGGAGAGCGATAATGAGCCAGCCCAATGAAAGGATAACGAGTAGACCTGGCAAACGGGCCGGGCGGGACGGGCCCGGCCCGGTCGAGAGCGGGCCGGGCCGATGACGGGCCGGGCCAAAATGGCCCGGATTTTGGTGGGCCAAAATTCTTAGGCCCGTGGCCCGGGGTTGGGCGGGCCGGCCCGGCCCGCGGGCTTTTTTTTTTTTTTTTTTTTTTTTTTTTTTTTTTTTTTTTTGCAACAATGATCATCAAAAAGAAACAATAATAATAATAAATATTAAAAATAATTAATAAATCAATAATTAATAATTATAGACTTTTTGAAACAAGACAAATGAAATTAATTAATAGTTAAATTCTATTATGAATTATTAAAAAATGAATTCTATCATTTTATTAACTAGTTTACAAACTTGGTCATTCCTTGCATGGGCACTGTACTGTGCTTGTGTAAAACAAAAAGTAACAAGAAAAAAAATAAAAGCTTGCATTTTCAAAAGGAAAAAAAAAGTATTGGGCTTTGCTAAGAGATTCATTATTAAATAAATAGTATATAGAAAAGAATGCTTGTGTATATCTTTCATGGCATGGGCTATGTTAAACCCCAACTCATTATTATTAATTTATAATATATAAAATAATCTATGGGCCTATAAATATTGTACTGTGCGTGCATGTGTTTCTTTGATAAACAAAACTAGTAATGACTAGTATTACATCACAACATTATTGATGTTTTGAAAACATTGCGACTTTTGTTACTCTTATTACTTTCAAAAGGTTTGAACTCTTATTTATTTAATTACAAGTCTTATGTTCAAGCCTCATAAGCCACAAATATAAATTTTCTGTAAAAAAAAAAAAAAAAAAATATTCGCGGGCCGCGGGCCGGGCCGGGCCACCCGCGGGCCGGGCCAAAACGGGCCGGGCTAAAACGGGCCGGGCCAAAAACGCCCGCATTTTTCTGGGCTGAATAATTGAAGCCCAACGCCCGGCCCGTGGCGGGCGGGCCGGCCCAGCCCGCGGGCTTGGGCCTCTTTTGCCAGGTCTAATAACGAGCAACAACACGATAATAATCGTACCGGTGGCAACGACCATCGGAACAATGATAACCATCGTGGGGAAAATTATCATGCCAAGAATGGTAACCACTCTGGTGGTAATCATGGATAAGATAATAGAAGTGTAAATTTCAAGAAGAGAAGGTTCAATAATGATGGAAAGACAGCAGCACCAGCACCCGGTTCAAAGGAAGAAGAACGACCACCGATCGTATGTTTCAAATGCGGACAGGAGGGACACATCCGTCCAAACTGTACGCAGCAATCCAAAGCGTGTGTTAATTGCGAAAGAGAAGGTCACCTAGCTCGATTTTGTCGTATGGTGAAGTAAAGTCCAGTTGGGATAGTGATGCCAAAGGATGTCCCAGACAAGCCAAAGCCGGTAGTTTAAGAGAGAGCATTTTTTTTTGTAACGAGGAACCTGAATAAAATTATCACGGGTATGTTAGTCATAAACTCTTGCGAAGTCTATACCGTGTTAGATACCGGTTCTACTCACTCTTTTATTTCACCTAGTTGTGCTCAATGTTTGAAGCTAACTCCGGAGAAGTTAGACTTTGATATATCTATTTAAACTCAGTTGGGAGAAACCTTCGTTACCTCCACTATTTATAAATCTTGTTTAATTCAAATCGACACTTTTACGTTACCTGTCGATCATATCTCTTTGAAAATACTTGCCTTGGATGTGATTTTAGGAATCGATTGGTTAACTACTTATCAAGCTTTTCGTAAGGTTGTTAGCTTTAATATTCCTAACCAACCTGTTATGCGAATTCAAGCAAGCAAACCACTAAAGTCAATCACTGTCATATCAAGCCATAAGTAAAGAGCCCAGGTCCTTTCGTTGTTGACTTTCTTGTGTGGAATGCACCGAAGCCAGACTTTCCGTAGGAGACGTTGTGAATGACGATGACAAGTTGATAAGTATCAATGTGACGTGTTATCCAAGTCTTGGATGAGAGTCATAGTTTTGAATGATATTTCTATTATTAAAAAATTTCTGACGTATTCTTGAAGACTTCTTAGCCTACCCTAGAGAGTGAAATCGAATTTTATATTGAACCCAGTACAAAACCCATTTCTTAAACCCTTAAATATTTTCTTCACCTAAAACGAACATAACATGTGCCAAAGACATTGGCTCGAGCTGTTGAAGATTACGATCATATCATTCAATACCATCGTGGAAAAGCGAATGTGGTAGCTGATGCGTTAAGTAGAAGATCGTATGCGTTTACAAGTGCGAATATACGAACCCCCATGAAGATAACGAATATACGAGTAGAATCAACTTTAATCGATAATGTTAAAGCCGCTCAAGCTACATACCCAGAACTGATGAATGTGAAGAAGAAGGTTCAAGAGGGCGTTATTCTAGAAGCAAGAATCGACGAAGAGAAGAAATCTCAACCCTCGATTTAATTGGCCCATTTGAAATCCTCGATAAAGTAGGAACTGTGGCTTGTAGACTCGTTTTACCGCCAAGTATGTCGCATGTTCATAACGTTTTTAACGTATCGACGTTACGTAAATATGGGGATGACCCGAACCACATTATTAATTTAGAACCGGACGAGATAGCGGATGATTTAACGTATGAGGAGATACATGTTAAAATCTTTGATAAGAAGGATTATATTCGACACTCAAAGGTTATACCTCAAAGGTTAGAATTTGAAGTGAGGTCAATGTATCCTCACCTGTTCGGCATACCAGGTACGTACGTAAATTTTTAGGGCAAAATTTCATAAGGAGGGGAGATTGTGAGACCCCAGATTTTATGAATAAAAATTTAATTTTCTCGAAATAATTTTTTTAAATATTATGGTCCGGAGCAATGCTAAAATTGGCCCTGAAGTGGCTGCTATGTAAATAGCAAGCCGAAAAAGCGAATCTAGCAACCCCAAACGTCGATCCAAGTAACTTTTGTCCCAAATCGTACAAAACAATGTAAAACATGCACGAATAGACAAAACACTTAAAAACATCCAAAAGATTAAGCTCAAACGTATTAAATTCATGGGTATAAAACTCACTCATCAAATACCCCCAAACGTAAACATTTGCTTCTCCTCAAGCAAAAACACAAAAGAACTAAAAATAAATAACGTAACTCAACTACATGAATGCATATGCATGATCTACTTCCTAATATACCTACGAACCCAGTAATAAATCAGTATGATATATAGAAACAGGCCTCAAAGATACCAATGATATTCAAACAATATATCCAATCAAGTCAAAGTCCATCACTCTAACTAGTTAGTCAATCCAAACATGTCATCACCCATGTTGTGCGTGTGTGCTTGTTAACCATTCTAACTAACTACAGTTCAAAATAATCACATAACAAACTTCTTATAAGGAAAATTTTAGTTCCAATTCAATTACTTTTGTGAACATGACAACTCCGTTTAAAACTAAGCAAATACCAAATCTAAGGGTAAATATAGGATTTATTTCTACCTTTATTCAACCACGAGGGCATTTTTGCTTTTTCTCGTGTTTTATTCATTTTTTTTATTTTTCTCATTGTTGTGCAATGTCTTATTCCCTTAGGCTTTTCAATGCTACCTTAACAAGCTTTCAACCAACGACTCCCAGACCATTAAGACCTTAGGGCGCTAGGTGTAAAGACAAATCCCCTTAGGCTTACTTGCACATGTAACAAATGCCACAAAACTAGACAAGCTTGTCACGGTGTTTATTCATTTTTTCTAGATTTTCTATATTATTTTTTCTTTTCATCATTTTTTTTTTCATTTTGTATATATATACCCCATAAATTCCCCCAAACTCAAGTTTTTACGTCATTCCAACCTTTACTGCCAATTCACTAATTTCCTTCAATTTTAACCAACATTTTCTCTCAGAAACAAATTATGAAACCCTTGAACCAAGTGGATTAAAACCGTTAAACTTTAAGTGCTAATCGGTTACATAAGTTTTAGACACTCAGATTTTCTTCATGTTTAAAATTAGAACTCATCGTCAATTATCAACACTGTTCAAGTTAACATGCAAAACCAATCTTATCATAGGCCGAGCTAAGACCACACCAACAGATCGCACAGATTCATGCAAAAAAAATGCAAATATACTTCATGAACACATACTAATGTAACCTATGTATGCATATGCAATTAACTACCATGTATTATATGCAACCTAAAAAAACACAATGCTAACACATAAAAATAACGAACTACAATGCAAATAACTAACTATATGCAGTACGACACTAAAACAAAAACTTCTTGATCGATTTCACAATCAAAACATACGTGCAAGTATACACGGTTAACAAGTAATAAAGTGAAAGTAAAGTATCTTACCCACGAGTAATTATTTAATAGAAATCACAAAGTACTAGTTCTTAATCAAACTAATTTTATTTAAACAATCGCAATTTATGATTTTTAAACTTAAGAAAACTAAATTAACTAATTATTCTGGATTACTTTATAAATGAATTCAAATAAATAAAGATTAAGACTACAATATCCCTAATTATGAACTATAAACCAATTATCCAATTAACCCGATTATTACCCCACCTGAATTGTTAACAGGAATTCTGTGATAACCCGGTATTTCGAATAATTAAAATTTTATGAATAATTTTTTTATTAATATTAATTGTTAATATTGTGATGTGTAATTGTGATACGAGTTTGGAGAATGAGTCAATTTATGTATTGACTAATAAAATTAGAGTATAGTTGTGCTTAAAAAGATGAGAAACCCTAACCCTAATTTCTGGAAAGGGATTCGACAGAAAATATAATTAAAATAATTATATTAATGAGTACGCGTTTGTATTGTTTAGAATTTTGATCAATGATTGATCGGATAAGGTTTAAAATTATAAACCCTAATATTAGAAACCCTAATCTCAGGATTAGAAACCTTAACGTACCATTAGAAACCCTAATCGTATGATGGGAAACCCTAATTTAAAATCCAGGAATCCTAAACCCTAATTAGGAAACCCTAATCCTAAGTGGCATGTATAAGGCGTTTATTAAACTTAAAATATGATTAGAAAACCCTAATTATATTTTATTTATTTTAATTTCAATTTTACAAACCTAATTGTAATTTGGAAATTTTATTTTTCTATTAGAAACCCTAATTCGTGGGTTATAACCATAATGACCAATTACGATCCTTATTGCTTAATTAGCAATTCTAATTAGGAATTATTAATCCTAATTAGCAATATTTAAGTTATGATTAAGAAATTTTAATATAATTAGAAGATTCTAATTATAATTTAGAAATATTAATTTTCAATTTTTAGAACCTAAATTGGAAATTTTAGAAAATCAAATTACTTAACCCTAAGGGTTCCAAACCCTAAACCCTAAGGGTTTGGCTAATTGATAAGATTGCCATTAAAATCAAATTGTAAATGACCAAAATGTCCTTTTTATATTTTTTAATTAGCTAACTTGTAAAAAAATCAAAAGCTTTAGTTGTTAAACAACTTTGTTGACTTTGGGGCTAAAAATCTGCAACAAAACTCGTCCATAACATTCAGCCATAGCAACATATCAAAATATATATAGGCTATGAGAGAGAAAAAGTCACAAAAGTTAGTCATGTTTCACCAAAGCTCTCCACAACTCATTCTCTCTCAAACCCTCCGAATTGGCTAAGTAGATCAGTCTTTTACAGCGTCTGACACCAGGCATGACCATGAATTTTCTGGGTAACCTAGAAAGCCTTTTACAGTGTCTGACAACTTTTTGTGAGGTCTAGATCTGTCGTGTTGTAAGTGTTATGATGATGTTATTGTATAATTATTATTGCATGTTGTGCGTACTCTAGATCCATGGTTTTAGTTTCCAGAAACAGATAATATATCGAGTGTAACTAATGGTCAAAGTAGACCATTTGATCACGGATGGATTTTCTGGGAAACCCAGAATCGGTTTGAACAAATATTTCTGACAAGTTTTGACCGTGTTAAAACTTGTAGATCTTTTGTTGTTAAATTCTGTGTTGTTATGGTAATTATCCTTGTCATGAATACTATAGATTTAAACCATTAACCGACTTGAATCATGACTGGAACATAGATTAAATGGAGCTTGAAAGTGTCCACTCAGACGGTCTGGGTTTCTGGAAAACCCAGAAATCGTCTGACATGTACTTTGAAGGCATAGATCTAATTGTTTGTTTGTTGTATGACCATGATTTCGATGGTATATTGTAGAGTTACATTTCATCTACACGATCCCTGTCTAAGTTAGTCTAAATCATGTTTGGATTAAGATTAACAGTTAGTCAAACAAAGACCCTTGAAAGCTGGGCTGTCAGTGTTCTTGAGCTCAAGAACACCAACAACGACGCTTTGTGTTGCTAAAGGGCTTTAGCGACGGTTATATTTATTTTATTTTCTGAAAATTCCAGAAAATGCTAAAAAATAGAAATAAATTATAAAAAATTACCAAAAATAGTTTTAAAAATTATTTTAAATTATGAAAAATACTTTCTGACTATTTGGAATATTTTTCATTAATAATTATAATTATTTGAATATTAATTCTATTTAATTTATTTATTTAGTGTCTTAAATAAATTAGAGCAAAATGATTTTAATTATATAAAAATCATTTTAAAAAAGAATAATGTATTTAAAAATATTTTGAGTTATAAAATGTAACTTTTAATATTTTTGGAGAATTTTCATTAATAAATTAGTATTAATGATATTAGAATTATTTAATTATTAAATTAAATAAATAAGTTTAAAATGATTTTATTAATTTAAAAAATCATTTTAAATAAGAATAAAGTATTAGAAAATATTTTGAATTATAAAATATAATTTTCAATATTTTTGGAGAATTCTCATTAATAAATTAATATTAATGATAATAGATTTATTTAAATATTATATTAAATAAAGGAATTAAAAATGATTTTATTGATTTAAAAATCATTTAAAAATGAGAAAAATGTTTTAAGTTATAATTAATGACTTTTAATATTTTGATATTAATTTCATTAATATTGAAATATTAATGGTGATGATTTAAAAATGATTTTAATTATTTTTAAAAATTATTTAAGTAGAATATTAATGATTTAAAAATATTTTAAGTTATTAATAATAACTTTAATATTTTGACAAGTATGTTATTAATATTTTTATATAATTAAATATTAATAATGATAAGATTATTTGATAATTAAATCATTTGAAAATGATTTAAGTGTTTGAAAAATTATTATAAATTATAATAATTGTTTATAAATTATTAAAAGCTTCTGAAAAATATTATAAACGATAGTTGACTTATCTAAAATTAATATTGAAGCTTAGAAACCGAATTTAATTGACAATAACTGTGTTAATTGTCGGATAGGGTGACCAGAACACCGAGAATGGACCGAAGTCCAACCAGACCGAAATAGTTAAACTTGTTAAGTGTTTATATAGGTTATAAACACTGATGTGACTATGTGGTAATGTGTCTAGGAGAAGTTTGACTGTAAAATACAGTGTTGCGTGTTATAAATGATTGTGCTAATTGTGAGACCGACATTGTTGAATATAGGTCTTACGAACGTAATTAATTATATTGTGTAGCTGTAATCAACGCGGAAGGCAAGTTTCCTAACTCAACCTTGAGTTATATTCATTCAATTATTATAATCGTTAATTATTGCTAATTATACCATGCCCAGGGAAATTATTGTTGATTATTCGCAGTTAGTGCATGTTTAATAATTCAAATTGAATTACTGATTCGGAAAATATACATTTGTAGAATAACTGTTGTTGGATATTCATATCCGTAGAAGATAGAATTGACAGTACAGATAATTCATGTTATTGTCGAACTATGTTGAGAAATGTCTTAGCTAATCATTTTGGCTAGAAGAACATTTATTAGAACTTGATAGGTTCGAGAAGAGAATTCAATTATTATTAACAGATCGATGCCAATTATTTTAGCTAGATTGAGAAGTAATTAGAAATTGAAATCACAGTATTTCGTTGAAAAATCAAATCTTTATTCTAAGACTGAGAAGAACAACCTTTTATATAAAGGGAATATTTTATTGGTCGTATACTCGACCTTTGCGCGCGATTAAGTATTATACATAATATAGGGTATAATGAAGCTGATCACTTTATATACTTGCAGAGGGGTATGATTTAATATTTATAGTTATCTGATACACCTGGGTATATCAAGGTATAACTTTGATAGTTACTCAAAAAGAGAAGTTCAAGATCTAGTGGATCGCTCAGCATAAATCTGGAAAACATTCCACTTTGCTATCTCGTAGAATATAATTCTTGATTATTCATTTGAATATCGTAGAAAACCTTGAAAGCGTTGTACACTTTCATTATCAAATTATTGTTGCATAGAATGTAAGAAGGTTTGATATTAATTTCTATATCTTTATTGTATCTCTTAACTTGCGGGGCAAACTTGTTACTCACCCTTGCTATAAATAAAACTTTTTAGCTAGGGACGAAGTTGCAGAAGGTGCTGCGAAGAAGAACAAAGGAAAATGCATAGTTATAAATTAGTATAATGAAGTTCAGCATTATTATTATATTGTTGTATTGTAAACCCTTTTTGTATATCTAAAGGGGTATGTTTGTAATTTTAAGGTTAATGGACATGGGACTTATGTATTAACAACATATGTTAATGACTTATGGATCGTGAACACCAAACCCGTGGGTCAGGTAACCTGGATTTGGGGGTGTCATAAGTTGGTATCAAAGCTGTAGTGACCAATGTGTCACAAGTTGGTAGAAGAGCTGTAGGTTATAATCCTTAAGTGGGGTGGGGGAAAACCCTATGATTATAACCATACGCGAGATAGAGAAAACTCATGTAAAGTTTTAAGTGAGGTATTGCTGAAGTGCATCAATAGTGAGATAAGTGGACACATAATGTGAGAATTTTATACTGGTGAAGTACTAATTGTAAAACACCAACTTTTTGAATAAAGATGAATTTTCTATAAATATTATTTTTAAATATTATGGAGTAAAATTGATATAATGTTATAGTTGTGGGTAATATTTATAAATTTTACAAAGTACGCAAGTTGTTATATAATATTCGATTGGTCGGGGAATATTCATTTTAACAGGGAATATTCGTACAACGACACAATCATTGGTGGACCCCACAATAGAATTATTGTCGGATTGAGAAAACGACAAAAATATTTTATTGAGATTACGGTGGAAGTTTTACCGTTGATACTGTTGAACTACTCGGTAGTAAAATTACAGTAATACGCGTGGTTACATAGTAGCACATAGTATTAATTATTAAAGGTTTATGTGAGAAGTCACTCAGTTTTGCTTATTTTATAAACACTCATTTACCTATTTTTCAAAATAATTAATAGAAGATGCTTCAGTATGTATATATAATATCTGTGTGTGATAAGGATGTATGTGATAAGGATGTGTGTAAAAATGACGTGTGGGGTGGGGGAAAGAAAAATGAAAATGGGGGTTACGTATATATATGGTAATGTTATATATATATATATATATATATATATATATATATATATATATATATATATATACTTTATTAGTATTATTTATATACTAGTAATTACCCGTGCCTGAAGGCACGACATAACGAAAAAATAGATTTAAAATTAGAAAAATACTTTATTACCTAAATACTCTTTTCAACTTAAAATAACTTACAATCAGACATAACAATTATCATAATTAACCACACTACCAAAATAATTAATTTTCCTTTAAAAATAGATATCAAGAAAAATATAAACTTGTCCACAAAATATACAATCATTAATAACAATTAGTATAATTCATCACACCACCATAATAATAATAATTATTGTTATTATTATTGTTGTTATTGTTATAATAATAATAATAATAATAATATTATTATTATTATTATTATTATTATTATTAGTATATTTATTGTTGTTATTATTATTACTCTTATAATAATAATAATAATAATTATAATTATAATTATTATTATTTTTGTTATTATTATTATTATTATTATTTTTATTTTTCTTATTATTATTATTATTATAATAATAGTTATTATTATTAATTGACTAAGCCGGGAAGAAATATGAGCTTTTAGATTAAGTTGGAAGAATTAAGTTATAATGAATCTGAACCGTCCTTATGCTTTATCAAATGGGTTCTGTTTTAATATATATATTTATTATTATTAGTACTATTATAATAATTATTATTATAATTATAATAATAATAATTATTATTATTGTTATTACTACTACTACTATTATTATAATTATTATCATTATTGTTATTTGATTTGGGCGAAAATTTTTAGTGTGAGATGAAATATGAGCCTTTAGATTAAGTTGGAAGAATTGAGATGAAATCTGAATCGTTCTTGTGGTTTATCAAATGAAATATTCAAAATGGTTTCTATTTTATTATATAGATATTATAATTATTTTTATTATTAGTACTATTATAATTATTATTATTAATATTATTATTACTATTATTATTATTATTAGTACTATAATAATAATAATAATAATAATAATAATAATAATTATTATAATAATAATAATTATTATTATTTGTTTTTGTGTGAATGAGAGAGGAGAGAGAAATATTTTGTGTGTGAACATGAGAGAGAGTATGGTGTATGCGTGAATTTGATTTGGGCGGGAAGAAATATGAGCCTTTAGATTAAGTTGGAAGAATTAAGTTAGAATGAATCTGAACCGTTCTTGTGCTTTGTCAAATGAAAGATTCAAAATGGGTTCTGTTTTATTATATATATATATATATATATATATATATATATATATATATATATATATATATATATATATATATATATATGATGGATAATGACATGTGGGTGGGGCCCACATGTTGGAAGAAGAATTTGGGGGAAAAGCTGAGAAATTTTTTCAATGGAGGAGGTTGTTTTTTTTTTCAAACAACATGTGTTATATATATATATAATATTATATATATTATATTTTATTTAAAAGATTTTGCTTTAAATATAGACCGTCAGATTAAAGTAAATCAATCTCGACCGTTCATGAGTTAGTTACTATGCATTCCATTTTTCTATAAATAGAAGCTCATTCATTCATTATTTTCTTACGAATTCACTGAAACTCTAGAGAGATAAACTATAAAGAGAAAGAAGAAAGTATTCTGCTACTTCACTACTTATATATCCAGTACTCTTCTTCTTAAGGTACGGAATATTATTTGTTGTATTCGTAAGGGGTGTTATTCTTTCTTATTCATGAAGGGAACTGTTGTTATTCCATTGCTTATTATCATGTTGGAATAACCTGTATACGCGGTCTACCCTATACTTGGTGACATTCTTCTATTATTCCATCTTTACTATTCTGTTGGAATATCCTATCTGTGCGTTTTACGCCGGACCTGATATCGTCTTTATTATTCTGTTGGAATATCTTGTCTGTGCATTTTACGCCGGACCTGGTTCCGTCTTTATTATTATTCTGTTGGAATATCCTGTTTGTGCGTTTCATGTCAGACCTGATTCCGTCTTTATTAGTATTCTATTGGAATAACATGTCTATGCGAAGTACCGCATGCATGGTGATTTCTGTTGTTATTCCATTCTTTATTTTTCTGTTGGAACATCTTGTCGGTGCGAATTTCGCCAGACCTGGTTCCGTTATTTAGTATTCTGTTGGAATAACCTGTCTATGCGAAGTACCGCATGCATGGTGATTTCTTTTGTTATTTCATTCTTTATTATACATAGTTGGTTAAAGTTTTGACTTCTATACTCCATGAAATTAGTAGAATATCCTTGATATTTGTGGTACATCAAGTATCTTTTCATGGAAATATTCTTCTGATCATTCTTGAATTTTACTCTACAAAGCAGTATCATGTTGACAATTTGGACATTAGTAGTTCTTGGACAAATTAATTCTTGAACTTGTTTTTATTGAATTCTTATATCATTGTCATCATCCTCATGTTAAATTATGTTGAAAGTCATCTGTGACTTGTAGTGCATAGATGGACTTGGTATGATTATGACCATGGATTATTCAGTGTAATCATGACCGTAATGTTACAAATGATGTGGTAAAAGTCCTCATTGGCCCGTAGTGCATTGATGAACAATTGTTGGAATGATCATGACCATTAATGAATACACAAATATTCTTGGCCCGTAGTGCATGGATAATTGTAGTTGTGATAGTAAAGAATATCCTTGGCCGTAGTGCAGGGGTTATTCGATGATGTGGAATATTTATTAAGCTGAGTCTCAGCGATAACAGTGATGAAAAACCTTTTAAATCATAAAAGATAGTAGATTTTATTTTCTACTTAACTCTTTTAATGGATTGCTTGTTCCGCTGCAGTTAAACTTGATGTCTATTATATTTTATCAGTTTAACATTGTTGGAGACTAATGATAATTTATTCTGAGCTCACCCTTTCTTTCATTGTTCTCTTTAGGAAATGAGAATATAGTTGGGACGAGTCGGGGAACGGAGTGATGGTCCAGAGGATAGCATTAGTAGTCCTCACTATTCTGTGAAATAGTGTGATAATAATTGTAATGAGGACTCCTTTTGAGTTTGTATAATCTCTAGTAGATAATATTTGTATTCAAACTCACAGTTTATGTTTGTCGTATTATACACGACAATTGTATTAGTAAGTTGTATTTGAATTCTGTACCATGTATCTGACGACCCAAGATGAGTGATGTATACCTAATTTTGGGGGCATCACACTTGGTATCAGAGATTAGGGATATAATCCCCGGCTAAGATGTGAGACTAGAACTAGGAGGGGAGAGACGGGGAATTCCTTCGCTAGTATGACCTACTTAAATTTATTTTGTATTTAAATTGGTTGGTCAGAGTTTAGAGATATTATGTTACATGTCAATTAACCTTTGTTTTGTAGCAGTATCTGAAAATGACATCCGAAAATGTTGAGAATAGCAATGGAGCACAAGACACCGTTGAGTCTCCACATATCAATAATCAGGAGAATGTGCATCAGGAAGGTGACAATCCTCATGCAAACAACAACTCTGACCAAATGCTGAATGATGGATTGTTCAGAGGCTTTATAAAATTCATGCAACAGCAGGCGAGAGCGGCTCCTATCCAAAATGTAGGTGGAATCACTGGAAACTCTCAGGCGGTCACCGCTAAATAGTTCAAGGAGCTGGGACCACCGGAGTTTAAGGGAGAGCCAAAACCACTTATGGCAGAATCATGGATAAAGTAGATCACCAAGATATTTGATGTCTTGGGATGCTCCGAGGAGCAAAAGGTTCCCTTTGCCACCTTTATGTTGCGCAGAGAGGCAGATTACTGGTCGGAATCGGTAAAACGTACTCAACCTGCCGTGCTAAAGATGTCTTGGGAGAAGTTCCAAGAGCTGTTCAACGACAAATACTCTCCCGAAAGTATTCGTCACATGAAGGAGGTGGAGTTTATCAAATTGGAGCAAAACAATATGACCGTGTCGTAATACGAGACAAAATTTGTGGAGTTATCCCAGTTTACGTCCCACTTGGTGGATAATGAAGAGAGAATGGCGCGAATGTTTTTAAGAGGCTTGAAGCCGAAAATACGTCAACATCTTATTTCTCATAAACTGTGTTTGCATTCAGATGTTGTAAATAGGGCTCAGTTGGTGGAGTGCAATAACGAGTCAACGTAACCAAAAGAGAGCAGCCGCCAAAATGATAATACCCGTGAGAGCAGTCATCGAAGCGGTGACAACAAGCGTGGAGGGAATCAACAGACCAGAAATGGTAACCACTTCGGTGGTAATCAGGGCCAAAACAATAAGAATGGACATTTCAAGAAGAGGAGATTCAACAATGATGGAAAGACGTCAGCACCAGCACCCGTTGTTAAGGAAGGAGAAAGACCACCTATCATATGCTTCAAATGCGGAGGGGAGGGACACATCAGTCCAAATTACGCTATGCCGTCCAAAGCATGTTATAATTGTGGAAGAGAAGGTCACTTAGCCCGATTTTGTCGTTCACTGAAGACAAATTCAGCTAGGATGGAGGCACCAAAGACTGTCCCAGAAAAGTCAAAGCCGGTAGTGCAAGGGAGAGCGTTTGTTGTGACCTCCCAGAGAGCAAGGAACCCGAATGAGGTCATCACGGGTAAGCTTATCATAAACTCTAGCAAAGTCTACACTTTATTTGATACCGGTTCTACCCTTTCTTTTATTTCTCCTACTTGCGCTCAACGATTAAATTTGACTCCAGAGAAATTAGACTTTGACTTATCTGTGGAAACTCCGTTGGGAGAAACCTTCATTACATCCACGATTTATAAGTCTTGTTTGGTTCAAGTTGGTACCCACACATTACATGTCGATCTTATTGCATTAAAAATACTTGCATTTGATGTAATTCTAGGGATTGATTGGTTAACTACTCATCATGTAAAAATTGATTATTTTCGTAAGGTTGTTAGCTTTCATATTCCTAATCGACCTATTATGCGAATTCAAGAAACCAAACAATTAAAATCAATCACTGTCATCTCAAGCCGTAAAGCTATTCGTTTATTGAAAAATGGATGTCAAGCTTTCTTAGCTCATGTCACAGATCTAAACAAAAATACGTCAGTTTTGAATAATATTTCTATTGTTAATGAATTTCTTGACGTATTCCCTAAATAACTTCCTGGCCTACCCCCAGAGCGTGAAATTAAATTTTGTATTGACCTTGAACCCGGTACAAAACCCATTTCTAAAGCCCCATATCGAATGGCTCCTATTCAACTTCAGGAGTTAAAAACTCAACTGCAGGAATTGTTAGACATTGGCTTTATTCATCCCAGTACTTCTCCTTGGGGTGCTCCTGTTCTATTCGTGAAGAAGAAAGATGGGAGTATGCGACTTTGTATTGATTATCGAGAGTTGAATCATGTCACCATCAAAAATAGGTACCCATTGCCACGTATTGATGACTTGTTTGACCAGTTGCAAGGAGCCAAATTCTTTTCAAAGATTGATCTTCGTTCCGGATCTCACCAATTGAAGATTAGAATCGATGATATTCCAAAGACGGCTTTCAGAACTCGGTACGGGCATTATGAATTCCTAGTCATGTCCTTTGGATTGACTAATGCTCCTGCTGCCTTTATGGATATGATGAACCGAGTATTCAAGGAATATTTGGATCATTTTATGGTCGTCTTTATTAATGACATCCTCATATATTCCAAAAGCCGTGAAGATCATGAGGAACACTTGAGGCTGATACTCCAAAAGCTTCGTGAATACAAGCTTTATGCCAAGTTGAAGAAATGCGAGTTCTGGCTTGAGGAAGTAGCATTCCTTTGGCACGTGGTATCAAGTCATGGAATATCTGTTGACCCAGCAAAGATTGAAGCTATTAAAAGCTGGGAGAAACCTAAATCAGTTACCGAAGTACGTAGCTTTCTCGGCTTAGCTGGTTATTATTGGATATTCGTAGAAGGGTTTTCTCGAATCGCTACTCCACTAACTCAGCTGACTTGAAAAGATACAAAGTTCGGTTGGAGCGAGGAATGTGAGAAGAGTTTTCAAGAACTCAAGAGGAGACTCATTTCAGCACCTGTTCTGACAATACCATCTGGTTCGGAGGGATTTGTCATCTACAGTGATGCTTCGGGCAAAGGGTTAGGATGTGTTCTCATGCAATATGGGAAAGTCATAGCCTATGCCTCACGACAACTCAAAGAATATGAGAGGAATTATCCTACTCATGACCTAGAGTTAGCAGCTGTTGTCTTCGCACTTAAAATTTGGAAGCATTACTTGTATGGGGAGAAAGTGGAGATCTTTATGGATTATAAAAGCCTCAAATATTTCTTCACTCAAAAGGAACTCAACATGCGACAATGACGTTGGCTTGAACTGTTGAAAGATTATGATCATACCATCCAATACCATCCTGGAAAAGCGAACGTGGTAGCTGACGCATTGAGTAGAAGATCATATGCGGGTACGAGTACAATATTGTCAACGCAAAGGCCCATTTTGTATGACTTGCAAAGGATGGAGATAGAGATAAAGACTCCAGGGACCCACGTGATGATGGAAAATATACGAGTAGAACCAACTTTAATTGATAAAATTAAAGCTGCTCAAATTACTGATCCGGAACTGATGCGTATGAGGAAGAAAGTGCAAGAAGGTGCGATGCTGGAAGCAAGAATCGATGAAGAAGGAATACTTCGAGTCAACTCCAGACTTTGTGTTCCTAACGACCTTGATTTAAAGTATAAAATCATGATGGAGGCGCATAACAAACCATTTGCAATCCATCCTGGGAGTACCAAAATGTATCATGATCTTCGACATAAATTTTGGTAGAGCAATATGAAGATATAGATAGCGTTGTTTATCTCATGGTGTCTAACGTGTCAACGAGTCAAGGCGGAGCATCAAGTACCAAAAGGTCCATTGCAACCACTTGAAATTCTAGAATGGAAGTGTGAGCACATTACCATGGATTTCGTTACTGGTCTTCCCAAGGTTTCTCAAGGCATAGATGTGATTTGGGTCATTGTTGATAGATTGACCAAGTCTGCTCATTTCTTACCGATACGAGAGACTTATATACTTGAACGTCTTGCTCGTATGTACATATATGATATTGTAAGACTGCATGGTAAGCCAGTATTAATAGTTTCTGATCGAGACCCAAGATTCACTTCACGATTTTGGGTTGGTTTACAGAAAGCTATAGGCACAGATTTATGATTTAGCTCGGCATATCATCCTTAGATGGACGGACAGTCAGAGAGGACTATTCAAACTCTTGAAGATCTATTAAGACTCTGTGTCCTTGATTTCAAGGGAAGTTGGGACAAGTTCTTACCGTTGGTGGAGTTTTCCTACAACAACAGTTATCAAGCAAGTATTGGCATGGCTCCATTCAAAGCGTTGTATGGAAGAAAGTGTCGTTCTCCAGTATGATGGGATGAGGTGGGTGAAGCAACGTTGTTGGGACCAGAGTTGGTACGTATGACTACAGAAAAGATTCAAACGATCCGGCAACGTATAAAAACCTCACAAGATCGACAAAAGAGTTATGCTGATCTTCATCGAAAGGACGTGGAATTCGATATAGGAGATCATGTGTTGTTACGTGTTGCTCCATGGAAAGGGGTTACGAGATTTAGAAAGAGAGGAAAGCTCAATCCTCGATTTATTGGCCCATTTTTAATCCTCGATCGAGTAGGAACTGTGGCCTATAGACTCGCTTTATCGCCAAGTATGTCTCGTGTTCATAACATTTTTCACATATCCATGCTATATAAATATGTGGAAGACCCGAACCACATTATTGAGTTAGAACCGGACGAAATAGCGGAAGATTTGACGTATGAAGAGGTTCTTGTTCAAATCTTGGATAAGAAAGAACATATTCTACGCTCCAAGGTTATACCTCAAGTCAAAGTTTTGTGGAGAAACCACGATGTTGAGGAAATGACATGGGAGTAAAAATCTGAAATGAAATCAAGGTATTCTTACCTCTTCAATATACCAGGTACGTACCCTAATTTCGAGGGCAAAATTTTATAAGAAAGAGAGATTGTAAAACCCCAACTTTTTGAATAAAGATGAATTTTCTATAAATATTATTTTTGAATATTATGGAGTAAAATTGATATAATGTTATAGTCGTGGGTAATATTTATAAATTTTGCAAAGTACGCAAGTTGTTATATAATATTCGATTGGTCGGGGAATATTCGTTTAAACAGGGAATATTCATACAACGACATAATCATTGGTGGACCTCACAACAAAATTATTGTCAGATTGAGAAAATGACAAAAATATTTTATTGACATAACAACGGAAGTTTTACCGTTGATACTATTGAACTACTCGGTAGTAAAAGTACAGTAATACGCGTGGTTACATAGTAGCACACGGTATTAATTATTAAAGGGTTATGTGAGAAGTCACTCAGTTTTGCTTATTTTATAAACTCATTTACCTATTTTTCAAAATAATTGGTAGAAGATGCTTCAGTATGTATATATAATATCTGTGTGTGATAA
Organism: Panax japonicus; assembly: GCA_020205505.1. Taxonomy (NCBI): domain Eukaryota; kingdom Viridiplantae; phylum Streptophyta; class Magnoliopsida; order Apiales; family Araliaceae; genus Panax; species Panax japonicus. Next base: position 60,765,605 of record CM035107.1, read on the forward strand.
GGATGTATGTGATAAGGATGTGTGTGAAAATGGCGTGTGGGGTGGGGGAAAGAAAAAATGAAAATGGGGGTTACGTATATATATGGTAATGTTATATATATATATACTTTATTAGTAATAAATATATATATATATATATATATATATATATATATATATATATATATATATATATATATGATGGATAATGACATGTGGATGGGGCCCATATGTTGGAAGAAGAATTTGGGGGAAAAGCTGAGAAATTTTTTCAACGGAGGAGGTAGTTTTTTTTTCAAACAACATGTGTTATATATATATATAATATTATATTTTATATTTTATTTAAAAGATTTTGCTTTAAATATGGACCGTCAGATTAAAGTAAATCAATCTCGACCGTTCATGAGTTAGTTACTATGCATTCTATTTTTCTATAAATAGAAGCTCATTCATTCATTATTTTCTTACGAATTCACTGAAACTCTAGAGAGATAAACTATAGAGAGAAAGAAGAAAGTATTCTTCTACTTCACTACTTATATATCCAGTACTCTTCTTCTTAAGGTAGGAAATGTTATTTGTTGTATTCGTAAGGGGTGTTATTCTTTCTTATTCATGAAGGGAACTGTTGTTATTCCATTGCTTATTATTCTGTTGGAATAACCTGTATACGCGGTCTACCCTATACTTGGTGACATTCTTTTATTATTCCGTCTGTACTATTCTGTTGGAATATCCTGTCTGTACGTTTTACGCCGGACCTGATTCCGTCTTTATTATTCTATTGGAATATCCTGTCTGTACGTTTTACGCCGGACTTGGTTCCGTTTTTATTATTATTCTTTTGGAATATCCTGTCTGTGCGTTTTACGCCAGACCTGATTCTGTCCTTATTAGAATTCTGTTATAATAACCTGTCCATGCGAAGTACCGCATGCATGGTGATTTCTGTTGTTATTCCATTCTTTATTATTCTGTTGGAACATCCTGTCGGTGCGAATTTTGCCTGACCTGGTTCTGTTATTTAGTATTCTTTTGGAATAACCTGTCTATGCGAAGTACCGCATGCATGGTGATTTTTGTTATTATTCCATTCTTTATTATTCTGTTGGAACATCCTGTCGGTGCGAATTTCGCCTGACCTGGTTCCATTATTTAGTATTCTGTTGGAATAACCTGTCTATGTGAAGTACCACATGCATGGTGATTTCTTATATCATTGTCATCATCCTCATTTTTATATTTTTTTTGAAAGTCATCTGTGGCCTGTAGTGCATAGATGGACTTGGTATGGTTATGACCAGGGATTATTCGGTGTAATCATGACCGTAATGTTACAAATGATGTGGTAAAAGTCCTCATTGGTCCGTAGTGCATTGATGGACAGTTGTTGGCATGATCATGACCATTAATGAATACACATATTTTTGGCCCGTAGTGCATGGATAATTGTGGTCGTGATACTAAAGAATATCTTTGGTCGTAGTTCAGGGGTGATTCGATGATGTTGAATATTTATTAAGCTGAGTCTCAGCGATAACAGTGATGAAAAACCTTTTAAATCATAAAAGATAGTAGATTTTATTTTCTACTTGACTCTTTTAATGGATTGCTTGTTCCGCTTGAGTTAAACTTGATGTCTATTATATTTTATTAGTAAACATTGTTGGAGACTAATGATAATTTATTCTGTATTATCTTAGTAATAATATTTCTTACTGGGCTATTTGAACTCACCCTTTCTTTCACTGTTCTCTTTAGGAAATTAGAATATAGCTGGGATGAGTCGGGGAACGGAGTGATGGTCCAGAGGATAACATTAGTAGTCCTCACTATTCTGTGAAATAATGTGATAATAATTGTAATGAGGACTCCTTTTGAGTTTGTATAATATCTAGTAGATAATATTTGTATTCAAACTCACAGTTTATCTTTGTCGTATTGTACACGACAATTGTATTAGTAAGTTGTATTTGAATTCTGTACCATGTATCTGACGACCCAAGATGGGTGATGTATACCTAATTTTGGGGGCGTCACACTAATCAAGTTGTTTAAACTGATTGTAGGATGTCTGGAGAAGATTAAATGAGTACGGAGATGCTAGAGGCTGTCGTATCAGTGCCAGTAGCCGAGGTGCCAGCACAGGGCGAATTAGTTGAAGAAGTAGGAAAAGATGAACCCATGGTTAATCTCGGGAGTGATCATGATGATTATCCCGAGATGTATATGAGTAGTGATGAGGAAGCGGAGTCTAAAGAGGCTAAGGTGGAGTTAAAGAATAAGACTAAAGTAGAAGAACAAGATCAACTAGCTGCAGAAGTTCAAGAACTCCGGAGTAAGGCATTTCTCTTGGAGGAATTGTGGAAGATGGAGTGCGCGTTACGTGAAATGACTGAAGAAAGGAACGAGCTTAAGGTGCAGGTAGAAAAGATGAAGGTGGAAGGTGGTGGATCGTCTGAAGGGACAATCAAGCAACAGAAAGACAAGAAAAAGAGAAAGAGGGACAACGACAGCCCTAATTCTGAAAAGTCAAGCCCGAAGAAGAAGCAAACCTATAGCAAGTGTGGGAAGACTCACGCAGGAGAATGCATGATGTGAAAGAATGTGTGCTTCAATTATAAATAGGAAGGACATATTTCTCTGCATTGTCCTAAACCAAATTTGAGGAAGTGTTTTTCATGTGGGCAGACGGGTCACGGATTTAATAAGTGTCCCATCAAGAAGAAGACTGGTGAAGGGAGTGGTCGCTACACAACTTAGATATATGTAATAGTATCTTTTTGGTAAAAGTTTATGATATTAAGTGTTGTAATATCAAGAACGATGTGTAAGCATATGTAAATATATATATGTTTGTATGAATGAAATCCTTATTTTCTATATGAATATAAGATTAAGATTAATTTGTGTGTTATTAAACTCATACTTATGGTAAGTTAATGACTCATAATTATATGAAATATTTTGAACCCCTTAGCGAATGGACGCCAAAGGTCTGACTATGATAAGTTCATACACTCATATAATTGTGGCAAGTATCTAAACTCATAAGTGTGGTTAGTTTGACGAACTATGTGTAAATGGAGAATTGCAACTTTTTGTGTAAAGTTGTGTCGTTAATCCTGATATGATTTAAAAAGGGATATTAAATGTGTTAAGTACTATATGTACTATATGCTATTTGAATAAATATGTGATTATGTGAGAATTATGTGTTGAATTCTAATTGTGTTAAGAATTTGTGTAAAGAAAGAGAATTAATATATGATTTTTATTTAAATCAGATCATGCCGCCTAGACAAAAGAATCGAAACCAACAAGAAGAACAGTCAGTGAATAACGAAGGAGGTCAAGCGGACCCAATGTAGAATTTTGTAGATATGATAGCCAAAGCTATGGAAAATAGGGCTCCAGCAAGAGGAAGAGCGAAAAATCAGACAGCTGATAGATTGGCTAACTTCAAAGACTTTAAAGCGGTAGGACCGCCGGAATTCAAGGGAACCACAGATCCGATTGAAGCCCAAACTTGGGTAAAGGAGATGGAGAAGGCATTCGTCATTGTGCGAGTGGCAGAAGAACAAAAGACAGCTTTTGCAACTTATCTGATGAAGGGAGAAGCTAATTACTGGTGGGAGACTAATCAGGCCAGAGCTGGTACATCGGTGGTGTTATTGACAAGATTCAAGGAGTTGTTCTTTGAGAACTACTTCTCGCCGAGTATGCAATCCAGGATGGAAGTTAAATTTCTAGAACTAAAGTAGAAAAATATGTATGTTTCTGAATACGCTGCCAAATTCAATGAGTTGGCAAGATTTGCACCTCATCAGGTGGACACAGAGGCGAGAAGATTCGAGAATGGACTGAAGCTGGGGATATTCAACAAGGTAGCAGTATTACAGATCTATACGTTCGCGGCTTTGACGGAGAAAGCATTAATTGCTAAAGGAGGGAGCGAAGCTGCATCTCGATTCCATTAGGAGAAGAAGAAGAAGACCAATGATGGAGGAAGCAGTGGTGGTAGCAATCCAAATAAGAGGAAATGGAGTGAGAATACCCAGTCGGGCAATAAAACAGAAGATAATAGGAAAGGAAGGGAGCCATGTGCGAATTGTGGGAAGAACCATGCTGGAGTTTGCCTGAAGAAGAAAGGAGTCTGCTACAACTGCGGACAAGAGGGGCACATGTCGCCCAATTGTCCCAATCCGAAGAAGATACAAGGTTGCTTTGCTTATGGATCAACAGATCATATGGTTCTGAATTGTCCGAAGAGGAATGCTGAGAAAGAAAGTGTCAACAAGGGGCCCGATGGTGGAACCTTGGCAACTCGAGGACCTGCACAACCAGGAAGACCAACAGCCCGTACATTCAACATGACAGTGCAAGATACGGTGGCTGCCCAGGAGGTGGAAGAAGGTAACAATTTTGTTTAGAACTTAAATTACGCGAGAATTATAAGTCAGATATTTCTGTGAACTGTTTTCTTTTAAAGATTCAAGACACGGGTTAGAATTTGAAACACACATTAATATTGTGTTGATAAAAAAATGAATTGATGATACAACTTTAAAAGATTGTAGAGAATAAGAAAGCGGTGATTCCGAGGACGGAATCCTTTTAAGGAGGGGTGAATGTGATAACCCGGTATTTTGAATAATTAAAATTTTACGAATAATTTTTTTTATTAATTATTAATTTTGTGTTGTGTAACTATGATACGAGTTTGGAGAATGAGTCAATTTGTGTATTGACTAATAAAATTAGAGTAGAGTTGTGCTTAAAAAGATGAGAAACCCTAACCCTAATTTCTGGAAAGGGATTCGACAGAAAATATAATTAAAATAATTATATTAATGAGTACGCGTTTGTATTGTTTAGAATTTTGATCAATGATGGATCAGATAAGGTTTAAAATTATAAACCCTAATCTAAAGATTAGAAACCCTAATATCAAGATTAAAAACCCTAACATACTATTAGAAACCCTAATCGTATGACGGGAAACCCTAATTTAAAATTCGAGAATTCTAAATCCTAATTAGGAAACCCTAATCCTAAGTGGCATGTATAAGGCGTATATTAAACTTAAAATATGATTAGAAAACCCTAATTATATTTTATTTATTTTAATTTCTATTTTACAAACATAATTGTAATTTGGAAAATTTATTTTTCTATTAGAAACCCTAATTCGTGGGTTATAAACCCTAATGACCAATTACGACCCTAATTGCTTAATTAACAATTTTAATTAGGAATTATTAATCCTAATTATCAATATTTAAGTTATTATTAAGAAATTTTAATATAATTAGAAAATTCTAATTATAATTTAGAAATATTAATTTTCAATTTTTAGAACCTAAATTGGAAATTTTAGAAAATCAAATTGCTTAACCCTAAGGGTTCCAAACCCTAAATCCTAACCCAAACCCTAAACCTCAAGGGTTTTGCTAATTGACAAGATTGTCATTAAAATCAAATTGTAAATGACCAAAATGCCCTTTTTATATTTTTTAATTAGCTAACTTGTAAAAAATATCAAGAGCTTAAGTTGTTAAACAACTTTGTTGACTTTGGGGCTAAAAATCTGCTGCAAAATTCGTCCATAACACCAACCATAACAACATATCAAAATATATATACGTTATGAAAGAGAAAAAGTCACAAAAGTTAGTCATTTTTCACCAAAGCTCTCCACTACTCATTCTCTCTCAAACCCTCCGAATTGGCTAAGTAGATCAGTCACATAAACACCTCCTAGAAACCCAAGATTAGACTGGAGAGTATAGATCAAAGATTTAAAGAAAGAAGGTATAAACCTAAAACCTATTTTGATCCAAGTTTCTAAGAACTTTTTTGTGTTTAAGTGTTTAGATGTTTGCTAATGGATGTTTTATGAAGATCTATGATGATCTATCATGAATCCATAGCATCAAAGTGCCTTAAAATGAATTTTTCAAAAACTGTTCTTGAGAATTTTTTGTGATCTGACAAGTAATGTCAGTGCCCACGGATCATTTCTCGTTTAAGATTTTTAATGTTTTATTGTTTGGTTCTGTAGCTTGTTATGTTGTCTTTAATCTGGAAGTGGTAGTATAGCCATCAGATGTCTAGATTTATAGTTATTCATGGTCAAAGTAACCCAGAAAGCCTTTTACAGCGTCTGACAACTTTTTGTGAGGTCTAGATCTGTCGTGTTGTAAGTGTTATGATGATGTTATTGTATAATGATTATAGCATGTTATGCGTACTCTAGATCCATAGTTTTAGTTTCCAGAAATAGATAATATATCGAGTGTAACTAATGGTCAAAGTAGACCATTTGATCACGGATGCATTTTCTGGGAAACCCAGAATCGGTTTGAACAACAATTTCTGACAAGCTTTGAGCGTGTTATAACTTGTAGATCTTTTGTTGTTAAACTTCTGTGTTGTTATGGTAATGATCCTTGTCATGAATACTATAGATTTAAACCATCAACCGACTTGAATCATGACTGGAACGTAGATTAAGTGGAGCTTGAAAGTGTCCACTCAGACTGTCTGGGTTTCTGGAAAACCCAGAAACCGTCTGACATGTACTTTGAAGGCATAAATCTAATTGTTTGTTTGTTGTATGACCATGATTTCGATGGGATATTGTAGAGTTACATTTCGTCTACACGATCCCTGTCTAAGTTAGCCTAAATCATGTTTGGATTAAGATTAACAGTTGGTCAAACAGAGACCCTTGAAAGCTGGGCTGTCAGTGTTCTTGAGCTCAAGAACACCAACAACGACGCTTTGTGTCGGTAAAGGACTTTAGCGACGGTTTTATTTATTTTATTTTCTGAATATTCCAGAAAATGCTTAAAATAGAAATAAATTATAAAAATTACCAAAAATGGTTTTAAAAATTATTTTAAATTATGAAAATACTTTTTGACTAATTGGAATATTTTTCATTAATAATTATAATTATCTAAATATTAATGCTATTTAATTTATTTAGTTAATGTATTAAATAAATTAGAGAAAAATGATTTTAATTATATAAAAATCATTTCAAAAAAGAATAATGTATTTAAAAATATTTTGAGTTATAAAATGTAACTTTTAATATTTTTGGAGAATTTTCATTAATAAATTAATATTAATGATATTAGATTTATTTAATTATTAAATTAAATAAATAAGTTAAAAATGATTTTATTAATTAAAAAAATCATTTTAAATAAGAATAAAGTATTAGAAAATATTTTGAATTATAAATATAATTTTCAATATTTTTTAAGAATTCTCATTAATAAATTAATATTAACGATATTAGATTTATTTAATTATTATATTAAATAAAGGAATTAAAAATGATTTTATTGATTTAAAAATCATTTAAAAATGAGAAAAATGTTTTAAAAATATTTTAAGTTATAATTAATAACTTTTAATATTTTGATAATAATTTCATTAATATTTAAATATTAATGGTGATGAGTTAAAAATGATTTTAATAATTTTTAAAAATCATTTAAGTAGAATATTAATGATTTTAAAATATTTTAAGTTATTAATAATAACTTTAATATTTTGACAAGTATGTTATTAATATTTTTATATAATTAAATATTAATAATGATAAGATTATTTGATAATTAAATCATTTAAAAATGATTTAAGTGTTTGAAAAATTATTATAAATTATAATCATTGTTTATAAATTATTAAAAGCTTCTGAAAAATATTATAAATAATAGTGGACTTATCTAAAATAAATATTGAAGCTTAGAAACCGAATTTAATTGACAATAACTGTGTTAATTATCGGATAGGGTGACCAGAACACCGAGAATGGACTGAAGTCCAACCAGACCGAAATAATTAGACTTTTTAAGTGTTTATATAGGTTATAAACACTGATGTGACTATGTGGTAATGTGTCTAGGAGAAGTTTAACTGTAAAATACAATGTTACATGTTATAAATGATTGTGCTAATTATGAGACCGACATTGTTGAATATAGGTCTTACGAACACAGTTAATTATATTGTGTAGCTGTAATCAACGCGAAAGGCAAGTTTCCTAACTCAACCTTGAGTTATATTCATTCAATTATTATAATGGTTAATTATTGCTAATTGTACTATATCTAGTGAAATTATTGTTGATTATTCGCAATTAGTGCATGGTTAATAATTCAAATTGAATTACTAATTTGGAAAATATACATTTGTAGAATAACTGTTGTTGGATATTCATATCCGTAGAAGATAGAATTGATAGTACAGATAATTCCTGTTATTGTTGAACTATGTTGGGAAATGTCTTAGCTAATCATTCTGGCTAGACGAATATTTATTAGAACTTGATAGGTTCGAGAAGAGAATTCAATTATTATTGACAGATCAATGCCAATTATTTCGACTAGATCGAGAAGTAATTAGAAATTGAAATAACAGTATTTCGTTGAAAAATTAAATCTTGATTCTGAGACTGAGAAGAATAACCTTTTATATAAAGGGAATATTTTATTGGTCGTATACTCAACCTTTGCGCGCGATTAAGTATTCTGCATAATATAGGGTATAATGAAGTTGATCACTTTATATACTTGCAGAGGGGTATGATTTAATCTTTATGTGTAAGACCCCAACTTTTATGAATAAAGAATAATTTTTTTCGAATTATATTTTTGAATATTAAGGTATTGATTTGATATAATGTTATAGTTGTGGGTAATATTTATAAATTTTGCAAAGTACGCAAGTTGTTATATAATATTTGATTGGTTGGGGAATATTCATTTTAACATGGAATATTCGTACAACGACACAATCATTGGTGGACCCCACAATAGAATTATTGTCAGATTGAGAAAATGACAAAAATACTTTATAAAAATAACGGCCGAGGTGTTACCGTTGAAACTGTTGAACTACCCGGTAGTAAAAGTACAGTAATACGCGTAGTTGCACAGTAGCACACGGTATTGATTATTGATGCTTACGTTAGAAGTCACTCAGCTATACTCAATTATTGCTACAGTAATTATTTCATCATATTTCTCATAATATTGATTCAATTATTGTTACAGTATCATCTGCATTATATGATATATTATTAAATCAATAATTGAGACGGCAAAGTTATTCATATTATTATTTGTAATATTGACAATGTCTAGAAGTTCTGTCAAGGAGAGGTTTGGTCACCTAATTGCGCGCCAATAAGGAGAAATCCTTATCGGAAAGACCCCTCTTTCCTGGGAACGACCTGATTGTTAAATATTGTGAATTATAATATTAATGATGAATAAGTTCGTGTTGATTAAAGATGAATTTTATAGTTCCATTGTGTTGGATTTATTTGTGTTAGTATAATTGATGTCTGGAGGATATATTGTTCAATTGGGTATTTGGGACACTTTTTATGTCGGAGTACTATTCATGAGTTACTATTCACGAGTTACTATTCACAAGTTACTATTCATGAGTTACTATTTATGAGTTACTTTTCATGGGGTACTATTCACCCGTAAGATATATTTATTTTCGGTCCAAATTATTTTTGGGTACAATATTATTCCATGAGGAGATGTGCTAATTTTTCAGACCGTTGGTTGAAGATATAATAGTAAATCAATATGGACTGCTGGTGGAAGTTATAATAGTAAATCAATATGGATCACTTGTTTAAAGTTTTAATAGTAAATCAGTATGGACCGTTGTTTTAAGTTTTAATATTAAACCAATCTGGATCGTCCGTTTAAAGTAAATCAATCTAGACCATTTATAAGTTAGTTACTATGCAGTCCATTCTTCTATAAATAGAAGCTCATTCCTTCATTATTTCTTACGAATTCACTGAAACTCTAGAGAGAGAATTATAAGAGAACCTATAGAAAAGTATTCTGCTACTTCCCTACTCTTATATTCAGTTTCTTTTACGGTAAGGGATGTTATTTGTTGTACTCATGAAGAGAACTTCTGTTATTCCATTATTTATTATTCTGTTGGAATAACCTGTATACGCGGGCTACCCTATACATGGTGACATTCTTCTAATATTTCGCTCTTTATTATTCTGTCGGAATATCCTGTCTGTGCGTTTATTCTGGACTTGGTTCCATTATTTATTATTCTATCAGAATATCATGTCTGTGCTTTTACGCCGGACCTGGTTCCATTATTTATTATTCAGTCAGAATATCCTGTCTGTACGTTTACGCCAGACCTGGTTCCATTATTTATTATTCTATCGGAATATCCTGTCTGTGCGTTTACGCCGGACCTGGTTTCGTCCTTTATTATTCTATTGGAATAACCTTCCTGTGCGGTCTATCGCATGCATGGTGATTTATTTTGTTATTCCATTCTTTATTAAACTCAGTTGGTTAAAACTTTGACTTCTATACCCTTGAAATTAGTGGAATATCTTTTATATTTGCGCTTCATCCAGTATCTTTTCATAGAAATATTCTTCTAAGCATTCTTGAATTTTACTCTAGAAACCAGTATCATGTTGACAATTTGGACGTTATCAGTTCCTAGATAAATTAATTCTTGAACTTATTTTATTGAATTCTTATATCATTGTCATCATCCTCATGTTTATATTTTGTTGAAAGTCATCTATGGCCTGTAGTGCATAGATGGACTTGGTATGATTATAACCAGGGATTTTTCAGTGTAATCATGACTGTAATATTACAAATGATGTGATAAAAGTCCTCATTAGCCCGTAGTGCATTAATGGACAGTTGTTGGCATGATCATGACCATTATAAATACACGAATGTCCTTGGCCCGTAGTGCATGGATAATTTATGGTCGTGATACTAAAGAATATCCTTGGCCGTAGTGCAGGGGTGATTCGATGATGTGGAGTATTTATTAAGCTGAGTCCTAGCGATAAAAGTGATGAAAAATCTTTTAAATCATAGAAGATATTAGATTTTATTCCCTACTTGACTCTTCTAATGGATTGCTTGTTCCGCTACAGTTAAACTTGATAGTTATTATATTTTATCAGTTTAACACCGTTGAAGGCTAACAATAAATTATTTTACATTATCTTAGTCATAATATTTCTTATTGGGCTAGTTGAGCTCACCCTTTCTTTCACTATTCTCTTCAAGAAATGAGAACATAGCTGGGACTAGTCGGGGAACAGAGTGATGGTCTTAGATGGTGCATTAGTAGTCCTCACTATTCTGTGAAATAGTGTGATAATAATTGCAATGAGGACTCCTTTTGAGTTTGTATAATCTCTAGTAGACAATATTTGTATTCAAACTCACAGTTTATGTTTTGTCGTATTGTACACGAAAGTTGTATTATTAAGTTGTATTTGAATTCTGTACCATGTATCTGGCGACTCAAGATGGGTTATGTATACCTAATTTTGGGGGCATCACAGTTGGCATCAAAGCTTAGGGATATGATCCCTGGCTAATATGTTAGAATAAAACTAGGAGGGGAGAGATGGGGAATTCCTTCGCTAGTATGACCTACCTAAGTTTTTTTTTGGTATTTAATTGGTCGGTCAGAATATAGGGATGATATGTTACATGTCAATTAACCTTTTTTTGTGGCAGTATCTGAAAATAACATCTGAGAATGTTGAGAATAGCAATGGAGCACATGTGATCGTTGATTCACCACATATCAATAATTAGGATAATGTGCATCAGGAAGGCGATAATCCTCATGCAAATAACAACACTGACCAAATGATGAATGATGGAATGTTCAGAGGCTTTATACAATTCATGCAACAGCAAGCGAGAGCGGCTCCTGTCCAAAATGTAGGTGGAAACACTAGAAACTCTCGGACGGTCACCGCTAAACAGTTCAAGAAGCTGGGGACCACCAGAGTTTATTTGAGAGCGAAAATCACTTAATGCAGGAAGCATGTATAAAGCAGATTACCAAGTTATTTGATGTCTTGGAATGCTCCAAGGAGCAAAAGGTTTCCTTTACCGCCTTTATGTTGCGAGGAGAGGCAGATTACTAGTGGGAATCGGTAAAGCGTACTCAACCTGCCGCACAGAAGATGTCTTGGGAAAAGTTCCAAGAACTATTCAATGACAAGTATTTTCCCGAAAGTATTCGTCATATAAAAGAGGTAGAATTCATCAAGTTAGAGAAAAATAATATGACCGTGTCGCAGTACGAAGCCAAGTTTGCCGAGTTGTCCCGGTTTGCGTCCCACTTAGTGGATAATGAAGAGAGAATGACGCGGATGTTTTTAAGAGGTTTGAAGCCGTAGATACGTCAACATCTTATTTCTCATAAACTGTGTTTGTATTCAGATGTTGTAAATAGGGCTCAGTTAGTGGAGCGCGATAATGAGTCAACGCAACCAAAGGAGAGCAGTCATCGAAGCGGTGACAACAAGCGTGGAGGGAATCAACAGGCCAGAAATGGTAACCACTTCGGTGGTAATCAGGGTCAAAATAATAAGAATGGACATTTCAAGAAGAGGAGATTCAACAATGATGGAAGGACATCAGCACCAACACCCGTTGTTAAGGAAGGAGAACGACCACCTATCATATGCTTCAAATGCGGAGGGGAGGGACACATCAGTCCAAACTGCGTGATGCCGTCCAAAGAATGTTATAATTGTGGAAGAGAAGGTCACTTGGCCCAATTTTATCGTTCACTGAAGACAAGTTCAGCAGGATGGAGGCACCAAAGGCCGTCCCAGAAAAGTTAAAGCCGGTAGTGCAAGGGAGAGTGTTTGTTGTTACCTACGAGAAAGCAAGGAACCCGAATGAGGTCATCACGGGTAAGCTTATCATAAACTCTAGCGAAGTCTATAATTTATTTCATACCGGTTCTACCCATTATTTTATTTCTCCTACTTGCGCTCAACGATTAAATTTGACTCCGGAGAAATTAGACTTTGACTTACCTATGGAAACTCCGTTTGGAGAAACCTTCATTACATCCACTGTTTATAAGTCTTGTTTGGTTCAAATCGGTAACCGCACATTACTTGTCGATCTTATTTCTTTAAAAATACTTGCGTTTGACGTAATTCTAGGGATTGATTGGTTAAATACTCATCATGCAAAAATTGATTATTTTTGTAAGGTTGTTAATTTTCATATTCCTAATCAACCTATTATGCAAATTCAAGCGACCAAACCATTAAAATTAATCACAGTCATTTCAAGCTATAAAGCTATTCGTTTATTAAAAAATGGATGTCAAGCTTTCTTAGCTCATGTCACAGATTTAAACAAAAATATGTCAGTTTTGAACGATATTTCTATTGTTAATAAATTTCCTGACGTATTCCCTAAAGAACTTCCTGGCCTACCCCCAGAGCACGAAATTGAATTTTGTATCGACCTTGAACTTGGTACAAAACCCATTTCCAAAGTCCTATATCGAATGACAACTATTGAACTTCAGGAGTTAAAGACCCAATTGCAGGAATTGTTAGACATTGGTTTCATTCGTCCTAGTACGTCTCCTTGGGGTGCTCCTGTTCTATTCGTGAAGAAGAAAGACGGGAGTATGCGACTTTGTATTGATTATCGAGAGTTGAATCATGTCACCATCAAAAATAGGTACCCATTGCTACATATTAATGACCTGTTTGACTAGTTGCAAAGAGCCAAATTCTTTTCAAAGATTGATCTTCATTCCGGATATCACCAATTAAAGATTATAACCGATGGCATTCCAAAGACGGCTTTCAGAACTCGGTACGAGCATTATGAATTCCTAGTCATGTCCTTTGGATTGACTAATGCTCCTGTTGCCTTCATGGATATGATGAACTGAGTATTCAAGTTATATTTAGATCACTTTGTGGTCGTCTTTATTGATGACATCCTTATTTATTCCAAAAGTCGTGAAAATCATGAGAAACACTTGAGGCTGACACTCCAAAAGCTTCGCGAATACAAGCTTTATGCCAAGTTGAAGAAATACGAGTTCTGGCTTGAGGAAGTAGCATTCCTTGGGCACGTAGTATTAAGTCATGGAATATCTGTTGACCCGACAAAGATTGAAGCTATTCAAAGCTGGGAGCAACCTAAATCAATGACCGAAGTACGTAGCTTTCTCAGTTTAGCTGTTTATTATCGGAGATTTGTGGAAGGATTTTCTCGAATCGCTACTCCATTAACCCAGCTGACTCGAAAAGATTCAAAGTTCGGTTTGAGTGAAGAATGTGAGAAGAGTTTTCAAGAACTCAAGAGGAGACTTATTTCAGCACCTGTTCTGACAATACCATCTGGCTCGGAGGGATTTGTCATCTACAGTGATGCTTCGGGCAAAGGGTTGGGATGTGTTCTCATGCAACATGGGAAAGTCATAGCCTATGCCTCAAGACAACTCAAAGAATATGAGAGGAATTATCCTACTCATTATCTAGAGTTAGCAGCTGTTGTCTTCGCACTTAAAATTTGGAGGCATTACTTGTATGGGGGTAAAGTGGAGATCTTTACGGATCATAAAAGCCTCAAATATTTCTTTAATCAAAAGGAACTCAACATGCGACAATAACGTTGGCTTGAACTGTTGAAAGATTATGACCATACCATCCAATACCATCCTAGAAAAGCGAACGTGGTAGCTGATGCATTGAGTAGAAGATCATATACAAGTACGAGTGCGATATTGTCAATGCAAAGGCCCATTTTGTGTGACTTGCAAAGGATGGAGATAGAGTTAAAAACTCCAGGGACCCATGTGATGATAGCGAATATACGAGTAGAACCAACTTTAATTGATAAAGTTAAGGTTGCTCAAGCTACAGACCCGGAGCTGATGCGTATGAAGAAGAAAGTGCAAAAAAGTGCTATTCCAGAAGCAAAAATCGATGAAGAAGGAATACTTCGAGTCAACTCCAGACTTTGTGTTCCTAACGACCCTGATTTAAAGTAAAAAATCATGATGGAGACACACAACACACCATTTGCAATCCATCCTGGGAGTACCAAAATGTGTCATGATCTTCGACATACATTTTGGTGGAGCAATATGAAGAGAGAGATAGCAGAGTTTATCTCAAGGTGTTTAACTTGTCAACGAGTCAAGGCGGAACATCAAGTACCAAAAGGTCCATTGCAACCACTTGAAATTCCAGAATGGAAGTGGGAGCACATTACCATGGATTTCGTTACCGATCTTCCTAAGTTTTCTCAAGGCATAGATGCGATTTGAGTCATTGTTGATAGATTGACCAAGTCTGCTCATTTCTTACTGATATGAGAAACTTATACACTTGAACGTCTTGCTCGTATGTATATAAATGAGATTGTAAGACTACATGGTATGCCAGTATCCATAGTTTTTGATTGAGACCCAAGATTCACTTCACGATTTTGGGTTAGTTTACAAAAAGCTATGGGCACAGACTTACGATTTAGCTCAGCATATCATCCTCAGACGGACAGACAGTCGGAGAGGACTATTCAAACTCTTGAAGATCTATTAAGACTCTGTGTCCTTAACTTCAAGGGAAGTTGGGACAAGTTCTTACCATTGGTTGAGTTTTCCTACAACAACAATTATCAAACAAGTATTGGCATGGCTCCATTTGAGGCGTTGTATGAAAGAAAGTATCGTTCTCTAGTGTGCTGGGATGAGGTGGGTGAAGCAACGTTGTTGGGACCGGAGTTGGTACGTATGACTATAGAAAAGATTCAAACGATCCGACAACGTATAAAAACTTCACAAGATCGACAAAAGAGTTATGCTGATCTTCATCGAAAGGACGTAGAATTCGATATTGGAGATCATGTGTTGTTACGTGTTGCTCCATGGAAAGGAGTTACGAGATTTAGAAAGAGAGAAATTCTCAATCCACGGTTCATTGGCCCATTTTTAATTCTTGAACGAGTGGGAACAGTGGCCTATAGACTCGCCTTACCTCCAAGTATGTCTCGTGTTCATAATATTTTTCACATATCTATGTTACGTAAATATGTGAAAGACCCAAACCACATTATTGAGTTAGAACCAGACGAGATAGAGGAAGATTTAACGTATGAAGAGTTACCTGTTAAAATCTTGGATAAGAAGGATCATGTTCTACGCTCCAAGGTTATACCTCAAGTCAAAGTTTTGTGGAGAAACCACGATGTGGAGGAAATGACTTGGGAGTTAGAATCTGAGATGAAGTCAAGGTATCCTCATCTCTTCGACATACCAGGTATGTACCCTAATTTCGAGGATGAAATTTCATAAGAAGGGGAGGTTGTAAGACCCCAACTTTTATGAATAAAGAATAATTTTTTTCGAATTATATTTTTGAATATTAAGGTATAGTTTTGATATAATGTTATACTTGTTGGTAATATTTATAAATTTTGAAAAGTAGGCAAGTTGTTATATAATATTTGATTGGTCAGGGAATATTCATTTTAACAGGAAATATTCGTATAACGGCACAATCATTGGTGAACCCCACAACAGAATTATTGTCAAATTGAGAAAACGACAAAAATACTTTATGAAAATAACGGCGGAGGTGTTACCGTTAAAACTATTGAACTACCCGGTAGTAAAAGTACAGTAATGCGCGTAGTTGAATAGTAGCACACGGTATTGATTATTGATGCTTACGTGAGAAGTCACTCAGCTATACTCAATTATTGCTACAGTAATTGATGCATCATATTTCTCATATTATTGATTCAATTATTGTTACAGTATCATCTGCATTATATGATATATTATTAAATCAATAATTGAGATGGCAAAGTTATTCATATTATTATTTGTAATATTGACAATGTCTAGAAGTTCTGTCAAGGAGAGGTTTGGTCACCTAATTGCGCGTCAATAAGGAGAAATCCTTATCGGAAAGCCCCCTTTTTCCTGGGAACGACCTGGTTGTTAAATATTGTGAATTATAATATTAATGATGAATAAGTTCGTATTGATTAAAGATGAATTTTATAGTTCCATTGTGTTGGACTTATTTGTGTTAGTATAATTGATGTTTGGAGGATATATTGTTCAATTGGGTATTCGGGACACTTTTCGTGTCGGAGTACTATTCACGAGTTACTATTCATAAGTTACTATTCATGAGTTACTATTCACGAGTTACTATTCACGAGGTACTATTCACCCGTAAGATATATTTATTTTCGGTCCAAATCATTTTTGGGTACAATATTATTCCATGAGGAGATGTGCTAATTTTTCAGACCGTTGATTGAAGATATAATAGTAAATCAATATGGACCTCTGGTGGAAGTTATAATAGTAAATCAATATGGATCGCTGGTTTAAAGTTTTAATAGTAAATCAGTATGGACCGTTGTTTTAAGTTTTAATAGTAAACGAATCTGAATCGTCCGTTTAAAGTAAATCAATCTGGACCGTTCATAAGTTAGTTACTCTACAGTCCATTCTTCTATAAATAGAAGCTCATTCCTTCATTATTTCTTACGAATTCACTGAAAGTCTAGAGAGAGAATTATAAAAGAACCTATAGAAAAGTATTTTGTTACTTCCCTACTCTTATATTCAGTTTCTTTTACGGTAAGGAATGTTATTTGTTGTACTCATGAAGAGAACTTCTGTTATTCTATTATTTATTATTCTGTTGGAATAATCTGTATACGCGGGCTACCCTATACATGGTGACATTCTTCTAATATTATGTTCTTTATTATTCTGTCAGAATATCCTGTCTGTGCGTTTACGCCGGACCTGGTTCCATTATTTATTTTTCTATCGGAATATCTTATTTGTGCGTTTACGCCGGACCTGGTTCCATTATTTATTATTATGTCTGAATATCATGTCTGTGCGTTTATGCCGGACCTGGTTCCATCCTTTATTATTCTGTTGGAATAACCTTCCTGTGCGGTCTATCGCATGCATGGTGATTTCTTTTGTTATTCCATTCTTTATTATACTCAGTTGATTAAAACTTTTACTTCTATACAATGAAATTAGTGGAATGTCTTTGATATTTGCGCTTCATCCAGTATATTTTCATGAAAATATTCTTCTGAGCATTCTTGAATTTTACTCTACAAAGCAGTATCATGTTGACAATTTAGTATCATGTTGACAATTTGGACGTTATCAATTCTTAGATAAATTAATTCTTGAACTTGTTTTATTGAATTATTATATCATTGTCATCATCCTCATGTTTATATTTTGTTGAAAGTCATCTGTGGCTTGTAGTGCATAGATGGACTTGGTATGATTATGACCAGGGATTATTCGGTATAATCATGACCGTAATATTACAAATGATGTGATAAAAGTCCTCATTGGCCCGTAGTGCATTGATGGACAGTTGTTGGCATGATTATGACCATTAATTAATACACGAATGTTCTTGGCCCGTAGTGCATGGATTGTTTGTGGTCGTGATACTAAAGAATATCCTTGGCCGTAGTGCAAGGGTGATTCGATGATGTGGATTATTTATTAAGCTGAGTCCCAGCGATAAAAGTGATGAAAAACCTTTTAAATCATAGAAGATAGTAGATTTTATTCCATACTTGACTCTTCTAATGGATTGCTTGTTCCACTGTAGTTAAACTTGATAGTTATTATATTTTATCAGTTTAACACTGTTGAAGGCTAACAATAAATTATTCTGCATTATCTTAGTCATAATATTTCTTACTGGGCTAGTTGAGCTCACCCTTTCTTTCACTGTTCTCTTCAGGAAATGAGAACGTGGCTAGGACTAGTCGGGGAATAGAGTGATGGTCCTAGATGGTGCATTAGTAGTCCTCACTATTCTGTGAAATAGTATGATAATAATTGTAATGAGGACTGTGACGCCCCCAAAATTAGGTATACATCACCCATCTTGAGTCGCCAGATACATGGTACAGAATTCAAATACAACTGTCGTGTACAATACGACAAAACATAACTGTGAGTTTGAATACAATTATTGTCTACTAGAGATCATACAAACTCAAAAGGTGTCCTCAATACAATTATTGTCACACTATTTAACAGAATAGTGAGGACTACTAATACTATTCTCTGGTCCATCACTCCGTTCCCCGACTCGTCCCAGCTATATTCTCATTTCCTGAAGAGAACAGTGAAAGAAAGGGTGAGCTCAACTAGCCCAGTAAGAAATATTATGACTAAGATAATGCAGAATAAATTATCATTAGCCTTCAACAGTGTTAAACTGATAAAATACAATAAACATCAAGTTTAACTACAGCGGAACCAGCAATCCATTAAAAGAGTCAAGTAGAAAATGAAATCTACTATCTTTTATGATTTAAAAGGTTTTTCATCATCGTTATAGCTGAGACTCAGCTTAAAAAATATTCCACATCATCGAATCACCCCCGCACTACGGCCAAGGATATTCTTTAGTATCACGACCACAATTATTCATGCTCTACGGCCAAGAATATTTGTGTATTCATTAATGGTCATGATCATGCCAACAACTGTCCATCAATGCCCTACAAGCCAATGAGAACTTTTACCACATCATTTGTAACATTACGGTCATGATTACACCGAATAATCCCTGGTCATAATCATACCAAGTCCATCTATGCACTACAGGCCACAGATGACTTTCAACAAAATATAAACATGAGGATGATGACAATGATATAAGAATTCAATAAAACAAGTTCAAGAATTATTTTATCCAGGAATTATTAACGTCCAAATTGTCAACACGATACTGTTTTGTGGTGTAAAATTCAAGAATGCTCAGAAGAATATTTCCATGAAAAGATACTGGATGAAGCGCAAATATTAAGGATATTCCACTAATTTCATGGAGTATAGAAGTCAAAGTTTTATCCAACTGAGTATAATAAAGAATGGAATAACAAAAGAAATCACCATGCATGCGATAAACCGCACAGACAGGTTATTCCAGCAGAATAATAATAACGGAACCAGGTCAGGTGAAATTCACACCGACAGGATGTTCCAACAGAATAATAAAGAATGGAACCAGGTCCGGTGTAAAACACACAGACAGGATATTCCAACAGAATAATAAATAATGGAACCAGGTCCGGTGTAAAACACACAGATAGAATATTCCAACAGAATAATAAATAATGGAACTAGGTCCGGTGTAAAACACACAGACAGGATATTCCGACAGAAATATAAAGACATGATAGTAAATGGATGTCACCAAGTATAGGGTATTCCGCGTATACCGGTTATTCCAACAGAATAATAATGAATGGAATCACATAAGGATTTCACTAAGTATAGGGTATTCCGCGTATACCGGTTATTCCAACAGAATAACAAAGAATGAAATAAGTTCTCTTCAAGAAGAAAGAATAACACCCCTTACTTTATTTAGGAGATTGAATACCGCAATAGTGTAGTAACCGGATACTCTTCTTCTTTCTCTCTTATTCTCTCTATACTTTCTCTCTCTATAGCTTGAGCGAATTCGTGAAAAATAATGAAGCCCTAGGCCTCTATTTATAGAAGATTTATTACTATTTACGAAAGTATTTACTATTTACGAAGGTAATTACTATTTACGAAGGTAATTACTATTTACGAAAATAATTACTATTTACGAAGGTAATTACTATTTACGAAAATAATTACTATTTACGAAAATAATTACTATTTACGAAGGTAATTACTATTTACGAAAATAATTACTATTTATGAAAAAGACTCTTAGATGATGACATATGGCCCCCCCATAAATAATTCAACTTACCACAAACGTCTAATAATAGACTCTTTATATACATCAAGGATTGAATAAAAATTACCAAAAATCATTTTATTTTTAATCAACACATATTTAATATTTCAACAATTATTAATCATTTATAACTTGTCGTCTCAATTATTGTTTAAATAATATAACATATTATTCAGATGCTACTGTGACAATAATTGAAGCAATAATATAAGAGATATGATGCAGCAATTACTGTAGCAATAATTGAGTATAGCTGAGTGACTTCTCACGTAAGCATCAATAATCAATACCGTGTGCTACTATGCAACAACGCGTATTACTGTACTTTTACTACCGAGTAGTTCAACAGTTTTAACGGTAACACCTCCGCCGTTATTTTATAGAAAGATAATTTTGTCGTTTTCTAACGTTGTGGGGTCCACCAATGATTGTGCCGTCGTACGAATATTCCCCGACAAAAAGAATATTCCCCGACCAAACGAATATTTTATTACAACTTGCGTACTTTGCAAAATTTATAAATATTACCCACAACTATAACATTATATCAAATTTATTCCATAATATTCAAAAATAATAATTATGAAAATTCATCCTTATTTATAAAAACTGGGGTCTTACAACCTCCTCTTCTTATGAAATTTCGCCCTCGAAATTAGGGTACGTACCTGGTATGTCAAAGAGGTAAGGATACCTTGATTTCATTTCAGATTCTAACTCCCAAGTCATTTCCTCAACATCGTGGTTTCTCCACAAAACTTTGACTTGAGGTATAACCTTGGAGCGTAGAATATGTTCCTTCTTATCCAAGATTTGAACAGGAATCTCTTCATACGTCAAATCTTCCGCTATTTCGTCCGGTTCTAACTCAATAATGTGGTTTGGGTCTTTCACATATTTACGTAACATGGATATGTGAAAAACGTTATGAACACGAGACATACTTGGCGGTAGAGCGAGTCTATAGGCCACAGTTCCTATTCGATCGAGGATTAAAAATGGACCGATGAATCGAGGATTAAGTTTTCCTCTCTTTCCAAATCTTGTAACTCCTTTCCATGGAGTAACACGTAACAACACATGATCTCCTATATTGAATTCCACGTCCTTTCGATGAAGATCAACATAACTCTTTTGTCGACTTTGGGAGGTTTTTATACGTTGTCGGATCGTTTGAATCTTTTCCGTAGTCATACGTACCAACTCCGGTCCCAACAACGTTGCTTCACCCACCTCATCCCAGCATACTGGAGAACGACACTTTCTTCCATACAACGCTTCGAATGGAGCCATGCCAATACTTGCTTGATAACTGTTGTTATAGGAAAACTCCACCAATGGTAAGAACTTGTCCCAACTTCCCTTGAAATCAAGGACACAGAGTCTTAATAGATCTTCAAGAGTTTGAATATTCCTCTCCAACTGTCCGTCCGTCTGAGGATGATATGCCGAGCTAAATCGTAAGTCTGTGCCCATAGCTTTTTGCAAACTAACCCAAAATCGTGAAGTAAATCTTGGGTCTCGATCAGAAACTATGGATACCGATATACCATGCAGTCTTACAATCTCGTTTATATACATACGAGCAAGACGTTCAAGTGTATAAGTTTCTCGTATCGGTAAGAAATGAGCAGACTTGGTCAATCTATCAACAATGACCCAAATCGCATCTATGCCTTGAGAAACCTTAGGAAGACCGGTAACGAAATCCATGGTAATGTGCTCCCACTTCCATTCTGGAATTTCAAGTGGTTGCAATGGACCTTTTGGTACTTGATGCTCCGCTTTAACTCGTTGACAAGTTAGACACCTTGAGATAAACAACGCTATCTCTCTCTTCATATTGCTCCACCAAAATGTATGACGAATATCATGATACATTTTGGTACTCCCAGGATGGATTGCAAACGGTGTATTGTGCGCCTCCATCATGATTTTATACTTTAAATCAGGGTCATTAGGAACACAAAGTCTGGAGTTGACTCGAAGTATTCCTTCTTCATCGATTCTTGCTTCCGGCATAGCACCTTCTTGCACTTTCTTCCTCATACGTATCAGCTCCAGGTCTGTAGCTTGAGCAGCTTTAACTTTATCGATTAAAGTCGGTTCTACTCGTATATTCGCCATCGTCACATGCGTCCCTGGAGTCTTTAACTCTATCCCCATCCTTTGCAAGTCACACAAAATGGGCCCTTGCGTTGACAATATCACACTCGTACTTGCATGTGATCTTCTACTCAATGCGTCAGCTACCACGTTTGCTTTTCCAGGATGGTATTGGATGGTATGATCATAATCTTTCAACAGTTCAAGCCAACGTCGTTGTCGCATGTTGAGTTCCTTTTGAGTGAAGAAATATTTGAGGCTTTTATGATCCGTAAAGATCTCCACTTTCTCCCCATACAAGTAATGCCTCCAAATTTTAAGTGCAAAGACAACAGCTGCCAACTCTAGATCATGAGTAAGATAATTCCTCTCATATTCTTTGAGTTGTCGCGAGGCATAGGCTATGACTTTTCCATGTTGCATGAGAACACATCCCAGCCCTTTGCCCGAAGCATCACTGTAGATGACAAATCCCTCCGAGCCAGATGGTATTGTCAGAATAGGTGCTGAAATGAGTCTCCTTTTGAGTTCTTGAAAACTCTTCTCACATTCTTCGTTCCAACCGAACTTTGTATCTTTCCGAGTCAGCTGAGTCAATGGAGTAGCGATTCGAGAAAATCCTTCCACGAATCTTCGATAATAACCAGCTAAACCGAGAAAGCTACGTACTTCGGTCACTGATTTAGGTTGCTCCCAGCTTTGAATAGCTTCAATCTTTGCTGGGTCAACAGATATTCCACGACTTGATACCACGTGCCCAAGGAATGCTACTTCCTCAAGCCAGAACTCGCATTTCTTCAACTTGGCATAAAGCTTATATTCACGAAGCTTTTGGAGTGTCAGCCTCAAGTGTTGCTCATGATCTTCACGGCTTTTGGAATAAATAAGGATGTCATCAATAAAGACGACCACAAAATGATCCAAATATTCCTTGAATACTCGGTTCATCATATCCATGAAGGCAGCAGGAGCATTAGTCAATCCAAGGGACATGACTAAGAATTCATAATGCCCGTACCGAGTTCTGAAAGCCGTATTTGGAATGTCATCGGTTCTAATCTTCAATTGGTGATACCCGGAACGAAGATCGATCTTTGAAAAGAATTTGGCTCCTTTCAACTGGTCAAATAGATCATCAATTCGTGGCAATGGATACCTATTTTTGACGGTGACATGATTCAACTCCCGATAATCAATACAAAGTCGCATACTACCATCTTTCTTCTTCACGAATAGAACAGGAGCACCCCAAGGAGAAGTACTAGGACGAATAAAGCCAATGTCTAACAATTCCTGCAGTTGGGTTTTTAACTCCTGAAGTTCAATAGGAGCCATTCGATATGGTGCTTTAGAAATGGGTTTTGTACCGGGTTCAAGGTCGATACAAAATTCAATCTCACGCTCTGGGGGTAGGCCAGGAAGTTCTTCGGGGAATACGTCAGGAAATTCATTAACAATAGAAATATCGTTCAAAACTGACGTATTTTTGTTTAAATCTGTGACATGAGCTAAGAAAGCTTGACATCCGTTTTTCAATAAACGAATAGCTTTATGGCTTGAGATGACCGTGATTGATTTTAATGGTTTGGTCGCTTGAATTCGCATAATAGGTTGATTAGGAATATGAAAACTAACAACCTTATGGAAACAATCAATTTTTGCATGATGAGTAGTTAACCAATCAATCCCTAGAATCACGTCAAATGCAAGTATTTTCAATGAAATAAGATCTACAGGTAATGTGAGGGTACCGATTTGAACCAAACAAGACTTATAAACAGTGGATGTAATGAAAGTTTCTCCCAACGGAGTTTCCACAGATAAGTCAAAGTCTAATTTCTCTGGAGTCAAATTTAATCGATGAGCGCAAGTAGGAGAAATAAAAGAATGGGTAGAACCGGTATCAAATAAAGTATAGACTTCGTTAGAGTTTATGATAAGCTTACCCGTGATGACCTCATTCGGGTTCCTTGCTTTTTCGGAGGTCACAACAAACGCTCTCCCTTGCACTACCGGTTTTGACCTTTCTGGGACGGCCTTTGGTGCCTCCATCCTAGCTGAATTTGTCTTTGGTAAACGACAAAATCGGGCTAAGTGACCTTCTCTTCCACAATTATAACATGTTTTGGACGGCATCGCGCAATTTGGACTGATGTGTCCCTCCTCTCCGCATTTGAAGCATATGATAGGTGGTCTTTCTCCTTCCTTAACAACGGGTGCTGGTGCTGACGTCTTTCCATCATTGTTGAATCTCCTCTTCTTGAAATGTCCATTCTTATTGTTTTGGCCCTGATTACCACCGAAGTGGTTACCATTTCTGGCTTGTTGATTCCCTCCACGCTTGTTATCACCGCTTCGATGACCACTCTCGCTGGTATTATAATTTTGTCGGCTGCTCTCCTTTAATTGAGTTGACTCGTTATCGCGCTCCACTAACTGAGCCCTATTTACAACATCTGAATACAAACACAGTTTATGAGAAATAAGATGTTGACGTATCTCCGGCCTCAAACCTCTTAAAAACATTCGCGCCATTCTCTCTTCATTATCCACCAAGTGGGACGCAAACCGTGATAACTCCGCAAATTTTGCCTCGTATTGCGACACGGTCATATTATTTTGTTCCAACTTAATAAACTCCACCTCCTTCATGTGGCGAATACTTTCGGGAAAGTATTTGTCGTTGAACAGCTCCTGAAACTTCTCCCAAGATATCTTCAGTACAGCAGGTTGAGTACGTTTTACCGATTCCCACCAGTAATCTGCCTCTCCGCGCAACATAAAAGCGGCAAAGGGAATCTTTTGCTCATCGGAGCATCCCAAGACATCAAATATCTTGGTCATCTGCTTTATCCATGTTTCCGCCATAAGTGGTTTTGGCTCTCCCTTAAACTCCGGTGGTCCCAGCTCCTTGAATTGTTTAGCGGTGACCGCCCGAGAGTTTCCCGCGTTTCCATCTACGTTTTGGACAGGAGTTGCTCTCGCCTGCTGCTGCATGAATTGCATAAAACCTCTGAACATTTGATCATTCGTCATTTGGTCAGTGTTGTTGTTTGCATGAGGATTTTCGCCTTCCTGATGCACATTATCCTGATTATTGATATGTGGTGAATCAACGATCGCCTGTGCTCCATTGCCTATTTCAACATTCTCAGATGTCATTTTCAGATACTGCCACAAAACAAAAGGTTAATTGACATGTAACATATTATCCCTATATTATGACCGACCAATAAAATAGCACATAAACTTAGGTAGGTCATACTAGCGAAGGAATTCCCCGTCTCTCCCCTCCTAGTACTATTCTCACATCTTAGCCAGGGATCATATCCCTAAGCTCTAATACCAACTGTGACGCCCCCAAAATTAGGTATACATCACCCATCTTGAGTCGCCAGATACATGGTACAGAATTCAAATACAACTGTCGTGTACAATACGACAAAACATAACTGTGAGTTTGAATACAATTATTGTCTACTAGAGATCATACAAACTCAAAAGGTGTCCTCAATACAATTATTGTCACACTATTTAACAGAATAGTGAGGACTACTAATACTATTCTCTGGTCCATCACTCCGTTCCCCGACTCGTCCCAGCTATATTCTCATTTCCTGAAGAGAACAGTGAAAGAAAGGGTGAGCTCAACTAGCCCAGTAAGAAATATTATGACTAAGATAATGCAGAATAAATTATCATTAGCCTTCAACAGTGTTAAACTGATAAAATACAATAAACATCAAGTTTAACTACAGCGGAACCAGCAATCCATTAAAAGAGTCAAGTAGAAAATGAAATCTACTATCTTTTATGATTTAAAAGGTTTTTCATCATCGTTATAGCTGAGACTCAGCTTAAAAAATATTCCACATCATCGAATCACCCCCGCACTACGGCCAAGGATATTCTTTAGTATCACGACCACAATTATTCATGCTCTACGGCCAAGAATATTTGTGTATTCATTAATGGTCATGATCATGCCAACAACTGTCCATCAATGCCCTACAAGCCAATGAGAACTTTTACCACATCATTTGTAACATTACGGTCATGATTACACCGAATAATCCCTGGTCATAATCATACCAAGTCCATCTATGCACTACAGGCCACAGATGACTTTCAACAAAATATAAACATGAGGATGATGACAATGATATAAGAATTCAATAAAACAAGTTCAAGAATTATTTTATCCAGGAATTATTAACGTCCAAATTGTCAACACGATACTGTTTTGTGGTGTAAAATTCAAGAATGCTCAGAAGAATATTTCCATGAAAAGATACTGGATGAAGCGCAAATATCAAGGATATTCCACTAATTTCATGGAGTATAGAAGTCAAAGTTTTATCCAACTGAGTATAATAAAGAATGGAATAACAAAAGAAATCACCATGCATGCGATAGACCGCACAGACAGGTTATTCCAGCAGAATAATAATAACGGAACCAGGTCAGGTGAAATTCACACCGACAGGATGTTCCAACAGAATAATAAAGAATGGAACCAGGTCCGGTGTAAAACACACAGACAGGATATTCCAACAGAATAATAAATAATGGAACCAGGTCCGGTGTAAAACACACAGACAGAATATTCCAACAGAATAATAAATAATGGAACCAGGTCCGGTGTAAAACACACAGACAGGATATTCCGACAGAAATATAAAGACATGATAGTAAATGGATGTCACCAAGTATAGGGTATTCCGCGTATACCGGTTATTCCAACAGAATAATAATGAATGGAATCACATAAGGATTTCACTAAGTATAGGGTATTCCGCGTATACCGGTTATTCCAACAGAATAACAAAGAATGGAATAAGTTCTCTTCAAGAAGAAAGAATAACACCCCTTACTTTATTTAGGAGATTGAATACCGCAATAGTGTAGTAACCGGATACTCTTCTTCTTTCTCTCTTATTCTCTCTATACTTTCTCTCTCTATAGCTTGAGCGAATTCGTGAAAAATAATGAAGCCCTAGGCCTCTATTTATAGAAGATTTATTACTATTTACGAAAGTATTTACTATTTACGAAGGTAATTACTATTTACGAAGGTAATTACTATTTACGAAAATAATTACTATTTACGAAGGTAATTACTATTTACGAAAATAATTACTATTTACGAAAATAATTACTATTTACGAAAGTAATTACTATTTACGAAAATAATTACTATTTATGAAAAAGACTCTTAGATGATGACATATGGCCCCCCCATAAATAATTCAACTTACCACAAACGTCTAATAATAGACTCTTTATATACATCAAGGATTGAATAAAAATTACCAAAAATCATTTTATTTTTAATCAACACATATTTAATATTTCAACAATTATTAATCATTTATAACTTGTCGTCTCAATTATTGTTTAAATAATATAACATATTATTCAGATGCTACTGTGACAATAATTGAAGCAATAATATAAGAGATATGATGCAGCAATTACTGTAGCAATAATTGAGTATAGCTGAGTGACTTCTCACGTAAGCATCAATAATCAATACCGTGTGCTACTATGCAACAACGCGTATTACTGTACTTTTACTACCGAGTAGTTCAACAGTTTTAACGGTAACACCTCCGCCGTTATTTTATAGAAAGATAATTTTGTCGTTTTCTAACGTTGTGGGGTCCACCAATGATTGTGCTGTCGTACGAATATTCCCCGACAAAAAGAATATTCCCCGACCAAACGAATATTTTATTACAACTTGCGTACTTTGCAAAATTTATAAATATTACCCACAACTATAACATTATATCAAATTTATTCCATAATATTCAAAAATAATAATTATGAAAATTCATCCTTATTTATAAAAATTGGGGTCTTACAAGGACTCTTTTTGAGTTTGTATTATCTCCAGTAGACAATATTTGTATTCAAACTCACAGTTTATGTTTTGTCGTATTGTACACGACAATTGTATTTGAATTCTGTTCCATGTATCTGGCGACTCAAGATGAGTGATGTATACTTAATTTTTGGGGCGTCACATTATGGTTATCTGATACACCTGGGTATATCAAGGTATAACTTTGATAGTTACTCGAGAAGTGAAGTTCAAGATCCAATGGATCGCTCAGCATAAATCTGGAAAACATTCCACTTTACTATCTCGTAGAATATAATTCTTGATTATTCATTTGAATATCGTAGAAAACCTTGAAAGCTTTGCACACTTTCATTATCAAATTATTGTTGCATAGAATGTGAGAAGGTTTGATATTGATTTCTATATCTTTATTGTATCTCTTAACTTGCGGGGCAAACTTGTTGCTCACCCTTGCTATAAATAAAACTTTTCAACTAGGGACGAAGTTGCAGAAGGTGTTGCGAAGAAGAACAAAGGAAAAGGCATAGTTATAAATTAGTATAATGAAGTTCAGCATTATTATTATATTGTTGTATTTTAAACCCTTTTTGTATATCTAAAGGGTTATGTTTGTAATTTTAAGGTTAATGGACCTGGGACTTATGTATTAACAACATATGTTAATGACTTATGTATTTCTATTTATATATGAATGAGTTGTTAAATGGAATTATATTGTGAATCGTGAACACCAAACCCATGGGTCAGGTAACCCGGATTTGGGGGTGTCACAAATTCTAGTTGTTAAAAGCCTTTTCCCAAGTGAACAGATAACTTTTATTCAATTCAATTAATCATACGATATTCCTATGCAAAATAATTAAACCAAACTCGTTAAGTTCCAATTCCCAATTTGTTACATGCAGTGAACATATATTCCTATTCAATTCACAACCCTAATTATTCATCTCATGCAAATAATTAAGCCTACATGTTATCATGTCAAGTTCCAACCATAGATTTCATCTTCAGAATCCTTCTAGAGTAAAACGGTAATTACTGGCCAAATAATTAATCAATACGCACAAGACATAATAAACAATTCATCTTGACATAAATAATTGGAATAAATTAAATAATTAATTCATAGATATATAAGGTTCAATTTGTAGTCTTAACAAAAGATTTAGTTCATGATTAATGAATTAAAACTAAAAATCCATAATTGAATAGACATTAAAAGATAAAAGTAAGAGAAGACAATAGAATCTGTTGTCAACAAATCTCCATCTTTATCAAGCTCCTGCTCTTGATCTTCAATGGTCTCCAAGTTACTTCAATCTCCAAAACTAATAAGAACTAGGGTTTATGTTCTAATCTAATGGAGTGTACCTCTAATCTAATCTATGTAAACCCCTTATTCTATGCCTCACATCATGTATTTATAGGTTACAAGTCCAATTTTTAGCTCAGGAACAAACCCAATCCAATTTGGAGTAAAAAAGTGTCAAAATTCGCCCCAAAATGCGTCCCAAGTTCACCAAGCCCGAGCCCAGCACCCCAGCACTGCTCATGGTGTTGGAACTGTAAGACCCCAACTTTTATGAATAAAGATTAATTTTTCTCGAAATATATTCTTCAATATTATGGTGTGGATTTGATATAATGTTATAGTTGT
Source organism: Panax japonicus (assembly GCA_020205505.1). Taxonomy (NCBI): domain Eukaryota; kingdom Viridiplantae; phylum Streptophyta; class Magnoliopsida; order Apiales; family Araliaceae; genus Panax; species Panax japonicus. Next base: position 60,795,872 of record CM035107.1, read on the forward strand.
GGGTATTATTTACAAATTTTGCAAAGTAAGCAACTGGTTATATAATATTTGATTGGTCGGGGAATATTCGTTTTAACAGAAAATATTCGTATGACGGCATAATCATTGGTGGACCCCACAACGAAAGTATTATCGTAGTTAGAAAAGGACAAAATTATCTTTTTATAAAAATAACGGCGAAAGTTTTACCGTTAAACTACCCGGTGGAAAAAGTACAGTAATACGCATGGTTACATAGTAGCACACGATACTGATTTATGATGCTTACGTAAGAAGTCACTCAGTTATACTCAATTATTGTTACAGTAATTGCTGCATAATATCTTTCATATTATTGATTCAATTATTGTCACAGTATCATCTGCATAATATTTTATATTATTAAATCAGTAATTGAGACAACAAAGTTAGTCATATTATTATTTGCAATATTGACAATGTCTAGAAGTTCTGTCAAAGAGAGGTTTGGTCACCTAATTGCGCGCGAATAAGGAGAAATCCTTATCAGAAAGCCCCATTTTTCCTGGGAACGACCTGATTGTTAAATATTATGAGTTATAATATTAATGATGAATAAGTTTGTGTTGATTAAAGATGAAATTGATATTTTCATTGTGTTGAGATTATTAGTGTTAATGGAAATCGACATCTATTTCAATAATAATGGATGTCTGGAGGTTATGTTGACCAATCAGATAATTAATTGGATAAATGAGCAATTAATTGCAATTAATTCATATGCTTATAACTATTGATTCACATGCATGTACTATTAGGGGAGATGGTGCAAGATTGATAATAGTTGCATGACTAAATTAAAAATGGAGGTATAGATGAATGTATTATACTGTAATTTTTTTCACATGATGTACTATTGATTCACATGATTGTACTATTGATTTACAAGATGTACTATTAGGTGAGGCGGTGCAAGTTTGATAATACTTGCAGGACTAAATTAAAAATAAAGAAAAAGATGAAGGTATTATACTATAATATTTTAAGCCATAAAACATGTAATTATTGAAACTATATTTTTCTATAAATAGAAGCTCATTCTTCTTTCATTCTTACCAATTCACTAAGACTCACAAGAGCATTTATAGAGAGAAGCTTTACCTCGTTATCCCAGTATCCAGTCTTCTTCTGAGGTAAGGGATATTATTTTTGTTCAGTATTCATAAGAAATAATATTTTCTTCCATACTCTGTAGTATGTGAGTAATATTATTTCGTCTCATATTCCTTATTATACAATCATTATGTTAAAGTATTGCTTCTATACTTCGTGAAATTAGTAGTATATCCCTGAAATTTGCGCTTCATCTAGTATCGCTTCACAAAGATATTTTCTGCACATTTTTGTTAAATTTTAAGTTTTTCATGTCGGAGTACTGTCCATGAGTACTATTCATTTATACGGTATTATTCACAAAAGTAATATTCACAGGTACTATTCACAAAGTACTATTCACGAGTACTATTCACAAAGTACTATTCATAGAGTACTATTCCCGAAGTACTATTCACGGGGGTACTATTCACCCGGGTACTATTTACCCAGAGTACTATTCATAACAAAAATTGATTTCTTTTGGTCCAAATCATTTTTGATACATTGTCATTTTTGAATTTAACTCCACAAAGCAGTATCATGTTGACAATTTGGACAATATTGAATTCTGGATAAATTAAATTATAAATCTTAAAAATTTTATGCTTGAACTTGTTTTATTGAATTCTTATATCATTGTCATCATCCTCATGTTTATATTATGTTGAAAGTCATCTGTTGTCTGTGGTGAATAGATGGACTTGGTATGATTATGACCAGGGATTATTCGGTATAATCATGACTGTAATATTACAAATGATGTGGTAAAAATAATCATTGGCCCGTAGTGCATTGATGGACAGTTGTTGGGATGATCATGACCATTGATGAATACACGAATATCCTTGGCCCGTAGTGCATAGATAATTTGTGGTCGTGATACTAAAGAATATTCTTGGCCATAGTGCAGGGGTGATTCGAAGATGTGGATTATTTATTAAGCTAAGTCTCATCGAAAAAAGTGATGAAAAACCTTTTAAATCGTAGAAGATAGTAGATTTTATGCTCTATTTGACTCTTCTAATGGATTGCTTGTTCTGCTGCAGTTAAACTTGATGTTTGTTATATTTTATCAGTTTAACACTGTTTAAGGCTAATGATAAATTATTCTAAATTATCTTAGTCATAATATTTCTTACTGGGCTAGTTGAGCTCACCCTTTTGCTTTCATTGTTCTCTTCAGGAAATGAGAACGTAGATGTGACTAGTCGGGGAACAGAGTGACGGTTCAGATGATAGCATTAGTAGTCCTCACTATTCTATGAAATAGTGTGATAATAAATGTATTGAATACTCCATTTGAGTTGAATACTGTCTAAAAAGACAATATTCGTATTAAAACTCTCAGTTTATGTTTTGTCGTATTTTACACGACAGTTGTATTATTAAGTTGTATTTGAATTTTGTACCATGTATTTGGCGACTCAAGATGGGTGATCTATACCTATTTTGGGGGGCGTCACAGGAACACTGCCCCCTATCACAGGTGCGCTGGAAATAGGCTAGAATTGGGCACTTCGGTGTTGGCCTCATTTTTAGAAATTTCCTGCTATGACGTCCTTTGGGAAAATAGTCATAACTTATTCGTCCCAACTCTGATTATGATGATTCAAGATGTTCCGAAAAGAGGAGACGTAGATATACAACTTTCAAAATAAGGTCCGGAGCAATGCTAAAATTGGCCCTGAAGTGGCTACTATGTAAATGGCAAGCCAAAAATGTGAATCTAGCAACCCCAAATGTTGATCCAAGTAACTTTTGTCCCAAATCCTACAAAACAACATAAAACATGCATGAATAGACACAAACACTTAAAAACATCCAAAAGATTAAGCTCAAAAGCATTCAATTCATGGGTATAAAACTCACTCATCAATAATCATATGTTTCTTAACGTGGTATTCATATTATACGTTGCTAGACTTGCTAAGCTAGTTATGCTCACTTCTTGCTTGAATTATATGATTGCAGCTAAGGCCGAGCGAACCGAGGGTTCTGGTAAAGATAAAGGCTAGGCTTGGATGGATAATTAGTTTATCCTGTAATAGATTAATATGATTGTATGAATTATATTTATGATAAATGAAGAATGTAATTCGGTTATAGAACCTGGGAATGGATGTATTACTATTGTAATAAGAATGTAGTTAATACACTCATTTTGATATTGTTTCAATAGATTGAATGTATAGTTATGAGTATCGTGTAGCACCGTATCTGTGAGTTAAAAGTACCCAGATTTGGGGGCGTCATAGGTTGGTATCAAAGCATTAGGTTATAAAACTTAAGAGAGGATGAACCTTAGGCTAATAACCTCATTAGGAAAGGAGAAGTCATAAGAAAATGAACTCTATAAGAATGAGTTAATTAAGTATTGAGGAAACTCAGTATCGAAAGATTTAAAAGATGAAAATTAACCCTAAATAGATTAAAGGTGATTTGTACTTATACTATTAAGTATTATATACTAATCAACATGTTATGTGTTATTGTAGATGTCCATCGATAGCTACATGTATAGGGATATACACACGGTGAGTGAAGAGCTAGTGAACAGAATAGAGCCAGTACCAGTTCCAGTAGCGGCGATACCAGTGTTGAGCATAGAATAGTTCGACCTTAAGGAGGAATGTTTAGAGGAGGACTATTCAGAGGAGGATATGGGATTGGTGTCATATCTTGATATGATGATCGATGTGGAGGAAGATGTGGAGGTAGCATCATTTAATACAGTGGTACCTGCACTAGAGACAACACCTCCAGATGAAATGAGGGCATTGTATCTAGCGGTGCATGACCGTAATGTGCAACTGCGCACTATTGTGCAGAACCAAAAGGAGGAGAGTAGTGATCTCCATGAGGCTAAGGAGTCTACAGAAGTAGATTTTGAAATAGAGCATGACGAGAAGGTGCTAATGAAAGATAAGGCGACGGATTATAAAAATGATGCCATTGAGCTTCGTAGGGAATTGGGGGAGAAGAACCAAAAGATAGCATGGATGTCTTACATCCATGATAGTGCTCATGACGATTTTAAGCTAAAATTGCTTGTTATTCCATTGAGTCAGGACAGACTCGACATACTATTAGTTGGGATATTATGTCGATTCTGGTGAATGAGAATCACGAGAATGATGTTACGCAGTATTAGAAGTCTATATCGGTAAATATATTGTGTAGTGACGTAAAACCCTCTTTTGTATAATTAAAGGGTAGTCTTTTTTGTAAATCCCAATTTTTGTGAAATTCAATCGCGGGATAGGAATGTGATAGCTTTGGCTATGGAATCAAATTGTAAATAGTTTATATGATGAAGAAACATATGAAAATAATGAAGTTTTTATTAAATGTGTTTTGTATGGTATGAGTTGTTGGTTGACGAATAATAACTAAGTAAATAAATAATAATGAAACTTTATTTATTTAATCAGAAAAATTTCGCCAAGAAAAAGACAATGTAATCAGGAAGCTGAATCTCATAACAATAACCAAGGGGGTCAGAACAACCTTATGCAAGAGTTTGTTAATTTATTAACGGGTGCATTTAACCAAACTGGGGGTAGAGCACCCGCAGTACCTAGGGTAGCCAGAACGACTACCTTTAAGGAATTTAAAAGAGTAGGTTCGCCGGAGTTCAAAGGAACCACGGACCCAATAGAGGCCCAGACATGGGTAAATGAAATAGAGAAGGCATTTCCTATTACAAACGTAGGAGAGGCGCAAAAGACTTCTTTTGCGACCAACATGATGAAAGGGGAAGCCAACTTTTGGTGGGAGGCTCATCAAGGTGGGGCTAGAACTGATGCTTTTAAATGGGAACAGTTTAAGAAGTTTTTCTTCGAGAACTATTTTCCTACAAGCATGTAGAGGAGAATGGAGATTAGGTTCTTAAAACTTAAACAAGGGGATTTAACGGTTCCCCAATATGCGGCCAAATTCAATGAATTGGAAAGATTTGCTCCACGCCAAGTGGACACTGAGGAGAGGAAGGCTCGTAGGTTTGAGTAGGGATTGAAAACCTGGCTCTATAGTAGGATTTTTGTGTTGTAGAGTGCTTTTTATGGAACCATTCTAGAGAAAACAATTATTGTTGAGGTGGTATTGAGGCTTTGAGCCAATACCACAAAGAGAGAAAGAATAAGAGCAAAGGAGAGGGAGGATCCAAGGTAGAGGGAGCCAGTAGTAGTGGCAGTTTGCCAAAGAGAAAGAGTTTTAACTCCGGAAATACAGGAGTGAAATAAGGGGATCCTAAACATAGGATCGAAGCATGCAAGACATGCAGAAGGACTCATCTAGGAGTATGTGTGAAGGGGAAGTCAGTTTTCTATAACTGTGGGCAGGAAGGTCATATATTACCTAATTGTCCTAATCCTAAGAAGAACCATGCATATTTTGTTTGTGGGTCGATGGACCACAAGGCAAGAAATTGCCCAAAGATAGGAACAGAGGGTAATAAGGGTGCTAGTAGTGGTAAGTTAGCCATTACTGGACCAACACCATCGGGTAGACCTACGGCCTGTACTTTTAATATGACTGTCCAAGATGCAGTTGCATCAGCGGATGTAGTAGCAGGTATCATTCCAGTCAATGAAATAAATACGTATATGATGTTTTATTCGGGTGCTACTTGTTCATTTATAGCATGTGAATTTGCTAAGCGATTAATTTTATTCCCAGAAAGATTAGAAATACCTTTAGACGTTAAGGTGGCGAACGACGAAATAATTCCCATTGAACACATTTATAGGAATTATTGCGTAGATATTAGAGGTAACAAACTATCGGTAGATCTAATACTGATAAGATTGAGAGAATTTGATGTAAATCTCGATATGGATTGGTTGATTAACCATAAAGCGAAAATAGATTGTCATAGAAAGAGTGTGAACCTTTGGTTTTCTAAGAAAACTGAGGTAATGTTTTACTGTAATAAATCACCGAGACGCTCTTGTTGTCTAACCATGACACAAGCTAGAAAGATGTTGAGGAAGGGGTGTATAGTATATATGTGCCATGTTGTGGATACCCAGAGAGTGGAAGCATCATTGGAATAGATACCTATCGTACAAGAGTTTGTGGATGTATTTCCGGAGGAGTTAACAGGTATTTCGTCGGATAGGGAGGTCGAATTTGTGATTGATTTAGTACCGGGTACGACACCAGTTTCTAAGGCACTTTATAGAATGGCGCCGATAGAGATGAAGGAGTTAATGGTTTAATTATAAGAACTATTAGATAGGAAGTATATTAAACCAAGTGTGTCTCCATGGGGAGCACCTGTGTTGTTTGTAAAGAAGAAGGATGGGTCGTTATGACTTTGTATCAACTATCGAGAGTTGAACACGTTAACGATTAAGAATAAATACCCATTGCCCAAGATCGATGATCTATTAAATCAGTTGAAAGGGGAAAAGTATTTTTCTAAGATAGATTTGTGTACGAGGTACCATCAATTGAAATGAAGGAAGGAGGATGTACCTAAGACAGCGTTCAGAACTCATTATGGTCGTTACGAGTTTCTGGTTATGTCGTTTAGGTTGACTAATGCGTCAGCTGCATTTATGGATATGATGAACAGAGTGTTCAAACAATATTTGGACAAGTTCGTCATAGTGTTCATTGATGATATTCTAGTCTATTCTAAGACACCAGAAGATCATTCTAAACATTTGAGCATAGTGTTGGAAACATTATGGAGGGAGAAGTTGTATGTGAAATTCACTAAATGTGAATTTTGGCTTGAAAGAGTGCAGTTTCTAGGACATGTTATTGATAAAGATGGCATTTCTGTGGATCCAACGAAGGTAGAAGCAGTTAATAATTGGGAACAATCGAAAATGCCAACCTAGGTTCGGAGTTTTCTAGGGTTAGAGGGATACTATAGAAGGTTCATCTAGGACTTTTCTAAAATAGCTACTCCGTTGACGAGAAAGTCAGTAAAGTATTTGTGGACTGAGAAGTGTAAAAATAGTTTTTAGGAACTAAAAAGGAGCTTAAGTGAGGCACTTGTATTATCTCTACCAGATGATATGGGAAATTTTGTAGTTTATAGCGATGCTTCGCATAGAGGACTGAGTTGCGTGCTCATGCAGCATGGCAAAGTCATTGTGTATGCATCACACCAATTAAAGGATTATGAGAAGGTCTATCCTACTCATTACCTAGAATTGGCAGCAGTAGTTTTTGAATTAAAAATATGGAGACATTATTTATATGGGGAGAGGTGTGAGATATACCCAGACCATAAAAGTCTGAAATATATCTTTACATAGAAGGAGTTGAATATGAGATAGAGAAGATGGTTAGAATTGATAAAAGATTACGACTGTGATATCTTATATCATCCAAGAAAGGCAAATATAGTGGTCGACGCGCTAAGTAGGAAGGGTAGGGAAAATCTATCAATGTTAACGACTCAGAATGAGTTAGTAACGGATATGGAAAGAATGGAGCTAGAAGTTAAATTACCGAGTGAAGCGGTAGAGATGTTATTCACAATGGCGACTCGACGAACGATAGTGGAACGAGTTAAGGAAGTACAACTAGGTAACGAGGAGTGTGGATGAATGAAAAAGATGATGGAGGATGAAGAGAAGACTAAGTATAACTGATGATTGGGTAATATACCCATAAATCGGATATACTTGGGTTTAAATTGTTGTATCTTCGAGTCATTTAGGAATATTTTTACTGTGTTTATGTGTTATTTTGCAGATTTGGGAGCTACAGGAGCAAACGGGGGAATTAAAGCTAAAAAGGGCAAAATGGTAATTTTTGGCAGGCCAGCGTCTGGGCACTGCAAACAGTGCTAATCCCAGTGCCGGGGTGCTGGGTCGTGTTAACAGTTGACTGGATTCGCGCGTTGACCGTCCGTTGACTTGGTTTATTACATGGATTGCAAAGTTGCTTTGGATTAGGAGTGTGGGGAAGCTATAAAAAGAAATTAAGTGTTGAAATTAGGGTCATCATCTTATCAATCATTGATCTATTCATTCATTCATTGGAGGCTACACAAAGGATTACTTGAAGACTAAGGATTGGCTAAAGAGTTTTCTTCTTCTTCTCCTTATTTTTAATTTGTAATTCTTTAAGGATGATTTTCAAAAAATTATTGGTTTTTATTTCTGTTATGAACTAATTCTTTAATTAAGATTTCAATTGAACCTTTCATGGCTATAAATTAGTTATTCGGTTTATTCTAATTATTTATGTTGAAGTGAATTGTTTATCATGCCTTGCATCTATTTATTACTTATTTGGCCAATAAGTACCTTGTTACTCTAGACGGAATTGAAAGAGGAATTCTAGGGTTAGAACTGGGCATGATATCATTTGACTTAGTTATTTTCACAGTGAATAATTAGGTTTGTGAATTGAATGGAAATATCTATTTACCGCATGTAACACATAAGGAATTGGAATTGAAAGAGTTTAATTCACTTGTTTTGCATAGGAATATAGCAAGATTAATTTGGATTAAATAGAAGTCAGTTGATTACTTGGAAAAGGACTTTTGACATTTGAGAATTCCTGTTAAAAATTCAGTAGACATAATAATTGGGATAATTGGGTAATTGAGTTATAGTTCATAATTGGAAATATTGAAGTATTAATCCTTATCGAAAATCAATCATTCAAATCTGAGTTTATTTATTTGCTTATTTTAGAATAATATCTTTGATTGTTTAATTTAGTTTCAATATTTCAGAAAATCATAATTTATCATTGTTTAAATAAAATTGGGTTGATATAGTGCTAGTAGTTGGAATTTATTATTTAAGATTCTCTGTGGGAACGATACTTTTCTTATCACTTTATTACTTGTTGACCGTGTATACTTGTACGTATTCTTTGATTGCGAAATCAACCAACATGTTTTTGGCGCCGCTGCCGGGGAAGTTTTATTAATATTAATTTCATATTAATTATAATCAATTCAGTCTTAATTTAAATGTTACTTATTTTTCTTCTTAGATTGGCAAGCATTCTTGTGAGTGTATGCACACTAGATCGAAAGCTAAAAAGGAACTTTTTTTTGTATACAGACGATATTGAAAGGAAGTTCCGGAAATTTCGTTTGAATAGTGAGGTTATACATTTGGAAGAAGAACTGGCAGACCAGGAAATACCCGTGAATATGGCAGAGAACGAACAGAAATCACTTAGGGATTGCGCCATGCCGAATGTCACAGATTTCCAGTCAAGTATTAAGAGGCCGGCAATCAATGCGAATAGTTTCGAGATAAAACCGGGAACAATTCAGATGCTACAGAATACATGTCAGTTTGGGGGTAATTCGATAGATGATCCTAATGAGCATATCTTGAGTTTCTTGGAAGTTTGCGATACCTTCAAATTTAACAATGTATCAGAAAATGCTACAAGGTTGAGGATGTTCCCGTTTACTTTGAAAGATAAAACACGAAGATGGTTACATTCTTTGCCTCCTGGCTCAATCACCACTTGGGATGACTTAGCTCAAATTTTTTTATCTAAATTCTACCCACCAGCGAAGTCGGCAAAACTACGGAACGATATTCACACTTTTGCACAATTTGATTCAGAGTCGTTATATGAGGCGTGTGAAAGGTTCAAGGATATGCTCCGTAAGTGCCCTCACCATGGAATTCCGCAGTGGATGCAATTAGGGATATTTTATGATGGTTTGCACGCATCCACGAGGTCTAGTATTGATTCAGCAGCAGGAGGAGCGATCATGTCCAAGAGTTTTGATGAGGCATATCAATTGTTAGAGACAATGGCCACCAACAATTATAAGTGGCCCATGACGAGGTCTAATCATCCGAAAGCATCGGGAAAGTATGAAGTGGACGCGATGACAGCATTAACAGCACAAGTGACCGCAATAGCTAAGCATATGGAAATATGGCGTCCACAAGCCACACAGCAGGTAGCGATGGTTTGTGAGTTGTGTGCTGGGGGGTCATGCTACGGATCAATGTGCCATAAATTCTAAATCAGCATAGTTCATAGTAAACTATAATCGCTTAACTCAATCGTATCCGACTCAAAATGCTTATAATCCAGGTTGTAAAAATCACTTGGGGTTTTCATGGAGTAACACTCAAGCAGCAGCTCAAGGACCTAGACAACAAAACACCTTCGAATTTCAAAATCAGACTCAACAACAACCATAGAGGAAAGAAAGTTGGGAAGAAGCCTTAGAAAAATTCATTAGAGCATCTGACAAAAGGAACGAGGAACAAGACAAGAAAATGAATCAAGTAGAACTGACTTTGCAAAGCCATGGGGCTTCGTTAAAGAATCTGGAAAATCAAGTGGGGCAAATTGCACATGCATTGAATAACCGTCTACTAGGAACACTCCCGAGTGATACAGAAATAAATCCGGACAAAAACGAGCATTGCAAGGTAGTAACTTTACGCAGTGGGAAGGATTTGCAAGAAACAGTTAAGGATAACGAAAAGGGGGACAACGCAACAGCTGAAGTAGAAGAAGTTGTGGAAACCGGGAAAGATAAAGATGAAATCGTAGAGTAGAATGCACCGAAACCAACAATCACAATGACACCCATACCATATTCGCAGAGATTTCAGAAATCCAAGTTAGATAAGCAATTTTCAAGATTTTTGGATATTTTCAAAAAATTGCATATCAACATCCCATTTGCTGAAACTTTAGAATAAATGTCGAGATATGCTAAGTTCATGAAGGATGTGTTGTCAAAGAAAAGAAAACTGGGTGATTTTGAAACAGTAGCGCTAACCGAAGAATGCAGCGAAATTATCCAGAACAAGTTGCCTCCGAAGTTAAAAGATCCAGGCAGTTTTACTATTCCGTGCGACATTGGTAATCAGTTTTCGGGAAGAGCACTGTGTGATTTGGGAGCCAGTATTAATTTGATGCCATTATCAGTCTACAGTCAGTTTGGGCTCAAGGCACCAAAACCGACAAATATCAGTTTATTGTTGGTGGACCGATCAGTTACATATCCACGAGGTATCGTTGAAGACATATTAGTAAGGGTGGATAAATTCATCTTCCCAGCAGATTTCGTAATCTTGGATTGTGAAGTAGATAAGGAAATTCCCATCATTCTCAGGCGACCATTCTTAGCAACGGGGAGAACTTTGATCGACATACAGAAAGGAGAATTGACGATGCAAGTTGAAGATCAGTAGGTCACTTTTAATGTGTTTAAATCAATGTCTTATCCGAAGGAAAAAGGTGAGTGTTTGCGGGTGGATTTAATGGATGAGTTAGTTAATCACAAGTTTTGCGGTAATTACTCAGAGGACCCGATAGAATCCATGTTGTTCAGAATAGACGACTATAGTATTGATGAGGACATTGAGCAGATCAAATGGCTAGACACATAATCATTCTACCGGAAAAACAATTAACCATTCGACACGCTTTATAGGCCCAAAAAGGAAGGTAAAAAGTGCAAACCCTAAATAGAAGAGCCACCAGTGTTGGAATTAAAGCCACTTCCCTCTCATCTTGAGTATTCTTATCTGGGGAAAGATTTGACTCTACCAGTTATTGTTTCGACAGAGTTAACTGACACCCAAAAGGAAAAATTGCTACGGGTTCTGCGCGAGTTCAAAATAGCGATTGGGTGGACTATAACGGATATTCGAGGTATTAGCCCATCTTTCTGTATACATAAGATTTTAATGGAAGAGGGGTCAAAACCAACCATTGAGATGCAAAGAAGGCTAAACCCTATTATGAAAGATGTGGTGAAGAATGTGATTATAAAATGGTTGGATGTCGGTATTATTTACCCAATCTCAGACAGTTCATGGGTAAGTCCTATACAGTGCGTACCAAAGAAAGGGGGTATAACAGTGGTGAAGAAAGACGCCAATGAGCTCATCCCGACTAGAACTATTACAGGCTGGAGAGTATATATTCACTACCGAAAGCTGAATAAAGCCACACGCAAGGATCACTTTCCCTTGCCGTTCATTGATCAGATGTTGGACAGGTTAGCGAGACATCAATTCTACTGTCTGCTGGATGGATATTCCGGGTATAATCAAATTGCCATAGCTCTGGAAGATCAATAAAAGACCACGTTCACATGTCCATACGGTACGTTTAAATTCCGGCGTATGTCTTTTGGTTTATGTAACGCGCCGACAACCTTTCAATGATGTATGATGGCAATCTTCTCAGATATGGTTGAACAGAATTTAGAAGTATTTATGGATGACTTCTCTGTGTTCAGTGATAGTTTCGACTTGTGTTTGAAGAATCCGATCTTAGTGTTAAAAAGATGTGTGGAAACTAACCTGGTGCTTAACTGGGAAAAATGTCACTTTATGGTGCAAGAAGGGATTATTCTGGGACATAAGGTTTCCGCATCCGGATTAGAGGTCGATAGAACAAAGATAGAAATGATTGAGAAATTACCTCCTCCATCATCTGTGAAGGGAATACGAAGCTTCTAGGGATATGCGGGTTTCTACAGACGCTTCATTAAAGATTTTTCAAAGATTTCGAAACCCCTGTGTTCACTCTTGGAGAAAGATGTACCGTTCAAGATGGATCAGTCATGTATCGAGGCATTTGAGGTATTAAAGAAGAAGTTGGTCTCTGCTCTAATCATTGTAGCGCCCGATTGGTCTTTACTATTTGAATTGATGTGCGACGCCAGTGATTATGCATTGGGAGCAGTATTGGGACAACGCCACGACAAGATTTTTCACACTATCTACTACTCTAGTAAGATGTTGATGGATGCCCAATTGAATTACACAACCACCGAAAAAGAGTTACTTGCAGTGGTGTTTGACTTCGACAAATTCAGAGCTTATCTTATTGGCACCAATGTAATTATCTACAGTGATCATTCTTCCATTAAATATCTGATTGAGAAGAAGGATGCAAAATCGCGTTTAATACGGTGGGTACTATTGTTACAAGAATTTGACCTGGAGATCGAGGACAAAAAATGTACCAAAAATCAAGTGGCGGATCATCTTTCTCGGTTGGAAAACGCAGAGGTACAGAAGGAAGACAACATACTGATTAATGAAAAATTTCCGGATGAACAACTGTTCCGGGTAACCACAATATTGCCTTGGTATGCTAACTATGTGAACTACGTGGTTGCCAAAGTGTTACCACCGGATTTGACTTCACAGCAACGTAAGAAGTTCCTCCACGATGTCAAGCAATACTATTGGGATGAACCATTCTTGTTTAAAGCTTGCGTCGATCAAATGATTAGACGTTGTGTGCCTCATGAAGAAATGGATAGTATATTAGGCCATTGTCACTCTTCAGATTACGGAGGTCATTATTCCGACGATCGAACAGCAGCAAAAGTGCTACAATTAGGATTTTTCTGGCCTTCGCTATTTAAAGATGCTTACCTCTATGTGCTAAAGTGTGATCGGTGCCAACGCATAGGTAACATCTCTAAGAACAATGAAATGCCACTCAACACAATTCTGGAGGTTGAACTATTCGACGTGTGGGGAATATATTTTATGGGACCGTTTCCATCTTCCTTTAATAATCAGTACATCTTGTTGGCGGTCGATTATGTTTCCAAATGGGTAGAAGCCGCAGCTTTACCCACAAATGACGCCAACGTTGTTCTTCGATTCTTAAAGAAAAATATCTTCACCCAATTTGGACACCGAGAGCGATAATAAGTGATGAGGGGACTCACTTCTGTAACAAGCAGTTCATAAAATTGCTTGTAAAGTATGGGGTTCGTCACAAAATTGCAGCTGCGTACCATCCACAAACCAATGGCCAAACGGAGGTGTCGAATAGGGAGGTTAAGCGGATTCTCAAAAAGGTGGTAAATCCATCACAAAAAGATTGGTCATTGCGTCTTGACGATGCTCTATGGGCCTATCGAACAACGTACAAAAATCTGATCGGCATATCACCTTACAGAATGGTATTTGGAAAGACGTGTCACCTCCCGGTCGAGCTAGAACACAGTGCACACTGGGCCATTCAGAAACTGAACTTTGATCTAGAAGCAACGGGTGAGAAAAGGTTACTGCAGTTGAACGAGATGGACGAATTCCGGTTCAATGCCTACAAAAATGCTAAGCTCTACAAGGAGAAAGTCAAAACCTGGCACGATAAAAAAATTCTCGATAGAACATTTGAACCGGGCCAACAAGTATTACTGTTCAACTCACGATTGCATTAATTTCCTGGGAAATTGAAATCCCGGTGGTCCGGGCCATTCGTGATTATATCAGTCGCTCCACACGGAAACATTGAGGTCGAGGAACCGAACTCAAAGCGTAAATTCAAGGTCAACGGTTAATGTCTGAAACATTATTGGAGTGGACCCATCGAACGTCAAGCTACGGTCCAGTACCTCTCCGAACCAGTGGATAACTGAGCAACACCGAAAAGTCGGGCTAACGACTAAAAACCAAGCACTACAGGGAGGCAACTCAAAATTTTTAGTTTATTTTCTTTTTATTCACTCACAATTTTTGTTCTTATATTGTAGTTCATTTTTACTAGAATTGCTAGCATATATTCGCGCATAACATTCATCCATTAATTCTTAATTTCAGCGCAAAGGAATGATGTCCAGCACTTAATCTCAGCGCCCCGGCGCTCCAAACAAGGAGGATTACAGTGCCCCGGCGCTAGACCACTCCAGCAGCTCCTGCCTCTCAGCGCCCTGGTGCTATATCTCTATGCAATTCTAGCACCCCGGCGTTGGGCTTGCTCAACAGATACTGCCGTACAGCGCCCCGGCGCTGTGGGAAGGTTCAATCTCAGCGCCCCGGCGCTGAGAATGCCAATTAGACTCCTAATTACCTTCAAATACGCGGTTACCCACTCCAACCTTTCTAACTCCTCACACGATTTCACTCTGCATCTGGTAACTGATTTTTAACCTTCATACAACATCCCAATAGCAAACACAACTAACACATTCACTTTAGGATTTCCTTTTTACAATGCAATTTTTATTTATATCTAAAAGGTATGTTACTCATTTACAATCTTTTGATGGTGCAATCAACTATTGTTAATTGTTAGATGGGTAAGCGAATTTGCATCATCATTCATGTTCTCTACTTCTACAATGTCGATTGACATTCTTTTGCTTTTGATTGGGCACCAATTTTGATTGAGATACCATGCATATGTGGTAATTGAATGTTAGAAATTTGAATCAATAAGAAAGTAGTGTGATTCAAAGCAATTTATGAGAAGCCCACAAGGTGTTTGATAATTTGTCCGAGCCAATGATCATGTTCAAATACGATCATATCACCATATCCATGCCCATTATTGATGGAGCCTCTTGTCAACGCAATATTCCACATCTACTGTGACCATATTCATTACTATTGTGGGACGAATTATATTGTCTTGATGTATACACAGGGATATGTTACTCTTTATGACAAAATTGTTGGGTAAATCATGTGTTTCTTACCACTTGTACTAAAAAAACATGCATCTAATTGGCGCAATTGTGCGTTTTCATGCTCGTATATGTCCTGCCACACCCTCAACTATGTACTTAACATTTACATATATTTTGATGTTTGGGGTAGTGTCTTGGAAACGTGTATCCAGACTAAATGTTTGTCAACTGCAACTAATTGTGAATTCGTATTATTGCAGAAATTTCTCAATGACTTCAAAACGACAACGTGGAGACGGTTCCGGTTCCGCCTCGGCTCCTCCGAGATTTGATAGTCGACGATTTGTCTCCGCCGAGGCATAGGAACACTATAACCGCATGGCTACCCGTTCTCTCTTCCCTAAACGTGGTTTACAGCCCGACCAAACCAAAAATGGGGAAATAGCGGTAATGATTGTTGAAAGAAATTGGTTCTCCCTCACCGAACAACCTGACCCAGCAGTGATCGTAGTCGTGAAAGAATTTTATGCCAACGTCTCAGAAAATGATCACTATGCAATGTTTGTGCGGGGAAAAACTGTGGAAATCGGTGAGGAGGACATCAATGGGTGTTACCAACTGAATTTGGAAGAGGTCAATGATGAATATGCCGGTCTGTTGAGCCAAGGTCCAGACTATGAGAATATAATCCGAGAGCTGTATCAACCGGGCACCACATGGACAGTGCATGAGCGTGGCAGCATGACCTTCCCCCATTCTAACCTCAGTCTATATGGGAAGGCGTGTTATGCCTTCATCTGTGCCAAACTCATGTCATGCACACATGTGAGCCATGTCACAAAAGAAAGAGCGGTGCTACTATACTCTATTATTTGAGGCTTGCAAGTAGATGTCAGTCACGTAATTTAGCAGTCTATTATCCGAGCATCACGAGGAGGGACCACGGGAGGTTTACCACATCCGTCTCTCATCTGCGTTTTGTGTGCTAAGTTCCGAGTCAAATGGAAATCGGATGAGATGATCCAAAAGCCTATGCCAGTTTTGGACCACAAGTTGATCAGCAGGTATAAAGTGTGGACAGGTGGGGCAAATCACCCTAGGGGATTGGGTTTCATAATTTCTCAAGTTGCACCTACACAAGCCCCACCACCTCAGGCTCCACCTACTTATGGCCCATCTACAGCAGCTCATTGTGGTGTGGTCCCCGAAGCTGTCCAGCGAGAGATAAACGACTGGTTTTACAATATGGAGTCCCAGAATGTGCGCTTGTCGGAACGTCAAGACGTGATTTTCAAATTTTTAGTTGACCAATTTGCTGCACAAAATGCACTGATCGTCCAATCACATCCATGCATTCAAGTTAGCCATTTCCCAACTGCTCCTGTTCTGCCAGTATTTCCCCCTTCCGATCAAGAGATGAACGAGGACGGTGATGCTCCACCCGAGGAATATGCTCGTCAGGGAAGTCCTCTGTTTTACTTTGCCTTATTTTTCTCACGAGGACATTGCTCTAGATTAGTTTGGGGGTAGTTAAGTTTTATTTTTGAAGTTGTAGTTTGTTATTAGTATGCGGATTTGGATTGTTATTGTAAGTTAAACATTGCATTTAGGATTGCATGATAATTCCAGCGTTTGTTAGTGCATTTATTCGGGGGCCAGTGATGAGATTAGAATTGCATGAACAAGTCTAGTAAGGATTGTTGAGTCAGTGATATGATTTTCATGACAAAAGTTGAATCTTTAGCTGTTTGACACTGATATTATAGGAAAGCACTTTAAAAAATGACCATGTTGGCTATGATAGTTTAAATGGTTACATAATAGAGTTCTAAATGATGATTACTAGTGAAATGCAAGGACAATTTGAATAGCTAGAGAAGACTGAATTTAGACATATACTTAAGTTTTGGGGAAAAATATTTGGAATATATAAGCTAAATAGAATAAAAAAAAGTATACATGGTGACTAGTCTTGTTTCGGGGCCTTTGTTACTTGAGCAAGTACACCCGAGGGGATTGTCTTTACACCTAGCACCCTAAGGTCTTTCATGCTACCACTACTTGTTGCCCGTTCGCCGAACTAGCTACTTCGCGAATTTCTCACGCATTATTCGTAACTCCGATTAATCTGATTTTTGGATATGTTATACACGGCATACCAAAGTATTTTTAAAAAATATCACTGAGTAATTTCGAACCTCTTAGGAAGCCTAAAACAGGCCCCAAAAATGTCCACTCGCAATAGTTTTCATCTTTTTACCCGAATTACACTTTTTCGCTAAAATAGTCATAACCCTTTCGTTTTAAGACATTTTAGGCGATTCTTGAGCCCACGCGAAGCTAACTTCTGGGACTACAACTTTTCCCTACTAATGTATTTCCAGATTACGAACATATAAGCCTAGAAATTCTGTTCAAGTGGACTGCACCGCACTTGTTGGACAGTTTTGACACTACTACTTTGAAATGTCTTAACTCTCTCCTCCGATGTCGGATTTAGTCCGTTCCAAAATCTGTGGAAAGATTATTTAGTGTACTACAACATACCAAAAACCCAGAATTTTTTGAAACATCTAACTAACCCCGAAATTTCCCTTTTTAGGGCAGAAATTTTCTAGTTTTTTTTTCTTTTCTCTCTTTGCTTAAGCTTTTTAACACCCCCAAAAGATAGATGCATAGATAAAACAACATAAAACATGTAGATCTATGGTTTTATAGTTCAAGAAACATAGCTTGATATTTCATCAAAAATAAAATCAAAATCAAATAAAATACATAAAGTAAATATTTAGAGTTTGATTTTTATACCTTTCTTCCTTCTTGATTTCTTTTTCTTTCTTCTTCCATGAGATGAAGTGGGGTGGCATGAGCTTGGGCTTTTTCCCTTCTTCCTCCCATAACCCCACGGTCCTCTCTCACTCTAAAACTCTTTCTATATTTTTCGTTTTTTCTCTTTCTTTGGAAACCTCCCTTTCTCTCTCTATTTGGTTTTTTTGTTATCTAACATAAGAAGTGAGATGAAAAAATTTATTTGCAAAATAGATGAGGGATATTTATAGTAGGAGAAATGCATATATATAACATATGTATGTATAAAAATCCCTTCTATATCTCTTTCATATCTTTCCATATCTCTCTAATATCTTTCAATATCTTTTTCATATCATTCCATATCTCTCTCATATCTTTCCATATCTCTTTCATATCTTTCCAATCCTTATCACTTTACTTGGACACTTGGTTAAGAATGTTGGCAAAATAAAATGATGACACATGGCTAGAGTTGTTGGAACAAATATTGCCAAATAAATTAACTATGTGCTTAATTACAATCTCCACCAAATCTCTTCTTTTGATGACTCGCAAGATTTAGTCTTATCTTTTAGTATTTGATAATTTACTTGCTACATTTGACTTAATAATTAAATAATTGATTCAACTATTCTATTAATACTTTTGTTAAGTAATTTAATTACTCAACCTTAGTAACTTAATTACTTAATCAAATAAGTTAATACATAAATCTCCTTAAACTATTTTACCCCCATGAAATCATATAATTTAAATATCCCATCTTTAATATATAATTTATATGAAGCATAACATAACTTACTTAAATTACATATTTTTTTTATAATTACAAAAATAAATATGTTACACATAATTCCTTATGCAAATACAATTATTTACATACCCAATATATTATAATATAATAACATTACCTTATTAACATAAATTCAATGGAGAATTTATTTACTTTGTTAAAATATTACGATAAATATAATACATTTTCTTTATTAAATTAATTTCGTATAAGAATTTATTCTAATACTCTTAGGTAAAGTATCTATAAATATTATATGCTTAACCCGCCTCTGTTTTGCTTCATTATGCAAATTGATCCCAACAATTTTATTTTCCCCACGTAATAAGCATATATATATATATATAATATTCACTGACTTCCAATTACCAATTACACCAAACATGCACACGTCACATATAGAAAATAATTAATAGTTTTATTTTCTCAAATTATAAATTGTTTATATAAATTTATTTACTTATAGCGAATAAAATTTAATATATTTACCATATTACGTCTACATACACGTCCTTCATAAATCATCAAATAATTTATATACTCATAAATTATTAAAATCCTTCACAGAATTTTGAAATCCTTAAAATTTCATTAGAGAACTAATAATTTTTTACACTTATTTTATGTCTAGGTTCTAACAATGAACCTTAAATCAAGCAAGTATTATTTTAAAAAAAATTCTAAATTCTCGGGTTGTCACATTCACCCCTTCTTCTAAAAATTTTGTCCCCGAAATTTACCTTACACCTTACTCCTTATACCATGCACCATACATCATTCATACACATCATCACATGCTACCCAATACACCACTCATAAGAGTAAAAGTTTTCAAATTGGGTTGAGGGGTCATATAGACCATGAACACATTGTTTTAACGGTATTCATACCGCAAAACAATACATTACTTGGTATGTTTACAATCACAAAAAAGGTAAACTATCATCGCTAGTACTTTAGGTGATTAGCCTATCACACTCTTACGTCATGCATAACGTATTAATCATGTCTAGCAAATATTTACGCTACCCAATTGGATTATTTATCCAAACAACATAGTTCACCTCAGTCTTATCATATGATTCCGCACCAAAATAATTTGATTTGGGAAATTTCTTTCGATGAACACTTAGCGTTTTCATAAACATTAGTATAGCTGAATCGAATAGCATAGACTCATATCAATAATTCAATCCAATTGAATTATTTAGGTGTAGCCAAACCCCGTAGGCTCATTAAAATTTTGAAAACATTTTCGAGAATGACGTCATGATGCCGTACTGTATTAACAGTCCATTTGAGGATGCCGTCATTTGTATGACTTTGTCATAACACATAATATAATAGTGGAACAGCGACTTTAGATCAAATTCACACTAAGTATTTCAGTATTTATAACTCTTATCAACTTTTTATCATCTCTGCACCATGTTAAATGGTACATGAGTGATAAATAAAATATATTTTGATATTTCAAATCATTTGCGTCTAGCTAAAATGAGTAGCATAGACTATACTTTAAACCATTTCAAAAATGATTACGAGTCTATATATTTTTTCCCCAAGAGTACTTAGTGCGTATTTAGCTTGATGTCAAAATTTCAAAGTCTAGCATAGCTAGGAGCTTCGAAAAACTTATGTCTCCACTAATAAGCATTTTCTTAACAATCTAACTGCTCCTATAATCCTCAATACTCTGTTTGCACATAGTTCTACCCAGTTCGTCAAACCACACTTATGAGTTCATTTACTTGCCACAATCATATGAGTTCAAGAACTTATCCAAGTCAAACCTTTGGCGTCCATTCACTGAGGGGTTCGTAAACATTTAATATAACTATGAATCAAGAATGTCACATAAGTATGAGTTTTAAAAGCTCATACTTAACCTTATATTCTCTACCTATAACCTATCTATCTGTTATACACATGAGAAAGGAATCATCCTCTTAACATGCATATAGCAAATAGCGCGACACAAACATTTCAATGATTATCATTGTCAGAACTAAGTAGTTTTTACACTAAGTACAATTTCCCGCCAACACAAAGAATCATACAACTCAGCTGCTCACACGAGTCCTCAATTGAAATCCCCACGTAATCTTAACTCCCTTCTCAATACGAATTTCATTCAACTCGTATTCATAATCCTTTCCTGAATCTGTAAAAATTCATAGTACAACTGACACTCAGCAATCTTGCTATAAACTTTTCAATCATTCGCTTGATCCTTCTCCATACTATAACCTTATCAGATCGCGTGGTGATCTCATCGTATATATTATGATTCATTTCTATATTTTGATCGTTTTGTTTTACGATCTCTTATCAATGTATTTTTAGTCTTTTAGACTCTATCTATTCACCACTACTGTTCAACTTTATTATCAGAGTTAGGGAACTCTGTATCTTATAACTCACCGAGATTTGTCTTTGAATTTTACCGGCCAACTAACTCTATTTGAGTTAGTATTTATCCTAATCACTGCGGTTATTAGTCTCATGTATTCCTACCTAAGGTTCATAACCTACAACTTTGATACCAACCGTGACGGCCTCGAATTCGAGGTCCCGAATCACCACAGATCCGGTTCAATCATTCTATACAACTATTACTATTTGTGGAAGATATAAACATAAATTGTTTATACATTTAACTTACATACTTTTCCCCAAGCTCGATTAACCTTAACTTATACACAATACATCACTTGTCTAATACATAACATTATAATCATACAATACTTATACAAAACTAATCGCACACATTAACTTTACGCTGGAACTATCTTTGACCTTTCCTTGTTTTCGACGTATTCGTCTTAATCTGCAATGTTTTATCATGATATAGCAAGGGTGAGCATAAAGATTGCCCAGCAAGTTTAAGTTCAATAATATAACGATATATCATGATTGAAAGAATCTGAATAATAAGCTGGCTATAATTCAACAATATAATTGTGAACTAGCAGGAACAAATTTATGACTGAACAAGTATTATACATGAACAAATATATTTGAACCAACTGGTAATGAAGGTGATCAGCCTTTTATACTTGACTTATACATGCAATATGTGCAGAATACAATTCATGTCAACCAGCAATGATTAACCATAAGCTTATCCGAATGAAACAACTCTTAACAGAGTTAAGTATAAACAAACTTGTCTGAACCGTTGATTACTGCTACGAAATTTATAACGCTTTGTCTGAACCTAATATATAAATAATATCGATTGCTAAGTTAGAATAATATCATCACAATTTATAAAATAACCTAAACACATTACACATAACACATAACCCTATCAGTCTATAAAACACATAAGACTCTGTATCAGGTCAAATTATTTCAGTCTGACTTGAATTCGACAAAATTCTAACGTCCTGATGGTCTAGTCGGATAAAATTTCGAATTTAAGTTCAATGAAACTCTGTATAAACACTTAACCATTATCTAAGATAATTTATTTACAGTTAAAATATTTTTTGTAAGCTCGTAATAATTTTTAAATAATTTAACAGTATTTATTTCATTATCTAATATTATTAATCATTTAATAAAATTTTAATCATTCTTAATAATATTCAAATCACTTATTAATATAAATAATAAAGGTCTCATACATTTTAATATGTAAATATTTTACATCATGAAGCTTAAACTATTTATATTCCATTTCAGAAATATATTTTTCCTTTACTCGCAATTTCGGAGTTTAAACAGCTAACGCATTACTTTTATACTAAAACTCAATTTACTATATTATTTCTTTAATTTAAATAATTTTTATATTTTTTTGTCCATTCATGAGTCAACACAGACCGTTCTCCCATATATACATATTTTATTCTACTAGCACATTCGCTTTATTTTTCGTTTTATAATTATTCGCATTTTTGCTTTATATATTAAATATATACATTCCGTTACTTAAATCTCAGCTTGATCAAAAACCGCTTTTTGAGCCCCGGAAACCTCAAAATATTATTTTTATGATTAATACAATTTTTCAAAGGTTTCACATTCTTCGTTGCACCACAAAATAATTTCATAAGCAACTATAGATTTTATTTCGCTTAAGAATGTAATTTATATTTATTACATATTTTTATTGATTTATTTATACCTGAAAAGAAGTTTCTCAGCGTAAAATATTATTTATAGTCAAATCTCGCCTCGTAGGACTTTATTAGATTTATTAATACTTTTTATTTTGCCGGGACGCGATTCGGAACGTCGAACGTCAAAGTCGCTCGATGCGCCGACGCTCGGCGTTCGCTCAAATTTTAGTTCTGACATGCATGTTCGCTTATTTTTAATTTTCAAACCACAAGTCCTATAATAGTAAATTTTTGGGCAAGTTATAAATCTTATGTCATATTATTTTAGAAAAATTTCTAACCTCGAAAACCAATTACGGAAATCAATAAAAACATCGAGCAAAAAGCATGTCAGGCAGCTGTCCAGCATCGCGGCGCTGCACGCCTAGCGCGCGCACGCTGCTACCCAGCTGTGCTACCGCTGCTCTATTGCCCATTTGCCGAACTACCTACTTTGCGAATTTCTCACGCATTACTCGTAACTCCGATTAATCTGATTTTTGGATATGTTATACACGACATACCAAAGTATTTTTAAAAAATATTACCGATTAATTTCGAACCTCTTAGGCAGCCTAAAACAGCCCCAAAAATATCCACTGGCAACAGTTTTCATCTTTTTCCCAGATTTACCCTCTTTCGCTAAAACAGTCATAACTCTTTCATTTTAAAACATTTTTAGGCGATTATTGAGCCCACGCAAAGCTGACTTCCGGGACTACAACTCTTCCCTACTGATGTTTTTCCAGATTTCGAACATATCAGCCCAGAAATTCCGTTCAAGTGGACTATACCGCACTTGTTGGACAGTTTTGACGCTAATACTTTGAAATGTCATAAATCTCTCCTCCGGTGTCGGATTTAGTCCGTTCCAAAGTCTATGGAAAGATTATTAAGTGTAATACAACATTCCAAAAGCCCAGAATTTTCTAGAACATCTAACTAACCCCGAAATTTCCCTTTTTAAGGCATCAATTTTCTAGTTTTTTTTCTTTTCTCTCTTTGCTTAAGCTTTTTAACACCAGCAATAGATAAATCCATTGATAAAACACCATAAAACATGTAGATCTATGGTTTTATAGTTCAAGAAACATAGCTTGATATTTCATCAAAAATAAAATCAAAATCAAATAAAATACATAAAGTAAATATTTAGAGTTTGATTTTTATACCTTTCTTCCTTCTTGATTTCTTTTTCTTTGTTCTTCCACGAGATGAAGTGGGGTGGCATGAGCTTGGGCTTCTTTCCTTCTTCCTCCCATAACCCCACGGTCCTCTCTCACTCAAATACTCTTTCTATATTTTTCGTTCTTTCTCTTTCTTTGGCAACCTCCCTTTCTCTCTCTATTTGGTTCTTTTTGTTATCTAACATAAGAAGTGAGATGGAAAAATTTATTTGCAAAATAGATGAGGAATATTTATAGTAGGAGAATTACATATATATAACATATATATGTATATATAAAATCTCCCAAATTCCCTTTCATATCTCTTTCATATCTTTCCATATCTCTCTAATATCTTTCAATATCTTTTTTATATCATTCCATTTCTCTCTCATATCTTTCCACATCTCTTTCATATCTTTCCAATCCTTATCACTTTACTTGCACACATGGTTAAGAATGTTGGCAAAATAAAATGGTGACACATGGCTAAAGTTTTTGGAACAAATATTGCCAAATGAATTAACCATGTGCTTAATTACAATCTCCACCAAATCTCTTCCTTTGATGACTCACAAGATTTAGTCTTATCTTTTAGTATTTTATAATTTACTTGCTACATTTGACTTAATAATTAAATAATTAATTCAACTATTCTATTAATACTTTTGTTAAGTAATTTAATTACTTAAACTTAGTAACTTAATTACTTAATCAAATAAGTTAATACATAAATCTCCTTAAACTATTTTACCCCCATGAAATTATATAATTTAAATATCTCATCTTTAATATATAATTTATATGAAACATAACATAACTTACTTAAATTACATATTTATTTTATAATTACAAAAATAAATATGTTACACATAATTCCTTATACAAATACAATTATTTACATACCCAATATATTATAATATAATAACCTTACTTCATTAACATAAATTCAATGGAGAATTTATTTACTTAGTTAAAATATTAAGATAAATATAATACATTTTCTTTATTAAATTAATTTCGTATAAGAATTTATTCTAATACTTTTGGGTAAAGTATCTATAAATATTATATGTTTAACCCGCCTCTATTTTGCTTCATTATGCAAATTGATCCCAACAATTTTATTTTCCCCACGTAATAAATAAATAAATATATATATAAATAAATATATATATATATATATATATATAATATATTCACTGACTCCCAATTACCAATTACACCAAACTTGCACACATCACATATAGAAAATAATTAATTGTTTTATTTTCTCAAATTATAAATTGTTTATATAAATTTATTTACTTATAGCAAATAAAATTTAATATATTTACCATATTACGTCTACATACACGTCCTTCATAAATCATCAAATAATTTATACACTCATAAATTATTAAAATCCTTCACATAATTTTGAAATCCTTAAAATTTCATTACAGAACTACAAATTTCATAAACTTATTTTCTGTCTAGGTTCTAACAATGAACCTTAAATCAATCAAATATGATTTTAAATTTTTTCTAAATTCTCGGGTTGTCACATGCTTAACTTGTCAAAACGTTAAGGCTGAATACTAACGATTGAGTGGATTGTTACAATCACTAGAGATTCAAGAGTGGAAATGGGAGCATATCACGATGGACTTTGTGGTGGGACTTCCAACGATGAGGTAGGGATACGACACAATTTGGGTAATTGTAGATTGGTTTACAAAATTGGATCACTTTTTACTAATAGAAGTTAGGTATAACCTAGAGCAATTAGCTAAACTTTATGTCAAAGAAATTATTTCAGGACATAGAGTACCTGTTTCGATTGTGTCAGATTGTGATCCACGATTCAAATCGAATTTTTGGAGAAGTTTGCAAGAGCAATTGGGAATGCAGTTGAGATTAAGTACATCGTGTCATCCTCAGAAGGATGGAAAAAGTGAACGGACAATTCAAATGCTAGAAGATATGTTAAGATCTTGCATTATGGATTTCAAGGGGAGTTGGGACGAACATCTGCCTTTTGTGGAATTCGCTTACAATAATAGTTTTCACGCTAGTATAGGCATGTCGCCTTACGAAGCGTTATATGGGAGGAAGTGCAGAACACCACTGTGAAGGGATGAAGTAGGTGAACGTCGAATATTGGGACCTGAAATGGTACAACAAACGGTAGACATGGTTAAACTAATACGTACACGATTAGTAGCTCAAGATAGACAAAAGAAGTATGCAGATCCTCATCCGGAGAAGGGGGAGTTTGAAGTAGGTTTGTATGTCTTTCTGAAAGTATCGCCTTGGAAATGGAAGATACATTTTGGAAAGAAAGGAAAGTTAAGTCCAAGGTTTTTAGGAACTTTTAAAATTTTAAGAAGGGTAGGAGAGGTAGCTTATGAAGTAGATTTACCTCCAGAGATGGAACGAATACACAATGTGTTTCACGTGTCTGTATTGCGTCCTTATAAACCGGACCACAAGCACGTAATAGAGTATAAATCTATTCATACAAAAAAAGACTTAACGTATGAAGAACTTCCAATTCAGATTGTTGATAGGAAGGAACAAATCTTGAGAAATAAGATAATACCTTCGGTAAAGGTAATTTGGAGGAACCACAATGCCGAAGAAGCAACGTGGGAACTCGAGAGTAAAATGAAAGAAAATTTTCCTCATTTGTTTATGTAATTGTAGCGAGATTCTGGGGACAAAATCCTTATAAGGGGGGAGAATCTAACGCCTGAGAAAAACGGATCTTTGTGTGAATTAAATTTTATTTTATTATTTGAATTTAATTGATTATTTATGTGAGTAAGCTATTTGAAGGTAATTCTATGACTTAGAATGTGCGGATGTGATTAAGATTCTGGCTATGTGCTAGGATTAATTGTTTTGAATTTTCAAGACGAAAATAATAGTTTTTTGAGAAATTTTTGTAAAAACACTATTCATCCATTTCTGCTCGGAGATTAAGTTTGAATTTCTGAGAAATGCTTAATTATAGAATTGTAAGACGTGATGGAATATTCAATAATATTTCAGTTATGGCAAATGAAGTTTTCGCCTGTGGATGTAAAACCTAAAGGTTAGGAAAAGTGATTTCTGAGAATTTAATGTCTATGTATAATGATTAGGGTTATTATGCGTAAGGAATACGAGTATGATACTAGTTATTATAAAAGTATAGTATGAAGATTATTACGACGTATGATACGAATATCGTGCGAACTATATACGAAGAGAATACGTAAATTGTACGAGTAGAATACGATTAGTCTTAATGGACTTTGAGTTTATGGACTTTGTAGAATCCAATTGGACTTGGATTATGCCAAGCACAATGCATTGTTAAATCAAGCCCAAGATAGGCCCAATATGATTTATTCTAAGGCCTAAACCAAGAAACCAAACCGCGGATCAAAATGATGGGTTACCGGATGGGTAAAGCCCATGGGTCAACCCATAGGGGGACCCATTAGGGCATGTGGGCTGGCCACTTGGAGGCAAGGTAATGTAGAATTACTTGGTGGCTAAGTAAATGAATAGTAAGGAGGTGGACTTAATGATCAAATTGCCCTCAATTTGATTTTCCTCTATAAGAAAGGCTAGGCTGATTCTGTTGGTTGTCTCACCAGCTCTAGTTAATTATATTGATAGAAAGAAAAGAGCTTTAACAAATAATCAAGAGCAAACCATACAAGCTTTATTAAAGAACGCAAAGAACATTAAAGTAATATTACGTAAACCTAAGTCTTCGATCCTTTTCTATTTATTCTTCGTAGAGAAGTATGACTTGGTGGAGCATATCTCTTCAGGAGTTATAAGGATGGCTAATAGTGGATTAAAGCATTATAAGCCATGTATGATTAGTAATCATAAGCTTTTAAGTAAGTTTAAGTGAAGAAAACCAATAAATGTTTATTTGGTTGTTGATGGACAAATTGAAAACCATCATATAGATTTTGTGCATCTTGATTGGTTAGGTATAGATAATGAATCAACGAATTTGTTCCATTTGATTTGGTGTATAAAATTTAAGTAACAAAGTTATGTCGAAAATTACGAGATTATGCATTAAACGTTGAAATCGTAAAAATTCCAGATTAATAGTCAAAATTTTCTGTTTAATTTGGAAACCTTGGTTTTCATTGGCATAATGTAGAATAATGTATTCAAGAGTCGTGGACTTAAGAATCGTCGAATTTCGACTTAAAACGAAGAAACGAGCTATGAACGTTCACGAACGTTAAACGAATGCGTAATATAACGTTAAATAGTGAACTCATTTAAAAATGACTTTTGTCCGAATAAAATTGAAGTACATGAGATATGTGAGATAACAACTTTTGAACGAGCCAATTTCAACCAAGTTAGGAGTCTAAAAAGAATTGAACTGAGAAAATTTAAAAATTTCCCAAGGCTCAGGGTCAGCGCCGCAGTGCCACCCCAAGCTTAGAAACCTCGCGCCGCAGTGCCGGGTTGGGGGATTAGCTACTGTTAGTTGGGGTTAGACACTGCTTAATCGCGCCGCTGATAAGTAGGTTTTATACCTACTTGTCTCGTATCTATTACTTGAATTATTTACTTAATCTTATGTTTCGTAGTTACTTTTCATACATTTTATATTATTTTGTAGGCGATGACATGGCATTGGCATTAAGAAGCAAGGGAAAGAATTCATACATCTTTTGGACTAAAATACGCAAGCAAATGGAAGAAGGGAATATTGAAGGACTTTAACATCAAGTCAGATGCATGTTCTTGGCTTGGAACTTATATTTTATGCTAGATCTACTTCTTATATTTCCGGAACATCTTGAATCAACCCAATCGGAGTTCGGATGTGAGAGTTATGGCCTTTTTGTCAATGAAGATCAAAGTTAAGAGTTATCATGCTTGCCATTTACATAGCATCTACTTAGATCCCGATTTCTGCCATGATCCAATCTAAATCTATCAATTCTCAAAGCATGAAAGTTGTAGATCTCGTTGATATCTTCGATTTGATAGGTAGTAGGACCCGTAACTCCAAGAGGATCAAATGTTATGCGTGTTTTACCAAAGGACGTCGTAGCAGAAAATAGGGCCGCGTGGACCGCGCTTGGGGCGCGCTAGGCCACCAGAAACGCTGCCATTGGAGCACGGACCACGCCCAGAAAGGCTTAGATACAGTGCAGGAGGCGCTAGGCGGCGGGAAGACAGCTGATTATGGTTATTTGATGTCCAATTTGAGCTAGAATAGGATTCTTAGTTGCCTAACTTGCTAGGGTATCCATTAGAACTATAAATACATGAGGAGAGACATAAAAGAAGGGGGTGATAAGCTAGTTTAGGAGGATTCAATTAGATTAGATTATAGTAAATTAGATCAAAACCCTAGTTCTTATGAGATTGGGGGATTGAAGCAACTTGGAGACTATTAAAGATTCAAAGTAGGAGCAAGGAGGGAGCATCAAATCTACATACAAGGGATTCTATCTTCTTATCTTCTTCTATCTTTGTCTTTTAATGATTATTCAATTGTAGATTCTTAGTTTTAATTCAATAATCATGAACTAATTCTTTGTTTGAGATTACAATGGATCTTATTGTGTAGTTTATTTTAATATGCTTCGCTATAAATTATTATGTTCTATTATGAGGATTGTCTATTGTGATTTGGACTTAATTGTTTAATTGCCTAGCTAACAATTACCGTGATAATCTATATGAACTCGAGAGATGAAGTACTGATTTAGATCTTATCATGATAGCATGTGTTTGTGATTTCTACATAGATGGAATTCATGATTCGTGTTTAGGATAGAGATATGCCTTTACGCCATATGTAATCTTATAGAGAACTTGTGCTTGAAATCCTTTTTAATTGTTATTCACGTAGAGATATAGTGGATTAGTTAATTAGGGTGTCTTTCTTAATTCTATCATCTGTGGATTTAAGTAAGTATGGATATTATGCATCGAGAGATGGTTTTATCTGCTTTAGTGTTCTTGATTAACAATTCATGATAGAGAATAATTGATGTGAAGTGTGTTAACTTAAATGAAGCAATAGATGAAGTTGTGATCTTAAATTTCCGTAAACTTAATTTAACTAGTGGAATTTATAGTAGTTTAATTAGATAATTTGAATTTCATTCGTTTAAATAAGATTCAATTGTTTATGGGTTAGTACTTGGTGATTTTTATTTAACAATTTCTCGTGGGAACGATACTCTACTTTCACTTTATTACTTGTTGACCACGTATACTTGCGTGTTGTGCGTAATTAGATTTTACCCAACAAGTTTTTGGCGCCGTTGCCGGGGAATTAGTTAATATATTTTTGCCAATATTTGCTTCAATCAAATTAGTCTTAATTTAAACTTTTTTTTTTCTTTTTATTTAATTCTCTTCCTATTTTTCTTTCTTTTCAGGCACAATGGTGGAATTTAATTATCAATGGCCGCATACGAGAATGACTCAGCCAATGGGAGCAGGGATTGATGGTCTCAGTGCATTTTCTGCAATATCAGCGCAAGTTGAGACACTTTTGAGGAAGTTGGACATTGTTGCAGCCCAACGTAATCGAAGGCTAGCAGTTAATTGCAATTATTGTGCTGGTAATCATTTGAGTCATCAATGCACCTTTAGTTTTGGGCAGGGACAACACGGTGGTGAATTTCTCAACGATTATACATATGATAATTATCATCAAGTTTGGGGGTATCACCCAAATTCGTCATGGAGCTACAATTATGAAGACCAATACTACGCTCCAAATCAATCATACACACCGAAATTTTCATGTCCACCTCCATTGCCACAAGAAGAAAAGCCTAATCTGATTGATGTAATATTGAAGGGCATAGCAGACCAAGAGGAGAGGATGATGAGTCAAGAAATATTGAGCTTCAATTTTCAGCACCAGATGGAACAACTCATCACCACTTCAACTCATGGTCCTCAATACATGGATTCCAAAACTGAGACATATAATTCGAGATTAGAGGAATTGTTGTCCAAGTTCACAGCATCAAATGAGGAGAGAATGATTAATTAAGAAAAGTCAATTCAGAATCAAGAGATAGCGATTCAAAATCTACAGAACCAGACGGATCAAATGCTCAAAGCCTTGAACAACTGTCCTCAAAACAATTGGTGTTATGATGAGGATTCCGAGATTAATGAAGTGCCCGAGCCAAATCTACAACTGGATGAGCCACGAGTTTTTGAAAAGGAGGAGATAAGTGGGGATAATAAAAGCAAGGTCGGTGAAGAACTAACTGTGAGCACCAACGAAAATGAGTCGATGTTATTAGTGCCCCAAGTTCCTTCTCCACCAAAGTTCAAGGATCCGATTAGATTTTCAAAACCATGCCCGCTAGGTAGTCATGTCGTCGGCAATGCTCCTTATGACGTAAAAGTGAGTACGACTTCAAAGCCATGGTGTAATGAGTTGGAGAAGATAGAAGAAGAGACTGTTGTGTCTGACAAGCTTCAATGCCCCAATGTGATCACAGACACAATGGAGAAAACACCTAGATGTTGGAAGTACTTGAATGTGATCTTATCTAAAGAAAGCATACTAGGTGACTTTAATGCAATGGCTATCACAATTGGGAACCTACCAAAAGCTATATTGTTTCTGATAGATGGAGGGTTCCTCAATTACCGAAGAGGAATTGGATAGCGTTGACCAGACAAAGTCTGGCTGAAGGACTATAAATCAAGCGCTTATTGGGAGGAAACCCAAGTTTAATTTATATTTATAGTTTTTATTAAGTTTTATATTATTAGTTAATAAATTTGAATGTCTTAGGATCTTTCAAGCTTGCTCCTATCATATTCACAGGTTAGTCAAGTCCAACTCAAGTGTGGTTCCTGATCTATTCCAATGTGTCTGGTCTATTCTTCAGACTTAACAGACAATGAGAAAAATGCTTTATTTTCAGGGAAGTCCTCTCTTTTAATTTTTCATATCTTAGCCATTGAGGACAATGTCTAGTTTTAAGTTTGGGGGCATTTTAGTGTCGTATCGCATATACTTAGTTATTTACATTGTAGTTCGTATAGTTACATATAGTTTTTGCATTCTTAAAAAAATTTAAAAAAAATGAAAAATTAGTAGTTAGTTTACTATGTTTATATAGCATTTAGTACATCTTGCATGAGTCCAGTTGTTTGATATTTATAGTTTGTTTTGGCCAATGATGAGATTGGAATTAGGTAGACACGTATAACACTTATTATTAGAGCTTTGATGTGATTTCTTGTTATGAATTGAGTCTTTTTCTGTTTGAAACTGGTATAATAAGGATAGCACAGTAATAACAAGTTGTTGAATGATTGAGTTTAAATTGATACATAATCGGATTCTAAAGGATAATGCTAGTTTGAATGAAAGAATGATAAGAATAAGTAGTGATAGCTAAAGTTAGAAAAGAACATAAGTTTGGGGGAATATTTGGGGTATATAAGCTTAAAAATAGAAAAAAAAGAAAAAAAAAGATATTGAGTTGAATAAATTGAATTCTGTGGTGGGTCGAGAAGAAGCGTGAAATGCAATCCCCATAAACACAGGCGTGAGATGGAGCGTAAAATGCACTCACTGTCCATCAACCAAAAAAAATGAATAAAACGG
Organism: Panax japonicus; assembly: GCA_020205505.1. NCBI lineage: Eukaryota > Viridiplantae > Streptophyta > Magnoliopsida > Apiales > Araliaceae > Panax > Panax japonicus. The sequence goes on from CM035107.1 coordinate 60,828,837, forward strand.
GAAATAAGAGCAAAAAGCCCCCGTAGATGAAAAATGAAACATAAGTATCCCATGTTGACCCTCGATATTGGTAATTGTTTAATTTTAGTTGGATCTAGTTTGTCTTTGGATTTCTTGAGTTTACACTGTATGATTCCTTCGAATAGACTTATTATGTGTTAAATTTGATTTTATATCAGTTAACATTGTTGTGGAGCACACACACACTATATTAGTGATAACAGTCTAAGATTTGATGATTGATTGAGAAGTTATTGATTGGTTTTGATATGATGTATTATCATGTTTACTTGATTTCTCTAAGGCCGATTGAGTAGACTTGTTTATATCATTATTGTTGGATTCATAGGCATGTAGATTAGTTGCATTGCATATCGTTATTGTTTTGTGTTTTTGCTTGAGGACAACCAAATGTTTAAGTTTGGGAGTATTTGATAAGTAGGTTTTATACCTACTTGTCTGGTATCTATTACTTGAATTATTTGCTTAATATTATGTTTCGTAGTTACTTTTCATACATTTTATGTTATTTGGTAGGCTATGATATGGCATTGGCATTAAGAAGCAAGGGAAAGAATTTGTACATCTTTTGGACTAAAATACGCAAGCAAATGCAAGAAGGGGATATTGAGGGACTTTTAACATCTAGTTCGATGCATGTTCTTGGCTCGGAACTTAGATTTTATGGTAGCTCTACTTCTTATCTTTCCATAACATCTTGAATCAACCCAATCGGAGTTCGGATGTGAGAGTTATGGCCTTTTTATCAACGAAGATCAAAGTTAAGAGTTATCATGCTTGCCATTTACATAGCATCTACTTTGAGCCCGATTTCCGCCATGATACAATCTGAATCTGTCAATTCTCAAAGCATAAAAGTTGTAGATCTTGTCGATATCTTCGATTTGATAGGTGGCAGGACCCGTAACTCCAAGCTGATCAAACATTATGCGTGTTTTACAAAAGGATATCGCAGTAGAAAATAGGGCAGCGCGGACCGCGCTAGGGGCACGCTAGGCCACCAGAAACGCTGCCACTGGAGCGCGGACCGCGCCCAGAAAGGCTTAGAAGCAGCGCGGGGCGCGCTAGGTGGCGGGAAGACAACTGATTATGGTTATTTGATGTCCAATTTGAGCTAGAATAGGATTCTTAGTTGCCTAACTTGCTAGGGTATCCATTAGAACTATAAATACATTAAGAGAGACATAAAAGAAGGGGGAGATAAGCTAGTTTAGGATGATTCAATTAGATTAGATTAGAGTAAATTAGATCAAAACCCCAGTTCTTATAAAATTAGGAGATTGAAGTAACTTGGAGACCATTCAAGATTCAAAGTAGGAGCAAGGAGGGAGCATCAAATCTACATACAAGAGATTATATCTTCTTATCTTCTTCTATCTTTGTCTTTCAATGATTATTCAATTGTGGATTCTTAGTTTTAATTCAATAATCATGAACTAATTCTTTGTTTGAGATTATAATGGATCTTATTGTGTAGTTTACTTTAATATGCTTCGCTATAAATTATTATGTTCTATTATGAGGATTGTCTATTGTGATTTGGACTTAATTGTTTAATTGCCTAGCTAACAATTACCGTGATAATCTATATGAACTCGAGAGATGAAGTATTGATTTAGATCTTATTATGATAGCATGTGTTTGTGATTTCTGCATAGATGGAATTCATGATTCGTGTTTAGGATACAGATATGCCTTTACGCCATATGTGATCTTATAGAGAACTTGTGCTTTAAATCCTTATTAATTGTAATTCATATAGAGATATAGTGGATTAGTTAATTAGGGTGTCTTGCTTAATTCTATCATCTGTGGATTTAAGTGAGTATGTATATTATGCATCGAGAGGTGGTTTTATCTGCTTTAGTGGTCTTGATTAACAATTCATGATAGAGAATAATTGATGAGAAGTGTGTTAACTTAAATGAAGCAATAGGTGAAGTTGTGATCTTAAATCTACGTAATCTTAATTTAACTAGTGGAATTTAATAGTAGTTTAATTAGATAATTTGAAATTCATTCGTTTAAATAAGATTCAATTGGTTATAGGTTAGTACTTGGTGATTTTTATTTAAAAATTCCTCGTGGGAACGATACTCTACTTTCACTTTATTACTTGTTGACCACGTATACTTGCGTATTAAGCGTATATAGATTTTACCCAACAAGTTTTTGAACGAGCCAATTTCGACTTATAACGACCAAGTTAGGAGTCTGGAAAGAATTGAACTGAGAAAATTTAAAATTTTCCCAAGGCTCAGGGTCGGCTCCGCAGCGCCGGGTTCGGGATTAGCTACTGTTAGTTGGGGTTAGACACTGCTTAATGGCGTCGCCTTGCCAATAATAAACCCGAGGACAGCGCCGCAGCGCTGAGACAAGGGAAGGGAATGACTTAGTTTTTTTTGAACCCAATTATTGCATGACAATTATGGGGCACGTGTATATACTTAATGTACATGTTAAGACCATTTCTATGTCACATATATAGTGATTACCTTAGGAATTGAACGTGGTTTAATAGTAATGAAATGATGAACGTTAATAAGCTGTAAAGAAGGATAAGTAAAGGTAAACGAGTTTTATTAATGAAATAAATTCGGTTAAGTTATAGAAGAGAAAAAAGTTGGTAAAAATAATGTGATTAGATTGTTTGGTAGCTAATTACAGTGTGTTATGTGAATATATCATTAGAGACTGTAAAGACCAAGAATTGTTGAATATTTATTTGAAGACGCTTGAAGGCAAGTTTTCTTAACGCTTGTCTAACCTTTGTGTTATCCATGTTTTTTGTGATTCATGTTATGAGATGTTTGAAATATTTTACGAAAGGGTCGATGCCAGTTTTAACTCGGCTAGACTAATCTTAATTGTTTGATTGATTTGTTTACAAGTCTTTTGATATAGAATTGATAATAATATCATATGTCAATTGTTTGGTACGGATTCAAAGGTACGCCTGAGTATGAATAAACAAATGTATTTTACATCGATTATTCGATGGGCACGTGAGGTTGCCAAAAGTTAAATGTAAATACATTTAAACAGATGAGTTTTGATCAACATAGAGTACTATAGGCTGATCACCTAGAAGTGCTCGTAAGATATATTGGACTTACGGACTTAGTGTCGGGTTGCTCTTTTTCATGAATGAAAACCAAAAGAGAATGTTCATGGTCTTTTGACCTACTCAAAATTTTTAAGTTACTATATGTACTTCGAAATTGTTTTATGAGAATGGAAAGTGCTATTCAATGTTTCTTAGTACTTCATAGCTATTTGTTTAGTTATTGAGGAATAATTATATAATTCTCGATGTGGTATTTATATTATACATTGCTAGACTTGCTGAGCTAGTTATGCTCACTTCTTGCATGAATTATATGATTGCAGCTAAGGCCGAGCGAACCGAGCGTTCTAGTAAAGATAAAGGCAATGCTAGGATGGATAATTAGTTTATTATGTAATAGACTAGTATGTTTATATGAATTATACTTATGATAAATGAAGAATGTAATTCGGTTACAGAACCTGAGAATGAATGTATTACTATTATAATAAGAATGTAGTTAATACACTTATTTTGATGTTTTCAATGGAATGAATGTATAGGTATGAGTACCATGTAGCATTATATCTATGGGTTGAAAGTACCCAGATTTGGGGGTGTCACAGCAGTTGATGGATTCAATCTCTGCAATGCCTCAGTCAATGAGGTAAAGGAACTATTCATATTATGTTGAACATGTGATCCTGCCTTGCTGCCAGTCTCGTCATATTTCTATCGGGCAAAGGTCTAAAAATACCCCCGATGTTTATCACGATATCCCACTTACACCCTAAATAATGTTTTTCCCAAAAATGCCCTTAACGTTTCTAATTTAAGGTCAATTATACCCGTCCCGTTAACAGACATGCCACATTGACAAACGGAACTGACACCTAGGTATATTTTGCTGATTAGGCATGTATTTTCATATCTGATGTATTCGTTCTCTCCATGTCCTTTCTTCTTCCTCTATTCTAAAACCAAATTGATACTCCCAGTCGATACTCCCAAATCCAAATCGATACTCCCAGTCGATTAGTCGATCTCCCAAAAATAACCCAAAACCAAATCGATACTCCTAGTCGAATCCCAAATCCAAATCGATACTCCCATCTAACCCAAAACCCCAAATCGTGACTCCGCCTCCGGCCTCTCTGCGTCTCCGCCTCTACTCCATGTCTAGGTAACTGGGTTCTAGATAGTCGATCTCTCACTATATGCTATAAACCAAAACCCCAAATCGTGATTGTGACAACTCGAGAATTTAAAAAATTTTAAAATCATAATTGATTTAAGGTTCAATATTAAAACCTAGACATAAAATAAGTGTATGCGTTTGATATTTTTTAGAAGGAATTTTGAGGATTTCAAAATTCTGTGAAGGATTTAGGTGAATTATTCAGGATTAATGATATATGTGAATATGTTCTGTGTATATGGTTGTATATGTGTATAATTTGTGGCTAAGGATCAAATTTTGATCAGATAAGTTACATAGTTGACAAACCCTAATATTATAATAAGAACGTTAAGGGTTAAGTATTAAACCCAAATCAGTAATTTTAATATGTGAACAGTTGTGGTTTACGGTTAAGATCTTGAGCAGATAAGTTGTAAATTTATCAAACCCTAAGTTTATGTTAAACATATGTTTATTAAGTTAGAAAACTCTAACGAATTGTTAGAAACCCCAACGATACGCTGAAAAACCCTAATTTTAGTTTCGGAATTTTAAAACCCTAATTCGGATGTTTAAAACCCTAATTTGAAAATTTAAAAGCTAAGTATTAAAAACTAATTGTAAAATGTTAAGGGATAAAATGGAAATATTCAAAATACCCTTCATGTTATAGGGGAAAAGACAAAAATACCCTTAGTGAATGCGAAATGACCGAAATACCCTTTTTCTTAAAACTTAAGCAAAAGATTTCTTGAAATCTTGTGAGTCATAAAGCTAGATATTACCTTGTGCCTTAAAATCTCCCAAGATCAGATCTTAAGTAAAACCTTGCAACATTAGATACATTGTATGTAAAAATCAAAGATTTATAAGTAATAAATCTTACTTTACTTTTCATTTTGTCCAAGTCCCTTCTCTCTCTATTTTTTCGAAATCTAGAGTGATAGAGAGTTAAAAGTTGAGCCATGATTAAGTATTAGCAAGCCAAGAACAGGAAGAAAAATTAGAATCAAAGGATCAAGATTAGAAAGGTATAAAACCCTAATTTTGTAAATATATGTTTGTTATGTTAGATGTTGTTAGTTGTTGTTTAAAAGTGTGTTAAGAGATTTTATTTAGTGATCTAAATTGTAATATCATGGATCCATAATATCAAGATGTTGGAAATCAAGTTTTAAAAACTTGTCAAGAACCCTAATTTTGTTGTCTGACAAGCCAATGTCAGGGCCTGTAAATCTTTACCTGTTAATGATTTAAGGTGTTTTATTTAATAGATCTGTAGTATACCATGTTGTCTATGATCTGAAACTGGAAAAAGGGTCAGATCAGTTGTAGATCACAAGTTATGAGTGGTCAAAGGCAGTTGACCGACCACGAAAACTGAATCTAGGTAGCCCAGATTTGCCCAGATGGCTTCTGACAAGTTTTGCTAGCATTTAATCTTGATGTGTTTAAGTATTTTGGCCAAGTTGTTGTTGTTAGGTTTTAGACTGGTATGTGAACTACACATATAAGTCATTATAACACCTAGAACTATTACAGGATCAAAGATAATTGAGGTCAAATCGGCGTTGACCAACTGCATGGACGAAATCTGGAAAACCCAGAAATCGTCAAGAACAGCTTCTGACAATATTTTGATCGGCCTTAATCTCTTAACTGTTATGTTTTTTGACTAGTTTGGTGTTATTTATATGTTCTTTGATTGTGAACTACAGGTTTGAAGCATTATAACATAAAACCAATGACCAGAACCCTAAGATTTGTGAGCCACAAAGTGGTCACTCGAAACTGACTAGGTTTCTGGGAACCCCAGAAATCCAAGCAAGCCTCTGACAGCAATTTTGCAAGCTTGGATCTTTCAGTTGTGATGCTTAATTACTTAGATGATGATATATACTTGTAGTATTACATAAATACTACACGATCAATGTCTTAGCAAACCCAAAAATCAACTAGAACATAGAATTTAAATCAATCAAACCTCATACCTTAGCCTCTGACATGTGTTTCTGGATTTTGGCCAAGAACACCTATAGCGACGGTTATGTCTCTATAAGGCCCTTTTAGCGACAGTTTATTTAAGAAATTAATTATTTTAATTAAAAAATAGATAAACATCAGGGGTATTTTTGGACCTTTGCCCTATTTCTATCCGCTACTTTATCTCTCTCATCAAGATGCCTCTGAAGACTGCAAAATTAGGTCCTAAACATATACTTGGTCAATTGACAACCTCTCGCAGCTTCCTCTTCACCTGTCACCTTATCAGCCCCAAACTCGTCATCCTTCGAGGTATCCTCTGCCTCTTTTTCCTCAAGAACATCTGGAAACACAAAGCCTAAACCTCTAGGATGCGAATCCCCTCCAGTACATACTGAGTATCGAGAAATCATCATGGAATCAAGCAGTTAGAGAGGCTACTGCACGGGTTCATCACCTGACCATCTAACGCCAGACTGCCTACACAACCCACAGATGAGTGAAGGGTGTGGCAGTCCTCCTGAAAATAGCCTGCGTAGACAATGCCGAATTGAGAAACTGATGATTGAACTAATGTCGATGTCAAAGTCTTTTAGTATAGCATAGAGGAGCATCACCTTTTCCTTGGTGACCTCACTGGTATGCGTCGAAGGAAAAATAGCTTTATGAATAGAAACGCATACCAGATCTTTCCATACCGACTTCGATCATTTCTCAGGAACAAGGTGCCACCTTTTCTTCCCTATGCCCAAATAGTGTTGGGTTTTGAAATTTCTGTGAGGATCTAGTCAAAGTCTGGGTTGCTGTCTCGAAGCTGGACATATTGACATGTTGTTGGAGCTCGCACACTATAATATTCATTAATTGCTTCTACACTGAATGAAACTTGTTTTCCCAGCACGAATGCCACTTATGGTGCCTTATCCTCATCGTTGGCATAGAACTCCTTGACTGTGATGCCCCCAAAATCGGTATACATCACCTATTCTGAGTCGCCAAATACATGGTACAAAATTCAAATACAACTTAATTATACAACAGTCGTGTAAAATACGACTAAACATATTCTGTGAGTTTTAATACAAATATTGTCATCTAGACAATATACAAACTCAATGGGGTCCTCATTACATTTATTATCACACAATTTCATAGAATAGTGAGGACTACTATTGCTATTATATGGACCATCACTCTGTTCCCCGACTAGTCACGGCTACGTTCTCATTTCCTAAAGAGAACAATGAAAGCAAAAGGGTGAGCTCAACTAGCCCAGTAAGAAATATTATGACTAAGATAATACAGAATAAATTATCATTAGCCTTCAACAGTGTTAAACTGATAAAATATAACAAACATCAAGTTTAACGGTACCGGAACAAGCAATCCATTAGAAGAGTCAAGTAGAGAATAAAATCTACTATCTTCTATGATTTAAAAGGTTTTTCATGAATTTTATCGCTAAGACTCAGCTTAATAAATAATCCACATCATCCCTGCACTACAGCCAATGATATTCATTAGTATCACAACCACAAATTATCCATGCACCACAGCCAAGGATATTCGTGTATTCATCAATGGTCATGATCATGCCAACAACTGTCCATCAATGCACTACGGGTCAATGAGGATTTTTTCTACATCATTTGTAACATTACGGTCATGATTACACCGAATAATCCCTGGTCATAATCATACCAAGTCCATCTATGCACTACAGGCCACATATGACTTTCAACATAATATAAACATGAGGATGATGACAATGATATAAGAATTCAATAAAACAAGTTCAAGAATTAATTTATCCAGGAACTAATAATATCCAAATTTTCAACATGATACTTCTTTGTAGAGTAACACTCAAGAATGCTCAGAAGAATATTTCCATGAAAAAATACTGGATGAAGCGCAAATATCAAGGATATTCCACTAATTTCATGGAGTATTGAAGTCAAAACTTTAACCAACTGAGTATAATAAAGAATGGAATAAAAAAAGAAATCATCATGCATGCGATAGACCGCACAGACAGGTTATTCCTACAGAATAATAAATAATGGAACTAGGTCATGCATAAATGCACCGACAGGATATTCCAACAGAATAATAAATAATGGAACTAGGTCTTGCATAAACGTACCGACGGGATATTCCAATAGAACAATAAATAATGGAACCAGGTCATGCGTAAACGCACAGACAGGATGTTCTAATAGAAAAATAAACAACGGAACCAGGTCATGTGTAAACGCATATACAGGATGTTCCAACAGAATAATAAATAATGGAACCAGGTCATGAGTAAACGCACAGACAAGATGTTCTAACAGAATAATAAACAACGGAACCAGGTTATGCGTAAACGCACAGACAGGATGTTCCAGTAGAAAAATAAATAATGGAATAACAGAAGAATTTCACCAAGTATAGGGTATCCCGTGTATACAGGTTATTCCAACAGAATAATAAAGAATGAAATAACAAAAGAATTTCACCAATAAGAAAGTAGGAATACCCCTAACGAGTACAACAAATAATATCCCTTACCGTAAAAGAAGAGTATTTTGACTGGTAGGGCGAGGATATACTCAAAGAAAACTTGGACTGCGCTCAAAGCTTTCTTAAACTATAAAGAAATACGCTCAAGATTATAGAAGAAGAACTCTCTCTATAGTTTCTCTCTCTAGAGTTTTAGTGAATTCGTAAAAAATAATGAAGGAATGAGCTTCTATTTATAGAAAAATAGACTGCATAATAACAAATTAATGAACGGTCCAGATTGATTTACTTTAAATGGACTGTTCAGATTGGTTTACAATAAAATATAATATATTCTATTTATAATCTAATAAAACAAATAAATTTATAAAAATATTTTACTATGCATAATAAAATATAATATATTCTAATTATTTTCTAATAAAACAGATAACTTTATAAAAGTATTCTGTTTTATATAAAAAGATTTTACTACTAGTCTAATAAAACAAATAACTTTATAAAAGTATTATATTTTATATAAAAAGCTTTTCTATTTTATTACATTAATAATACTAATAAAACAAAACTCATCATCATTATTATAATTCACAATATTAATCGACCATGTCATTCCCAGGAAAGAGGGGGCTTTCCAATAAGAATTTCTCTCCATTGGCGCGCAATTAGGTGACCAAACCTCTCTTTTACAGAACTTCTAGACATCGTTAATATTGCAAATAATAATATTAATAACTTTGTCATCTCAATTATTGATTATAAAATATTGACAATAATTGAATCAAATAATGTGGGATACTGTGCAGCAATTACTGTAATAATAATTGAACAAAACTGAGTGACTTCTCACGTAAGCATCAATAATCAAAATCGTGTGCTACTGTGCAACTACGTGTATTACTGTACTTTTAACACCGGGTGTTTTAACAGTTAACGGTAAAACTTCCGCCATTATTTTTATAAAGTATTTTGTCATTTTCTCAATTCGACAATAATTCCGTTGTGGGGTCCACCAATGATTGTGTCGTTGTACGAATATTCCCTGTTAAAACAAATATTCCCCGACCAATTGAATATTATATAACAACTTGCGTACTTTGCAAAATTTATAAATATTACCCACAACTATAACATTATATCAAATTCATTCCATAATATTCAAAAATAATATTTATAGAAAATTCATCTTTATTCATAAAAGTTGGGGTCTTATAACCTCCCCTTATGAAATTTTGCCCTCGAAATTAGGGTACGTACCTGGTATGTCGAAGAGGTAAGGATACATTAATTTCATTTTTGATTCTAACTGCCAAGTCATTTCATCAACATCATGGTTTCTCCACAAAACTTTGACTTGAGGTATAACCTTTGAGCGTAGAATATGTTCCTTTTTATCCAAGATTTGAACAGAAAAATCTTCATACGTCAAATCTTCTACTATTTCGTCTGGTTCTAACTCAATAATTTGGTTCTGGTCTTCCACATATATACGTAACATGGATATGTGAAAAACGTTGTGAACACGAGACAAACTTTGCGGTGAAGTGAGTCTATAGGCCACAGTTTCTACTCGATCGAGGATTAAAAATGGGCCGATGAATCGAGGATTGAGCTTCCCTCTCTTTCCAAAACTCGTAACTCCTTTCCATGGAACAACACGTCAACACATGATCTCCTATTTTGAATTCCATGTCCTTTCGATGAAGATCAGCATAACTCTTTTGTCGATCTTGTGAGGTTTTTATACGTTGTCGGATCATTTGAATCTTTTCCGTAGTCATACGTACCAACTTCGGTCCCCAACAACGTTGCTTCATCCACCTCATCCCAGCATACTGGAGAACGACACTTTCTTCCATACAACGCCTCAAATGGAGCTATGCCAATACTTGCTTGATAACTGTTGTTGTAGGAAAACTCCACCAATGGTAAGAACTTATCCCAACTTTCCTTGAAGTTAAGGACACGGATTCTTAATAAATCTTCAAGAGTTTGAATAGTCCTCTCCGACTTCCCGTCCATCTGAGGATGATATGCCGAGCTAAATCATAAATCTGTGCCCATAGCTTTCTGTAAACTAACCCAAAATCGTGAAGTGAATCTTGGGTTTCGATCAGAAACTATGGATACTGGCATACCATGCAGTCTTACAATCTCGTTTATGTACATATGAGCAAGATGTTCAAGTGCATAAGTTTGTCGTATCGGTAAGAAATGAGCAGACTTGGTCAATCTATCAACAATGACCCAAAACGCATCTATACCTTGAGAAACCTTAGGAAGACCGGTAACAAAATCCATGGTAATGTGCTCCCACTTTCATTCTAGAATTTGAAGTGGTTGCAATGGACCTTTTGGTACTTGATGCTCCGCTTTAACTCGTTGACAAGTTAGACACCTTGAGATAAACAGCGTTATCACTCTCTTCATATTGCTCCACCAAAATGTATGACAAATATCATGGTACATTTTGGTACTCCCAGGATGGATTGCAAACGGTGTGTTGTGCGCCTCCATCATGATTTTATACTTTAAATCAGGGTCGTTAGGAACACAAAGTCTAGAGTTGACACGAAGTATTCCTTCTTCATCGATTCTTGCTTCCGGCATAGCACCTTCTTGCACTTTCTTCCTCATACGCATCAGCTCCAGGTCTATAGCTTGAGCAGTTTTAACTTTATCAATTAATGTCGGTTCTACTCATATATTCGCCATCATCACATGGGTCCCTTGAGTCTTTAACTCTATCTCCATCCTTTGCAAGTCACACAAAATGAGCCTTTGTGTTAACAATATTGCACTCGTACTTGTATATGATCTTCTACTCAATGCGTTAGCTACCAAGTTCGTTTTTCTGGGATGGTATTGGATGGTATGATCATAATCTTTCAACAGTTCAAGCCAATATCGTTGTCGCATGTTGAGTTCCTTTTGAGTGAAGAAATATTTGAGGCTTTTATGATCCGTAAAGATCTCCACCTTCTCCCCATACAAGTAATGCCTCCAAATTTTAAGTGCGAAGACAACAGCTGCTAACTCTAGGTCATAAGTAGGATAATTCCTCTCATATTCTTTGAGTTGTCTTGAGGCATAGGCTATGACTTTCCCATGTTGCATGAGAACACATCCCAAACCTTTTCCCGAAGTATCACTGTAGATGACAAATCCCTCCGAGCCAGATGGTATTGTCAGAACAGGTGCTGAAATGAGTCTCCTCTTAAGTTCTTGAAAACTCTTCTCATATTCTTCACTCCAACCGAACTTTATATCTTTTTGAGTTAGCTGAGTTAATGGAGTAGCTATTCGAGAAAATCCTTCCACGAATCTCCGATAATAACCAGCTAAGCTGAGAAAGCTACGTACTTAGGTCACTGATTTAGGTTGCACCCAGCTTTGAATTGCTTCAATCTTTCCCGGGTCAACAGATATTCCATGACTTGATACTACGTGCCCAAGGAATGTTACTTCCTCAAGCCAGAACTCACATTTCTTCAACTTGGCATAAAGCTTGTATTCACGAAGCTTTTGGAGTGTCAGCCTCAAGTGTTGCTCATGATCTTCATGGCTTTTGGAATAAATAAGGATGTCATCAATAAAGACAACCACAAAGTGATCCAAATATTCCTTGGATACTCGGTTCATCATATCCATGAAGGCAGCAAGAGCATTAGTCAATCCAAAGGATGTGACTAGGAATTCTAAAAGCCATCTTTGGAATGTCATCGGTTCTGATCTTCAATTGGTGATATCTAGAACGAAGATCGATCTTTGAAAAGAATTTGGCTCTTTGTAACTGGTCAAACAGGTCATCAATACATGGCAATGGGTACCTATTTTTGATGGTGACATGATTCAACAACCGATAATCAATACAAAGTCACATACTCCCATCTTTCTTCTTCACGAATAGAACAGGAGCACCCCAAGGAGACATACTAGGATGAATAAAACCAATGTCTAACAATTCTTGCAATTGGGTCTTTAACTCCTGAAATTCAATAGGAGCCATTCGATATGGGGCTTTGAAAATGGGTTTTGTACCCGGTTCAAGGTCGATAAAAAATTCAATTTCACGCTCTGGGGTTAGGCCAGGAAGTTCTTCAGGGAATACGTCAGGGAATTTATTAACAATAGAAATATCATTCAAAACTGACGTATTTTCTTTTAGATCCGTGACATGAGCTAAGAAAGCTTGACATCCATTTTTCAATAAACGAATAGCTTTATGGCTTGAGATGACCGTGATTGATTTTAATGGTTTGGTCGTTTGAATTCGCATAATAGGTTGATTAGGAATATGAAAGCTAACAACCTTACAAAAATAATCAATTTTAGCATGATGAGTAGTTAACCAATCAATCCCTAGAATCATATCAAATGCAAGTATTTTCAATGAAATAAGATCGATGGGTAATGCGAGGTACCAATTTGAACCAAACAAGATTTATAAACAGTGGATGTAATGAAAGTTTCTCCCAACAGAATTTTCACAGATAAGTCAAAGTCTAATTTCTCCGGAGTCAAATTTAATCGTTGAGCGAAAGTAGGAGAAATAAAAGAATGGGTAGAATCGGTATCAAATAAAGTATAGACTTCGCTAAAGTTTATGATAATCTTACCCGTGATGACCTTATTCGGGTTCCTTGCTTTTTGGGAGGTCACAACAAACGCTCTCCCCTGTACTACCGGCTTTGACTTTTCTGGGACGGCCTTTGGTGCCTCCATCCTGGCTGAACTTGTCTTCGGTGAAAAAAAAAATTGGGCAAAGTGACCTTCTCTTCTACAATTATAACATGCTTTGGACGGCATCGCGCAGTTTGGACTGATGTGTCCCTCCCCTCTGCATTTGAAGCATATGATAGGTGGTCGTTCTCCTTCCTTAACAACGGGTACTGGTGTTGATGTCTTTCCATCATTGTTGAATCTCCTCTTCTTGAAATGTCCATTCTTATTGTTTTGGCCCTGATTACCACTGAAGTGGTTACAACTTCTCGCCTGTTGATTCCCTCCACGCTTGTTGTCACCGCTTCGTTGACTGCTCTCACTGGTATTATCATTTCGCCGGCTGCTCTCTTTTAGTTGCGTTGACTCGTTATCGCGCTCTACTAACTGAGCCCTATTTACAACATCTGAATACAAACACAGATTATGAGAAATAAGATGTTGACGTATCTCTGGATTTAAACCACTTAAAAACATCCACGTCATTCTCTCTTTATTATCCACCTAGTGCGACGCAAATCGAGACAACTCGACAAACTTAGCTTCGTACTGCGACACGGTCATATTATTCTGCACCAACTTGATAAACTCTACCTCTTTTATATGACGAATACTTTCGGAAAAGTACTTGTCGTTGAATAGTTCTTGGAACTTCTCCCAAGACATCTTCAGTGCGGCAGGTTGAGTACGCTTTACCGATTCCCACCAGTAATCTGCCTCTCCTCGCAACATAAATGCGGCAAAGGGAACCTTTTGCTCCTCGGAGCATCCCAAGACATCAAATATCTTGGTGATCTGCTTTATTCATGCTTCCGCCTTAAGTGGTTTTGGCTCTCCAATAAACTCCAGTGGTCCCAGCTCCTTGAACTGTTTAACGGTGACCGTCCTAGAGTTTTCAGTGTTTCCACCTACATTTTGGACAGGAGCCGCTCTCGCCTGCTGTTGCATAAATTGTATAAAGCCTCTAAACATTCCATCATTCATCATTTGGTCAGTGTTGTTGTTTGCATGAGGATTGTCGCCTTCCTGATGCACATTTTCTTGATTATTGATATGTGGTGAATCAACGGTCGCCTGTGCTCCATTGCTATTCTCCACATTCTCGGATGTCATTTTTAGATACTGCCACAAAATAAAGGTTAATTGACATATAACATATTATCCCTATATTCTGACCGACCAATTAAATACCAAATAAACTTAGGTAGGTCATACTAGCGAAGGAATTCCCCGTCTCTCCCCTCCTAGTTCTATTCTCGCATCTTAGCTAGGGATCATATCCCTAAGCTTTGATACCAACTGTGACGCCCCCAAAATCGGTATACATCACATATTCTGAGTCGCCAAATACATGGTACAAAATTTAAATACAACTTAATTATACAACAGTCGTGTAAAATACGACTAAACATATGTTATAAGTTTTAATACAAATATTGTCAACAGGACAATATACAAACTCAATGGGGTCCTCATTACATTTATTATCACACTATTTCATATAATAGTGAAGACTACTAATGCTATTATCTGGACCATCACTCTATTCCCCGACTAGTCCCTACTACGTTCTCATTTCCTGAAGAGAACAATGAAAGCAAAAGGATGAGCTCAACTAGCCCAGTAAGAAATATTATGACTAAGATAATGCAGAATAAATTATCATTAGCCTTCAATAGTGTTAAACTGATAAAATATAACAAACATCAAGTTTAACTGCAGCGGAACAAGTAATCCATTAGAATAGTCAAGTAGAGAATAAAATCTACTATATTCTATGATTTAAAAGATTTTTCATGACTTTTATCGCTGAGACTCAGCTTAATAAATAATCCACATCATCCCTGCACTACGGCCAAGGATATTCATTAGTATCACGACCACAAATTATCAATGCACCACAACCAAGGATATTCGTGTATTCATCAATGGTCATGATCATGCCAACAACTGTTCATCAATGCACTACGGGCCAATGATGACTTTTTCCATATCATTTGTAACATTATGGTCATGATTACACTAAATAATCCCTGGTCATAATCATACCAAGTCCACCTATGCACTACAGGCCACAGATGACTTTCAACATAATATAAACATGAGGATGATGACAATGATATAAGAATTCAATAAAACAAGTTCAAGAATTAATTTATCCAGAAACTAATAATGTTCAAATTGTCAACATGATACTTCTTTGTAGAGTAACACTCAAGAATGCTCAGAAGAATATTACCATGAAAAGATAGTGGATGAAGTGCAAATATCAAGGATATTCCACTAATTTCATGGAGTATAGAAATCAAAACTTTAACCAACTGAGTATAATAAAGAATGGAATAACAAAACAAATCACCAGGCATGCGATAGACCGCACAGACAGGTTATTCCAACAGAATAATAAATAATGGAACCAGGTCATGCGTAAATGCATCGACAGGATATTCTAACAGAATAATAAATAATGGAACCAGGTCATGCGTAAACGCATCGACAGGATATTCCAACAGAATAATAAATAATGGAACCAGGTCATGCGTAAACGCACAGACAGGATGTTCCAACAGAATAATAAACAATAGAATCGGGTCAAGCGTAAATGCACATACAGGATGTTCCAACAGAATAATAAATAATCGAATAACAGAAGAATTTCACCAAGTATAGGGTATCCCGCGTATACAGGTTATTCCAACAGAATAATAAAGAATGGAATAACAAAAGAATTTCACCAATAAAAAAGAAGGAATACCCCTAACAAGTACAATAAATAATATATGTGACAACCCCAAAACATGTCCAGTCCATCCAACCTATTCTGAGTCGCCAAATACAAGGTACAGAAAATAACTACAACTTTATTACAACAATTGTCGTGCAAAATACAACAACACATATGTTGTGAGTTGTGATACAAATATATACCAACTGTGACTCTCATCCCAACCTTGTATAGCACGTCACAATGGCACCTTACATAAAGATATAGTCAAAAACTATTTTAGAAATTAAAATCTTTGAGAAGTGCTCAAGGAAACCTTCGTACATGGGAGGCCATGAATGATAGATATCATATGCCCACAGAATTATCCTTGGTTGACCCAATAGACCCCAAAGAAAAACGAGAAGATTACTATCATATTCTTTCAAATGGTGAGTCTTCTCTTGACATATAATTATCTCTACTGTCTCTAATTGAGAATTATATTTCAAATAAACTCTAAGATCATATAGGTAGTTCTCGTAGATATACTCAGTAAGTGGATGTGCACAACCATATCTTATGATGACACGAGGTTGTATGTCATTAGACATCTTGTATGATAGTGACAAAACACCCTTCCAACGTTGGGTTCGCCTCACCCTATTTGATTCACCAAATATAATTACTAAATGATGACCACCGTTCTATTCCCCTGTTACCCACGCTCGACGCAGCTACACTATTATTATCTGAAAGGAATTGTGAAACAAAAGGGTGAACACAACTAGCTCGGTAAAGAATATCATAACTAAAGATAATTAAATTATCAATAGCCTTCATCAATAATAAATCAGAGATTTAGAACATATGGTAGATGATAAAAAATTTCAATCATAGTTGCAGCGGAACGAGCAATCCATTAGAAGAGTCAAATAGACCATAAAGTTTATTATCTTCTCCATGTTAAAAATCCACCAACAATGTTTTATCCCTATAACATCAATCAACGGTTCTGGTCCATAATCATATAAATAATTCATAATCATAATTGTGATTATAAATTCCTCTTCGCATCCAGGACGGAGATAATTTTCATCACATGTCTTTACCTGAAACATCAAAGATCATGGTTATACCAAATCACAGTTCCTGTTCATAATCATACTAATAAATTCATCTTTGCACTACGGGCCAAACATATTCATCAACAGTTCATCTTTGCACTACTGGCCAAAGATATTCAATAACAGGTCATCTTTTCACTACGGGCCAAAGATATTCATCAACAATTCATCTTTGCACTACATGCCAAAGATATTCATCAACAGTTCATATTTGCACTACATGCCAAATATTGTAACCACCCGATATTTTCTATATAAATAAATAAGAAATTTTGCATATAAATTTTATATATATATATATATATATATATATATATATATATATATTAAGGATGAGGATTTGTACAAGATATTGTGTATAATTATTTGTGATAAATAAAAATATATTTATTACATGAATATTTACAAGTAAATTTATTTTAGAATTATTGATTATTATAAAGTATATTCTTATATTAATTACTTTTATAGAAGAAATATTTTTATTAATTATTTTCCATGAAAATATAATCATATATTATTTAAATAATTTATGGAGTGATTTTTAGAATAATTATAATAATTATTTTATTATATGAATTTTAGTACAGATTATTAAGTTAATTATTTTACCTTAAATATTAAGGCTAAATATGAATAATAAATCAGATATGGAATCCAAACCCTAATTTTGGATTATTGTCAAGGTATGAGAATAATAATATAATATTAATTATATTTTGATTTTTCAGTACTATGAATATGTACTATATGTCCGTATTGATAATGGTTGGTCAATTACGGTGTATTATGACCAAACCCTAGTAATAATATTAAACCCTAATTTGAGATCCAATTTAGAGTGCAAGATTGTTATATAACTATGTTATATGTTTTGTGTGTGTATAATGATTTGATTAATTAGGTAAACCCTAATTAAAAATCTAGAAACCCTAATCTTTAGAAAACCCTAATTAATATTTCGAAAATCCTAATTTTTGAAATGAGAAAACCCTAAATTGGAAAATCAATTTAGAGTTCGAGATTATTAGTAATTATGTTAAGGTAATAATTTAGAAGTATTAGAATTATATTTGTTAATTAGGAAAACCCTAATAAAAAATTGGAAACCCTAATTAACTAGAAACCCTAAATCTAAAATTAGTAACCCTAATTTGCTAATTTGTTGTTAACTATAATTTATTAATTGTAAGCTAAATGCTAATTAGTGAACACTAAAACACTAATGTTCATGTATAGTGTGATTAGATAATTAATCGTAATTAGGAAACCCTAATTTTAAAATTTAAGAAATTAAAATTTATTTAATTTTATTTTTTGTGCGAACCCTAATTGCTAAATCCTACAAATGTTAAACCCTAAGGGTTTGCAAGGATGACAAGAATGCCATTAAAATGATTTATCAAATAACCATTTTGCCTCTAGTTGTATTATTTTGGCTAACTAGTAGGGTTTGAAAATTGGATGGGTTGGTGACCAAATCCAACCACCCCATGTGTCATAACTCTCAGCAGATCAGCAACTCAACCAGCCATGCATGCATTATACACTACTATAAATAGATTTGAGAGAGAGAAAGTGTCATTTGTTCACTTATTTTTGTCCAACACACAAACCTTTTCTCTCAAGCCCCAATCCTCCGAAATTATTTCATAATATCAATCAAGAACCAAGCCCCACGAACAACCATAACAAAAATATAAGCCAAAATCAGAATTGATCAGAGAAGGTATAAACCCTAGCTAAGAAATTTGTCCAACGATTTGTTGTTTGATGTTAAAAAAAAAATTTGTTAAACATGTTGAATAAGGTGTCTAAGGATGATCTGGGTTGCTAGATGTTATATCCATAACATCTAGATGCTCGGATTTGAAGAGGTCGTGTAGATCTCTGTAAGTGTTTGATTTTTGTGTTTTAAGTGTTGAATATTGTAGTCTGTTATATAGTCTTTGATCTGGAACAAGAATCAGACTTGGATCTGGTCTATATTGAAAGTTATTGTTAGTCAAAAGTCGTTGACCGACCATGACTGGACAAAATCTGGGTAACCCAGATCTTGCCCAGAAATGGTCTGACAAGACCTTTGTCGCCTCTGATCTTGCAAGTTATGGTTGATTTATGTTTCTTATTGTATTCAGGTTATAGTATAGTATTTATACTACATCTTAATGCTTTTATATAGCTTATATCACAAACATACTGGAATTGGGGGATGGTCAAACTAGGCAGAAAGTCCACGGATGAACTTTCTGGGTAACCCAGAAAGTTCATGATCGTGGTTTCTGACATCGTTTGACCGGACAAGATCTCGTTATGTTGTTGATGTTTTATTGATATTTTGTGTTAGATCTCTTTATGTACATAATGACTACACACTGCAGCTTATATATCACAAAAACATAACACCAAAAGCAAGTTGTGGAAGCCCAAAAGTGATTAGTCGAGTTGTTCTTGTTTTCTGGGTAACCCAGAAAACGAAGAACAGGTCTGACAGATAGTTTGAGCTTCCATATCTTGCTTGTATGTTGTAATATGACCCAGACCGTGATTAATACTTGTAGTTCTACACTAACACTATAATATGTGATCAATATCTATCCCAGAAACACACTACACAGTTCATAATGTATAGTCAAAGTAGGACCCTCGAAACTAAGTATGAATATCTGTGTTTGCATGAAGAACATGAAGAACACCTATAGTGACAGTTTTGTCACTATAGGTGGTCTTTAGCGACAGACAGAATAATTAAATTAATTTAATTTCTGAAAATTAATTAATTTAATTAAATAAATAAATAGAAAAAAATAGTTTTTAATTATTAAAAATACCAAATAAATTATTAAAAATTATTTTAAATTCTAAAAATTAGTTTTTAATTATTTTAAATATATTTCATAAATATTTAATATTTTTGAAATAATAAAGGTATTTAATTTATTTAATTATAATATTAAATAAATTATTTAAAAATGATTTTAATACTTGAAAAATCATTTAAAATTATATTATGATATAAGAAAATATTTTAAGTTATTTTTAATGAATTTTAATATTTTTTGATAAATTTCATTAATAAATTCATATTAATGATAATTAAGTTATTTACTAAATTAATTAATTAAAAATGATTTTATTATATTAAAAATTATTTTAAATAATAATAAGGTATTTAAAAATATTATAAGTTATAAAAAATAACTTTCAATATTTAAAGGTAAATTTCATTAATTAATTATTATTAATGATATTAAAAGATTTTAATATTATAATAATCATTTTAAATGAAAATAAAATGTTTAAAGATATTTTAAGTAATAAAATATGACTTTTAATATTTAAAGGACAAGTTCATTAATAATTTAATATTAATAATTATTAATTTTAAAAGTAATGATATTAAATTTATTTAATAATAAATAGTTTAAAAATAGTTTTATTAATTTAAAAATCATTTAAAAAGGATATAAATGAATTAAAAATATTTTAATTTATAATTAATGACTTTTAATATTTTGATAAATAGTATATGAATATTTAAATATTAATGATAATTATTTAAAAATGATTTTTTAATATTTCAAAAATTATTTAAGGATAATATTAATATTTTAAAAATATTTTAAGTTATTATAAATAACTTTAACATTTTAGAAATGATTTTATTAATAGTTTAATATTAATTAAATATTAATGATAATTGAATTGTTTAATACTTAAATCATTTAATAATGATTTCGATGTTTGAAAATTTATGATAAATTATAATAAATATTTTAAAATTATATTAAGTCATTTAAAAATAATATGACTGATACTAAGTTACATGACAGAGTCTTAGACTCAATAATTACTCGATAAAGCTGTCGGTACACCGACATGTTTCAGAAATTGATTTGGACTTAGATAATTTAATTAGATATGTGATTATTTGTGATTCAATGGTTGTTAAACATGGGTAATAATGTGATTAGGTTATGTGCTGACTGCGAAATGCCGTACTATGTGTTATAGTATATTGTTCTAATCGAACGAATGATCTGATTAATGATAGGTCATGATAGAAATGATAAAACTAAGTTGTGAACTGTAAGCAGCGCATCAGACAAGTATCTTACCTTTGCATTTTCTTTATGCAATGGACACGAGTAAGAATGTTTCTAAACTATATTATTACTGTACAGATTATTAACCCTATATTATATACGCTCATTGATTATCAACATGTTAGTATATGGTAATTCAGATATATATATATATATATATATATATATATATATATATATATATATATATATATATATATATATATATTCTGTTCGTTAATTTCTATAAATGGTTATACAAGTGTCCCCACTTGGATAATCATTGTATTTAATCACATGTTGATACACCTTTGTCAATTACCCGTATACATATATGTTGAATTATAGATTATTGTTGAACAATATAAAACCTTTGATTTGGAACCCAGACAAGTATGAACATCCCTACACGGAAAAACTTTTATGCGCCCAAGGCAGACAGAGTTAACGATACCCTCGTTCTTGCATGTAGTATTGATCAATGCAGGGCATAACGGGCTGATCACCCCCCGTGCCCGTAAGTTATGACGGTTTACAAATGAATTTCTGTAAGACCCCAAATTATTAATAAATGAAATTTAATTTTCTCTATGTATCATTTTGAAATATAAGGGTTGATTTGATTAATGTGGTTAGTTATGGGTAAAATGCGCAAATATTTTAAATAAGCAAGTGGTTATAAAATATTCATTTTAATCGGAAAACATTCGTTTGGTCGTGGAATATTCTTGCCGTCGAGGAATATTCGTACGACGGCGCAGCCTTTGTGGGCCCCATAACGGAAAGCGATTCGATGAAGAAAATGACAAGTATAAGTTGTTTATAAATAACGGTGTAGTTGTTACCATTAATACTGTTGAAATACCTGGTGGTTAAAACACTTTAATACGCGTTGTTGCACAGTAGCACACGGTATTGTACCAATTATTGATCCTTACATTAGTAGGCACTACTCAATAATTGTTACAGTAATTACTGTTCAGTATTTTATTGATTCAATAATTGCTACGTTGATATTTTATATTACTGTTGTTTCAATAATTGTCATTACACAGTATTTTTCATTATCGGAGCAATAATTCATATTATCTAAATAATATTATTAGATAATATTATTGGCAATGTCTAGAAAGTTCTGTCTAAGGAGAGGTTTGGTCACCTAATTGCGCGCTAGTAAGGAGAAATCCTTATTGGAAAGCCCCCTCTTTACTAGGAACTGCCTGGTTGTCAGTATTGTGATTCTGTAATATTATTTGAGAATAATTAATTATTGATTTATACGATGAGAAAAATATTCATTTTATGTGGATATGGATGGAGAAAATTTTTAAAGTGACAATTGTTGAAAATCGATATTTTATCTTTTCTGATAAAATAATATTTTATTATATTATTATAATATAATAATGATGATATATTTACAATGAATGTAGGATATATGAGTATATGAGGAGGAAGAGTATTTTTGTTGCAAAAGTTATTTAAAACATGTTAAACATGTCGGTGGGCCCATTTCTTGACTGAAATTTGATTATAGCCTGTAGAATTGCCCGTTTGTGGATTTCGGTCAATTTCTGTTTGGAATTTGGAAAAACTTTCTTCATCAAAGTTGTAGATAATGAAATTTCCTATGAAAAAGACATGTGGTTCGAATTTTTCTGACAAAAGGGCTATTTATTATGAATTATTGAAGTTCTGAAGTTCTGAAATAATTGATTTTTGGAAGTTTTATTTATTTTTATTAATAAAAACGTTTTTGTCATTAATTGTGGGTCTTGCATGTGATGTAAGTTACTGAATTCGGATCTAGGAAAGTGGGCGTAGGAAATTTGTATATATATATTTATATTATATTAAATTTTCTGCTTTGGAGTTCTAAGTATTTTCCTATAAATAGGGTGCTTAGGTTAGAATTGAAAATCACATCAAAAACAAGTTTTCTCTCCCTTTCTCTCTCTATATTATCGAGCGTATTCTTGTGAGTATTTTGATACCTTGAGTGTTGCTATACGGTGCGAGTTCCCTTCAACACTATATTCAGTATTCCAGTCAGAAGTACTGTCTTTTCGAGGTAAGGGATATTATTTTTTTTTAAAATGATATTATTTCTTCTAATGTCATTATTCTAAAATATTGGGAGTATTTTTCTTGTTAAATTCTTTTCTTTTAGTGTCGTGGTTACTATTCACGTATACGGCACTATTCACGTATACGACACTATTCACGAATACGACACTATTCACAGAAAAATTATTTTTTTCTTTTTTTGTCCAAAATATCTATTATGGATACTAGCTTTGATTGTATCCATGTTTTGATCGTTCTTGAATTTTACTCAACTATGATTATTTATGAGGTATTTTGGACATGGATAAACTGAAATACGAATCCTTAATATTTATTCTTTTGTTTCACTGGATTCGTTTTCTTTAAAATATTTCTCATCATCCTCAGTCCTAAATGATGAAATAATTAAATAAATAAGAAATTTTGAATATATATATATATATATATATATATATATATATATATATTAAGGATGAGGATTTGTACAAGATAATGTGTATAATTATTTATGTGATAAATAAAAATATATTTATTACATAAATATTTACAAGTAAATTTATTTTAGAATTATTGATTATTATAAAGTATATTCTTATATTAATTACTTTTATAGCAGAAATATTTTTATTAATTATTTTCCATGAAAATATAATCATATATTATTTAAATAATTTATGGAGTGATTTTTAGAATAATTATAATAATTATTTTATTATATGAATTTTAGTACAGATTATTAAATTAATTATTTTACCTTAAATGTTAAGGCTAAATATGAATAATAAATCAGATATGGAATCCAAATCCTAATTTTGGATTATTGTCAAGGTATGAGAATAATAATATAATATTAATTATATTTTGATTTTTCAGTACTATGAATATGTACTATATGTCCGTATTGATAATGGTTGGTCAATTACGGTGTATTATGACCAAACCCTAGTAATAATATTAAACCCTAATTTGAGATCCAATTTAGAGTGCAAGATTGTTATATAACTATGTTATATGTTTTATGCGTGTATAATGATTTGATTAATTAGGTAAACCCTAATTAAAAATCAAGAAACCCTAATCTTTAAAAAACCCTAATTATAAAATTCTAAATTAGAAACCCTAATTAATATTTCGAAAATCCTAATTTTTGAAATGAGAAAACCCTAAATTGGAAAATCAATTTAGAGTTCGAGATTATTAGTAATTATGTTACGGTGATAATTTATAAGTATTAGAATTATATTTGTTAATTAGGAAAACCCTAACAAAAAATTGGAAACCCTAATTAACTAGAAACCCTAAATCTAAAATTAGTAACCCTAATTTTCTAATTTGTTAACCCTAATTTGCTAATTGTAAGCTAAATGCTAATTAGTGAACACTAAAACACTAATGTTCATGTATAGTGTGATTAGATAATTAATCATAATTAGGAAACCATAATTTCAAAATTTAAGAAATTAAAATTTATTTAATTTTTATTTTATTTTATTTTTTGTGCGAACCTTAATTGCTAAATCCTACAAATGTTAAACCCTAAGAGTTTGCAAGGATGACAAGAATGCCATTAAAATGATTTATCAAATAACCATTTTGCCCCTAGTTGTATTATTTTGGCTAACTAGTAGGGTTTGACAATTGGATGGGTTGGTGACCAAATCCAACCACCCCATGTACCATAACTCTCAGCAGATCAGCAACTCAACCAGTCATGCATGCATTATACACTACTATAAATAGATTTGAGAGAGAGAAAGTGTCATTTGTTCATTTATTTTTGTCCAACACTCAAACCTTTTCTCTCAAGCCCCAATCCTCCGAAATTATTTCATAATATCAATCAAGAACCATGCCCCACGAACAACCATAACAAAAATATAAGCCAAAATCAGAATTGATCAGAGAAGGTATAAACCCTAGCCAAGAAATTTGTCCAACGATTTGTTGTTTGATGTTAAAATTTTTTTTGTTAAACATGTTGAATAAGGTGTCTAAGGATGATCTGGGTTGCTAGATGTTAGATCCATAACATCTAGATGCTCAGATTTGAAGGGGTCTTGTAGATCTCTGTAAGTGTTTGATTTTTGTGTTTTAAGTGTTGAATATTGTAGTCTGTTATATAGTCTTTGATCTGGAACAAGAATCAGACTTGGATCTGGTCTATATTGAAAGTTATTGTTAGTCAAAAGTCGTTGATCGACCATGACTGGACAAAATCTGGGTAACCCAGATCTTGCCCAGAAATGGTCTGACAAGACCTTTGTCGCCTCTGATCTTGCAAGTTGTGGTTGATTTATGTTTCTTATTGTATTCAGGTTATAGTATAGTATTTATACTACATCTTAATGCTTTTATATAGCTTATATCACTAACATACTGGAATTGGGGGATGGTCAAACTAGGCAGAAAGTCCACGGATGAACTTTCTGGGTAACCCAGAAATTTCATGATCGTGGTTTCTGACATCGTTTGACCGGACAAGATCTCGTTATGTTGTTGATGTTTTATTGATATTTTGTGTTAGATCTCTTTATGTACATACTGACTACACACTGCAGCTTATATATCACAAAAACATAACACCAAAAGCAAGTTGTGGAAGCCCAAAAGTGATTAGTCGAGTTGTTCTTGTTTTCTGGGTAACCCAGAAAACGAAGAACAGGTCTGACAGATAGTTTGAGCTTCCATATCTTGCTTGTATGTTGTAATATGACCCAGACCGTGATTAATACTTGTAGTTCTACACTAACACTATAATATGTGATCAATATCTATCCCAGAAACACACTACACAGTTCATAATGTATAGTCAAAGTAGCACCCTCGAAACTAAGTCTGAATATCTGTGTTTGCATGAAGAACATGAAGAACACCTATAGTGACAGTTTTGTCACTATAGGTGGTCTTTAGCGACAGACAGAATAATTAAATTAATTTAATTTCTGAAAATTAATTAATTTAATTAAATAAATAGAAAAAAATAGTTTTTAATTATTAAAAATACCAAATAAATTATTAAAAATTATTTTAAATTCTAAAAATTAGTTTTTAATTATTTTAAATATATTTCATAAATATTTAATATTTTTGAAATATTAAAGGTATTTAATTTATTTAATTATAATATTAAATAAATTATTTAAAAATGATTTTAATACTTGAAAAATCATTTAAAATTATATTATGATATAAGAAAATATTTTAAGTTATTTTTAATGAATTTTAATATTTTGTGATAAATTTCATTAATAAATTCATATTAATGATAATTAAGTTATTTACTAAATTAATTAAATACATTAATTAAAAATGATTTTATTATATTAAAAATTATTTTAAATAATAATAAGGTATTTAAAAATATTATAAGTTATAAAAAATAACTTTCAATATTTAAAGGTAAATTTCATTAATTAATTATTATTAATGATATTAAAAGATTTTAATATTATAATAATCATTTTAAATGAAAATAAAATGTTTAAAGATATTTTAAGTTATAAAATATAACTTTTAATATTTAAAGGACAAGTTCATTAATAATTTAATATTAATAATTATTAATTTTAAAAGTAATGATATTAAATTTATTTAATAATAAATAGTTTAAAAATGGTTTTATTAATTTAAAAATCATTTAAAAGGATATAAATGAATTAAAAATATTTTAATTTATAATTAATGACTTTTAATATTTTGATAAATAGTATATGAATATTTAAATATTAATGATAATTATTTAAAAATGATTTTTAAATATTTCAAAAATTATTTAAGGATAATATTAATATTTTAAAAATATTTTAAGTTATTATAAATAACTTTAACATTTTAGAAATGATTTTATTAATAGTTTAATATTAATTAAATATTAATGATAATTGAATTGTTTAATACTTAAATCATTTAATAATGATTCCGATGTTTGAAAATTTATGATAAATTATAATAAATATTTTAAAATTATATTAAGTCATTTAAAAATAATATGACTGATACTAAGTTACATGACAGAGTCTTAGACTCAATAATTACCCGATAAAGCTGTCGGTACACCGACATGTTTCAGAAATTGATTTGGACTTAGATAATTTAATTAGATATGTGATTATTTGTGATTCAATGGTTGTTAAACATGGGTAAT
The DNA here is from genome assembly GCA_020205505.1 of Panax japonicus. Lineage (NCBI taxonomy): Eukaryota > Viridiplantae > Streptophyta > Magnoliopsida > Apiales > Araliaceae > Panax > Panax japonicus. Next base: position 60,856,421 of record CM035107.1, read on the forward strand.
AATGTGATTAGGTTATGTGCTGACTGCGAAATGCCGTACTATGTGTTATAGTATATTGTTCTAATCGAACGAATGATCTGATTAATGATAGGTCATGATAGAAATGATAAAACTAAGTTGTGAACTGTAAGCAGCGCATCAGACAAGTATCTTACCTTTGCATTTTCTTTATGCAATGGACACGAGTAAGAATGTTTCTAAACTATATTATTACTGTACAGATTATTAACCCTATATTATATACGCTCATTGATTATCAACATGTTAGTATATGGTAGTTCAGATATATATATATATATATATATATATATATATATATATATATATATATATATATATATTCTGTTCGTTAATTTCTATAAATGGTTATACAAGTGTCCCCACTTGGATAATCATTGTATTTAATCACATGTTGATACACCTTTGTCAATTACCCGTATACATATATGTTGAATTATAGATTATTGTTGAACAATATAAAACCTTTGATTTGGAACCCAGACAAGTATGAACATCCCTACACGGAAAAACTTTTATGCGCCCAAGGCAGACAGAGTTAACGATACCCTCGTTCTTGCATGTAGTATTGATCAATGCAGGGCATAACGGGCTGATCACCCCCCGTGCCCGTAAGTTATGACGGTTTGCAGATGAATTTCTGTAAGACCCCAAATTATTAATAAATGAAATTTAATTTCCTCTATGTATCATTTTGAAATAGTAAGGGTTGATTTGATTAATGTGGTTAGTTATGGGTAAAATGCGCAAATATTTCAAATAAGCAAGTGTTTATAAAATATTCATTTTTATCGAAAAACATTCGTTTGGTCGTGGAATATTCTTGCCGTCGAGGAATATTCGTACGACGGCGCAGCCTTTGTGGGCCCCATAACGGAAAGCGATTCGATGAAGAAAATGACAAGTATAAGTTGTTTATAAATAACGGTGTAGTTGTTACCGTTAATACTGTTGAAATACCTGGTGGTTAAAACACTTTAATACGCGTTGTTGCACAGTAGCACACGGTATTGTACCAATTATTGATTCTTACGTTAGTAGGCACTACTCAGTAATTGTTACAGTAATTACTGTTCAGTATTTTATTGATTCAATAATTGCTACGTTGATATTTTATATTACTGTTGTTTCAATAATTGTCATTACACAGTATTTTTCATTATCGGAGCAATAATTCATATTATCTAAATAATATTATTAGATAATATTATTGGCAATGTCTAGAAAGTTCTGTCTAACGAGAGGTTTGGTCACCTAATTGCGCGCTAGTAAGGAGAAATCCTTATTGGAAAGCCCCCTCTTTACTAGGAACTGCCTGGTTGTCAGTATTGTGATTCTGTAATATTATTTGTGAATAATTAATTATTGATTTATACGATGAGAAAAATATTCATTTTATGTGGATATGGATGGAGAAAATTTTTAAAGTGACAATTGTTGAAAATCGATATTTTATCTTTTCTTATAAAATAATATTTTATTATATTATTATAATATAATAATGATGATATATTTACAATGAATGTAGGATATATGAGTATATGAGGAGGAAGAGTATTTTTGTTGCAAAAGTTATTTAAAACATGTTAAACATGTCGGTGGGCCCATTTCTTGACTGAAATTTGATTATAGCCTGTAGAATTGCCCGTTTGTGGATTTCGGTCAATTTCTGTTTGGAATTTGGAAAAACTTTCTTCATCAAAGTTGTAGATAATGAAATTTCCTATGAAAAAGACATGTGGTTCGAATTTTTCTGACAAAAGGGCTATTTATTATGAATTATTGAAGTTCTGAAGTTCTGAAATAATTAATTTTTGGAAGTTTTATTTATTTTTATTAATAAAAACGTTTTTGTCATTAATTGTTGGTCTTAAATGTGATGTAAGTTACTGAATTCGGATCTAGGAAAGTGGGCGTAGGAAATTTGTATATATATATTTATATTATATTAAATTTTCTGCTTTGGAGTTCTAAGTATTTTCCTATAAATAGGGTGCTTAGGTTATAATTGAAAATCACATCAAAAACAAGTTTTCTCTCCCTTTCTCTCTCTATATTATCGAGCGTATTCTTGTGAGTATTTTGATACCTTGAGTGTTGCTATACGGTGCGAGTTCCCTTCAGCACTATATTCAGTATTCCAGTCAGAAGTACTGTCTTTTCGAGGTAAGGGATATTATTTTTTTTAAAAATGATATTATTTCTTCTAATGTCATTATTCTAAAATATTGGGAGTATTTTTCTTGTTAAATTCTTTTCTTTTAGTGTCGTGGTTACTATTCACGTATACGGCACTATTCACGTATACGACACTATTCACGAATACGACACTATTCACAGAAAAATTATTTTTTTCTTTTTTTGTCCAAAATATCTATTATGGATACTAGCTTTGATTGTATCCATGTTTTGATCTTTCTTGAATTTTACTCAACTATGATTATTTATGAGGTATTTTTGGACATGGATAAACTGAAATACGAATCCTTAATATTTATTCTTTTGTTTCACTGGATTCGTTTTCTTTAAAATATTTTTCATCATCCTCAGTCCTAAATGATGAAATAATTAAATAAATAAGAAATTTTGCATATATATATATATATATGTATTAAGGATGAGGATTTGTACAAGATAATGTGTATAATTATTTATGTGATAAATAAAAATATATTTATTACATAAATATTTACAAGTAAATTTATTTTAGAATTATTGATTATTATAAAGTATATTCTTATATTAATTACTTTTATAGCAGAAATATTTTTATTAATTATTTTCCATGAAAATATAATCATATATTATTTAAATAATTTATGGAGTGATTTTTAGAATAATTATAATAATTATTTTATTATATGAATTTTAGTACAGATTATTAAGTTAATTATTTTACCTTAAATGTTAAGGCTAAATATGAATAATAAATCAGATATGGAATCCAAATCCTAATTTTGGATTATTGTCAAGGTATGAGAATAATAATATAATATTAATTATATTTTGATTTTTCAGTACTATGAATATGTACTATATGTCCGTATTGATAATGGTTGGTCAATTACGGTGTATTATGACCAAACCCTAGTAATAATATTAAACCCTAATTTGAGATCCAATTTAGAGTGCAAGATTGTTATATAACTATGTTATATGTTTTATGCGTGTATAATGATTTGATTAATTAGGTAAACCCTAATTAAAAATCAAGAAACCCTAATCTTTAAAAAACCCTAATTATAAAATTCTAAATTAGAAACCCTAATTAATATTTCGAAAATCCTAATTTTTGAAATGAGAAAACCCTAAATTGGAAAATCAATTTAGAGTTCGAGATTATTAGTAATTATGTTAAGGTGATAATTTATAAGTATTAGAATTATATTAGTTAATTAGGAAAACCCTAACAAAAAATTGGAAACCCTAAATCTAAAATTAGTAACCCTAATTTGCTAATTTGTTAACCCTAATTTGCTAATTGTAAGCTAAATGCTAATTAGTGAACACTAAAACACTAATGTTCATGTATAGTGTGATTAGATAATTAATCATAATTAGGAAACCCTAATTTCAAAATTTAAGAAATTAAAATTTATTTAATTTTTATTTAATTTTATTTTTTGTGCGAACCCTAATTGCTAAATCCTACAAATGTTAAACCCTAAGAGTTTGCAAGGATGACAAGAATGCCATTAAAATGATTTATCAAATAACCATTTTGCCCCTAGTTGTATTATTTTGGCTAACTAGTAGGGTTTGACAATTGGATGGGTTGGTGACCAAATCCAACCACCCCATGTGCCATAACTCTCAGCAGATCAGCAACTCAACCAGCCATGCATGCATTATACACTACTATAAATAGATTTGAGAGAGAGAAAGTGTCATTTGTTCATTTATTTTTGTCCAACACTCAAAACTTTTCTCTCAAGCCCCAATCCTCCGAAATTATTTCATAATATCAATCAAGAACCATGCCCCACGAACAACCATAACAAAAATATAAGCCAAAATCAGAATTGATCAGAGAAGGTATAAACCCTAGCCAAGAAATTTGTCCAACGATTTGTTGTTTGATGTTAAAAAAAGTTTTGTTAAACATGTTGAATAAGGTGTCTAAGGATGATCTAGGTTGCTAGATGTTAGATCCATAACATCTAGATGCTCGGATTTGAAGGGGTCGTGTAGATCTCTGTAAGTGTTTGATTTTTGTGTTTTAAGTGTTGAATATTGTAGTCTGTTATATAGTCTTTGATCTGGAACAAGAATCAGACTTGGATCTGGTCTATATTGAAAGTTATTGTTAGTCAAAAGTCGTTGATCGACCATGACTGGACAAAATCTGGGTAACCCAGATCTTGCCCAGAAATGGTCTGACAAGACCTTTGTCGCCTCTGATCTTGCAAGTTGTGGTTGATTTATGTTTCTTATTGTATTCAGGTTATAGTATAGTATTTATACTACATCTTAATGCTTTTATATAGCTTATATCACAAACATACTGGAATTGGGTGATGGTCAAACTAGGCAGAAAGTCCACGGATGAACTTTCTGGGTAACCCAGAAAGTTCATGATCGTGGTTTCTGACATCGTTTGACCGGACAAGATCTCGTTATGTTGTTGATGTTTTATTGATATTTTGTGTTAGATCTCTTTATGTACATACTGACTACACACTGCAGCTTATATATCACAAAAACATAACACCAAAAGCAAGTTGTGGAAGCCCAAAAGTGATTAGTCGAGTTGTTCTTGTTTTCTGGGTAACCCAGAAAACGAAGAACAGGTCTGACAGATAGTTTGAGCTTCCATATCTTGCTTGTATGTTGTAATATGACCCAGACCGTGATTAATACTTTTAGTTCTACACTAACACTATAATATGTGATCAATATCTATCCCAGAAACACACTACACAGTTCATAATGTATAGTCAAAGTAGCACCCTCGAAACTAAGTATGAATATCTGTGTTTGCATGAAGAACATGAAGAACACCTATAGTGACAGTTTTGTCACTATAGGTGGTCTTTAGCGACAAACAGAATAATTAAATTAATTTAATTTCTGAAAATTAATTAATTTAATTAAATAAATAGAAAAAAATAGTTTTTAATTATTAAAAATACCAAATAAATTATTAAAAATTATTTTAAATTCTAAAAATTAGTTTTTAATTATTTTAAATATATTTCATAAATATTTAATATTTTTGGAATATTAAAGGTATTAAATTTATTTAATTATAATATTAAATAAATTATTTAAAAATGATTTTAATACTTGAAAAATCATTTAAAATTATATTATGATATATGAAAATATTTTAAGTTATTTTTAATGACTTTTAATATTTTGTGATAAATTTCGTTAATAAATTCATATTAATGATAATTAAGTTATTTACTAAATTAATTAAATAAATTAATTAAAAATGATTTTATTATATTAAAAATTATTTTAAATAATAATAAGGTATTTAAAAATATTATAAGTTATAAAAAATAACTTTCAATATTTAAAGGTAAATTTCATTAATTAATTATTATTAATGATATTAAAAGATTTTAATATTATAATAATCATTTTAAATGAAAATAAAATGTTTAAAGATATTTTAAGTTATAAAATATAACTTTTAATATTTAAAGGACAAGTTCATTAATAATTTAATATTAATAATTATTAATTTTAAAAGTAATGATATTAAATTTATTTAATAATAAATAGTTTAAAAATGGTTTTATTAATTTAAAAATCATTTAAAAGGATATAAATGAATTAAAAATATTTTAATTTATAATTAATGACTTTTAATATTTTGATAAATAGTATATGAATATTTAAATATTAATGATAATTATTTAAAAATGATTTTTAAATATTTCAAAAATTATTTAAGGATAATATTAATATTTTAAAAATATTTTAAGTTATTATAAATAACTTTAACATTTTAGAAATGATTTTATTAATAGTTTAATATTAATTAAATATTAATGATAATTGAATTGTTTAATACTTAAATCATTTAATAATGATTCCGATGTTTGAAAATTTATGATAAATTATAATAAATATTTTAAAATTATATTAAGTCATTTAAAAATAATATGACTGATACTAAGTTACATGACAGAGTCTTAGACTCAATAATTACCCGATAAAGCTGTCGGTACACTGACATGTTTCAGAAATTGATTTGGACTTAGATAATTTAATTAGATATGTGATTATTTGTGATTCAATGGTTGTTAAACATGGGTAATAATGTGATTAGGTTATGTGCTGACTGTGAAATGTCGTACTATGTGTTATAGTATATTGTTCTAATCGAACGAATGATCTGATTAATGATAGGTCATGATAGAAATGATAAAACTAAGTTGTGAACTGTAAGCAGCGCATCAGACAAGTATCTTACCTTTGCATTTTCTTTATGCAATGGACACGAGTAAGAATGTTTCTAAACTATATTATTACTGTACAGATTATTAACCCTATATTATATACGCTCATTGATTATCAACATGTTAGTATATGGTAGTTCAGATATATATATATATATATATATATATATATATATATTCTGTTCGTTAATTTCTATAAATGGTTATACAAGTGTCCCCACTTGGATAATCATTGTATTTAATCACATGTTGATACACCTTTGTCAATTACCCGTATACATATATGTTGAATTATAGATTATTGTTGAACAATATAAAACCTTTGATTTGGAACCCAGACAAGTATGAACATCCCTACACGGAAAAACTTTTATGCGCCCAAGGCAGACAGAGTTAACGATACCCTCGTTCTTGCATGTAGTATTGATCAATGCAGGGCATAACGGGCTGATCACCCCCCGTGCCCGTAAGTTATGACGGTTTGCAGATGAATTTCTGTAAGACCCCAAATTATTAATAAATGAAATTTAATTTCCTCTATGTATCATTTTGAAATAGTAAGGGTTGATTTGATTAATGTGGTTAGTTATGGGTAAAATGCGCAAATATTTCAAATAAGCAAGTGGTTATAAAATATTCATTTTTATCGAAAAACATTCGTTTGGTCGTGGAATATTCTTGCCGTCGAGGAATATTCGTACGACGGCGCAGCCTTTGTGGGCCCCATAACGGAAAGCGATTCGATGAAGAAAATGACAAGTATAAGTTGTTTATAAATAACGGTGTAGTTGTTACCGTTAATACTGTTGAAATACCTGGTGGTTAAAACACTTTAATACGCGTTGTTGCACAGTAGCACACGGTATTGTACCAATTATTGATTCTTACGTTAGTAGGCACTACTCAGTAATTGTTACAGTAATTACTGTTCAGTATTTTATTGATTCAATAATTGCTACGTTGATATTTTATATTACTGTTGTTTCAATAATTGTCATTACACAGTATTTTTCATTATCGGAGCAATAATTCATATTATCTAAATAATATTATTAGATAATATTATTGGCAATGTCTAGAAAGTTCTGTCTAACGAGAGGTTTGGTCACCTAATTGCGCGCTAGTAAGGAGAAATCCTTATTGGAAAGCCCCCTCTTTACTAGGAACTGCCTGGTTGTCAGTATTGTGATTCTGTAATATTATTTGTGAATAATTAATTATTGATTTATACGATGAGAAAAATATTCATTTTATGTGGATATGGATGGAGAAAATTTTTAAAGTGACAATTGTTGAAAATCGATATTTTATCTTTTCTGATAAAATAATATTTTATTATATTATTATAATATAATAATGATGATATATTTACAATGAATGTAGGATATATGAGTATATGAGGAGGAAGAGTATTTTTGTTGCAAAAGTTATTTAAAACATGTTAAACATGTCGGTGGGCCCATTTCTTGACTGAAATTTGATTATAGCCTGTAGAATTGCCCGTTTGTGGATTTCGGTCAATTTCTGTTTGGAATTTGGAAAAACTTTCTTCATCAAAGTTGTAGATAATGAAATTTCCTATGAAAAAGACATGTGGTTCGAATTTTTCTGACAAAAGGGCTATTTATTATGAATTATTGAAGTTCTGAAGTTCTGAAATAATTAATTTTTGGAAGTTTTATTTATTTTTATTAATAAAAACGTTTTTGTCATTAATTGTTGGTCTTAAATGTGATGTAAGTTACTGAATTCGGATCTAGGAAAGTGGGCGTAGGAAATTTGTATATATATATTTATATTATATTAAATTTTCTGCTTTGGAGTTCTAAGTATTTTCCTATAAATAGGGTGCTTAGGTTATAATTGAAAATCACATCAAAAACAAGTTTTCTCTCCCTTTCTCTCTCTATATTATCGAGCGTATTCTTGTGAGTATTTTGATACCTTGAGTGTTGCTATACGGTGCGAGTTCCCTTCAGCACTATATTCAGTATTCCAGTCAGAAGTACTGTCTTTTCGAGGTAAGGGATATTATTTTTTTTAAAAATGATATTATTTCTTCTAATGTCATTATTCTAAAATATTGGGAGTATTTTTCTTGTTAAATTCTTTTCTTTTAGTGTCGTGGTTACTATTCACGTATACGGCACTACTCACGTATACGACACTATTCACGAATACGACACTATTCACAGAAAAATTATTTTTTTCTTTTTTTGTCCAAAATATCTATTATGGATACTAGCTTTGATTGTATCCATGTTTTGATCTTTCTTGAATTTTACTTAACTATGATTATTTATGAGGTATTTTTGGACATGGATAAACTGAAATACGAATCCTTAATATTTATTCTTTTGTTTCACTGGATTCGTTTTCTTTAAAATATTTTTCATCATCCTCAGTCCTAAATGATGAAATAATTAAATAAATAAGAAATTTTGCATATATATATATATATATGTATTAAGGATGAGGATTTGTACAAGATAATGTGTATAATTATTTATGTGATAAATAAAAATATATTTATTACATAAATATTTACAAGTAAATTTATTTTAGAATTATTGATTATTATAAAGTATATTCTTATATTAATTACTTTTATAGCAGAAATATTTTTATTAATTATTTTTCATGAAAATATAATCATATATTATTTAAATAATTTATGGAGTGATTTTTAGAATAATTATAATAATTATTTTATTATATGAATTTTAGTACAGATTATTAAGTTAATTATTTTACCTTAAATGTTAAGGCTAAATATGAATAATAAATCAGATATGGAATCCAAATCCTAATTTTGGATTATTGTCAAGGTATGAGAATAATAATATAATATTAATTATATTTTGATTTTTCAGTACTATGAATATGTACTATATGTCCGTATTGATAATGGTTGGTCAATTACGGTGTATTATGACCAAACCCTAGTAATAATATTAAACCCTAATTTGAGATCCAATTTAGAGTGCAAGATTGTTATATAACTATGTTATATGTTTTATGCGTGTATAATGATTTGATTAATTAGGTAAACCCTAATTAAAAATCAAGAAACCCTAATCTTTAAAAAACCCTAATTATAAAATTCTAAATTAGAAACCCTAATTAATATTTCGAAAATCCTAATTTTTGAAATGAGAAAACCCTAAATTGGAAAATCAATTTAGAGTTCGAGATTATTAGTAATTATGTTAAGGTGATAATTTATAAGTATTAGAATTATATTTGTTAATTAGGAAAACCCTAACAAAAAATTGGAAACCCTAATTAACTAGAAACCCTAAATCTAAAATTAGTAACCCTAATTTGCTAATTTGTTAACCCTAATTTGCTAATTGTAAGCTAAATGCTAATTAGTGAACACTAAAACACTAATGTTCATGTATAGTGTGATTAGATAATTAATCATAATTAGGAAACCCTAATTTCAAAATTTAAGAAATTAAAATTTATTTAATTTTTATTTAATTTTATTTTTTGTGCGAACCCTAATTGCTAAATCCTACAAATGTTAAACCCTAAGAGTTTGCAAGGATGACAAGAATGCCATTAAAATGATTTATCAAATAACCATTTTGCCCCTAGTTGTATTATTTTGGCTAACTAGTAGGGTTTGACAATTGGATGGGTTGGTGACCAAATCCAACCACCCCATGTGCCATAACTCTCAGCAGATCAGCAACTCAACCAGCCATGCATGCATTATACACTACTATAAATAGATTTGAGAGAGAGAAAGTGTCATTTGTTCATTTATTTTTGTCCAACACTCAAAACTTTTCTCTCAAGCCCCAATCCTCTGAAATTATTTCATAATATCAATCAAGAACCATGCCCCACGAACAACCATAACAAAAATATAAGCCAAAATCAGAATTGATCAGAGAAGGTATAAACCCTAGCCAAGAAATTTGTCCAACGATTTGTTGTTTGATGTTAAAAAAAGTTTTGTTAAACATGTTGAATAAGGTGTCTAAGGATGATCTAGGTTGCTAGATGTTAGATCCATAACATCTAGATGCTCGGATTTGAAGGGGTCGTGTAGATCTCTGTAAGTGTTTGATTTTTGTGTTTTAAGTGTTGAATATTGTAGTCTGTTATATAGTCTTTGATCTGGAACAAGAATCAGACTTGGATCCGGTCTATATTGAAAGTTATTGTTAGTCAAAAGTCGTTGATCGACCATGACTGGACAAAATCTGGGTAACCCAGATCTTGCCCAGAAATGGTCTGACAAGACCTTTGTCGCCTCTGATCTTGCAAGTTGTGGTTGATTTATGTTTCTTATTGTATTCAGGTTATAGTATAGTATTTATACTACATCTTAATGCTTTTATATAGCTTATATCACAAACATACTGGAATTGGGTGATGGTCAAACTAGGCAGAAAGTCCACGGATGAACTTTCTGGGTAACCCAGAAAGTTCATGATCGTGGTTTCTGACATCGTTTGACCGGACAAGATCTCGTTATGTTGTTGATGTTTTATTGATATTTTGTGTTAGATCTCTTTATGTACATACTGACTACACACTGCAGCTTATATATCACAAAAACATAACACCAAAAGCAAGTTGTGGAAGCCCAAAAGTGATTAGTCGAGTTGTTCTTGTTTTCTGGGTAACCCAGAAAACGAAGAACAGGTCTGACAGATAGTTTGAGCTTCCATATCTTGCTTGTATGTTGTAATATGACCCAGACCGTGATTAATACTTTTAGTTCTACACTAACACTATAATATGTGATCAATATCTATCCCAGAAACACACTACACAGTTCATAATGTATAGTCAAAGTAGCACCCTCGAAACTAAGTATGAATATCTGTGTTTGCATGAAGAACATGAAGAACACCTATAGTGACAGTTTTGTCACTATAGGTGGTCTTTAGCGACAAACAGAATAATTAAATTAATTTAATTTCTGAAAATTAATTAATTTAATTAAATAAATAGAAAAAAATAGTTTTTAATTATTAAAAATACCAAATAAATTATTAAAAATTATTTTAAATTCTAAAATTTAGTTTTTAATTATTTTAAATATATTTCATAAATATTTAATATTTTTGGAATATTAAAGGTATTAAATTTATTTAATTATAATATTAAATAAATTATTTAAAAATGATTTTAATACTTGAAAAATCATTTAAAATTATATTATGATATATGAAAATATTTTAAGTTATTTTTAATGACTTTTAATATTTTGTGATAAATTTCGTTAATAAATTCATATTAATGATAATTAAGTTATTTACTAAATTAATTAAATAAATTAATTAAAAATGATTTTATTATATTAAAAATTATTTTAAATAATAATAATGTATTTAAAAATATTATAAGTTATAAAAAATAACTTTCAATATTTAAAGGTAAATTTCATTAATTAATTATTATTAATGATATTAAAAGATTTTTATATTATAATAATCATTTTAAATGAAAATAAAATGTTTAAAGATATTTTAAGTTATAAAATATAACTTTTAATATTTAAAGGACAAGTTCATTAATAATTTAATATTAATAATTATTAATTTTAAAAGTAATGATATTAAATTTATTTAATAATAAATAGTTTAAAAATGGTTTTATTAATTTAAAAATCATTTAAAAAGGATATAAATGAACTAAAAATATTTTAATTTATAATTAATGACTTTTAATATTTTGATAAATAGTATATGAATATTTAAATATTAATGATAATTATTTAAAAATGATTTTTAAATATTTCAAATATCATTTTAGGGTAATATTAATATTTTAAAAATATTTTAGGTTATTATAAATAACTTTAACATTTTAGAAATTATTTTATTAATAGTTTAATATTAATTAAATATTAATGATAATTGAATTTTTTTTAATACTTAAATCATTTAATAATGATTCCGATGTTTGAAAATTTATGATAAATTATAATAAATGTTTTAAAATTATATTAAGTCATTTAAAAATAATATGACTGATACTAAGTTACATGACAGAGTCTTAGACTCGATAATTACCCGATAAAGCTGTCAGTACACCGACATGTTTCAGAAATTGATTTGGACTTAGATAATTTAATTAGATATGTGATTATTTGTGATTCAATGGTTGTTAAACATGGGTAATAATGTGATTAGGTTATGTGCTGACTGCGAAATGCAGTACTATGTGTTATAGTATATTGTTCTAATCGAACGAATGATCTGATTAATGATAGGTCGTGATAGAAATGATAAAACTAAGTTGTGAACTGTAAGCAGCGCATCAGGCAAGTATCTTACCTTTGCATTTTCTTTATGCAATGGACATGAATACGAATGTTTCTAAACTATATTATTACAGTACATATTATTAACCCTATATTATATACGCTCATTGATTATCAACATGTTAGTATATGGTAATTCAGATATATATATATATATATATATATATATATATATATTCTGTTCGTTAATTTCTATAAATGGTTATACAAGTGTCCCCACTTGGATAATCATTGTATTTAATCACATGTTGATACACCTTTATCAATTACCCGTATACATATATGTTGAATTATAGATTATTGTTGAACAATATAAAACCTTTGATTTGGAACCCAGACAAGTATGAACATCCCTACACGGAAAAACTTTTATGCGCCCAAGGCGGACAGAGTTAACGATACCCTCGTTCTTGCATGTAGTATTGATCAATGCAGGGCATAACGGGCTGATCACCCCACGTGCCCGTAAGTTATGACGGTTTGCAGATGAATTTCTGTAAGACCCCAAATTATTAATAAATGAAATTTAATTTCCTCTATGTATCATTTTGAAATAGTAAGGGTTGATTTGATTAATGTGGTTAATTATGGGTAAAATGCGCAAATATTTTAAATAAGCAAGTGGTTATAAAATATTCATTTTTATCGGAGAACATTCGTTTGGTCGTGGAATATTCTTGCCGTCGAGGAATATTCGTACGACGGCGCAGCCTTTGTGGACCCCATAATGAAAAGCGATTCGATGAAGAAACGACAAGTATAAGTTGTTTATAAATAACGGTGTAGTTGTTACCGTTAATACTGTTGAAATACCTGGTGGTTAAAACACATTAATACGCGTTGTTGCACAGTAGCACACGGTATTGTACCAATTATTGATTCTTACGTTAGAAGGCACTACTCAATAATTGTTACAGTAATTACTGTTTAGTATTTTATTAATTCAATAATTGCTACGTTGATATTTTATATTACTGTTGTTTCAATAATTGTCATTACACAGTATTTTTCATTATCGGAGCAATAATTCATATTATCTAAATAATATTATTAGATAATATTATTGGCAATGTCTAGAAAGTTCTGTCTAAGGAGAGGTTTGGTCACCTAATTGCGCGCTAGTAAGGAGAAATCCTTATTGGAAAGCCCCCTCTTTACTAGGAACTGCCTGGTTGTCAGTATTGTGATTCTGTAATATTATTTGTGAATAATTAATTATTGATTTATACGATGAGAAAAATATTCATTTTATGTGGATATGGATGGAGAAAATTTTTAAAGTGACAATTGTTGAAAATCGATATTTTATCTTTTCTGATAAAATAATATTTTATTATATTATTATAATATAATAATGATGATATATTTACAATGAATGTAGGATATATGAGTATATGAGGAGGAAGAGTATTTTTATTGCAAAAGTTATTTAAAACATGTTAAACATGTCGGTGGGCCCATTTCTTGACTGAAATTTGATTATAGCCTGTAGAATTGCCCGTTTGTGGATTTCGGTCAATTTCTGTTTGGAATTTGGAAAAACTTTCTTCATCAAAGTTGTAGATAATGAAATTTCCTATGAAAAAGACATGTGATTCGAATTTTTCTGACAAAAGGGCTGTTTATTATGAATTATTGAAGTTCTGAAGTTCTGAAATAATTGATTTTTGGAAGTTTTATTTATTTTTATTAATAAAAACGTTTTTGTCATTAATTGTTGGTCTTGCATGTGATGTAAGTTACTGAATTCGGATCTAGGAAAGTGGGCGTAGGAAATTTGTATATATATATTTATATTATATTAAATTTTCTGCTTTGGAGTTCTAAGTATTTTCCTATAAATAGGGTGCTTAGGTTATAATTGAAAATCACATCAAAAACAAGTTTTCTCTCCCTTTCTCTCTCTATATTATCGAGCGTATTCTTGTGAGTATTTTGATACCTTGAGTGTTGTTATACGGTGCGAGTTCCCTTCAGCACTATATTCAGTATTCCAGTCAGAAGTACTGTCTTTTCGAGGTAAGGGATATTATTTTTTTTAAAAATGATATTATTTCTTCTAATGTCATTATTCTAAAATATTGGGAGTATTTTTCTTGTTAAATTCTTTTCTTTTAGTGTCGTGGTTACTATTCACGTATACGGCACTATTCACGTATACGACACTATTCACGAATACGACACTATTCACAAAAAAATTATTTTTTTCTTTTTTTGTCCAAAATATCTATTATGGATACTAGCTTTGATTGTATCCATGTTTTGATCGTTCTTGAATTTTACTCAACTATGATTATTTATGAGGTATTTTTGGACATGGATAAACTGAAATACGAATCCTTAATATTTATTCTTTTGTTTCACTGGATTCGTTTTCTTTAAAATATTTTTCATCATCCTCAGTCCTAAATGATGAAATAATTAAATAAATAAGAAATTTTGCATATATATATATATATATATATATATATATATATATATATATATTAAGGATGAGGATTTGTACAAGATAATGTGTATAATTATTTATGTGATAAATAAAAATATATTTATTACATAAATATTTACAAGTAAATTTATTTTAGAATTATTGATTATTATAAAGTATATTCTTATATTAATTACTTTTATAGCAGAAATATTTTTATTAATTATTTTCCATGAAAATATAATCATATATTATTTAAATAATTTATGGAGTGATTTTTAGAATAATTATAATAATTATTTTATTATATGAATTTTAGTACAGATTATTAAGTTAATTATTTTACCTTAAATGTTAAGGCTAAATATGAATAATAAATCAGATATGGAATCCAAATCCTAATTTTGGATTATTGTCAAGGTATGAGAATAATAATATAATATTAATTATATTTTGATTTTTTAGTACTATGAATATGTACTATATGTCCGTATTGATAATGGTTGGTCAATTTTGGTGTATTATGACCAAACCCTAGTAATAATATTAAACCCTAATTTGAGATCCAATTTAGAGTGCAAGATTGTTATATAACTATGTTATATGTTTTATGCGTGTATAATGATTTGATTAATTAGGTAAACCCTAATTAAAAATCAAGAAACCCTAATCTTTAAAAAACCCTAATTATAAAATTCTAAATTAGAAACCCTAAATAATATTTCGAAAATCCTAATTTTTGAAATGAGAAAACCCTAAATTGGAAAATCAATTTAGAGTTCGAGATTATTAGTAATTATGTTAAGGTGATAATTTATAAGTATTAGAATTATATTTGTTAATTAGGAAAACCCTAACAAAAAATTGGAAACCCTAATTAACTAGAAACCCTAAATCTAAAATTAGTAACCCTAATTTTCTAATTTGTTAACCCTAATTTGCTAATTGTAAGCTAAATGCTAATTAGTGAACACTAAAACACTAATGTTCATGTATAGTGTGATTAGATAATTAATCATAATTAGGAAACCCTAATTTCAAAATTTAAGAAATTAAAATTTATTTAATTTTATTTTTTGTGCGAACCCTAATTGCTAAATCCTACAAATGTTAAACCCTAAGAGTTTGCAAGGATGACAAGAATGTCATTAAAATGATTTATCAAATAACCATTTTGCCCCTAGTTGTATTATTTTGGCTAACTAGTAGGGTTTGACAATTGGATGGGTTGGTGACCAAATCCAACCACCCCATGTGCCATAACTCTCAGCAGATCAGCAACTCAACCAGCCATGCATGCATTATACACTACTATAAATAGATTTGAGAGAGAGAAAGTGTCATTTGTTCATTTATTTTTGTCCAACACTCAAACCTTTTCTCTCAAGCCCCAATCCTCCGAAATTATTTCATAATATCAATCAAGAACCATGCCCCACGAACAACCATAACAAAAATATAAGCCAAAATCAGAATTGATCAGAGAAGGTATAAACCCTAGCCAAGAAATTTGTCCAACGATTTGTTGTTTGATGTTAAAAAAAGTTTTGTTAAACATGTTGAATAAGGTGTCTAAGGATGATCTGGGTTGCTAGATGTTAGATCCATAACATCTAGATGCTCGGATTTGAAGGGTCGTGTAGATCTCTGTAAGTGTTTGATTTTTGTGTTTTAAGTGTTGAATATTGTAGTCTGTTATATAGTCTTTGATCTGGAACAAGAATCAGACTTGGATCTGGTCTATATTGAAAGTTATTGTTAGTCAAAAGTCGTTGATCGACCATGACTGGACAAAATCTGGGTAACCCAGATCTTGCCCAGAAATGGTCTGACAAGACCTTTGTCGCCTCTGATCTTGCAAGTTGTGGTTGATTTATGTTTCTTATTGTATTCAGGTTATAGTATAGTATTTATACTACATCTTAATGCTTTTATATAGCTTATATCACAAACATACTGGAATTGGGGGATGGTCAAACTAGGCAGAAAGTCCACGGATGAACTTTCTGGGTAACCCAGAAAGTTCATGATCGTGGTTTCTGACATCGTTTGACCGGACAAGATCTCGTTATGTTGTTGATGTTTTATTGATATTTTGTGTTAGATCTCTTTATGTACATACTGACTACACACTGCAGCTTATATATCACAAAAACATAACACCAAAAGCAAGTTGTAGAAGCCCAAAAGTGATTAGTCGAGTTGTTCTTGTTTTCTGGGTAACCCAGAAAACGAAGAACAGGTCTGACAGATAGTTTGAGCTTCCATATCTTGCTTGTATGTTGTAATATGACCCAGACCGTGATTAATACTTTTAGTTCTACACTAACACTATAATATGTGATCAATATCTATCCCAGAAACACACTACACAGTTCATAATGTATAGTCAAAGTAGCACCCTCGAAACTAAGTATGAATATCTGTGTTTGCATGAAGAACACCTATAGTGACAGTTTTGTCACTATAGGTGGTCTTTAGCGACAAACAGAATAATTAAATTAATTTAATTTCTGAAAATTAATTAATTTAATTAAATAAATAGAAAAAAATAGTTTTTAATTATTAAAAATACCAAATAAATTATTAAAAATTATTTTAATTTCTAAAAATTAGTTTTTAATTATTTTAAATATATTTCATAAATATTTAATATTTTTGGAATATTAAAGGTATTAAATTTATTTAGTTATAATATTAAATAAATTATTTAAAAATGATTTTAATACTTGAAAAATCATTTAAAATTATATTATGATATATGAAAATATTTTAAGTTATTTTTAATGACTTTTAATATTTTGTGATAAATTTCATTAATAAATTCATATTAATGATAATTAAGTTATTTACTAAATTAATTAAAAATGATTTTATTATATTAAAAATTATTTTAAATAATAATAATGTATTTAAAAATATTATAAGTTATAAAAAATAACTTTCAATATTTAAAGGTAAATTTCATTAATTAATTATTATTAATGATATTAAAAGATTTTTATATTATAATAATCATTTTAAATGAAAATAAAATATTTAAATATATTTTAAGTTATAAAATATAACTTTTAATATTTAAAGGACAAGTTCATTAATAATTTAATATTAATAATTATTAATTTTAAAAGTAATGATATTAAATTTATTTAATAATAAATAGTTTAAAAATGGTTTTATTAATTTAAAAATCATTTAAAAAGGATATAAATGAACTAAAAATATTTTAATTTATAATTAATGACTTTTAATATTTTGATAAATAGTATATGAATATTTAAATATTAATGATAATTATTTAAAAATGATTTTTAAATATTTCAAATATCATTTAAGGGTAATATTAATATTTTAAAAATATTTTAAGTTATTATAAATAACTTTAACATTTTAGAAATGATTTTATTAATAGTTTAATATTAATTAAATATTAATGATAATTGAATTTTTTTAATACTTAAATCATTTAATAATGATTCCGATGTTTGAAAATTTATGATAAATTATAATAAATGTTTTAAAATTATATTAAGTCATTTAAAAATAATATGACTGATACTAAGTTACATGACAGAGTCTTAGACTCGATAATTACCCGATAAAGCTGTCGGTACACCGACATGTTTTAGAAATTGATTTGGACTTAGATAATTTAATTAGATATGTGATTATTTGTGATTCAATGGTTGTTAAACATGGGTAATAATGTGATTAGGTTATGTGCTGACTGCGAAATGCAGTACTATGTGTTATAGTATATTGTTCTAATCGAACGAATGATCTGATTAATGATAGATCGTGATAGAAATGATAAAACTAAGTTGTGAACTGTAAGCAGCGCATCAGGCAAGTATCTTACCTTTGCATTTTCTTTATGCAATGGACATGAATAAGAATGTTTCTAAACTATATTATTACTGTACAGATTATTAACCCTATATTATATACGCTCATTGATTATCAACATGTTAGTATATGGTAATTCAGATATATATATATATATATATATATATATATTCTGTTCGTTAATTTCTATAAATGGTTATACAAGTGTCCCCACTTGGATAATCATTGTATTTAATCACATGTTGATACACCTTTATCAATTACCCGTATACATATATGTTGAATTATAGATTATTGTTGAACAATATAAAACCTTTGATTTGGAACCCAGACAAGTATGAACATCCCTACACGGAAAAACTTTTATGCGCCCAAGGCGGACAGAGTTAACGATACCCTCGTTCTTGCATGTAGTATTGATCAATGCAGGGCATAACGGGCTGATCACCCCACGTGCCCGTAAGTTATGACGGTTTGCAGATGAATTTCTGTAAGACCCCAAATTATTAATAAATGAAATTTAATTTCCTCTATGTATCATTTTGAAATAGTAAGGGTTGATTTGATTAATGTGGTTAGTTATGGGTAAAATGCGTAAATATTTTAAATAAGCAAGTGGTTATAAAATATTCATTTTTATCGGAGAACATTCGTTTGGTCGTGGAATATTCTTGCCGTCGAGGAATATTCGTACGACGGCGCAGCCTTTGTGGACCCCATAACGGAAAGCGATTCGATGAAGAAAACGACAAGTATAAGTTGTTTATAAATAACGGTGTAGTTGTTACCGTTAATACTGTTGAAATACCTGGTGGTTAAAACACATTAATACGCGTTGTTGCACAGTAGCACACGGTATTGTACCAATTATTGATTCTTACGTTAGAAGGCACTACTCAATAATTGTTACAGTAATTACTGTTCAGTATTTTATTAATTCAATAATTGCTACGTTGATATTTTATATTACTGTTGTTTCAATAATTGTCATTACACAGTATTTTCCATTATTGGAGCAATAATTCATATTATATAAATAATATTATTAGATAATATTATTGGCAATGTCTAGAAAGTTCTGTCTAAGGAGAGGTTTGGTCACCTAATTGCGCGCCAGTAAGGAGAAATCTTTATTGGAAAGCCCCCTCTTTCCTAGGAACTGCCTGGTTGTCAGTATTGTGATTCTGTAATATTATTTGTGAATAATTAATTATAGATTTATATGATGAGAAAAATATTCATTTTATGTGGATATGGATGGAGAAAATTTTTAAAGTGACAATTGTTGAAAATTGATATTTTAACTTTTCTGATAAAATAATATTTTATTATACTATTATAATATAATAATGATGATATATTTACAATGAATGTAGGATATATGAGTATATGAGGAGGAAGAGTATTTTTGTTGCAAAAGTTATTTAAAACATGTTAAACATGTCGGTGGGCCCATTTCTTGACTGAAATTTGATTATAGACTGTAGAATTGCCCGTTTGTGGATTTAGGTCAATTTCTGTTTGGAATTTGGAAAAACTTTCTTCATCAAAGTTGTAGATAATGAAATTTCCTATGAAAAAGATATGTGGTTCGAATTTTTCTGACAAACGGGCTATTTATTATGAATTATTGAAGCTCTGAAGTTCTGAAATAATTGATTTTTGGAAGTTTTATTTATTTTTATTAATAAAAACGTTTTTGTCATTAATTGTGGATCTTGCATGTGATGTAAGTTACTGAATTCAGATCTAGGAAAGTGGGCGTAAGAAATTTGTATATATATATTTATATTATATTAAATTTTCTGCTTTGGAGTTCTAAGTATTTTCCTATAATTAGGGTGTTTAGGTTAGAATTGAAAATCACATCAAAAACAAGTTTTCTCTCCTTTTCTCTCTCTATATTATCGAGCGTATTCTTGTGAGTATTTTGATACCTTGAGTGTTGCTATACGGTGCGAGTTCCCTTCAGCACTATATTCAGTATTCCAGTCAGAAGTACTGTCTTTTCGAGGTAAGGGATATTATTTTTTTTTAAATGATATTATTTCTTCTAATGTCATTATTCTAAAATATTGGGAGTATTTTTCTTGTTAAATTCTTTTCTTTTAGTGTCGTGGTTACTATTCACGTATAAGGCACTATTCACGTATACGACACTATTCACGAATACGACACTATTCACAAAAAAATTATTTTTTTCTTTTTTCGTCCAAAATATCTATTATGGATACTAGCTTTGATTGTATCCATGTTTTGATCGTTCTTGAATTTTACTCAACTATGTTTATTTATGAGGTATTTTTGGACATGGATAAACTAAAATACGAATCCTTAATATTTATTCTTTTGTTTCACTGGATTCGTTTTCTTTAAAATATTTTTCATCATCCTCAGTCCTAAATGATGAAATAATTGAATATCTTTGGCCTGTAGTGCAAAGATTAATGATTTCTGATTAATATCTTTGGCCCGTAGTGCAAAGATGAACAGGTATTTAGATGAACATGACCAACTGGTGAATATCTTTTGCTTATAGTGCAAAGATGAATATTTGATTCCAAATATATATTAATTTATGTTACAGGGATAAAATATTGATGATGAACTTTTAAATTCATATATAGAAGATAGTAGTTTGCATTCTCTACTTAACTCTTCTAATGAATTATTATTTCCGCTGCGAAGATTGATTTAAAATTGGTTGTCTATTGTATTCTATTAGATTTTTCCCTGTTGAAGACTAACGATAATTTGTTCTATGTTATCTTATTCATAATATTTTTATTGGGCTAGTTGAGCTCACCCTTTTCCTTTTTGTTCCATTTTTCTTCTCGGGAGGCGAGAATGTAGCGAGTACTAGTCGGGGTATGGAATGAAGGTTCTAGAAAGTCGTTTTAGTAGTCCTCACCATTTTTGTAAAATAATGCGTCAATAATTGTAATGAGGACTTATTTGAGTATGAATATTGTCTAGATGACAATATTTGTATTTAAACTCACAGTTTTTATGTTGTGTTAATAAAGTTGTAGTTGTTTCTGTACCATGTATTTTGACGACTCAAAATGGGTGTTGTATACCAATTTTGGGGGCGTCACAGTTGGTATCAGAGCTTATGGATATGATCTCTGGCGGAGATCGAGGAATAGAACTAGGAGGGGAGAGACGAGTAAATCCTTCGCTAGTGTGTCCTACCTAAGCTTATTTGTTGGTCGGTCATAATATAGGGATATTATGTGATATGTTAATCTGTTAAATAAACCCTTATTTTATGGAAGTATTTGAGAATGTCTAATGAGAATGTTAACAGTGGAGTAAATGAGACCGTGGAGACACCTTTGCTCACGAACGAGGAGAACGTGCAACAGGCTTGCAATGTTCCTCCTGTGAACAATACCACTGAGCAGATGATTAACGATGGGATATTTAGAAGCTTTTTACAGTTCATGCAAAATCAGACGAGGGAGACTCGTGTTTAAAATACAGGAGGAAATGATAGCAATTCACGGTTTGTCACAGCCAAGCAGTTCAAAGAGTTGGGACCACCAGAATTTATTGGAAAGCCGGATCCTATCAAGGCAGAGACGTGGGTTAAACAAATTACCAAGATATTCGATGTCTTGGGATGCACAAAGGAACAGAAGGTTCCATTCACCACCTTTATGTTTCGTAGCGAGGCAGACTACTGGTGGGAGTCTGTGAAGTGCACCCATACAGCCGCACTCAGCATGTCTTGGGAGATATTTTAGAAACTGTTCAATGACAAGTACTTTCCTGAAAGTACTCATCATATGAAGGAGGTAGAGTTTATTAGACTGGAGCAGAATAACATGATGGTGTCCTAGTACGAGGAAAAGTTTGTAGAGTTGTCCAGGTTTGCACCTCATTTGGTGGAGAATGAGGAACGTATGACGCGGATATTTCTGAGAGGTTTGAAACCCGGCATACGTCAATATCTCATTTCTCATAAATTTTCTCTCTATTCAGATGTTGTCAACATGGCTCAATTATTAGTGCGAGATAACGAGTACGGTCAACCGAGGGACCACAACCAGGATTATACCAGTGATAGCAGTCATCAGAACAACAATGACCAGCGAAGAAAGAAAAATACGGACAAGAGCGACAACCACTCTGGTGGTAATCGTGGCCATGAAAATAGAAGAAGCGAGTTGGGGTGAGATTTTAAAATGAGGAGATTCAACAATGACACTGTGAAGACATCAGCACCAGCAGCAACTGGTTTTAAGGGAGGAGAACGACCACCGATCGTATGCTATAAATGTGGAAAAGATGGACATATCAGCCCAAACTATCCACAACAGTTCATAGTATGCTATAATTATGGAAAGGAAGGACATATCACTCGAGACTGTACTGTAGCGAAACCAAGTCCAGTGGGGATGGTGACTCAAAAGCCTGTCCCAGAAAAGTCAAAGTCAACGGTTTCTGGAAGAGCGTTTGTCGTGACTGGTCAACATGCGAGGAACCCAAACGAGGTGATCACGGGTAAGCTAATCATAAATTCATGTGAAGTTTATACCTTACTAGATACCGGTGCTTCCCATTCATTTATTTCTCATGCTTGTTCTCAACGTTTAAACTTGACTCCGGAGAAATTAGACTTTGATTTATCTGTGGAGACTCCGTTAGGAGAAATTTTCATCACATCCACTGTTTATAAATCTTGTTTGATCCAAGTTGGCACCATCACATTACCTGTTGACCTTATCTCTTTAAAGATACTTGCTTTTGATGTGATTTTAGGGATTGATTGGTTAACTAATCATCATGCCAAAATTGATTGTTTTCGTAAGGTTGTTAGTTTTCATATTCCTAACCAGCCTGTTGTGGGAATTCAAACAACTAAGCCATTAAAATCAATCACTGTTATATCAAGCCATAAAGAAATTCGTTTATTAAAAAACGGATGTCAAGCTTTCTTAGCCCATGTTATGGATTTGAATAAAGACACGTCATATTTGAATAATATTCCTATTGCTATTGACTTTCCTGACGTATTTCTTGAAGAACTTCCCGGTCTACCCCCGTAACGTGAAGTTGAATTCTTTATTGATCTTGAACCTGGTACAAATCCCATTTCTAAAACCCCATATCGAATGGATCCTATTGAACTTCAAGAGTTAAAGGTCCAACTACAAGAGTTGTTGGACATCGGTTTCATTCGTCCTAGTACATCTCCATAGGGTGCTCCTGTTTTATTTGTAAAGAAGAAAGACGGGAGTATGCGACTTTGTATCGATTACTGGGAATTAAACCATGTCGCTATCAAGAATAGGTATCTGCTACCTCGTATTGATGACCTGTTTGACCAGTTACAAGAGCACAATTCTTTTTAAAGATCGATCTTCGTTCTAGATATCATCAGCTGAAGGTTAAAACTGAGGATATTCCGAAGACTGCCTTCAGAACTCGGTACGGGCATTATGAATTCCTAGTCATGTCTTTTGGATTGACTAATGCTCCTGCGGCTTTCATGGATATGATGAACCGAGTATTCAAGGATTATTTGGATCAGTTCGTTGTTGTCTTTATTGATGACATCCTCATATATTCCAAAAGCCGTGAAGATCATGAGCACCATTTGAAGCTGGTACCACAAAGGATGCGTGAAAACAAGCTATATGAAAAGTTGAAGAAATGCGAGTTCTGGCTTGAGGAAGTAGCATTCCTAGGGCACGTGGTGTCAAAACATGGAGTATCTGTTGACCCGGCGAAGATTGAAGCAATACAAAGTTGGGAGCAACCAAAGACGGTGACCAAAGTACGTAGCTTTTTGGGCTTAGCTGGTTATTATTAGAGATTCATGGAAGGGTTTTCTCGAATCGCTATCCCGTTAACTCAACTGACTTAGAAAGATATCAAATTTGTATGGAGGGAGGAATGCGAGAAGAGTTTCCAAGAGCTTAAGAGGAGACTCATTTAGGCACCTGTTTTGACCATACCATCTGGTTCAGATGGATTTGTTATCTACAGCGATGCTTCAGGCAAAGGGGTAGGATGTGTTCTCATTGTAAAACCCCAACTTATTATAAATAATATCGAATTTCCTCTAATTATTATTGTGAATAATAAGGTATTAATTTGATATAATTCTCTGGTTATGGGTGAAATTTGTAAATTTTGCAAAATATGCAAGTGGTTATAAAATAATCATTGTTGTTAGGGAATATTCATTTGGTCATGGAATATTCTTGTTGTCGGGGAATATTCGTATGATGGCGCAGTCATTTGTGGGCCCCATAACAGAATAATTGTCGGATGAAGAAAATGACAAGTTTGAGTTTTTATAAATAACGGCGTAGTTGTTACCGTTAACACTGTTGGAATACCCAGTGGTTAAAATACAGTAATACGCGTGGATGCACAGTATTGATGAATTATTGATCCTTGCGTAAGAAGGCACTATTAAATAATTGTTACAGTAGTTACTGTTCAATATTTTATTTTATTGATTGAATAATTGCTGCGTTGATATTTTATATTATTGTTGTTTCAATAATTGTCACTGCACAGTATTTCCCATTATCAGATCAATAATTCATAATGTTTGAATAATATTATTAGATAGCATTATTGGCAATGTCTAGAAAGTTCTGTCAATGAGAGGTTTGGTCACCTAATTGCGCGCCAGTAAAGAGAAATTCTTATTGGAAAGCCCCCTCTTTCCTGGGAACGGCCCGGTTGTCATAAATGTGATTCTATAATATTATTTGTGAATAATTAATTATTGATTCATATGATAAGAAAATATTTATTTTATGTGGATATAAATGTTGGATATATTTATTGTGGTTAAAAATAAAAAATTTAATGTTGAGGTGTTTTATCAGTATTTTTTTCGGAATGAAGGTATTAAACAATTAAACCAGTATTTTTGAGATATATTGCGTGAGTTATAATTTTTAATCCGACCGTTGGATCGTTGTAATTTTTGGATATGTTATACATATATAAGTTGAGTATATGTCCACAAATTTTGAACCGTTAAAAATGAACGTATGATTTGTTATGAATTTTAAGAGCTGACTGGTTCAGAAATTGTTGAAGTATCCGAATTTAGCATTTTGGTGGAAAATTCAAGACTTGAGTGGGCCCCACTTGTGTTTGGTGAAGAAATGTGCTGAATTTTATTTCAAATTTGGTGGGTGGGAATAGTAGCAGGTAAAGTCATCAGGTTGCAGGTCAAGTCTGCTAACATTTTCCTATAAATAGAGAGGGCTAAGTTAGAATTGAAAATTACACCAGAAACATAAGCTTTCTCACTTTCTCTCTCTAGATTATTGAGTGTATTTTGTGAGTATTTAGATACTTTGTGAGTTTCTATTCATCAGTGCAAGTTTCCTTCAGCCTTATACCGATATTCCGATCAGAAGTACTGATATTTTGAGGTAAGGGGTGTTATATTTTTCTTAAAATGATATTTTCTTCAATATTATTATACCGAAATGTTGGTATAAACTTTTTATCAAATTTGGAACTTTTTGTGTCGGAGTTACTATTCACGTATACGGCACTATTCACTAAAACGGCACTATTCACCGAAAAATGAAATTTTCTTCTTTTTGTCCAAGATGTCTATTATGGTTACTATCTTTGATTGTATCCATATTTTGATCTTTATTCTTAAATTTTGCTTCAAAATTTGTTATTATGGAGTATTATTGATCTTGGATAAACTGTTATACGAATCCTTACTATTTGTCCTTCTGTCTCACTAGATTCGTTTTCTTTAAAATATTTTTCATTATCCTCAGTCCTAAATTATGATATTACTGAATATCTTTGGCATGTAGTGCAAAGATGAATGATTAACTGATGAATATCTTTGGTCCATAGTGCGAATATGAACAGGTGTTGAGATGAACATGACCAACTGGTGATACAAATGAATATCTTTGGCCTGTAGTGCAAAGATGAATATTGATTAAAGATGTATATTGATTGTTGTTACAAGGATAAAATTGATGATGGACTTTTAAATCTTAGAAGATAGTAGAACTCATTCTCTACTTGACTCTTCTTATGGATTGTTGTTTCCGCTGCAGTTGTTGATCTAAAACTTTTTGTCTATTATATTTTATCAGATTTTTCCCTGTTGAAGACTAACGATAATTTGTTGTATATTATCTTAGTCATAATATTCTTTACTGGGCTAGTTTAGCTCACCCTTTTCCTTTTTGTTCCAATTTTCTCAGGAGGTGAGAACATAGCAGGAACTAGTCGGGGTACGGAGTGATGGTTCTAGAAAGATGTTTTTGCAGTCCTCACTATTTCTGTAAAATAGTGTTTGAATAATTGTAATGAGGACTTATTTGAGTGTGGATGTTGTTTAGAAGACAATATTTGTATTTAAACTCACAGTATGTATTGTCGTATTTTGCACGATAATTGTATTATTGAAGTTGTAGTTTGATTTCTGTACCATGTATTTGCTGACTCAGAATGGGTGTTGTATACCTATTTTGGGGGCGTCACAGTTCTCATGCAACGTGGAAAAGTTATAGCCTACGGCTCGCGACAACTTAAAGAATATGAGAGGAATTATCCTACTTATGATCTAAAGTTGGCAGCAGTCGTTTTCGCGCTAAAGATCTGGAGGCACTATCTATATGGGGAGAAAGTGGAGATATATTCAGACCATAAAAGCCTCAAATATTTCTTCACTCAAAAAGAACTCAACATGCGGCAACGACGTTGGCTTGAGCTGTTGAAAGATTACGACCATACTATTCAATACCATCCTGGAAAAGCGAACGTGGTAGCTGACGCGTTGAGTAAAAGATCATATGCGGGAACGAGTGCGATGTTATTAACACAAAGGCCTATTTTGTGTGATTTACAAAAGATGCAGATAGAATTCAAGACTCCGAGGACCCATGCAATGATGTCAAGTATACGTATAGAACCAACTTTAATCGAAAAAGTTAAAGTTGCTAAAGCCACATTGTAAGACCCCGAAATTTTTTTAAATAAAAAGGAATTTCCTTTATTTATTATTTTGAAATAGTAAGGGTGAATTTGATTAATGTGGTTAGTTATGGGTAAAATGCGTAAATATGTTAAATAAGCAGGTGGTTATAAAATATTCATTGCTGTCGGGGAATATTCGTTTGGTCGTGGAATATTCTTGCTGTCGGGGAATATTCGTACGACGGCGCAGTCTTTTGTGGGCCCCATAACGGAAAGCGATTGGATGAAGAAAACGACAAATATAAGTTGTTTAAAAATAACGGCGTAGTTGTTACCGTTAATACTGTTGGAATACCCGGAGGTTAAAACACAGTAATACGCGTTGTTGCACAGTAGCACACGGTATTGCACCAATTATTGATTCTTACGTAAGAAGACACTACTCAATAATGGTTGCAGTAATTACTGTTTAGTATTTTATTTTATTGATTCAATAATTGCTGCATTGATATTTATATTGCTGTTGTTTCAATAATTGTCATTACACAGTATTTTCCATTATCGAAGCAATAATTCATATTATCTGAATAATATTATTTGATAACATTGTTGGCAATGTCTAGAAAGTTCTGTCTAAGGAGAGGTTTGGTCACCTAATTGCGCGCCAGTAAGGAGAAATTCTTATTGGAAAGCCCCCTCTATCCTGGGAACGGCCTGGTTGTCAGTATTGTGATTCTGTAATATTATTTGTGAATAATTAAATTATTGATTTATAAGATGAGGAAAATATTGATTTTATGTAGATATAGATGGAGAAAATTTTTAATGTGACAATTGTTGAAAATTGAAATTTTATCTTTTTCTGATAAAATAATTCATTTAAATATATATATATATATATATATATATATATTATATTTTAATAATATAATAATGGTGATATTTTTATAACGAATGTGGGATATATGAGTATACGTGGAGGAAGAGTTTTTTTGTTGCAATAAATGTTTAAAACATGTTAAACATGTCGGTGGACCCCATTTATTGACTGAAATTTGATTATAGCCTGTAAAATCGCCCGTTTGTGGATTTCGGTTAATTTCTGTTTGGAATTTGGAAAAACTTTCTTCTGCAAAGTTGTAGAGAATTGAATTTCCTATAAAAACTTGCAAGATTCAAATTTTCTGACAAAAGATCTATTTATTATGAATTATTGAAGTTTCAGAGCTCCGAAATAATTGATTTTTGGAAGTTTAAATTATTTTAAATTAGAAAAACGTTTTTTGTGCAAGTCTTGTGAGGTGGGCTATTTGGTGGCTCAGATTTTGAAGCTAAATACATGTGCGTATGAGGATTTTGAAAAAAATAATAATATTTAATAAATTTTCTGCTTTGGTGTTTTAAGCAATTTCCTATAAATATGTGCTTAGGTTAGAATTGAAAATCACACCAGAAACTGAAGTTTTCTCTCTCCATATTATCGAGCGTATTCTTGTGAGTATTTTGAGTATACTTTGAGTATTGCTATACGGTGCAAGTTCAAGTCATAGCCTATATCCGGTGTTTCAACTAAAAGTACTGTCTTTCGAGGTAAGGGATGTTATTTTCTTCTCAAATGATATTATTTCTTCAATATCATTATGCTGAAATATTGGTTGGAACTTTTTATCAAATTTGGAACTTTTTCATGTCGGGGTTACTATTCATGAGTTACTATTCATGAGTTACTATTCACGAGTACTATTCACGAAGCATGATGATGTTTTATGTGAAATTTCTATCTTTTGGTGTCGGAGTTACTATTCACGTATACGACACTATTCACGAATACGACACTATTCACCAAAAAAATGAAATTTATTCTTTTTGTCCAAAATATCAATTCTGGATACTAGCTTTGATTGTATCCATGTGTTGATCATTCTTGAATTTTACTTCAGTATGATTATTTATGAAGTATTTTTGAACTCGGATTGTTTAAAGTACGAATCCTTAATACTTTTTATTTTGTTTCACTGGATTCGTTTCCTTTAAAATATTTTTCATCATCCTCAGTCCTAAATGATGGTGTTACTGAATATCTTTGGCCTGTAGTGCAAAGATGGTTGATTTTATTATGAATATCTTTGGCTCGTAGTGCAAAGATGTACAGGTGTTGAGATGAACATGAACAATTGATAAATATCTTTGGCCCGTAGTGCAAAGATGAACAGGTGTTTAGATGAACATGACCAACTGATGAATATCTTTGGCCTGTAGTGCAAAGATGAATATTTGATTTGATTTGAGATATATATTGATTGATGTTACATGGATAAAATATTGATGATGGACTTTTAAATTCATAGATGTTAGTAGATTTTATTCTCTACGTAACTCTTCTAATGAATTGTTGTTTCCGCTGAAGTTGTTGATTTAAAACTGGTTGTCTATTGTATTCTATTAGATTTTTCCCTGTTGAAGACTAACGATAATTTTTTGTATATTATCTTAGTCATAATATTCTTTACTGGGCTAGTTGAGCTCATCCTTTTCCTTTTTGTTCCATTTTTTTTCTCAGGAGGCGAGAATGTAGCGAGTATTAGTCGGGGTATGGAATGAAGGTTCTAGAGAGAGTTGTTTAGTAGTCCTCACCATTTTTGTAAAATAATGTATCAATAATTATGATGGGGATTTATTTACGTGTGGATATTGTCTAGACGACAATATCTGTATTTAAACTCACAGTTTATATGTTGTAATAATAAAATTGTAGTTATTTATGTACCATGTATTTGGTGACTCAGAATGGGTTGGATGGAATGGACCTATTTTGGGGGCGTCACACACAAATCCGGAGCTGATGCGTATGAAAAAAAAGGGCAAGAATGTGTTATTCCATAAGCAAGAATCGATGAAGAATGAATACTTTGAGTCCACTTTAGACTTTATGTTTCTAACGATTCTGATTTGAAGTACAAGATCATGATGGAGGCACATAATACACCATTTGCAATCCATCCTGGAAGTACCAAAATGTATCGTGATCTTCGACATACATTTTGGTGCAACAATATAAAGAGAGAGATTGCAAAGTTTATCTCAAGGTGTTTAACTAGTCAACGTGTAAAGGCGGAGCATCAAGTGCCAAAGGGTTTGTTGCAACCACTTGAGATTCTGAAATGGAAGTGGGAACACATTACCATGGATTTCGTTACGGGTCTTCCCACGGTTTCTCAAGGAATAAATGCTATTTGGGTTATTGTTGATAGATTAACCACGTCTGCTCATTTCTTGCCGATACGGGAGACTTATTCCCTTGAACGTCTTGCTCGAATGTACGAAAATGAGATTGTGAGATTGCACGGAATGCCAGTATCCATAGTTTCAGATCGTGACCCAAGATTCACTTCTAGATTTTGGGTTAGCTTGTAAAAAGCTATGGGCATGGATTTACGATTCAGTTCGGCATACCATCCTCACACGGACGGGAAATCAAAGAAGACTATTCAAACTCTTGAAGATCTATTAAGACTTTGTGTCCTAAATTTCAAAGGAAGTTGGGATAAGTACCTACCATTGGTGGAATTCTCCTACAACAACAGTTATCAGGCAAGTATAGGTGTGGCTCCATTTGAAGCATTGTATGGACGAAAGTATCACTCTCTAGTATGTTGTAATGAGGTGGGAGAAGCAACGTTGTGGGACCAGAGTTGGTACGAATGACTACAGAGAAGATCCAAACAATTCGACAACGTATACAAACGGCACAGGATCGACAAAAGAGTTATGCGGATCTTCATCGAAAGGACGTGGAATTTGACATTGGGGATCATGTATTGTTGTGTGTGGCTCCATGGAAAGGAGTTACAAGATTTGGGAAGAGAGGAAAGCTCAATCCACGATTTATTGGTCCAATTCAGATTCTTGACCGAGTAGGAAATGTGGCTTATAGACTCGCGTTACCTCCAAGTATGTCTCGTGTTCATAATGTTTTTCATATATATGTGCAACTTAAATATGTGAAAGTCCCAAACCACGT
This sequence comes from Panax japonicus, assembly GCA_020205505.1. Taxonomy (NCBI): domain Eukaryota; kingdom Viridiplantae; phylum Streptophyta; class Magnoliopsida; order Apiales; family Araliaceae; genus Panax; species Panax japonicus. Next base: position 60,888,370 of record CM035107.1, read on the forward strand.
TATTGAGTTAGAACCGGACGAGATAGCCGAAGACTTAACGTACGAAGAGATACCTGTCAAGATCTTGGATAGGAAGGAGCATGTCCTACGCACGAAGGTCATACCACGAGTTAAAGTTTTGTGGAGAAACCATGCTATTGAGGAAATGACTTGGGAGATGGAAACGGAAATAAAAGCGACGTATCCTCATCTTTTCGAAACACCAGGTACGTACGTCAATTTCGAGGACGAAATTTCATAACAAGGGGAGGTTGTAAGACCCCAAATTATTAATAAATAAAATTTAATTTCCTCTATTTATCATTTTGAAATAGTAAGGTTTGATTTGATTAATGTGGTTAGTTATGGGTAAAATGCGCAAATATTTTAAATAAGCAAGTGGTTATAAAATATTCATTTTTATCGGAGAACATTCGTTTGGTCATGGAATATTCTTGCTGTTGGGAAATATTCGTACGACAGCGGAGCCTTGTGTGGGCCCCATAATGAAAAGCAATTGGATGAAGAAAACGACAAGTATAAGTTGTTTATAAATAATGGCGTAGTTGTTACCATTAATACTGTTTTATAATACCCAGTGGTTAAAACAAAGTAATACGCATTGTTGCACAGTAGCACACGATATTGCACCAATCATTGATTCTTACGTAAGAAGATACTACTCAATAATTGTTACAGTAATTACTGTTCAGTATTTTATTAATTTAATAATTGCTACGTTGATATTTTATATTACTGTTGTTTGAATAATTGTCATTACACATGATTTTTCATTATCGGAGCAATAATTCATATTATCTGAATAATATTATTAGATAACATTATTGGCAATGTCTAGAAAGTTCTGTCTAAGGAGAGGTTTCGTCACCTAATTACGCGTCAGTAAGGAGAAATCCTTATTGGAAAGCCCCCTTTTTCTTGGGAACTGTCTGGTTGTCAATATTGTGATTCTGTAATATTATTTGTGAATAATTAATTATTTATTTATATGATGAGGAAAATATTCATTTTATGTGGATATGGATTGAGAAAATTTTTAAAGTGACAATTGTTGAAAATCGATATTTTATCTTTTCTGATAAAATAATATTTTATTATATTATTATAATATAATAATGATGATATTTTTACAATGAATGTGGGATATATGAGTATATGAGGAGGAAGAGTATTTTTGTTGCAAAAGTTGTTTAAAATAAATTAAACAAGTCTGTGGGCCCATTTCTTGACTGAAATTTGATTATTGCCCGTAGAATCATCCGTTTGTGGATTTCGGTCAATTTCTGTTTGGAATTTGGAAAAACTTTCTTCAGCAAAGTTGTAGATAATGAAATTTCCTATAAAATAGACATTTGGTTCGAATTTTTCTGACAAAAGGGATATTTATTATGAATTATTGAAGTTCTGAAGTTCTGAAATAATTGATTTTTGGAAGTTTTATTTATTTTTATTAATAAAAATGTTTTTGTCATTAATTGTAGGTCTTGCATGTGATGTAAGTTGCTGAATTCAGATCTAGGAAAGTGGGCGTAGGAAATTTGTATATATATATATATTAAATTTTCTTCTTTGGTGTTCTAAGTATTTTCCTATAAATAGGGTGCTTATGTTAGAATTGAAAATCACACCAGAAATAAGTTTTCTCTCTCTTTCTCTCTCTATATTATCGAGCATATTCTTGTGAGTATTTTCTATACCTTGAGTGTAACTATACGATGCGAGTTCGTTTCAGCACTATATTATGTATTCCAGTCAGAAGTACTGTCTTTTCGAGATAAGGGATATTATTTTTTTTAAAAATGATATTATTTCTTTCAATATCGTTATACCAAAATATTGGGAGTATTTTTCTTGTGAAATTCTTGTCTTTTAGTGTCGGGGTTACTATTCATGTATACGGCACTATTCACATATACGGCACTATTCACGAATACGACACTATTCACAGAAAAATTAATTTTTTTGTTTTTCGTCCAAAATATCTATTATGGATACTAGCTTTGATTGTATCCATATTTTGATCATTCTTGAATTTTACTCCACTATGACTATTTATGAGGTATTTTTGGACATGGATAAACTGAAATACGAATCCTTAATATTTATTCTTTTGTTTCACTGGATTCGTTTTCTTTAAAATATTTTTCATCATCCTCAGTCCTAAATGATGAAATAATTGAATATCTTTGGCCTGTAGTGCAAAGATTAATAATTTCTGATGAATATCTTTGGCCCATAGTGCAAAGATGAACAGGTGTTTAGATGAACATGATCAAGTGGTGAATATCTTTGGCTTGTAGTGCAAAGATGAATATTTGATTCCATATATATATTGATTTATGTTACAGGAATAAAATATTGATGATGAACTTTTAAATTCATATATAGAAGATAGTAGTTTGCATTTCATACTTAACTCTTCTAATGAATTATTATTTCCGCTGCGAAGATTGATTTAAAACAGGTTGTCTACTGTATTCTATTAGATTTTTCCCTGTTGAAGACTAACGATAATTTGTTCTATGTTATCTTAGTCATAATATTCTTTACTGGGCTAGTTGAACTCACCCTTTTCCTTTTTGTTCCATTTTTCTTCTCAGGAGGCGAGAATGTAGCGAGTACTAGTCGGGGTATAGAATGAAGGTTCTAGAAAGTCGTTTTAGTAGTCCTCACCATTTTTGTAAAATAATGTATCAATAATTGTAATGAAGACTTATTTGAGTGTAGATATTGTCTAGATGACAATATTTGTATTTAAACTCACATTTTTTATGTTGTGTTAATAAAGTTGTAGTTGTTTCTGTACCATATATTTTGACGACTCAGAATGGGTGTTGTATACATATTTTGGGGGCGTCACAGTTTCTGTTTAACCTATTTTAAAATTGAAAACAATGTTCATAGCATGTCACCTAAACCCTATTTATAGTCAGTACGTAGTTTCAAAGATTTGGTATAGAATTGATATATTATTATCATTGGTACAGATTACTTCACAATTGTTGAATCGTTGTAGAAGGGTAGTATAAAGAAAATATTTAAATTCTTTCAGCTTATATATATAATTGTTATTACTTGCTGGGCACTCAAATTCTCATCCTTGCTTAATTTAAATGTTTTCAATTAAGTGTGAACGACCAGAGAGCTCTGCTAAGAACAAGGGAAAGGGAAAGGTTGCTGAATGAGAGAAATGCTATGTTATGTAATAGTTAACTTTATTAAGACAAATATGATATACATTATCTATTATGGGTTGTAATGAATGTTTAAAGGTTACATACTTAGGATTTAGACTCTGATGATATATAAATTAATTTGATCTTTATATTATTGTTATTATTATTAGTATTATTCCGCTCATATAAATGGTATCGTAAAGCACCGAGTTCGGGTTTCAAGTACCCGGATTTGGGGGCTCTATAAATATATTCATCAACAGTTCATATTTGCACTACATGCCAAATATATAAATGTGACGCCCCCAAAATAGGTATACAACACTCATTCTGAGTCGCCAAATATATGGTACAAAAACAACTACAACTTTATTAATACAACATAAAAACTGTGAGTTTAAATACAAATATTGTCATCTAGACAATATTCACACTCAAATAAGTCCTCATTACAATTATTAATACACTATTTTACATAATAGTGAGGACTACTAGAAGAACTTCTAGAACCATCATTCCACACCCCGACTAGTACTCGCTACATTCTCGCCTCCTGAGAAGAACAAATGGAACAACAAGGAAAAGGGTGAGCTCAACTAGCCCAGTAAAGAACATTATGACTAAGATAATATAGAACAAATTATCGTTAGTCCTCAACATGGAAAAATCTAATAGAATACAATAGAAACCAGTTTTAAATCAATCTTCGCAGCAGAAATAATAATTCATTAAAAGAGTTAAGTAGAGAATACAAACTACTATCTTCTATATATGAATTTAAAAGTTCATCGTCGATATTTTATCCCTGTAACAACAATCAATATATATCTAGAATCAAATATTCATCTTTGCACTACAGGCCAAAGATATTCATCAGTTGGTCATGTTCATCTAAACACCTGTTCATCTTTGCACTATGGGCCAAAGATATTAATCAGTTGGTCATGTTCATCTCAACACCTGTTCATCTTTGCACTACGGGCCAAAGATATTCATCAAGAAATCATTCATCTTTGCACTACAGGCCAAAGATATTCAGTAATTTCATCATTTAGGATTGAGGATGATGAAAAATATTTTAAAGAAAACGAATCCAGTGAAATAAAAGAACAAATATTAAGGATTCGTACTTTAAATAATCCAAGTTCAAAAATACTTCATAAATAACCAGATTGGAGTAAAATTCAAGAATGAAGATCAAAACATAGATCCAATCAAAGATAGGAATCATAACAGACAATCTTGGACACAGAAAAGAAAATTTAATTTTTCTCTAAATAGTGTCGTATTCGTGAATAGTGCCATATACGTGAATAAGGGTGTAAACGAGTCGAACCGAAGTGAACAGAAAACTAATCGAATTCAACTCAAAAAAATAAACTCGTTCTCGAATTCGGCTCGAATTCAAATTATATTTGAAAAATCCTACTCAGATTCGACTCGACTCGAATATTTATTACTCGAATTCGATCCGACTTGACCCAAATATTTATTCAAACTACTCGCGAGCTTCAAATTCAAGCTCGAATTCGAGTCTCCACATAATAACTAGTTTTATAATAAACATAATTATAAATTGAATTTATTATTTTACTTAAAATTGAGAAAATATATTTATTATTACATTTTACAAATATAAAATCACAATTAAAATTAAAAACAAAACAAAATAATAACTAATTATCCTAATTTGATTTAAATTTGTATATTTTATAAGAGAATGTATCGAACATTTAATCGAATATGTATTAACCGAGTATGTATCGAATCACAATCAAAAATTCGAATAGTTTGAATCTTAAACGAGTCGAGTATAACCTTGCTCAGATCCTACTCATATTTTTATTCGAACTATTTTTAATGCTCAGATTTGGATCATATTATTAACGAATTCGAGTCTCATTCGTATTTTTTCGAGTCGAACCCGAATCGTGCCCGAACAGTGTTGGCTCGTTTATAGCCTTATACGTGAATAGTGCCGTATACGTGAATAGTAACTCCAACCTCAAAAGATAGAAATTTTACAAAAAAATATTATTACGCTTTGTGAATAGTACTCGTGAATAGTAACTCATGAATAGTAACTCATGAATAGTAACTCGTGAATAGTAGTAACTCATGAATAGTAACCCCGACATGAAAAAGTTCCAAATTTGATAAAAAGTTCAAACCAATATTTCGGCACAATGATATTGAAGAAATAATATCATTTATTAAGAAAATAATCTCCCTTACCTCAGAAAGAATAGTTCTTCTGACTGGAATACTGGATATAGTGCTGAAAGAACTTGCACCGTATAGCAATACTCAAAGTACTAAAATACTCACAAATACGCTCGATATTATAGAGAGAGAATCTTTAGTTTCTGGTGTGATTTTCAATTCTAACCTAAGCACCCTATTTATAGGAAAATGCTTAGAACACCAAAGCAAAAAATTTAATATAATATTAATATTTACATTATAAATTCTCCACGCACACTTAGCATCTGAAATCAGCCACCTAATCACAAGTTAAATGAGTCCCAACAATGTAAAAAACATTTTTGTTAATATAATTATTTAAAACTTCCAAAAATTAATTATTCTGGAACCTCAGAACTTCAATAATTTATAATAAATAGCCCTTTTATCAGAAAATTCGAATCTTGCGAATTGTTATAGGAAATTCAATTCTCTACAACTTTGCAGAAGAAAGTTTTTCCAAATTCCAAACAGAAATTGATCGAAATCCATAAACAGACGATTTTACAGGCTATAATCAAATTTCAGTCAAGAAATAGGCCCACGGACATGTTTAACATGTTTTAAACAACATTTGCAACAAAAATACTCCTTATCCATATATACTCATATATCCCACATTCATTGTAAAAATATCCCCACTATTATATTATAATAATATAATAAAATAATATTTTATCAGAAAAGATAAAATATTAATTTTTAATAATTGTCACTTTAAAAATTTTCTCCATTTATATTCACATAAAATCAATATTTTTCTCATCATATAAATCAATAATTAATTATTCACAAATAATATTACAGAATCACAGTACTGGCAACCAGACCGTTCTTAGGAAAGAGGGGACTTTCCAATAAAGATTTCTCCTTACTGGCGCGCAATTAGGTGACCAAACCTCTCCTTAGACAGAACTTTCTAGACATTGTTAATAATATTTTCTAATAATATTATTCAGATAATATGAATTATTGCTCCGATAATGAAAAATACTGTGTAGTGATAATTATTAAAATAACAGTAATATAAAAAAATCAACGCAACAATTATTGAATCAATAAAATAAAATATTGAACAGTAATTACTGTAACAATTATTGAGTAGTGCCTTCTTACGTAAGAATCAATAATTGGTGCAATACTGTGTGCTACTGTTCAACAACGAGTATTTCTATGTTTTAACCACCGGGTATTCCAACAGTATTAACGGTAACAACCGCGCCGTTATTTATAACAACTTATACTTATCGTTTTCTTCATCCAATTGCTTTCCGTTATGAGGCCCACACAAGGCTGTGCCGTCGTACAAATATTCCCCGACAGCAAGAATAATCCACGACCAAACGAATATTCTCCGATAACAATGAGTATTTTATAACCACTTGCTTATTTGAAATATTTGCTTAGTTTACCCATAACTAACAACATTAATCAAATCAACCCTTACTATTTCAAAATGATAAATAGAGACAATTAAATTTTAATTATTAATAATTTGGGGTCTTACAACCTCCCCTCCTTATGAAATTTCGTCCTCGAAATTGACGTACGTACCTGGTGTTTCGAAAAGACGAGGATACCTCGCTTTCATTTCCGTTTCCAACTCCCAGGTCATTTCCTTAATAGCATGGTTTCTCCACAAAACTTTAACTTGTGGTATGACCTTCGTACTTAGGACATGCTCCTTCCTATCCAAAATCTTGACAGGTACCTCTTCATACGTTAAGTCTTCGGCTATCTCATTCGGTTCTAACTCAATAACATGGTTCGGGTCGTCCACATATTTACATAACATCGATACGTGAAAAATATTATGAACACACGTCATACTTGGCGGTAAAACGAGTCTATAGGCCACAATTCCTATTCGATCTAGGATTTCAAATGGACTAATAAATCGAAGGTTTGAGCTTTCCTCACCTAGCCAATTCTCGCTTTTGGAATAAAAACTTCTTGTACCTCCTTCTTCATATTCATCAGCTCTGGTGTGTAGCTTGAACGTTTTTAACTTTATCGATTAAAGTCGGTTCTACTTGTATATCATCACGTGAGTCCCTAGAGTCTTTAACTCTATATATATCATTTGTAAGTTATATGAAATGGGTCTTTGATAATATCGCATTCGTACTCGTATACGATCTTTTACTCAACACGTCAGCTACCACGTTCGCTTTTCCAGGATAGTATGGTCAGAACATGTGCCGAAATGAGTCTCCCTTTAAGTTCTTCAAAGCTCTTCCCACATTCCTTGATCCATTCGAATTTTGTATCTCTACGAGTCAACTGAGTTAATGGAGTAGCGATTCGAGAATCTTTCCACAAAATCTTCGATAATAACCAGCTAAGCATAGAAATCTACATATTTCGATTACTGACTTAGGTTGCTCTCAACTGTGACTCATATCCCAATCTTGAATAGCACGTCACAATAACACATATCAGTTTACTACCGCACGAATATGGCGTCCCCTGCGGAGAGTCTGGCTTCGGTGCATTCCACAAAGGAAGTAACCAGATAAAGGCTCGGGTACCAAATTGTATAGTTGAATTTTTAACTCCTGAAGTTCAATAGGAGCCATTCGATATGAGATTTTAGAAGTGGGTTTTGTACCGGATTAAAAGATGAAACAAAATTCAATATCACACTCTGGAGGTAGGCCAAGAAATTCTTCAGGAAATACGTCAGGAAAGTCAATAACAATAGGAACATTATTCAAATCTGACGTGTCTTTATTCTAATCCATAACATGGGCTCAGAAAGCTTGAAATCAGTTTTTCAATAAACGAATATCTTTATGACTTGATATGACAGTGATTGATTTTAATGGTTTAGTTGCTTGAATTCGCACAACAAGTTGATTAGGAATATGAAAACTAACAACCTTACAAAAACAATCAATTTTGGCATGATGAGTAGTTAACCAATCAATCCCTAAAACCACATCAAAAGCAAGTATCTTTAAAGAGATAAGGTCAACAGGTAATGTGATGGTGCCAACTTGGATCAAACAAGATATATAAACAGTGGATGTGATGAAAGTTTCTCCTAACGGAGTTTCCACAGATAGGTCAAAGTCTAATTTCTCTGGAGTTAAGTTTAAACGTTGAGCACAAGCAGGAGAGATAAATGAATGGGTAGCACCGGTATCTAGTAATGTATAAACTTCGCATGAGTTTATGATTAGCTTACTCGTGATCACCTCGTTTGGGTTCCTCGCATGTTGACCAGTCACGAAAAACGCTCTTCCAGGAACCGTTGACTTTGACTTTTCTGGGATAGCCTTTTGAGTCACCATCCCCACTGGGCTTGGTTTCGCTACCGTACAATCTCGAGCGATATGTCCTTCCTTTACACAATTATAGCATACCTTGAACTGTTATGGACAGTTTGGGCTAATGTGTCCCTCTTTTCCACATTTATAGCATACGACCGGTGGTCGTTCTCCTCCCTTAAAACCAGTTGCTGATGGTGCTGACGTCTTCGCAGTGTCATTGTTGAATCTCCTCTTTTTAAAATCTCCTCCTGACTCGCTTCTTCTATTTTCATGTCCACGATTACCACCAGAGTGGTTATCACTCTTGTCCATATTTTTCTTTCTCCGCTGGTTATCGTTGTTCTGATGACAGCTGTCACCGGTATGATCCTGGTTACGGTCTCTTAGTTGAACGTACTCTCTATCTCGCTCTAATAATTGAGCCCTGTTGACAACATCTGAATATAAAGAAAATTTATGAGAGATAAGATATTGCCGAATCTCGTGTTTTAAACCTCTCAGAAAAATCCTCGTCATCCGTTCCTCATTCTCTACCAAATGAGGTGCAAACCTGGATAACTCTGCGAACTTCGCCTCGTATTGGGACACCGTCATGTTGTTTTGTTCTAGTCTAATAAACTCTACTTCTTTCATATGGCGAATACTTTTAGGAAAGTATTTTTCGTTGAAAAGTTTCTGAAACGTTTCCCAAGACTTGCGGAAAGCGGCAGGCTGGGTACGTTTCATAGACTCCCACCAGTAATCTGCCTCGCCACGGAACATAAAGGTGGCGAATGGAACCTTCTGTTCCTCCGTGCATCCCAAAACATCGAATATCTTGGTAATTTGCTTGACCCATGTTTCCGCCATGATCGGATCCGGCTTTCCCTTAAATTCTGGTGGTCCCAACTCTTTGAACTGCTTGGCTGTGACAAGTCGCACGTTGCTATCATTTCCACCTGTATTCTGTACACGAGTCTCCCTCGTCTAGTTTTGCATGAACTGCAAAAAGCTCCTAAACATCCCGTCGTTCATCGTCTGCTCAGTGGTGTTGTTTAAAGGAGGAATATTACCTTCCTGTTGCACGTTCCCTTGGGTATTGATTAAAGGTGTTTCCACGGTCTCATTAACTCCACCGTTAATATTCTCAGCTGCTATTCTTAAATACTGCCATAAAATAAGGGTTAATTAAACAAATTAAAATATCACATATTAACCATATAGTTCGACTGACCAACAAATAAGCTTAGGTATGACATACTAGCGAAGGATTACTCGTCTCTCCCCTCCTAGTACTATTCCTCGATCTCCGCCAGAGACCATATCCCTAAGCTTTGATACCAACTGTGACGCCCCCAAAATAGGTATACAACACCCATTCTGAGTCGCCAAATATATGGTACAGAAACAACTACAACTTTATTAATACAACATAAAAACTGTGAGTTTAAATACAAATATTGTCATCTAGACAATATTCACACTCAAATAAGTCCTCGTTACAATTATTAATACATTAATTTACAGAATAGTGAGGACTAATAGAAGAACTTCTAGAACCATCATTCCACACCCCGGCTAGTATTCGTTACATTCTCGCCCCTGAGAAGAAAAAATGGAACAACAAGGAAAAGGGTGAGCTCAACTAGCCCAGTAAAGAACATTATGACTAAGATAATATAGAACAAATTATCGTTAGTCCTCAACAGGGAAAAATCTAATATAATACAATGGGCAACCAGTTTTAAATCAATCTTCGTAGCGGAAATAATAATTCATTAGAAGAGTTAAGTAGAGAATGCAAACTACTATTTTCTATATATGAATTTAAAATTTCATCGTCGATATTTTATCCCTGTAACAACAATCAATATATATCTGGAATCAAATATTCATCTTTGCACTACAGACCAAAGATATTCATCAGTTGGTCATGTTCATCTAAACACCTATTCATCTTTGCACTACGGGCCAAAGATATTAATCAGTCGATCATATTCATCTCAACACCTGTTCATCTTTGTACTACGGCCCAAAGATATTCATCAAGAAATCATTCATCTTTGCACTACAGGCCAAAGATATTCAGTAATATAATCATTTAGGACTGAGGATGATGAAAAATATTTAAAAGAAAACGAATCTAGTGAAACAAAAGAACAAGTATTAAGGATTCATACTTTAAATAATCCCAGTTCAAAAATAACCAGATTGGAGTAAAATTTAAGAATGAAGATCAAAACATAAATTCAATCAAAGATAGGAATCATAACAGACAATCTTAGACACAGAAAAGAAAATTTAATTTTTTTGTGAATAGTGTCGTATACGTGAATAAGGGTGTAAACGAGTCGAACCGAAGCGAACAGAAAACTACTCGAATTCAACTCGAAATAATAAACTCGTTCTCGAATTCGGCTCGAATTCGAATTATATTTGAAAAATCCTACTCAAATTCGACTCGACTCGAATATTTATTACTCGAATTCGATCCGACTCCACCCGAATATTTATTCAAACTACTCGCGAGCTTCAAATTCAAGCTCGAATTCGAGTCTCCACATAATAACTAGTTTTATAATAAATATAATTATAAATTGAATTTATTATTTTACTTAAAATTGAGAAAATATATTTATTATTACATTTTACAAATATAAAATCACAATTAAAATTAAAAACAAAACAAAATAATAACTAATTATCCTAATTTGATTTAAATTTGTATATATTATAAGAGAATGTATCGAACATTTAATCGAATATGTATTAACCGAGTATGTATCGAATCACAATCAAAAATTCGAATAGTTTGAATCTTAAACGAGTCGAGTATAACCTTGCTCAGATTCTATTCATATTTTTATTCGAACTATTTTTAATGCTCAGATTTGGATCATATTATTAACGAATTCGAGTCTCATTCGTATTTTTTCAAGTCGAGCCCGAATCGAGCCCGAACTGTGTTGGCTAGTTTACAGCCTTATACGTGAATAGTGTCGTATACGTGAATAGTAACTCCGACCTCAAAAGATAAAAATTTCACAAAAAAATATTATTACGCTTCGTGAATAGTACTCGTGAATAGTAACTCGTAAATAGTAACTCATGAATAGTAACTCATGAATAGTAACCCCAACATGAAAAAGTTCCAAATTTGATAAAAAGTTCAAACCAATTTTTTGACATAATGATATTGAAGAAATAATATCATTTATGAAGAAAATAATCTCCCTTACCTCAGAAAGAATAGTACTTCTGACTGGAATACTAGATATAGTGCTGAAAGAACTTGCACCGTATAGCAATACTCGAAGTACTAAAATACTCACAAATACGCTCGATATTATAGAGAGAGAAAGAGAGAGAATCTTTAGTTTCTGGTGTGATTTTCAATTCTAATCTAAGCACCCTATTTATAGGAAAATGCTTAGAACACCAAAGCAGAAAATTTAATATAATATTAATATCTATATTATAAATTCTCTACGCACACTTAGCATCTGAAATCAGCCACCTAATCACAAGTTAAATGAGTCCCAACAATGTAAAAAACATTTTTGTTAATATAATTATTTAAAACTTCCAAAAATTATTTATTCTGGTACCTCAAAACTTCAATAATTTATAATAAATAGCCATTTTATCAGAAAATTCAAATCTCGCGTATTTTATGGGAAATTCAATTCTCTACAACTTTGCAGAAGAAAGTTTTTCCAAATTCCAAACAGAAATTGACAAAAATCCATAAACGTGAGATTTTACAGGCTATAATCAAATTTCAGTCAAGAAATGAGCCCACGGACATGTTTAACATGTTTTAAACAACTTTTACAACAAAAATACTCCTCATCCTCATATACTCATATATCCCACATTAATTGTAAAAATATCCCCATTATTATATTATAATAATATAATAAAATATTATTTTATCAGAAAAGATAAAATATTAATTTTTAACAATTGTCACTTTAAAAATTTTCTCTGTCTATATCCATATAAAATCAATATTTTCCTCATCATATAAATCAATAATTAATTATTCACAAATAATATTATAGAATCACAGTACTGGCAACCAGGCCGTTCCCAGGAAAGAGGGGGCTTTCCAATAAATATTTCTTCATACTGGCGCGCAATTAGGTGACCAAACCTCTCCTTAAACAGAACTTTCTAGACATTGCCAATAATATTTTCTATTAATATTATTCAGATAATATGAATTATTGCTCCGATAATGACAAAAACTGTGTAGTGACAATTATTGAAATAACAGTAATATAAAAAAATCAACGCAGCAATCATTGAATCAATAAAATAAAATACTGAACAGTAATTACTATAACAATTATTGAGTAGTGACTTCTTACGTAAGAATCAATAATTGGTGCAATACCGTGTGTTACTGTTCAACAACGCGTATTACTGTATTTTAACCACCGGGTATTCCAACAGTATTAACGATAACAACTGCCCCGTTATTTATAACAACTTATACTTGTCGTTTTCTTCATCCAATTGCTTTTCATTATGGGGCCCACACAAGGTTACGTCGTCATACGAATATTCCCCGACAGCAAGAATATTCCACGACCAAAAGAATATTCTCCGACAACGATGAGTATTTTATAACCACTTGCTTATTTGAAATATTTACGCATTTTACCCATAACTAACCACATTAATCAAATTAACCCTTACTATTTCAAAATGATAAATAGAGGAAATTAAATTTCAATTATTAATAATTTGGGGTCGTACAATAAATATCTCAAAGAAATATATAATCATTTCAGAATTTATATAAACAATAATTATAACCATGTTGATCCATTCACCTTTGCACTTAAGCTAAAAATATTCAATTGTAAATTCAATGGTCATGATCATACCAGTCAACGATTCAACTTTGCGCTACTGGCCAAAGAGAACCCATAGTCACGATCATATCAATAATCTACCCATCTTTACACTCAAGTCAAAGAGAAATTTCATAAGATTATAAAAATGTTATATATGATAATAAAAATAATATGATCAAAACATGGATTTAATTTCAAGAGTAAGATTCTTAACTTAATGGTAATTTGGTCAGAAAAAAAAAACCAATTTTGTCGTGAATAGTACCCGTGAATAGTAACTCATGAATAATAACTAATGAATAGTAACTCGTGAATAGTAACCCCGACATGAAAAAGTAGAAATTCCACAATAAAATACATACCAATATTTTGATATAATGATATTGAAAGAATAATATTTCTTAAGCTTATAAACAATTTATTTTAATTGTTTACACTTTACTAAATAATGCATTTAACCATCCTAAAATGCCAAACTCATAAGATTTCATCACCAATAACCAAAACCCTCATAAAAAATCTACATATACCTCATGTAGGATTCTCAAGCCATAAAATCCTATTTTCTAATTTTTTTTACTTCACATAACATATTTAATTCATTTACTCATAACTAGTCAATTTTCATGAAAAATACCAAATCAGTCTCAAAAATATTTCTTTTCTGGGATTTAGCAGAATATAGTCCCATATTGAACATATATTTTTCCCGGAATTTTTAAAATTCATTTACTATTTTTCATATGGCCAAAACAGTTGAATATTTAGACATTTATCATAAATTGTAATTTTATCCAAATATTCCAAAATTTACAGAGTATACTTCTTTTATATACATGTACTCCCAATAAAATTTTCACCAATTTTGGAGTTAACCACAAGGAGTTATAAGAGTTTTCTTTTAAAATAGTCTTTTCCCGTAAAATTCATAACTCTTAATCTATACATCCAAAAATCGTCATTTTTGGACACAATTAATAAAACTCATAATATTATCATTTCAAATATTTCCAAAATTTTTGAAGGTCTGAAAAGTTACGAAACATGAAAAACATAACAACCCTTAAAATCCCTTACCTCAAAAGAGCAGTACTTCTGACTGGAATATTGGATGTAAAGCCAAAGGAAATTTGCACCGAATAACAACTCTCAAAGTATCTAAATACTCAAAAAAATATGCTTGATAATATAGAGAGAGAAAACTTATGTTTCTGATGTGATTTTCAATTCTAACATAAGCACCTATTTATAGTAAAATGCTAGAACGCCAAAGAAGACTAAAATAACAAAATATTAATTTAATTATTTTTCTTCCTACGTACCAACCCATCTTGAAAGCCATCAGTAGCCAAATCTGAAATTTCATGCAGCCCACATGTTATTTCTTAAAAAATGGGTCCCACCCAATTTTAATAAAAATTATTTTATTTTCCGAAACTTTAACAATTCATAGAAAATAGTCCGTTTCTCAGAAAATAATAATTTTATGACCATTTCACATGAAATCAAATTCTCTACAACTTTGTAGCTTTAAGTTTTCCAAATTCCAGACAGAAAATATCCGAAATCCACAAACAGATGATTTTCAACACCTCTTAAAATTCATAACAAATCATACGTTAATTTTTAACGGTTCAAAATTTGTGGACATATATTCGACTAATATATGTATAACATATCCAAAAATCACAACGATCCAACGGTCGAATTAAAATTATAAGTCACGCAATAGATCTTTAAAAACACCTATTTGAGTTTTTTATACCTCCAATCCGATAAAATACTGATAAAACACCTCAACATTAATTCATTCATTTATAACCACATAAATAAATCCATCATTTATATCCACATCAAATACATATTTCCTTATCATATAAATCAATAATTAATTATTCACAAATAATATTACAGAATCACAATAATGATAACCAGGCAGTTTCCAGGAAAGAGGGTGCTTTCCGATAAGGATTTCTCCTTACTGGCGCGTAATTAGGTGATCAAACCTCTCCTTGACAGAACTTTCTAGACATTGCCAATAATGCTCTCTAATAATATTATTCAAATAATATGAATTATTGATCTGATAATGGAAAATATTGTGCAGTGATAATTATTGAAACAACAATAATATAAAATATTAACGCAGTAATTATTGAATCAATAAAATAAAATATTGAACAGTACTTACTGTAACAATTATTGAGTAGTGCCTTTTCACGTAAGAATCAATAATTTAAAAATACTGTACAAAACCGTGTGCTACTGTGCAACGCCTATTACTTTACTTTACCCACCGGGTATTCCAACAGTGTTAACGGCAACGATTACGTCGTTATTTATAAAAACTAAAACTTGTCGCTTTCTTCATCAGACAGTTATCCTTTATGGGACCCACAAATGGCTGCGCCGTCGTACGAATATTCCCCGACAGAAAGAATATTCCACGACCAAACGAATATTCCCCGACAACAATGAATATTTTATAACCACTTGCGAATTTTGAAAAAAAATTCATATATCACCTTTAACTTTAACTTTTTATCAATTTAACCATTTTCTGAATTGTAATTATAAGAAAAATTTAATACTTTTATTTCATAAAATTCGGGGTCTTACAATCTCCCCTCCTTATGAAATTTCGTCCCCGAAATTTACGTACCTGGTATTTTGAAAAGTTGAGAATACATTGCTTTCATTTCAGATTCTATCTCATGGGTCATCATGATTTCTCCATTGCTCATCTCCCGTGATAACTTCATTTGGGTTCTTCATTTGTTGGGAAGTCATAATGACCGCTCTCCCTTGAACTACTCGACTTTGACTTGTCTGGGGCAGCATTTGGCGTCATCACTACCGTTGGAATATACTTTTCTATAGGGCGTATTCCACCCTCAACCGCTTCGTCATACTCCTGATTCATGATCTGAATCATCAATCTTCGATCCATATCGAATTGAGGTTGACCGCTCTGTACAGGATAATTCAAAACTCGATGTTGGGTTCTCCCAATTGCTGTCCAAAAAGAGAAATACATATCATCTATTTTAGCCTTCTTAGATCGGACATCTCTTTCCACAATATCAACGCGTCGTGCGGCTTTTACCCATGCATCACTCACTCCTTATATCATACATCTCTTTCCACAATATCAACGCGTCGTGTTTTTCATGACTTTTATCGCTGAGACTCAGCTTAATAAATAATCCACATCATCCCTGCACTACGGCCAAGGATATTCATTAGTATCACAACCATAAATTATCCATGCACCACAGCTAAGGATATTCGTGTATTCATCAATGGTCATGATCATGCCAACAACTGTCCATCAATGCA
This sequence comes from Panax japonicus, assembly GCA_020205505.1. Taxonomy (NCBI): domain Eukaryota; kingdom Viridiplantae; phylum Streptophyta; class Magnoliopsida; order Apiales; family Araliaceae; genus Panax; species Panax japonicus. The sequence continues at coordinate 60,905,248 of CM035107.1, forward strand.
CTACAGGCCAATGAGGACTTTTTCCGCATCATTTGTAACATTACGGTCATGATTACACCGAATAATCCTTGGTCATAATCATACCAAGTCCATCTACGCACTAAAGGCCACATATGACTTTCAACATAATATAAACATGAGGATGATGACAATGATATAAGAATTTAATAAAAACAAGTTTAAGAATTAATTTATCCAGAAACTAATAATGTCCAAATTGTCAACATGATACTTCTTTGTAGAGTAACACTAAAGAATGCTCAGAAGAATATTTTCATGAAAAGATACTGGATGAAGTGTAAATATCAAGGATATTCCATTAATTTCATGGAGTATAGAAGTCAAAACTTTAACCAACTGAGTACAATAACGAATGGAATAACAAAAGAAATCACCAGGCATGCGATAGACCGCGCAGACAGGTTATTCCAACAGAATAATAAATAATGGAACCAGGTTATGCGTAAACGCACCGACAGGATATTCCAACAGAATAATAAATAATGGAACCAGGTCATGCATAAACGCACCGACGGGATATTCCAACAGAATAATAAATAATGGAACCAGGTCATGTGTAAACTCATAGATAGAATGTTCCAACAGAATAATAAACAACGGAACCAGGTCATGCGTAAACGCATAGACAGGATGTTCCAACAGAATAATAAATAATAGAACCAACGCACAGACAGGATGTTCCAACAGAATAATAAACAACGGAACCAGGTCATGCGTAAACACACAGACAGGATGTTCCAACAGAATAATAAATAATGGAATAACAGAAGAAATTCACCAAGTATAGGGTATCCTGCGTATACAGGTTGTTCCAACAGAATAATAAAGAATGGAATAACAAAAGAATTTCACCAATAAGAAAGAAGGAATACCCCTAACGATTACAACAAATAATATCCCTTACCGTAAAAGAAGAGTATTTTGAATGGTAAGGCGAGGATATACTTAAAGAAAACTTGCACTACGCTCAAATCTTTCTTAAATTCTAAAGAAATACGCTCAATATTATAGAAGAAGAACTCTCTCTATAGTTTCTCTCTCTAGAGTTTCAGTGAATTCATAAGAAATAATGAAGGAATGAGCTTCTATTTATAGAAGAATGGACTGCATAGTAACTAATTCATGAACGGTCCAAATTGATTTACTTTAAACGGTCGGTCTAGATTGGTTTACAATAAAATATAATATATTCTATTTATAATCTAATAAAATGAATAACTTTGTAAAAAGATTTTACTATGCAAACAATATGCAGGCACTATACAAATACTATGCATAATAAAATATAATATATTCTAATTATTGTCTAATAAAATAGATAACTTTATAAAAATATTCTGTTTTATATAAAAAGATTTTACTATTAGTCTAATAAAACGAATAACTTTATAAAAGTATTTTGTTTTATATAAAAAGCTTTTCTGTTTTATTACATTAATAATACTAATAAAACAAAACTAATCATCATTATTATAATTCACAATATTAATCGACCAGGTCATTCCCAGAAAAGAGGGGGCTTTCCAATAAAGATTTCTCCTCATTGGCGCGCAATTAGGTGACCAAATCTCTACTTGACAGAACTTTTAGACATCGTTAATATTTCAAATAATAATATTAATAACTTTGTCATCTCAATTATTGATTATAAAATATTAACAATAATTGAATCAAATAATGTGAGATACTATGCAGCAATTACTGTAACAATAATTGAACAAAACTGAGTGACTTCTCACGTAAGCATCAATAATTAATATCGTGTGCTATTGTGCAACTACGTGTATTACTGTACTTTTAACACCGGGTGTTTCAACAGTTAATGGTAAAACTTCCGCCGTTATTTTCATAAAGTATTTTTATCATTTTCTCAATCCGACAATAATTTCATTGTGGGGTCCACCAATGATTGTGTCGTTGTACGAATATTCCCTGTTAAAACGAATATTCCCTGACCAAACGAATATTATACAACAACTTGCGTACTTTAAAAAATTTATAAATATTACCCACAACTATAACATTATATCAAATTCATTCCATAATATTAAAAAATGATATTTATAAAAAATTCATCTTTATTCATAAAAGTTGGGGTCTTACATTGACCACATTCATAATGGCAGGATCTGGATCATCAGTGAACACCTCCCAGCCATGTTCATGCATCTGTTGCAGCATCTGTACATCAAAAGCATCTGGTCGCAAAACCCTTTCGGGTGTCAGTGCTTTGTGCATGAAATAGTCATACGTATCAGCTGCACTTGCACTAACAAATTTTCTTTTACCATAGTTGCATTGCGGTGGCAAAGAACCTTCGCCCATTTGGTATTTAGAAGGAGTTTTCGGTGTCATGATATCACTATGACAATGCAATTCCCATAAACTTCTTCTTTGACAATTTTACAAACACGTGGCATGTACACCATTCACAATACCCCACAATTAAACAATTGAAATCCCAACTTTTTTAAAAACTTGATAATAATGGCTTACCCACATTGATTTGCCCCAATTGAGTGATAATATTGCAGTGTTGGTGCCCAATTGTTGAAGTTTCCCCTTTCTTTCTTTGTTGTAAACCAAAAAATGGATGAACCCTAGGTTTTGGGTGAAGAAATTCAGAGAAAATGATGGATAATGGGTTTAGAATGGAAGAATTATGGTTTAATTTATAGAGAATGATAGTAGTGGGCAAAATTGATGTAAGATTAAGGGTTAATGGGGGGGATTTCGTGGGGGAAGAAATGGTTTAAGTTTCGGTTATGAAAGATGAAGTGGGTAGAAACATGTTCTATAGCGTTTAAAAAAATCATATTTCCCGTATCCCTGCCAGGGCAGGGGTATTATAGCTTAAAAGGGCCGTCGGGGTGGGCATATACAGAGGACCCCCCCTCCCCCACCGGGGCGGGTGTATCAGGTGAGGAAAAGGCTCGTCGGGGCAGGGGTCCCTCTTCTGCAAAACTTTAACTTTTCAGCTACTTTGCCCCGCGTACATGCACAACTTCATCAGTAGTACCTGAAATCCTTTAAAACCAAAATTATAAGATAATTTCATGGAGTTTGAGCGAGCATAATGAAAATTACTGAAAATAACTAACTAGTTAACTACATATTGTACATAAATGAACTAAGTAATACTAACATTACTGATTAAACTACGAATCGAATAACATGAAACAAAAATACTATAAATGATAAGAAAATTGGGTTGCCTCCAAATGAACGCTTGTTTTTGAGTCTTTCAGCCTGACTACTCCCTATTTAATGGCGCTTCGACAAGAGTGATCGCGGTGGCTTTATTATCGATGTCTCAACCCAATAGTGCTTTAGACGCTTCCCGTTAACTTTGAACGTTTCGAGTGGATTCCTGTTGTAAAGTTCAACAATGCAATGTGGGTAGACTGTCTTGATAGTAAATGGCCCTGACCATCGCGATTTGAGTTTTCCAGGAATCAACCTATGTCGTAAGTTGTATAATAGAACAGATTGGCCCAGTTCAAACTTCTCTTCAAAATTTTCTGGTCGTGCCATTTCTTAACTTTTTCTTTGTACAGCTTCGAGTTTTCGTAAGCTTGCCGTCGAAACTCATCCAATTCATTCAATTGTAGAAGTATTTTCTTGCCTGCAGTTGTTTGATCAAAATTCAGCTTTTGAATGTCCCAATACGTTTTGTGTTAAAGTTCCACTGGGAGATGACATGCTTTCCCATAAACTAGTTTATACGGAGACATCCCAATTGGTTTCTTGTATGCTATTCGATAAGCCCATAAAGTGTTGTCTAACTTTAGAGACCAGGCCTTTCTATTCGGATTCACCACTTTCTGTAAAATTCATTTCACCTCTCGATTTAAAAACCTCAGATTGGCCACTCGTTTAGGGATGATAAGCTTTTACAACCCTGTGATAAACCCCATACTTTGCCAAGAGAACTGTAAAGAATCTATTACAGAAGTGACTTTGTAAGACCCCAACTTTTCAATGAATAAAATCAAATTTCCTCTATTTATTATTGTGAATAATAATGTATTAATTTAATATAATACTTTGGTTATGGGTGAACTGTGAAAATTTTGCAAAATAAGCAAGTGGTTATAAAATATTCAATTGTCGGGGAATATTCGTTTGGTCGTAGAATATTCTTTCTGTCGGGGAATATTCGTACGACAGCGCAGCCATTTGTGGGCCCCATAACGGATAAAGGTCGGATGAAGAAAACAATAAAATTGAATAACGGCGTAGTTGTTACCGTTAAGACTGCTGGAATACCCTGGTTAAAATACAGTAATATGCGTGGTTGCACAGTAACACACGGTATTGCACAGTATTGTTGAATTATTTATCCTTACGTAAGAAGGCACTACTCAATAATTGTCAGAGTAGTTACTGTTCAATATTTTATTTTATTGATTCAATAATTTCTGCGTTGATATTTTATATTATTGTTGTTCAATAATTATCACTGCACAGTATCTCCATTATCAGATCAATAATTCATATTATTTGAATAATATTATTAGATAGTATTATTGGCAATGTCTAGAAAGTTCTGTCAAGGAGAGGTTTGGTCACCTAATTGCGCGCCAGTAAGGAGAAATCCTTATCGGAAAGCCCCCTCTTTCCTAGGAACGGCCTGGTTGTCATAATTGTGATTCTGTAATATTATTTGTGAATAATTAATTATTGATTTATATGATAAGGAAATATTTATTTTATGTGGATATAAATGTTGAATATATTTATTGTGATTATAAATGAAGGAATTAATGCTGAGGTGTTTTATCAGTATTTTGTCGGATTGGAGGTACTAAAAATTATCCGTTGGTGGATTTCGGATATTTTTCTGTTTAGAATTTGATAAAACTCAAAGCTACAAAGTTGTAGAGAATTCGATTTCGTGTGGAATGGACATAAAATTCGTATTTTTCTGATAAACGGGCTATTTTCTATGAATTATTAAATTTTCTGATTATTGTTTAAATGATAAAATATTTTGGAAAATTCTAGAATTGGTTGGTGAGAAATGTGCTCAATTAAATTTCAAATGTAGTGGCTGGCAATAGTAACAGGTAAAGCCATCAGGTTGCAGGTCAAGTCTTCTTCAGCGTGCTAACATTTTCCTATAAATAGAGGGCTAAGTTAGAATTGAAAATCACACCAGAAACATAAGCTTTCTCTCTTTCTCTCTCTATATTATCGAGCGTATTCTTGTGAGTATTTTGATACTTTGAGTGTTGCTATACGGTGCAAGTTCCTTCAGCACTATATCCAGTATTCCAGCCAGAAGTATTATCTTTTTGAGGTAAGGGATGTTATTTTTCTTCGTAAGTGATATTATTTCTTCAATATCATTATGCCAAAATATTGGTTGGAACTTTTTATCAAATCTGGAACTTTTCATGTCGGGGTTACTATTCATGAGTTACTATTCACGAGTTACTATTTATGAGTTATTATTCACGAGTTACTATTCACGAAGCACGATAATTTTTTGTGAAATTTCTATCTTTTGGTGTCGGAGTTACTATTCATGTATACGGCACTATTCACCGAAAAATGAAATTTTCTTCTTTTTGTCCAAGATGTCTATTATGGTTACTATCTTTGATTGTATCCATGTTTTGATCTTTATTCTTGAATTTTACTACGAAATTGGTTATTATGAAGTATTATTGATCTTGGATAAACTGTGATACGAATCTCTAATATTGGTTATTTTGTTTCACTAGATTCATTCCTTTAAAATATTTTTCATCATCCTCAGTCCTAAATGATGTTATTACTGAATATCTTTGGCCTGTAGTGTAAAGATGAATGATTATCTGATGAATATCTTTGGACCTTAGTGCAAAGATGAATGATTACCTGATGAATATCTTTGGCCCGTAGAGCAAAGATGAACAGGTGTTGAGATGAACATGACCAACTGGTGATAAAAATGAATATCTTTGGCATGTAGTGCAAAGATTAATATTTGATTAAAGATGTATATTGATTGTTGTTACAGGGATAAAATATTGATGATGGACTTTTAAATCTTAGAAGATAGTAGAACTCATTCTCTACTTGACTCTTCTAATGGATTGCTTATTTCGTTGCAGTTGTTGATCTAAAACTTGTTATCTATTATATTTTATCAGATTTTTCCCTGTTGAAGACTAATGATAATTTGTTGTATATTATCTTAGTCATAATATTTTCTTACTAGGCTAGTTGAGCTCACCCTTTCTTTCACTGTTCTCTTCAAGAAATGAGAATATAGCTAGGACTAGTCGGGGAATGGATTGACGGTCCAGATGGTTGCATTAGTAGTCCTCACTATTCTGTGAAATAGCGTATCAATAATTATAATGAGGACCCCTTTTGAGTTTTTATACTATCTATTAGACAATGGTTGTATTCAAACTCACAGTATATGTATTGTCGTATTTTGCATGACGATTGTATTACTGAAGTTGTATTTTTTTTTGTACCATGTAGTTGGCGACTCAGAATGGGTTGGATGGAATGGACCTATTTTGGGGTCGTCACAGTTGGTATCAAAGCTTAAGGATATGGTCTCTGGCGGAGATCGGGGAATAGAACTAGGAGGGGAGAGACGAGTAAATCCTTCGCTAGTATGACCTACCTAAGTTTATTTTGTATTTAATTGGTTGGTCAGACTATAGGGATAATATGTGATTTGTTAATTAATCCTTGTTTTGTGGCAGTGTTTGAAAATGGCATCTAAAAATGTTGTGATATGCAATGAAGCATATGAAATCGTTGAGTCACCAACGATCAATACCCATGATAATGTGCATCAGGATGGTAATAATCCTCAGGTGAACAACGGCACCGACCAAATTACGAACGACGGTACGTTTAGGAGCTTTTTAGAATTCATGCAACACCAAACGAGAGAGACTCTTGTTCATAATGTAGGTGGAAACAATGGCAACCCATGGTTGGTCACCGCTAAGCAGTTCAAGGAGCTGGGACCATCGGAGTTTTTGGGAAAGCCAGAACCACTTACGGCAGAGACGTGGATAAAGCAGATCACCAAGATATTTGATGTCTTGGGATGTTCCGAGGAATAAAAGGTTCCCTTTGCCACTTTTATGTTGCGAGGAGAGGCAGATTACTGGTGGGAATCGGTAAAGCATACTCAACATGCCGCACTGAAGATGTCTTGGGAGAAGTTCCAAGAATTGTTCAACGACAAGTACTTTCCCAAAAGTATTCGTCACATGAAGGAGGTTGAGTTCATCAAGCTGGAGCAAAACAATATGAACGTGTCGTAGTACGAAGCTAAGTTTGCGGAGTTATCCCGATTTGCATCCCATTTGGTTGATAATGAGGGGAGAATGACGCGAATATTTCTGCAAGGTTTGAAACCTGAAATACGTCAATACCTCATTTCTCACAAAATTTGTTTATATTCAGATGTAGTGAATAAGGCTTAGTTATTGGAACGCGATAATGAGCCAGCCCAACCGAAGGATAACGAGCAACAACACGATAATAATCGTACCGGTGGCAACGGTCATCGGAACAATGATAACCATCATGGAAGAAATTATCATGCCAAAAATGGTAACCACTTTGGTGATAATCATGGCCAAGATAATAGAAGAAATGATTCAAGTGGAAATTTCAAGAAGAGAAGATTTAACGATGACCGGAAGACGTCGGCAACAGCACCAACAACAAATTCTAGGGGAGGAGAACGACCACCGGTTAAATGCTACAGATGCGGAGAGGAGGGACATATAAGTCTAAACTATTCACAGCTTTCCAAGATATGTTTTAGTTGTGAAAAAGACGGTCACATAGCTCGATTTTGTCCTGTAGCGAAATCAAGTCCAGTTGGGACGGTGGCACCAAAGGTGGATACGGACAAAACCAAGTCGGTGGTTTAAGGAAGAGCAGCGTTTTTTGTGACTTCTCAAAGAGCGAGTAACCCGAACGAATTTAGCACGGGTTAGTTTTTTATAAATTCTTGCGAAGTCTATACCTTATTAGATACCGGTTCTACCCACTCTTTTATTTCTCCTATTTGTGCTCAACGATTAAACTTGACTCCGGAGAAATTTGACTTTGACTTATCTTTTGAAACTCCGTTAGGTGAAACCTTCATTACATCTACAGTTTATAAATCTTGCATGATCCAAGTTGGCACTATCACATTACTTGTTGATCTTATCACTTTAAAGATACTTGCTTTTGATGTGATTTTAGGAATTAATTGGTTAACCACTCATCATGCCAAAATTGAGTGTTTTCGTAAGGTTGTTAGTTTTTATATTTCTAACCAACCTATTATGCAAATTCAAGCAACCATACCATTGAAGTCAAACACTTTCATATCAAGTCATTAAGCCATTCGTTTATTGAAAAACGGATGTCAAGCTTTCTTAGCCCATTTCATGGATTTAAACAAAAATACGTCAGATTTGAATGATATTTCTGTTGTTAGTGAATTTCCTGACGTATTCATGAAGGACTTCTTAGCCTACCCCTAGAGCGTGAAATCGAATTTTGTATTGACCCCAGTACAAAACCCATTTCTAAAACCTTTAAATATTTCTTCAACCAAAACGAGCGTATAATACGCTAAAGACGTTGGCTCGAGCTGTTGAAGATTACGATCGTAGTATTCAATACCATCGTGAGAAAACGAAAGTGGTAGCTGACGCGTTGAGTAGAAGATCGTATGTGTTTACGAGTGCGATGTTGTTAACACAAAAACACATTTTGTATAACTTACAAATGATGAAGATAGAGGTAAAGACTCTAGGGACCCACGTGAAGATAACGAATATACGAGTAGAATCGACTTTAATCGATAAAGTTAAAACCGCTCAAGCTACACACCGGAGCTGATGAATATAAAAAAGACGGTGTAAGAATGCGTTATTCTAGAAGTAAGAATCGATGAAGAATAGAAACCTCAAGCCTTCGATTTATTTGAAATCCTCGATCGAGTAGGAACTGTGGCCTATAGACTCGCCTTAACACTAAGTATGTCGCGTGTTCATAACATTTTTCACGTACTGATGTTACGTAAATATGTGGACGACCCGAATCATATTATTGCGTTAGAACCAGACGAGATAGCCAAAAGATTTAACGTACGAGGAGGTACCTGTCAAGATCTTGGATAGGAAAGAACATGTCATATGCACAAAGGTTATACCTCAAGTTAAGGTTTTGTGGAGGAACCATGCTATTGAAGAAATGAACTGGAAGTTGGAATCAGAAATGAAAGAGAGGTATCCTCACCTTTTCTAAACACCAGGTACGTACATCAATTTTGAGGATGAAATTTCATAAGGAGCGGAGGTTGTAAGACCCCAACTTTTCAATGAATAAAATCAAATTTTCTTTATTTATTATTGTGAATAATAAGGTATTTATTTGATATAATACTTTGGTTATGGGTGAAATATAAAAATTTTGTAAAATAAGCAAGTGGTTATAAAATGTTCAATTGTCGGGGAATATTCGTAGGACGGCGCAGCCATTTGTGGGCCCCATAACGAATAACGGTCGGATGAAGAAAACAACAAAATTGAATAACGGCGTAGTTGTTACCGTTAAGACTGTTGGAATACCCGGTGGTTAAAATACAGTAATATGCGTGGTTGTACAGTAGCGCACGGTATTGCACAGTATTGTTGAATTATTGATCCTTACGTAAGAAGGCACTACTCAATAATTGTCACAGTAGTTACTGTTCAATATTTTATTTTATTGATTCAATAATTGCTGCATTGATATTTTATATTATTGTTGTTCAATAATTATCACTGCACAGTATCTCCATTATCAGATTAATAATTCATATTATTTGAATAATATTATTAGATAGAATTATTGGCAATGTCTAGAAAGTTCTGTCAATGAGAGGTTTCGTCACCTAATTGCGCACCAGTAAGGAGAAATCCTTATCGGAAAGCCCACTCTTTCCTGGGAACGGCCTGGTTGTCATAATTATGATTCTGTAATATTATTTGTGAATAATTAATTATTGATTTATATGATAAGGAAATATTTATTTTATATGGATATAAATGTTGGATATATTTATTGTGGTTATAAATGAAGAAATTAATGTTGAGGTGTTTTATCAGTATTTTGTCGGATTGGAGGTATTAAAAATTATCCGTTGGTGGATTTCGGATATTTTTCTGTTTGGGATTTGGAAAAACTCAAAGCTACAAAGTTTTAGAGAATTCGATTTCATGTGGAATGGACATAAAATTCGTATTTTTCTGATAAATGGGCTATTTTCTATAAATTATTAAATTTTCTGATTATTGTTTAAATGATAAAACATTTTTGAAGATTCTAGAATTGGTTGGTGAGAAATGTGCTCAATTGAATTTCAAATGTGGTGGGTGGTAATAGTAACAGGTAAAGCCATCAGGTTACAGATCAAGTCTGCTTCGGCGTGCTAACATTTTCCTATAAATAGAGGGCTAAGTTAGAATTAAAAATCACACCAGAAACATAAGCTTTCTCTCTTTCTCTCTCTATATTATCGAGCGTATTCTTGTGAGTATTTTGATACTTTGAGTGTTGCTATACGGTTCAAGTTCCTTCAACACTATATCCAGTATTCCAGCCAGAAGTATTATCTTTTTGAGGTAAGGGATGTTATTTTTTTCGTAAGTGATATTATTTCTTCAATATCATTATGCCAAAATATTGGTTGGAACTTTTTATCAAATTTGGAACTTTTCATGTCGGGGTTACTATTCATGAGTTACTATTTATGAGTTATTATTCACGAGTTACTATTCATGCGTACTATTCATGAAGCATGATAATTTTTCTTGTGGAATTTCTATCTTTTGGTGTCGAAGTTACTATTCACGTATCTGGCACTATCCACGTATACGGCACTATTTATCGAAAAATGAAATTTTCTTTTTTTTGTCCAAGATGTCTATTATGGTTACTATCTTTGATTGTATCCATATTTTGATCTTTATTTTTGAATTTTACTTCAAAATTGGTTATTATAGAGTATTATTGATCTTGGATAAACTGTGATACGAATCTCTAATATTTGTTATTTTGCTTCACTGGATTCGTGCCCGTGAATGATTTCTTGTGTAGTCCATGATTTTCTAATTTAAATAGTATCCTTCCATTCTCTTATAAATAGGATGTTTATTTTAGAATTGAAAATCACACCAGAATCAGAAAATTCTTCTTCTATAATATTGAGCGTATTTCTTTAGAGTTTAAGGAAGCTTTGAGCATAGAAAATAGTATAAGTTTTTTTCAAGAATATCATCGCCCTACTAGTCAGAAGTACTCTCCTTTTATGGTAAGGGATGTTATTTTTGTTCAATATTCATAAGAAATAATATTTTCTTCCATACTCTGTAGTATATAAGTAATATTATTTCGTTTCAGATTCCGAATTCTACACTCATTTTGTTAAAGTATGGCTTCTATACTCCTTGAAATTAGTACAATATCCATAAAATTTGCACTTCATCTAGTATCTTTTCATGGAAGTATTATTCTGAGCATTCTTGATAATTTTTAATCTTTTTATGTCGGGGTACTATTCCCAAAGTACTATTCACGAGGTACTATTCACCCATGTACTATTCACCCAAGGTACTATTCATGACAAAAATTGATTTTTTTTCTGTCCAAATCATTTTTGATACAATATTATTCTTGAATTTTACTCCACAAAGCAATATCATGTTGACAATTTGGACATTATTGAATTATGGATAAATTAAATTATAAATCTTTAAAATTTATCCTTTCTCTCATTTAATTAAATTTTTTATATTATTGTCATCATCCTCATGCTTATATTGTGATGAAAGTCATCTTTGTCCTATAGTGCATAGATGGACTGTTGATTAGTATGATTATGACCATGGATTATTTGGTATAATCATGACATGTAATGTTACAAATGATGTGGTAAAAGTCCTCATTGGCCCGTAGTGCATTGATGGACAGTTGTTGGCATGATCATGACCATTAGTGATAACACGAATATCCTTGGCCCGTAGTGCATGGATAATTCAGTGATGTGGATTATTTATTGAGTTGAGTCCTAGCGATAAAATTGATGATAAACTTTTTAAATCATAGAAGATAGTAGATATCATGCTCTACTTGACTCTTCTAATAGATTTCTTGTTCCGGTGTAGTTAAACTTGTTGTTTATTGTATTCTATCAGTTTAACATTGTCGAAGGCTAACGATAATTTATTCTGCATTATCTTAGTCATAATATTTCTTACTGGGCTAGTTGAGATCACCCTTTTGCTTCCATAGTTCAGGAAATGAGAACGTAGACGGGACTAGTCAGGGAATGGAGTGACGGTCTAAGATGGTGGATGTAGTAGTCCTCACTATTTTATAAAATAGTGTGATAATAATTGTAATGAGGACTCCATTTGAGTTTGGATATCGTCTAGAAGATAATAATCGTGTTAACACTCTCAGCTCATGTTGTATAATTAAGTTTGTATTTGTATTATGTACTATGTATTTGGCGACCTAAGATAGGTGATGTATACCTATTTTGGGGGCGCCACAGTTGGTATCAAAGCTTAGGGATATGATCTCTAGCTGAGATGTGAGACTAGAACTAGGAGGGGAGAGACGGGTAAATCCTTCGCTAGTATGACCTACCTAAGTTTATTTATTATTTAATTGGTCGGTCAGAATATAGGGATAATATGTTGCATGTCAATTAACCCTTGTTTTATGGCAGTGTTTGTAAATGACATCCGAGAATGTTGAGATAAGCAATGGAGAACATGAGACCGTTGAGTCACCAACGATCAATACCCAGCATAATATACATCAGGAAGGCAATAATCCTCAGGTAAACAACAACACCAACCAAATGATGAATGATGGGATGTTCAGAGGCTTTATGCAATTCATACAACATCAGGTGAGAGCAACTCCTATTCAAAATACAGGTGGAAACACTGGCAACTCACGGATGGTCACCGCTAAGCAGTTCAAGGAGCTGGGACCATCGGAGTTTTTAGGAAAGCCAGAACCACTTATGGCAGAGATGTGGATAAAGCAGATCACCAAGATATTTGATATCTTGGGATGCTCAAAGGAGCAAAAGGTTCCATTTGCCACCTTCATTTTGCGAGGAGAGGCAGATTACTGGTAAGAATCTGTAAAACGTACTCAACCTGCCGCACTGAAGATGTCTTGGGAGAAGTTTCAAGAACTGTTCAACGACAAGTACTTTCCCGAAGTATTCATCAAATAAAGGAGGTTAAGTTCATCAAGCTAGAGTAAAAAAATATGATCGTGTCGCAGTATGAGGCTAAATTTGTGGAGTTATCCCGGTTTTCATCCCATTTGGTAGATAATGAGGAGCGTATGACGCGGATCTTTCTAAGATGTTTGAAACCTGAAATACGTCAATACCTCATTTCTCACAAAATGTGTTTGTATTCAGATGTTGTAAATAGGGCTCAGTTATTGGAGCGCAATAATGAGTCAACCCAACCAAGAGAGAGCAGCTGGCAAAATGATAATACCAGTGGTAGTAATCATTGAAGCGGTGACAACAAATGTGGAGGGAATCAACATGCCAGGAATGGTAACCACTTCGGTGGTAATCGTGGCTAAGACAATAAAAGTGGAAATTTCAAGAAGAAGAGATTCAACAATGATGGAAAGACAGCAGCACCAGCACCCATTTTCAAGGAAGGAGAACGACCACCGATCGTATGCTTCAAATGCGAAAGGGAGGGACACATCAATCCAAAATGCACGATGCAGTCCAAAGTATGTTATAAGTGTGGAAAAGAAGGTCACCTAGCCCGATTTTGTCGTGCAGTGAAGTCAAGTCTAGCTGGGATGGATACATTAAAGGTCGTCCCAGACAAGTCAAATTCGGTAGTTCAAAGGAGAGCGTTTGTCGTAACCTCCCAAAAAGTGAGGAACCCAAAAGAGGTTATCACGGGTAAGCTAATCATAAACTCTTGTGAAGTCTATACCTTATTTGATACCGGTTCTACCCATTCTTTTATTTCTCCTACTTGCGCTCAACATTTAAATTTAACTCCGGAGAAATTAGACTTTAACTTATCTGTTGAAACTCTGTTGGGAGAAACCTTCATTACAACCACTATTCATAAATCTTATTTGATTAAAATTGGCAACCTTACATTACTTGTCGATCTTATCTCTTTGAAAATACTTGCATTTGATGTGATTTTAGGGATTGAATGGTTAACTACTCATCATGCAAAAATTGATTATTTTTGTAAGGTTGTTAGCTTTCATGTTCCTAATCAACCTATTATGCGAATTCAAGCAACCAAACCACTAAAGTCAATCACTGTCATATCAAGCCATAAAGTTATCCATTTATTGAAAAACGGATGTTAAGCTTTCTTAGCCCATGTCACAGATTTAAACAAAAATACGTCAGATTTGAATGATATTTCTATTGTTAATAAATTTCCTGATGTATTTCCTGAAGAACTTCCTAGCCTACCCCAGAGCGTGAAATCGAGTTTTGTATTGATCTTAAACCCGGTACAAAACCCATTTCCAAAGCCCCATATCGAATGGCTCATATTGAAATTCAAGATTTAAAAACCTAACTACAAGAATTGTTAGACATCGGTTTCATTCGTTCTAGTAAGTCTCCTTGGGGTGCTCATATTCAATTGGTAAAGAAGAAAGATGGAAGTATGCGATTTTGTATTGAATATCGGGAGTTGAATCATGTCACCATCAAAAATAGGTACCCGTTGCCTCGCATTGATGACATGTTTGACCAGTTGAGAGGAGCTAAATTCTTTTAAAAGATAGATCTTCGTTCCAGATATCATCAGTTAATGATTAAAATTGATGACATTCCAAAGACTGCTTTCAAAACTTCGTACGGGCATTACGAATTACTAGTCATGTCTTTTGGACTGACTAATGCTTATGTTGCCTTTATGGAAATGATGAACAGAGTATTCAAGAAATATTTTGATCATTTCGTGGTGGTCTTTATTGAGGACATCCTCATATAACCCAAAAAGCCGTGAAGATCATGAGCAACAATTTAGACAGATACTCCAAAAGCTTCGTGAAAACAAGTTATATGACAAGTTGAAAAAATGCGAGTTCTGGCTTGAGGAAGTAGCATTCCTTGGGAACGTGATATCAAATCACAATATATATTTTTGACCCAACAAAGATTGAAGAAATACTAAACTGGGTGCCACCTAAGTCAGTGACCGAAGTACGTAGCTTTCTAGGCTTAGCTGGTTGTTATCGAAGATTCGTGAAAGGATTTTCTCAAATCTCTATTCCATTAACTCAGGTGACTCGAAAAGATAGAAAATTTGGTAGGAGCGAGGAATGTGAGAAGAGTTTTCAAGAACTCAAGAAGAGACTCATTTCAGCACCTGTTCTAACAATACCATCTGGTTCTGAGGGATTTGTTCTCTACAGCAATGCTTCAAGCAGAGGGTTAGGATGTGTTCTCATGCAACATGGGAAAGTCATAGCATATGCCTCACGACAACTCAAAGAATATGAGAGGAATTATCCTACTTATGATCTAGAGTTGGCAGTAGTCGTTTTTGTACTAAAGATCTGGAGACATTACCTGTATGGGGAGAAAGTGGAGATCTATACGGATCATAAAAGCCTCAAATATTTCTTCACCCAAAAGGAACTCAACATGCGGTAACGACGTTGGCTCGAGCTGTTGAAAGATTAAGATCACACCATTCAATACCAGCCTGGAAAAGTGAACGTGATAGCTGACGCGTTGAGTAAAAAATTATACGCAGGTACGAGTGCGATATTGTCAATGCAAAGGCCCATTTTATATGACTTATAAAGGATGGAGATAGAGTTAAAGACTCCAGGGACACACGTGATGATGGAAAATATACGATTAGAACCGACTTTAATCGATAAAGTTAAAGTTGCTCAAGCTACGGACCTGGAGCTGATGTGTAAGAGGAAGAAAGTACAAGAAGGTGCTATTCTGGAAGCAAGAATCGATGAAGAAGGAATATTTCGAGTCAACTCCAGACTTTGTGATCCTAATGACTCTGACTTGAAGTATAAAATAATGATGGAGGCACACAACACATCGTTTACAATCCATCCTGGGAGTACCAAAATGTATCGTGATCTTCAACATACATTTTAGTGGAGCAATATGAAATGAGAGATCGCGGAGTTTATCTCAAGGTTTTTAACTTGTCAAGGTGGAGCATCAAGCGCTAAAAGGTCTATTGCAACCACTTGAAATTCCAGAATGGAAGTGGGAGCACATTACCATGGATTTCGTTACTAGTCTTCCCAAGGTTTCTCAAGGCATAGATGCAATTTGGGTCATTGTCGATAGATTAACCAAGTCTGCTCATTTCTTACCTATACGAGAAACTTATTCACTTGAATGTCTTGCTCGTATATACATAAATGAGACTGTAAGACTGCATGATATGCCAATATCCATAGTTTCTGATCGAGACCCAAGATTTACTTCACAATTTTGGGTTAGTTTGTAAAAAGCTATGGGCACGAATTTACAATTTAGTTCGGCATATCATCCTCAAACGGATGGGCAGTTAGAGAGGACTATTTAACTCTTGAAGATCTATTGAGACTCTGTGTCCTTGACTTCAAAGGAAGTTAGGACAAGTTCTTGCCGTTGGTGGAATTCTCCTACAACAACAGTTATCAAGCAAGTATTGGCATGGCTCCATTCGAGGTATTGAATGGACGCAAGTGTCGCTCTCCAGTATGATGGGATAAGGTGTGTGAAGCAACATTGTTGGGACAAGAATTGGTACGCATGACAACAAAAAAGATTCAAATGATCCGAAAACGAATAAAAACCTCACAAGATCGACAAAAGAGTTATGTTAATCTTCATCAAAGGGACGTAGAATTCATTGTTGGTGATCATGTGTTATTACGTGTTGCTCCATTGAAAGGAGTTACAAGATTTGGAAAGAGAGAAAATCTTAATCCTCAATTCATTGGGCCATTCGAAATCCTTAATCGAGTAGAAACTTTGGCCTACAGACTCGCCTTACCGCTAAGTATGTCTCTTGTTCATAACGTTTTTCACACATCTATGTTACGTAAATATGTGGAAGACCCGAACCACATTATTAATTTAGAACCGAAAGAGATAGCGGAAGATTTAACGTATGAAGAGGTACCTGTTAAAATCATTGATAAGAAGGAATATATTCTACGCTCCAAGGTTATACCTCAAGTCAAAGTTTTGTGGAGAAACCACGATGTTGAGGAAAAGACTTGGGAGTTAGAATCTGATATGAAATCAAGATATTCTCACCTCTTTGACATACCAGGTACGTACACCAATTTCGAGGATGAAATTTCATAATAATAGGAGGTTGTAAGACACCAACTTTTATGAATAAAGATTAATTTTTCTCAAAATATATTTTTGAATATTATTGTGTGGATTTGATATAATGTTATAGTTGTGGGTAATATTTATAAATTTTACAAAGTAAGAAAGTTGTTATAAAATATTCAATTGGTCGGGAAATATTCATTTTAACAAGGAATATTCGAATGACGGAACAATCATTGGTGGACCTCACAACGAAATTACTGACGAATTGAAAAAATGACAGATATAACTTTTATAAAATAACAGCGAAAGTTTTACCGTTAACTGTTGAAATACCTGGTGATAAAAGTATAGTAATACGCATGGTTGCATAGTAGCACACGGTATTGATTATTGATGCTTACGTGAGAAGTCACTCAGTTATACTCAATTATTTTTACAGTAATTTTTGCATAGTTTCTCACGTTATTGATTCGATTATTGTCATAATATTTTATATTATTAAATCAATAATTGTGATGATAAGTTATTCATATTATTATTTGTATTATTGACAATGTCTAGAAAGTTTTGTCGAGAAAAGAGGTTTGGTCACCTAATTGCGCGCCAATAGGGAGAAATCATTATCAGAATGCCCCCTCTTTCCTGGGAATGATCTTGTTGTTATTATTGCAAGTTATATTATTGATGAATAAATGTTGTTAAAAAATATTGAGGGAATTATTTATGAAGTATTCCTTGTAAATGTTGCTTATTATTTGGACCCCCATTTACCCATTTTTCAAAATTATAGGTATAAATTATCTCAGTTTTGTTTTATATATATATATATATATATATATATATATATATATATATATATATATATATATATATATATATATCATCCATAGCAAATTTGCTATGGACACTGTTCAGCAAACAAGCTTTCATCCGTTGATCTGGACAATGGAAGGCTTAGATTGGTCATAATAATACACATGCCGCTACAGCTTGTAGCGGCAGTCTACTTTGTCCAAAATTTTGGCGAAGTTACCAAGCAGCCCTGCATATGTGTACACACCTTACCCCTAGAGCCTGTAGCGGCAAGATGACCTTTGATTAACTGACAGCACAGATGCCAAAAAAATGCAAGCTGCCAAATGCCGAAACGCACGCTGCCCAAAAAATGCACAGAATACAAAAAACGCACAGAATACAAAAAACGCACAGAATACAATTCTAGTCAGTGCATTAACCCCTACCGCTACAGCCTGTAGCGGCAAGCTCCCCTCCTTATATCCTCATGTCGCTCATCTCTCTCTCCCTCTCAAAGCTTCTCTCATTCTCTTCTTCCTCTGCCGCTACACATTCCTTCCCCTGTCGGATGCAAATTTTCTATTCAAATTGCAAAGCAAAGGAGATTGGCATCAGAGAAAGCTGAATTGGAACTGGTTCAGCAACAAATTTTCATTAGCAAATCTTTCTTTGGTAAGATTTTTTTTTAATATTAAATTTAAAATAAATAAATATTTTAATTATTTTTAAAAATGTATTTATAATAAAATTGAAGTTTAAACTAGTTAGAAAAATATTCAATTATTACTATGTCTATATATATGCATGTAAAGTAGTTATTTTGTGATTAAGAAAAATATAAATATGCATATGAATTTGTTATTAAGAAAAATAAAAAAAATATGCATGTAAAGAATATATGCATGTGAAGTAGTTATTATTTTGTAATTATTACTATGTCTATATATATCCATGTGAAAAATAAATAATAATATATTTACAATATGCATGTGAAGTAGTTATTAAGGAAAAAATTGTGAATATAGTTATGAATGCTTATTTTGATAAATTATAATTAGTTATGTGGGATATAATATGCATGTGAGTATTGGCTTCATGGAATTGTTGGGTTTCGGTACATAAAATGCAGCGGAATATAAACATTTTAAAGTGCAATTTCGAAACCCTAAAACAGGATCCATGCGAAAACATAATAATTCAGCGTCTAGAAATTATACCGATTATAGAATTTTCTGAAACGCTCTGAATCTCCAACGCAATTCCTCACGGTACTACGTCTCTACGGTATCCACACGAACGCACGCGAACCGTCGTACGATTCTGCAATAAAGGGAGCTGCGGTACTAACCACCAAAGGAACAAGATTTTCGAACTTTTCTCCAGTCTCTCTCTAAGAGTGGCTAGGGTTTGTGAGTTTATGATTGTTTCCTAAAATGGATGCTAAATATCATATATATATATATAGTAGTTAATAGGAATTAATCAAAACCCTAATCTAATTAAAATAAAATCCAAATTTATATATATATATATATATATATATATATATATATATCTTAATTAATTCTTATTTAATTAATATACATATATATATAAATTATCCTATTAATTTAAATTCGTAATTTAAAATTCTATCAATCATATTGACATATTTAAATCTTTACCATTTAAATTAATTCCCTTTTAGTTACGTTCTTTGTGTGTTTCCCTATAGTCTATTATTACGTTGGCAATAATTTTAAAATCATATTATAAAATTATAAACAGTGAGCGACATCTAGTAATGCATCACTGCTACCGAAGTAATAATAAGATCGATGATTCGATGCAACCTTTTCGTGACCAATGTTTCAATGTAATTTAATCCTTTTAACCTTAATATCCTAGATTAAACTCGAATCATGGAATGTGTCATACTCTTCATAATTTAATCTGAGTTTTTCTTGATCAATAAGTAGACTATATGAAACAAATCACTATTTGAGCATGACCATGCATTTCATAGTCTTACTCAATCAAGAGGCCTATGGATATCACCCCTAATACATAGGAGGGTTAAATTCCATCTAGATCACTCATATTCCTCACATGATTCACGATGTACCCAATAATCACCTTTATAGTCCACCCTATTAAAGGTGACCTTTGATGATATCAAAGTACATAAATTCCTGTGTAGTAATATAGTGATTTCAGGTCAGAGGATCATTACATCATTGTAACTATGAGAATTGCTAATGACACTTCGCATAATGCTCCACATAGAATTCTCATGGTGGGTCTATCCAGTACATCGTTCTCTAACAAGTACCTACGCATTGACTTAATATCTCATATATTTATGACCAATGAGATTTGGTCATCAGTCAATCCACATACTAGTCTCAATGCATCATTATTTTCATATCAACAATGATACTCGACTAGGGACATTTAAGAGCAATGATACTAATTGTAATTATATAATCTTATGTTCAAGTCACATACTTGAAACTATATAATTTGTATCACTATTCTAAGGAATTTTATTATGTTAACATTTATATAACGCAGTAAATAAAACCATAATAAAATCATTCATTTATTTAATCAAATATAATATCAAAATGTTAAGCAATTATATCAAATAATTGGCCTCTAGGGCATAAACTCTAACAGGAATCATTCTTCATGGATCTTGGCAAGAGCGTTGTGTCCCAGGCCAGGCGAATGGGGCAGAAAGTTTTTGTCACCCCTATGTCCATCCAGATGTGGGCCCGACATTACATGAATACACGTATATATTCATGCCAGTGTGTACTCAAGATACCAAGCATTTTATTTTGTTTGTATTCTCGGTGCCCGAATGGGCAATCACCATCTTTGACCCTCTATTTTCTCGAATGCACTCTTTAACCTTGATTATTTTTTGCGGCCCTTTGTTTGAGAAATAACTGGTGGCAAAAACTCATGTTCTTCTGCTTCTTCCTCTGCATCTTCATCGTCATTGTCATAGCCCATTGTCTGAGGAGTATAACTGATAGTGCAATCAATGTCATCGTCTGCCAATTCAGTAAGGTTCTTATCCAGATCACACTGGTCAATTAATGCTTTTCCTCGTGCATTCAACTTAAGGTGAGTTTTGTAACCTCGAACTGAGCAAGCAGCTCTACTGGCTAACTCTGTGCAATCAGTCATCAAATGATTAAAATACATTGCTTGATCTTGTTCAAAGTCAGCAGTTGTTGGGCTAAAGATTAATTCTTCAACATTTGCTTTGTTCGCGTTTCTTGTCCAACGAGAAAGAACCATATCGTTCGGAATTTTGGAAATACTCTTAGCCAAGAAATATCTCAAGATGTGCCTGCATAATTCACCAGAATGAGAAAATAATTGACAATTACATGTTACCGACCCCAGCTGACGATTATTTACGATTTCTTTATATCTTCCACTATTTTCCTCTGTATCTGTCTTATACAATGCATAAACCTTTGTTTCAGGGCCACACAACTAACTAACTTTACTAACATTGTACTTCATGGAATCGACGATTTGACGCTGAAAATGTGTGTACATCTCTTTTGTGTACACCTGCGCAGCATGCACTTCCAAAGATGACCCGAGTACCAAATTCCTTTTCCGATGTTGTGTTATGTAGTCGGCCTTCCTCTCTCTGATAAATTGTTTTTCTATAGCCTTCTGACTTTGCACTACAAATTCTTTCATGCCCATTGAAGCATTGACAAACTCATCAAAAAAATGATTCATGCTCTCGCTTCTTCAGTGGTTGTCATTCCTGCGGCAAAATATCTCTTTGTATACGCTGGAATCCATTTCTCTCGTACATCATACAAACTACTATTCCACTCATTTTTATACAATTCATAATTCCTCAACAGAATCTGCCAATGCTCTTCAAACTCCCCAATGGATAATGAATTATACACATAATTGTTAAAATGGTCTTTGAATGATGGGTGCTCAGAATAAACATGATGCAATTTCTCAGGAAATTTGTTGCTAATATGCCAAGAACACAATAAGTGATAGGTTGAAGGGAGTACCTTAGCAATAGCATTACTCATGGCTTTGTCTTGGTCAGTGATGATGGTTATAGGAGTCTTGTAGTCCATGGCTTCGAGCCATGTCTCTAATACTCAAACGAAAGTGTCCTCTGTCTCATCCCTTAACAATGCAAATCCAAACAATATAGATTGAAAATGATGGTTAACCCCGGTAAAAGGAACAAACGGCATGTCATACTTATTTGTCATGTACGTATTGTCAAATGTCACAACATCTCCAAAATGTTGATACATAGACTTTGATCGGGCGTCAACCCACAAAATGCATCCTATGCGATTTGTTGCATCTGGTTTGACACAATAAAAAAATTTACTCGTGGTTCTGGATGCATGTTTTTGCAAATAATCTACAGCAGCTTGTGCGTCATTTTCATCTGCAGAATCACGTCTTAAATCTCTAACCACATTTTGAACATTAACATTAGAAAAAAGAACATTTTGCAACCCGCCAACCATTGTGCTCAAAACGTTCATCATCCTACTAGGTCCAATACCAGACTTATTTAAAGTGTCAATTAATTTTTTTGCAATCGGAATAATATTTCTATGTGTCTCAATCAAATCTACCTTGGTAGGGGTCACTAGATGATGATTGTGCTCTAATTCAACAGTAGAAATACGCCAACTGTCTTCTTTCTTATTATGAACAACATATATTCTAGCTTTGCATAATGTGGGTCCTATAGAGTCTCGCTGCCTAGTTATTTTCTTACTACCATCTTCATCATCAGAAAAACTCTTTACAGAAATTGGTGTATCGGTTTTTTTACACACATACAACCTAGCCGACACATCATTAGTACCAGCATGTTTATGACTAGTTGCAATTCTAATCTCAAAACCATTTTTTTAGCATACAACCTGTAAAAAATTCAACTTCTTCCAACTTAGAAAATAATTGACCAACATATGGCACCAATTCAAATTTACTACTTTCAACTTCACTTACAAAGTCAGATGTATTTTCATAATTTAAGCTAGCAACAGAATCTGAAGAACTTGATACAAACCTTTTATGAGCAGGTATGTTGTATGCCATTCTGAAATAAGAAGAAAGAAACATAGCATGCACTTTCAACTTAGACTTGAGATTAAAAGTGGGCAACTACATCAACAAATAAACCAAAGCTGTAAAAAAGGAAAGAAATTTTGAGAGGAAACTAAGACATGATATCTGTGAGAAGAAAGGTTGGAGAAATAATTCAACAACGGAAGAAGTAAGCTTGGTATTTAAAAAAAATGGTCACTGCCGCTACAAGCTGTAGCGGCATTATATAAAAATCCGTGATGGATAAAAAGCCGACAATTGTCATAAAAGCTGGTCAAATCAATTTAAAGCCATATGTCGGTCAATTATGTCAGCCCCTACCGCATGAGCCTGTAGCGGCAAGGTAGTGTTAGATTGTTAGGGGCAACAATGTAATAAACCATCATTTAAAAAGCATACAAGACTTTCGCTACAAGCTCTAGCGGCAGGGAGATTATTATGACCAATCTAAGCCCTTCATTGTTCAGATCAACGGATGAAGGCTTATTTGTTGAACAGTGTCCATAACAAACGTTTGTTGTGGATGATTTTCCATATATATATATATATATATATATATATATATATATATATATATATATATATATATATATATATATATATATATATATATATGAGAATTCATCCGTGGTAAACGTTTGCCATGATTACTATTCAGCAAACGAGTTAATCAACGTTGATCTACATAATGAAAGGCTGAGATTAATGTTAAAAAAGGCCTTGTCGCTACAGGCTGTAGCGGCAGTCATTTAATGCCAAAAATCATGTTAAATTACCTCCACGCCCCTGCCAATATTTTACCTCCCTGACGCATGAGCTTGTGGCGACAGGGGTTAGAACATTTGAACTATTACTCCCCACCATATCATATATTTATGGGAGAAACATATATTTATGAGATATATTATTATTATATGTAGATAATAATAGTAATATTATCTACATATAATAATAATAATAGTAATATTATCTACATATAATAATAATAATAATATTATCTACATAATAATAATAATAATAATAATAATAATATCTATATATAATAATAATAATAATATTATCTACATATAATAATAATAATAATAATAATATCTACATATAATAATATTATTATTATTATCTACATAATATTATTAATACTATTATGTAGATAATATTAATAATAATATTATTATTATTATCTACATAATAATAATAATAATGATAATAATAATAATAATATCTACATATAATAATAATTATTATTATTATTATATGTAGATAATAATAATAATAATAATAATATGCAGATATTATTATTATTATTATTATTATTATTATTATATGTAGATAATATTATTATTATTATTATATGTAGATAATATTATTATTATTATCTACATATAATAATAATATATCCCATAAATATATGTTTCTCCCATAAATATATGATATGGTGGGGAGTAATAGTTCAAATGTTCTAACCCCTGCCGTCACAAACTCATGCAGCAGGGAGGTGAAATATTGGCAAGGGCATGGAGGTAATTTAACATAATTTTTGGCATTAAATGACTGCCGCTACAGCCTGTAGCGGGAGGGCCTTTTTTAACATTAATCTCAGTCTTTCATTATGTAGATCAACGGTGATTAACTCGTTTGCTGAACAGTACTCGTGGAAAACGTTGTCACGGATGAATTCCATGTATATATATATATATATATATATATATATATATATATATATATATATATATATATATATATATATATACGGACAAGGTTCAGTCCGGACGGATCTAATGTCCGGATTTATTTATTTATTTATTAAAACAACTAAAAAATTAATAATTTATGGAACTAAATTTTTTTCATAATACAGTGTTTTGGATGTGATTTGGATACATATAACAAAACAGATCTGTACAGACTATACAGACCTTTTTGTTATATGTATCCAAATTACACCCAAAACACTGTATTATGAAAAAATTCTAGTTTCATAAATTATTAATATATTTTTTTAGTTGTTTTAAAAAAAATAAAATAATAAAAAATAAAAAAATCCACATTTTAAGAAAATGTGGACTCCCGCACCTTATCTATATATATATATATATATATATATATATATATATATATATATATATATATATATATATATATATACGGTCCGATTCTTATTCGGACTCCCGCATTTTCTTAAATTACAGACTTTTTTTTCTTTTTTCCCTTTTTTTAAAACAACTATAAATAAAAGTTTAATATTTTATGGAACTAGAATTTTTACATAATACAATATTTTAGGTGTGATTTGGATACATATAACAAAACAGTCTGTACAGACTGTACATACCTGTTTTGTTATATGTATCTAAATCACACCCAAAACACTGTATTATGGAAAAATTTCAGTTCCATAAAATATTAAACTTTTTTTATAGTTGTTTTTTAAAAAAACAAAAAAAATCTGGTCCATATTTTAAGCCAATTCGGACTCCCGGACTGGATCCATTTCCTATATATATATATATATATATATATATATATATATATATATATATATATATATATATATATATATATACAGGCAGGATCTAAAGTGGACCAAAAAAACGGACCAAGGAGCAGACCAAGGCAAAAACACGCGGGTTTCAGGGTCAACCCGCGTGTTTTTCCGACCCAGACCCTGAAACCCGCGTGTTTTTGCCTTGGTCCGTTTTTTTGGTCCGCTTTAGATCCTGCATATATATATATATATATATATATATACACACACAGTCTGAATCTTAAACTTATCCCTTATCTAGCTTACCTTGCTCACCCATCTTTAGCGACGGACCGGACGACGATTCGGTCCGTCGCTATATGTAGAACCGACGTCTTAACTTTTAGCGACAGATAACATATAACGATAGACCGAATATATAGCGTCAGACCGAATCGTCGTCCGGTCCATCGCTAAAATGGGGTGAACAAGGTGAGCTAGATATGAGGTGAGCTTAAGATCCGTACCGCGTATATATATATATATATATATATATATATATATATATATATATATATATATATAGGGAACTCATCCATAGCAAACGTTTGCTGCAGCAAACAAGTTCTCCCTGCCGCTACAGCTTGTAGCGGCAATCCCTTTTCCTCTTAGCCGCTACAGCCTGTAGCGGCAGTGTGGGTCATATGGCTATAATATAAAAATGAGTTTATTTTTAGGTATACATAATGTAAAAATAAAAGATAATGATAAGATAAGTATGAATAAAAGATAATGATGATATAAGTCTGAATAAAAGATAAATTTATTTTATAATAAAAGATAAATTTATTTTATTATAAAAGATAAATTTATTTTATAATAAAAGATAAATTTATTTTATAATAAAAGATAAATTTATTTTATTATAAAAGATAAATTTATTTTATTATAAAAGATAAATTTATTTTATAATAAAAGATAAATTTATTTTATAATAAAAGATAAATTTATTTTATTATAAAAGATAAATTTATTTTATTATAAAAGATAAATTTATTTTATAATAAAAGATAAATTTATCTTTTATAATAAAATAAATTTATCTTTTATTATAAAATAAATTTATCTTTTATTCAGACTTATCTCATCATTATCTTTTATTCATACTTATCTTATCATTATCTTTTATTTTTACATTATGTATACCTAAAAATAAACTCATTTTTATATTATAGTCATATGGCCCACACTGCCCACACTGCCGCTACAGGCTGTAGCGGCTAAGAGGAAAAGAGACTGCCGCTATAAGCTGTAGTGGCAGGGAGAACTTGTTTGCTGCAGCAAACGTTTGCTATGGATGAGTTCCCATATATATATATATATATATATGGGAAATGATCCGTGGACTACGTTCGCTAGTCAGCCTTTATCAGCTAACGCATATCCAGCCGTCCAAAATGGGAGTTAATGGCTGAGATTAAATACCAGCCGCTAGAGGGAGTAGCGGCCAGCAATAATTTTTTTTTTCCTCTCTGCTGGCCGCTAGAGGGATTAGCGGCCAGTCAAAACGACAAAGTTTTGACTGGCCGCTACTCCCTCTAGCGGCCAGTAGAGAGGAAAAAAAAATTATTGGGCATTAAGGGAATTTGGCCCAGCCGCTAGTGGGACTAGCGGCCAAATTCAGCTTATCTTACAGCTTAGATCTAACATTTTACTCCATTCCCATCCAAATGCTTAACAGATGCAGAAATATAGCTTCAGAAAGAATCTGCTAGTTCTAAAATCACTGGTTTATCCGAGAAATTATTGGTAAGTCTTCATCGATGGCTTTCATGGCTGCTACAAATATATTTTTATCTAGCTCTTCTGAATCTTTTGCTAGTTTAGAATGTAGAAATGAATCTGAGTATGTTCATGATGGTGAAAGTAGTAGTACAAAGGTAATGGTTCCTTTTGTTGGTCAGTTATTTTGTAAATTAGAAGAAGCTGAAATTTTTTATAGATCATATGCCCAAAAAAATGGATTTGAGATTAGGATTGCTACGAGTCGTAAACATGCTCACAGTAATGATTTGACGTCAAGGTTATATGTATGTAAAAAAGCTGGAAGACCAACTGTTGTGAAGGATTCATTAGATGATGAATGTGATAACGATAAGAAAAGAAGACAACGAGACACAATTGGTCGAACACTATGCAAAGCTAGAATGTATGTTGTCCACAGTAAGAAAGAAGATACCTGGCGTATTTCGGTTATTGAGTTGGATCACAATCATCAGTTAGTGACACCTACCAAAGTAGATTTGATTGAGACATATAGAAATATTACACCGGTAGCAAGAAAATTAATTGACACTTTAAATCAGGCGGGTATTGGACCAAGTAGGATGATGAATGTTTTGAGCACAATGGGTGGAGGAATGCAAAATATAGGTTTTAGTGACAAAGATGGTCGTAATATAGTTAGAGATTTAAGGCGTGACTCGGAGGATGAAAATGATGCACAAGCAGCAGTTAATTATCTGAAGAAATTTGATTCTAGCAGTGCGAGTAAATTTTTCTTTCGTGTGAAATTAGGTGAAGACAATCGCATAACTTGTATCTTGTGGGTAGACGCCCGTTCAAGATTTATGTATCAATGTTTCGGAGACGTGGTTACATTTGACACTATATATAGGACAAATAGGTATAATATGCCATTTGTTCCATTTACCGGGGTTAACCACCATTATCACTCTGTTTTATTTGGATTTGCATTGTTAAGGGATGAGACAGAAGATACTTTCAGCTGGGTCTTAGAGACGTGGCTTGAAGCCATGGATTATAAATCTCCTGTAACCATCATCACTGACCAACATAAAGCTATGAGCAATGCTATTGGTAGGGTACTACCATCCACTCATCATTTATTGTGTTCTTGGCACATTAGCAATAAATTTCCAGAAAAATTGCATCATGTTTATGCGGAACATTTCTCGTTCAAAGATGATTTTAACAACTATGTCTATAATTCATATTCCATCGGCAAGTTTGAAGAGCGTTGGGAAATACTTGTGAGAAAATATGATTTGTCTCAAAATGAATGGCTCATAAGTTTGTATGATGTGAAGGAGAAATGGATAAGTGCATACATAAAGAGATATTTTGCTGCAGGAATGACAACCACCGGAAGAAGTGAATGTATGAACCATTTTTTTGATTCCTATGTGAAAGCTTCAATATGCATGAAAGATTTTGTTGTCAAGACTCAGAAGGCTATTGAAAAACAATTCAACAGAGAGAGAAAGGCTGATTATGTAACAAAGTATCGAAAACGTAGTTTGATTTTAGGAACATCGTTGGAAATACATGCTTCTGAATGTTATACAAAAGAGATGTTTAGACGTTTTCAAAAAGAGCTCGTGGATTCTTTTAAGTATAACATCAAAAAAGTTAGTGAGTTGTGCATTATTAATGCAAAGTTCTACGCAGTGTACAGGGAAGATGCAATTGAAAATAGTCGGAGATATCGACAAGTTGTCAATAATTGTCAGGGTGGCTCGATAACATGTACTTGTCAAATGTTCTCACATGCTGGTCAAATTTGCAGGCATGTACTAAGATTCTTAAGCTTCAAGAGTATTGCACGAATACCTGCTTACATGATCGTTCCTCAATGGACAAGAGATGCTAATAGGAGTAATGGTGAAGAGGAAATGGTTTCTCGAATGAGTACAGATTTTGAAAAAAATCAATCAATGCGGTACAACCATTTGATGAGTGATTATCAAGAGCTAGCTAGTAAATTTGCTTGCTCATTTAGAGGCTACAAGGCAATACTACAACAAAATGCACGGGGAAAAGCCCTTATTGATCAATATGACCCAGATGAGACAGACATAGTTGACGATGATAATGACCGCGCAGAATTACATGCAGCTCAGGATTTGGGATTGCAAGATGAAGAGGTTGATGATGATGATGATGAAGACTACAAGGTTGATGAGGAAGAACAAGAGTATTTGCCACCAATTGTTTCGGATAACTTCATGTGATGTTTGTCATTATATAGCGGGTCGAGAATAGAAACCTTCCATGTTGAGACCGAAAAGGTTAACAGTATGAAATGACTGTTACTTGGGATACATATAGGCATGAAGATAAAGTCGCACTGATGTATCGGCGGTCCCACTTCAGGTGTCGCATATGACTGACAGAAAAGATCTCCACGAATTTGGTCCCCAGTTGACAAGGCACCTTTCCCCAAGTGCATGAAAAAGGAGGGCATGAAGCCAAATTTTGCCCATATTTGAATTCCCTCGCTTTGATATTTGGCTTCCCGATCTCGCAGAAGGCACATATATACGTCCATCACATGCTCGTATATCCAAATTCCGGGTTGCAAAGAATTCATATCTTGGTGAGTTAATGTGTACCAATGTTGAGGGTGCGAAATGGGAAATTGAAGGTCATTGGGGGGAGTCTCACCGAAGAAGTTCTCGTTGATCATTCCAATCTTTGGCCCACGCAATCTTTTTGTTATAGACCCTTTAGGTCCATATGCTTCTACTGGAACATCATCACCAATAAAAGACGAACCACCCTGGTACGTAAGCTGAGTAAGCTGAGACATATCACAAGTAGGCTGAGTAGGGATGTATACATCGGCCTCAATGACAGGGGTGGGCCTCTCTGTCTGTTCACCCCATGTATACTCCTCCCCCCCACCCCCACCCCCACCCCTGACATCCGCATCATACAACTCGTATAGTTGATCCCAACCCTCTTTCATGTGATTGTATTCGGGAGGAAAGTCTTGCTTGAACTTGAAAATTTTGTCGAGGAGAGATTTTGCGCCCTCAATCTATGCAAAAAATAACATAAAATAAGAAAACAAAAAATATAAATTAGTATTAAAGAATACACTAGATTACATCAAATAAATAAGATGTAATATATTATATTAATTGAATAAGATGCAATATATTATACCATGCTAACCATACGATGTTGATTATATACAGAACGAGGCTCGTAGGTAGTGTTGGAATCTCCTTCCCGTCGAGGGCGGTGCAAGTGTCGTCGAGTAATTTTTTTGTACCACTTGAAGTATGTATCCATAGGGATAATTTTTGCAACTTCCTGAACTTCTCCCTCGAAACAATCCATATATAACTCCCATTCATCAATGTATTTTCTTCTCATTTGTATGTAATCTGGTGGCTCAAATGACTGTTCTATGGGCTGTCTCAAAGCATCATTTCTCTCAGCTGGGGACGGAATGCCTTGGATATTCCCATATTGCCTCATTACCCGGTCGGGCATTTGATACTCGACAATATCAAAATGAATCAATGGGACCCGACCGGATCCTGCCAATCTAGCCTCATAGTTATAGTACCTCCAATCATCATCCCATCGTTGATATGGCCGCCATACTACCTCCTACTGAGGTTGCCTATCAAATTCGCCCCGATAGAAAGATAGATGGTGATGGGGATCGCTTCATCTATCACCATATTGATGTTTGGCGGAGTACGCCCATGTTATTGCTCTAGGGACCCAAAATGCAGAATTGGGCCTAGGGTTAGGCCTTCCAACCAGAAAACGCTCATATGCCCAAATTTGTAACAAGGTCACACAACCATTTACATAATTGCTCTCTTTCATAGATGTTGTGTACAGACCCCGATATAAATATGACAAACATGCGGCATCCCATGTATATGTGGCAGTCTTATTTGAATCATAAATAAAATGCATGTACCTAGGGTGTACAATATTTTTTGACCTTGTGGGAAATAAACCCCCCCCCCCCCCCGCATAGCCAAAGGACATATGCCTTTGTATGCATACCAACCACATCTCTACTTGCATTGTCTGGACACTTGGAAAAAATTTTATATAACCAGACTAAAGAAATACCACGTCTTTTTTTGACATTATTCCATTCCCCAGCCCATTCATCCCCAAAAATTTCCCTAAAATAACTTAATGGAGCATCAAATGAAGGACAAGTTAAGGGCTTACCCAATACTAGCAAACGAAAAATGAAATGGACATCCTCCAATGTTATTGTTATTTCACCACATTTCATATGAAATGTATTTGTCTCTGGCCGCCATCTCTCAATCAAAGCAGATATAAGACTGACATCTGTTCTGGTTACTACTGCAGGATAACTAAACCCCTTAAACCCCCACGCCTCTAATAATTTTTTTTGTAGGCCGGTAAGTTCCCATTTATCATATGTAATTGAAGTCGATTGGCTTGACATCAGTGTATCCCTTTCAATCCCATTCCACACATCTTCCGATACATGTTTTTCTTGAGCATAAAGGACACTGCGATCAATGGGTCCAGGCAACCAATTTTCCATATTTACCTACAAATATCAATAACAATAAAACTTATACACATACCACCCAATTTGTATACATACATATAATATTACCATGCTTTCATACTAAATTTGTCACTTATATACCATGCTTTCATATAACAATAATCTGTAAAATATTTATAAAAATTCTATCATTCAATGTCTAGTTTGTTTCTAAAAATACTTACAAAAGCATAGTAGATAGTAATATACTTACTTTATCAGTTGAATTTGAGATTGATGGACAACGTTAGCTAGTTGCAGCAACTCGTTCGCCGTCTCTCTCTCTCTGCCCAGCCGTCTCGCATCTCTATAGCAGCAAACTGCAAACGCAAACAGTATAGATCTGGGGACGCCTGGCCGCTACTCCCACTAGCGGCTGGGCCAAATTCCCTTAATGCCCAATAATTTTTTTTTTCCTCTCTGCTGGCCGCTAGAGAGAGTAGCGGCCAGTCAAAACGTTGTCGTTTTGACTGGCCGCTACTCCCTCTAGCGGCCAGCAGAGAGGAAAAAAAAAATTATTGCTGGCCGCTACTCCCTCTAGCGGCTGGTATTTAATCTCAGCCATTAACTCCCATTTTGGACGGCTGAATATGCGTTAGCTGATAAAGGCTGACTAGCGAACGTAATCCACGGATCATTTCCATTTATATATATATATATATATATATATATATATGTGTGTGTGTGTGTGTGTGTGTGTGTGTGTGTGTGTTTTCTTCGGCACAGATACCTGGAGGATAGAGATTTTTTGGAAGTGGTTAACCGGATCCAGATTTTTTCATGCCCTGTTGGCAGTCTGGCAGATAATTAGCTGTATGGATGGTATCAGTAATTATATTGAATAGTCATTTTTCCTATTTGAGGATGATAATTTTGTCATTGAAAGCAATATGGAGTGTCTTTACGTACAAAAATATACTAGCAGCCTAGCAGTGTGGTTACTGGTTGGACTTTGTACTAGGCCTTTGTGGTGGCAATATTTTCAAGACTACACTAGTCATTCTTCAAGACAAGATTGTGCATGTTGATATGTTGCTTTAAACATTAAAGGAGTTTGGTTTCTGTTATACCCTCTTCATTTTCTAAAAGATTCATATCATTTTTTAAATTCCCAAATGACTTGCCTACCCCAAAACAAAAGAATTATTGTTGGTGTAACAAGTAAGGAAATACATTTTTGTAAATTGGTGAGTACTATTTATGTGAATTGGGGGTCAAGCAGGCACATGGATTTGTAAATTGGTGAGTACTATTTATGTGAATTGGGGGAGGGAGCAAAGAGTAGACTAGAGGGAGGATGGATAGTGTTTTCAAAAAACTTCAATAAATAAGCCAAGTTTAATTTCTGGTAAAATATAAAATTTTTAATATCCTTTTGTATTCTATATAATAAAATTCAACTTATTTTGAATTTTTCGTTCATCCTAATAAATCATCTGTGCCGTTTAAAGTTTGAGATAAATCTTACCGTCCATGTAATGCCGGAAGCACGTGACACAATTAGTTATTAATAAATTACAAAAAATAAATCACAAAAAACAAAACAAAAAAGTGAACATCAAATACAACAAGTTTGAAGTACTTCATCATAACTCAAAGTCGTCGTTCTATTCTTCTTATCCGTTGGTCGAAATGTATGATGGCTAATAGTTTGATCCACTAAGAAATAGTATTATATTTGGTCTTAATTGACTAAAAGTTATGCCATCCTTATCATAAATTTGGGTGTGATACAAAATTTTTATTTTTCTAAGATAAGGGTGTGATATAATTTTTTTTATAATTTAAAGATAATTTATATTTTGTATTTTTTATTAAAAATATTAAATATATATTTTGATTGTATTTAGACTATTTAGTACGTAATCATGTATTTTTAGATAAAAAATTAATAAATTCACAATAAAAATAATATTTTTACAATAAAATTATCGCTATAAATTTTATAACGACGATTTTCACTATCGTAATATATCTATAACGATAATTTTATTATGAAAATATCAAAAAAAAATTATGAAAATATTAATTTTCTTTGAGATATTGTTGTGCTCATCCGTCTACTTGGCCCCATTTCCAATCAGCCTGTGGTCAGACTCAGACAACCTAGATAATGGGAAAAAGCATATTTAGCCCACTGTGATTGTAGTGTTTTAAGTAATTAGTCACTATATTTTTAAAATATTTAATTAGCCCACTGTATTTTTTAAAAAATGTTCAATCAAGTAATTTCGTCCAATTTTGCTAACGGGCGTTAAAAATTTGGGGGGGGAAGCACATTTACGCCATTGTGCTTTTAAAATATTTAATTAGCCCACTGTATTTTTTTAAAATGTTCAATCAAGCAATTCCGTCCAATTTTACTCACGGACGTTAAAAAATTGGGTCAATTTTCTTACGTGGCTTTAAAAAATAAAATATAAATGACGTCCATAAGAAAAATTGGCCCAATTTGTATTTTATTTTTTTAATGGGGATGAATAATATAAGAATTGAATGTAAAAATATTATTTAATACTAATATTTATGTCATGTGCGTAAAAATACTAATATTTAATACTAATATATATATATATATATATATATATATATATATATATATATATATATATATATATATATATATATATATATATCCGATATAAAAAATAAAATTACTCCAAAGTCAAGATGGTTACGAATTCAATCCTACCCACTAAACTTAATTAGAAATTACCAAAATTAAAAGTCACGACATCACGACATATGTAACAAAATACTAATAAATTATATAAAATAAAATTGTTATCTAATAATCATATAGTAGATAATTTAAGAAAAAAATTAATAAATTTAAATTTTATTATTATCATTTATCAAAATATAACAATGTTATTAATCATATTGGAGAAAGAGGATCCAGTCCGGTCTCCCGGACAGGTCCTAAAATACGGACCCAATAATTTTTTTTTTGTTTTTTTTGAAACAACTAAAAAAAAATTATGGAACTGAAATTTTTTCATAATACAATATTTTGGGTGTGTTTTTAATACTTATACCAACCAATGTATGTACAGTCCGCCCAGACTGTACAGAAATGTTTTGGTATAGGCATCCAAATCACACCCAAAACACTGTATTATGTAAAAATTTCAATTCCATAATTTTTATTTTATTTTTTTTAGTTGTTTTAAAAAAAAGCAAAAAAAAAGGTTCGAATTTTGTTAAAATATGGGAGTCCGGACCTGATCCGGACTCTCATATTGGATATGTTAATAAAATTTAAATCTTTTAATATTCTCTTAAATTACATACATGACATAAATATTAGTATTAAATAATATTTTTACATTCAATTCTTATATTATTCATCCCCATTTAAATAATATTAAATAATACAAACAACATTTGTGAGCAAAATTGGCCCAATTTTTATTTTATTTTTTAAAGCCACGTAGGAAAATTTGCCAAATTTTTTAATGTCCGTGAGCAAAATTGGACGAAATTGCTTGATTGAACATTTTTTAAAAGTACAGTGGGCTAATTGAATATTTTAAAAACACAGTAGGGTAAAGGTGATTCCCCCCCCCACCCCACCCCACCCCACCCCACCCCACCCCATTTTTTAACTTCCGTTAACAAAATTGGACGAAATTATTTGATTGAATATTTTTAAAAAGTATAGTGAATTAATTGAATATTTTAAAAATACAATAATTAATTGCTTAAAATATTACAGCCACAATTGGTTAAAGGTGTTTTTCCCCTAGATAATTGTAGGGCAGACATTTCACATCTGCTTTTTTGGCCGTGGGGGAATGTTAGTGAGAAATAGTGATTTTTTTATATATATAAATAATAATTTTACAAAAAGATTTAATAGTTTTATAAAATTGTAGTGGCAGACATTTCACATCTGCTTTTTTGGCCGTGGGGGAATGCTAGTGAGAAATAGTGAAAAAAATATTATTTTTTAAAAATAATATTTTTATAAAAAAATTTAATAGTTTTATAAATTTCTACTTATATGAATAGTTAGTGAGATTTTGTTTGTAAAATTAATATTTTTATTTGTAAAAATATCAACTCTTATCTTTAAACACAAATTAATTGTGTCCTTCCTTCTTTAATATAAATCGTTTTAAAATTATGCACAAGTATTAAAGAGATGTTATAAAATATTCTATTAAATATAATATCAATTGTTTATATTGTTCTTGTATTAAAAAAAAGAGAGGATTATTTATTGGACATAAAATAGTGAAAGAACCAAAGTTATATTTAATATTTGGGGTAATATTGAAAACTAAACAATTAATGCTCACTTAAAATTCTCAAACGACTTATATTAAAGAACAAAAATATTTCTTTAAAACGACTTATATTAAGAAATGGAGAGAGTACTAAAAAAATACCATGATTTTTTTTGATTATGTAATTTATGTTCGAGGCATAGATTATTCTATTTATATTTTTTTAAACACAATAAGCTCAAAAACTGTTGGGAAAAAACCAATTTTTTTTACTAGTTTTGGACTTTTTTACTTTTAAAAAAGGATATATATTACGAAGGTTTAAATTGACTATCTGATTGTCAGTTACGTAAATAAGTATTAGTGATAATTTATATAAAGAGACGTATTGATAAATTTTATAATTATAATTCGACATAAATTTATTGCACTACATAACACGACTATTTACTTTTTTTTAAAAAAAACCTTCATAACTTTGCTATTCATTCCATAATTAAAGTTTTCAGGTTATATAAATTTTGGTATTTGAAGTATATTTATTGTTGTTGAGCATTTTATCATTATTGTGTTAGAAAATAACAATGCAACGAAAATGATAGAAAGAAAAATAACCACATAAGACATAAAAAATTTATGTGGTTTATTCAAAATATTTGGATTTGTTCACGATGACAATTTTATTATTTCTTAGAAAATTTATATATTATATAATTACATAATCATATAAAATAAATATAATTCCTCGAAAAATACAAAACTCGTTAAGAAGGTACTCAATTACTTTTGAATAGTTTTATAATTATTTGTTAGTTAAAGTTTTGATTAAACTTCCCAATAACATATTACTCTAATAACTTATCCGGAAAGCTTCAAGAGCATAATTCTTAAATAGCATAATGCCTTAAATAGCATAATTTTATAAAAATGACGTAGTTTTGGAAATACGCGGTGGCATTTTTGTAAATACGCGGTGACATGGTATTTACAAAAATATCACCGCATATTTCCAAAACTACGTCATTTTGATAAAATTATACTATTTAAGGTATTATACTATTTAAAAATTATGCTCTTAAAGCTTTTCGATAACTTATATATTCATTAAAATTATTTTATAATCTGTGAGTAGTATTACCCTTGCTTTTTCGGTTCACATATTACTTTAGGCGGTTTTCTCAAAATCTTCACTTGAGGGGGACTTTATGATAAGCTTAAATTAAAGTTGACCTGTCTCTTTTTAGCAATTGAAGTCTTACCATGATCATGTCCACAAAACGAGTTGCATGTCCCATCCATGAAGATGACTAGTATCCACCTCATTTTATATTTTTATTTTTTGTATATATTTTTATTATTGTTATATTTCTGTCATGTTATTATGATATTATAATTTAATATATTGTAAATTTAAATAATAAAATAAAAATTCTTCAATTTATTTGAAATAGAAAGAATCATAATCCTAATCCCCACCCCCACTCTCACACCCACCCCACCCCCACCCCACCCGACCCGACCCCACCCGACCCCACCGTAAAGAATCCTGACCATACTAAATTTATTTATTTCCATCAACCTCAACCATGGCCCAGTTTAAAATTTCAATTGAAAATGCATTATTAGTTTTTATTCTTTTTATAAATATTCTTAGGTTTTAATATTTTGAAATATTGTATACTGTAATCTGTCTTGGCAATATAGTTGGTTAACTGTTATCCCAACCCCCACCCACCCACCAAAAAAAATATTATGTAATTATGTACACATCCATTACCACCCGTTCCCACCCCCCCCCACCCCCCACCCCCCACCCCCACCCACACACCCACCCACAAAAAAAATATTATGTGATTATGTATACACCCTTACGCCCACCCCCACCCACACCCCACCCTCACCCCCTACCCCCACCCCTTATCCCACCCCACCCACCCCCACCAACCCACCCACCCACCCACCCCCCCTCCCTTACCCAACCCCCACCAAAAAAAATATTATGTGATTATGTATACACCCCTTACTTGCACCCCCACCTACCCCCTAACCCACCCATGCCACCCATCCCCACCCCCACCTCCATAAAAAAATATATTATGTGATTATGTATACACCCCACCCCCACCCCACCCCACCCCCTCCCCCTCCCCCCACCCCACCCCCACCCCCACCTCTACCTCCACAAAAAAATATATTATGTGATTGTGTATATACCCTACTCTCATCCCCTACCCCACCCACCCACACCCTACCCCCACCCCAACCCCAATAAAAAAATATTATGTGATTATGTATACACCCCTTACCCCTTAGCCCTACCCCACCACACCCCACCCCCTCCCCTACCTCACCCACCCCACCCCTGCCTCCACCAAAAAAAATAATATTATGTGATTATGTATATACTCCACCCACCCACCCCCCCATCCCACCACACCCCACCCCTAATCTCCTTCTCCACCCCTACCCCACCCGTACCCCCACACACTCCACCCTACCCCCACCCACCCCTACCCAATCCCCAATCCCCACTCTCCACTCTCCAAAAAAATTAATATTAAGCGATTATGTATACACCTCCCACCCTCTACCCCTACCCCTACCCACCCATTATATTCTTCATATCTGTCTCTCTATCAATAGTATATATTAATTTCATTTTTTTAAAAATTTTGTTTAAAAGTCAAAACAACTTAAAATTGTTAATATGGTTTTTAACCATAACCATATGGTTCTAACCCACATTATCCATATTAAAAATGATTAATATGGTTTTAGTTCTTAAATGGTTGGTTAACCATATTTTAAAAATCAAAACTAACTCATAACCATATTTTGCCATGTCTAACTGTAACCAATTTTAGCATTTTTAGAAAATAAATTTCCGCGAAAGAGGTATTAAAAAATATTGATTAGGATCGTCTCAATTATATTTATTCTCTAATTTCTCATAAATAGACATGACAATATAATTGGTTAACTGTCGGGTCAATTCATATTAACTGGAACCAAATGGGTTGGTTAACTATATTTATTTATTTAGCTTGGTTAAAGTTTGGAACCATATTTTAAAAAAGAAATATAGTTCTGACCCGGTTAACCATTTTTCTACCCATATTTTATTCTAAATTCAAATCAAAAGTTTTTTCCACCCATATTTACATATTCAAGAATCTCAACCACCCACCCCACCCCACCTCACTCCCATAAAAAAATATTATGTGATTATATATACACACTTACCCCCACCTCGCCCCCACTCCTAACCCTTACTACACCCACCCCACCCCCCCACTCCCCACTTCCGACTCCCCACCCCCACATCCACATCCACATCCACATCCACATATTACATTAGGCAAACTCTCATCTCTAATCTTACCCATCAAATTGTTGGTAGACTAGAACATGACACAACAAGAATTGTTTGCCAATTTTTTTTCTTGTCATTAATGCAATAGTTGTTTTGAATATTATTTGAAACAAAAAATAAATTACGAATAACACCAAATGTGATTTGAAGGTTACCCCCCACCCACCCTACTCCCTACCCCACCCTCCACCCCCACCCCCACCCACACCCACACCCACACCCAAAAAAAATATATTATGTGATTATTTATACACCCCTTACCACCACCCCACCCCACCGCCACCCACACCCAAAAAAATATTATTATGTGATTATTTATATACCCCTTACCACCATCCACACCCCACCCCAATCCCACCCACCCCACCCCACCCCCACTCCCCACCCCCACCCAAAAAAATAATATTATGTTATTATGTATACACCCCTTACCCCCCACCCCACCCCCACCCCCCAACCCCCCAGCCCCCCACCTTACCCCACCCCTTACCCCCATTCCCCCCGCATCCCTACCCCACCAAAAAAAAATTTATGTGATTATGTATACACTGTAAGACCCCAACTTATTATAAATAAATTAAATTTTCTCTATTTATTATTCTAAAATAATAAGGAATTAATTTTATATAATACTTTGGTTATGGGTGAAATGTGCAAATTTTGCAAAATAAAC
The DNA here is from genome assembly GCA_020205505.1 of Panax japonicus. Classification (NCBI taxonomy): domain Eukaryota; kingdom Viridiplantae; phylum Streptophyta; class Magnoliopsida; order Apiales; family Araliaceae; genus Panax; species Panax japonicus. The sequence goes on from CM035107.1 coordinate 60,945,638, forward strand.
AAGTGGTTATAAAATAATCATTGTTGTCGGAAAATATTCGTTTGGTCGTGGAATATTCTTTTTATCGGGAATATTCGTACGACGGCGCAGTCAATTGTGGGCCCCATAACAGAATAACGGTCGGATGAAGAAAATGACAAATTTGGGTTTTTATAAATAACGGCTTAATTTTTACCGTTAACATTGTTGGGATACCTGGTGGTTAAAATACAGTAATACGCGTGGTTGCACAGCAGCACACGGTATTGCACAGTATTGTTGAATTATTGATTCGTACGTAAGAAGGCACTACTCAATAATTGTTACAGTAGTTACTGTTCATTATTTTATTATATTGATTCAATAATTGCTGCATTGTTAGTTTATATTATTATTGTTTCAATAATTATCAATGCACAATATTTCTCATTATCAGATCAATAATTCATATTATTTGAATAATATTATTAGATAGCATTATTGGAAATGTCTAGAAAGTTCTGTCAAGGAGAGGTTTGGTCATCTAATTGCGCGCCAGTAAGGAGAAATCCTTATTGGAAAGCCCCCTCTTTCCTGGAAACGGCCTGGTTGTCATAATTGTGATTCTGTAATATTATTTATGAATAATTAATTATTGATTTATATGATAATAAAATATTTATTTGATATTGAAATTTAGATATGGCACACTTAGAAGGGGGGGTTGAATAAGTGTGAGAGCAAACTATGACCAATTTTTGAACTTTAAATCAAACTATCGAATACAGCCTACTGAATCAAAGAATACAGCTTGCTGAATGAATGCAGTCTACCGAATTGAATTTTTGTTTAAGATAATATCTTGGTGAATTTATAAGTCAGCTAAAATACTTGATGTAAAAAATACTATCTCAAGATGAAGCAAAAGTTTATATTTTAAATATTAAAAAAAACTAATTATCTTGAGAAATATTAAAGAAAATCAAGCAATAAAATAACACCAAGATTTTTTACGTGGTTCAGCTATTACCCTCTATAATAATAGCCTAGTCCACGTCCAATACCAACTAGTATTGGAGACTCACTTTTATTCCTTTAAAAATGACCCTTGTTACAAAACAGATTCAATCAAATTGAATTACAATAATCCACTTGAGCACACTTGCTCCTTGTGCACCAATGCACCCCTTAAGCTCCTAAGCTTCCTTGAACTCTGTTTGTAAACAAACCCTAATCCACCTGGATTAAATTCCTTTAGACAACACTTAGTCTAAAAATATAAGATTACAATTTATAGAGGTCTAATGATCAAAGCAAATAAATAATTTAACAATGCAAGGCTTGACTAATGTATGCAATGATCAAATAGTAATAGAAAGATAGTACCGATTTTTAGCCCACAGTAATATGCTGAAAAATAATCAGAATTATAATATCACAGCAGCTAGAATTTTTGCACAGAAGATAAAATTGCTTTTCAAGTATATGAGTGCAATAATTGATTCAAGTGTTGTTATTTTTCCACTGAAAACAGTTCTGCCTTTATAGCCCAAAACAAAAGAACGTTGTGAAAAAAATAACAAATATTTCCGTTGTCAAACTTTTATTCTGTTAGAACCACTAGATATAATGTGATAAGCATTCCAAATAATTACGTTGCTACAGAAAAATCAATTGACTTCGGATATCCTTTGAAAACTGACTCTATCAGTATTTGACTAGAGAGACCAAGTCACATAAATCACTCAATGCAATTAATACTTATCCAATGTCTCTAGTAATTATGAAGTCTGCCGCCACTACTATAGCATTAATATAGGAGTATGAAACAAGTTTTTCAAGATAATGATTACCTTACATTTCCAAGAAACTTATCTCACTATTTTAGAAAGTAATCATATCATGCCAACCTTCTTCAACAACTTTTTAAGTCTCCAACAAATTTGTTATCCACGTGTCTATAAATATCTCAAGACTCTTCAAATTTACATAACACATGGCAAATATTATACATTTAATTTGTACAATAAACAATAACTTACGCATGCATAAAATATAAAATCTTTAGACAAGCATGAATATTTAATCACATTTGAATGCACAAATAAAATGTCCTAGAGCCTTGTATCGAAAAATTAAATATTTGCAATGACCTTACATATTTTTCTTAGGACTCAAATATTCAAGATCTTTCATATCAACGATCTTTCATCAACTTCCTGAAATTTCACAATAGACAAATTAGTCTATAATATTAAGTCATCATCAAAACAAAAAGGTTAGAATATTACAAAACAACATTCTCCCCCTTTTTGATGATGACAACACCAAAAATTATAACTCCCCCTGAATTCATAACTCCCCCTGAATTCATGCATATTTCAGGAAAAATTTATAACACCTGCATGTTAGTATTCAAATATTAAAACAATCAATGCCTGCATCAAAATTAGTTTAAAAAACATGCATCAATATCCATCTTAACAACTAGTTTAATCATCCAGGCAATCATGCCTTAAAACCAACTTAAACCCATAGTCTTTTAACAAAAATTTAAACAAAAACAGAATCGCATCAGAATCGCGCATCGCAGAACTTCTCCCCCTTTGTCATCATGCAAAAAGACTCTAATTAATTTCTTCAATATTAGCTCTCTGTTCTGCACGAGTGGTAAAGTATGGACGATGACGAAGGCGATGAAGACGTTCTTCCAAGGTGTAATCGTTGGCAAGTCGAGGTGGTCGAGGAATAAAGGTCGCAGGAGGAAGCTCCATATCCAAAAAGTCACCCTTGTATTCAGCCATCCAATTGTGCATTGGCCATTCGGGAATTGGAGAATACATTGTTGGAACATGAAACCTTTGACCAATAGCATTGAATCGTGTAGCCATAAAATCTGCGAATTCCCCAATTTGATAACTAACAAATTTAACCTCTTGACTCAATTGACAAGAATTTCGATTAACCTTGCGTTGAAGTGCTTCCACCATAGCCAATGTCTGAATCTCAAAACCCGCTTGAAGGTCAATAAATTCATCTTCAATTCGATGATATAATTTATTGATCTCAGGGGCATCCATTGGTAACTTCCCTTTCTCAAGATGTTCAAGACGGTGTCTGATTTCCACCAACTCTTCTTTCAAAGATTTTTGATTTTGTAAAATTGTGGTCAAGACAGTCATAACATCAGACCCATTAAAATTTGGCAACGAAGAGGATGATTCATGAGTATGAGAAATAGGAGAAGAAATAATAGGAGGATCAGGCAGAAGACGTACAAACTCACCAGCAAGAAACATGATGTGTGATTTTGTCAAATTTGCACTGTCAATAAGCTCATGATTTGTAACAGAAATTTCATCATCAAAAGAAATTTTAAAATGTTGAAAAAGTTTTGTGAGAAATTTACCGTAAGGAAGACATTTCTTGATTTGACGAATGCAACTTTGCATATGAAATAACATCATTTTAGATAAATTAAAAACCTTTCCCTTGAGAAGCATAGCAACAACAACCAAATCTTGGTAAGTAAAATCGGAACCCCCACCAAGGCGAGGAAACAGATTATACCGAACCAACTTATGGAGAACACATGCATTAGGAGAAACATTGACAGTTTTTGGTAAATACAGAGATGAAAGAGAATAGTCATTCATGACTATATGAAGTTGTTCTAAAGGAGTAAAAGGAATATTGGTCGCTCCTTTGAGAGTGAAAGGACATGGTCCAGTAGAAGAAATACCCAGAATACTTCCAAAATCAATACTTGTGAAAAACAGAGATTTTCCTTTGACAAATGTAGTAAAACAATCTCCATTACACTCAAGATTAGTGTAAAATTGTTGGACCAACCGAGGATAAGCAACAGTAGGAGGAGATAGCATAGAAAAAATATTGCACTCGGTGAAAAGTTTTTCCAAAACAGAATGTTTGAGATAAAAAAGATCCAAAGATTTTTCATACACAAATTGTTTTGTAGCAATGGAGTTTTTAAAACGTGCTTCAAAACTAGGTCCTCTAAAGAAATTATCTTGCAAATCAAAAGAAGATGAGAATGGATTTACCAGATTAGAAGGAGATTCTGGCTGAGAGAAAAATTGTTCTTCATCTACTGGTTTCTTTGACTTCCGCTTAGTTGACAGATCGATTTCGGAGGTTTTCATGAAAGAAAAACTAGAATCGGAGTCGTCGGACAGAGTTGTAGCATCAGACGACACATGCACATAAGATTTCTTTGGCACTCGCTTAGATTTCATTTTTAGTCCGGTGAGATTCTTCAACGAAGATCCTTCATCGTTTGATTTTCCTGTCGATCGCTTGCTAGCTCTGGTTTTCATGATCGTAGTAGAGATATACCAAAAGTTTGAGAGAACAAATGAATCTGAAAGTATGTGAAAAGAGGAAGAAGTGTTCTGTGTTTAATACTGAAGAGTTGGAGAACGAAAAGACTTCTTGAATGACTAAACCCATCTTAGCGCCTGCCTTTTCGGATTTCGAAATCTATAAAGATAGTCACCGTAAATCGTGCCAATACGTTTCACTTAGACAGACATTAATTCTTCAAAGAAACGTGTATCTATAGCTTAAATGAAAAGTGTTGGATGCGAACAGACTTCTTCAGCTTCTGTCTTTTCAAATATCAATTCCCATAAATATTGATATATTTAAAATAATAACATGCAAATATATTGTAATTACGAGATATTAATACATGAATTATTTTAGTACATAAACATATTAAACCATGCACATTCCAAGTTCTCTTCTTAGCATGCAGAACCTTTCTTCACTTAAGGGTTTAGTAAAAATATCAGCTAATTGTTTTTCGGTAGGTATAAAAACCAATTTAACTAACCCTTTTGAAACATTATCTCTTAAAAAATGATGTCTTACTTCTATATGTTTTGTTCGTGAATGCAAAACAGGATTTTTTGATATGTCAATAGCACTAGAATTATCACAATATATAGGCACATTATTGCAGATAATATCAAAATCACATAATGTTTGTCTCATCCATAATATTTGAGAGCAACAGCTTCCTGCAGCTAAATATTCACCCTCAGTAGTTGATAAAGCAACTGAAGTTTGCTTTTTACTATGCCATGAAACAAGACTATGTCCCAAAAATGTACATGCACCACTTGTGCTTTTTCTATCAATTTGAAATCCTGCATAGTCAGCATCTGAGTAACCCATTAGATCAAAATGATTACATATAGGGTAAAATAATCCTAAATTTAAAGTACCACTTAAATATTTAAAAATTCTTTTAACTGCTTGCAAGTGGGATTCTTTGGGTTTAGATTGAAATCGAGCACAAAGACATACACTGTACATTATATCAGGTCTAGATGCAGTTAAATATAATAAAGATCCAATCATACCTCGATATTTAGTTACCTCTATATCTATACCTTTATCATCTGATGTGAGCTTTATTGATGTACTCATTGGTGTAGTCTTTGGGTTGGTTTCTTCAAAACCAAATCTTTTGAGTAATTCTTTAGTGTATTTGGTTTGATGAATATAGATCCCTTCCTTTGTTTGCTTGATTTGAAGTCCCAAAAAATAATGTAGCTCTCCCATTAAGCTCATATCAAATTCCTTATGCATACACTTTGAAAACCACTCACAAAGAAAATCATTAGTAGCACCAAATATAATATCATCTACATATATTTGAACAATGATTATTTCTTGTTTTTCATGTTTAATAAATAATGTAGAATCTATTTTACCTCTAGTAAAACCACTTGAAAGAAGACACTTACTCAACCTCTCGTACCAAGCCCTGGGAGCTTGTTTGAGACCATAGAGAGCTTTCTTTAGCTTAAAAACATGATTGGGATATTTCTCATGTTCGAATCCAGGAGGCTGTTTGACATATACTTCTTCATTGATGTAGCCATTAAGAAACGCACTCTTTACATCCATTTGATAAAGCTTGAATTTCTTGTAACAAGCAAATGCTAACAAGATACGGATAGACTCTAGTCTTGCAACTGGAGCATAAGTTTCTTCGTAGTCGATCCCCTCTTGTTGATTGTATCCTTGAGCTACCAACCTTGCTTTGTTTCGAGTAATTGTCCCATGTTCATCAAGCTTGTTTTTGAATACCCATTTTGTTCCAATGATGGAACTATCTTTAGGAGGAGGCATTAATTCCCAAACTTGACATCGTTCAAATTGTTGAAGTTCTTCCTGCATTGCCATTAGCCAGCTTTCATCTATGATAGCTTCCTTAGCATTCTTTGGTTCAACTTGGGATAAGAATGCTGAAAAAGCACATTGATTTTGCAATCCTCTTCTTGTAGTGATTCCTTTGTTTATATCTCCAATGATGTTTTCTGGTGGATGGTTCTTAAGATATCTTGCAGTCTTTGGCATTTGAACATCATGTATTACTTCTTCTTGTTGAGGAAGGTCTGCCTCAAGTTCTTCTATTGTATTTTGTTCTTCATCCTGAAAATTTTCCAATTCAACTTGCTGGATTTGTTCACTCGGTTTGCTGAATAGATTCCTTTGGTTAGCTGGATTTACTAAAATCTCCAATGTACCTGCATCCTCATCTCTTTCTTTTGGAAGAACATTGTGAGTTTCATTAAATCGAATATGAACAGATTCTTCAACACTCAACTTGTTAATGTTAAATACACGATATGCTTTACTATTCTGTGAATACCCAATGAAAATACCTTCATAAGATTTAGCATCAAATTTTCCTAGGTTATCACTAGTATTTAGAATAAAACATTTAGATCCAAAAACTTTGAAATAACTAATATTAGGAATCTTATTATTTAACAGTTCATATGGGGTCTTCAAAATGATTGGACGAATAAGTACTCTATTCAAAACATAACAAGATGTGTTTACAGCTTCGGCCCAAAACTTTTTAGGAAGTTTACTCTCTTGTAATAAAGTTCTAGCTGTTTCTTGTAGTGTCCTATTCTTTCTTTCTACAACTCCATTCTGTTGAGGGGTTCTAGGAGCAGAAAATTCATGACTAACACCTTTTTGATCACAAAATATTATAAAGTCTTTTAGAAACTCAGTACCATGATCACTTCTTATCCTTACAAGTTTTAGACTATATTTTGTTTCCAAGTTTTTGATTAATTTCTCAAATTCCTTGAATGCTTCATCTTTAGTTCTCAAAAATAATACCCATGTATATCTAGAGAAATCATCTACTATTACAAAAGCGTAAAATTTACCATTTATACTAGGATGTCTTTCTGGTCCAAATAGATCAAGATGGAGTAGTTGTAAAGGAGAAGAGGTTGATACCATGTTCTTTGCTGTAAATGACGTTCTTACTTGTTTCCCGAGTTGACAAGGAACACAAATTCCCTTCTTTTCATATTTGATCTTTGGCAATCCTTTGACGAGATTCTTTGAGGATAATTTCTTGATTAAATCCATATGAACATGTCCCATCCTCTTGTGCCACAAATTAGCCTCATCTTGTACAGATGCTAAACATACTTCTTCATCCTGTTGCTCAAAAACAATAGTATATATATTTCCTTCTCTTTGTGCAACTAGGGTAACATTGTTAGTTCCATGAGAAATAGTGCATTTTTCTTTATCAAAACTAACTTGGTGACCATTGTCCATTAATTGACTTATACTAATAAGATTAAATTCGAGACCGTTAACTAAATGAACATTGTCGATGTTAACCTTACCATTACCAATTTTACCTTTTCCAATAATCTCACAGGTTCGATTATCTCCGAATGTGACCGTTCCGTTTTTCTTCTTGAGTTTTAGTTCAACGAACTTCGATTTATCACCGGTCATATGACGAGAGCATCCACTATCAAGAATCCACTTTTGAGAAGGAACTCTTGCCTTGAAACATACCTGTCATGAAAAAATAATTCATCCTTTTGGTACCCACATCTTTTTGGGTCCTTTTAAGTTAGTTGCAAGTAAATCATCCTTTTTAACCCAAACCTTCTTAATCTTATTTTTCTTAAAGCAATTTATGTCTAAATGACCTTTAATGCCACAATTCCTACATGTTGTAAAAGGTGAACAATAATTTAATCTAAAACGTGATTTTGACTTTAGCATTTTTATATTACCCTTTTCATGCATAGAATTATAACCAATTCCTTGTCTTTCAAAAGTAGGTCTTTGTTTACCCAAAATGACATTTAAATTTTCTTCACCTTGAACGAATTTAGCAAGAGATAATTTTAGTGAAGCTATTTCTTTTTGAAGTTCGTCATTAGGAGATGTTTTAACAGACGATTTATCACTAAATGCATCAATACACAAATCTCTCATTTTTAATTCATTAGTCAATTTTTCAACTTCATTGTTCAAGTAAGTTACTTTGTTGAAAAGAACTTTGTTATAATTCTCAAGAAAACTGTTTTTAGCAATCAAAACTTTTTCTTCTTTACATATAGATTCCTTTTCAATATTTTTCTTTTCATCTATCAAAGATTCTACTTCACCCATTAATGTGTTGACTAAGTCTTTCAAACATGCATTCTTTTCTTTCAACTTCTCATTTTCTTGTTTCAAAGAAATAATTTCAAAAATAGATACCTCATTAGATTCACCTTCTATTCCCATGAAGCATACTTGAGCTATCTCATCCTTGGCGTCGACCTCAACTTCAGATTCTTCTTCATCACTCCAAGTGACTAGTGCCTTGTTTCTCTTATTATCCTTGAAGCTTGTTTTTCCTTTATTCTTTAGTTGAAAGCAGTCCTTCTTGAAGTGTCCTGGACGTCCACATTCAAAACATGTCTCCTCGGTTTGTTTTCCCTTGCCTTTATTTGAATTGAAGATAGTCTTTCGTTTATTCTTTCTTTGAATAAGTCCTTTGAGTCTCCTGGTCATCAAGGCTATCTCTTCATCCGAATCATCATCAAGCTCTTCTTTATTTCCTGCATTAAGAGCTAAAACCTTTCTTCGAGGAGTTTCGTCCTCATCATCATACCTTTTTAACTGATGTTCATATTCCTCAAGTTCACCAAAAAGGGTTAATGTATCCATAGTAGATATAGTAGAAGAATCTTGAAGAGTAGTGATTTTAGAAGCAAACCTCTTGGGCATAGCCCGAAGTAACTTACGATTAATCTCACTTTGTGGAATAGATTTGTCCAGTAGCTTTAATGAGTTCAGAAGAACGAGGAACCTTGCTTGAGCCATCTTTATGGTTTCATCTTTCTCGAGTTTGAACATTTCATAATCATGCATGAGCATGCTTAGCTTGACTTCTCGAACTTTTGAAGTACCTTCATGACTTACCACTAAAGTATCCCACATCTCTTTGGCTGTGTTGCATGAAGAGACTTTATCTATCTCGGATTGTACCATGCCAATGAGAAGTGTGTTCATTGCTTTCGAATTATATGACACCATGTAGATTTCGTTTTGATCCATTTCTAGTAGAATCTTTGGTGTCCCATCTTCTCTTCGTGGGATAACTGGTCCGTTCTCTACAACCCACCATTCCCAAGGATCTCTTTGAAGGTAGATCCTCATTCGGAATTTCCAGAAGTTGTAATTTTCTGTTCCATATAGCAAAGGAGGTCTATTTGTTGATTGACCTTTTTGATTGTTGCTCCCGAACTGTGCCATGTCAGAATCTTTCCCTACAAGTCACCTTTAAGACCAAGTAAGTAGAGCCTTGCTCTGATACCAAATGAAATTTAGATATGGCACACTTAGAAGGGGGGGTTGAATAAGTGTGAGAGCAAACTATGACCAATTTTTGAACTTTAAATCAAACTATCGAATACAGCCTACTGAATCAAAGAATACAGCTTGCTGAATGAATGCAGTCTACCGAATTAAATTTTTGTTTAAGATAATATCTTGGTGAATTTATAAGTCAGCTAAAATACTTGATGTAAAAAATACTATCTCAAGATGAAGCAAAAGTTTATATTTTAAATATTAAAAAAAACTAATTATCTTGAGAAATATTAAAGAAAATCAAGCAATAAAATAACACCAAGATTTTTTACGTGGTTCAGCTATTACCCTCTATAATAATAGCCTAGTCCACGTCCAATACCAACTAGTATTGGAGACTCACTTTTATTCCTTTAAAAATGACCCTTGTTACAAAACAGATTCAATCAAATTGAATTACAATAATCCACTTGAGCACACTTGCTCCTTGTGCACCAATGCACCCCTTAAGCTCCTAAGCTTCCTTGAACTCTGTTTGTAAACAAACCCTAATCCACCTGGATTAAATTCCTTTAGACAACACTTAGTCTAAAAATATAAGATTACAATTTATAGAGGTCTAATGATCAAAGCAAATAAATAATTTAACAATGCAAGGCTTGACTAATGTATGCAATGATCAAATAGTAATAGAAAGATATTACCGATTTTTAGCCCACAGTAATATGCTGAAAAATAATCAGAATTATAATATCACAGCAGCTAGAATTTTTGCACAGAAGATAAAATTGCTTTTCAAGTATATGAGTGCAATAATTGATTCAAGTGTTGTTATTTTTCCACTGAAAACAGTTCTGCCTTTATAGCCCAAAACAAAAGAACGTTGTGAAAAAAATAACAAATATTTCCGTTGTCAAACTTTTATTCTGTTAGAACCACTAGATATAATGTGATAAGCATTCCAAATAATTACGTTGCTACAGAAAAATCAATTGACTTCGGATATCCTTTGAAAACTGACTCTATCAGTATTTGACTAGAGAGACCAAGTCACATAAATCACTCAATGCAATTAATACTTATCCAATGTCTCTAGTAATTATGAAGTCTGCCGCCACTACTATAGCATTAATATAGGAGTATGAAACAACTTTTTCAAGATAATGATTACCTTACATTTCCAAGAAACTTATCTCACTATTTTAGAAAGTAATCATATCATGCCAACCTTCTTCAACAACTTTTTAAGTCTCCAACAAATTTGTTATCCACGTGTCTATAAATATCTCAAGACTCTTCAAATTTACATAACACATGGCAAATATTATACATTTAATTTGTACAATAAACAATAACTTACGCATGCATAAAATATAAAATCTTTAGACAAGCATGAATATTTAATCACATTTGAATGCACAAATAAAATGTCCTAGAGCCTTGTATCGAAAAATTAAATATTTGCAATGACCTTACATATTTTTCTTAGGACTCAAATCTTCAAGATCTTTCATATCAACGATCTTTCATCAACTTCCTGAAATTTCACAATAGACAAATTAGTCTATAATATTAAGTCATCATCAAAACAAAAAGGTTAGAATATTACAAAACAACAGATATAGATGATGGATATATTTATTTTATGTGGATATAATTAAAGGAATTAATGCTGTGGTGTTTTATCAGTTTTTGGTCAGACTGGAAGTATTAAAAATAATCTGTTTGTGGATTTTTGATATTTTTGGTGTAGAATTTGGAAAAACTTTCTTCTGCAAAGTTGTAGAAAATTCGATTTCAAGTAGAATGAATATAAAATTTGTATTTTTCTGATAAACGGGCTATTTTCTATGAATTGTTGAAGTTTCAGAGAATAAAATGATTTTTATAAAAATTGGGCGGGACCCACTCTTTTATTAGACATGTGGGCTGCCAAATTTTTTCAATTAAAGCATGCTGGTGGATGGTTTGAATTCAAAGAAGGAGACGTAGGAAGAAAAGAAAAATTAAATATTATTTTAATATTTTAGTCTCCTTTGGCGTTCTAGCATTTTCCTATAAATAGAGGGCTAAGTTAGAATTGAAAATCATACCAGAAACAAGTTTTCTCTCTTTCTCTCTCTATATTATCGAGCGTATTCTTGTGAGTATACTTTGAGTGTTGTTATACGGTGCGAGTTTCTGTCAGCACTATACCCAAAATTCAGTTAGAAATACGGTTATTTTGAGTTAAGGGATGTTATTTTCTTCTTAAATTATATTATTTTCTTCAATATCATTATGCCGAAATATTGGTGAACTTTTTAATCAAATTTGGAACTTGTTGTGTCGGGGTTACTATTCACATATACGGTACTATTCACGTATACGGCACTATTCATCGAAAAATGAAAATTCTCCTTTTTGTCCAAAATGTCTATTATGGTTACTAGCTTTGATTGTATCCATATTTTGATCTTCATTCTTGAAGTTTGGCTCATAATTGTTTATTATGGAGTATTTTTGAATTTGGACAAACTAAAGTACGAATCCTTAATCCTTGTCATTTTGTTTCACTAGATTCGTTTCTTTAAAAAATATTTTTCATCATCCTTAGTCCTAAATGATGATACTATTGAATATCTTTGGCCTGTAGCAAAGATAAATGATTACTGATGAATATCTTTGGCCCGTAGTGCAAAAATGAACAAGTGTTGAGATGAACATGACCAACCGGTGATATAAATGAATATCTTTGGCGTGTAGTACAAAGATGATTAAAGATGTATATTGATTGTTGTTACATGGATAAAATATTGATGATGGACTCTTAAATATTAGAAGATAGTATAATTCATCCTCTACGTGACTCTTCTAATGGATTGCTGTTTTCGCTGTATTTGATGATCTAAAACTTGTTGTCGATTATATTTTATCAGATTTTTTTCTCTGTTGAAGACTAACGATAATTTGTTGTATATTATCTTAGTCATAATGTTCTTTACTGGGCTAGTTGAGCTCACCCTTTTCCTTTTTGTTCCATTTTTCTTCTCAGGAGGTGAGAACATAGCATGATCGAGTCGGGGTATGGAGTGAGGTTTCTAGAAAGATGTTTTAGCAGTCCTCACTATTTCTGTAAAATAGTGTTTGAATAATTGTAATGAAGACTTATTTGCGTGTGGATATTGTCTAGAAGACAATATTTATATTTAAACTCACAGTATGTATTATTGTATTTCACACGACATTTGTATTATTGAAGTTGTAGTTTGCTTTATGTACCATGTATTTGGCGACTCAGAATGGGTGTTGTATACCTGTTTTGGGGGCGTCACAGTTGGTATCAAAGCTTAGGGATATGTATTGGTTTGTTAATATTCTAATCTTTTTGTTTTGATGATGACTTAATACTAGACTAATTTGTCTATTATGAAATTTCAGGAAGTAGATGAAAGATCATTGATGAAAGACTTTGAAGATTTGAGTCCTAAGAAAAATATGTAAGATCATTGCAAATATTCAAATTTTTCGATACAAGGCTCTAGGACATTTTATGTGTGTGCATTAAAATGATTCAATATTTTGTTCATGACTAAAATATATTTTGCTAACTATTATTAAGAGAACTGATTTTTGTTAGCATGTATGCGTAAAAAATATTGACCGAATTAATTAAGTATTACGTGTGTAAAAGAATTCATGTGTTGGAAAATTAAAAGTTGTTGGAGTATATTGGTAAAGATATGATTTATCTCAAAAGTTGAGTTACATGTATATCTTGGAAATGAAGGATAATCATTATCTTGTATAGTCTATTCATATCTCTCTCCTATCTTTTAATTCATTGCTTTAGTTGCTATAGTGGCGGCTGACTTTGTGAAATCATAATTGCTATAGTGTTTGACTAGGTCTCTTTCTAAAGTATTGGATAAAGTTCAACACATATTTTACTTCCGAAGATTATTGGATTGTTTTCAACGGAATATCTTTTGGAACGTTGCATTTTACAACGTAAACTTTTATGAAGCAACGGTAATTATATTGGGCTATAAAAGAAATTGATGTCAGTGATAATTTACAACACTTGAATCAATTATTGCACTCATATACTTGAAAAGCAATTTTATCTTCTGTGCAAAATTTCTAGCTGCTGTGATATTATAATTCTGATTATTTTCAGCATATTTTTGTGGGCTATAAATCGGTAATATCCTTCTATTACTATTTGATCATTGCATACATTAGTTGAGCCTTGCATTGTTAAATTGTTTATTTGCTTTGATCATTAGACCTCTATAAATTGTAATTTTATATTTTTAGACTAAGTGTTGTCTAAAGGGAATTTAATCCAGGTGGATTAAGGTTTGTTTACAAACAGGATCAAGGAAGCTTAGAAGCTTAAGGGGTGCATTGGTGCACAAGGAGCAAGTGTGCTCAAGTGAATTATTGTAATTCAATTTGATTGAATCTATTTTGTAACAACGGTCATTTTTAAAGGAATAAAAGTGAGTCTCCAATACTAGTTGGTATTGGACGTGGACTAAGCTATTATTATAGAGGGTAATAGCTGAACCACGTAAAAAATCTTGGTGTTATTCTATTGCTTGATTTTCTTTAATATTTCTTAAGATAATTAGTTTTCTTAATATTTAAAATATAAACTTTTGCTTCATCTTGAGATAGTATATTTACATCAAGTATTTTATCTGACTTATAAATTCACCAAGATATTTTCTTAAACAAAAATTCAATTCGGTAGACTGCATTCATTCAGCAAGCTGAATTCTTTGATACAGTAGGCTATATTCAATAGTTTGAATTTAGAGTTTAAAAATTGGTCATAGTTTGCTTCCATACTTATTCAACCCCCCCTTCTAAGTGTGCCATATCTAAATTTCATTTGGTATCAAAGCAAGGCTCTACTTACTTGGTCTTAAAGGTGACTTGTAGGGAAAGATTCTGACATGACACTGTTTGGGAACAACAATCAAGAAGGTCAATCAACAAATAGACCTCCTTTGTTGTATGGAATAGAAAATTACAACTTCTGGAAATTTCGAATGAGGATCTATCTTCAAAGAGATCCTTGGGAATGGTGGGTTGTGGAGAACGGACCAGGTATTCCACGAAGAGAAGATGGGACACCAAAGATTCTACTAGAAATGGATCCAAACGAAATCTACATGGTCTCATATAATTCGAAAGCAATGAACACACTTCTCAGCGGCATGGTACAATCCGAGATAGATAAAGTTTCTTCATGCAACACAGCCAAAGAGATGTGGGATACTTTAGTGGTAAGTCATGAAGGTACTTCAAAAGTTCGAGAAGTCAAGCTAAGCATGCTCATGCATGATTATGAAATGTTCAAACTCGAGAAAGATGAAACTATAAAAATGGCTCAAGCAAGGTTCCTTGTTCTTTTAAACTCCTTAAAGCTGCTGGACAAATCTATTCCACAAAGTGAGATTAATCGTAAGTTACTTTGGGCTATGCCCAAGAGGTTTGCATCTAAAATTACTACTCTTCAAGATTCCTCTACTATATCTACTATGGATACACTAACCCTTTTTGGTGAACTTGAGGAATATGAACATCAATTAAAGAGATATGATGATGAGGAGGAAACTCCTCGGAGAAAGGTTTTAGCTCTTAATGCAGGAAATGAAGAAGAGCTTGATGATGACTTTGACGAAGAGATAGCTATGATCTCACGGAGACTCAAAGGACTTCTACAAAGAAAGAATAAACGAAAGAACATTTTTAACTCAAATAAAGGCAAAGGAAAGCAAACTGAGGAAACATGTTTTGAATGTGGACGTCCAGGGCACTTTAAGAAGGACTGTTTTCAACTAAAGAATAAAGGAAAAACAGGCTTCAAGGACAACAAGAAAAATAAGGCAATGGTCACCTGGAGCGATGAAGAAGAATTTGAAGTTGAGGTCGACGCCAAGGATGAGATAGCTCAAGTATGCTTCATGGGAATAGAAGGTGAATCTAATGAGGTATCTATTTTTGAACTTATTTCTTTGAAACAAGAAAATGAGAAATTGAAAGAAAAGAATGCATGTTTGAAAGAATTAGTCAACACATTAATGGGTGAAGTAGAATCTTTAATAGATGAAAAGAAAAATATTGAAAAAGAATCTATATGTAAAGAAGAAAAAGTTTTGATTGTTAAAAATAATTTTCTTGAGAATTATAACAAAGTTCTTTTCAACAAAGTAACTTACTTGAATAATGAAGTTGAAAAATTGACTAATGGATTAAAAATGAGAGATTTGTGTATTGATGCATTTAGTGATAAATCACCTGTTAAAACATCTCCTAATGACGAACTTCAAAAAGAAATAGCTTCACTAAAATTATCTCTTGCTAAATTCGTTCAAGGTGAAGAAAATTTAAATGCCATTTTGGGTAAATAAAGACCTACTTTTGAAAGACAAGGAATTGGTTATAATTCTATATATGAAAAGGGTAATATGAAAATGCTAAAGTCAAATTCACGTTTTAGATTAAATTATTGTTCACCTTTTACAACGTGTAGGAATTGTGGCATTAAAGGTCATTTAGACATAAATTGCTTTAAGAAAAATAAGAGTAAGAAGGTTTGGGTTAAAAAGGATGATTTACCTGCAACTAACGTAAAAGGACCCAAAAAGATGTGGGTACCAAAAGGATGAATTATTTTTCCGTGACAGGTATGTTTCAAGGCAAGAGTTCCTTCTCAAAAGTGGATTCTTGATAGTGGATGCTCTCGTCATATGACCGGTGATAAATCTAAGTTCGTTGAACTAAAACTCAAAAAGAAAAACGGAACGGTCTCATTCGGAGATAATCGAACTTGTGAGATTATTGGAAAAGGTAAAATAGGTAATGGTAAGGTTAACATCGACAATGTTCATTTAGTTAACGACCTAGAATTTAATCTTATTAGTATAAGTCAATTAATGGACAATGGTCACCAAGTTAGTTTTGATAAAGAAAAATGCATTATTTCTCATGGTACTAACAATGTTACCTTAGTTGCACAAAGAGAAAGAAATATATATACTATTGATTTTGAGCAACAGGATGAAGAAGTATGTTTAGCATCTGTACAAGATGAGGCTAATTTGTGGCACAAGAGGATGGGACATGTTCATATGGATTTAATCAAGAAATTATCCTCAAAGAATCTCGTCAAAGGGTTGCCGAAGATCAAATATGAAAAGAAGGGAATTTGTGTTCCTTGTCAACTCGGGAAACAAGTAAGAACATCATTTACAGCAAAGAACATGGTATCAATCTCTTATCCTTTACAACTACTCCATCTTGATCTATTTGGACCAGAAAGACATCCTAGTATAAATGGTAAATTTTATGCTTTTGTAATAGTAGATGATTTCTCTAGATATACATGGGTATTATTTTTGAGAACTAAAGATGAAACATTCAAGGAATTTGAGAAATTAATCAGAAACTTGGAAACAAAATATAGTCTAAAACTTGTAAGGATAAGAAGTGATCATGGTACTGAGTTTCTAAAAGACTTTATAATATTATGTGTTCAAAAGGGTGTTAGTCATGAATTTTCTGCTCCTAGAACCCCTCAACAGAATGGAGTTATAGAAAGAAAGAATAGGACATTACAAGAAACAGCTAGAACTTTATTACAAGAAAGTAAACTTCCTAAAAAGTTTTGGGCCGAAGCTGTAAACACATATTGTTATGTTTTAAATAGAGAACTTATTCGTCCAATCATTTTGAAGACACCTTATGAACTGTTAAATAATAAGATTCCTAATATTAGTTATTTCAAAGTTTTTTGGATCTAAATATTTTATTCTAAATACTAGTGATAACCTAGGAAAATTTGATGCTAAATCTTATGAAGGAATTTTCATTGGGTATTCACAAAATAGTAAAGCATATCGTGTATTTAACATTAACAAGTTGAGTGTTGAAGAATCTGTTCATATTCGATTTAATGAAACTCACAATGATCTTCCAAAAGAAAGAGATGAGGATGCAGGTACATTGGAGATCTTAGTAAATCCAGCAAACCAGAGGAACCTATTCAGCAAACCAAGTGAACAAATCCAGCAAGTTGAATTGGAAAACTTTCAGAATGTAGAACAAAATACAATAGAAGAACTTGAGGCAGACCTTCCTCAACAAGAAGAAGTAATACATGATGTATAAATGCCAAAGACTGCAAAATATCTCAAGAACCATCCACCGGAAAACATCATTGGAGATATAAACAAAGGAATTACTACAAGAAGAGGATTGCAAAATCAATGTGCTTTTTTAGTATTTTTATCCCAAGTTGAACCAAAGAATGCTAAGGAAGCTATCCTAGATGAAAGCTGGCTAATGGCAATGCAGGAAGAACTTCAACAATTTGAACGATGTCAAGTTTGGGAATTAATGCCTCCTCCTAAAGATAGTTCCATTATTGGAACAAAATGGGTATTCAAAAATAAGCTTGATGAGCATGGGACAATTACTCGAAACAAAGCAAGGTTGGTGGCTCAAGGATAAAATCAATAAGAGGGGATCGACTACGAAGAAACTTATGCTCCAGTCGCAAGACTAGAGTCTATCCGTATCTTGTTAGCATTTGCTTGTTACAAGAAATTCAAGCTTTATCAAATGGATGTAAAGAATGCATTTCTTAATGGCTACATCAATGAAGAAGTATATGTCAAACAGCCTCCTGGATTCGAACATGAGAAATATCCCAATCATGTTTTTAAGCTAAAGAAAGCTCTATATGGTCTCAAACAAGATCCAAGGGCTTGGTACGAAAGGTTGAGTAAGTATCTTGTTTCAAGTGGTTTTACTAGAGGTAAAATAGATTCTACATTATTTATTAAACATGAAAAACAAGAAATAATCATTGTTCAAATATATGTAGATGATATAATATTTTGTGCTACTAATGATTTTTTTTGTGAGTGATTTTCAAAGTGTATGCATAATGAATTTGATATGAGCTTAATGGGAGAGCTACATTACTTTTTGGGACTTCAAATCAAGCAAACAAAGGAAGGGATCTATATTCATCAAACCAAGTACACTAAAGAACTACTCAAAAGATTTGGTTTTGAAGAAACCAACCCAAAGATTACACCAATGAGTACATCAATAAAGATCACATCAGATGATAAAGGTATAGATGTAGAGGTAACTAAATATCGAGGTATGATTGGATCTTTATTATATTTAACTGCGTCTAGACCTGATATAATGTACAGTGTATGTCTTTGTGCTCGATTTCAATCTAAACCCAAAGAATCCCATTTGCAAGCAGTTAAAAGAATTTTTAAATATTTAAGTGGTACTTTAAATTTAGGATTATTTTACCCAATATGTAATCATTTTGATCTAATGGGTTATTCAGATGCTGACTATGCAGGATTTCAAATTGATAGAAAAAGCACAAGTGGTGCGTGTATATTTTTGGGACTTAGTCTTGTTTCGTGGCATAGTAAAAAGCAAACTTCAGTTGCTTTATCAACTACTGAGGGTGAATATTTAGCTGCAGGAAGTTGTTGCTCTCAAATATTATGGATGAGACAAACATTATGTGATTTTGATATTATCTGCAATAATGTGCCTATATATTGTGATAATTCTAGTGCTATTGACATATCAAAGAATCCTGTTTTGCATTCACGTACAAAACATATAGAAGTAAGACATCATTTTTTAAGGGATAATGTTTCAAAAGGGTTAGTCAAATTGGTTTTTATCCCTACCGAAAAACAATTAGCTGATATTTTTACTAAACCCTTGAGTGAAGAAAGGTTCAGCATGCTAAGAAGAGAACTTGGAATGTGTATGGTTTAATATGTTTACACTAAAATAATCCATGCATTAATATCTCATAATTATAATATATTTGCATGTTATTATTTTAACTATGTTGATAAACATTATCTGTATGTAACCGGCAAAGAAGGCGTATCTGCACTGGCACGGTTCACAGTATCTATATTTATGGGATTTGATATTTGAAAAGATAGACGCTAAAGGAGTCTGTTCGTAGTCCAACACTTTCCATTTTAGCTATAGATACATGTTTCATTTAAAGATTAATCGTCGGCTTGGGAAACGTAAAGGTTAATTCCTTGAGAAGCGGAACAGCAGCCGAACAGTCTTTCAAAATTAAAAAGACGCACGTCTTTCGGTGACACAGTTTTAGAGGTTTCTACTCCTTATATCTTCAGTCTTCTTCCTATTAACTCAGACCTCACACCTTCTTCACTTCATTTCATTTTTACAAATCTATAACATCATGAAAACTAGAGAAAGTAAGTGATCTGCTGGAAAATCAACCGACGAAGGTACTTCGTTTCCTAGAGTTACAAGAACACAGATGAAGTCCAAGCACGTACAGAAGAAATCTTCTGTGCAAGAGTTGTCTGATGCTACAACTCTATCCGACGACTAAGATTTTAGTTTTTCTTTCATGAAAACCTCCGAAATCGATCTGACTCCTCAGAGGAAGTCGAAGAAACCAGTAGATGAAGAGCAATTTTTTTCACAGCCAGAATCTCCTTCTAATCTGGTAAATCCGTTCTCGTCTTCTTTTGTCTTACAAGAAAATTTCTTTAGAGGTCCTAGTTTTGAAACACGTTTTAAAAACTCCATTGCTATAAAACAATTTGTGTATGAAAAGTCTTTGGATCTCTTTTATGTCAAACACTCTATTTTGGAAAAACTTTTTACCGATTGCAACATATTTTCTATATTGTTTCCTCATGCTGTTGCCTATCCTCGGTTGATTCAACAATTCTATACCAATCTTGAGTGTAATGGAGACTGTTTTACCACATTTGTCAAGGGTAAATCTTTATTTTTCACCAGTATAGATTTTGGAAGTATTCTGGATGTTTCTTCTACTGGACCATGTCCTTTCATTCTCAAAGGAGCGGCCAATATTCCTTTTACTCCTTTAGAACAACTTCATATAGTCATGAATGACTATTCTCTTTCATCTCTATATTTACCAAAAACTGTCAGTGTTTGTCCTAATGCATGTGTTCTCCATAAGTTGGTTCGGTATAATCTGTTTCCACGCCTTGGTGGGGGAGCCGATTTTACTTACCAAGATTTGGTTTTTGTCGCCATGATTCTCAAAGGAACAGTTTTTAATTTTTCAAAAATGATGTTATCTCACATGCAAAGTTGCATTCGTCAAAGCAAGAAATGCCTTCCTTACGGTAAATTTCTCACAAAGCTTTTTCAACATTTTAAGATTTCTTTTGATGATGAAATTTCTGTTACAAATCATCAGCTTATTGACACTGCAAATTTGACAAAATCACACATCACGTTTTATGCTGATGAATTCATACGTCTTATACTTGATCCTCCTATTGCTCTTCCTCCTATTTCTCATACTCCTGAATCATCGTCTTCTTCTAATGGGTTTGATGTTATGACTGTTTTGACCGAAATTTTACAAAATTAAAATTCTTTGAAAGATGAGTTGGTGGAAATCAGACAACGTCTTGATCGTCTTGAGAAAGGGAAGTTACCAATGGATGCCCCTGAGATCAATAAATTATATCATCGAATTGAAGATGAATTTATTGACCTTCAAGCGGGTTTTGAGATTCAGACGTTGGCTATGGTTGAAGCATTTCAATGCAAGGTTAATCGAAACACTTGTCAATTAAGTCAAGAGGTGAAATTTGTTAGTTATCAAATTGGGGAGCTAGCAGATTTTATGGCTACAAGGTTCAATGCTATTGGTCAGAGGTTTCATGTTCCAACAATGTTTTCTCCAATTCCCGAATGGCCAATAAACAATTGGATGGCTGAATACAAGGGAGACTTTCTGGATATGGAGCTTCCTCCTACAACTTTTATTCCTAGACCACCTCGACTTGCCAACGATTACACCTTGGAAGAACGTCTTCATCGCCTTCGTCATCGTCCATACTTTACCACTCGTGCAGATCAACGAGCTAATCTCGAGGAGATTGATTAAGATGTTTTTGCATGATGCCAAAGGGGGAGAAAATGTCAGATTCTGACACAGAAATAATCTGCTTTTGTTTAATATATTTTCTTTAAACACTATGGGTTTAATTTAGTTTTGATAGGCATGATTGCCTGGATGTTAAGCTGGATGTTAAGACTATTTATAATTTTGCTGCATGTTTTAAGACTAATTATGATACATGCATATTAATGGTTTTAAATTTTCACATTTGGTTTAGTATGATACTAACATGCAGGTTTTACAAACTTCTCCTGAAATGTGCATGAATTCAGGGGGAGTTATAATTTTTGGTGTTGTCATCATCAAAAAGGGGGAGAATGTTGGTTTGTTAATATTATAATCTTTTTGTTTTGATGATGACTTAATACTAGACTAATTTGTCTATTATGAAATTTCAGAAAGTAGATGAAAGATCATTGATGAAAGACTTTGAAGATTTGAGTCCTAAAAAAAATATGTAAGATCATTGCAAATATTCAAATTTTTCGATACAAGGCTCTAGGACATTTTATATGTGTGCATTAAAATGATTCAATATTTTGTGCATGACTAAAATATATTTTTGCTAACTATTATTAAGAG
The DNA here is from genome assembly GCA_020205505.1 of Panax japonicus. Lineage (NCBI taxonomy): Eukaryota > Viridiplantae > Streptophyta > Magnoliopsida > Apiales > Araliaceae > Panax > Panax japonicus. The sequence continues at coordinate 60,967,824 of CM035107.1, forward strand.
AACTGATTTTTGTTAGCATGCATGCGTAAAAAATATTGACCGAATTAATTGAGTATTACGTGTGTAAAAGAATTCATGTGTTGGAAAATTAAAAGTTGTTGGAGTATATTGGTAAAGATATGATTTATCTCAAAAGTTGAGTTACATGTATATCTTGGAAATGAAGGATAATCATTATCTTGTATAGTCTATTCATATCTCTCTCCTATCTTTTAATTCATTGCTTTAGTTGCTATAGTGGCGGCAGAATTTGTGAAATCATAATTGCTATAGTGTTTGACTAGGTCTCTTTTTAAAGTATTGGATAAAGTTCAACACATATTTTACTTCCGAAGATTATTGGATTGTTTTCAATGGAATATCTTTTGGAACGTTGCATTTTACAATGTAAACTTTTATGAAGCAACGGTAATTATATTGGGCTATAAAAGAAATTGATGTTAGTGATAATTTACAACACTTGAATCAATTATTGCACTCATATACTTGAAAAACAATTTTATCTTCTGTGCAAAATTTCCAGCTGCTGTGATATTATAATTCTGATTATTTTCAGCATATTTCTGTGGGCTATAAATCGGTAATATCCTTCTATTACTATTTGATCATTGCATACATTAGTTGAGCCTTGCATTGTTAAATTGTTTATTTGCTTTGATCATTAGACCTCTATAAATTGTAATTTTATATTTTTAGACTAAGTGTTGTCTAAAGGGAATTTAATCCAGGTGGATTAAGGTTTGTTTACAAACAGGATCAAGGAAGCTTAGAAGCTTAAGGGGTGCATTGGTGCACAAGGAGCAAGTGTGCTCAAGTGAATTATTGTAATTCAATTTGATTGAATCTGTTTTGTAACAAGGGTCATTTTTAAAGGAATAAAAGTGAGTCTCTAATACTAGTTGGTATTGGACGTGGACTAGGCTATTATTATAGAGGGTAATAGCTGAACCACGTAAAAAATCCTGGTGTTATTCTATTGCTTGATTTTCTTTAATATTTCTCAAGATAATTAGTTTTCTTAATATTTAAAATATAAACTTTTGCTTCATCTTGAGATAGTATATTTACATCAAGTATTTTATCTGACTTATAAATTCACCAAGATATTTTCTTAAACAAAAATTCAATTCGGTAGTCTGCATTCATTCAGCAAGCTGAATTCTTTGATACAGTAGGCTATATTCAATAGTTTGAATTTAGAGTTTAAAAATTGGTCATAGTTTGCTCCCACACTTATTCAACCCCCCCTTCTAAGTGTGCCATATCTAAATTTCAATATGGTCTCTGGAGGAGATCGAGGAATAGAACTAGGAGGGGAGAGATGAAGAAATCCTTTGCTAGTGTGTCCTACTAAGCTTATTTGTTGGTTGGTCATAATATAAGGATATTATGTGATATGTTTAATTAACCCTTGTTTTATGGCAGTATTTAAGAATGGCTGCTGAGAACGTTAATAATAGAGTGTACGAGACTGTGGAGCAATCTTTAGTCTCAAACTAGGAGAACGTGCAACAGGAAGGCAATATTCCTCCTGTAAACAACACTACCGAGCAAACGATGAACGATGGAATGTTTAGGAGCTTTTTGCAGTTCATGCAAAATCAGACGAGGGAGACTCGTGTACAAAATACGGGTGGAAATGATGGCAACGCGCGGTCTGTCACAGCCAAGCAGTTTAAGGAGTTGGGACCACCAGAATTTAAGGGAAAACCGGATCCACCAGAATATAAAACAGAATACTTTTATAAAGTTATCTATTTTATTAGACAATAATTAGAATATATTATATTTTATTATGCATAGTATTTGCATAGTGCCTGTACAGTGTTTGCATAGTAAAATCTTTTATAAATTTATTTATTTTATTAGATTATAAATAGAATATATTATATTATATTTAAAAGATTTTGCTTTAAATATGGACCGTTAGATTAAAGTAAATCAATCTAACCGTTCATGAGTTAGTTACTATGCAGTCTATTTTTTTATAAATAGAAGCTCATTCCTTCATTATTTCTTACGAATTCACTGAAACTCTAGAGAGAAACTATAGAGAGAGTTCTTCTTCTATAATCTTGAGCGTATTTCTTTAGAGTTTAAGAAAACTTTGAGCATAGTGCAAGCTTTATTCGAGTATATCCTCGCCCTACCGTCGAAGTACTCTTCTTTATAATTTAAGGGGTATTATTTCTTTTGTATTCATGAAGAGAACTTCTGTTATTCCATTTTTTATTATTCTGTTGGAATAACCTGTATACGCGGGCTACCCTATACTTGGTGAAATTCTTCTGTTATTCCATTCTTTATTATTCTGTTGGAATATCCTGTCTGTGCGTTTTACGTCGGACCTGGTTTCGTCTTTACTATTCTGCTGGAATATCCTGTTTGTCAGTTTTACGCCGAACCTGGTTCCGTCTTTACTATTCTGCTGGAATATCTTGTCTGTGCGTTTTACGCCGGACCTAGTTCTGTATTTATTATTATGTTGGGAATAACCTGTCTGTGTGGTCTCTATTGAATGCATGGTGAATCCTTCTGTTATTCCATTCTTTATTATTCTGTTGGAATAACCTGTCTATGTGGATTACCACATGCATGGTGAACGATCCTTTGTACTTCATTCCTTGTTAAATTGTGGAAATGATCTGTTTACGTGGATTATGATGAAAGTCATAATAAAAGCATTGGACTAATGAGAATCATGGGTATATGTGGTATTAGTAAGTGTTATGATGAGTTATGTTGGTTATTATGTTAAAACATGAAGTTTCTTAGAAATCACAAAGGGTTTAAAAATCAGATTTTGGTGAAAATGGAACATGAAATTCAAATGACCATATCTCCTATTATATTTCGAATTTTAGAGTGTGGTCAAGTTCTAGAGTTAGGTATTTGATTTTTGTAACTTATCCAAGTGGAATCACTGGAAAAGGTGTTATAAATTTTTGTGTGGACTGATTTTAGCAAAGTACAAAAAATTGCAAAATATGAAAAAGGCTGCTGCCACGATTTTAAAAGGGTTGTTTAGGCCACTTAATTTGTGAGAAAAATTCTGGCATTTTGGGACATAAAATTATATGGTATAAAGTACCTCCTGCCCAACAATGAGCTCATTCCGACTTAAAATGAGCAAGTTATGACCATTTTAATATTTAGGTTTTTTCGGCAAAAAATGATATAACCGTAGTTCTATAACTCCGATGACCATGAAATTTAAACTGGAAGCTCACGTTAACATGTGTAAGATCCTACCAAGATTTGGGAATTTCTGGAGATAACCGTGAGGTAGCTAATTTCTTAAGGAATTAATTAGAAATTTATTTTTTAAAAATAGTAAATGATATTTAAAAATGTCAAGAAAAATATATGTTCAATATGGGACTATATTATGCTAAATCCCAGAAAAGAATAATTTTTGGGACTGATTTGGTATTTTTCATGAAAATAGTTTAGCTACGAACATATGAGTTAAATATGTTATGTGAAGTTGAAGAATTGGTAAATAGGATTTTATGGCTTGGAAATCCTATATAAGGTATACGCAGATTTTTGATGAGTAATTTGATTATTGGTGATGAAATCTTATGAGTATGACATTTTTGAATGATTAAATGCATTATTTAGAAAAGTATAAACAATTAAATGTAATTGTTTATAAGTTTAAGAAATGATTAAAATATTTTTATAGTATTAACAGTATTAGATTATGATTTTATTAAGTGATTGATAATGTCTGGATAAATTTAAAGTTTTTAATATTTATCCTTAATTTAGTTTGATTAATACTTATAATATTGTCATCATACTCATATTTATATTATGTTGAAAGTCATTTGTGGCCTGTAGTGCATAGATGGACTTGGTATGATTATGACCAGGGATTATTCGGTATAATTATGACCGTAATGTTGCAAATGATGTGGAAAAAGTCCTCATTGGCCCGTAGTGCATTGATGGACAATTTTTGGTATGATTATGGCTATGAATTCTCTTCGGCCAAGGGCGCAAAGATGAATTATTTTATAGCATGATCAGGACCGTTGATAAAAACACTATTATCTTTGGCCCTTAGTTCATGGATAATTTGTGGTTGTGATACTAATGAAAAAGTCCTCATTGGCCCGTAGTGCATTGATGGACAGTTTTTGGTATGATTATGGCTATGGATTCTCTTCGACCAAGGGTGCAAAGATGAATTATTTTATGGCACGATCAGGACCGTTGATGAAAACACGATTATCTTTGGCCCGTAGTGCATGGATAATTCGTGGTCGTGATACTAAAGAATATCCTTGGCCTGTAGTGCATGGATGATTCGATGATGTGGATTATTTATTGAGCCAAGTCTCAGCAATGAAATATTAATTCATCGATGTGATAATAATGAATATCTTTGGCCGTAGTGCAAAGATGATTTAATGATTACGAGCATGAATTGTGATTTGGTATAACCATGATTTTTGATGTTTCAGGTGAAGATAGGTGCTGAAAATTATCTTCGTCCTGGTTGCGAAGAGGAATTTAGAACCACAATTATGATTATGAGTTATTCATATGATTGTGGACATGAACTGTTGATTTATTTTATATGGATAAAACATTATTGGTGGACTTTTAACATAGAGAAGATAATAGACCTTATGGTCTATTTGACTCTTCTAATGGATTGCTCATTCCGCTGCAACTATGGTTGAAAAGTTTTATCATCTACCATATGTTTTAAATCTCTGATTTATTATTGATGAAAGCTATTGATAATTTAATTATCTTTAGTCATAATATTCTTTACTGGACTAGTTGTGCTCACCCTTTCTGCTTCACAATTCCTTTCAGGTAATAAGAGTGTTGTTGTAAGAATGTTGTCGGGTCGAGCGGGGATAACAGGAGAATAGAACAGTGATCTCTAGCTGTGGAGTTTCTCCCTAAACAGTATAGAAAAGTGTGTCGTATTCTATACAACATTTAGTAGTTATATTTGGTGAATCAAATAGGGTGAGGTGAACCCAACTTTGGAATGGTGTTTTGCCACTATCATACAAGATGTCTAATGACATACAATCTCGTGTTATCATAAGACAGGGTTGTGCGCATCCACTTGCTGAGTATATCTACGGGAACTACCTATATGATCTTGGAGTTTATTTAAAATATAATATTCACTTGGAAATAGTGGAGATAGTTATATGTCAAGGGAAGGCTCGCCATTGGAAAGAAGATGATAGTAATCTTCTCGTTTTTCTTTGGGGTCTATTGGGTCAACCAAGGATAATTCTGTGGCCATATGATATCTATTATTACATAGACGCATGGCCTCCCATGTACGAAGGTTTCCTTGAGCACTTCCCAAAGATTTTAATTTCTAAAACAAGTTTTGACTATACTTTTATGTAAAGTACCATTGTAAGGTTGTGGTCGAGGCACCATGAGAGTTACATACATTTGTATTAAAACTCACAGTTAACTGTGGTCGTATTCTATACGACAGCTCAACAATTGTATAAATGAAGTTGTATTTGAATTTTGTACCATGTATCTGGCGACTCAGAATGGGTGATGTATACCTAATTTTTGGGGCGTCACATTTCGTATCAGAGCTTAGGGATATGGTCGCTGGAGGAGATAAGAGTCTAGAACTAGGAGGGGAGAGACGAGTTATATACTTCGCTAGTGTGTGACTTACCTAAGCTGAAATTGTTTACTTAATAAGTTGACAAATTGTGATATATTAATTAAACTTTGTTTTGAAGATATATTCTAGAATGATATTTGAAATACAGGAGATGAAAAATGGAAAATCATGATAGTGAGGAAATAATCGGGAAGGTACAATCTAAAAAGAAAGCAAGGTATTCTCATCTCTTCGAATATCAGGTACGTACGTAAATTTTGAGGGCGAAATTTCATAAGGATGGGAGATTGTGAGACCCCGAATTTTATGAAATAAAAGTATTCAATTTTTCTATTTTGGTAAATAGTTAAATTGATAAAAGTTTAAAGTTAAGGGTAATATTTGAATTTTTTTTTGCAAAGTAAGCAAGTTGATATAAATTATTCGTTGTGTCGGGAAATATTCGATTAGTCGGGGAATATTCTTTTTGTCGGAGAATATTCGTACGATGGTACAATCATTGGTGGACCCCACAACGGAATTATTGTCGAATTGAGAAAATGATAAAAATATTTTTATGAAAATAACGGCGGAAGTTTTACCGTTAACTTTTGAAACACCCGGTGTTAAAAGTACAGTAATACGTGTGGTTGCATAGTAGCACACAGTATTGATTATTGATGCTTACGTGAGAAGTCACTCAGTTTTGTTTTATTGGTATTATTAATGTAATAAAACAGAAAAGCTTTTTATATAAAACAGAATACTTTTATAAAGTTATTCGTTTTATTAGGCTAATAGTAAAATCTTTTTATATAAAACAGAATACTTTTATAAAGTTATCTGTTTTATTAGACAATAATTAGAATATATTATATTTTATATGCATAGTGTTTTCATAGTGCCTGTATAGTGTTTGCATAGTAAAATCTTTTATAAAGTTATTCGTTTTATTAGATTATAAATAGAATATATTATATTTTATTTAAAAGATTTTGCTTTAAATATTGACTGTCAGATTAAAGTAAATCAATCTGGACCGTTCATGAGTTAGTTACTATACAGTCCATTTTTCTATAAATAGAAGCTCATTCCTTCATTATTTCTTACGAATTCACTGAAACTCTAGAGAGAGAAACTATAGAGAGAGTTCTTCTTCTATAATCTTGAGCGTATTTCTTTAGAGTTTAAGAAAACTTTGAGCATAGTACAAGCTTTATTCGAGTATATCCTCGCCCTACCGTCGAAGTACTCTTCTTTATAAGGTAAGGGGTATTATTTCTTTTGTATTCATGAAGAGAACTTCTGTTATTCCATTTTTTTATTATTCTGTTAGAATAACCTGTATACGCGGGCTACCCTATACTTGGTAAAATTCTTCTATTATTCCATTCTTTATTATTCTATTGGAATATCCTGTCTGTGCGTTTTACGCCGGACCTGTAATAATTATTGAGTAGTGCCTTCTTACGTAAGAATCAATAATTCAATAATACTGTGCAATACCGTGTGCTACTGTGCAACCATGCGTATTACTATATTTTAACCACTAGGTATTCCAACAGTGTTAACGGTAACTGCTACGCCGTTATTTATAAAAACTCAAACTTGTCATCTTCTTCATCCGACAGTTATTCTGTTGATGGGGCTCACAAAGGGCTGCGCCGTCGTACGAATATTCCCCGAAAACAAGAATATTCTACGACCAAACGAATATTCCCCGACAACAATGAGTATTTTATAACCACTTGCGTATTTTATAAACTTTGCACATATCACCCTTAACTTTAATTTTTTATCAATTTAACCATTTACCGAATAATAATTATAAGAAAAATTGAATATTTTTATTTCATAAAATTAAGGGTCTTACAATCTCCCCTCCTTATGAAATTTCGTCCCCGAAATTTACGTACTTGATAATTCAAAGAGTTGAGGATACCTTGCTTTCATTTCAGATTCCATCTTCCCTGTCATCATGATTTATCCATTGCTCATCTCCTGTATTTCAGATATCAATCTAGAATACAACTTCAAAACAAGGGTTAATTGAATAAATTAACATATCACATAATATCCCGATATTATGACTGACCAGAAATAAGCTTAGGTAGGACACACTAGCGAAGGATTTACTCATCTCTCCCCTCCTAGTTCTATTCCCCGATCTCCGTCAGAGACCATATACCTAAGATCTGATATCAACTGTGACACCCCCAAAATAGGTCCATTCCATCCAACCTATTCTGAGTCGCCAAATACATGGTACAGAAATAACTACAATTTTATTACAACAATTGTCGCACAAAATACAATAACACATATGTTATGAGTTTTGATACAAATATATATACCAACTGTGACTCTTGACACCAACTTGGGTAGTACGTCACAATGACACCATACATAAAGGTACATTCAAAACTGTTTTAGAAATTAAAATCTTTGGGAAGTGCTCAAGAAAACCTTCGTACATAGGAGGCCACACGTCTAGGTTATGATAGATATCATACGTCCACAGAATTATCCTTGGTTGACCCAATAGACCCCAAAATAGAATAAGAAGATTACTATCATATTCTTTCTAATGGTAAGTCTTCTCTTGCCATATCATTATCTCCACTGTCTCTAATTGAGAATTATACTTCAAACAAACACAACGATTATATAGGTAATGTTCGTAGATATACTCCACAAGTGGATGTGCACAACCATATCTTATGATGACACGAGGTTGTATGTCATTAGACATCTTGTATGATAGTCGCAAAACACCCTTCCAACGTTTGGTTCGCCTCACCCTATTTGATTCACCAAATATAACTACTAAATGATGACCACCATTCTATTCCCCTGTTACCCCCGCTCGACCTAGCTACACTATTATTACCTGAAAGAAATTGTGAAACAGAAGGGTGAGCAAAACTAGCCCAGTAAAGAATATCATGACTAAAGATAAATAAATTATCAATAGCCTTCAAAAGTAATAAATCAGAGATTTATAACATATGGTATATGATAAAACTTTTCAACCATAGTTGCAGCGGAACGAGCAATCCATTAGAAGAGTCAAATAGACCATAAAGTCTATTATCTTCTCAATGTTAAAAATCCACCAAAAATGTTTTATCCCTGTAACATCAATCAACAATTCTGGTCCACAATCATATGAATAACTCATAATCATAATTGTGATTCTAAATTCCTCTTCGCCTCCAGGACGAAGATAATTTTTATCACATGTTTTTACCTGAAACATCAAAGATCATAGTTATACCAAATCACAGTTCCTATTCATAATCATACTAATAAATTCATCTTTGCACTACGGGCCAAAGATATTCATTAACAGTCATCTTTGCACTACTGGCCAAAGATATTCAACAATAGGTCATCTTTGTTGTGACGCCCCCAAAATAGGTCCAATCCAACCAACCTATTCTGAGTCGCCAAATACATGGTACAGAAAACAACTACAACTTTATTACTACAATTGTCGTGCAAAATACAATAACACATATGTTATGAGTTTTGATACCAATATATACCAACTGTGACTCATGTCCCAACCTTGGATAGTACGTCACAATGGCACCTTACAAAAAGGTACAATCAATAACTGTTTTAAAAATTAAAATCTTTGGGAAGTACTCAAGGAAACCTTCGTACATGGGAGGCCATGCGTCTAGGTTATGATAGATATCATATGCCCACAGAATTATCTTTGGTTGACCCAATAAACCCCAAAGAAAAACGAGAAGATTACTATCATATTCTTTCCAATGGTGAGTCTTCTCTTGACATATCATTATCCCCACCATCTCTAATTGAGAATTATACTTCAACCAAACTCCAAGATCATATAGATAGTGCTTGTAGATATACTCATCAAGTGGATATGCACAACTATGTCTTATGATAACACGAGGTTGTATGTCATTAGACATCTTGTATTAACGTTGGGTTCGCCTCACCCTATTTGATTCACCAAATATAACTACTAAATATTGTATAGAATACAACACACTTTTCTATACTGTTTAGAGAGAACCTCCACTGCTAGAGACCACCGTTCTATTCTCTTATTACCCCCGCTCGATCCAACTACACTTTTATTACCTGAAAAGAATTGTGAAGCAAAAGGGTGAGCACAATTAGCTTAGTAAAGAATATCATAACTAAAGATAATTAAATTCTCAATAGCCTTCATCAATAATAAATCAGAGATTTAGAACATATGGTAGATGATAAAACTTTTCAACCATAGTTGCAGCGGAACGAGCAATACATTAGAAGAGTCAAATAGACTATAAAGTCTATTATCTTCTCCACGTTAAAAGTCCACCAACAATGTTTTATCCCTGTAACATCAATCAACAGTTCCTTTCCACCATCATATGAATAACTCATAATCATAATTGTGATTCTAAATTTCTCTTCTCATCCAGGACGAAGATAATTTTTATCACCTGTCTTTACCTGAAACATCAAAGATCATGGTTATACCAAATCACAGTTCCTGTTCATAATCATACTAATAAATTCATCTTTGCACTACGGGCCAAAAATATTCATCAATAGTTCATCTTTGCACTACTGGCCAAAGATATTCAACAACCGGTCATCTTTGCACTATAAGCTAAAGATATTCAACAACAGGTCATCTTTGCACTACAGGCCAAAGATATTCAACAACAGGTCATCTTTGCACTACAAGCCAAAGATATTCAACAACAGGTCATCTTTGCACTACAGGCCAAAGATATTCAACAACAGGTCATCTTTGCACTACAGGCCAAAGATATTAATATCTCAAAGAAATATATAATCATTTCGAAATTTATATAAACAATAATTATAACCATGTTGATCAATTTACCTTTCCACTTAAGCTAAAGATATTCAATTATAAATTCAATGGTCGTGATCATACCAGTCAACAATTCATCTTTGCACTACTGGCCAAAGAGAACCCATAGTCACGATCATACCAATACTTTACCTATCTTTACACTCAAGTTAAAGAGAAATTCCATCACCAAGGTTATAAAAATGTTATATATGATAATAAAAACAATAGGATCAACAACTACATTTAATTTTAAGAGCAATATTCATAAATCAACGATAATTTGGTCAGAAAAAGAAATCAATTTTGTCATGAATAGTACCCGTGAATGGTAATTTATGAATAGTAACTCTGAATAGTAACTCATGAATAGTAACTCGTGAATAATAACTCATGAATAGTAACTCATGAATAGTACTCCGTATTCGTACATAGTACCGTATACGTAAAAAATGTCATATACATGAATAGTGTCGTATACGTGAATAATGCCGTATACGTGAATAGTAACCCCGACACAAAAAGGTGTAACTCCCACAATAAAATTCATACCAATATTTCGATATAATGATATTAAAAGAAATAATATCATTTACGAAGAAAATAACATCCCTTACTATCCATTACCATCCCTTACCTCAAAAAGGCAGTACTTCTGATTGGAATGTCGGATATAACGCTGAAGAGAACTTGCACCGTATAGCAACATTCAAGATATCTAAATACTCACAAAAATACGCTTGATAATATAGAGAGAAAAAACTTCAGTTTTTGGTGTGATTTTCAATTCTAACCTAAGCACCCTATTTATAGGAAAATGCTTAGAACACCAAAGCAGAAAATTTAATATAATATTAATATATATAATCAAATTTCTTACACCCACTTTCTTAGATCTGAATTCAGCCATTTACATCACATGCAAGACCCACAATAATGACCAAAAACGTTTTTCATATTAAAAATAATTAAAACTTCCAAAAATCAATTATTTCGGAACTTTAGAACGTGAATAATTCATAATAAATAGCCCTTTTATCAGAAAAATTCGAACCTCATGTCCTTTCCATAGGAAATTCCATTCTCTACAACTTTACAGAAGAAAGTTTTTCCAAATTCCAAACAGAAATTGACCGAAATCCAAAAACGGGCGATTTTACAAGCTATAATCAAATTTCAGTCAAGAAATAGGGTCCACCAACATGAAAAACATGTTTTAAATATTTATTGCAACAAAAATACTCTTCCTCCTCATATACTAATATATCCCACATTCATTGTAAAAATATCACCATTATTATATTATTAAAATATTATAATATATTTAAATGAATTATTTTATCAAAAAAAAGATAAAATATTAATTTTCAACAATTGTCACATTAAAAAATTTCTCCATTTATATCCACATAAAATCAATATTTTCCTCATCATATAAATCAATAATTAATTATTCCCAAATAATATTACAGAATCACAATAATGACAACCAGGCTGTTCCCAGGAAAGAGGGGGCTTTACAATAAGAATTTCTCCTTACTAGCGCGCAATTAGGTGACCAAACCTCTCCTTAGACAGAACTTTCTAGACATTGCCAATAATGTTATCTAGTAATATTATTAAAATAATATGAATCATTGATCTGATAATGGGAAATACTATGTAGTGATAATTATTAAAATAACAATAATATAAAATTTCAACGTAGCAATTATCGAATCAATAAAATAAAATATTGAACAGTAATTACTGTAACAATTATTGAGTAATGCCTTCTTACGTAAGAATCAATAATTCAAAAATACTGTGCAATACCGTGTGCTACTGTGCAACAACGCGTATTACTCTACTTTACCCATCGAGTATTCTAACAGTATTAACGGTAACAACTACGCTGTTATTTATAAACAACTTATACTTGTCATTTTTTTTATCCAATCATTTCCGTTATGGGGCCCACAAAAGGCTGCGCCGTCGTACGAATATTCCCCGACAGGAAGAATATTCCACAACCAAACGAATATTCCCCGACAGCAATGAGTATTTTATAATCACTTGCTTATTTAAAATATTTACATATATCACCTTTAACTTTAACCTTTTATCAATTTAACCATTTACTAAATAGAAAAATTGAATACTTTTATTTCATAAAATTCGGGGTCTTACATTTGCAATACTGGCCAAAGACATTCATCAACAATTCATCTTTGCATTACAAGCCAAAGATATTCTTCAACAGTTCATATTTGCACTACAGGCCAAATATATCCATCAACAGTTCATATTTAAACTACAGGCCAAATATATTAATATCTTAAATAAATATATAATCATTTCATAATTTATATAAACGATAATTATAACCATGTTGATCAATTCACCTTTGCACTTAAGCTAAAGATATTCAATTATAAATTCAATGATTATGATCATACCATTCAACAATTCAACTTTGAACTATTGGCCAAAGGGAACCCATAGTCATGATCATACCAAAAATTTACACATCTTTACACTCAAGTCAAAGAGAAATATCATCATTAGGGTTATAAAAATGTTATATATGATAATAAAAACAATATAATCAACATATAGATTTAATCTCAAGAGTTATATTCATAAATCAACTATAATTTGGTCACAAAAAGAAACCAATTTTGTCGTGAATAGTAACTCATGAATAGTAACTCGTGAATAGTAACTCATGAATAGTAATTCATGAATAGTAACTCCGACATGAAAAATTTTTCATCACCAAAAATCAAAACTCTCATAAAAAATCTGCATATACCTCATATAGGATTCTCAGGCCATAAAATCCTAATTTTCAATTTTCTTACTTCACAAAACATATTTAATTCATTTACTCATAACTAGTCTATTTTTATGAAAAATACCAAATCAGTACAAACAAATTTTCTTTTCTGGGATTTAGCAGAATATAGTTCCATATTGAACATATTTTCTAATAATTTTTAAAATTCATTTACTATTTTTGCATATAGCCAAAACATCCGAATATTTAGACATTTATCATAAACTGTACTTTAGTCTAAAAATTCCGAAATTTACAGAGTATACTTCTATCATATACATGTACTCCCAATAAAAATTTCACCAATTTTGAAATTAACCACAAGGAGTTATAAGGGTCTTTTAAGATAATCTTTTCACATAAAATTCATAACTCCTAATCTATACATCCAAAAATCGTCATTTTTGGACACAATCTAGAAAACTCATCAAATTATCATTTTAAATTTTTCCAGAATTTTTGAGGGTCAGAAAAATTACGAAACTGAAAAACATAACAACCCTTACAATCCCTTACCTCAAAAGAGCAGTATTTCTGATTTGAATATCAGATGAAAAGCCGAAGGAATCTTGTACTGAATAACAACTCTCAAAGTATCTAAATACTCATAAAAATACGCTCGACAATTTTGAGAGAGAAACTTATGTTTTTGGTGTGATTTTTAATTCTAACATAAGCACATATTTATAGGAAAATGCTAGAACGCCAAAGGAGACTAAATTAATAAAATAATATATTAATTATTCTTTTCTCCTACACACCAACCATCTTGAATTTTTAGCAGCCAGCCATCACCTTTGAACAAGAAATAGCAGCCCACATGTTTTAAAAACAAAAGTGGGTCCCACCCCTAATTTTAATAAAAATTATTTTATTTTTTAAAACTTCAGTAATTCATAGAAATAGCCCGTTTATCAAAAAAAATAAGAACTTATGTCCATTCCACACGAAATCGAATTCTCTACAACTTTGTAGCTTTAAGTTTTTCCAAATTTTGGACAGAAAATTTTTGAAATCCACAAACGGATGATTTTTAAAACCTTTTAAAATTCATAACAAATCAACTGTTAATTTTTAACGGTTCAAAATTTATGGATATATACTCAACTTATATATGTATAACATATCCAAAAATCACAACGATCCAACTGTTAGATTAAAATTATAACTCACGCAATAGAGCTTTAAGAACACCAATTTGATCTTTTAATATTTCCAATCCAATAAAATACTGATAAAACACCTCAACATTAATTCCTTCATTTATAACCACATAAATAAATTCATCATTTATATCCACATCAAATAAATATTTCCTTATCATATAAATCAATAATTAATTATTCACAAATAATATTACAGAATCACAATTATGACAACCAGGCAGTTCCCAGGAAAGTGGGAGCTTTTCGATAAGGATTTCTCCTTACTGGCGCGCAATTAGGTGACCAAACCTCTCCTTGACAGAACTTTCTAGACATTGCCAATAATGCTATCTAATAATATTATTCAAATAATATGAATTATTGATCTGATAATGGGAAATATTGTGCAGTGATAATTATTGAAACAACAATAATATAAACTATCAATGCAGCAATTATTGAATCAATAAAATAAAATATTGAACAATAACTACTGTAACAATTATTGAGTAGTGCCTTCTTACGTAAGAATCAATAATTCAATAATACTTTGCAATACCGTGTGCTACTGTGCATCCACGCATATTACTATATTTTAACAATTAGGTATTCCAACAGTGTCAACGGTAACTGCCACACCGTTATTTATAAAAACTCAAACTTGTCATTTTCTTCATTCGATAGTTATTTTGTTGATGGGGTCCACAAATGGCTGCGCCGTCATACGAATATTCCCCGACAACAAGAATATTCCACGACCAAACGAATATTTCCCAATAACAATGAGTATTTAATAACCACTTGCGTATTTTATAAACTTTTCACATATCACCCTTAACTTTAAACTTTTATAAATTTAAACATTTACCGAATAATAATTATAAGAAAAATTGAATACTTTTATTTCATAAAATTCGGGGTCTTACAGTAGAACTCTCACTTCTACATTGTAGAACTCTCACTTCTACTTCTTCCTTTGTTTGCCTCTGAGTGTTCTTGGTGGATCGTAGAGTGAGCCTTCAGACTCACTATTTTACATGGTTTAGAACAGTCCACCGTTACTCCAAACTCGATAACTCTAGCAACCTTTGATCTTTCAAGTTCTTGTTGATTTAGACTCCTTACCAATCCTTCCGTTGGAAAGTAGCCGTTGAAAGCTATTCAAATATCTTCACAGATCTCGAGTTGTTTGAGGTAGACTGCAGATGTGACATGTCATAACTTTTCTGACACTGTAGTCTACTGTTTCACCTACCCCATCAGAGATGTCACTTTAATGTCTTGGGAAGGTCGAAGACTTTATTTCCTCTTTCTGATTTCTTGATCAGAGGTTGTCCTTTTGCATCGATGCTCTCAATAAGCTCTTATTCAAATATTAGCCTTCAAATTGAATCGTTGACAATCTTCAGTCTTCAGCTATTTGAACTCTACGATTCTGATGCATGTCTTCAAGGACCTGATCGTAGTGTCATGTTGACTGGTAGAGACAACACTACGATCTTGAAGAGTGTTGATTGAATCGTCAATGTAGAACATATCTTCCTTCTTTTGTGAAGTACTTCAACACTTCTGTTTGCTTCAACAGTTCTTAGATAATGATGACTTGACTTCTTTGCTCTGGCCCCTTCTGAATAGCAAGACACTTCAGATTTGTGGCGTGTCCAGCTCGCTTTCTCCTTGTGATCTCCTGTTCACTTATCATCAATGGACTAACCCAATGCTTAATCACTTTAGCCTTGTTCTTCAGAAGCTGTCCAGTATCTCTGTATGTAATTCATCAGTTCTTTCTTTGTTTGGAAAACAATACGATCGTGGTTGCTTCCAAGATCATTGTCTTCTGTCTATTTGATAGCAGCTGCACTTGCTGACTTTCCTTTATCAGTTACTAAAGTCTTCTTCTGATCTCCTTGTGGAAGACTTCATCTTGAATGGCTTTACAACTCAATCTAGATGCTGATTGGGTTGGTGCTTAGATCTTCTGTTAGCTTGCATGCCATTCGTTGAGTGCTCTCTGGTTTCCTTTATGATGGGATGTATCTTTGCGGTGCCAACCAGAGGATTCATTCCTTTGGATATTCTGTGAGTGCTCATTTGTTAAGAATCTTATTTGCTCTACGATTCTGCCTTGGCATTGTGAGCACATCTGTTGAGGTCGTAGTTCTGCACTCTACGATTCTGCTTTGGCTGTGCACACACTACGACTCCGAGATCAGATCTTGACACTCTACAATTTCGACCTTGTGTTTGTTGTCTTTATCTGATCTTGCTTGACTACGATCTCTGCATGTGATCAATAGACTCTACGACTTAGAGTGTAGTCTACGATCCTTGTCTTGGCTTTGGCATCAGTAGACTCTACGACTCCAAGTGTAGTCTACGTTTCTGGCTTGGCTTCGGCAGATACTCGGTCGACTCGTAGGCAGGCTGTCTCTAAGATTCTGAGCATGACTTTCTCAGCAGACTACGGCCTTGAGGAAGTTCTCCTCGACACACTCTGATCCTTCCTCGTCTCTCTTGGCAGTCTACGAACTCCGAGATCTACTATCTTGCAAACTCGATTCTGCCTTGATAGCTCTCGAGTTTTCTTTGACTCTCCTGGAAGACTACGATTTCTGGTGCAGTGTTCGATGATCAGACAAGCCTATCTATTACATCATAAGATCAACCTAATTTGCTTGATCTTTCTATGTTTATAGTCCTTGTACATCATTTCTTTTTAAGGACTTTACAAAGCTATTTTGCTTATGTAGGATCAACCTAACATATTTGATCAATTCATTCTAAGTCCTTGTACACATGTTTCTATTATCTATCAAAGGACTTTAAAACTTTTCTTAATGCCAGCATACTTGCATATTCATTCATATATATCATAATCAAATCATATATAAATAGGAATAACATTCACATGCTTATTCCTGACAAACAGTTTCTCATTGCCACAAAGGCTTAATATAACGTTCACTCAATATCCTTATCCCAAAGGCTAAAGACATTCAAATTTAATAATAATGATCATACCAATCAATTGTTTATCTTTGCACTACGGGCCAAAGATATTCAACTATAAAACCAATGGTCATGATCATGTCAATCAATTGTCTGTCAGTGCACTACGACCAAAGACATTCAACTGTAAAACCAATGATCATGCCAAATAATAATCTATCTTTGCACTACAGGCTAAAGATATTCATTTGTAACATCAGTGGTCATGATCATGTCAAAAACCTGTCCATCTTTTCACTACGGGCCAAAGATATCAATCAACAGTTCATCTTTGCACTGCGGACCAAAGATATTCATCAATCAATAGTTCATCTTAATTTGCATTACGGGCCAAAGATAACTTTCAACATAATTTAAGTCTGAGAATTATGACAATGACATAAAGAATGAATTAAGTGAGATCAAAGATAAATATTAGAGATTTTTAATTCAATTTATCCAGAGTTTAAGAATGTCCAAATTGTCAATATGAAGATCATAACATGAATTCAATTTCAAGAATAAGATTCATAAAAGATAACTTGGACAAAGAAAAGGAAATTCAATTATGTTATGAATAGTACCGTATGAATAATACATATGAATAATACAGTACGAATAGTAATATGAAATTAAATAATATCACTTACATAATATGGAGTATGAAAGAAAATGATACCCCTTACGGGTATTGAAATCAAATAACCTCTTTTACGAGAAAAATAATATCCTTTACGAGAAAAATAATATTTACGAGAAAAATAATATCATTTACCTTAATAGGAAAGTAGTTCTGGTTGGAATAACGAAGATTATGTTGAGAAAATCTTGCACTGTTATCAACCCTCAAAATATCTTTATCCTCGCATGAAATACGCTTAATATTATAGAGAAAGAATTTTTTGATTCTGGTGTGTATTTCATTGTTTAACTAAGCAGCCTATTTATAGGGTAAAGGAAGGCACCCAAAAGTTGGCCAAGCTGCTGAGTGAGCATGCTTTATTTGACAAAATGAATGGATATCATGCTATGTTGGAAAAAATGAACAAAATAATTTCCACACGTTTAGTTAACTTAAAAAAAGATATACAATTCCAATTTGAATTCTAATCCTTAAGGCTAAGAAAATTCAACAACAAAATGATAACCTCCACTTTTATTCACATGTTAGGAAATTACATATATTATTATAATATTACTATGTAAATAATTATAATTTATAAAATTCTAATATATTATAATAATATATTTGAATGAATATTTTATCCAAGAAAATAATTATAATTCCACAGAAAAATATTTCAAACTTTCAACAAATATTTCATGTTAAAATTCCTCCATTTATATCAAAATTGAAAAAAATATTTACTTGTCATATTTATTCATAATTTTTATTCATCAATTATTTACAACTCTTCAATCCTTCAATAATTATTCCTAATTAATATTATAAATTCACAATATTGACAATCAGATCGTTCCTAGGAAAGATGGGCCTTCCGATAAGGAGTTCTCCTTACTGACGCACAATTAAATAACTTAACCCCTTTTCTCGACAAAACTTTCTAAACCTTGTCAACAATGCTATCTAATAATATTATTTTGATAATATGGGTGACAATTATTGATTTAATAATGAGAAATACTATTAATTTGTTACTGTGACAATTATTGAGTCAATAATGTAAAATACTATTCTGTCAAGAATAAGCATGTGAATGTTATTCCTATTTATATATGATTTGATTATGATATATATGAATGAATATGCAAGTATGCTTGTATTAAGAAAAGCTGTAAAGTCATTTGATAGATAATAGAAACATGTGTACAAGGACTTAAAATGAATTGATCAAGTATGTTAGGTTGATCCTACATAAGCAAAACAGCTTTGTAAAGTCCTTAAAAAGAAATGATGTACAAGGACTATAAACATAGAAAGATCAAGCATGTTAGGCTGATCTTATGATGTAATAGATATGCTTGTCTGATCGTCGAGCACTGCACCAGAAATCGTAGTCTGCCAGGAGAGTTAAAGAGAACTCGAGATCTGTCAAGGCAGAATCATAGTCTGCAAGATAGTAGATCTCGGAGTTCGTAGACTTCCAGGAGAGACGAGGAAGGATTGTAGTGTGTCGAGTAGAACTTCCTTGTAGCCAAAGTCTACTGAGGAAGTCATGTTCAGAATCATAGAGACATCCTACCTACGAGCCGGCCGAACATCTGCCGAAGCCAAGTCAGAAACTTAGACTACACTCGGATTCGTAGAGTCTACTGATGTTGAAGCCAAGTCAAGGATCGTAGACTACACTCTTAGTCGTAGAGTCTATTGATTACTTGCAGAGATCGTAGTCGAGCAAGATCAGATGAAACATCGAGCACAGAGACAGAAATTGTAGAGTGTCAAGATCTGATCCTGAAGTCGTAGTGTGTGCACAGCTAAAGCTGAATCATAGAGTGCAGAACTAAGACCTCAGCAGTTGTGCTCACAACGCCAAGGTAGAATCATAGGTCTAATACAATTCTCAACGAATGAACACTCCTAGAATATCCAAAGGAACCAAGCCTCTGGTTCAAGCTGCAATGTTACATCCAACTTAAAGGAAACCAGAGAGCACTCAACGAATGGCATGCAAGCTAACAGAAGATCTAAGCACCAACCTAATCAGCATCAAGATTAAGTTGTGAAGCCATTCTAGATGAAGTCTTCCACAAGGAGATCAGAAGAGGACTTCAGTAACTGACGAAGGAAAGTCAGCAAGTGCAGTAGCTGTCAAGCAGAAAGAAGACAACGATCTTGGAAGCAACCAGGATCGTAGTGTTTGCCAAACAAAGAAATAACTGATGGAGTACATACAGAGATTCTAGACAGCTTTTGAAGAACAAGGCTAAAGTGATTAAGCATTGGGTCAGTCCATTGATGATAAGTGAATGGGAGATCACAAGGAGAAAACGACCTGGACACGCCATAAATTTGAAGTGTCTTGCTATTCAGAAGGGGCCAGAACAAAGAAGTCAAGTCATCAGTATCTGATCAGAACTATTGAGGCAAACCGAAGGGTTGAAACACTGGACAAAATAAGGAAGAGGTGTTCTACATTGAAGATCCAATCAACAATCTTCAAGATCGTACTGTTGTCTCTACCAGTCAACATGACACTACGATCAGGTCCTTGAAGACATGCATCAGAATCGTAGAGTTCGAATAGCTGAAGACTGAAGCATTGGCAACGGTTCAATCTGAAGGGTAATATTCAGACAAGTGCTTATTGAGAGCATCGATGCAAAAGGACAACCTCTGATCGAGAAATCAGAAGGAAGAAATAAAGTCTTCAACCTACCCAAGACATTAAAGTAATATATCTGACAGGGTAGGTGAAACAGTAGACTGCAGTATCAGAAAATCAGAAAAAGTTATCATGTCACATCTGCAGTCTGCACCAAGCAACTCGAGATCTGTGAAGCATTTTAAAGATCTTTCAACAGCTACTCTCCAACGAGAAGATTGAGAAGGAGTATAAATCTGCTAGAGCTTCAAAGATTAAAGGTGGATGGAGTTACCGATTTTGGAGTAAGAGTGGACTGTTCTAAATCATGTGAGACAGTGAGTTCGAATACTCATTCTATGATCCACCAAGAACACTTAGAGTCAGACAAAGAAAGAAGTAGAAGTAAGAGTTCTACTACATGAAGAATGTTCTGAACTGCCGAGAGAAAGAAGAGCGTCATGTCATCTTGGTGTCCATCATGGGAAGACTCTAAGTACCATATAGAAGAGCTCAAAGTCATCTTAGCAAGTCCATCAGGAGAAGGCATCAGGTATCAAGAAAGGAGATCACAAACGTCATCATGGTGGCAAGCATGAAAAAGTTTCTAAGTACCTAGAAAAAGAGCTTACAGTCATCTTAGAAACCCATCATTGGCAGCCATCATGTATCAAGATGAATGATCTTCAAGGCGGTCATGAAGGGATCATCCGAAGTGGTTGAGTAACTGAAGAAGCTGAGCATCATGCAACACTCAACTAAACTTCAAGGGTGATCACGCCAAGCTGCTAAGTACAGATGATGTTCAGAGCGTGAAGACATCTTAGCAGCTCAGGACCAACTCCAACAAACAAACAATCAACTCACAAGAAGCTAGGGCCTGAGGGGTCCTTGTCCGGAGGGACTAAATGAAGTTCCAAGCCTGCTGGGCTTGAAGAGTTCCTAGGGAACTAGATGAGTTCCAAGGCTGCTGGCCTTGAAGAGTTCTTAGTGAACTGAAGTCCCAAGGCTGCTGGTCTTGAAGGAATCTTAGTGATTCAGGGTGCTGCCCTTCCTTAGTGGAAATCCTGCTAGTTGAAAGAAGAAGAGTGGATTAGGAGCTTGAGTCTCTGAACCACTTAAAACCCTTGTGTCGTTTACATTATGTCATTTTCATTATGTATATTAACTACTATAACTGCTATGTATGTTATAACTGCTTACAACCGAACTAACTCTACGAACAATGTATGTATGATTATTAATTTATCAATGAAGGGGATCTTTTACTTATTCTGCTATGCTTGAAAAGATTCTTATGTTTGTCATATGCTAATTTAATTGCAATACAAAATAAAAAAGAAAAGTATTTGACATTAAAAGGATCTATTCAACCCCCCCTTCTAGATCTATTGTGCCTACTGGGAACTAACATATTCAATTATCACTGTAGCAATTATTGAATCAAACACTGAGTGACTTCTTATGTAAGCATCAATAATCAGAGATACTGTGCAATACCGTGTGCTACTATGCAACCACGCGTATTACTGTAATTTTATCACCGGGTATTTCAACAGTTAACGGTAAAAGTTTTGTCGTTATTTTTTTAATAAAAAGGTTATTTTTTATATCCGACAGTTATTCCGTTATGTGGCCCACCAATGATTTCGTCGTCGTACGAATATTCCCCGACAAAAAGAATATTCTCCGACCAAATGAATATTCTCTGACACAACGAAAACTTTATGACAACTTGCTTACTTTGTAAAATTTTCACATATCAGTCTTAACTTTAACATTTTATCAATATAACCATTTATTGAGTAGAATAATAATAATAAGAAAAATTGAATACTTTTATTTCATAAAATTCGGGATCTTACACTTTTAGCATTAAAGCATTTTTTCTGTTTTTCGAGTATTGCGGTCGTTATGTTTTCACAAACAAATTGATTTGAGCGGGAAAGTATAAAGATGGTTTAGATTCATTCTAATTGATATGTAAGTTATTTTAGGTTGTAAAGAGTTTTTAGGTAATGTAGTAGACTAAATTGTAAAACTAACTCTTCTATTTGTCATATTTTTGCTAAACTGTTCCCTAGACTTTTTTAGCACAATTATTCCTCATAGATGCGGTAGTCATGCAAATATGTTCCTCCAATGTTCCCTTAACTTTTTTAGCACAACTGTTTCTCATAGATGCGCTAGTCATGCAAATATTTTCCTCCAATTTTTTCACCTATTAAAAATTACTTTTCTCTCTCTTCTCTCCTCATTTTTTCATTTTTAAAATTTGTATAAAAAAATATACTCTTCTTCTTCTTTTTATTTATTTGTTTTTATATTGACATTTTGAATTTAATATAAAATATCTCTAAATTCAAAATTAATATAAAATTAATTAATTTTAGACAATATAATTACCAAAATTATAAATCTTACTATTTTTTATTTTATCTGAATGGTACTAATAACTGTATGATTTATCTAATTAAAATTGAATATATCTCAAATTGATTTAAACAAATCAAACTTGATCTTATATTTCGAACAAAAAAAATACAAATTTAAAATTATTTTCAAAATTTCTTTATTTGTCTTTAAAAATACTGAGTTCAACTTTTAATAATAGTCGTATGATGAAAATTTAGAAAATATTTTAATTTTTTTGTTCAAAATATAGGATCAATTTTGATTTGTTTAAATCAATTTGAAATATATTCAATTTTTAATTAGATAAATCATATATTTATTAGTACCATTTAGATAAAATAAAAAATAGTAAAGTTTATAATTTTGGTAATTATATTTCTAATATTAATTAATTTATACTAATTTTGAATTTAGATATATTTTATATTGAATTCAAAAGGTCAATATAGAAATAAATAAATAAATAAAAAGAAGAAGAAGAAGAAGAGTATATTTTTTATATAAATTTTTAAAATAAAAAAAATGAGGAGAGGGGAGAGGGGAGAGAGAAAATTAAATTTTAATAGGTGAAAAAAATTGAAGGAATATATTTGCATGAATAATGTATCTATGAGGAATAGTTATGCTAAAAAAAATTAGGGAACATTGGAGGAACACATTTGCATGACTAACACATCTACGAGTAACAATTATGTTAAAAAAAAGAGTTTAGAGAACAGTTTAATAAAACCATGACAAATAAGATAATAAGATTTACTACATCCGTTCATAAAAGATTGCCGTTTAATTTTTTGCACATAAATTAAGAAAGTATCATTTATCAAGTAAAATTTGTTTGAAATCTCATCACTACCCTTTTATGGGAAGTTGAAAACTATTAATAAAAGAGAAATAATTTCTTGGGACAATAAGAGAAGGTAAAGGTAATATATGAAAGTAAATAATATATTTTTCTTGAAAATTGTAAATGACAAATATTTTAGATCAAATTTTTTCTTCTAAAATGACAATCTTTTAAAAACGGATAGAGTATAATTTAATCTAATATCGTGGTGCCTTCAAATACGTACATCTGTTTAAACCTATAATGTGAGACTGATAACTGTTTTACATAATTAAACCAGCTGCATGATAATGAGTAGCATCAATGAAGAAGTCTTGCATTAATGTCAAAATCCGTGCTTTATACTCCTGAAACTGATGACAATTATTGATAAGAGAAATATCATGGTTTTTGTAATTTTGCTTTTTTTCTCCCTCTCTCCCCCCAACCCCACGCCACCCCACCCCACGCCACCCCACCCCACGCCACGAATCACGACCTTAGAAAATTAATAGTGAAAAGGAATTATCTTGACTATTGTGATTGATTCCTATGGTGGCCAGGTTCTACGTTTATTTATAAGAATTATACTAGTTATTAATTTTAAATATTTTATTTATTTTACAATTTTAGTTTGAGATTATTAATTTAAGGATTAAAATAACTTAATATAAAAGATTATTTAATACCATCTTCTACTAGGTATTATAATTCATACTATTTGAGATTAAAATTGTTAGACAAAATTAACCACAATTTTTTTTTTTTTAAAAATGATACTAGGTATTATAATTCCTACTATTTGAGATTAAAATTGCTAGACAAAATTAACCTCAACTTTTTTTAATATCTTATTCTATCAATTTATCAAACTATTTAATTTTTTTTGGTGAAAACAAATTTTGACTAAAGTGATCAAAATCCGCTTCGTTTTTTTATGCATAACGGTTTAAATATAAATTATATAACAGTTAAATATAAACAATTATAATAAATTATTATAACAGTTAAATTGTTAAACAGTTAAATTGTTATAACAGTTAAATTATTATAACAGTTTAATTATAATGTGCTTCGTTTTTTTCGTTGTTAAATTATTTGCTTCGTTTTTTTTGTTATTATATTATAACAGTTTAAATATAAATTATTCAACTGTTATAATATTTAAATATTTTTTAAATATTATAAATTAAAAGATATTAGACGGTTGAATATTTAAAATTTTATAATAGTTCAATAATTTATATTTAAACTGTTATAAATTATAACTTATTTAAATATAAATTAATAAACGAATATTGTAAGGAGTAGACTATTGAACGGTTGCACCATTTGAAATCACTGCAATAATATAAGGAGTAGATTTATCTCCTTACATTATTCGTTTTTTTGTGTGTATAAAGTCCAATAAATTTTCAAATTTTTATTTGATATTTAGACAAATTAAATAAATATTAATCTAGATATCTTTATTTGTTATAGTTGATAGTAGACTTGAGAATATAAATTATAATTTGTTTGGTCAATCTAATTTGACTATATGTTAGACTAGTTAAATGTTTTAGTAGCATTCAAATGTATCTTTATATCTTTTTAAATAATTATATGTTTTTTATAAATCAACTCTATTATAATTATATGTTTATTTAGATGTATAAATAAGTTTAAATTATAGTTTAAAATATGTTATTATTAATAAGGGTATAATAGTCTAAATAATATTTTTTTATACAATCTTTTAATTAATTCTGAAAAAAAAAAACAAACATAACATGAGATTATTTCAAGTTATCTCATGAATAATCCTATAAAAAAATAAACACATGACTAGGATTATTTAATACTAGAATTAATAATTTTGGGATTATAATCCTATGAATTTATAAACAAACATAGCCTTAAAGAAATGTTTGGAACTTGGGAAATCATAGAGAACGAAAGGATAATAAGTAAAGCACATCT